>OY740767.1:119260913-121780913 GCA_963513935.1 Aphrophora alni | reverse complement strand
ATAGAGATTTCAATAGTCATTAATAACGGAACATGCTTTAGATTTAGTAATACACTTTCTTTGTTTTAGAAATAAAAATTCTGTAGTTTAAGCGGTGGAATTGGTGACCCAATTTTCTTGCTCAGTAATCTCCACTGTCTTTATGTCCTTAGAGATTTCAGAGGAAAATAAAATTCCGGATAAGATATTTTATCCAATAGAATCGTACAGTATCAACTGACTTCGTAAAATTTTAGATTGAAGGAAAAAGTAATGTCGTATAAAATATTTTTATTTATATGATGCTATTGTCCTCGCATTAATCATCAATGATCGCAGTGTTCTGTATTCGTAGTGTTAATTACATGACGATACTCTAATAGCGAGAAAATAATAGTATACTCATAGTTGCTTTAGAGGTAAACGAAGATACTGGTTTTAATAGAATAAATTTTGCAACTAAACTAAATCTTTTTATCTACCCACTCAAGAACAGGAACCAATATTATTACTCGATTAGTGGTTAGGTTTAATTGTTTAAAACATATAATAGGCATATATTATATATCAAATAATTTCCTAAATATATAATATCATCAAATTTATTCTGAACAACAACACTTTAGATTTGTTTATTGTACTATTACGTCTTAGGCTAAAGTATTTATTTTATTACTTTCCTTATGCCAAAATAAAGGGGTTTTAAAACGTCAATATCAAAATATTTTTTTAAATAATATTTTGCTGCATCTGATTTTCCAATGTTGTTTAATGAATAACAACATTCCAATGTGCAATTTACTTGAAAAATAACGATATAATAATTAAATTTTTAGATTTTAGGATATTTGAAGTATTCTATGTTGAATTTAATATTCTTTATTGACAACTTCACTGTTAAATTAGTAAACTTAATTGTTTACTTTTCGTTTATGTATTTCAATATGAATAATCAATTAATGACACTTATCTAAATTATTGTCGTCACATACAAGAATAAGTATACTTACATGTTTGTGGTATACGTCTCAACTATTCTATTTAAAGCTATTTATACGCATCTCATGGATGTGTGTACTTAAACCATAATTTGATTCCAAGTTTAAAACCCTGCGACGAAAGAATGTATCAACAATCGAGTTGAACAAAATCATAAACCAAGTAGAATGTTTATTTACTAAACATTATTGATGTTCTTGAATTCATCGTATATAGACGCGAGGAAGTATTTTATTAATAATTTTGTGTTTGATAATAAAATAATTATTATGTTATTATTAAAAATATCAGCAAATTATTAATTTTTTAATACAAGATTTATTAAAATCATGGTTAGTTGTTTATTCCTAATAAACCCAAATATTTTTTATTTACAAGATTATGAAGCATTATTGTGCTTTTACTATGAAAAACTTGAATCATTTTGTTATTAATAAATTTTACAAAATAGTTTGAACTCAGACCAGAAGCTCTGATTAATGTCGTTATCAAATAAAAATCTTTAATATTAAAACATGTAAATTAATGATATATAAATAGGAAATCGAAGAAGAATTTACTAATGTTCCATCAAAAAATAATCGTTATAGAAATTAAATAATTTAGGTGAACTACTGATGTCATGGAATAAAGTTCGGGTAATTATATCTAACTTTTGCAGAGTCTAAATCTTATACGTATAAGTCTAAATATTTCATAAATCAAATTCTATTCTATATGAACTTTTTACAAAATTCTTGCTAGTTAAAAGAGAGGTGATTACTTTTTATGTATATAATAATGTATCGGCGTTAGGATATTTATAAAATTATAAAATAAACTCAAACATAACAAAAATAAATAATTATTGTGTCATTAGTAAATAAGAGATATTAATCTGTAATTATTACCGATTCAAGATTGACACGTTTAAAATGATTAACGTTTAAAATGATTAACGTTTTTTTGATTCCTTAAAAAAATTTATATTATAAAAGTTTGACGGCGGGTCGCTCTGTTGGCAGAAAAAAGGTGCATGTTCGGTGAGGGCGGCTGTTTAGCCGGGGAGGGAGTTTTGGAGCCGGGAATCTTGATGCTTTCTAAAACATGAGGTAGTAGGTAGCTCTGGGGTCAAATTGGGGAAGGTCGGGGACGGCGTAAGAATATGATCGGTGTGTTGGGGTTAGAGGGATGAGGGTTGCCACGACAGGCTGGGTGCAGGTGTCTGGTCCTGAAAAGGGCCGTGGAGTTGCGAGGAAGGAGCTATTGGAGGTTGGCCCTGAAAACGACCGTTTTCAGGGTCGGCGCTCTTGGTTGTTAAGGCTCGGCGCAACTCTCGGCTAACTCTTCGCTGCAGGCGGCGCACTGCCCCTCGCTCCTGGTTGCTTCGCCTTCCTGGCATTAGCACAGGGTTCCGCCGGGTCACTACTACCCTGTTGAATTTCCCTTACGGGAGGCGGTAAGGTAGTAGCTCGCCGGGTTTCCCCTATTTAGCTTTTTCCCTGTCGGGATGCGAGTTGATGAGGTGCAGGAAGATAAAATTATTCAACACGGACAAGTTGTGTTCTGTTATCCAAATTAGACCTTCTTTGAGCTTCATCTCCTGCTGGTAGTCGAGTGCGAGTGTCTAGTGAGAGAGTCTAGAAGAGATGTGTCTCTGAAGGATTTTCAGAAGAGTGTGTTGTCTATGGTTAGAGTCTGTGAAGAGTGTGTCTCTGGTGAGAGTCTCTGAAAAGAGTCTCAACTGAGTGTGTCTCTGAAGTGTGTGAAGAGTGTGTGTAGAGTGTGTCTCTGAAGAGTGTCTCAATTGAGTGTGTCTCTGAAGTGTGTGTGAAGAGTGTGTGTAGAGTGTGTCTCTGAAGAGTGTCTCAATTGAGTGTGTCTCTGAAGTGTGTGTGAAGAGTGTGTGTAGAGTGTGTCTCTGAGTGTGTGTTTAGTTAGGAAAACGTCAGGTTTAATACGTTTCCTGGAGCGTCGGACAATGGAGAAGCCATTGTTCAACTTTCACTGTAACGCTTATCCAATCACAGGCCGTCTAGAGGCAGAGGTGGCGTAGCGTGCTTTGATTGGGTCGCACAGTCGGAAGTTTTCGTGTTGGCAAGACATCATCAGTCTGCTCACACCAAAAACGACACACAAGAGGATTCAAGGATGCCTCTCACCAATGCTAGTGGACAGGAGCCCGCTAACGACTCTTACTAAAGTTACAATCTTTCTGTTAACAGTGCGGTCCGTGCTGATGTACGCGTCCACGGCTTGGTGGGCGCTGGCCAGCAAATCGGGCAAGAAGAAATTAGAGAGACTTCAGACAATAGCCTTGCGCAGCATCACTCGCCAACCTAGGTTTGTGTGCAACGCCACCATTCTAGGGTCAGCTGGCATCCCTACCCTAGATGCTTTTGCTAAACGATGCGCTTTTAAACTGTTTCAGAGTGCCCAAGATTCGAGATTCCAAGGAATCTCAGACATCTGTAAGAAACTCTGCATCATAGAAGACGGTAGGCCTCGGCCTGCCGCCATCCTGGATGATCCGCCGTAGATATGTGATCTATAGTGCTATGTTATCATATTTGTGTGTGTGCTATCAATAACAACTCATAGTTCGACAATCCATGTTGGCCCAATTGTGTCTTGTGCTTGTATTTATGTATGTCGCTAACAGTTTTCTTCTGTTGCAGCTTGATTTAAATTATGTAACATGTATATGTATTTGTATATGTTTGTGCCTCTAACGACTTTTCTGTTTAGTGAAGTACCCAGTTTGCAGCTGCAGCCATTAGGGAGTTCCCTAGATGCTGCTATTCGCTCTCCCCAGTGCATGTCCGTGAGGGAGGGGGGAGTGGGGGACGTCGTTTTAGTGGGTATGCCCTTAGGGGTGATTCCCACATTATCTCTCTGGAGAGGGATCTGTTTAAAACATTTTTTCCTTACTAAAAAAAAAAAAAAAAAACGACCCTTTTCACCACACCTGGGATCAACAGAGCAGCAGCAGCAGTGAACTCGGATAGCGGCAACACAGTGGAACTGGTCACTCCACTGTCTCAGCTACAAGGCGTTTACACTTGATATGGCTTGCTAGGCAGCCAATGCTTTCAGCTTAGCTTAGTTGCATGGATTGTTCATTATAAAGTGGAACTGGTCACTCCACTATCACAAATTCAACCTGTTTGACAACAAATTCAACTGTTACCACTGTCTAAGGTTTCTTGTATGCCACTAACATTTTTTCTGTTGCAAATATAACCTACCCTGGCCTGGCCTCCTCCCCCAAATTCTATATAACATTTATATGTATGTGCCTCTAACGATATTTCTTGTATTTTTGTCTATGCATTTTTGTTATGTGCCTTTGACATACATTTTGTTTAGTATTTTTGTTATATATATATTTTTCCATGTACTTTTGAATATCTATTTGTTTATGTATTTGCTTATGTATTTTGTTATGATTTCTGTATGTCGCTAACAGTTTTCCTCTGTTGCAGATAAAACACATTAGTCTCTGCCTCACCCCCCCCCCCCCAATTCTATGCTATAATTATATGTATGTACCTTTAAAATAACTTTATTGTTCTGCCTATGTATTTGTTTGGCAAATATGCCAGTGCTTTCTGTATGTCGCTAACAGTTTTCTTCTGTTGCAGCTAGATTTAAATTTATGTAACATGTATATGTTTATGTATATATGTATATGTTTGTGCCTCTAACAATTTTTCTGCTTAGCGAAGCAATAGTTTGCATTTTGCAGCCATTTAGGAGTTCCCTAGATGCTGCAATCTCTCTCCCCAGTGCATGTCCGTGGGGGAGAGGGGATGTTGTTTTAGTGGGTATGCCCTTCGGGGTGAATCCCACAGTATCTATATCTAAGCAGAGGGATCTGTTTAAAACATTTTTTCCTCAAAAAAAAAGTGTTGGCAAGAGACCGTTCCGCGGCCCCTCGCAAATTGAGCCTGGACCAATAAGCAAGCTGCCCTTTACTGTTCGACACTAAGGAGAGATGTATGTGTTTGGTTGGCCCAGGGTTCCGGCACTGAGGTCCGGGAGAAGTGCGGGGAAGTGTTCTCACCGTTTGGTATGACCAAACGCCGAGAAGTGTTGATTAGCTGAGTCGGGTGAATTAGTTCCAATGCAAAGAGGCGATGGCAAGTTTCATAAAATAATCCGTGTTTAATTATAAACCGAATTGTTAAAAAAAAAGATGCTCCAGTCTCATACATTTCGTTGTTAATAATTTGTTAAACATAAAACGGATTGTTTGCTTCAATTCTTCCATAGGCATAGCAATAGTTGAAGTGCAACTGCCAATGACTGCGCAGAATTGTATTTTTAAAAGAAAAGAACAAACTTATTGATACGATATCATGTTGATAGTTCTTTAAAGTAAATGTTCGTTTACATACCTTGTTGCAATAGAGTTGTTGTTGGGATGTAAAACGTTCCCATATTTTTATATAGTTGGTCTAAATTACCTTTAGTATTTTTTTTCTCATAATATCATTCTAATGATTACCAAAGCTGTGGAATCAATTAAAGAACTAATTAATTAATTACTTTTGTCTCTCAACCCTACTTTATTGCAGATTAATTATCTGATGCATAAATAAATTATTTGTTAAGTTCCTCTATTCTTAGAACCCACATGCAACCAAGGAGATGGTGAATTACCACAGTATTCTAATACTTAAAATAACTCTATTGGTACCTAATTTAGATAGTTATTTGTTTTTAAAAATATGGTCGGTAGCCAAGCTTCTAAAATAAATTTCTAAGAAATCGAACAAATTCTGCCTAAATAATAGCTCGTTATAATAATGTAGAAAAGTTTTCTCAAAAAAGATTTTAAAAAAGAGGTAAAGAGAATTTGGGAATGTGTCATGTGTCTTTCTGTTATATACATATATTTTTATTCAACAATGTCATTACAAATTTACTAATAATTATTATTTTTTTTAAATTGAAGTTATGATTGTAATAACTTTACATTTATTATTTTTTTCTGTAATATGATCGATTAACTGTAATTAATGTAGAAAATAATGTTTCCTTTAACTTACAAAGGCTTTATGTAAGTACAATAGTAGCCTATACATACAAAATAAAAGAAATTAAAACTTAACAATAAATTAGAAAACTATTATTTAAATTTTCAACATATTTCTACCACCATTTGGAACATGTTACTTCTTTAAAAACGTTACGTTTATTTCACAATTCACTATTTATTATTGCTATTTACTATTTCAAGAGTGCAGAAATAAAGTAATATCGCCCGAAAAAAGAAATAAATAGTAAAACAAAATTTTAAATTACAATTTACACAGATTCGGTTTACTAAAAGATATACATATATTTTGTGAAACGTAACTTAATGAAAATAAACCGTTATCAATAATATACAATCCCACCACGATTAATATTTTTGATGACTCTTGTTATTTATTTTTTATTTTACATAAGCCAAAATTCGACTCTAAATTTAAAATGAACACACTTTTATATATAGACATGTGTATATATTTGCCAACATTTTTATTATTACAAAAAATATATTCTATTTAAATAGTTAAAAATTTATTATTTTCTAAATGTTTTCTACTGAGTTATAACGCTCAACATGATGTACAGTTAAAATATATTTTATTAATATATTTGACTATTCTTGTTATTAAATTATTAAATTAACTGGTATTGTAATATCTGCTTTATAACTTTAGCAGAAAAACCAATTAGTTTCTTCAGGAATAAATAATACAATTTAAATATAGTAATTACAGATCTCACGATAGCTGAGAATATTAGACTTTTCTAGTCATAAATAAGGGAGATCCTAAAGAGAATTATCGTAAAATAAAGTTGTATTAACTTTGTAATTTTTCCTCGTAATTTAAGAACGTAAACTTTTACCTATTTCGATAAAATTAAAATTTATATTGAATTCTACAAAACGTATGGAAGTGGTCGCTATGTTTTTTTCTCTTCATAACGTTAATTAATAAAACGTTTTATATAAAAAAAACTTCCTTAATCATCGATCTTGATATACAAATTGTAAAGGGGTTTAATTGTTTTAAGTTTAACTACCAAATTTATTTGTACTTTGTTTCTATCCTTAAGTGTAACCATTTCTCCTAAAATTCCTAAAGTGTCATGAAATGAAGTTTTATAAAAACAAAATCTAAATTTTAAAACATTAAACACAAATTTCTATGTTTAATATATCTCTTTGTTAATAGTAATAAAACATTTCTTTTCTCATCCATTAAAATATTGCAATTAAGTTGTTTGCCACACATGATTATTTAATTTGACGGAGTATTATCTAAATTCATTACAGCTTGTTATAAAACTACATATTTGCATAAGATTTCACGGTAATATGTCCCATGTTTGTATATTTTTTGTACAAAGTTTCAATAAATACATGTTGCTACCGAGGATTAATATTAAGTAGAAATTGAAACTCTGTTGTAACATAAATAAAATGTTTCAGTATTATATTTATCATCGAATGAGAAATATATATCATCGTTATAGTGTTAGAGAGCAAATGTACCAACAACTGAGAAATTGTTGAAATGTCTTTGTCAAAACAGTTTAAAATATATTATTTTAGAATAGTTATTATTAAATACTATAGGATTTTTTTTTTTAAATAGTTTAAATAGAAAACCTATTTCGTATAGAAACGATCCCTGATTTGTCTGTAACGTAGTTTGCTGTTCACTACTTATATTTAAATAACAATTGGTTTAGTAATTATATTAAGGATTGTTTTTATCAATTAATTTTAACGTCTGCATTTAATAATTTATTGAATATGAATTATAAACATTAATAGCTAACACTTTGTGCAACTGAGAAAAAGACAACGAAATGTGATTTAGAATTATCTTAAATAAAAGTAAACATAGTAGCCTATAACCGTCGTTTTGATAAAAAAAAACAAAAAAAAACAATATTACTGTTATGTAAGGAACGAGTAAGTCTACAATACATTATTTTTCTATTCAAATGTGCAGTTCATTAGAACAGTAATTTATGGAACAACTATTATCATATCCATTCTGATTGGGACAATATTACATTAAATAGCTATATAAGCATTGACTCTATTTTTAAAATTTGAATAAGGTTGCACAAAATGAACAAAAGGAATTACATAAGCTGTTTATTATGCTTATAAATAACCTTAAAACATTTTAATTTAGACAAGTCACTAAGTTTTATCCTAACTAATTCCTTATTGAACAAAGAAATGACATGTAATTAGTTACAAATCATGCCATATCTATAATTTGTCTTTGCCATTCCACAAATAATAAATGATACAGTAATTTTACAAATAAAAACAAAATAATGAAAACAACAGTTTATATATGTGGTGTTCAAAAAAATAGAGAATTATTGCTTAAAATATTATTATATTAAGTAAACGTAACATCAGTTTATCTGTTACTTCTCACAAAACATTAGACGAAATATAATTTGTCCTGTCAAATATTTTATCTTAAAGAAAACAACACAAGCAAATTGGTAAAAAAACAAAGACCAAAAAAAGTATTATATGTAACAAAATGACTAGATATTTTGAAATTCAATCGAAACATGTTTATATAAATATTCTAAATTATATCATCCTATGTTTAATGTTATTTAACAAATGAGAATTGAAAATCACAAATGAGTAGATAATTAGCGTAAAAGAGTACTAACGCTGATGAACCTCAAATTATTCTATTGTTGTTCCCCCTTTTTTTTACCTTTCGTTGACATAGCACAAGGACGTTAAAAAATGTATTAGAAAAATTTATTTAGAACATATTTTCGTTAATAAATTTATTGAAAATACCTACAAACAGATATCACTAAACAGATTTAAACTTTTATGTAGATTCTTGCATTTTGTTGACAATAGTAAAATAAATTCTAATGAAAACAAAAAATTACAAACAATTAAACCATTTATGGATTACGTTTTTACCAAATTTTCTGAAATATACATTATAGAGCAAAATATTGTTGTAGATGAGAGTCTACACTTACGGAAGGGTAGATTATCTTTCAAACAGTTTATTAGAATAAAAAGAGCGAGAATTGGTATACACTCCTATCTTGTTGTGATTCTAGCTCTAGATATATTTATAAAGTAATTATTTACACTGGAAAAATAACCGAAAGTAGTAAAAAATCGAGAAATTGGACATGCTTCTAGAATTATAATGACACTAATGGAAGGAATACTAGATTAAGGGTACAATATTTATGCAGATAATTTTTATTGTAGTCCAGAGCTTTCATTAGTTCTGCATAAAAAAACAGGTTTGATTGGAACAGTAAGAAAAAATTGAAAAATGGTCCCTAAAAATTTTGTAAAACAAAAACTCAATACCAATGAAATAATAACTCTTTATGAGCCCAACGGAAGTATGATGCTTTTGAAGTGGGAGGACAAAAGAACCTTTTTATGTCTAAGTACTGTACATAAATTAGA
Organism: Aphrophora alni; assembly: GCA_963513935.1. Classification (NCBI taxonomy): domain Eukaryota; kingdom Metazoa; phylum Arthropoda; class Insecta; order Hemiptera; family Aphrophoridae; genus Aphrophora; species Aphrophora alni. The sequence continues at coordinate 121,771,465 of OY740767.1, read as the reverse complement.
TTGTGTAGAAGTTAAAAGGAGAGGAAAGAATGCTGTAGTTCCAAATGTTGTAAATGATTACAATAATTTACACATGGGGGGGGGGAGTCGACAAATGAGACCAGATGTTATCGGCCTATCCTGTTGAAAGAAAAAGAATAAACAGGTTGCCACGCTGCTCCTCGCTTCGGTAGTGGGTTCGAGTAGGGTTCTTCTTGCCCCACGTTGGAACGCCACTAGCCACGCTGCGCCTCTGTCTGTCTTCACGAATTTAAGATTCTTGTTCCCTTTTTTGGAACACTATTATCACGAACTCTTAAACTCGCTGTACGATCACCACCGACTGGGCGAACCACCTTTCTTTTCAGAGCAAGCGCGGGCAAGGCCAAGATGCTCACTTTTACTTTTTTAAATCAAAGATTTTGCAACTCTTGGCTCTAATAAGTATGAGCTTGTCCTCATAAACTTACCAAATTTTAATTAACGCAAAATTCCCTGAATTTTATCTCAATGCTCGATTATTTAAATCTTTTAAGATTAACTCTCTCTCTCTCCAAGGTCGTGCCTTTTGGGAGAAATCGGCTCTTAAGTTCTGATGATAACTTTTAAAATTTTCAAATTATATTACCAGAGCACATATATAAAATTTATGTTAAAACAAGGTTAATAGCATACACAAAATGGATATATATTAAAAACACAACAAAATTTAGAAATGAATTATTTGTATATTATTTTCTCTTTTGCACAGAAAAATTTTATATTCAAAACTTTTTTAATCACACCAAACAATTTAATTGAACAATAACACAACTATTTATTTATTTGACAAAATTAATTAATGTAATATTTTCTATATCTTAAACAAAATAACAACGCTTGACTTTTCAGACAGAACCACAAACAGTTTTTCCTGTCCTGAAAAAGTCGTATTTAAATTATTAATTATTTTTAACACCAAAGCAGAGGTTTAAAAATGAATTTAATTTTTAATAATTCCCCTAATGACGTTATATTTGAAAAGAAGTTAATATTTGCGAATTATTCCTTAAGTATAAGATACCTTCACACTTTAATAGAAGTTCTAGTTGGATTTGGAATTTGTTGTATTATTAGGATGATGGTGATGTGATGTTTTCTATCCAGAGTCTGTAAGCTGCTATGTAGTTGAATGCTGGTATCGAATTCTTCTAAGTCGCCTTGAAGATCGATTAAAGTTGAAATTATTCTAAGTCCAATTAGTAGAGTGACAGTTGAATCTTCCTCTCAGCTCAGAGTCGGTTGCAGAAGAAACGTCCTTTCAGCGTCGATTCCAAATCAAAAGTAACCGTCTTTCGACGGTTAAATCTCGGTCTCCCTGTCAGTGGGAATTAATCCACTTTTCTGGAGCCAATTTTCCTCCCTTTTTGGGAAAAAGGTATTTTCCTTATATTATGTGTTTTCAGGCCCTTTTGGTCTGAAATATTTACACTATATATTTTATTAGTCATATTTCTTGACTAATGAATAGTTTTCTTCCTTAATTATTAATTAAAACACCTTTTAATTAATAATTTATAGTATTTTTTCTTTAACGTTATCTTTGATCCAAGTTGGCAACATGATGATTCTGACTTTAGACTCTGCTTGAAGATGCGCACGCAACTTTTCATGTTTTTGCATGAAAATCTCTACTTTTGACGTTTTTTCGTTCAACTCGCTATAACTTTCGAACGCTCGAACCGATTTTAAAGTTCCTTTCGGATTCTTCTTCCTTTCCATCTTGTGGGTCTTGTGGAACTTGATAGTTATCGCCCTTTTCCCGAAATTTGATTTTTCCTCTTTTCAAATTTTGAGATAAGTCCTTTCTCAAAATTCTTTTGACGAAATCTTGTTCCTCTTCTACTACGACGAAAAACTATGTTTTTACTTTTTACATAACTCGTTTGGTTGTCGAGTTATTCGCCTTTGAAGTCCTTAAGTTTGTGTCGTATGAGTTTATGTTCATAAAAACCCCCCCATTATATATTATTACTTCTGCTTTGGTGTGTTACAATTTTACATACTAAATACATATAATTATCATGTTACTTTACCCCTTTAACGTTTATTTTACCCGCTTTTGGGCTTTGAAGTTTTAAGTTTTGTAATTATTATATCTCCCTTATTTTATTTTCAAATTTGATTCTAAGTACCTATTATTGTGCCCTATTGTGGTCTCTACAATAGTACTTATTATTATTTTTTAAATGATCCCCCCTTCAACTCAAAAATTCCAAAAAACTCCCCAAGAATGACTTTCTAAGTCCATTCTCACCTGTTAATTATTATTAATTCATAATTTTTATTAATGATTATTATTAGTTCCCCTCTGAGTTATGACTCTACTTTTTTTGAATTTTGAATTTACGTTTTTTCCAAATTTTAGGTTTTTGAGCCCCTATAAAAACTTGAATAACTTTTTTGTTTTAAATACTTTTAAATTTATTCTTAGATATTCTTAATCGGTTGATTCTACTGTACATTAATTTATTTTAATAATTTAATATTTTAATAAAATAAGAAACCAGACTGAACGATTGTACACGATTCAACATGCAGTGTTCGACACCTGTTGCCGTGACGTCATCGCTCCCCCTCGTCCCTCGTCCACTATGCTTTATCGCGGGAATTTAACTTGTTTTAAATTGACTTGAGACGTTTGGCTTTTTCCAAACCGTCGCAATATGCCCCCTTGAACTAAAATTTTCGGTTAAAATAAAAAATTCCTATTTTTCATTTTTTAAAAAACTAAAATTTTAGTATTAAACCCCTTTTTTGACATGTTACATTTCATATTAACTATTTATTCATCATCTCCATTGATCATCATCATAAAATTTGACATATTAACCTAACAATTTATATAAACACATTTATTTATATCTAAAAAACATCTCCTCCATCATTTCATATATTTATCCTCAAAACACATTTTATTCACTATAGTATAATATTTATATATTCAAATCACATTTTATTCATTATGGTATACATACAAATTTGTTTAATCGTTCTTTCTAGTCCATTACCGCCGTTTCATCTAAACGTCCTTGCCGTAAATAAACACATTATCACACACAAAACATATTACATTTATATAAGGAATAATTCGTCTTATATGATTATATTTATCTGCTTTGGTTGAATTTAAAACTATGTCCTACATATACATAAAGTACTTGGTAACTACAACGTTTACTATCCTAATTGCAGTTAAAAAGAAAAAAAATTTATTTTATTAGAAATCTCCCTTTTAATAAAAAACAAAACAGTACACATTTAAACATCCATTCATTCCTATCCCCCTCAGCTAATTTGTTGAACACGCAGTCTGTCAATATTGGTTGATTGACGTCCGGTTCTCCCCTTCACCTCCTCGTCTATACTTTGTTTATTCAGGTGCGGCTTGCAGATGCGTGTTACCGCTATGCTCCTGACCTTGTACACTTATGAATTTATTCGGGACTTGTCCTGTTCTTCACTGACCTAGGTTACATTCTTTAAATCAGCTGACAGTCCGTTATTTCCTTTTTACCTCACTCACTTCTACACTTTACATATTTTTCCACCAAAACTTTTATTTTTTCTTCTTGATCGATTGTTAAAACACTATTTCCTAAACCTAAAATTTTGCCATTTTCTTCAAACATTATTTCTTTTACTTGAAACTCTTCTTTCCTTTTATATTTCACCTTGGGCCGTCCTCCTTTTATTTTATACTTCGTATAATTTTTGAACTTGACTTTCTTCTTTCGATACCTTAAATTTCGTCCATTTTGTCTTTCCGGATCCGCCATTGTTATTATAGCTCTCCTTTCTCTCCCGTCTCTGGCGTCGAATCTGTCTTGTGTAAGTTCTGAATCGTTTTCGGAGTTATTTTGCAAATTTTCGTCGTAATTTATTATTTTATTATTTTCGTCGATTATGGCCTCTGGCCCAATATTATTTCCTTTAATCTCCGCTTCTTTCAGCCCTTCATCTTTATTAATTAATTGGTTACCTTTATCCCACGCTTTTAACAGCACCTCATCATTATTAAAATTTGCATTTTTCCTCTTCGTTGATTCATTCCTTGCACTTAACTTGCTTCTTCGCTTTTGACCACTTTCTGTTTCGTCACTACTCGGTCTAGACACGTCCTTTGCTTTTGGTTTTATGTCTACCGGCATTTTGGTAGACAACGTATAAGCCCCTGATACTCGCTTGTACGAATTTGAGCCTCCTTTATTTGCAGCTGACGACTCTACCATTTTACCGGTTTCGCCGCCATTTTGATGTTCGGTCTGCGCGTCGCTTTTGCTCAATCTTAATTTATTTTCTTTAAGAAAATCTACAACAATAAATTCATTTTCCTTTACCAGTTGTAGGAAACCCTTTTCCATATTAATTCGACTTCGATATTTGCACATTAAATCACAACCCATTATCATTTTGCTTTCTAGCTTTGGTACCACCATAAATACCCCTCTTATTGATTGGTTATTTATTCTAATCTCCAATAATGCCTGTAATTTAATCTTCTGTCGCTGGCTTTTTATCGCTGTCACCATTTCCGTATTTACAACTGGTAATTCCAAGATTTTATCGTTCCTATTTTTAAGCACATTTTTATAAAAATCCTCTTGAACACAGGACATTTGAGCTCCGGTGTCAATGGACATATTTACTTTTATATTTTCGATTTCTATCCCTATTTCCGGACATTTTTCGTAAGCTTCACTATTTAAAATTTTATTATCTCTTTCCTCCATTAAATCTTCCTTAATTTCTGTGTTTAAAATCCCCAATTTAATTTTATTTATTTTCAGATCCCCCCTTTTATGTTTGCTAAATTTGGTTTTATCGTCGATCTCAATTCCGTTTGTATTATCCTTTTTCTGCCAAAAATTTTGCCTTGAGATCTCGTATTTTAGTTTTTTGTGACCTTGGGCGGGAATTTTTGGTTTGAAGGACCAGGGTTTTGAGGTATCTGTGGTTGAGGTTTATTCTGGGTTTGACCATAGGATCGAGGGTTAGGGTTTTGGGATGGTTTTGAGTAGTCTTGATTCCTTTGCCTGAAATTTTGATCTCTTTGTGGTCCGTCCCTCCTTTCGAAACTATCTGGTCGGCGAACTTCTCTCGTCATTCCGTCTACGTTTTCTATTGTTCTCAAAAATTTAATGGCGTCCTCCAAATGCTCACTAGCCCTTCCAATACACGCTAATTGAACTTTCTGGTCGAAATGCCTCATTAGTTGGTATATAAGGAACTCTTCCGGAATTTTGGGTTCCAAATATTCGGCCTTTCGCACCATTTTACAAAAATAATCGACCCTACTCATATTTCCGTTAGGATTATACCTATGGTTTTCTATCTGATTCCTAACTACTTGTTGCGTTTGATAACCCCAATAATGCTCTAAAAATAGCAATTTAAACTGGCTATATTCTTCTGTATCGCGCTTGATTATTTCCCACCATTCCATGGCAGCTCCTTTCAATTTTTTCTCCACTACTTTTAGTTTATCACTTTCTTCCATAACCGGATTTATTTCTTGAAATATTTCCTCAATTTGTTTTAAAAATTGCACAGGATTATGTCTTGAATTTCCCCAAAATTCTATAGTTTTTGACTTTAAATTTGCCCTATCTAAATAAATTATATTTTTAGCATTTCCACCGGTTTCTTTAATTTTGGCGACTTCCCTAATTTTAACTTCTAATTTTTTAACTTTCTCCCCAATTTCTATAGTCGACTTTCCCTGTTCCTTTAAACTGTCCGTCATTTTTTTAATTTCCCCTACGCACTCTTCCACTTTTTCTTCACAATTTTCTATTCGTCTAGTATTTTCGGCCATATTACTATCTATAGATTCCTTAATTTCCTCCATATATTTCCCTATTTCCTGTTTACGGGCGTCTTCCCTTTGGATACGTTTCGTTTCCATTTCTTCCTCTCTCTTCATCCTCTCTTCTCTCTCCTGCTTCCATCTTGCTTCCATTTCTTCTCTCTCCTGCTTCCGTTTGTTTTCTGCTTCCTCATCTCTCTTGCTCCATTTGGCATCCAAATCTTCTTTTTCCTTCTTCCGTAATTCCTCCATCTGGATCCACTTGGCATCCATCTCCTCTTTCTCCTTGTTTTTCTCGATTCTTTCTTCTATTCTTCTTATTTGTTCGTTGTCTTCCTTCTCCTTTTCTTTTCTCTCTTGTTCCGCTTTGTCCTGTTCTCTCTCTTGCTTTCTTCTATCCTCCATTTGGTTCAGGTACCTCACCATTTTCTGCATTTCCGTCTCCTGTTCCTTTGAACCTTCCTGTTTTGCTGGATCTTTCGCTGGTCCCATTTTCACTTCACTTATTCACTTGATTTATTTAATTAGTTAAAAAATTTAAATTTCGGTTTAATTTGGACTCTACTTTTAATTATTATTATTTTTGCAATTTAGTATATTTGTCGTTGTAATTACCAGCACAACTTATTGCTAACACACATGTACATATAAATTATATCAGAACTTAAGATATTCTCGTTCGTATGAAACACTGAAAAATTCAAAATTTTGAAAATTTGTTCCAAAACTTTGCTTTTTCGTGCTCCACGCTATTGGGCGCCACTTGCCACGCTGCTCCTCGCTTCGGTAGTGGGTTCGAGTAGGGTTCTTCTTGCCCCACGTTGGAACGCCACTAGCCACGCTGCGCCTCTGTCTGTCTTCACGAATTTAAGATTCTTGTTCCCTTTTTTGGAACACTATTATCACGAACTCTTAAACTCGCTGTACGATCACCACCGACTGGGCGAACCACCTTTCTTTTCAGAGCAAGCGCGGGCAAGGCCAAGATGCTCACTTTTACTTTTTTAAATCAAAGATTTTGCAACTCTTGGCTCTAATAAGTATGAGCTTGTCCTCATAAACTTACCAAATTTTAATTAACGCAAAATTCCCTGAATTTTATCTCAATGCTCGATTATTTAAATCTTTTAAGATTAACTCTCTCTCTCTCCAAGGTCGTGCCTTTTGGGAGAAATCGGCTCTTAAGTTCTGATGATAACTTTTAAAATTTTCAAATTATATTACCAGAGCACATATATAAAATTTATGTTAAAACAAGGTTAATAGCATACACAAAATGGATATATATTAAAAACACAACAAAATTTAGAAATGAATTATTTGTATATTATTTTCTCTTTTGCACAGAAAAATTTTATATTCAAAACTTTTTTAATCACACCAAACAATTTAATTGAACAATAACACAACTATTTATTTATTTGACAAAATTAATTAATGTAATATTTTCTATATCTTAAACAAAATAACAACGCTTGACTTTTCAGACAGAACCACAAACAGTTTTTCCTGTCCTGAAAAAGTCGTATTTAAATTATTAATTATTTTTAACACCAAAGCAGAGGTTTAAAAATGAATTTAATTTTTAATAATTCCCCTAATGACGTTATATTTGAAAAGAAGTTAATATTTGCGAATTATTCCTTAAGTATAAGATACCTTCACACTTTAATAGAAGTTCTAGTTGGATTTGGAATTTGTTGTATTATTAGGATGATGGTGATGTGATGTTTTCTATCCAGAGTCTGTAAGCTGCTATGTAGTTGAATGCTGGTATCGAATTCTTCTAAGTCGCCTTGAAGATCGATTAAAGTTGAAATTATTCTAAGTCCAATTAGTAGAGTGACAGTTGAATCTTCCTCTCAGCTCAGAGTCGGTTGCAGAAGAAACGTCCTTTCAGCGTCGATTCCAAATCAAAAGTAACCGTCTTTCGACGGTTAAATCTCGGTCTCCCTGTCAGTGGGAATTAATCCACTTTTCTGGAGCCAATTTTCCTCCCTTTTTGGGAAAAAGGTATTTTCCTTATATTATGTGTTTTCAGGCCCTTTTGGTCTGAAATATTTACACTATATATTTTATTAGTCATATTTCTTGACTAATGAATAGTTTTCTTCCTTAATTATTAATTAAAACACCTTTTAATTAATAATTTATAGTATTTTTTCTTTAACGTTATCTTTGATCCAAGTTGGCAACATGATGATTCTGACTTTAGACTCTGCTTGAAGATGCGCACGCAACTTTTCATGTTTTTGCATGAAAATCTCTACTTTTGACGTTTTTTCGTTCAACTCGCTATAACTTTCGAACGCTCGAACTGATTTTAAAGTTCCTTTCGGATTCTTCTTCCTTTCCATCTTGTGGGTCTTGTGGAACTTGATTCATCGCTCTACTACGCTTCGTTCGCGAGTTATCGCCCTTTTCCCGAAATTTGATTTTTCCTCTTTTCAAATTTTGAGATAAGTCCTTTCTCAAAATTCTTTTGACGAAATCTTGTTCCTCTTCTACTACGACGAAAAACTATGTTTTTACTTTTTACATAACTCGTTTGGTTGTCGAGTTATTCGCCTTTGAAGTCCTTAAGTTTGTGTCGTATGAGTTTATGTTCATAAAAACCCCCCCATTATATATTATTACTTCTGCTTTGGTGTGTTACAATTTTACATACTAAATACATATAATTATCATGTTACTTTACCCCTTTAACGTTTATTTTACCCGCTTTTGGGCTTTGAAGTTTTAAGTTTTGTAATTATTATATCTCCCTTATTTTATTTTAAAATTTGATTCTAAGTACCTATTATTGTGCCCTATTGTGGTCTCTACAATAGTACTTATTATTATTTTTTAAATGATCCCCCCTTCAACTCAAAAATTCCAAAAAACTCCCCAAGAATGACTTTCTAAGTCCATTCTCACCTGTTAATTATTATTAATTCATATTTTTTATTTATGATTATTATTAGTTCCCCTCTGAGTTATGACTCTACGTTTTTTGAATTTTGAATTTACTTTTTTTCCAAATTTTAGGTTTTTGAGCCCCTATAAAAACTTGAATAACTTTTTTGTTTTAAATACTTTTAAATTTTTTCTTCGATATTCGTAATCGGTTGATTCTACTGTACATTAATTTATTTTAATAATTTAATATTTTAATAAAATAAGAAACCAGACAGAACGATTGTACACGATTCAACATGCAGTGTTCGACACCTGTTGCCGTGACGTCATCGCTCCCCCTCGTCCCTCATCCACTATGCTTTATCGCGGGAATTTAACTTGTTTTAAATTGACTTGAGACGTTTGGCTTTTTCCAAACCGTCGCAAGGTGTGGTATAAAAAGCAATTTAGGCACTTAATTAATTAGTGTATTTTTAATGCACATTGTTTACATTTAAAAATGGGTGGGAAACGGAGTTCAATGGAGTTTCGGGAGGAACTAGTACAAGAACTAGTTAGACACTACCTCAAAGAAGACAACCAGTCGAAGACAAGATGACCTTACAATGAAGAAAATGCTCTCAAACTCACCCACAAACACTTTCAGGACGAAGTACCTTCTACAAATGGTAGGAAAAGTGGTTTACGAAGATGTGTTGTCTGTTCATCACATAAAATAGAAAATCATCACACTATCAGTGCAGTGACTGTGATGTAGGATTGTGTGTAGTTCCATGTTTTAGAAAATATCATACCCTAAAAACTTTTAATCAAAACATGTACTAATGTAAATAGTGTAGAACTTTGTAGATAGTGTAGAACTTTGTAAATAGTATACAAATAAGGGCAATCTGACTAAATATTCTAGAAAAAAAAGACACTGAGAAACGACGAAATCGTGACCTAAACTTCCCAGAAAATTTAGCATAAAAAGTGAGTAAATCATAATTACTTACCCTAAAAATTATTTTTCATTGTTAAAAACAAAGTTAAAAAAACTTGTATTTTAATTTGAGCAAAAAACAAAATGACCATTTTGGAGTCAAAAACTAGTAAATTTAATAAACCGCTAAGGGGTTAAATAGCTTGACTGATAGTACAATAAAATTAACTGATATCTACCAATAACCCTTTATATTAATATATATAAAAACATATCTAGATCATATTCAATTTCAAGTTATGTAAAATACTTTTGCCTAAAGGACAATATATAAATTGGAATTTGATTTCATCTACTTTGTGTTCCATATTCGATTTGTGCGTACTCTGAAGCTAATGACTGTAATCAATTTACCAAAGTGTAGGCAAAAGTACTTTATAATATTATTTACTCACATATTTAAGATACAAATTTATATTCTCTATTCAATTTTATAAATGCTTTTATTATTGAACAAAGTTAACATTTGTTTTTTAATTAATACAAAAGGAAACGATATATATGTTTTTTTTAAATTAATTATATTTATTATATACCTACAAATTTATGAATGAAGTCTAGAAATAAATATAAATATTAGTGGTTGACATTATTTGATTAAACATATATAATGTGAGAGGTCAGTTGCATTTGTTTACAATATGTTTTGTAAGAAATTAGAGTTATAGTGAAACTGAGGTAAAAATTTAATAAAACATTATAAATATATTTATCTCGCGATAATGTATTAATTGAAATATTAATTTATATATTATTTTGTAGTATATTATCGTATACAAGCATATTTTATATATTATTAAAAGCACTAAATTCTTAGGCAAATATTTTATTATACCTAGGAATATTTATTCTTAATTCACATTTTAATAGAAGGTTCAATATATTATTTATGATTCTAAAAAGATGATGGGATTGTCAGCATGGTACATAAAACCTTAACTAAATGAAAATAAGAAATAGCACAACATAAAATAACCAAAATAGATAACACACATAAATTATCTCTATAAACAACAAAGAAAACATTGAATATGATACTTTGTATTTAGAAAGTACAAAATAAATCTCGAAGGAGTTCGTCAACAGTGTGATAAGCTCCTTACACACACAAAAAAAATCTCTTTAAAATGTTATAAATTGTAACAAATCTTAAACTCTTAGTAAACTAATAAAGAAGCTTACTCAGTTAATGTAATAAGCTCGCTGCTCATATTATATACATAATGAGTTGATAAAATATATGTGTGTCTACTCTAATATTGTATGGATGACTCTCTACAAGCCTTAGAGTACTCGAGATACTGCGAAAAATCACACTAGAGGGAATACGTAATATACAGTGGTGGGTGGGAAGTATTTATTTATTATTTTTTGTTGTTTTAAAAGAGGTGTACTAAATTGTAAATGTTTTGACAATGTTAATATTCTTACAGCTTTTTAAAAACATTAAATTTCGCTCTTTTCGTTGATAGGAAAGACTCTATATCTAAATATCTCACTGTGCTACTGACGGAAATAAGTTGCAGTACAGTACAGAGTGCGACAACATACAACCTCAACTAGATCTCAAATTCTCCTCAGCACAAATATCTGAAATATGTTGGGTACAAATATAATCTATATGAAATTTCCATGTCAAATAATCATGTACCTGAGAAACCAAACTATTTTTGTTAGTTACAAGTAGAAAATCTTTTGCAGGTGTATACATTAAACTAGTATTTATGGGCATTTCTAAAAAACACAAAATTAAATTGCAAATTGTTTGGAGCTGTCTAATGAAATCAAAATCACTAAAACATAAAAATAAATTAATAATGAAATTTTGTTAAGTTTTGGCCCTAATTAGAGCTGTGGATTCAACAGCAAGTGACATACGTTTCTCTATTATAAAAGGAGGCAATCATTTATGTAGAGTAAAAACATCAAACATTTCAACACAACCCTTACGTACTGTACCCGAATTGATATTCTTGTAGATTTACTTTCATAGAAATATCATTATTATGTTTGTGGATTATTTCTATAAATGGGTTTCTATTAAATAGATAGGTCCAATCTAATTTAGAACCACACCACGAATTGTCTACATTTTCATTTTATTCAAAAGGCTATTAACATCAACATAATCAGAAGAATTTTAATGTTAAAAAACAAACCGGCTGTATAATAGTGTCACAAAAAGAAAAATATCTGAACTATAAAAAATATGTCAATCTAACGCAATTCAATAAAACATTATAAAAAATAGCAGAAAATACGGCTGTAGGTAAAGTGCCCCCCCCCCCTTGGCTGGCGCGCCAGCGAGGCCGTGGTGCGAAGTTTTTGTCCTGACTGTACTCTTTATTCCAAAGTGCGTTATAACATATAGTGCGTTATCAAATTTAGTTTTTTTTGAGTTCAAAGTTGAAGATCCAATGCAAATATTGGTATTTCACTTAAAATGCTTACTTTTAAAATTTTACGCGTTTTAGAGAGATATTAAACAAATGAAAACGTGTTTTAAATAGTAAAATGTTGTATTGTCTATCTATTAATTAAAATACATTTACAGTCATCAATAAACCTAACCTAACCTAACTGAACCTAACCTAACGTAAACCAAAATTTAAATTCTAATAAATATCGTATTTACAATTTAGAATGAAGCCAGAATTAGTTTTCGGTTATTACGAGTTTGTTAAATGTAAAGTCTCGGCGAGAATGCTTGAAGTAATCGTTAAACTATTGGAGAAACAATTCTTAGTTATAAATACGACCTCAGAAAACAGGACTTACACCCCATATCACAAAAACGCTACGGCAGTGATTCATACTTTGGTTTCACAAAGCACGTCTGGATTAGGTCAGGTAGGAAAGAGTACAGTCAAGGCAAACATTTCGCACCACGGCCTCGCTGGCGCGCCATCAAAGGGGGAACACTTTACCTCCTCCCGAAAAAACATTATATACGCTAAACCAAATTGTCACTCAAGACGTTTTCAAAATAAAGAATTAACATATTCCTTTTAAATTAAAAAATCTGAAGGCGTTGACAAATTGCATGAAACTAATGTTGTGAAGACTGTCATTATATTGTATAACTCCCTGTATATGAAAACCAAAATAAAATGTTATGAGCAGAATTGGTTGCTTATGTATTAATATTTTTGAAGATAGTGTATTTCGAAAGAAACATTTTGAAGAAATTCATTTACGAATACTATATCTACTTACAGTGTCTATTATTACAAATATGATTATGATTTTATTATTTAACAATATAGTTATAAATGAATTATTCATGCAAGGGACTATGATATATGTGTACATGTTTGGTTGTGTTTGTTAACCACCACCATCCCTGGGGTATACATGCATTTGCTTTTATCTCGAGACTAGATCCTGTCAGAACACTGCCGAAATTTATTTATATTATTGAGATGACAATATTATATTAACAGGTAGTATAAATAATTTTAATTAAATGGTTTTTGTTGATACGTTTGCAAACACAGTGTAAATCAAAACTGAAAAAAGTTACATAATAGTTTTAAATGAAGATAGTTGTACAGAAATTGTGTCTTTTATTCTGATAATTGTTTTCAATGAAATATAACTGTGTTAGACGTGACTTGCTGTTTGTAAGTATTTACTTGGCACACCATGTGAAGAATTTATTTGCCTTCTTTATCTCACCTACAAAAAACACAAACATTTTATTTTCTTTTTATAAATAAATTCATCTAACATTCAAAGTAGTATTCTTCCTTTTCATATTTTTATTTATTTATTCGTACACTCATACAGATTAACAGAGGTTCCTTTGGAATTACACCTCGTATTATTTAATATTGAAAATGAAATTCCATGGATGAATACATCGTAGGATTTCATGTTGTAAAATCAATACCAGGTTGGCTTGGTCTTTTAAAACATAAATACCACATTTTAGATGACGTAAATCTACACAGTAACTATACAATATGAAATTTGTGAACCTTTTTTAAAAACAACGCTTATTTACATTATTAACAGCATTACTACGTATTAAAACCAAAATAAATTAAGTTTAATATGTTGTGTAAGTGTTCATTCGCCCACTTCTCTCTTTGGACTCTCTTTTTGTTTGTGTATATTACGTAAATGTAATCGAGATATTGTAATTAATCTTTCAATGTTATAAATAACACTAAAGCATGTAAGACAGTAATTTTTAAAGATACAAATCTCTCCTAAATGAGTTTTTCATAAGGGTTTACAGACCTTAAACTTTTTTCTATATGTAAACAAGTAGCTGCTATCCTTTCTTAATATTCTGTATAATGTTCAGTGTGTATTTTCTTACAGAATAAAATTTAACTTTTATGAGATAATTTATAGACAGAACAACGTGCAATTTATTCATTTCAAACAAATTAGTTACGAGGTTTAACTTCATATAATTTTGTGATTAAAAATAGCGCACATAAAAACCAAATTACTCATATTGGATAAATATAATATATAATTAAGATAATGATTATATGTAAAATTCACAATGTATGTAGATTTAAAAATAATACTTATGGTTGTGAGAGAACAAAATTTCTCTTGTACGTTTAACAATATGCTTCAAAATAATTTTAAATGAGATTTGTATTAGAAAAAAACATTGACTAAAGAGGAAAAGTAGTAAATATAGAAGCATCAAATATTTATTATATTTTTAAATAAAAGAATTTAAAATGGGGTTTGCTCTAGGAAAGGTATAAATAATGCTAATGAAATTCTTTTAAAAATTCAGTTGTGTTTCAAGATCTCTATCACATTATAAAGAGATTAACAATCTCTCTCATAGGGGTGACTAATAGGAGGACGGGGATATTAAATGACATTTACAGCAATTGGTATCTATTCTAAATGTAAGTCATTGTACACATTTATATTCTCTTCAAACATAGACAAATTACATGTCATTTACATATAAACTTTTTTAAATTAGAATATAAAGACAGTTATTAAATAATATCATGCTGCGAAAACAAATTTAGCATACCACACCTCTGATGTGACTTGAATGTTAAGCACAAATAAATAGTTGAATAAATCAGTAATGAAGTTAGACAAGTGTATAATTTCAAAATAACGATGAAGGAATTGTTCACGTACGTTTATGTCTTAAACATAAACAGATAAAATAATACGTTTATACATAGTTATAATTACAATACGAAAATTGTAAAATAACTCAAAGATATACATAATTCTGGACTTGTTTTTAAAAACTGTAAAGTATTAATTAATCACAATTTAATTAGAGTCATGAAAGAATGAAACATTTAATGCAGATAATTTGGGAAAAGAAAATGTGTTGATAAACTATATCGATTTATATTTCTTTAAATGCAAGCTTAAAAACTAAAATACACAAAATTTTCTAATGGATATTAGAAAAAACCTTGATATGGGATTAAAATGTCACAAATGGAAGCTTTATTATGATTTAATTTATGTTACATCATCGCGTATTTTGTTTTATATATTTTAGTAATTACCACTAGAATGCACGAAAAATAAATTGTAGTAAGGATAAATATAATTTTTTCATAAAATTTATCTCCTATCTAAAAGCTAGTGTTAATAAATATAGAAGTACTAAACTTAGTAAGCTTAAATTGAATCTCTTGATTGGGCATTTGATAAGAACTTGAGATATACTCGTTACTATTATCATATCTATGAAGATATTTTATATATGACAAACATTAAATTTGTTATATAAATTTCTCCTTTTCCTCGTGAAATTTGTTGAACATGCTAGTTTTAAAGATATTTATATATTTGTTTAATCCTAAATTAAAAAAGATATTACAGATATGAAAATTAAAACAGATCATGCGATAGGGATTTGATCTTTGATATCCTCAGTCGTTTTTCAGTTTTAATTGTCAAAAGTCTACAAAGTGAAGGGTGGGTGACTATTGAGACCGGTAAACTAATTAGGATAAGGGATTAATGTCTACACATTTATATCTCTACACGGAACAGATGTGATATGAAGTATTTTATTTTTTTTTATTCTTGTCAATTTTTAAACTAATAACAATTAAATACTTTAGGTATGATTCAGTTTGATATAACATTTAAACACGTACTTACATGATTTGATAGAATGTCATATAAACTTAGATATATACAATACAAATAATTAACGGGTACAAATAATGCATCAATATAATTGCATGAACTGGGAAATATTTGCAAATATATATTATATATGAAATGCATTTATTGGCTTAATATATGATGTATATATGAGCTAAAATGTAAGTTGTAAAGGTTTACGTGAAGAATGTATAATTTAAGTAAACCATGTTAACCTTTTCCTCCTATTTATTTTAATATTAAAGTATCCAATTTATAACGTTAAAAGAAACCTAAGGTAATCATTTTGTAAAATCCCTTTTATCCTTTTAAATTGAATATGGATTGTTTCCAGTTTCAAAACTTTTATTCATAATCAATTTACTTTTTATCTGAACCACTTAGACTTGAAATATGTTGTTCAAAGACACGTTTTAATATCAATAATTCACAAGTCTTACGTATCTACTATTATATACTGTATACTCTTTTAATATCTAGTATCTCTGTATTATATAGTCTGTCTCTCTTTTAATATTTCTAAAAAAAAATACATAAATAATTAACTCTCTTTTTTTTTGTTAAATAAGCGCACACATCACATGGCGTTTGTTAGATACAAATTAAAATATGTATCCTTTATAAGGTAAGGAACTTTGATAATGTAAAATACAAAATTAAATAATACAAAACAAAATGGGGTTTTATAGAATTATAGTAAAGATGACTATTTAATAAGTATTCCTTTCTCAAGATAAGCAATTTATTTTTACGAATAATGATTATGATTTAATTAATTTTTATATTATGCAATTAAAGTTTTATCTAAATAATATGAATATAATTAAAAGTTGATGTATAAAATATAACATATTACAAAATTTATTAGTATTTCATAACTAAACAAAGAGGTTATAAAGTGGATACTGTACATCGAAGACTTCATCGAAGACTTCATCCAAAAAGGGTTCGGTCGTTTACTCTATCATTGATTGCATGCGGTTTAAATAATCAGCCTCCTCGCTCACCGCTGGAAAATATTCGGCCTCCACGTTCCTACAGTAGCGGGAGAATATTCAGCTTCCACTTTCCTAGCTGGAGAATATTCAGCATCCATGATCCTAGCTGGAGAATATTCAGCCTCCACGTTCCTATCTGGAGAATAAAATGAGCCTCCACGTTCCAAGCTGCAGAATATTCAACCTCCCCATTCCTAGCTGGAGGATATTCAGCCTTCCCATTCCTAGGTGGAAACATTTAGCCTCCAGGTTCCCAGGTGGAGAATATTCAGCCTCCTGTTTCCTAGCTGGAGATTATTCAACCTTCTCGTTTCTAGCTGGAGAATATTCAACCTTCCCGTTTCTAGCTGGATAATATTCAGCTTCCCCATTCCTAGCTGGAGAATATTCAACCTTCCCATTCTTAGCTGGAGATAGGTAGGCCGTTTACGAACGGGTAGTTTCTAATGGATTCAATCTTTTGCATCTGAAAACAGGAAAGCTATATGGTTAGAAACACTTTCACTCCCAACCTCTCTGTAAAGGACCTTTTGGTCATGATGTTGATTAAGGGTACAGTGTACATCTCTGGTTTGCTCCTAAACGCCCTGAAACTGAGCCTAAAACCTTTCCAAAAATGTATCCTCCTATCCATATATTTCCGGAGCCCTGGAACGTATCCTATTCTGGCTAGAGCGAATCTGAAAAGAAAAAACATCTGACTCTTATTACGTGAAAACGCGAACGCGAGAAGAAATAAAACGTCACAAGTTGGTTGTTTTGAATCTCCATATGTAGAAATAGATTCTCTTTTTGATGCGGAGAAGTGCTAGGCTGATCCTGTTGATTAGTTTTGAGAAAAAACGCTTGGATTATTAGTAGCTTGATACAATTTCATCGTGTGTATATCTTGGCTCTCTTTAGGACGAGAGTTAAGTAAGAGATGAGATATCAGGATTCGTTTTAAGGAAAACGTTTGCTTTTTTTGTTTTGAGAAGAACGATTGGATAATTATTAGAAGTTTGATTCATATTCATCTTCTGTAGAATTGGGCTCTCTTCAAGACGATAAGAGGTAGGAGAATGATGCGAGGTAGTAGGATAAAAATTATATAAATATAAAAAAAAAATTCAATGAAAGTAAAACCGAGGAAAGATGAAAAGGGGGAAAAGAATGGTTTATTTATAACTTGATTCACATTCATCTTGTGTAGAACTGGGCTCTTTTCAGGAAGAGATATGGTATAAAGATGATGGGAGGTAGTAGGATGATTCATCTCACACGTTCACGTGACCTGACAATTTGGTGTTGGCCGAATATGTAGGCACAAAGGCCGCCAAGGTTCTGGCTCAGGTCCCGTGAGACAGAAGGCCCATTCCCTATTAATACTTGTATGCATACGTCTTTGCATCTTTCATTCTTGTTACTTGTACTAAGAGGATTCACTAGAAAATTTTCACTTTTCCAGAATTAGAATATGTTAGGTAATCTGTAAACATATAAATAGTAACCAATTAAAAGTCATTTAAGCTCTTTTAATTTGCTGATATGGAAATTACGAAATGTTTAATTTGGTTTTCATATCGGAAGTAAATTATACGAGCCTCTTAATTGAATAAATAATTAATTCAAGTAACTAAATCATAAAATAATATGTTTAATATTACATTACTGGCACAATATTATGATTTGTTTTCCTTGAAATATCGTGATATGGAATTTACATGTCTAATAGCAATCACTTAATTGACCTTGTTTGTATTATATTCAAAATAACACCTAACTTCTTTCGTGTAAAGTAACCAACAAGTAGTATTCAACTTCAATCTCTTACTTTAAATTCTTAAATCAGTTTCATTGTTGTAAATGTAAACCTTTTAAACATAGAAAACCTTTTAACAGACCAAGTTTTATTTGAAAGTCTCCACCGCAAGAACGGAAGCTGTAGAAAGTTTGAGGGTGGTTTCTGTTTAACTTCCCATCTATCTTTAATAATAGAAAGGAGAGATGGGAATATTAAAACAAACTTCTTATATTTTCGTCTTACGTAACAAACATGTACTGAAAAAACTACAATTGGCAAATTATTTCATTTCAAATCAATTATTGTGTACATTTTACGCGTTTTTATTGGAAGTTTTTAAATCAATTATTGTAACATAATAGATACATTTTATATCAGTTACTTGGTTTCTCTTAACTGATTAGGTTAAGCAAAAGATGCTATAAAGAAGAAAATTTGTCACAAATGTAATGAGGATGAAGTTATTTACCTCGTGCATATTTTTTAAATAAATGTATACGTATTCATATACAATACTATATATATATATATATATATATATATATATATATATATATATATATATATATATATATATATATATATATATAATAACTTCATGGAATTCTCATCACTAAATATTTACAATGATTAAAATAACTCACATTATTATAATATTTACGGGCAAGGTAAAACTATTTATTAACCCTTAAGTTTTGAATATTATTCCAGGTAAGTCCATGAATTATGTTTTAAGAGCTATAAAGATTGATGTTGTGTTTTAAAGACTTTGGAAGCGTAAATTTCAGTTTATATTTTTAAGACAAAACTAGACCCACTTTGTGTATGCCTTTTCATTCCAGTCTATGTATGTAAGATATTATATATAAGTATTGTTTCACTAGAGTATGAATGTAAAGTCTACAAACTTGCTTCTATTGTTGGTTAGTGACGTTACTTAACCTATATATGTTTTCATTTCTTAATTATTATAAAACATGATGTCATATCGATTATGTAGAGATGGTTAACCTGAATCATTTTATTTGAAAAAAATATTAATTTTAGTGGAGCAGATTCATATATTTTGAAGTGTACCTATTTTATCCTGAGAGAATAAAATGAGTATAAAGTAAAATAAAATTAACACATAGAATGTCTTGTTTGTCAGATACTGACAGGAAGTAATGGGATCACTGCCTACAATTAAAACATAATATAACTTTTATCCAGCTTGCATATAAGGTATATATTAAATCGTAGTGTGAGAAGATCTTAAAGATTTATTGTATACAATAACAGTTGTTAAGTGCGTAACATATTACTGCATTAAGTAGTTTGTCATGTAATGCAACCAGTAACATTACAGGCAGGAAGTCGACATATAACAAGTGTAAGTTCTAATAGAAGTCCAATAAAATAATGTTTCGTTTATCTCGGAACACTTTATTCATCTCACAATAATATATTTTATGATATATAAATAAAAAGAAATATTTGATGACTAGATGTTTGGTACGTTACATACTAAAAAAAATATTAAAATGTTAAAAACTAAAATATGGGTACATTGTAACTGATAATTAAACTGTAATAAAAGCCGTTTATGCAAGTATACAATAAAAATATAATCGAATTACACGTAATGCTACGTTACTCTAATTTGAGCGTATTGTTCATCAGAGACAAAAAATATTATATTACAAATATTTTTTCACTATGGGATTATTTTTGTGACAGATATATAAGGCGTTTTTTCTCATTACGCAAACAAAGACACAAATATGGCATAACCAACAACAAACAAAACGTTAACGTGTTACTCCATTGTTCTAACTATTTTGTAATGGTTTGTAATTACAGATTTTCGTAAGCTCAAAAACTTACAATATTAAGGTCTTATTTAAATTATATAAAAACCTATAATCTACTACATATATTGTCGTTATATGTGGTATAATTTTCTAAATCGTTATCTCATTGCACCACAAAGAAGGTCATTGCTTCTTATTTCGCAAAACTGTTTGGACGTCCTGACACGAATCTTATCTCTACTTTGTAAGGCACGAAAATGTATAAATAAGAAACACTCCCACATATGTCTGGAGCTATACATGTTCTCCATATTATCCAGCATGACTCAATCCCAGCATGAGAATTACATTAAACGTTTAGCTTATTTTCAGCTCAATGTTACAGATAACTAAAATAGCCAATATTTCAGCTTGTAATAAAGTACAGTATCTCTATTAGCTCACTGATGTCAGGTGAAGTACTGTAGCTACCTCTACGAATAGAAGTCTCATGAATATTTAATTTTACAATAATTCACTAAGCTATTTTAATCATCAAACATTTCTTGGTGTATATATCGTTGTTTCTTTTTTAAGTCAGGCAATATGAGTTTTTGACTCATTAAGATATATTTTTATAAATATGAACCTTAAAGTAGGTTTTACATCATGTGTAAATGTACCAGTAATGCGTAATATGTGCAATTGTTTTTTATTTTTATAAATTTGAAATGTTGTAAAAAATAAACTACACATTCGTTATTTTCACCCATCATGTTTAGAGAAATATTGGTATATACAATTTAAGTATCATGTCTCAATAATTTATTATTGTTGAGAAATAATATATTTGAATTTACTTTTTTCGTGTAATCATCGGATCTTTAGTAATCATCGGACCCTATCATTCATCTTTAGTTTTTGGTCTCTCCTGGCCAGAACATGTTCTCTTGATCACAACGCTATTTGTGTATTCGCTGGGTAAGTGTATTCTTCTTTTCTTCTTATTGTTCTTCTCTTCGTTATTTTACCCTTAGACATTTGTTTTGACCTTTTAAAATATAAGACAAATATTAACTAAATATAAATAAATAACTTGAATTTACTTTCTTATTTAAATTAAATGATCAGAGTACAAATTTGATATCGATTTGCCAATTGTTATAAATTTTTGTAGGAACATGTTCAAAATTATAATACTTCTTCTGTTCGTCTGTCATTCTATCCGTCAGATTACCGGTCATTTTCTAATTAAATTATTACTTAAATATAGATTTTGAAGGATGAGTGTATATATATACAGTAATTGTAGAGAGTATATTTCTTTTATAAGACTTTCTTATCATTAAGTGTTTGTGGTTTCAATCCGAATTATAACATGATTTACTATTTACGTTTAAGTTTCACTGTAAATAAAACGTTATGTTATTCATTTACCAAGGATTATGTAATTGTGAATATTATTCTGTTTATAGTTAAATGAAGGATATAAATTACTAATGTAATTTTTTTACCTTATGTTGTGTGACATGATATATTATATTCTGATAGTTTATTGTATTAGATTTCATTTTATTGGTATTTGATAATTTTCTTAAGGTATTAATAGTTAAACAAAATAAGACTTAAATGATTTAAAAAATATAATTTCTCTTATTATAAATATTATGTTATTTTAAATATATATATATATATATATATAATATATATAATATTATATTTATTACATGTGATATAAAATGTAATGTTAAAATATTCCATCTGTTTTCAATTTTAATAGTTTGGACAATATTGAGATAATCGCAAAATACGTGAATAATTAATTTCCAAAAACTTAATATGTCTCTTATCATTAACAAATATAGTTTTAATGCAAAATGAGTATTATAAACTTTGGGAAACAGTATACACAGTCTTCAATTGATTATTTTATTACACCGTAGAGAAGTAATATGAAACCAGATTTTTCCATCAAAATAAGAACCCTTTACTACTGGTGTAAAATTACTCTTAAAAATAAAGTAAATTCTAAAACTTTTAAACCAATTTAAAAAGATATATTTACATATTTTATAATATTCCATCTAGCTTATTTAAAAACTTTTAAGCAAAAACGTAGATAGGTTTTGACGACACCAGAATTAATAAATAATTACCAATAATAAATATATACAGTAAGTAAATATTTATTATAATTGTTATATATTATAACATAACACTTGTTATTAAAAAATACAACGTATTATATTATTAATGAGTTTTAGGTTTTTTTATACTATCTTATACCATTTGTCGTACCACTTATCTTAAATATTGTGATATAGAGAATATTTGTCGTTAAAGAAATATGTTGTTATTATTGTTAAACGAAATATAGGGTATAAGATTATAGCTTTACATTAACAAAGATATTTCGTTTCCAATAATTCAACTACATTTACTCGCGTAAATCAGATGAGAAAAAAGTTAACGAGTTTCTTATTGATTCTATACAATCCCTGTGTAAAGTTTTTAATTGAAAAGTTTGCAAAATAAAACATAAAAAGTGATTGTTTTTTTCTTCTTTGTTACACTTCTTTTAATATCGTTTTTACGATATGATACCAACAATAAAATTATTTGGTGATAACTATATTTTTAAATAATTCTATATAATTTATTAAATCAAATCATATTTTATTCCATTTCTAATAACATTTTAAACTCACAGAACTACCTATCAATAGATTGCATACATTGATTAAACTCTCTCCAGTAGTTTTGTTTCAATATAAATATTTGACTACATGTTACCTTCAAATGTTGTTTTTAAAAATTTAATTTAATTTAAGAATACATATTTTATTCACAATTTTTAGTTTTTCGTTAACTTTATAATTTCATTAGATTAGGGTTAGATTTAAGTAATAAAGAACACATTTTAAGATGAAAATTATGATTCTGTATGATTTAATCTCGTAGTAGAAGTAAGTTTAAAGTGATCAGTAAATGTTGATTTACTTCGTATATAAGTAATAACATCGGACAACATTTGTCACAATTGTCACAGTTTTATAGACTAGAAATCTACTAAGATATTACGTACTGTATAATTATTTCTAGAATAGAGGTTGCGTAGAAGGGTTTTGAAATTCATCCATTTAGGTATCACAAGTAATATAGCACATATTTACAATAGTTTTGATAAGATAGTAATATTAGTAAGTTGTAATAAATAAGCTCAATAAGTCTATATAAGTCTAACCTATGTCGTATATGGTTATGAACATTTAATAGTATCACGTATAAATACGAACAGATTAATAACGTGAAATATGAGATTAATAATGCTGTATTACATAAAAAAACTATTTTAATATCTATGTAAAAGACATTAACAAACTTTAGGTGCCCTGTTATGTAGCGTGTAACAATTTGTGTGGCGTGAAACAATAAACTTCCCTGTAGCTACGTTTTATTTTTGATGTCCTGCCAAAAATCTTTCGTCGTTTCATAAGAATGTGAATATATAGTCTTGCTTATATACTCTTTGAGAGAATAATTTATGAAAATATAGATTCGCCTATTTTTAATAAGTAAAACAATGACACAGGATTAGTAAATTTGCATCTTCATAATTCTACAATTACACTAACACTATCTTTCTCTCACACACACACATACACAGACATACACACACAAACACACACACACACACACACACACACACACACACACACACACACACACACACACACACACACACACACACACACACACACACACACACACACACACACACACACACACACACACAAACAAACACACACAAACCATGATTTTGATGAAAAACTTAACACTTTAGCACAAGTTATTCTTATTTAGTACTTTATGTACCTAATGTTACTAAAATTCATTATTTGATATGTAGGTACTTATATGTATAATGTATAAGGAAGTTATTTCTAAGATAGAATAAGGATAAGTCTACATACCAAGTAAGGTGAAAATAACTTGTTAATTAGAATATAATTATTTTGGACTACTTCACACCTTTCGGAATATTTATTATTTACTTCAGTAATTCTCTAAGGTCCGTATTTTTAAAATTTAAATGTTTTTGTGGTACGTATATGGAACATGCATTTAAAGTTGTGTTTTCTGATATTTTATTGTTTATATTTTACTACCTGTTGTTCAATGAATTTTTATCTTCCTTAATTTAATTCTATGAGTATTATAAATTATCCATTTAGTTGGAAATGGATAATTTATTACTCGTATATAGAGGAGTAATGCCACTTTTCAACGGCAAGGTTCACTATCCATTTCACGATTTGGCCATTCATATTAAATACTTCGTTACCTAGAATATGTTAATACATTCAGTATAACTAAACAATACAAAAATAAAGAATCTTTGAACGAAATTGCACATCTTGAGTTTTAAAATAAAAATAATTGACGTTTTACATACGTTCCTCTAAATTGAATTCACTATTTCTCAAATTCATTCAGTATGATGGAAACTGTTATTGAACCTCATCAGGTCTCGATCAGATAAATTGTACTAAACATATAGGGTATCATTAAAAATAATTACGTCAAAATAATATGTCAAAATAGGATAAATACTATTAAAGATTTAATTCATTATTCAGGTTTTAATAGTTGCACTAGCTGCATACATTATTAACAGTTGGAAAAATGTTGTGTGTAAATTGCAATATACTTTACAGTAGAAAGAGACGACCTGAAACTATAAAATCTACAATTTTAAGTCGGTACTTAGAGACGAGAAGGAATTAGAGTACTATACTTGAAACTGAAGACAAATAGCTCCATAAATTTGTTAGTATAGTGGGTGTAAAAAGGTTACCTCCACCGAATTGTATAGCAACATGTAGTTAATTTGGTTTATTACTAGAATTTATATCAATTTCATTTGAACTCTCTACACATTTCAGTTTATTTGTAACACATTAAAAATATATATTTATATATATTAATATATATAATATAATATATTAATATATTATTTATATATATATATATATATTATTATTTTTATATATATTTTATATTACTTTGATTATTTCATATTGTATTATTTTCAATATAATTGCTATTATAAATAAACTAATAAATTGAAAGTAATGTTATCTTTTACAAATTAAGCAAACTCGATTTCTTCCTTCAGATATTTAACAATATAGTAAATACTATTTGTACGTAAATATGTACGCTTTATCTTAAAATCAATGGTATATAACGAACCTTTTAATAAATGCAAAGGCTTTAAAGAAAATTCAAAAATATTTCCTTTACCATGAATATATTTTTTTAAAAAAAAACATTAAAAAATGTAATATACATATTACATTTTTATATTTTTCAAAATACGTATTATTTCAGGACAATTGTTTCGAAACAATACGCATGTAAGTATTCAAAATAGGAAAGTAAATTTGGTGAAATCAGGATGTGTAACTTAAATTGAATGAATCTTTAACACCAGAAATACTGTTCACTAATATTGAGAAAATTAGTCGCTGCAGTACATATAATTATTACCTCAAGACATTGTACAAAAACACAGCTATCCACATTTTTCATTCTTAATTTTAAATTATGTGGAAAGGTTAGCTTAAGTTTTTAAACGTACAAGATTGCAAGGAAATTATTCACTATAATTTCAAACTTAAAGTTTCTATAGTTTATAACCAGAATATACAAACTATTTTTGTATCGGGTTGTTTGTAAAGTAGCACGTTATGTTTATATGAATAGACATATCAATGGCTAATAATAAAATATTACTGAAATTATTTTAAATTTGAATTACATTGCTTTCAAGCAACAATTTTGTTATAATACAAATATTGTTTTGGTTCATCCATTCTTTATTTTATATGTGCATAATAATATTACTCAGAATAGTATATAGACTTTTTGGAATGATATATTTCATTTGAAATTTATAAAATGTGTATGATACTGTTGTTCTTCCGTTTTATAATAATAAATGGAATCTATAATTTAGAATTCAACTACTGATGTAAAATTCGGTTATATACAACTATAGTCCTACCCTAATACAAAATTTATAAAACAATATTTACTCATTTCCTTTGCTGTTTTACACTTTTATATTTACTTGTATACTAACGTCATATAGCAATAGTCTCATAGTTTTTGGTATATTGTAATTTGTTAAAAAAAATAAAAAATTACATTACGCCATCGGATGATGGGCTACTTATGAGAATTAAAAAAAAATACAAATACGTCATTTTCGGGCATCAATCGTAAGGAACGGAATCAAATATATACGAATATATATATATATATATATATATATATATATATATATATATATATATATATATATATATATATATATATATAGACATAATCAGTTTTTATTTTTTGTTTTTTTTACGCTTAAAATGGTAGAGAGCTTTGTAGAATATTAAGTTACATCTTCTAACTCGCTGTAGTAATTTCACACATTGAAACTTTGTTATGTTTGAGCTGTTTATACCCTTATTTATTTATATTTTATAATATTTTACCTGATTCTCCGTAATCTTTAACCTAAACGGCATAATATTATACAATAAATAATGAAACCTGAGCTTGAAAGAGAATGTTCCAAAATAAATGCAATAATTTTCTATATTAAAACCTAAATTTATTACAAGTCAATTAATGTTAAACGTAGGCTGGATTTTAATTCAAAAATATATTATAAAACCGATGGACACATTTTTATTTCGAACAACCTAATGTAAACAAACTAATTATATTTATACTAGTCATTTCTAAGCTATACTTATTAAAATGATTTACCATAGTGATTTCCCAATGGAGTTAAGAAGGTTGAGAAGGGTGGCGTATGATTGGAACTGAGTCAAAGTCAGCCTTATTTCATAAGGAAGTATACATGTGGAAAAGTTTCCAAATTTATAGGTGGAAAACGTTAATAGGAAACAATTAAATAAGTAAAGTATTGATTTATAAATACTATTTGATTTACACATATATATAAATCAAATTGTACTCAAGAGTGACGTTAATTTCCCTAAATATTGATGAACTATTACGTCACTATTTATAGTACTTGTGGTGTTATTATTTAGTTATATCAATTGAAAATACTTTGGTAATAAACTGATATTAGGTGGTGAGAATATGACGACCTGAAATATTCCCATACGGTTTTTCTTTGAAAAATAGACTTTTCTGTACAACTTCCACACAAATATAATATTTAACCCTTTTTCATATAATACTGAAATAAGGATAAATTATAAAAAATGGCCGTCCATGAAACTTTAATCTTCCTCGTAATTACAAAATATTGCAGTTTACAATTAAATACGTGTTTTAATTGATATTTTAAAACATAATATATTTTATAGAAAAATTAACTTTAGTGGTAATGGTGAGAAAAAGAAGATAATTTTTTTAATAATAATATATGTCCTTTGATAATATTAGAACATTTGTAGATATGAATTGCGAGCTGTGATTTATATTTGAATATCTGCATTCCAAGGAGAAATCATTGAAACCATTTTCAGAAAAATATTCTATATTCTATATTGTAAACTCCTTAAATACTTCTCTGTAAAAGTTATATATATTTTCCGAGAGAACAAAAGATTTACACTAGTAAACTTGCAACTTTTTTAAGCTGTATTCTTTCTTATGTCATAATGTAGACTTTGTCACAGCTCCAATTGTACAGCATCTGTTACAAACTTTCTCAACTCCTAAGGGAAATCCATCTGGTAAATGATTTATTTAGTTATAGGTTTGAAGAGAATTGTGGAAATGCAATATTGTTGTTTGCTTTCTTTGTTCCAAATACAAATAAAAAGTTATCCATCAGCTCAATAGTCATTCTTTTATATTTTTGTTGAGTCTAATTTTAACATGATAGCGTATAATAAATTTATTTTAAGATATTTAATAATTGATATAATGACAATCAATATTGGTTTTTGTATTTAGATTTATATAATATCTATTGATAAAAATTTTAATTGATATTTAATTGAAATTTGTTATTCCCATCAAAACAAATAGCAAAACTGTATTCGATGGATGGCATTTTTTTTTTGAAAATTCATTTATATCTTAAGCATAACAAAATAAAGTCATGTGGAGAATATAAGAGGGAATATTCCTCAAATATTTTTATTAAGTAGAAAACAATTAACTACAGATGAAATATAAGGTAAAATTAGATATAGACGTATGTTGAATTTTCGAGTGTATATTTCTCAATCTATGTTTTTATTTTTATCTAATTTCTCGCTGGTTAAGCCAGAGAACATATCAAAACATTTAAAATCCTACGAAAAATATATAAGAGCTAAAAAGAGATCAAATTAAACAGAAGAATATAATTTATGTGTTTAATATATACAGTGCTTTAAACGCCGCAGCTAAATATTCTTCACCCCTCTCTCTAGTGTTTAGAATAAATAAACTTATATGAATTTGTGTATATTTAATTACTTTCATTACGATTGTTGCCTACAAAATCGTATTTCTATACGAGGTGTTTTAGCCCTTAATAACTCCTAATTCAATTTGTAAATAAGTTATATTGCACCACATAAAATCAGATTATTGTTAGTTATATATTGTATACTAGTACAAATGTAAATATAAGGCTATAAAATGAAATGAATTACTGATATTGTTTTCATTATATGGGAATAAAGTAGGTTATAATATTTACTGTTTTCTTCGACCTAACCCTAATTTAAACCAGTAAATAGGATGTAAATTTATTATTCCACATATTATTATAAAAATAACGAACACAGTTGTGTACATTTAAAATATTACAATTCAAATATAACCTACCACTAAATATATAAGTAGCAATATGATGTACAAAGAAAAAAAAACAAAGATCTGACGAATATGTTAAATTATTTGCTACAACTAAATTTAAATAAATAACTTTATTATTGCATTGGTAATTAATCATAGTAAATTTAAACTTAATGTACCATTTTGTAACACTTTGCAATAAGGTCATATCATCTATTTTGTGTAAAAAAGTATAACGCCTTATTTTGTGTAAAAAATTATCACTACAACAAAAATGATATATATCTTCTGTTTGCAAAGTTAGCATAGCAAATTATTTTCTTTTTATTTTGTTCATTTGGAATAAAACAGTTACGTCCTACACTGAGTACAATGAGTACTAATTGAAAAGAAAATTTTGGATTTACTGTGTTTTGGCAAAATCTCTTGTAATATTTATGATTTGTATTATAATAATTTTTTTTTATTGTGAGGGAATTGCTATTTTGTAGGTACAATTGAATTCAATTGAAGTATAATATCCTGATTTCACTATAACTTCTTATATATTTAATTTTAAATGCCTGCAAATTGCTTGCAAAATCAATAACTTAAAATAATCGTTTGTCGCTGATAATCTTTTCAAAATTATTAGAATGAAAACTAAATAAATATATTAGCTTTAATTTCTCATAGGTTTATGGGTTATGATTCGTATTATTTAAATGCTATCACACTTTAAATATAACAGTCATTACATCATCCCTCACTTTACTAACAATCATTACGTTCTCCTATGGTATACTTAAAACTATCACCACACTTATAAAATACCAATTTTCGAATAAGTGTCTAAATAGATTGTTACTTTGTTTTGGTCCTAAATATAATATAGACATTGGTTTGCCATTTTAATTAAAACCATATTCTAATCATGTGTTTTATAATACAATGTAAAATTAAGTATTCAATGATTGTGTTACGATTATGTAATAAATTGAGAAAACTCAAATTTATCAATGAAGCCGTTAGCATTATAATCAATAAGACTATTAAAAGCAATAACAGCGATATCATGTGCCTCCTTTATCTCTACACGTAGCTGTTTTAATATCAGGTATTTTAGAAATTGTAGTTAATTGTGTGGTTAGTAGAGATACTGTCAAACAATTGTATGGTAACTGAAGTTGACATAACCAAACCTGATACAAATATACAAATGGGGTTGTATAATTTCCCTGCTTATAATATTTCATTAATTACTGAAAACATATTACAAACGAAAAATTGGTGTAAAAAATTGTACAAATATTACCATTGACACTTCTTTGAAATAAAAAACAAAACAAAAAACATGCATTTTACTTCAGAAAATAAGAGTTCCCTACTAATTATTGTCAGTCATACAGTGATAAACGATTACCTACGACCTATTAAAAAAAAGTTTAACCTTTCTTTGCCTGTGCATAAAAGAAGCTGAATATATTTTTACTAACGATTTTGTAATCTGGCTTTATTCATTTTTTTTACAACACACAATAATTTAACTCATATCGTTGAGAAATTATGTATTTAAAAAAAAAAATCATTGGTGATATTATATGTGTCCCTAGATAAGATTTTGCAATATTGTAGTTTTATGTTTATTTCATTATATTCCTGTTATACTTCGAAATGATACCCATTACTTGTTTTGAGCTCTCAGTTACCAAGTAATGGCCGTATTTATCTTTATCTTTTCTTCAGATATCCCCAATTATCCGTTCCTCGTTAATAACAATATACTAATGAATATGATTCAATAATATTCTAGATTATATTTATCTTCTTTTACCTTTTTGGGAATGCTACGTTTAAACAAATAAAATTATCAGATTGATTGCATTCTTCTTAAGCTACTATTCTTTAACTATTACATTATATCATGGTACGTTAGCAATTAATTTCCACTCTCAATTTGCTTTTTTATCCTTAAATTAAATATAAACAAAATTACTTAACAGAAACAACATGTAATTTATTTTACTAACATAAAATTAAACGCACTTATTAAACATCCATGTGTAGTATCGACAGTTACAAATATTGCCCGTAGATGTTAAATACGTACATGTAAACTTACAATTAGTATAACTGTGACATTACTGGATTTATTCCAGATGGATATACAACTTCGTCTCAGTAATCATTGGTTATTAAACTCTCTTTAAACTTTCATATCAAGTCCCTCTTAAGCAACTCTTGTTCTTTTCTTTCGTTGATTCTTTAAAGTATTCGAGGTCCAGATGTATTTATTTTATTTTATTTTTTGTGTGGAGCTCTGATTAGCGAATGGGCTTTTATTTACAAAATCTAATAAAATTTTCCCCTTTGTAAAATGTACTATATTTGTTACATTCCTAATGTTACTTAGAAAAAAACATTTTTGCGTCTAACAAAAGAATTCATTGACATAATTGTATTTTCTTACAAACAGATAATCATGGTGATTAATAGGCTCTAATTAGAGGTATCATAAGACATAATTATGTGCCCAGTAAACATTTTTGAGATGGAATAGTGGGAGGGTGAAAACTTTGTTTTATTTTGTGAATAGGTATTCTCAGGTTTTCCTTAAAGGTGAATAATGTCCCGAAATCAGACTCTGCATATTTCTACATATTTCGAATAATATTTCTGGTACGTTCAAGAAAAATCACTATGCATATACAATATCCATACCTATATGAAAGATTAAAAAAAAAAAAAATACAATAATGAAATACCAGTTGATTATATTTTTTAATTATTAGAGATTATTTTTTTATTTTTTATTATAAATATATTGGCAACTCTTAACGGCTTAGATATGATTGACCCGTTGAAGGCAAGATAATAGATTTTTGTAAATGTTGGTTCACCACTTCAAATACGAACGCTACTTGATTTGTCGGGCATCTCTTAAAACCACTGTTTGAGAACTGATATTAAGAGAAAGATATTGAATGAAAAAAAACCAAACTATTGTAAAACTGTACAATGGTGGTCCTGGGATAACAATTCGATTAGTTAATATAAGGTAAGAAAATATTATCGTTATACAAGGCGATGAACAGCGCCAATCTAGTTTCGGAAATAAAATAAGTCTCTTACTGTGAATTGTTTGGGGTTGTTAGAATTTAAATTTCCTTATACTTTTTTCATTCAGAGAAATGTGTAAATGCTTTACACAAGAGCTTATGTTTGATTTTCACTCGCGATAAAAGGTCTTAGCAAACAGATTTCAAACATATCAAATATTTTGAAAAGAAAGTGGTAGTCTCTTATTAGCCATTCCTTATGTAAGTATACATGTAGCTGAGCTCTAGTCTTAGTTTTAATCGCAAAGAAAAAAATATCTTCTGGTGAAAAATTATTGTAGAATTTGATTAGTTTATTTTCGAAATGTTAATAATAAAATGGTTGAATATTGATTTCTGTTATTCACGTGTCATTTGTTGATTAAAAAACAGGAACGTCAAAATAATGGATAATGTTCAGAGTTAATTGTATTCGTGTATCCGGCAGGTCTACTGATATGTCCTTCATCGAATGCTGTTGTTATTTTCATTGTAGGACATTCTCAATATACTGTTTCACATTAGGTGGTACAGGCACCACTCTTTTAAAATATTATTAGTGTGATAATATGTTATAATTTTAAGTTTTGCTTAAAATCTCTGGACTTTGATCAAATTATAATGTTTTTTTAAAAAATTTTTTATTCATTACATCAATGGAATAAAAAAAAATTCAAATTTCTACATATTGTTTAGTGTTGTTATGTAAATTGAAACTCCATTTATGATGAATTAAAATTAAGGGCGTTATATTCGGAGGTCTAACAATTTATGAAGTTGCCTACACACGATTTGATTACACATCTAATAAATCAGATTTTAAAGTTATTATATAATAACATATTGTCCTCTACATGCTATATTTGATACGAAGATTTTCCATTATATGTGTAAATAAAAAACCTTTCTAGAGTTTGAATAAACCCTTCATATTAAAACTTATGTTACCAGTTTTAGTTTTATTTGACACAAAGTTCTGGGTTTTGTTTGCGCTTTCCATCTTTACTTTGTTCTACAATATTTGACTTGATAACGAGAGTTGATCCACACTAACAAAAGTCTTGCATTGCTTTTTATTATGAACAAAGTAACTATAATCTATATCCGTAACCGTTACTAGAGATTAAACTTTTGGGAAGTGACATTTTTTTTTTTATTTTTATTTATTTTTTTTTTTTCAATTCCCAATGTATTTATGAAAATTTTTCAATTTACTTATGAAAAATTCGCCATTATTAAATTAAGCAAGGCATGCGATATTATTAGATGTAATAGAAACTATAATATTAAAGCAAGAAATGTAGTTAAAATAATTCGATTTTATTTAATTGATCCGTTATAATCATTTTAGGTTTATTTTCTAGGGCTCATATTACGAGTAAACTTGTAATTATCACAAAAGGTAATACTAAAATATTATTTAAACTAATATTAAGCCATGTATATCACACTTAAATATATTCCATAATAGTTGTAGATACTTTACTATGAGTGCAGAGTGTATTTAATAAATAATTAAATCAAATCAAAATTAAATATCTGATATTGAATAACTGCCTTTTTAAAAATATGTAATCTCCATAAGTTATAATATTCAATTGCCATATTCTTTACGTCCAACCTCATTATCAAACCTAATTGTTACCAACTTGTGACACGACAAGTGTAATCAATATATAAAATTTTATTGATTGAAAATTGTGTAGCAAATTCACCTTACAACTTGAAAAGTAAACTTATTTAAAAATGCTCAAACTAATTAATTTAACATACTCAAAAGTGGATGTTATTAAATTAGAAAATATAAATAATTGCAATTTTTAACTAGACTGGTCATTAAAGCCAGGAAATTCGGATTTGTTTGGATCATAGATTCTCTAATCGATCGAATGGTAAGGATGTTTGATAAAATGGTCTCATAGAAATCCCATCCTCACACCAATGGACTTCTTTTTGGGGAGGTTTTATAAATATTATAATTAACATTGTCAATGTTCGGAACTCAATCCATCTGTGGGAGCGGATTGTTGCCGCTATCACTACAGTCGCAGTGTATGCTTTAGTGCCCCATGTGCTGAAATAGTCTATTGATTTGACGTGTTCAGAGAGACGTTAAATTGAGACGCATTTGTATTTAGGCCTAAAAGTAACATTTTTTTTACTTTTAATTATATGAAAATTTATTTTATCTCCAGTATTTTTAAGGACAATTTTTGTAATTAGTGCAACCATTAACAAGAGCCCTGTATTTTTAACAGTAATTATTACAAAGAAAATATGTACACAACATATATAAATTTATCTTTTAATATATTAATACAAATGAGAAAAACACAACAACAGAATTTATACCGAATGACGCATAAAACCTGTATAAAAGTGACATTGTAATAACATAATAGAAATGCAAATTCTTATTAATTTTATGTGATGTAATATAGTCACTTAATGCCCCTCTTTCAGTCCAGCAAGCAAAAATAAAAGGATTATTTATAATAGCTTCTGCCTTTATAGACTCTCTGACTATGTTATAGGAAAATTATTAGAATCTATAAGGATAGTAAATGGAACGTCGATGTGATATCACTAGAAGGGTTGCAAAATCTATTTCCAAGGTACGTTCACCCTCCGAGGTAGGATTTGCCTTAGGGAGATATTGATATTTTTATCCATTACCGATTCTAATACAATATTCATTGCAGTTGTTATTCATATTTGATAGAGCCCATAAAAAAGTTTTAATATAACACTAAGTAAATATAGGAATTAATATGATATGAAAAATTAATAGGAATTAAGTAGAAGCTTTTTTAATGATTTAATTTAATATTATTTTGATTTTAAAATCCTTTTCAAATATTAAATTAGTTTATGGTGTTTCGTTTTGATACATTTGCTTTTTATAATATTATTGAGCTGGGAAATCAATAATTGTGCTCCAGTTTTTCAAACATGGTTTATACACTACACCGGTCACAGACATTTATTATTACACCCTAGTGGCTGTTTTGTAGCCATCTAACATCTTTCTGCCTCTTTCTTAGTCACTCTTTACAGTGTCGGTATATATAGCCAATACATGCTTTTAATGCACTGAAAATTATCATTATTTTTATTTGTATAAATAGCGATACCTAAGTCTGGCCACCACAGCCATCAATAGGTGGTTTAAGAGAGAGCTTTGTCAGACTGGCTGGTAAGTGGTCTAATAACTGTAAAGGTGATTACACTAATTAAATAAGTAAGTGGCTTCGTTGAAGAATAGGCACAAGAGGTCGCTGTGCCAGGATCCAATTACTATTTAACTCTAATTTATATCTAATCTGATGTGTACACATACAAATTAAAATAAATGACTTCTCGGGTTAGAAGAGTTTCACTTTTGAGATTTAATTATTTTGTTACAATTTATTTTCTTACAACCCAAAAATATTTGTTAGAAATATCTAGTGAAAAAAATTACCCGATATAGGAGATACATTGGTAAGGAAGATAAATTATTATACTAGTAAAACTTATAATAGTTAAAAATTGTTAAATCATTATTAAAAATAGAGTGCAAGGTACATAAACAGTATGTTACGCTTTTATTACAAATTAAATTCGATATATACTAATGTTAATAAATAGTTTTATAAATAAATATTTATTTTAGCACAACCCTAAATGGTCAAACATAGAAATACATAAAGCCCAAATACAGCAACACACCAATTTTGATCAAAATCGAACCATAAATAACAAAGATATGATACTTGTTTAAAAGCTAAAAAACATCCTTGGAGTGGAACATTTTCAAAACCCTTTCTTAGTACGCGTCTACAGTCCTACCCCCAAACCATGTTAGACAAAATTCATAGGTCTAGGCTTCTTGGAAACATAAAATATAAAGGTAAAAAATTTGTACAAACTTTGCTCCCACATTCATATATTGTAAAACTTATATCAGTTTACACACTTCTACCATGTGGTCTTTTACACCCGAACGCACATTTTATTTTATTTTTCTTTGTGTGTGTATATGTACAAAGAAGGAGGGGAGGTGATGATGACCTTATAAAATTCTGAAACGTTAATCACAGCGTAAATTAAATCAATCTATTTTGTAAAAAAAAAGACATTGTGAGTTTATTTATTTAAACTTTCTAATATTAAATTCAAAAACATATGTCTTTTGTTCTACATAAGTTTTCATTGTCTACGTATAGCATTGTTTCTCTATAGCTTTCACTACATTTTATATTACGTAAAATAAATAATGAAGTATTAATTATATCTATTAATATATTAATTATATCTCTTTTAATTTATTGTTGAACAAAACTTTTTTTTAAACAACAAATTTTAGTAAAGATAAACTACTTCTATCTTCTTCCTATGTACATAAAGTAGACTGTTTTTTTCAGAGAGTTAGTCTGCTTTGAGTTGCTTCATAAGCTTTCATATATTTTTTAGGAAAATGAACTCACAACAGAGTTTTGAATGTTCAATTGAAAGGACTGTTCCACTGTTAAAGCATTTTCAATGTGTTTTATTTCTAATAGGGCTTGCTTATTTTATTCATTCTTTCATGTAGATCTATGAGTTAGTAAATATCTGGTTTGGAAACAATTGTAAGACTCTAAAGTCGTAGATGTTCTGTAGAACGTTATTCTCTTTACATATAATATAATAATTTTTTTTGTCATTTGGTGTTTTTTATATTAAAGCAATAATGTCATTTATATTATACTATCAATTATAGATTACTTTGTAGGAGGGCCTACTATTTGTAAACATTTGTCATATTTTGCGGTGTCTGCAGAATATAAAATGCATAGCTCTATAAAAAGGCTATATAAAAAAAATATGAAAGAGTTATAATTTTTATCCTTTTTTACATTTCCATTTAAAGCTCTATATTCTTTAAAATTCAGTAAACCCAAGAGTTTTTGTTTATAGGATTAAAGTGTCAAACTGTACTTTATAATGTA
Source organism: Aphrophora alni (assembly GCA_963513935.1). Classification (NCBI taxonomy): domain Eukaryota; kingdom Metazoa; phylum Arthropoda; class Insecta; order Hemiptera; family Aphrophoridae; genus Aphrophora; species Aphrophora alni. The sequence continues at coordinate 121,734,194 of OY740767.1, read as the reverse complement.
ACTGATAATAAAATGTATATAAGAAAACTATATAATTCTTCCAAAATATGATGTTATACACAGCTCTTTCGAATTTCCTATATGTAGCTCTTGATCAACCATCGTTCAGTTCCAAAACTGACAATATTAGAGTATTTGAAAACTATAAAATTATTTTACACATTTTTGTATGTTCTATGTTTTTCAAAACGATAATGAACTTGAAGTTTTCGCCTTAATATAATAGATCGCTGTTGAGATAATTTATAATATTTGTTTTTTTGATTTTTTTGTCTTACAACATTGACAAATATATGAATATCAAGTTGATCACTTAAAAATCACCACACTGTACTCTTAGTGTGGAATATGAAGTGCTATTGTGCCCTTGAGTGGCAAATTTTCTATACAAAAAATCCTTTATACAGTAAATATAACTACAAAATTCATATAGAAACATTAAATTTTTAGCTATGGAAATGTTTTATCATTACGAAGAAATACAGTATTATATATTCCTTGGTGTAATGTTTATGTTTAAAGATAGATTTATTGATTATTAGATATTATTGGCCTACACGCTTTCATGGGATTAGGTAACAACTAGTATTTACGTTATACTGGTTTTAAAAAAAAAAATCAATATAGTATTTCATTTATTCGTGATAATATATTCCACTCTTCCTACATTTGAACATGTAGATTATTTCTTAAATTCTATGTACTACAATTCTTTTAACCAGTTTTAAATATTGGTTTGATTATAAGAAGCTCAATTATTTGCCAGTATCAAACAATTTGAAAGATTTAAAGTCTTTCACAAAGTGGCATTCTATAATACCGTCACAATTTACTTGTGTTTTTATTTTATTTATTCCAATATAAAATACGGAAGAGATACATGTTTTGTTGACTAAAGTAATGTAAATTATGTTAAATTACATTTTAATTGCGATATAAAGACACACACACACACACACACACACACACACACACACACACACACACATACACACACACACACACACATATATATATATATATATATATATATATATATATATATATATATATATATATATATATATATATATTAAAATGTATTTAATTCTGTTTAAAGATAATTGAGACAAAAACATTAGTTGTAAGTAATAACTTTAACTATGGTTTTAATTTATACCAACTTTGAGATTTTTATCTAGAGGCTTGAAAGCTCAAATTTTAAGGGAAATTACGTGTTGTAAATAATATAATTAAGGGTCTATCTGCGATACTTTATTGCATATTTATTTACTACAAATTATTTACCAAATTATATTTTATAAAATGTTTTTCATAATTGTTAATGAAGGTGACATTGAAAGGATTATCTTAACGACGATGTTGTGTTAATTATACGTTTTATATAACAATTAAATAAGTAATAAAAAATAAAAAAATTACATAAACAAAATAAAGCAAAACATTTAGAAATCAATTCAATTATTAATATATTTGAAGTGAAAACAACTATGTTTATAAAAGTTATCAAAATCTATATAAAGTATCTAAGAGAAAAATATTTTATTATAATTTATTACGTATTTCTTTGACAACTCAATTGATTTTCATACTGATATTTAAATTTTCAATTACAAGTATCACACGTGATGACAATAAAATTAAAAGGAATAGACTTTTTACATCAGGTCTTATAAAACTGAACTGAACAATGAATTCCAACTAGACTAAGTACTTTTCATTTGTCAAAAAAACAACATTGACACAACCCATTGAAACATTACTAAGATTAAAAAAAAAATCAATTTGCGATCCAACTAAAATTAGTGATTTTAAACGTGTTACAAGGTGTGTCCACAATTCAAGACAAAAAGTAACAAATGAGTGAAACAGCTATTTAAAAATTTGTTTCCTCTAGGACTCATAAAATAATGCTAAATATTGGAAACGTATATCTTTTCGTAAGATGATTTTTAACTGACTACAATTTTCATTTTATTCTGTAAAATTGTATCATTTTATTCGTGGGAATGCTTAAAAACATAAATGCATTTTGAAAGTCAAAATATCAAAGTGAATAACAATTGTTAACAAAATTCAGTATAAAGTATTTATTAGTTAATAATATGAGTGAGATGTTAGACTGAAATATTGCCACATCAGAAGTTATTATTTATTAAATTTAAATTGAGTTTGTTATCACAGTTTTCGGTAGACATTGTTCTACTGCGATGGTATTGCAAAGAGGGATTGACATGGGTATTTAAACTTAAACACAAACATAACGAAACCCATATATGAAAAACTGAAATTATTCTTTAAAAATATACAAAACTATGTCAATACTTGCACAAAGTATTTCAAATTCTTAGAATGGTTGCGTCAAGTCTTTCCCTAAGTGTACGAGATAAATATACATACATTATTTTCATAAATCAAATGTTGTCTAACACATTAAATCTGAATTATGTTGAACATTTATTACACTACCTAGAGCTTATTATCTTAGCCTATATAATTGTATCATTATTACATTATTGTTTAAGAAGAAAATAAACCATAGAAATTAGATTTTTTTTAAATATAACAAATAATAAAGGAAACATTTTAGACTTAAGTGTAAAATCCATAATTTTTTAGTTTATTTGTACAAAGGAATTTTAGAGGATTTCATAAAGTGATAGACCATTGCGTTGGCAGCCAACATTCAATCATTTTAGAAACTAATCGTATTAAACTTACCCTTTGTTTGGACGTTAAACACAGAGTAGGCTTAGGAAAACCTGCATTGTTTGTTTACTGTGTGGCATCGAAAAGTGTTTTATAAAATAAATATTAATCTGTTGATGATGTCACAATTCTTTCTCTGTATTTTTTCCGATTTTGTCCAAAAAAGTTTATAATATTTAGACAGTCTACTCTTTAAAGTTCTTGTTTTTGACAACTATTAATATATTATATTAAAAAAAGATTGTTGATCCAATCCACCTGCGGTCAAACTGATAAAGATGATGCACACCGGGATCATCTCAGGATAACCAAGTAAATATATATATTGTTGCAAAAAAATAATAAATCGTAAAACATTAGGTATGCACTATGTCATGAAATATACAAAGCATAATATGGTTACGTAAAAGTACATTTTTCATACTGTTTTAGATCAATTTTCCTAATTTACTAAAGTATAGATGATAATAGTTTTATTCAATTATGTATATATATATATATATATATATATATATATATATATATATATATATATATAATTACAATTCCTTGACTAAATCAACTACACTAATTTTATCACCCTTATCGACTCACCATAGTGTTTTTATAGTGTGGCAATACCAAGAGAGTTTGCTAAATATACAACTTTTTACGTATAGTCTTAGGTTAGATAAATATTTTTCTCTAACTAATTGAAAATCAACCTTGTATAATCCGATAGATTGTTGTTGAAATGTCATTTAATAAGGAAAGATATTTTTCAGAGTGACTGATTAAAATCTGTCTGGAAATATGGAAATACGATTGAAATTATTCGAGATGTAAAAAGGCTTAAACATCACGAAAACAACCATATATTCTCGCCAATATTTATTATGATCAAAGTTGTTGATTATGATGTAATAGTGATAGATTTTTTTTTTTTAAATCGGGATTTCGTTTTAGTTAATAGACGAAGAAAGAATTTTATTTTGACTGGAAACATCTCTAGATACATTTCTTTAATTATTTTTATTTATTTAAATCAATATAAATAAATTTTGTTTATTTATATTAGTTTTTAACTATTTGTGACGTGACTAAATATTTTACTAGTACCACATAACATTAAGAGGCTCACTAGGGTTATTATGCACTTTATTCCCCGTGGTACCCATAACTGGATCTGTGACATTTTTCTTGTTGTATTTTATAAGTTTAGTACCCTCTCCTAAACAATTCTTATTTTCTTCCGGCCTTGGTTCTAATACAGTATTATAATCGACGCAATAACTAATTTACCCCACAAGCAAAACTACAAAACACACGTCATATTCCTCAGACGTAAACAGTGTATTGTCGATAAATTAAAACAAAATAAAATGATAATCTATTAACAGTTGTTGCTTATACTTTCTGTAATACCCATATGGATTAAATATCTGTTGTAGAGTTAATGTAAACAGGAAACTAAAATGGAATAACGTGATTTTACTAAACTGGGTCAACAGGTCCACCGATGTGCTTTGCTTCGATTTTTTTTATTAAAGTAAAGTGGATCCAATGTTAATTATTATATTACAATACTTATTGCAATATACTGTTTCCAATACCTGAAAAAAATCTCTTTTGTTTTACGCTTACCGGTGCGCTGAAAAAACAGTAATCCTTTTTATTAATTTAGATCTTTATTGAACCGGCGTATTTCAAATATTTCACCTGATTTTATGAAAAAGAATAATAATATTAAAAGTATTAGGAAACAGGGATTTGTTTCGCATTCTACATAATGCATAACTTATATTTTCTATATTTCCTTAAAGCATAGTTGAATAGTTCAATTAATTGAATTATTATACTTATATGTACACTATTTCATAACCTCATTAATTTTGCACACCATTTTCAAATAAAATAATATGTTTAGCTAGATTAATTTCTTTTAAATCTGTATAAGAATGTACTCATATTATTAAGTGAAATTTATTATTTAATTTAATGTAGTTAGATATAAAATTAATTATATATATTTTGGCTATGGATAATCGGACAGGGTTTTTTTAAAATGAGAACATTAAAAAGTCACTTTGCCTTTCTATTCTCTTAAATCACAATGATATCGAGCGCAATGTATATTATTACAATCAGGTAATTTCAAACAACTGTTTACAATAAATGAAGTGAAGCCTCTCGTATCAGACATAGTGGTAACCTGAAAACAGTATCTTTTTTTTTATGAGTTAACGTTTATTCGAAAATATAAAATATCAAAAAATATTGAAAAAAACGTACATACAAGATATATTAGGGAATTTATATTTATGGTTGTTAGTACATAGGGATTTATTAAGTAATACATGGAATATATTACTATCGTTTAAAACTATATAATCGTTTCTAAAATATTTTGGTTGAATCATTTTCTGTGCACTTTATAACATACTCCATCTTTTAACATATATTTTTTTCCTTTTAAAGAAACAATTTGTAAGCAATATTTCATTTTGAATGCAGAACTCTGCATTTGTTACATTTTATTAATATTTGAAATAGTTTGTACACAAACAATAGCCTACAACCGTATATTGACAATAAATCAAAACCAGACTAACCTTTGTTTATATTAAATTTACTTTTTGTGCTGTTTTAAAACAGCAATATTTATTGAATTTTGACAATAGTTTTACAAGCCAACACAAAATAATAAAAATAAAGTCACACTATTAAATTATATTATACTACCCGTTTCATTTATTAATAGCTGACAAATTAAATATTTTATTTAAGACAATTTGTACGAAGATATGTTATGTACACATTTTATCAATATTGTGTGCATATATATATATATATATATATATTAATAAATAATATACTTATAAATATAGTAATAAACCAACGTGTACAAAGTATATTTATATTATAAAATTAGGCCTACATAAATAATAAATATTAATATAAACTAATTATTTATAAACAAAGTTATCTTTCGCCAATTAATATTTTTGTTATCCTAAAGGAATGTACATACCGGAAGAATTTAAGTGAAAACACTACTCAGTTAGCAATGTGCAAAAAAAAAATTTTTTAATTGAAAAGTATTGTCTTGTATGCATTTTTTAATGCCCTAATACCAATCAAATAAATTTTATCTAATATGATGACAATATTATCTAAGAAGATAAAATTGTTTAACCAAAATCATAATCGTGATTTAATTTATAACATGTTAGTGTTTGGCTTTTAGTGACATACATCATATTACGTAATACAAATCATGAATTTGAGATTGCCTATCGATACAAAAACGCAGAACTTTATTTTAACCAAAATTGAAGCTGAAGGGCTGCTATGAGGTAAGAGATATTTAGAACAAAATATATAATTTTACCAAAACTAAGAAGCATAAAACTCCTTACATACCCATCCAAAAATCGAATCTAACAAAAATTAATCAGTTTCAAAAATGTGACGTTAAAAGTCAATCAACAAGTGAAAAAGAGCCACTATACTCTTTTCGAAAACAAAGAGTTTATATAATCAAATAAACATGAACTATTATTGCTTGTGCTTTACATAAGTACTCCGCTCAAATCAAGCTTTTAAGACAGTTTTGATATCACGAATCAGACAAAACACTAAAAAGACTCTTTTTTGTTACAATAGAATATAAATATACGGATGAAGAAAGGTTATGTTTTAACTAAGTTATTATTTAGATATATTAAAGCTTAAATTCCATTTAAGGTATAACAAAAGCCCAAATAGAGATTATATATATGTCAATATTATAAACTTAGTTTGCAATTACAGGAGTAAATAAATGTTAATCATTTACTTGGAAAATGAATAGTTATTAAAACTTACTTTCTACAGAGACAAAACGCCTAAATACACTTTTAACGTAAGTACTCACCCCAATCATACTTAGATACTGAAATATGTTCTAACGTTACCGTAAACACATATTAATACATTTACTCAATACAAAGTTTTGAATTTTTTCCATTAAAAAACATACCTATAAACAGATATCCTGGTCTTGGAGTAAAATTTTTCCAACAATATATTGAACTGTTGTTCCGAAATCAGTTCTTATATTGTACACATGAAAAAAATTATAGTGAGATTAGTCTAAATTCAAAACGAAAACGTGTAGAAAATAACAATTCATTTCTTGACAGTTAAATAAAAGCTATACATATGAAAAAGAAGAAGAAGAAAAAAAAAAAAAAAAAAAAAAAAACAATGAAAAATGTGTACAAAACCTACCAAATTAAACACACATGGAGAATATACTACAAAGTATTTTAATGAAATGTGCTGAAAAAATTTTTTTTGACTAACCCAAAAAAATGGAAAGTTTGTATGATATACGAATATATAATGGTCCCAAATTAAGGTAAATGGTCCGATATTAAACCGCCGTTAGTCGGGTCTTAAACTGTTACATTAGTCGGGAGTAGAGATTTTTTCTCACACCTTGAAATTTTGTTTATTCAATTTTTTTTAAACTTAACGAGATTAAAATCATTAAAATGAAATTTTTTACATAAAATTACACATTATAAAGCCACTATTTCAAGCAATAAACATTGATTCATATAACCTATTTTTTAAGAAAAAAAATATGTAACTTCGTTTTTGTAATTGCGTTTTGGAAAGTTTAAGAATTTTGTTAATAGCTTTCATATTTGTCTTAAGTTTATTAGGAGAAAAAGGCAATGCATTATAAACTTTTCTAATAACTTTTCTTTAGTATTATGCTATGTGTGTTTAGTTATATTATGTTAAGATTTTTTTTAAATAAGTTACAACAAGGTGTTAGTAAGTAAAAATCCGATTTCTAAAAGTAATATATATTTATTACATACATATTTGAGTTTGTTATGTGGGTAATACATAATAGTTGTAAACAAGTTTTATTGTCAATATTAAACATAAATAATTCACAACAAAATAGCACACTCATCCTTGTTGACACGCTCAGAACAAATGTGGTTGAAGCTATGTGCTCCTTGCAAACGGGCTATTGCATTCGTTGCACTTGTTAGTGGTGTACCGGATCTTCCTTTTGGGGCATACACTTCAAAATGACAAGTGGATTATTTTGAGACGTTTCTCAACCACGTAAACCTACAGCACCACGACGCTGTCTATATCGACCTCGAATACTACGTGCACTAACAGGAGCACTTGCACTAACAGTAGGATCACGTTTACTAGCAACTAGAGGATCACAAATAGGATTCAAAGAACTATTAGCTAAATTTTTATTGTCACTAATAACAACTTGTATTGTACCAAAATCCATAAGAATTTTACTACACTGTAGGTTAGTTGTCTGCAAAGGAACAACTTGGGGAATAGGTGGCAGATATTGTTCAGAAAAAAGGTTATTGTCCAAGTTCATTGAAGAAATGTTATCAGCTAGTACCATGCTTCTACCAATATAATCATTATCACCCGTTGTTTTCCTTAACTGAGAACGATATTTCAGAATTCCAGTCATTGTCATCATGTTCACTGGATCTATCAGAGTATTCAGAATCGTCGAAATTCTCATCTAATAAACACAACACATGATATTCTTGTTATTTTTTCCATTTGAACAGTACCTAACGTTTTCAATTAACTACTATAAAATATGTATTATAAACTATAAAATAATGTACACTATAAATTACTTATACTATAAAATATATCAGAAAGAACAACACTAAAAAAATAAAAATTATAAAATAAAAAAATAGACACAAAATTAGCCGAGCGTAGAGAAAAAATCTCACAAGAGGGTTACAGGACTAGTCGGGTGTAGAACTTTCTCCTCACTGACACGACCTCGCTTACTTCACCCTCCATCACTAGGCAACCGGTTAGGGGTATTAGCTCATTTCCGCTACAACAGGGCTCCTAACACCATTGTGGGCGAACTCCTTGAACTTTTTTAACCAAATGCTACTAAAGCGCATTTGTCATAAAAAAAAAACTGAAAATGAGAGAAATTTTCTCACATCCCGACTAACGGCGGGTTAACCTGCTATGTATATTCTGTAACACCCCCTTCCAAAAATTGTTTACACGAATATAAAATGTGCTTAAGAAAGATAAATGACAGAACGTAACCAGTATAATCAATTGTGTGAACCCCAAAATCATAGTAAATTGTAAAAAAATGGGACTTGGGACAACAACACGAATTCAAAATTTAATATGTAAATTTCGGAAACTGATTTGAATGTAAGAAATGTTAAGTTTCTATGACGATCAAATATTGGTTAAAATTACAATTGGTCCGGTCTGTCTGTGAGTCTGTGTAGAGAGTGACAGTAAACGACGACAAAACACATAAAAACAAAAATTGAAAATGATTTAACATTTAGCCTAATATTTAAACTGCACTCCACAAGTTCTTCTTAGATATGGATTCAAATTAACTTCATGAATAGGGTTTATTAGTATTACTATCAGGTTTAATTACGACTCATACACCTTAATGAGTTTACATTACGTCAATTACATTCAAATAACGGATATTGCAATTCTAATTTAACATTATGTTCACCTTTCATTGAAACCGCATTTTAACTATTAACGGAACAAAATGTTGTTACGTTGTGCATTTACATTTTGGTTTTACCATTACCATAATTTAGAAAAAAAAGCCTATTCCTTAGAGGGTGATATTTATGGTATGCTGCAGGTGTAATTTGATTTGAATAGCTAAAATGTGTACAATATTTTGTTGCATGCTATCAAAGGATAAAAATATTACGTAAGAATTTTAACTAAGCCAATTGAAAAGATAATGGTTTTTTAATTTGTGTTCAAATATTTCCATCGTTAAATAGGTTAGATTAGATTAGGGTGTACAATATTTGTATATAAATTGATTCTAAATATGTGGATGTTCATAGTTATCAAAAATATTTATTCTTCAAATAAACTCATTGCAAGGAAACATTTTTCATATTAAACAGGTTAATGGACTACTTTATTTGTTTGTGAGTAACGGTATTATTTATCGATTCTGTATCACTAGTATCAAAAAGTGTGTCCTAAGAAAGTGTTTGTTATAACTTATATTAACAACCATAATTTATGTTAAAAGTAACGTACTCTACTATTAACAATGAGTCTTATAAACTCTGCTTTCTAATAGTAAATGTAACATATTTGGTTATATTTATTAAATGTGCATTATAAAAACAAAGTTAGTTACAAAAAATTCATTAAATTAATTATTTTGGATTAAAATACATCTCTGCAACCATTTTGTAATTTTAATAATTAACTACGTTCGTTACCGTACCAATCTGATGTCAGATTTTAGAAACCGTTTTTGACAGTAGCGTATAGAACTATTAACTTACCTGAAACGGTGTGTGACAGTAGCGTAGAGAACTAGTAACTTTCTTAAAATAAACGTAAATGCAACGAATAATAAATACCATACAATAGAACGTAGCGTAGCTAAATTTATAAATAAAATTTTGCCTTAGATGTAAACTTCCAGTCTTTGTATCTTAAGCTCTTTTATAACCTGGTAGCTACAAATATGCATGACTTGGTGTATGAAAAAAATAATGTGTTTTTTTATTCGATGGAATAAATGCATCATTATTCATATTTTATTGGAATATTTAATTGTAAATAACCGGTGAAAATTCAAAGTGCATGAAAATATGTCATTTTTAAAGTACACTCAATTTGTACAAAAATTATATTTAACTGTGAAACATACCTTAAACTCTCACACGGTTTTGATTTATTTTTTGCTGGGCGCATGCTACATTTTTTGTTGTTGATTCAGAAATTCTTCTGTTTTAAATCCACAAGGACAGCTACTCGTGTGTTAATATAAGAGTAATATTATGTTTATACGAAGAATACTATAATATATGTTTCTGGTAACATACGCAAAGTAAGATGTTGATATTTGGCGTTTCATACAAATTATTATTTAATTGTTTCCTAAGATAATCATGTCTGTTTAATCTCGAAATAATACTTTGAAGCACTTTGCTTAGATTAGCCTCTCTATATTTTCATCATGCTCCAAATTTTCTTAATCTCAAATGTAATGAATTGACGTAATTGTCAAGCGATCTGTTTTTAATGTATATTTAAGCTCTGATTGATTTATAATAGTTCAATTTGAATCCATAGGTATCCATTATATTGGATCTATTAATAAAAATAGAATAGGCTATTGTCAGTCACTTATTACAAGTTTGTTTTATATTTGGTATAAAACATTAAGTATATGATACAAACATAAATAAATAACATTTGTAATTTTTAGAAGTTTTTATATTGTTAATTGTTCGTGATAAATATTACGTAATAGCTCTTATTATGTTACCAGGGGACTTAAATTAAACAAAAGGCGGAACCAAATGGTAACAATGTTTGAAAAGTAAAAAAAAAGACAAAGACAAATTCAGTAATTAACAAGGCTCAAGTTTATTAAACAAAAAAAAGAAATTTCGACGGTTCAGATTTTATCATTTACAAAGAAAAAAACATCCTGAGATAGACTATCATAAGCACAGCTTAATAATTATTAACAAGATTATAATTAATCAAAAGAAGTTATACGCCCTTAATGTAAAATATAATAATTAAAATAAAAAAAAATTGATGAATAGATTCTGAAAATTTATCCCCCCTTTTTTAGTTTATATAAACAGTTACAAAATTTAACAATAAAAAAAATTATGAGCACAGCTTAATAATTAACAGGATTATAATTAATCCTAAAAAAAAAAGGTTATACGCCCTTAATGTAAAATTACAATATAAAAAAAAATGATGAAAAGATTCTGATATTTATTCCCCCCCCCCTTTTAGTTTATTAAATAATAGTTTTCAAAACAGTTACAGAATTTAACAATGAAAAGATTCTATAAATGAGGTTAATATTTTAAATTTAAAAAAAAATAATATATTAATTCTAACAAGTTCATTATTAGATTAAATGTTACATAATATGATTTGTTTGTTAAATTTCTTAAATACTAAATTGGCCAATATACATATATATTTTAAATAAAAGAATTTGTTATAATATGAGAAGTTTATAAAAAAAGAATGAAAATTTTGAATACTGAAGTTTTATAAATTGACGTCAATTTATATTAATTTAGAAAAACACCTCTTGGAGGCTGTAAGGACCGAAAGTTTGCATGCAGGCACCACCCAATTATTTTTTATATAATTTATAAATAGCTATACAAGATTACATTTAAATAACAGTTTTAGGAACACATTTTGCTAATCAGATCAGGTACATTTATTATATATATATATTCAACAAGGTTCTATAAAGTCAGTTTTCAAAAAAAAAAGAGTCACTTTGTGCACTTGGAAAATTTCTGCTTTGTTATACAAAACCATGTTTTTCAAAAATAAACAGACAGAAACATGCTATTCACTGTTTTGCTGGAGTATGCAAAGTCAAGCAAGATTTGGTGTGTTTCTCCGACCAGCGTTTTAGCTAAAGCAAAAAACACGTTTACTAGTATCTGTGCAAAATCAGACATGTTGTAGCATTAATGTTCTTTATTAAAAATATCTGGTTATTTGTCAAAATTAGAGAATATTGATTGCATCACAGAAATTCATTAAGCTTATAATTAAATGCTTCTTAGATGATTATAAAGCTATTTATATATACTTGGTTTTGCTTAAAACAAAGCTTGTATAAAACTTGCAAAAATCTGTAAAAATCTGTAAAACGAATATTCTGATCTAGAAGAGATTTCTTTAATAGTTTTATATTTGACATGTTCAATAAGATATTCTGATTGTTTAATGTTTAACACTAGTTTGCACTAATTTCACATAATTGCTCAAAACTTAAAATCTGACTGGTTAAGGTTTTGTAAACTACGTTTCAAGAAATGCAAAAATTTTTATAATTATTTAGTTTCTGAAAAACATTGAATATTAAATAAAACATGAAATACATATTTTAATGAATAAATTTTAAAACATTAACAAAATTTATGATATGATAAAATCTGTAAATTTGAATACCTGGAAATCCTGTCGAACATTCATGTGAACGTGTGCCGTGAAATAAAAACTACACAATTATTAATTAGTAAATCAAAAGAACACATCACTGACTTGTAAAGCTAAGATATTAGATTTTCTCTATTAACTGAATTATTATTTTTCATGATGTAACTTTAAAAAAAAACTAACGGAGCGATGAAGGTTTCTTGTACATGTTGAGAGTCCGGACAGAGTGCAAGACGTGTTTTATTAAGGCCGGATTCGCTATCGGTTGAACCTTGTTCCCAGACAGAGAGAGAGATAGGTCAGCTGATCGTCTCTGTCATGCGATAGGAACGACGGCGAGTGGACTGTCGATAACAGATGTACAGATTATTTTACTGAATGCTACAGCTCTCCCCCCCGAAAGACGGAGTTGGGGTGGAGTCAGAAAGGGGGCCAGAAGGGCCTCTCACAAAATTTAGAAAAGGGTCAAAGGGCCAGAAGGGCCTCCAAAAAGATTCTAGAGAAAGGGGCCTGAAGGGCCTCCTACAAACTTCTGAAGAAAGGGGCCAGAAGGGCCTCCTACAAAAGTTTGAAGATAGGGGCCTGAAGGGCCTCCTACAAACTTCTGAAGAAAGGGGCCAGAAGGGCCTCCTACAAAATTTAGAAACGGGGCACCTGATAAAAACAACGCTTCATAATGCTTTTATTCACCACTCTAGGGTGTAGCCTCCTTCGGCACTTACTTATTAAATTTTGAAATTTCTAAAGCGTCTCAGCTCTTCCCACCTATAATTGGGATAAGCCCAGGACAGAAAGAGCTGAAGGATGACGCAAAGGTCGACATTGCTGTGCATGAACTGACTTTGTACACTAAGGTACGTGGGGAAAGGGGTGGAGTGGCACCACGGGATACCAAGTGGAGGTGACCACTCCGGGGACCAGGGGGGGAATGTGCATAGCACATTGGACTTACAGGAAAGGTCGGACTCAGACGGGGGGGGTATCCTCTGAGCCGACCTTAACAATATATATATATGAAAAATAAATAAAAATAAAACAAAAAATTCCTGAAGCCAATACTGGTCAGATCATGCTCAGCGTCGTTATTTTTAAATTCCTCTTCTCCCATACGAAGAAAAATTTAAACTATTCACGGCTCTTAACAATTTCCGTGAGAAAAAGAATTTTGAAAGGTCTAAACAAATAATCCATTTTAAAAATAAACAAAGAAGCAGTATGAAACGTTGGGGAGTCAAAAAATTTTCTGCTGCGCAAGGCAGGGCTTGTAGTTGACTTGAGGTCTTAATTGTAAGTGTAATCATGTGCCCCCCCCAAAAAGGAATTTAATTTAATCAAAAAAAATTATGAAAAAAAAAATTCCATCAAAATATGTTAAGTGTTTATTAAAAAGGTGTAAAAGAAGTGTAGCAAAAAAAAGGAGTGTGGCAAAAAAGACAGTATAAAAAGGTGACCCATAATGTGAGAAAACCCAACTCCGGTTTTCTCAACCCTAACAAAAAACTAAATTAGGAAACAAACATGTTGACCTGCTAATAACAAACAAACAAATTAATCAAGACAAACAGGCCAACCATGTCGTCCTATATAGAAAACTGGGCCCCTATAATTTAGAAAAGGAAAAAAAAAATTTGTATTTAATGAGTGTTCAACATTTCAATTAACTATTAAGTAGCACCATCAGCATCAACCAGTCCACCGCCATCTTGCGCATTACTCATGATGATAAAAAAAAAAATAAATATAATTTTCTTTCAAGATGACAAAAAAAATTCAAAAGCCAGCTCAGTGTTCTCTAGTGAGTCTACTAATCTCAGCAAATAGACTGCCATTTTAGCTATTGCTGATGAAAGTTAAGAAAGTGGTTTAAAAAAAAAATTTCTCTTAAGTTGACACAAAAAAAAATGAAGTGAAAGTACCAAAAGATGACTCGTGAATTATGTATGTTGTGTAATTGTTGTGTATATGTGTGTGTGTAAGTATGAATTAATACAGACAAGCGAAAGTAAACTCGAGAAAATTTTTAAAGAAAATTTTGAATATATTTTTGTTTTTTTTTTGTTTCTATCTATTTTTGGGTTTTATTATTTATTTTATATTTTTTTTGAATTCCCGAATGAGCCCTGCCTGTTTGAATCAAATTCAGTGAATGAATTAAGTGTATTATATATATCTATTAAAAAAATGAATTTATTTAAGTAGGGAAAAATAAAGAAAAACAAATTCTATCAAAATTGGTTTGGAAGTTTTTGTGTAAAGTGTTTATATGAAAAATAAATTAAAAAAAGAGACTAATAAGTTTATATAGATTTAAATATAAAAAAAAATTTCATCAGCAATAGTTGTACAGTATTCGAAAAAGCTGCAAAACATAAAAATTGAGCCTTGTTTAACAAAAGAAAATTTTTAAGAATTTAAATTTATATGGTTCCAATACAAAATTTTGAAAATTAACCACGGTTCCAGAATTTAAAATTAACCACTCTATAATTTAGATAAAACCACGCTCTGCTACCAGAAACATGTTACCAGGGGACTTAAATTAAACAAAAGGCGGAACCAAATGGTAACAATGTTTGAAAAGTAAAAAAAAAGACAAAGACAAATTCAGTAATTAACAAGGCTCAAAATTATTAAACAAAAAAAAGAAATTTCGACGGTTCAGATTTTATCATTTACAAAGCAAAAAACATCCTGAGATAGACTATCATAAGCACAGCTTAATAATTAACAAGATTATAATTAATCAAAAGAAGTTATACGCCCTTAATGTAAAATATAATAATTAAAATAAAAAAAAAATTGATGAATAGATTCTGAAAATTTATCCCCCCCTTTTTTAGTTTATATAAACAGTTACAAAATTTAACAATAAAAAAAATTATGGGCACAGCTTAATAATTAACAGGATTATAATTAATCCTAAAAAAAAAAAGGTTATACGCCCTTAATGTAAAATTACAATAAAAAAAAAAATTGATGAAAAGATTCTGATATTTATTCCCCCCCCCTTTTAGTTTTTTAAATAATAGTTTTTAAAACAGTTACAGAATTTAACAATGAAAAGATTCTATAAATGAGGTTAATATTTTAAATAAAAAAAAAAAAAAATTTATATTAATTCTAACAAGTTCATTATTAGATTAAATGTTACATAATATGATTTGTTTGTTAAATTTCTTAAATACTAAATTGGCCAATATACATATATATTTTAAATAAAAGAATTTGTTATAATATGAGAAGTTTATAAAAAAAGAATGAAAATTTTGAATACTGAAGTTTTATAAATTGACGTCAATTTATATTAATTTAGAAAATAACCTCTTGGAGGCTGTAAGGACCGAAAGTTTGCATGCAGGCACCACCCAATTATTTTTTATATAATTTATAAATAGCTATACAAGATTACATTTAAATAACAGTTTTAGGAACACATTTTGCTAAACCAGATCAGGTACATTTATTATATATATATATTCAACAAGGTTCTATAAAGTCAGTTTTCAAAAAAAAGAGTCACTTTGTGCACTTGGAAAATTTCTGCTTTGTTATACAAAACCATGTTTTTCAAAAATAAACAGACAGAAACATGCTATTCACTGTTTTGCTGGAGTATGCAAAGTCAAGCAAGATTTGGTGTGTTTCTCCGACCAGCGTTTTAGCTAAAGCAAAAAACACGTTTACTAGTATCTGTGCAAAATCAGACATGTTGTAGCATTAATGTTCTTTATTAAAAATATCTGGTTATATGTCAAAATTAGAGAATATTGATTGCATCACAGAAATTCATTAAGCTTATAATTAAATGCTTCTTAGATGATTATAAAGCTATTTATATATACTTGGTTTTGCTTAAAACAAAGCTTGTATAAAACTTGCAAAAATCAGTAAAAATCTGTAAAACGAATATTCTGATCTAGAAGAGATTTCTTTAATAGTTTTATATTTGACATGTTCAATAAGATATTCTGATTGTTTAATGTTTAACACTAGTTTGCACTAATTTCACATAATTGCTCAAAACTTAAAATCTGACTGGTTAAGGTTTTGTAAACTACGTTTCAAGAAATGCAAATTATTTAGTTTCTGAAAAACATTGAATATTAAATAAAACATGAAATACATATTTTAATGAATAAATTTTAAAACATTACCAAAATTTATGATATGATAAAATCTGTAAATTTGAATACCTGGAAATCCTGTCGAACATTCATGTGAACGTGTGCCGTGAAATAAAAACTACACAACTCTTAATTAGTAAATCAAAAGAACACATCACTGACTTGTAAAGCTAAGATATTAGATTTTCTCTATGAAGTGAATTATTATTTTTCATGATGTAACTTTAAAAAAAAAACTAACGGAGCGATGAAGGTTTCTTGTACATGTTGAGAGTCCGGACAGAGTGCAA
The DNA here is from genome assembly GCA_963513935.1 of Aphrophora alni. Classification (NCBI taxonomy): domain Eukaryota; kingdom Metazoa; phylum Arthropoda; class Insecta; order Hemiptera; family Aphrophoridae; genus Aphrophora; species Aphrophora alni. The sequence goes on along the minus strand of OY740767.1, from coordinate 121,717,063 downwards.
GACGTGTTTTATTAAGGCCGGATTCACTATCGGTTGAACCTTGTTCCCAGACAGAGAGAGAGATAGGTCAGCTGATCGTCTCTGCCATGCGATAGGAACGACGGCGAGTGAACTGTCGATAACAGATGTACAGATTATTTTACTGAATGCTACAATTAATAGACGATTTCATCTCTTGACGTAGATATAATATTAAAAGGAAATTAATAATAATTATAATTAAGTGATGCAATGAATATATAGTATTCCATAATTGCAATGTAAAAAGAAAATTATGTTAAATATGGGTTCACATCAGGCTACATGTCTTACTATGCGGACTATGTATACCACGCGACTTCTAGTTTTAAATAGCTTTACCTATACTTATAGCTTTTTATTACCAAAGCTAACGAAGGTGAAACTTGAGGAACTTACAAAAGTCAATCAGAGAGTGACTAAAATTAGAGGAATGTTAAGGAACTTGGCGTATTACTAACCCCGTAGAACACAGTTCTCAAACATAGCAGTATTACTCTTGGAGGTTAGACCCCGGCTGAAATTGAAAAGGTGAAAAGGGGATACATTTCAACTTAGTAGAATTAAACACATGCATATTTCAGGAGAATAACACTTCAAACTAAAAACAGAAGAGGTAGTGCTAAAGGGTCTTTCAATAAAACCCAGTAATACTAAGTGTCTAAGCAGGATAGCCATCAAGAGGTGTGTTCCAAGACAACACTAGCAAACATGGGACGGGATTCTCATTTAAACTTATTATAGAAAGTGGTTGATTAAACTCAACTAGAAAGTACAGCACTGACCTTCGGCAGAGGAAATCTCACAAGAAATACCAGACTTATTCCGAGACACTGTGCTCTTCCATAGGATAGGAATATACAACAATAATAGGTAAACGCAATGTATTATTGTGCGTCTCTTGCCTTTGTGAATTAAGTTAAGAGGCTTAGTTGCACCATAGTTCAAACAACATGGTATCAGGAGCCTAATAACCCTTAAGCTCCTATTTCAATCTAATGTAATGTGTACACATAAACACGAAAACAAAATAACTTCACGGATAAGAGCAATTTCACTTTTGAAATGCAATGATTTGATTACAATTGATTTTTTTTTACAAAATAAAAATATTTTTTACATACTCGTATATCTTACAATAAAGCAATGGATATGGTAAACACATAGATAACGAATATATATTTGTATGTTATTTAAAAAAGTTCTAGTTGCAAATTACAATATCAATATTACAAATTATAGTGCAATGCAAATATTACAAACAATTCAGTATATAATAATAGCATTACATTTTTGCACAGCCCTAAAATCAGTAAGGAGTACGTAACAGAGTTTTATTTTACTGTTTTAAGTAATCAGTTTAAAAAACAACAAATCATAATACGGAGAATCTACAGTTGATTCCAAGCGCAGTAAAACATCCTGTGTATCAGCAAATATTACGATAGAATTCTCTCTCTTAGATACTAGCACATGTCTACAACATTGATTGTATTGTGTTTCATGAGACTTTTTTTATTGTGATTTGAGATACTTCAAAAAGTTAATCAGATATGAAGACGTGCATATTTATAAAATTAATTGACGATTCTGTTTTGGATGTTCAATTCAAACTATTGTTTATACTAATCAGACAGTTTTGTTGTTTTTCAAAGCATAACGTATTAAATCTGTTTTATTTCTTACAAGTATTTTTTCTCTATTTGCGGGTTTTACTCAAGACAAGTAGTTTTATTTTCAGAAAATATAATTTCATTAATAATACTAATTCTGTGTTCTTGTTTTATTTTATGTTACTTTAAAAGTATTTCATTCGGGAAAGTTCGTGTAGGTCGATTGTTAAATTCATATACTTTAGTGCGTTACTAATTATGTGGATTGATACTAAAGATAGCACTTCAATACTACAAATGGTTTGTAGATAGTTGATCTTTTAAAGAGATAATTAGAGATGTTTATGTTATTATTTTTATTTTTGAAAGCACTAATAATATTAATATTATAAGTATTACTTATTATACATTATCTTGCATTATCACACTTGCAGTTGCTCATCTTATAAAATACTGTGGTAATTATTTCTATTAAATTGTAACCTTTTTTTCTTTTTACATGTTAAGTTTAGAATATTGATAATGGTAATAACATAAACACTTTTTATTCATAGAGATAAAGTAATTAGGTATACGTTTTAAAAGTACTTTCCATTCAAATTTACATACTTTTTAAAATATACACATACCTCTGAAATGTGAGGTTATGTCTATACATTATTTTTATCCAACCAATTCTCTCCTGAACAGCCATGGTTTACTTCTTAACAACTTCCAACTAATACATTAATCGATGGCTAAGGAAAAGTTTATATTTATTTCAATGTCCAATGTGTTTCAGGGGAATAATAACCGTTACGTTTTTCGCTTTGAAAAAGTGGTAGTAGTTAGATAATATCAAATTTATGACATTAATGTTTGGTCTCACAATATTTTAAAACTTAATAAATGCAAAATAATCACTTAAATACCACCACAAGGTGGAGGTGATAAATTGCTATTCTTGTTCACTCAAAAGGTCTTCTTAGATATACTCCAAATCTGATGTATATTAGACGTCTTAATATCTTCTTATTTGTATCTGATTAGTTTATCAACAGAGATAGAGTTATGTGGGTTTCAGTGTTAAAATGTTCAATTATTACCTTTAGATGTCCAATTATGTTTTATCTTTAAGAATATATGCGTTTTCCTATACTGTAAAATTACGACCTTTCTTGCAATATTTCAGTATTTTCATAGTATTGTGTTTTGTATTAAATTGTTGTACACTATATAATATAAGGCGAACGAAATTTGATTTCCCTGATTGACTAAATTTTATTACATTGTTTTTATAAATGTATTTTTTTCAATATTACCGTACAGGTCTATTTCTATACTGTTAATTGATTTAAATGAAATTCACACATTGTATCTTTTCTGATAAGTTGGTATAAGTTATAGGTCTTAAATGAGTATAAAAATGTTATTAATATTATTATATTTTATTATTTCAATTCCCTAAAATATTGAATAAATCCAACAAAGATCGTAGAATGATATTGTGGTAAAAGCTATATATATATATATATATATATATATATATATATATATATATATATATATATAAAACCCTCAGCTGACAGTAATTGAATATGTTATGTTTGAGTCACACATAACTTATTTTACGTTGTTAAACTAACTAAATAAAAAACCAATATAATAAATAGGTCTAGTGTACTTCAGTTACAATCTGCTATCTAGGCACGACATGAATTGATTTTGTTATACTCGTATGTTAGCTGTGCATGTGTAGTGATTCTCTATTAAGCAAGTACTTTATTAAGACATTTCGTAGACTGGAAGTCCTGTATTTGTACGTCACATACATAAACGAACTCTTATAATAAGACACTCCAAAATTAAATCACTTATGAAGATGTATTAGGGCTGTAATACAAATTGAGTTACCCTGTACAACTCCTTAAATATAAGAAGCAATCAAATATTCTTTAGGGACAAGATCCATGTTGAAATTTCAATTTCTCTGAAAATACGTTAATTAATATAAAACTTTTTTTTTAAAATTAATATATAATTTTATAATATTGTTTTAAACAATATATTGAGGTGTATATGTATATTGTTTACATACCTCTGTGTATATAATAAACTTTATAATGTCAAAATTATTGCCTATTTTTACACTATGGCTATTATTATATTTGAAGTAAAAAATGATTATTTACTGACAATCTTGATAAATAATTTTAAATAATATATATATATATATATATATATATATATATATATATATATATATATATATATATATATATATATATCATAAAGTTAGGAAAAACAAAAACAAAATAGAATTTCAAATTTTAGACCCTATGGGTCTAAATTGTCGAATAGTGTATATGAATAGGCCTCCCAATAAAAAAAATCAAAAATCATTGTCCGATTTCAAACTTTAATTTAAATCAAACAACAAGTACTAGTTTAGAATGAAATATTCAGTTAAATTCATATTCTTTCTGGTATATATTTTTTGTATATATATATATATATATATATATATATATATATATATATATATATATATATAAAGAAATATATATAACATATTCTTGTAATGTAAGAATTATGGACGACATACATTTGTATGAAAATATTTATTATACGTCATATAAATAAACATTTTACTAGTAACACAAAACCCTCGTAGGCTCACAACAATAATTATTAATGTGGCAATCCCAAAAGACTCAAGCAGGATGTACATATTTTATTGTAATGGTTATTTCACTACCATTTATCCCTTCTATCGGTCCTTTATTAGCCAACACTTTATTCTGTCACTGACTTTATACTATTCGAGAGCTAGTGTCTCCATTTTTAGTTATTCCCACTTTTTAATAAGGTTATGATGACTGAGATGGTTTTCTTATTTAAAAAAAACAAAGGTGAAAAACAATATTTAACCCATAATCGGTTTTAGATATTATTCTAGTTGACATGAAAATGTATGTTGATGTTCTTTATTATAATTATAAGCAAATCGATAAAATTGTAACTGTCGTAGATATCCTAATACATAGACGATACTATTTACACAACATTTAAATGTTCTTACCCCTGACATATTTATATTTTCTTAATAATTTCAGCAAAATAAATATTTTTTAATTACTACATAAAACAGAAAATTTCTATTCACGTACGCGTATATTAAATATAAATTCCAGAACAGTTAAAAATACTTAGTTGTTTGTTTTGTTTTTTTATTTGCTACAGTTTTAGGTTACATTAATTAATATATTATTTCAGTTCCGAAAAGAGAAATGTTCTAAGTTCGATTTCTAATCGAAGCTTCAATAAACTGTAATGAATTATGCCTGTGATTTTGATAGTTTTTTGTCGGTAATTATACTTCATTTGTTCTTCAGAGAATTCAATTATTTGTGGAATTTTTTTGACGATATCTATGTTTACATATTCAACTCATTGTTCCACAATGTTCCATATCGATATTTTGAGATATATTTATATTGTTATATATATATATATATATATATATATATATATATATTTAGCATATGAAGATAGCAGTGCTAAGGCAATTCATAATTTTTTTTATATAACAGTAAAACGTGGTAGTGGTATGTTGATTCCTTAGAAACGACACAGAAATGGATAATACTGCTTAACATTGAATTACTGCTTTTTATTTAAGGTCAGTATCGTTCCGGAAACTCTATTCTCGTTATCTGATATAGACGAGTTGATAAATATGCACATGCCATCCTTAACTCGTCCTGTCGTTAAAGTTGATAGAGTCATCATGTCTCCTTCTACATTAAGGTGGTACGTTGTTTTCTTCTTTCTTTCTTAATCCATCAATCCTTAAGTAAAGTTTAGGAGTAAACATTTCATTTTGTAGTGATTGATATTGATGTTATTTTTATATATTTATTATCATTCAACGTATGTTATTGTAAACAATAAATGGTGTAATGCTTTTCAATCAAAATGTATTATAAAAAATAAATCATGTTGTATTTGTTAAACTGTCTAATGCAGACGTTATTTCATTTGCATCCTGTTTGTTTAACATTTATTTACCTTGAATTGGCATTATAAATGTATACTACATTAACACTGCAAAGAGTATAATAGTATCCTCCGAAATATAATTATTTTTAATACATATTCCAAGTTTGTTATAAAATATATATCTATAAAATGTATCCTTATTGATAGATAATAAGATTCCAAAGTTTTTTTTGTGGTTAGTTAAATCCGATTTTGTGTTTACAAATGTATAATATGATAAAAGATAAGGAGTACATAATTAAGTACACAAATTATGAACATTTGTATTCCCTGAAACTAATATTAATATTCAATTAGTACTATTAAAACTACATATTACACATCATATTTAAATAATTACTTTTTCTATTTAACTTATGATAATTGTCATCTACTAAAACAGATTCAAATATTATTGACGTGCTGATAACATATTTCACTTATATGATTGTAACTATTAAATACCCATACAAGCTTTGCACTAAATTTCCTTACCCTCCCTAGCCTAATACGCATTATGTTGACTCGAAAAATCTCAGAGTGTAGATACATATTTAATGGCTAAGTGGTTCGGTGTTTAGTCATTAATGATAAAGTAAGAGATATATTTCGTAAACGAATCTCATAATGCCATTCCACCAGTCTAATGTTTCCCTTGCCATCATTACTCCTACCCTAGGTCAGTTTTCTCTCTAGAGAGTTTGGTTTAATATAGCCAATAAATTAGTATAGAGAGAATTTCTTTTTCGACAAACAGTATGATAAAACACAGGGGAAACTTTTTAACAACATAATGGAAAGTTTAACAATAGCTATCACAAGCTCTACTTACACGTTGGTTTGGCAGAGGAGGGCAACTTAAAAACTGTCGTTGCTTAAATTCGAAAGTTTCACTCCTCAGGTAAATTTTTGTATTATTGCCATTTTAGTTAGCTTATAAAACGCGTTTATGTTTCATACAAACTTCATATACGTAGAAGGGCTTATTTACGTGCTTCTTCTTTACTTTTATCACATTGGGTGCATAGTTATGTTTGGGCACTTCCATTGTACCACAGGCATCATGAAAGTGTTATCGTTGTGACTACGACTGGTTGGGGGGGGGGGTAATGTCTATTATTTGGTTTTGATCATATTATAAGTTGACTGACCAACACATATATCACATTGAAGATTTATTCAGAATCGTCATAAATTATGAACGAAATGGTGTCAAATATTCACCATGTCTAGCAAATATTTCCAAATTGGTAAGGATTTAACCATATTGAAGATCCATTGTCACTTAGTTCACCAATACTTTTAACATAGCAGTGAAGACCTTTTTTTAAATTAACTAGTGTTTAAAATAATTAACATCTGTGGGCACACTACCATTATTTCGACACGTGTAATTCACGATTACGTAATATGTATCTTAGTCAGCATACTACAGGTTATTGGTATGTATCAGGTCACTATTATAAACTGTGTTAACGGTAATGTTCACTTGTATATTTGTATATAACAACCAAAAGAGCAACAAACCACCATTGTTATTTTGTAGTTCTTCTGGTTAGTACACAAGAAGTTAAAATGGAGGCACCGTTCGATATTTGAAGTTCTGAATATATTCTGAAGTTCTTAAGATATTCAATGATAATAAATTTTCAAATAAACAAGTGATATTGATAATCATCTTACTCTCGTAGATATAATATTTTTCAACTGAGATAACAATTAAAATACAAAATAACAAATAAACAGAACCCAATTCTCACAAAAAATACGCCTAAGTATCGGACGCGTTTGAACGACAAGGTCGTCCTCTTCAGTGATACTCGAGCTACACAAATCTAACTATAACTGAACCTAACGTTGCGCCGAACCCCATATTTATACAAACTGAAGGGGGCGTGGCTTATTATTTTACACTGCCAAGGTGATAGTACGCCTGAGATAGGAATTAAAATATATATAGCTTGCATATTACATAAAATATTTAAATAAGTGGGTATAATTTGATTTTTATTTAAACTTCAGGTTAAATTTATGTCATTTACATAATTTATTTGCTATATTATTTTAGAATTTAGCTATCGCAAGAAATGTACACTTATTATTTAAAATATTTAAAACAGACTTCATAATAAATCAGGAAATATTCTTTTATTTTTCACAGGGATATGAAAGTGGTGCACTTTATGTTAATCTAACATTGTTTTCTGATATATTTGTAATAGATTTTAGAATAAAATGTGCAATGTTAATTATTATTGCTGTGATTAAATAATATGGGATAATTGGGTCTTTTTCTTTACTAAACGTAATAAAAGATACATATAAGTTCTCTCATTATAATAAAAGTATTAAAATAAGTACGTTTTTCAAATTAATCATCAGACTCCAAAATCAGATTAGGTGAACTTGTAATTTATTGACTTGTCATCAAGGGAAATGTGATTAATTAGTTTATTATATAGGTACCATGTGTTAGCAACAAGTAATACACTATTGAAATTGTTAGTACAGAACAAGGAAATTGAAGTAATAGATTTTTTTAAAGATTATTTTTTATTCTTAAACTCAGGAGTTATTCTAGATCTGATATTTAATTATGGGTTAATTTAATTATTTATTGTACTCTATTTATAAAAATTGAAGTATTACTACTTCTACTGAACACAATTTGGTAGGATATGCATAGTTTTTTTATTTAATGATAGTAATTGTTCTTAATACATTTTCTGAATATTGCAAGTTTATTCTTATTATGAAACATACAAAATAAATTCGGAAGCATTAAATAGAATTAAATAAAAAAAATGTTGAATTATTTTAACTACATTGTTTATTTCAATATTTTTATTTCTTTTACGTCAAAAATAATTTGGTACTTGTTTAATTTGTTATATGGTTACTTGATATTTTTTTTATAATTGAAAAATGACCCGCTGTTTATAACATTTAACTTATATTTTTAATTAACGAAATACGACATCAACATATTAGCTTAATTTGTATTTTACTATTAAATACAGTTTAATAGGAATATTTTATAAACTATAATATAGTTTACTGGGAGATTTACGTATAATAAAAAGTAAAGAAAGACTTTTTAATAGTGTGTATCTATTTTCATTTCAAGTTAAAAATTATAGAATTTAACAAAAATAGAAGCACTTACAAAAATGTTTTCCTAGTAATATGTCGAAACTTTAACTTAAAATTAGTAATGTGATTATTCTATTCGAGGTTTGATCCAGTTCATAAAAAAATTGTGTAATGGTTTATAAATTAACACAAATGATTGTAACTTTTTGAATAAGATTCGTAATGTATTTGGACTATCTGTTGTTAATAACTTTAAAATATAAGCCTGTATGAAATGAGCCATCTTTGTGAATGGTTATCCTTCCAAATACAATGTCCTTATTTTTGGGCCATAATAAATAAAGTCTCCATTTAGTTAGGAGTACTAAACAATATCTACAGTCGAAATTTGTCCATTGAGGAATGTTTGTTTTTATCCCATTTTTCAATGTAATTTTTTAACGAATGCAATTAGAACTTACACAACAAAATAATACTTGAACAATGCCCTAAGAGTTTTAAAAAAAAACTAAGTTTTATTATAGTATTATGGTAGTTATAATATCTACGTAACAGGACCTTATGTTAATACAGAACATTGATAATTAAAGAGACGGAATTAACAACAATATTATTAATGGATGATGAATATGTGACTGCAGTCTGTCACTGGCATAAAGATCAAACATTATCCATTTTTGTGATTTCCCTGGTGATTAGTCAAAAGAAAGTCATATACGTACTGTAATTAAATATTTGATGCTCTTGTTATTAACTAACACGTCTACCATGTCGAAGATATACAAATCATATTTAACCATAATATTTCAACCTTAAAGAATTATAATCTATGATATTGAAGACTGAGAATTTTGTTACATGTACACATGTATACCGGGTGGTTGAAAAGAAACTACCTCCTCCCCATTTTTTAAAAATATCTTAGACATTTAAATTATTTTATAAGGAATCTATTTATGCGAGAGAGGCAGTTTTAAAATTAAAAAAAAAACTATATATTATAGAATTGTAATATCCCTTTTTAAACGTCTCTTTGAGATAAGAAAAAAAAACATTAAAAATTAATTAGTTTTGTCAACCCAAAACAAATCGATTGTCATAAATTTTATTTTATTTATGAACCTAGATTATTACGGTATATTATACTTTCTTACGAAATAACAAATGTCTAATTTATACTCCCTGTACCTTCGTGCAGAATACAGACTTTGTTCAAACATGTGTAGCAGGTTTTCAAATGTTTATTTTTTTTTGATATTCAGCATTCCGTTTTATTCATTTTTGATTTATGAGATTGCAAAGAATCCAAACAGAACTTGTATTTAGAGCAGTGAACGAATAATTTTAATAATTGATTAAATTGCCTTCCGACTCCATAATTAGTACAATTTGATTCCTTTTAAACTCCCGCACACCACAATAAAATTAATTTAAACCTTTATTTTAGTACGTTTACACTCTCGCCTAAAGATATTGCAGCAAAAAACAAACAAACAAATAATATCACAAACAATTAAAAAAAAAAAAAAAACTTTTATAATCAATATATATGTTTTTAAAAGTCGATGAACCTCTAGGTCATCATTGTCTTATACAGAAGACGAAAAGAATGTAAAGTAAAGAACTCATTTACTTTAATGTATGAAAATAACAATAGTTCGTCAAGAGTTGTCTAATAGGAATAATGAAAGAGAAGGGATCTAAACAAAGACTACACGAAAAAAGTTTAGAACCAGCTAGGTTACGTCGGGATTGTTACAAACATACTTATGCTGACTATATTGTTGCATTTATCTATTTAACATATATTGGTATTATTTAAAACAGTCGTTGTTATGTGCTGAAATACATTCAGTTTATTGATATGTTAGTAAATATATAAGTTGTGTTGTTTATTTATAACTTCATTTAGTTATTAAAAATTTAATAGTAACTTAAGTAGTACACTGTCAATCTGAATTTTTATTTATTTTATTTATATAGATAAAAATATAGTAGTTGTAATACCATAAATTTCGTCTAGAACATTACTGAAGGGTAATCATTAGTATGTTCATGTTGACATGTAATGATAACTAAGAATAATAGAGGCATAAACTAAGACATGGTCGACACCTGGAATAATTTGGGGACTAATCAAGTGTAGAGTTGAAAAGAAGTAGCAGTATCATTTTCAAGTAAACAAACATGGTGAAATAAACACTCTTTCTTAGAAAAAGAAACACCAAAGTATTATAGATATAAACCAAGAATCAGCTATGGGTTTGTTATAAAAATTTGAATGCTCCAAATTGGTCGTAAATATTGAAATGAATTTAGGAAATTGTTACAGTTAATAATTCATCCCTCTGTACAAAGTCGTAAGTAAAAATGTATTACAGGTAAGAAATATAGGAGAGGGAAAATAACATTGAAAGGTATTTTAAAAACATGATTTGACGACAATAAGAAGGAATAAGCAATGCGAGATTGGATTATATTTTTCAAACAGGGCGAACGTATTTTTTTCACTTTTTGCCAAATAAATGATTTAAAATTATTAACGAACATATTTTTGGAGACAAATAGGTATGGTTGGTTTTTATTCTGTTTCGAGAAGGGTAGAATGTTTGTGCAATATTTTTTTAAATGTTTATTTTGATTATCATTCATTTTGAGAAATTAACAAAATATATTACAGATATTTTTATTTTAAGTAAAATATCTGTCGGCAAATTTGTATCAGGTTGGAAAATTTTAAATACTTTTATGTCTAGCAACCATATAAATAACTACTACATCAAAAACATTTATATTAGCAGATACATGTAGAGATAACACAGGCAGGCGTTATAGCTGTTATTGCTTTAGAATATTTATGATTATAATGCTGAGATACTCTTTGTTAAGTTTGAGAGTGATCACAATTTATTAAATAATCGAAACATAATAATTAGTGAAGACTTCAGTCTAGATTTTGTTTTAAAACAGATGATTATGTTATTTTGTAATTAAAATGGGAAGCCATTGTTTATTTATTCAGGACCAAAATAGAGTAACAATAACCTATAAAACAGTAACAGTAACAATAAGTAATTGTTTTACCATGTTCTTTTATAGGCGTGGTGATACTTTAACTATACAATGTTAAAACGTAATTTGTCTGAAAAATTAAAATTTATTGTTTGTTAAACTAAAACAATAGGGATTAGGAATTAGTTATCCAATAATTGTGTGACATAAGCGAGAATGCTGTAAAGTAGGGAAAAGTAGAAATGCGTTAGATGAAAGGGATTTGTTATTTGCTTACTAATTAAAACGTTCCACAACATTAATATTTGTACCCCCTTGGGACAACTAAGTTGTTACGATATGGAAAACTTCCTAAATCATCGCAATGGGCAACTAACTACTTGATGGGTTTACCAATTCATCCAGACCATCGCATCTCTACAGAATTCTCATCTAGCGGTATGAGCAAGTAACTCAAATTTGTAAGACCTCTTGATAACATTGATGTGTAAATTATTTTAACATACTATGTGTGGCTCTCGGCGAGTGGATTGTAATATATGGAACTGAGAGAGATTTTTTTTTTTTAAACTCATCTATTATTTAAATAAATACGAATTTTACGTGAATACTACTTTATTTACATGATTATGATTGAGTAACATTTGTGTCGTTCATTCTTAACGATAACTGAACTTATTGGTCAATGGTACCTTACCTTGAATAGTTGAACGTTGTATCTAGAAATTGTTAGATAACTCTTTTTCTAAAAGCTATCCAAGTGATTTTGTTGACTTGAAGGGATGACCCAATGAAGATTGTTAGCTTAGTTGAACATTCATTTATGTAAAATAGTGTTCAAATTCTTTTGACGGTTTAGATACAAATCCAAGTAACAAAAATCACGGGTACGCACTTGAATTTGGTAAATAATTTTGCAACAAAGTGGGATATGTTTCATCATATTTTATTTAGAGTGTTAAAACTCAATTACTAGGTTTAAGTTCTTTAGGAATTTATAGGCTTGATGAAGTGTAATATTGCATTCTGTAATAAATATGGTGTGCTATTTGTACCCCATTAGGACAGTTAAGTTTTTATTTTGTGGAAGATTCCTTAAGTCATCGCTATGGACAATTACTGGACGGTTGCAAACCTTCATCCAGATAATCGCTTTGCTAAAAAAAATATCTTCTATTGGTATGTATATGTAACATACAGCCATTACAGAACTCGTGATAGGATTTCAAAATAATTGAATACATTATAAACCTAGTGAAGTATCGGATGATGGAATTACAGTTACAGTTAAAATGTGATACTATGTAAACTTTGTCACTTAAATCATTAAAAATAAATCTATCTACAAAATAATTTATTAATAAATAATTGATTAATTCTTGTAGAGTTCAAAAGGGTTATTATCTTTCTAACTTTCACAAATTAACTCAGGACGTTTACTTTTGATTGTGAGAATGATATAAATTTAAAACTAAATGGTAATTAAATGAAGAAAATATTATTGTTATCACCTATTACAAACATCAATTACCTATTACAAACACCTATTACTACCTGTTTCAACCAAAAGGAATGAAATGGGCCCTACGAAGCCTTGGGTTAATTGCTTGATATATCTGTAGTGTATAAGAGGTGGTAAAATCATGTACTAACTAAGGTGTTAAATTTTAGTATAAATCGAATAATACTAAGTCTAGATCCATTTAAATATCTATAATTTACAGTAAAATTCTAATGATAGCCATGTCATTGAAATGTATTTCAGGGATTTCATTTAGGCAAACACACAGTGCAATAAATATTGAAATTATTGTGGTTTAAATTTGTGTGTTTACAGGATATATATATTTTTTTAAATAAGCACCCTAACTAAATACAGAAAATTTGCTTATGAAATAAATAAAGGAAACTATTGTCTTGAATTGATTTTTTTTTTTTATCTTGTCAAATTTTTATCTCATCTTAAAAATACATCGACATAGTTTTATTATGAATTTATATACATTTTAAAGAATTTAATAAAAGGAAAATTCGTTATTTAATTACTATAAACGGAATAACAAATAAAGCACAATTAATTAGTTAGGTGAAGACAAATAACAAAGAAGAAACTGTTTTAAATGTCAAGCACAATGTGTCAATTGCAGACTAAGAGCCAGTGTCAAATATGTTTAATGACTCTTTCTTTACATTTCAGTTTAACTAGGTGACAATTAGGTTACACATTTATACAATGAAGTCGGTCCTGAAATTCTATAACAATGGTTTTAGTTATAACAATACTCTTATATCTTCTTTTCATCATGCCTTTTTTTCACTACGTATTATATATTTTTTTTCAAGTATTTTAATTTATATCCCAGATTTGATCAATTGTATGGATAATTGTTATTTAGATTGTTTATGGTATACATAAATATTAAAAAGCTATGGCAACATATTTGTATAATAAACAATTCAAAACATAGTCATTAGGTATCGATAGGTAAATTGCTATAAGTTTGTTAACAAATATTATTGAAAATATGAAATGGAAATTCTACATTTTATCACTACATTTTTCATGGGGCCGAATTTAAAATCAGTAATTGTAATATAGTATTGCTCACTTTTATTATGAGGTATTTCTGGGATCATGCTGAATGATATTGTTGTTTCTACGATACTATTTTTAGCAATTTTTATAAAATGCGTAATTTTGTAAAGTAGTTTCAATTTAATTACCGTCGTACATCTCCGATATTCTAGATCATTAAGAAAAAGGTTAAGAAATTAAATTAGTCAATAAAATTATTACAATTAAAATCTCATTCCTTTATACATTTTCCACAAAACATAATATCATATTTGTAATGACACGTGGGCCAAATTATGGGCTAACATTATATAATATGAGCGTGTATTTGTATTGAAACAGGTCCATGATTAGAATAAAATGTTCAAAAATAAAGGACATGAACAATCAAATAAATGGTAATAGATTGAATTTTATGTGTGATCGTTATTTATTAATTCGACATTGAAAATTAAAATTGACATTAAAATTCGTTATTGGAAGACATGCAGCATTGGAAGATTAATAAAGCATAAAGAATAAGGCTGCGGAAAATAATGAAAACTAAATTCATTAAATGAGCAATACAATGTCTTGTGTCAATTGGAGATGTAAAGCCAGTCTCTAATATGTTTATTGACTCTAACTTTATGGCTCATCTTTAAGGAAGTGAACATTAGGTTAGATACTTAGACATTTACGTTAGACCTCAACTTCTATGGCGTTGGTTTGGTTATACCGGTTCCCTAATTACCTAATTATAAATTTATTACACTAATATTAAAATTTTCTTTAATCATGTACAGTAAACAATTCAACTTATATATATATATATATATATATATATATATATATATATTATAACCTTTATTATTTATTTTTAATTAATTACTTTGATTAAAACACAACTACGTTATCATATTTAAAATTATTTATTCTTTAAAATACAATTTGCACCTAAAGTTGGGTGCCAATATATAACAGTTGAATTAATTAAATCTTCAAATTATTTGATGCATATATGAGTATTCAAATTTATTCATCTTATCAATAAATCTCATCCATTCAACTTAAACTAGACATAAACATTTATAACACAATGAAATACTTAATTCTAGAACATAGCAATTTTATTATTATTATTAGGTGCATCAAAATCGTATCATTAATTGTAATTTTAATTTAGTCTTTATAATTTAATATCTCAATTGCTTTATTGATTTATTGGGCGCCAGGTATAATTTACCAATTATATAATGAAGTTACTTTGATTGCTCTTTGAAAATTTAAGTTTAAATGGCTCTCGGCCTAGCTCAGATTTTATTTAAATTGGGGCGTGGTTTCTTTGGTAACCTGAAGTAAAAACTACAATAACTAATCAGATAACTTATCGTGGTTCAGTAGCATGGAATGATGTCTTCTTGGAGTTTTTACAGGTGAGATGATCCCTCGAACTTATGGCAGATATCACAAGAAACTTAATCCAATTTATAGGCACTTTGACGATCTCGAAGCTTGAACTACCTCACTCTGTTGCTTGAATTCTTAGTCAATTAATCAAACTCTTCTTTAATTTTACGATGATTTTACTATAATTCGATGACTTAAAACTTTTCTTCAACTCTACGACGATTTGGCGAACTTCGCCCTGTGCCTAGTTCCTCTCCCTTGCGACGCTCGTTCTTCACTGCTTTTTTTTGATTTTTGAATTCTTACGCAGAGTTTTCCCGTTTTACCCCTTCTTCGCTTATTTCTGGATGACGCTTCTTTTTGGTTGGTTGGATTTGATTTTTCAAACTCTAACCGTCTTTCAAAGTTCGTTAAATCTTGTTTCTTAGCTGAGTTCAACGTACCTCTGCCTAGTTTTTTGTCTCTTTTTCCTTTGTTAACTTGGGCGTACACAAACTTTCTAATTTCCCATGTTGTCACATTACATAACTCAACTCTTCCTATTTAATTTGTCACGCTGCCCTCGCCCTTTCAATAATTTTGTAGTTTCGAAGTATTGTTTCCTTAGAAATCCTTTAACAAAATTTATTATGTGTTGGAGTGACGTTTATGTTTGACATTTATTTC
The DNA here is from genome assembly GCA_963513935.1 of Aphrophora alni. Lineage (NCBI taxonomy): Eukaryota > Metazoa > Arthropoda > Insecta > Hemiptera > Aphrophoridae > Aphrophora > Aphrophora alni. The sequence continues at coordinate 121,700,677 of OY740767.1, read as the reverse complement.
TAACTGACAAGGTTTAAACATTTTGAATTGGACAAAGCTTTTACTTAGGGCTTCTCAACGTTACATAAGTCCCAAGAAATTTTATGTTAATTGCATAATTAATGATAAAATTTGCTTTTGATACACCTTTACACTAAACTTATTTTAATAATACACATATACATATCGTAACATGGACTATGACCTACTCTTACTCTCATTTAAAAACCCATTAGAATTACTGTCCCTTTAAATGACTTTATGACCTACTCTTACTCTCATTTAAAAACCCACTAGAATTACTGTCCCTTTAAATGACTTTATGACCTAAACTGCGGTCAACCTTTTTTCTTAACAATGGCATTGTCTAGAATCCCACGTCAACAAACCCTTCTTGTAAACCCCAATTAACATTGTTCCCTTGACCCTCTTCAACTGTAGGACATGTGTTTGTTTACATTTTATTTTACAGTTAAATTCATTTATTTTTGTTTACTTAACTCTCTAATTAATTATGAAACCTTTTTAATAATCTACAATTAAATATACCTCGGATGTGAGTTTTATTATTTTTAATACTAGCTAACTTATAAGTAGTTTTTCCTATCTTAGAGATTACGGTGTATGGTCCTTCATATAGTTCACAGAACTTGTGATATCGTTTTTCAATTGTGCTTGACGGAATACAAGCTCTTACTAGTACTAAATCATTTATCTGATATTCGGTTGGTGGATGCAGTTCATTGAACTTCTTAGCGAATTTTTCCCTTTTATTTTTAATTCGTAAGTATATTTCTCCGTGGTCAATGTCGTTTGTTTCTGTGTTGCCTGGATTAATTAAATATTTTTTCCAAATTCGTGTCGGACGTGTATTAAATTGTACTTCTAATGGTGTTGACTCAATTGTATCATGGTATGATTCGTTCATGAAACTTTCCACAGTTTCAAGTAGCCTTCCCCATTCTTGGTGATTGTCAGGTAACAGGATCCTGAAAAGTTGACCTAGATTTCGCATTACTCTCTCCGCCAAGTTGCTTTGTGGATTTCGTATTGCAACGGTTCTTTGTCTAATTCCCAGTTTTTGTAACCCTTCTGTCCATTTTTTGGATGTAAATTGTGTACCATTATCCGAAAGTATGTATTTTGGTAATTGGACTTCTTTAATGTATTTCCTGATTTGATTTAATGTTGTTACGGTTGTTGTGTTTTTTACCTTATACAATTTTGTGTATTTAGAAAATGCGTCAATCACTACTAAGATGTACCTTGACCCGTAGACTGACCGAGGCAATGGTCCGTAATAGTCTACACACACTAGTTCACCCTTACCTTTTGGTATAATAGGCGTAAGTTCTGCGTTTCTACCTTTGTTGTCATGTTTACATTTTTGACATCGTAAACATTTAATTATTATATCCCTGACCTTTTTAGCGACTTTGTCTCCCGTGAAATCTTCCTTAAAATTATGGTAACATTTGCTTATTCCTATATGTCCGCAAATTTCATGAATTTCCTTAATTAATACTTCAATGAATTTTTCTGGAATCATTAATTTCCACATTCCTCTTTCCTTGCGAAATAATTTTTTTTCAAACAATTTATAACATTCTAAAATTTTTGGATCATTTTCTTCTAATTTACCTACTATATTCCTAAATTTTGTATCCTTCTTCTGTAAAACTTCTATATTTTGTAACTGTTCGCCCACTTCTGGATTAAACTTCTGTAACACTAATTGGATTTGTACAAGTCGGTCCTCCCCATTTTCTTGTGAACATTCTCCATCCTCTGGGAATCTGCTCAATGTATCTGCAACAATATTTTCTTTTCCCTTGCAGTGTCGAATTTGGATGTTATACTCCTGAATTAATAAGATCCACCTCGTCATTCTAGCGTTAAGTAGTTTGCATTGGTTAATGAAAGTGATCGCCTTATTGTCAGTTATAACGGTTATTTTTCTCCCTAATAAATAATTCCTAAATTTCCTTAATCCTAATACTACACTATACAATTCTTTTTCGGCAGTGCTATAAAATCTCTCAGCCCCTTTAAATGTTCTGCTTGTAAATCCTACTACAGCAATGTTATTCTGGTCATCGAGTTGGTACAGTTGTGCTCCTGACGCAATATCGGACGCATCTGTCTGTAAGTAAAACATCTTTTCCATATTTGGGTGCTTTAACGTTACAGCCTCAATAAATTCCTCCTTTACAGCTAAAAAACTCTGGTTAATACTATTTGTCCATTTAAATTTTGTTCCTTTCTTCAGTAGTCCTTGTAATGGAGCTGTTGTTTGTGCGTAATTTTTTGAAAACCGGTGGTAGAAATTTGTTAATCCTAAAAAGCTTTTTAATTGTTTTGGTGTCTTAGGACGCGGAAAATTTTGAATTGCCATCATTTTTTGCTCTTGCGGTTTGATACCATCTGTGGTGATAACAAAACCTAGATAATCTATTTCTTTCCTGCAGAACATAGATTTCTCAAAATTTACTGTTAAGTTGGCGTCTTGAAATACCTTTAATATTTTTTCTAATTGGTCCACATGATCTTCCCAGTTTTGCGAAATACATAAACAGTCGTCCACATACATAATTAAATTCCTTTTAACTTCTTCCGTCAGAATTGAGTCCAAACCTCGCGTTAAACTTGCTAAGCTTGTGCTCAACCCAAACGGAACGGTTTTGTACCTGTAGCACAATCCTTTGTACAGAAATGCCGTGAAATCCTTGCAATCTTCGTGCAACGGGATTTGCCAAAAACTGCTAGTTAGGTCTAAACTACTCATCCAACTGATCTTCTTACCGATTGTCAATAACTCTTGGATTGGTCGAATCCCTTCGTAATCCGGTATGGTTCTCGCATTTATAGTCCTGGCGTCTAAACAGATCCTTACGCTCCCATCTTTCTTACATACAGGTACTATAGGATTAATGTATGCGCTGTTTGCTCTCTCGATGATCCCATAACTTAGCATTCTCTGAATCTCTGCATCAACGGCTTCTCTAAACTTAGTTGCTACTGGCCAACTCCTCTGACAGTATGGTGTTCTATCAGTTACTTGAAATTTATGGTAATAAGTTGAAATTAATCCTGGTTTTTTGCTGAAAACTGTTTTATATTTATTAAATATGCTGTATAACCGCTGCCTATTCTCAAGTGGTACATGTTCCAAATTGCTTATTTTGTTTATATCAAATTCATATTTATCCTCTTCAATTTGTAGGCAATTATTCAAACTTTCAATATTAACTTCTGACGAATCCTCGAATTTAATTTCCTTTCTACCAACTCCATAGTTTAATTTATTTCCTATTTCTAACTTATTATTAATAAAATTGACGATTGCATGATTTCTTGATAAAAACTCTAACCCAAGTATACAATCTCGAATTAGTTCTGGTACTATTATAAAATGCACGGCGATTAATTCTGTTCCTAACTTAACTTTAATGAAAATTTGTTTTTTAACACTTTTGGAACGCAGACCTAATGCTCCAATAACTTTTACTCCTGCTACCGGTAATTCTTCAAAAACTCCTAAATTTAATTTATTTGTGTTGTAGAAAGATTCAGATATCGAATTTACCTCACAACCTGTATCGATTAACGCTCTGACCTGTACACACTCATTAAAAACTAACTTAATTTCTGGACATTTATTAATGTCATTAATTATATCGCTTGTGTCGTGATTGTCCTCTAAATAATCTTTTAAATCGGTGAATAAGGTATTTATGGTTGCCTTGTTCTTATCCGCTAGGTCTACATTCCATTCCAACTTTCACTTTTGCCCTCTTCCGTCCCTGTCTGCAGGTTGTCGACCTTCCCAACGGTTCCCTGGTCCATTTTTTATGTCGGCACGCACATCTGGTTTTCTGTAAACATCCCTATTCTGACGTAACGGTAAATGTCTACTGTTGTACCCATTCATTTGTCCCCAAGGCCTGTTTACAACTTCTCCCTCTCTCTCGTCGCGTGGATAGGATGCCTTATAATTACCATTTCTTTCTTCGTAACTATTAATGTGTCGTACATCTGCCTGTCGGAATTCCATCAATAGTTTTACAAATTCCTGCTTTGTTTTCACACCCCTGGTGATAACAGCAATTAGTGTAGTTGGGTGAAAGTGCTTAGCGATTTTTTGGACTAACTGGGCTTCTAAAATCGGCGGTTCTAACTCTGAACATTCCAACATCATGTTCTCCACATATGTGATAGCTTCATCCCCAATTTTTCCTTTAAACTTTCCGAATTCCAACCTGTCTCGGATGTTTGCTTGTATCATTTCGTTAAAATATTTATCCATAAATATTTTTTCAAAATCTTCGAAGTTTTTAACTTCCCTACGGTGTAGAAACCACCATACACATGCTTCATCTTTTAAATATCTATCTAACCAATACATGTTCCCTTGATGTGTGTAACTAACGCTAACTTCTTTTATGATCCTTAAAAATTGCATTGGGAATCTTTCTTTTCCTGTAAAACTAATATCCCTTATCTCTGGTTCCCTTATTATGATACCATCCCTTGTTTTTAAATTACTTAATCTTTCATCTACTTCTGTCACTTTATTTTTCATTTCGTCCGTTTGTTTCTGATATTGGTTAAATTTTTGTGAATTTTCTTGGCATTGTGATTCGATTTCTAGAATTTTATTATTAGATCTAGCTTGACTTTCCTTTACCTTATCAATCTGAGCGTCTACGTTAATTTGATTTTCAGTTAAATTTTTGTTTACGGTGATTTCGATTTCTTTAATGCTCTCTTGCACATCCTTTTCTACTTCCACGACTTTACTTGCAATTTCTTTTAAATTTTCTCTTAAATCTTCGCACCTATTACCTAATTTATCGGTGAAATTTTCTTCAATTTTATTTAATTTATCATTCATTTCCGTCCTAATTGTCTCGGCTGTGGTATCCGATCTTAATTTAATTTCTTCGAGCTTGTTCTCGAATCTCTCCGCAAATTCATTAAATTTTCGGTCCATTGTCTCCGCATTTTGACTAACATTGCCACTAAGTTCTTCTAATTTTTTATTATTTTCCTCGAGCTTTTTATTTTGTTCTGCGAATTTTTTATCGATGCTTGCTTTTAGAATTTCCGCATTTTTATTAATTTCTTCGAAATTCTTTTTATTAAGGGCTTCCGCATTTTTACTACTTTCTTCAAATTTTTTATCGATGCTTGTTTTTAGGATTTCCGCATTTTTATTACTTTCATCAAATTTTTTATTAAGGATTTCGATTAATTCGTTTAATCCTACCGTTGGGGTCCCATACACCTTTAAATTTTCACTCTCCCCTGAATTATTACCCTCATTAGTATTACTTTCACTATTATTAATCCCTATAGCTCTATCCATTTCTGATTCTATCCCCATTTGATTATTAATCTCCTCATCAAACCCCATTGTTATTTGGTTATTTGCCATCTTTTTATAATTTTTTATCCTATTACTACGTCTTAACATTAAATTAATTATATCTAATAGTCTTTCTGTCTCTTATCTTATAATGCTACCTTCAGGTTACACCACGTGAACTAAATTTTAATTTTAATTAAACCACGAGTTGGACGCCAATTATAACCTTTATTATTTATTTTTAATTAATTACTTTGATTAAAACACAACTACGTTATCATATTTAAAATTATTTATTCTTTAAAATACAATTTGCACCTAAAGTTGGGTGCCAATATATAACAGTTGAATTAATTAAATCTTCAAATTATTTGATGCATATATGAGTATTCAAATTTATTCATCTTATCAATAAATCTCATCCATTCAACTTAAACTAGACATAAACATTTATAACACAATGAAATACTTAATTCTAGAACATAGCAATTTTATTATTATTATTAGGTGCATCAAAATCGTATCATTAATTGTAATTTTAATTTAGTCTTTATAATTTAATATCTCAATTGCTTTATTGATTTATTGGGCGCCAGGTATAATTTACCAATTATATAATGAAGTTACTTTGATTGCTCTTTGAAAATTTAAGTTTAAATGGCTCTCGGCCTAGCTCAGATTTTATTTAAATTGGGGCGTGGTTTCTTTGGTAACCTGAAGTAAAAACTACAATAACTAATCAGATAACTTATCGTGGTTCAGTAGCATGGAATGATGTCTTCTTGGAGTTTTTACAGGTGAGATGATCCCTCGAACTTATGGCAGATATCACAAGAAACTTAATCCAATTTATAGGCACTTTGACGATCTCGAAGCTTGAACTACCTCACTCTGTTGCTTGAATTCTTAGTCAATTAATCAAACTCTTCTTTAATTTTACGATGATTTTACTATAATTCGATGACTTAAAACTTTTCTTCAACTCTACGACGATTTGGCGAACTTCGCCCTGTGCCTAGTTCCTCTCCCTTGCGACGCTCGTTCTTCACTGCTTTTTTTTGATTTTTGAATTCTTACGCAGAGTTTTCCCGTTTTACCCCTTCTTCGCTTATTTCTGGATGACGCTTCTTTTTGGTTGGTTGGATTTGATTTTTCAAACTCTAACCGTCTTTCAAAGTTCGTTAAATCTTGTTTCTTAGCTGAGTTCAACGTACCTCTGCCTAGTTTTTTGTCTCTTTTTCCTTTGTTAACTTGGGCGTACACAAACTTTCTAATTTCCCATGTTGTCACATTACATAACTCAACTCTTCCTATTTAATTTGTCACGCTGCCCTCGCCCTTTCAATAATTTTGTAGTTTCGAAGTATTGTTTCCTTAGAAATCCTTTAACAAAATTTATTATGTGTTGGAGTGACGTTTATGTTTGACATTTATTTCTAACTGACAAGGTTTAAACATTTTGAATTGGACAAAGCTTTTACTTAGGGCTTCTCAACGTTACAATATATATATATATTTTAAATAATAAAATACCGTTATTATTTTTCTATTGCGGTCTGGTACAAATCACAAGTTCTTAAATGATTTTTAAATACGAGGCAATTCCTGAGTTTAAGTTTCAATCTTCTAGACGTTTGCTATAAAACATTTCTGATATACCTACGATACTATCTAATACAAATTACTTTTATGAATTATTTGACATTCATCGGTAAAATATTATCATAAGTTGTAAATAACTCTGCAAAATAAAAGAACACATGCTTTTTTCACAGTCAATATTTATGTATTTGACAGTTTAATACAATGAATATTAAATTTCTATTTATGTACATTATCTTTAGCACATACTACAAGAGTATCCGATCGTATAGGCTCTAATATATCATTTGCTAAATATGCACGAAACAAAAATAAATCATTTCTACCACATTTACTCTCAATAAAAAAAAAAAAAGACGAATGAAGAGATACAATCTGATATCACATTGATGAAGAAAATCTGTCGGTCAGTTATCCTATACATAGGATTTGAAGATGAAATAGAAACCAATTTTCGTTTCAGCAGAAGTCTCTGCTTTGAACAAAAGTACAAAACCTCTATTTAAACCAAATTTAATGATCTAATAAGATATATGTACACTTTACTTCTCAAGAAAGCAGGAGCAACAAAATATATAATTAATAAAAAGCTTTCAGTTTAGAGTACTTGACAGTTGTAAATAAAACAACAATTCAATTTACAGTAAAGACCAATAGGGTTTCGCTTAAATCCGAAATACTGGTTACATATATATGATTTGCTTTGATAACATTGATCTCAACATCTGGTTCTATTTCTTTCGGTTCGTTATTTGTATTGACAACTCTTGAGACATACTGAGGTATTTAACTAATTTTGGTATATATGTATGATTATACACCAAATGATGTCTGACCATCTTTATTCTTATCAATTAAATGTCATTTAGTAAATTAAATTATTATTTATAAACATGATCGACTTAATGACGAAATTTTGATATTAGTTGTGTTTATGTTATAATAATTAAAATATTTATTATAATTACTTATAGTTAATTATTGTGATATAATTAATTATGCAAAACTAAAATGAAACATTACAGATTCTTCACATGAAATATTGATTTTAAATATGTTGTACATGCAAATAGTTGACTCGATTCTTGAAGCACCGCTATATATGTACCGCTATATATGTATGTATGTATATATATATTCATATTTTTTTTATGTAATTGAATAAGTATGTGTTAGAGGGTATACATACCATTATAAGTCTAAAAAAAGGATATGAGTGAGAGTGATATAAACGGGTTAGGCCTACATATTAGGGAATTGGTTGAAAATGTGTAGGTACAATAGATTATTTAGCTAAACCAAAAGGTCTCAAGCATAACTTTAAAAACTCACAATTTCTATTCTAACTCCTAAGAGAGTATTATTATCTACTTAATAAACTAAAATCGAATCATGATACTATAAAGTAAATTGTATAAAATTGTACAATATATATTACAGATTCAACATATATCGCGAAATGAATTTAAACAGTGATTTAATTTAATTAAAACAAACTGATTTAAATTAATTGGGTCAACAAATGCACTAATGCACTTTGCCTCCTTCTGTCTTATTTGAAATATTGATAATGCAATGTGCATTTTTATATTAAAATACCATGTTTAATTTTACTTTTCCAATATCTTAAGTGAACTTTCTTCTTTCACTCATAGTAATGCGTTGACTTTTTTACAAGTTAGATTTTTATTGAAGGTGTAAATTATGTTATATTTTAACTGATTTTCTGGAAAAATAAAATATACCTTAATGATAACGGTACAGGTTATGATATATCTTGCTATTCTATGTAATAGAACGCGTATAATTTTTAAATATTTTAATATATTTTAAAACAACATGCCACTAAATTTACTTAATGTGGAGGCATTTTTTAATAACTTCGCTTCATGTACACTACAATTTTCAATACAAATTAGCAATTTTGTATGTATATTTTTATTTAATTAAAATTTAACTTGTGTATGAATCGGTACTTGTTAAAAATATTATATAGTTGGGTATTCAAAATAAATTATGTAAATTGGATATCGAAAACTGGCTACATTTTTAAAACAAGGACAATATTTTGACACTATTGATTACATTAAGTGATTTTTGTTTGTTTTGTTTTAACCACAAACATACTATCCAATATATAACATTTCATTTTATCAGCCGTCAGTTTCGTTTCATATAAAATGTGTTAAACGTATTAATTATTGACATTCATAAATACTTCATAAGAAAATTATATATTTTAAATAAATATGTATAATAATTTCATTATATTTTTTAACTATATATTATTTACATATAAACATAAATATTTGAATATAAAATTTTGATTCATATTATAATTGTATGTTTATTTCTTTTAAATTGCGATAAAAAAATGTATTATTAAGTAGTATTTTTTTAATAACAAAACAACTACTACAACTTTTTACCATTTTATATACATTCTTTAAATTTATATATGAGAAAGTACAATACATGTTACATATGGAAGGAAATTAAATAAAATCACTGATTGTTTCATACCACGAAATAAATTACCAATTAATTTGATTTAATACATTCACGTTTAGGCTAATTCACTAAATGGATGTGTACCCTCTTATTCTGGTAATATATTGTTTTAGGCCATTTTGTGACGATATTAACTAAACAAGTGATACTAGTTTTACACAGAACTCATAAGCGTTGCTGAAGCTCTGAAAACTGACGAAAAAATGGTTAATTTTGCATTATAAGTAGGGATCCTTATTTCAAAAATGTCAAACAAACAAAAGTAGTTACAATAGGCACTAAAACAAATTATAAAACAAAGAGGAGCCTGACTGGACATAAGATTACAAACTAATATTTAAAGATTGTTTTAGTCGTTAATAAATTATTTTTTATGTAATAATTAAATCTGAAGTTGAAATAACTAGCTTCATTTGCATTCATCCTATTAACTATTTACCATTTCAAGGATTGACGATAATTAAACCTCACGGTAAACTGTATTCAAAACGTTGGTAAATTATTCTGAAATGTATACAATATTTTAAAAATCCAATTTGTATAATAACGATTAACAAATATTGATCTCAATATTAAATATTATTAAACGATGTTTGATCAAAAATAAATAAAAACGTTTACAACTTTGAGATAACATTCATTATAAAATCATCACATTAATAATACTTGACATGTTAAAAGTATTGTTATTTATTCATGAATATCTATACTCAATGTCCAAAATATGTATTCATATTAGATCGAATGTAGTAATCCGGTCAAATTCGAACTATTTTAGTCATAACATAAGGCAAATGAGAATCAAAAACGATTTCGATTGTCATTATTACCAATAATAGTTTGACTAAAATAATGCCTAATTATTGTTTGTATTTTAATGTCCAAATGAAATAAGCTATTATTTTTTTAATAACTAGGAAAAAGTTGTTAAGGTTCGTTCAGTGCAATATTATTCTCGTTCCTTTTCAAAAATAGTAACTTCACTTCTCTTTTGTTGAACTTACTTTCCTAATTCGACGGCTGTATTATAGGAAAACTTAACTAAAACGCATGCATATTCCAACTACTCAATTAATCCTTACTGCGTATAAAGAAACTATCAATTTTAAAATAATGAATTGACCAATAGTTCAGGTTTTTAAATGTGATATATTATGTTCAATGTTGAGTCCTACAAATGTCTTTAACTTTTTTTACAATGATCAGTGAGTGCTACAACATTATATAATATTCTTTTACAGAGGGATTTTGTAATAAAATGTCAATGTTTAATATTGTAAAATTATAGGTGTGTCGCTGGTACATTTCAAAAAATTTAGGAAAGCGTTCATGAATATCTGATATGTTGTGCAATGCTTTAGTGCAGAATATTACCAAATTTGGTTGATCTATAGAAAGTGACGTTTAACAATAGTAAGTATATTTCGTGTTGAGGGGCTCTCAGGTAATAACATTGGAGTAATTTATTTATTTTATCATTTAATAACTTGTCTGCTAAATAATTTACAATAAGTTTATGTATGTGTTTACACATTTGTGTGTGTATGTATATGTGTATAGGTATATAAAAGCACACAATTAAGAGGACTTGTTAAAATGGTATGTCATAATTCTATAAAACCTATACGAATCAGAAGGTAATCCAATACAACTTAATTTGGTTAAATCGTTATTAATATTGTATAAAACATTGACAAAGCAAAATCAGAGAAATGATTTTCTAAATAGATTACTAATGTAATTATGTAGGCCTATGTTTAGGCTGCGTAACCCGTTGAATTTTTAGGTTTGTTTATAGGCATAAGGATGTTACCAGGGGACTTAAATTTAACAAAGGCGGAACCAAAATGGTAACAATGTTTAGAAATAAAAAAAAATTAAAAAGACAAAAACAAATTTAGTGATTAACAAGGCTCAAGTTTATTGAAACAAAAATTTTTAACGTTCCAGATTTTATCATTTACAATTAATTGAGAAAGACATCCTGAGACAAAATTATCATAAACAGCTTATGATTAAAAAAAGATATTATAATTAATAATAGTTATACGCCCTTAATACAAAATATTATAATTTAATCAAAAAAAAAATTAATCAATAGATTCTGAAAATTTATCCCCCCTTTTAGTTTATATATTTTATAGTTACAAAATTTAACAAAAACAATGAGCACAGCTTAACAATTATCAGGATTATAATTAATCCAAAAAAAAAGATTATACGCCCTTAAATGTAAAAATTACAAAATAAAAAAAAAAAAGATGAAAAGATACTGATTTTTATTTCCCCCCCCCTTTTAACTTTATGAAATGATACCTTTCTAAAACAGTTACATAATATTACTTATTTTATAAATTTCTTAAATACTATATTGGCCAATAAATATATATATATATTAGATAAAGAATTTATTATAAAAGGAGAAGTTTATTTTAAAAGAAAATTTTGAATATTAAGTTTTATTAATTGACGTCAATTGTTTTAATTTAGAAACTAACCTCTGGGAGGTTGTTAGGACCGAAAGTTTGCATGCAGGCTCCACCCAATAAATATTTTATATATTTTATAATTAATTACACAAGTCTACATCTAAAAGATAGTTTTTTTTTTGAAAACATATTCGCTGAAATAGATTTAGGCACATATACTATATGAGTTTAATTAGAGTTCTATAAAGTTAGTTTTTTTTGTAACATCACTTTTGTGCACGTGAAACTCTGAATCTATGTTGAAACAAAACGTGTTTTGTTAACAGGGCGAAACGTGTTCAGATCTTTAGCCCTGTTTCTTCTACCAGCATATTAGCTATGAGCAAAAAAACATGTTTTTTAGCGTCTGTACAAAATCAGACATGTTGTAGCATTAAAGTTCATTATTAAAGTAAATATCTGGTTATTTGTCAAAATTAAAGAAAATTGATGGTATAACAGAAATTCGTTAAGATGGTACTTAAAAGCTTCTTAGATTATTATAAATCTATTTATATATATTTTAATTTTGTTTGAAACAAAGCTTGTATAAGACTTGCAAGGTCTGCAAAGTCTGTAAAACGAAATTTTCTGATTTAGAACAGATTTCTCCAATTGTTTTATATTTGACATTTTCAATAAGATATTTTAATCATTTAAAATTCAACATTAGTTTGCACTTATTTCACATAATTGTTCAAAACTCAAAATGTGCCTTTACAAGGTTTTGTAAAGTATGTTTTTAAAAGTAAATTTTTATAATCACTCAGTTTCAAAAGAACATTGAATATTAAACAAAACATGAAATACATATTTTAAATAATACATGATAATTAATAAATTATTTTAAAGCATTAACAAAATTTAAAGTATGATAAGATCTGTAAGGTTCAGTACCTGGAAAATCCTGTCGCAGATCACGTGAGCTTGTGCCGTAAAAAAAATAATAATTTAACAAACATTATAGACTAAAACGCACAGAAACTGTAGATTAAGCATCGTTGAAGGTTGAAGCAGAATTTTTGAGAATCAAGAAATTTATTATATCTAACGTAACGATGAAGAGTCGGGCATTGTGAGTGATTACCGGTAGACTAGATAACGGATTTAGAACAGGTGGGCTAACCAGGGAATGGACTTTGCGCTTGCATGGATCATGCGATAGAGAGGGAAGATAAGAGGGACGGCGAGTGGACTGCCGATAACAAAATGCAGATTTATTTTATGAATGCTACAAGGATGTAATTTGTACATTCTATTTAGCCTATATTACAAAAGAATTACGTTTTCATATAGTTATTTATTACACCAGAGAACGTGCAAATTGACAGTGTGATGTTACGTAAAATCATTATTCATATTAAATATTGTAAATTTTATAGATATATATATATATATATATATTTTTTTTGTTTTTTACACACCTTTAAATAAAAATAACAATACTAATATCCATAATTTAGAAATCGATTTTTGAATTATTATTAAAATACCATTTCAAGATTGTCTATTCTTCATAATAACATATTTTTCATTTAACTACGGATTAAAAAAAAATAAATAAAAAATCTGGAGAGATAATTACATTTCTACTTTGTTGCTCATTGTTAACGGAGCGACGTGGAATGTAAAAGTAGAACTAAAAAAGTAAAACTACTAATTACTGCAAGAATTTGAATGATCAATTATAATTGAAAATATGAAGATCTCGTAATCATGGCGAACACATTTTTTGGATAATATTTCATTTTAAGATAAAGAACTATTTAAATATTTGTTCAAAACAAAAAATAAAATAAAATTAATAGAAAATAAATAAAGCTGTAAATAGATAACTCATGATAACACACGGTTAAACAAAGTGGCCCTGAAGCCTTTACCACATTTATAGATCAATTTACAATTATGTAGTGACAATTTATATGTGTATTTTACTTTACATATGGAATTTCTTAATAACACTCTCTTCAATCAATGCATTGATCGTGATTGGTTAACCTATTGACCTTATCGCTATCCAGATACCTCACTTCTTGACTTATTCCAATGTTACATACACTCAATACCAGTTCCAGAAGTGGACAAGTTGAAGATAAAGATAGGAGAAACAATTAAAATCATTTTTAACAAATGTTAGCCAAGACTTAGTATTTGAATACCCACTTCATGTAATTCAAGCCGTCAATTGTCAAGTTTAATGAGTTTGTAAATGTCGTTAAAAAATTAATAAATATTACTTTCCTGATTTAAAAGAAAAACCACATACTTGATAATTTTTACTACTCTCTATTAACAATGCTTTGTGTGTTGCATTGGCTGCTTAAGCTACATTTATTTGGTTAGGATGACAATGATACTTGGTGTGTCATTGTCAACCTAAACCAAATAAATAAATGTTCATCTTTCATATTCATACACTTAACCTTTAAACATTCATTCATTATGAAATAGAAATATGAATTCGACATTATGTGTGAATAAACCTAGTGTTAAAACCTAGTAACGAAAACAACGGTGTTTAAAATAACATTGACAATTTTTTACAAAACATACAACGAATATTTATTTTTTGGAAAGTGGTAACATTTTTATAAGTATAAATAAAAGAAGATTTGTATATTAACAAGGAACTATACACTTTACACATTGTTTTTGTAAGTTTAGTTGAAGAAGGGTATTAGTGATTTACACATAACACTAAATACAATCCAGCATAGAAGAATGTTTCGGAGATGTAGAGTCTCTCCTGAGCTGCACAATTTCACATCGACACTTCCACAATGCGGTGAATACACTCTCATATTAGAAAGAGTGTCTGCAATTTTCTTAATGAATAGTGCTTCTTCTTTTCTGCACTTTAATCTGCTCGCTACGTAAACACACCTTAAAAACCCGTGCTTGGCACTGCAGACAAAAATTTCAATTTAACCTTTCACAATATTTACAATAAATTGTAATTTTTAACTAAAGGCTAGCAATTTTTACCCTATTAAACAATTATATAGGATAATAGATAAGTATCATACTAAAATTAATTGTAAAGATTTCAATAGCTTTTTTAAAATATAACGTTCTGTGTAAACCAAACATTTCGTCATTAAATTGAGATATAATTTGTTATTTCTTATAAGTTTAAATCCAGTAATATCCTTTATGGTTATGATATCCTAACTAATGCCGTTTTAATAACATTTATTATTGTTATAGAAGAAGTTAAAGTAATAAAACCTCAATATATTTATGCAATTTATTTTAGAAGGTACTGTAATATCATATGCGGTTACATGAAATGAATAATTGCTTCCTCTTAGGTCTGTAAGTGTATATTTTCATTTAGTTTGTTTCATATAAAATTAATGAATATAATTTAAATACATATAATTAAAACACCTTTAGAGTTTAATTTTACATTATCACAATAATTTATTAAATAAAAGTGTAAGAAAGTTATTGAATCAGTTAAAATTCTGAAGTAAAATATAAATCTCTTCAGATTTTGAAGGATGTTTTAAGAGACAAAAGTTTATTGTGTTTGGGAGTGTAGTTAGATTATATTGTTAATATATATTATTTGGACAATTTGCATTAAAATATATGTGCTTGTAACTTATTTATATATGTATTATTGTAATTATTATTATAAATAAAGTGTAAAGCATTTTATCTTAAACTATGTCTATAATAATAAACAGGTATTTTAAAATAACTTATTTTCTAATAATATTATGTTCTAATAAGTGCATTGAAATTTATATAGTTGTCGTTAATGAAAGTAGAGTTATTTTTTTTATTTAGGGCCAATACATTTAGTGTATATATCTAAAGTATTGGAAGTAAATAGACAGGGCCGGTTATTGCATTATTTTTGTTTTTCGTGTTTGTGGAAAGTTTTTTGTTATGTGACAAAAACTGATGGTTTTAATTTTTAGAAATTATAGCTGGTTAGATATTTTTTTATATTCATATACACAGTCAATATTTGTTATATTAGTTCATTGAAGGAAAATCTAAATATAAAGCATCCAGAATATAAATAGAATTCATTGTCAGTACTCAACAATGTCACAAATGTTCACTCGTTATTATGACTTACAATTATTAAACCTCAAACAGATAAATCTTTTTAAGATGTTTTCTTTATTATTATAATTTTTTAATTAGAAATATATTCTTGACTGTTTAATTAAGCCGGTTTAAGCCTTTACATGAACTAATGCAATTATACATATTCAACTGTTATAAAGTGGAGAAACTACATAATGAACAAAATAATCTTAAAGCACTTGAAACATATACATATAATACCTAAATATTTTGACCGTTGTCAATTTGGCTAATGTCCAGATATTAACTATATTATTCCCCTCGTTATATTTTAACACGTATATCACAAAGTTACCACAATTTTCTGTTTTATCTTATATCAGGGACAATTTTTTTTTAATCAAAAATATCAAGATATCATAAATATATTATTATCCGCATAATTGTATGGTAAATTTTCAACTATATATTACTGTAAATCTATATACGGATAACATAAAAGATAAACAAAACATGTTTTTAAAGCTTATAAGATCAAAAAAAAAAAACTATCTTCAAAAACTCTGTAAACTAAGTTTTACTTGTGGGTCTATTCTTGTTGTGTAGGTACACTCATCAGTCTGAGTATTCTTAACACATAATATATTAAACCACACTACACTTCACAGTCGAAATCAACAACAAACACAGATGATATACACACGGGTATTAAAATAAAAATATTTGCATACATTATACTGTCAGTACGAGACTGGTTTTATTAATATGATCAGTCCAAATATGAGTGGCTTGGTGTACTGGCAGACTGAAGGTAGATCACATTATCAGTTTGGTTGTTTGGTGATTGTGTCATTTGTTAAATAACATATTATACTATCACAGATATGTAGACAACATACTACGCCCGATTGACGGGAAGAGCAGGCAATTACCAAATCAAAATATTGACAGCATTAATTATATAGACCTCGACACTATCAAAATTAATATTAAACTCTGCTTCAAAATATACAGAAAACATATCTTGTCCAGCTATCTAATCCATCTCTCAGAAACTAGATACATACAATGATCTAATCGATAGAACTTTGAGAATCAATATGGGCATCTTCGATTTTACTAAGGAAATACACATTATCAAAAGTATAAATTACCCGTATAACAAATTTTCATTCTTCGATGATTGACAAAATCTTCCACATACATAAAAGGAAAATAAACAAACTAAATATAAATCCATCGTTCAAAACACTACCAACCACCAATCAAACAAGCCACTCACGTATGTCCTTCGACAAATTTTATGAAACTACACTTGTGTGTATAATTTATACAGCAGTTTTAATGTTAATATCCGTACTTGTATAAATCACGTTTTTCTTCCATTGTCAAGTGTAGTGTACTGTTTCGATATTATGTGTTAAACTTTCTCAGCCTTACGATATCAACAATGTTGACGAAACTGCTGTAGCTTCAAAATAAGACAATATTTAAAATTGACGCCCGTAACGTAAATATAGTATAAATAATCAAAGTAAGTAAGAAGGTAAGAAAGGAATAAATTGATTTTGATTAACACAAAAATTGACAGTATCCACATAATTTGTAATGTGATACAAGAATATTGATACATGTAGTAAAAAAAGTTTAACTTTAAAATCAGTTACAGGAATATCAAAATTAGAAATGCCGGAAAGGATTTCTATATATCGAAATAAAGCAAATTAAAATCACCATAACCGACGTAATAAATTTGTTATGTATCAGAGCATAGTGACATGTGACACAACTTACCAACAGAGCTCCAATAGCCGATGTGAAGTTGCATTTTTTCGAGCCATTTCTTCCCTCACAAGACTAACGAACCTATTGGCACATGAATCCCAGTCTTTGCTGATACCTTTGTAGCATGTAGTGTATTGCAGGTACTCTAAAAAAATTTAAAAACAATAAATTATCTACTTTATTTATATATTACGATTAATATTTTTTTGAAAGACGGAAATGTTATTATTAAAATGAATAAATCTAATTACCAAATAAAACTACAGCAACATTATGATTCATGGTATGCAGGTAAACACATTTATTGCCAAAATATCTTAAAACTTTATTAAATTGGTGATAATATAGCAGTATTTGTAGTGTATCGAATGCCTTTACAATTACATAAAATATTCCCGGGTTGATATTGTATTTTCACTATTTAAAACGTACAATTGGTATAACTGATATAATATATTCAGTTTAATACATTCAATGTTTTCAATACAAGGATTACTCCCAATGTTGATATTTTATATAATAAGGATCGCGTGGTTGCGTTATTGTTCTACTATGTTTATAAATTTATTACCGACAAAATATTTAATAACATTATCAATAACAAGTTCGATGTGATATTTGTTGTTATTAACGTGATTTTTATTTCATTTGTATACTTTTCTTAAAAGAAAATATATAGTTAGTGGACATGAAAGTAATAATAATTGGTAAACAAAACATATCTAATATTACCGTAATTATTTAGAAAAGTTAGGAATGTTTCAAAATAAAAATATATATCACAAAGAAGCCTTTCTTTATTGAATTATGCAATAACAGACGTTACCAAATAATAATATTAATAACATAATATAAATGTAATTTTTTTTTCATAACAAGATACATAATATTATAACCCTTCTTTCAACTCAACATACCAAACTAAAATCTTTCCTTATAGTAACCTATAGCTTTGTAGACCGTATGGCTTATTGCAATCTGTAATCTAAGTCCATATTGAGACTAAATGGAAAGTCGAGCTGGTGTTGTCACTAGAAAGGGTGCAAAAGCTAATCACCAGTTACGTTCACTATTCAAAATGGGATTTCCTTTATGAAGAGACTGATTTTTTTTTTTATCCATTACCTATCGTTAGATATATTATTTTAACTATTTTAAATATTTGATGTTCCTACATAATGTGTAAGTGCATTACTAAGCAAATATTGTAGTTCTGATGTGAAATGTGAAATTTATTATGGAATTAACTTATACTTTTTAATGTTTGTATTCAAAATTTTATTTTAGTTTAGAATATATTTTATTAGTTTGTTGCTTTAATTCATTTTTAAAATTATCTTTCTCTCTCAGTCTAAACAAATTACGTTACGGTTATTATGAACATGATTAGATATAAATATGATGTGTTAAAACTCTTGTAAATACCTGATTGAAATCCAGGATCGTCACACAGAAACTTAAAAGTATGTCTAGCTCCTGCTGTGTGGTCCTCTAACATCTTTCTGTCTCTGTCTCCTAGGCACTCCTTGGAGTACTGATCTATACACCCCATGCCTGTTTTGAATGCACTGGAAAGAAATATTATATTCATCAAAAAATTTATTCTATTCTTTCTTTTTTCTTTTTTTTCTTTCTTTTTTTTTTTTTTTTTCAAAAAAACATTTCCTGCCAGATACTTTGATTTTTATTATATTTCCTCAGTTATGTCAAACTTAAGACTAAAATCTTAAAATAGAAGGTGAAATTTATGGATAATACCAAATAAAATTTAATAAGAGTGAGCATTATTGTACCACTAAAAAACCGTTATAGTAGTGTAATTATAAATATATTGAATAAATTTTAAATAATTTAAAAATCGAATTGGTTGCTATTGTTAGGCAACAATGATTATTGTTTTGTTGCCAAATTTACTACATCTTACAAGAAAACTTTTCGTTGTTCTAAAGTGTATCATACGCGATTGTTATCACATTTTGTGCACAATTATTTTATATGAATTGATAATCTAAAGAACGCAAGGGGTAAACTTACTGCGGTAGACTTTTTTAAAACTCGGAATGGAGTTTCCGCGTGCGAACTAGTAAAATGTCTAAACAAATTAATTTGAAACAATAAATCGAATTATGTATTCAATATTTAAACTGTTGCTATTGATTCACTTTAAATATGTATACAATGTTTACCAATTCGAAAGAGTTAAAGTATTTCTTTTCAAACAGCTAAAATTAGTAACTATCTGAATTATTTAATATATAACAATATCTTTTCAGTGGTGTTATCTTATTTATCATGCATAAGAAATCTCTCCGAAAAAAAAATTATCTGAATATAAGGTTAGTTATACCTAACTGGTTTTCCAGTATTAAAACCCCTTATTTATATGAACCATATTTGTTAGTAAGGTTAAATAACTTCATTTTAATAAAATTAAAAAGTCTGTTTAAATACTCACTATTATAATTATCCATTATTAGGATCACAATTTTATCCCACACACAATAACTAATCATTTCCTAATTTCATAGAAACACTGAAATACTGTTTTACCTACAAGATGCATCCACGTCTTTCTTCGAGCTTGGTATACCTTTCAGTTCTGACGCTTCTAAGATAGGCGGAAGTTTTCCTAAACAGTTGTCTAAGTACGTCCGGTTCTTGCATTTACTTATGGATTCGTTCAGTAACTGTACTGAACCTGTGCTGTTTCCGGCTGTCGCCCACGGAACCACTAATATTTTACAACAAAAAATAATTTATTAAAATTATGTTTGATCAATTTAAAAAAAAACATTAGCCTATTTTTTATTTTATTAAAAATATAAAACAATGTATTCATAAATAGTCCTTAGATTTTAGTACAAATATTCTTAGTATGGTATATAAAGATTTTTGAAAATGTAACAAGTATGGAACTATATTATTTTCAATTTTAAAAGTATAAATAAATGAGAGACAATTTAGGTCGCGTTTCGATTCAAATATATTACATTATCTCACGAATAAAACTAAAATAATATTGAAATAAATTATTTTATTAACAAACATATTACGAAGTATAAAATAACTAACATTTTAACGAATGATTTGATCTATTAAAACAAAACGTTTTTGCTTGGAGTAATTTATAATGTTATGTTTTCGTATCGAATACGTACTATGCCGTAAAGGTTGTTTCTGACGCCAAGGTGAATACAAAATACAAAATACGAAATTACAACAGATTCCTTTATAATAAACAAATATAGAGTTTAATAAAGTTTCGTTTAAAAATTCATTTCATTCACGTTAGACAATCTAACAATATATTAATATAAATGACATTATTATTGTTAATTTATAATTTAATTTAAGCAATATGTTCCTATTTAACAAGTAGACGTTGTGACGTTGTAATTTTACTTTAACATATGATATTTTTTACATTGGAATAGTAAGACACAAGGAATCTCTCTCTCCACTGCGGCACCTAATAAATATCTCGTGGAATTCATAGATGTGAAGCAAATACGTTATGTGCCCCCGCGGGAAATGAACCCAGTTCTTCTTGCTTGCAAGAAATAAATTTAACTGTTCCACCAATAGGAGGATTTAACATATTTATTATAAACGAATTGCTTATTACTCTAATGAAATATTTCTTTATGTAGCCATACGACAATACTATTATTTTAAAATAAAATAAGTAGTAGCCTATTTTCAAACATTTATTCTCAAAGTGAAATATCCTTATTTAATACTAATATTCATATTTAAACCTCACTTTAATTTTATTAGGAGAACATTAAAATGTGTTCTTGTTTCTAACCCTTGACATCCATCTATGACGTTGGTTTTTTTATTCCATATCACCTATAGCCCCATATGGAAACAGAGCTGTTGGTAAAGGTTTTGAAAGCAAAGACTTTTTATTGTTAGTTTAATAATATTTATATTTCGAAGTCTAATGTGCAATGTAAAATTTTATTGTGCTTAATTTACTAACCGTAATTTTAAAGGAGCAAGTGTAAAGATGCAATGTTATTTAAATTATATATTTGTGAAATATTGTGTATATAAATATATATTTTTTAATATGGACATCCTTTGTTATGTATTCAATATTCTTGAAACCAATGGTACCTAATTCTAGGCATTAAAAAACGTTTAAGACTATTTCCTAGAAAAATATAAATATGTAGGTAAAAGCATTACTAAGTATTTTTAGGGATTAAGTTTGAAATAGGTTTTATTAAAAACTTTTGTTTATGTAAGGTTTACATATTTATGAAAGAATATAATTTGTGTCTTTTGTACGCGCCTTTATGACGTAACGATATTATTATGTACATATTTACAAAATTATATATATACATGGTGAATGGTGAATGATATAAGTTTGCCAGATGTTTGACTTGGAAAGTATTTCAATATTTACAAAGTGAAATGTCAACTCTTCTGAAAGTTTTGTTGTTTTATATACGGGTTTTTAAATTATGACGACGTCGGATTTTTTGTAATATAACTGTTAATTTAAAAATTCCTTATTGAAGCACTTGATTTTATGGTTAGAAATGCCACTTTTAACTTGTTTTGTGAAATATTATACCATATATATATATATATATATATATATATATATATATATATATATATATATATATATTTAACATTCCTAGTATAAAACATTAATCTAGAAAAGTAATCATTCAATAATGTTCAACTAAATATATCTATTTATTACATTTACAAAGTGAATAATAGAGTTTATGTGTTGATTTTAAAATTACTCCTATTTCTCATTATAATATTATATATATATATATATATATATATATATATATATATATTAATCACAGTTCTATTACCTTAGTACAGGAACTAGGCGCCTAAAAACCTCTAAAATATCGGTTTTTAATAAATTCAGTAGCTACTAAAGAGTTAGATGTAACAAAAAATATAAAAGACGTCTAAAAAGACGAATATAAAATATAAAAAACGAATAAAAGACTGTTCAAAATATATGTAGAATATAAAATATGTGTAGCAAAATTTAAAAACAGTCAATTAAAACAACAAGAAGTTCAGGGGGGTTTGTATTTGACTGTTTTAATACATCAGACACATTTCAAATAAAACTGATGGTACACCTATATTAATCACTATGAATATTCTACAGGAAATAAACTGTTAAGGATGACATCATAATATCACAGATATTAAAGTATCAACAAATGTTATACCTTTTGTACATTACAAGGTATTATGAAAGAGAGGTCAGCCTTATTGAATACAACAATATGACAAATTATTTAACAAAACGCAAGGGAATTATTTATAATTTTGAACAAAACATGGACTGGGTCACATTCAAAGACTGGAACAGTTTTATAATACTTATTTGTGTTGGCAAAACGTCTTACATGGCTAAGAGCGTATTTGAGCAGATACGCTTATATCTTCTATTTGATCGGTGACAACGGTCATAAATTGGATGATTCGTTTCGATATATTACAATGCTTGGAGCACTAAATGGAAAACCTTTTATCGTTTATCGATGCAGAAAGCGTAAAAAAATACCATTTTATTCCCTGAAGTTGTTTTCCATTTATATTCATGAACACATTATAGGAAAATTAAAAAAATGATATGAATCTGAATTATACGTAATATATTACCCAATGTATGCGCGAAACTAGTTGAATAGTGAATATTAAATATCATCATCGACTCATATTATCAAATTGATAATTAACTGTCAAATGGAACATATGGTAGAACTTTGATCCACGGGTTCAGTAAAAATAAGTATATTAATAAATCAATAGGTATCAAAACATTTTATCTTTTTTGTAGATAAGATTTATAAGAAAAGTACTTGGTACAATGTTATATAAAACAAAATACATTTTCAGTCTCTGTTAAACTGCAACGTAAATGCCATTACCTGTGAAACAATAATATGGAACGCTCAATTAAATTGTAATATTTTACAGTTTATCGTGATCGGTTTTCATTTTTTGTAAATGGTTAAATATTATTATACTTTTTAAAGCTGAAATATGTATATAATTAATAAAAACAAAGTTATCATTACAATATAAATGTATCTTTTAAAATTCTTAAAGCACAACAAATATTATGAATTTTAATCGATATTAACAATTGCATATCTCTTTTGAAACCGATATTGAAGAAAATACAATTCTTTTTTTTTTTTTTAGGATCTTACACCTTACATATTTCAAAATTGGGATAACTTGAATTACTCCTACGTCAATATAATTAATGATTCACTCTTGTCCGATATTAATCTTAAGATTCATGGTTTTCATTTCAAATTATAATAATTCAGTTAAACTGTCACCGGACAAAAAATGTTCGCGTTTTAATTAATTCTAAAAAAAACCTTTCATGTTTAATTGTTGGATAAATATCCATATTCCGCTGTTAAGGCATGATTATTAAAATAGTTTAAATTTTATCTTAGAATGTAAACACATCGAAAATATTAATATAATAATTTGTATTTCAACACACTACTTTATGCACTGTTCTTGAAAAGTAACACAATTGATTTTTTTACGGAACATAATTTAATTATATATATATACATATATATATATATATATATATATATATATATATATATATATATATATAGTTGCAGCACACTGTGTATCAGTTTAAAATCGGATATTGAAACCTAATGAGAGTTTAGTTTCTGTACATAGAGATCATCACTTACAATCACGACGAAGATAAAACTGTTATAATATAAGAAGAAGTGAAATAAGAATAAAAATTGGCTCAGAGGTTTATGATAGATTGTACGATATCAAGAATATTGTATGTTGTACATATGAGTACTCTCGGTATATTACGGATATTGTATTCAGCTGTGAGTGAAGGAAATATTTAGTTATGTACTGAAACTTATTTATTCATAAAATTGCCATTATAAATTAAAACATCTAATAAATGCTACACAAATACTTTAAGTAATATATACATTGATTAAAATCAAAATTATTTTTGTAAAGGTAGTTGTAATTAAATAATAATCCAGGATAATATATTTGTCATTATAAAACGTCTTAGTACTGAAAAATTTACAGATATGTACCAGTATTTATGCTCGATTGTTGATTCATTTTTTAACAGTACTAACTTGTATTCATCTATACTTGTTACTATTGCAGTTATACATAAAGCTAAAAGTCAACAAACAAATAAATTCCATAGTACAATTATAAACACACTACTAAACTTTTGTTTAGATAAAATTGTTTTTCATAATATCAATAATTTTTATTCCTCCATTTATCTTTAAACATTGGAATAGCTACATATTTTGTTAACATCTTGTATTACCGAAAATTACATCAACATTTTATTGTAGATTGTTAGAGATTATTAAGATTTATGATTACGATATGTCATTCTTATCTTCTAAATTACAATATTTGTCATTAATTTATTACTAATTACCAAGATTAAACAAGTAAAAAAAAAGGAAAAGAATATTTGTTTTATACTCATAAATCCTAAAAAATATTTTGCTTGGTGTCTCTTCTACTTGAATAATGGAGGAAGAAACGGATAATAGGGACGTGAATACGGGAAGATTTAAAGAGAAAAAATGAAATAAACTGCTCATTTTACAGAGTGAGAAAATGAAAGAGTTCATCATAATCTCTGAGAGAGGTGGAGAATAAATACATGGGAGGGGAAGAGTGATATTAGATATTCTGAGGAAATGTCATTTTACTAAAAGAGTAAATAATAGATACTGAATTCGCAACTTCAATTACTGTTACAATCAAGTAAATAACCAAAACAATATATTGATTCTATTACTAGTTCTTTCTATGAATTATTATTTTCGTCAATAACTTTGTAAACTGACCACTTACAGTGCAAAATATTATGGAACTCCTAAGTTAGCTTTCGGTTAAATTACACCAGCTCTTAAGTTTAGAGAAAGCAATAATAAAGTGAAATGTTTAGGGTGCGGTGGGGTGGAGTGGGGTCTGGTATATTGAAGCAAACACGTGCGGAGAAAGTTCGTGTTATACTGAAATAACACGTGGGGTAGAGTTTACTACAACTAGAAGGTATTACTGCTAAGGTATTATTTATAATATTGAAGATCAAAAATTTATCTTAATGAATGCTTTCATTGAGGTCAAATAAAGAGTACGTTTTGCTAATTGAATCCTTTTTTTTACTGCACATTTCGTCACAGACTGTACCAAGGGTTGCATTTACTTTTATGATCACAAACCATCAACAATATTCAAACATCACATAATTTATATGTACCATATTCAATCTTTAGATTTTGTTATAAATCAGTTAGCTATTGGAATAAAATTACATCAGCAATTAAATCCTTTAGTCAAATGGTATCTATATTACTATTCAGCAATTTGTAATAAATGAATATCAGCTTTTATATTTTAATAACTATTTCGTCTCTATAAAATTTGTGGAAGATTTTAAGTATTGATTCCCAAAAATTTGAAAGTAGAACAAAAAGTATACTAATAATATATAATTTGTTTTAATCAAGCATGTAAGGAAAGTATTTGTATTATTTTGTAATAATATGTGGTAAGCAGCAGTTTATTGAAAGAGTAAATAATATTAAAAGTGCCTAATTGAGAAAAATAATTAATCACATCGTTTTTAAAATTAAACTTTTAACCCACACAAATCGTCTGACACAATCCGAAAAGTTCATTCACTTGCGTGATTATAAATCAATGACATCTAATCAATATTATTGGCAATATTGAAACAATGAACAAATTTATCAGTGTGTTGTTGATTGTTAAAATTCGGTTAGAAATATATATTGTTAACATCAGTAATTTAATTATATTTAAACAGCCACGCTGATATCCAATATTCACTAAATTCATAACCTATATTTTTCTATTCCAATATTTATAAAGATATATTGATAACAAAAACTGGCAAACTGTGAGTAGAATCATCATCATTACTTACAATAAATCGCGTATCAAAAGTCTAAAAAAATTTACTTATATTCATTAAATGAGGTGTTGCAATAAAAATTCGGTTTACAGAATGATTTACCACTTTGTCGCTTCCAGAACATATTTAGTTAAGACAAGATTGTGTTTATACTAATATTGCCTTACATATTTATTTACAAGAAACACAATTTTGATTTTCTATAAATTCCTTATTCCGCAAACAAATCATTTGCAACTGTACGTACTTTATAGTAATATTACGAAAATATTTGTGTATCAATTTCACTACACTGATGTTTATACAAAACAATTGCGGTAACACAAAAAACAGCAGTTGAAATAAAGTGCCGCTTTTGTTACGTTAAAACAAACAAAACATTTTAATCGACAGGAACATAATTTGGTATAAACACTTTTTTTAACAAACTAAAACCTAATAATTTGATCTAAACAACAATGATAATAAAGTGAGAAATTAAGTATTTATTCAAACCGAAACCGATCCAAAATATCGCTTAACGAACTACTCGTACGGCATTGTAAAGTAATTATGTTGGATCTGATGAAATTCTTCTTCCAAAACACTCCTTAAATCCTTATAATATATGAAACTATGGTCACTTTTAAAATACCCCAACTTATGAAATGTTTCACAGTTAAATCAGGAGATCACCGTAGACAATCTAAAAACGGATTTCCACGACCAATCCAACACCTTTGAAAATTGTTCCATGTTTATTTTTTAGTATAATTTTAACAGTGGGCCTAGTAAACTCTTGTTAAAAAACAGCATGGCCCATATCCAGAACCGTTAATAGTTCCAGTATTGGTTATTTAAAACGTGAACATACATATCGGCAGTCGTGGTGCTGTCTGAGATTTCTTGTGTCACTATTAATAGTCACTGACACCCAAACAAAAAATATATTTGCTTCCATCAACTACGAAAGGATTTAGGACGGTGAAATATTTTGAATCATTGTCAATTTACAACACCAATGCGGATGAAACAAGCCTGAGAAAACAATAAGAGTATGTCAATCAATATCAGTCTCAAGAAACTCATTGATGGGTGAACAGAACTTCCCTAGTAGGTTATGGACTAGATGGCTTTAATAAAATTTTATTTTATATTTATTATTATTCTCTCCATTGATGATTTTGGTACTCCAGTTTCAAGCTATATATTTCGAAGTGATTTTGGTTTACCTGGAGACGGACTAATGAAGAGCATACCAGTTCTTCCCTTCCCTCATAAGGAGATCGAGTGCATGTTTTTACTACGCTCCCCTTTTCCAAAAAAAAACTTTGCAATTAATTTTTTATTAAGTGGTTGATAGATAAAAACCTAGAGAGGGCAAAATGAATTTGCTTAATTGATTCTGCAACATCATTAAAGAACGTCCTATCCATAACACCTTACTTTTGTCCAACTGTAAACAACATTTTGAAAAAACAATGGTTATTAAAATTGTTTTCAAAAAACATATTACAAGTTTAAGTTTAAAGGTAAATATTATTTAGTTTAAATCGAACAGCTATATAACAATGAAACCTAAAAGAGTAAACAGGGATAAAAATTAAGGGCATAGATTGTTTGCCATTTTATTTCTATAAACGCCTGTGTGTTAAAATGTTTACAATAGATTTTTGGTAGCGTTATTATAAATGTGTGTAGAATTTCAAAAGAATAGGATGAGGAATATGCAATTAATAAAAAATCAAACGTGCGTACATACTGTATATTCTATTTGCGGGTAGGACAAAAAGGTAAAAATCAAGAATCTCAATATATATATATATATATATATATATATATATATATATATATATATATATATATATATATATATATATATATCGGCAACAATCCAATTCAAATAAATGTTTTTACCATAGGAGAGTTATATTTTTAAATATTTTTTATTGCAAATAAAATATATAGCGTATTGTTACACAACTTCCAAGTTTGTGGAATTTTTATCTTAAGAATTAATAAGACGTAAAACTAAGATTTCCTTGTTGACATTTTCTTAGTATGCTAGATTTTTCTACTTTGCGTTTCCAAGTGATTTACTATCTTCAATATGTCTGAAAGTCACGTCAAGAACATCTGCTTTCCCACTTAACTTGCTTAGTAAAGAAATACCACGACTAGACTTCATGTTTTAAACATATCACGATAGATGAAACAGCGATAAATAGAGGAGTTATTTGTAATTCTAACCAACAGAAAATTACTCTGTGATAAAAATATCATATCAACAATTAAATATTTTTAAAACCTTTTTTATAATACGTATTATAACAAAATGCATACATATGCTCAAAATTAAAAAAGATCTAAAAATTAACTTATAAAATTTTAACCCTCACAGTTTGCTGTTCATTATATATATATATATATATATATATATATATATATATATATATATATATATATATATATATATATATAACTCTATGTATATACAGAAGAACGTTCGATAAATACTAAGAATTTAAAATTCCGAACAGACTAAATAAAAATGTATTGAAGTGTAATTTAAAGTATAATATTTATGTAATACAACTTTAAACATTTTAAAATTAATATCAACCTGATATAATATTGTACAACTTATTGTTTTTATAAAACTTTATGTTTCATCTAGAAATTATTTTAAATGTTACAAATGACTGTATATCCTTCCTAAATATGTATGAACTCTTGTAAATAAACTGCTTAAGCCGTTGGTCGCTACGAAAACAATTAGTGATTTTTTAGAAAGTAGTATGTATTGAGTTTAAAACACTAAACAACGGCTTTTTTTTAACATTTAGTTAATTCATTTTTTTACATGTCCTCCTCAAAACCGCATTGACGCATAACTTCAAAAAAAAGGATGTAGCATAACTTCATGTAGGATCGGGCAATATCTTATCGTTATCTTATAATGACCAATCCAACCCAACGATATCTCGTCTCCTTATCCATTTATCTCATAATCATCTTATTGTTAACACTTCAGCCTTAGCTTAACTTTCAGTTCTCTTTTCTAAGATAGTAAATAATCTTTCAACCAAAAGTAGATCTATTGCCGGTATGATACGACAACCTGTACACAAGATTCAGAAACAGTCATGTATGAACTACCTTCAAAGTACGTCTCTTCTTAATTATTGTCTTGCTTTTTGCGAAAATTCTTCATTTTAAAACAGTCTGTAAAATTCTAGCAACCATACAATAAAATGGAGAGCACAACCAACAGCACCAGACATGACTACAGACGTTGCCTAATTAACAACAATATGTTATGTAACTTTTTTTTATGGTCAGCACCGACACGACACTCAGTACCTCGTCCGAGGGTCCGAAAAACCCATTTCATCTTATTAAGCAGCTCAAATATTGGGGCTATTACTTTCTGAGATCTTCTAAATTTTGGAAGGACCCTTCAGATTACAAGACGATGTAGTTTATAGTTATACAGACTGCAGAATGCTCTGATATTTAAATTTGAATTGTACGTTTATTTCCACTAAGGATAAACACTTAATATACTGTTGGTAAACTCTGTGTCTTAAAAAAATAATTTGAAATGTAAAATAGTTTCTGCGCAAATCACAATTTATACATATACACAACACTCATAATACATCCAGTAGATAAGTAAGGTAAACAAATTTCTAAATAATGTTCTCGTGATTTTATCTCTAGTATACGCAGAGTAATTAAATCGAGTAAACAGTTGTAAACTGTCATAACTTAATTTTTATTAGAGATAAAACCTTATGTATCTAATCGTTAAATGTATTTATAAAGTATTATCTTGAAGTTGTAAAATAGGGTATCTATAATTATAGTTCAAAAAGAAAATCAATTTAGTAGTTATCAGTTTGGATACGCGGTATAAAAGAAGCCACAATTTTGTCGCGGTATGTAAATAGCATTATTGAAGAACGTTCATGCAATAAGTCCACAACTATGTCATTTGAAAGTGAGATCATAATGTAAATTATACACGTTATATTTAAATAACAATATACACATGTTGTCTAAATACGTAAGTAGAAATTAAATGTTATTTTATTATAAGTTTTTTGTATTATAAAGAAAACAGCCAATAATTATTTGCTCTTTGAGTGAGTGCTGTTATGCATCTCCTAAATAT
Organism: Aphrophora alni; assembly: GCA_963513935.1. Taxonomy (NCBI): domain Eukaryota; kingdom Metazoa; phylum Arthropoda; class Insecta; order Hemiptera; family Aphrophoridae; genus Aphrophora; species Aphrophora alni. Next base: position 121,669,781 of record OY740767.1, on the reverse strand, counting down.
TTACTTAACATAATCGTTACAAGGGGAGATATTTGTAATAAACTGAATTTCTCCTGATAACAGACTACGGCGCAGTTAGAAACTGTATGTTGCCGCATTCAATAAATTCTTAGAACATAGTTAAATATCACCAACTTCTAATGTTGTTCTAAATTGTTTAAAAGTCATGCTATATCAAATATTGCTCTCCAATAGTATATTAAATTATCATTATCGAAATATTACTTCCTCAATGATTAAATTAATTGTTAATTTGGTTATTTAGCACTCAACTATATCAAGAATAATTAATTATATAGTTGTTTCACTGTTTATTAGTCCTTCAGTAATTCTTAAATTTTCAGTTACGCCATGCGTTATTAGTACACACATTCCACTTTTTTCACAATCTACCTCATTTTACAACATTGAACCTTATATTACTAATAATTGGTAACTCCTAATATAAATATTTTGTAAAGTAAAATATATGTAACATATGATACTCCTTTTATTTTTAACGGTGTTTAAATAAAAATATAATGAAACGTATTTCAGCAAAAAACATTGCACATAACATATTTCAAATGAGGAAAAATTGTGGAAAAGAAGATACTAAATGAAATAAAACCCTACTAAACAAATTATCAACCGCAACACTGTGTCAGCAAAGAGATTTTTATTTACCGCCTTATTTTTGCGATGTACAAAACAACATGAGGGTAACTGCCACTTTCAAAATCAATAATATTTTATCGAGATTGCAAAGAAATCAACAACTATGCTTTTCTCAAATATTTCATCTTCTATAAATACTGTTTTTGGTTGATATCCACAAAAAATAAGTCTTCCATCTCGAATCTTACATGTAAACAAAATTGATAATATCAAAGAAAGTTTGTGAACACTTCGCAAATGAGGATGCTGAATAATTAATTGAAACGGCGTTTTTTGCATATAAAGTGGATATTTGTAGAAAGTTGTATTTTCTTTATTGGTTCCCACTTAGTATTTAATTACATATTGAGGAGATATATAATTCAAATTACAAATTCAAAAAAGTATAAATGTTTAAATATTGAGTTATAATTGTACTTTTACTGATTTAAGGCAAACTATAAGTTCAAACCGATGGTAAAACTCATCATGTAAAATAAACAATTCATATGAGCTTTACAATAAAACTTGTATGTAATTCAAATTTGAATGAATTTTTAATGATATCTTTATTCCGATACTAATATAACGAAACCCCAACCCGATGTAACCATATAATCATTTCTACTACTTCTTCTTGATATAATGCGAGACTGGCACTTTTCACATAAAAATAAAATACCTCCTAAAATTTACTTAATGTAAAAAATATATAGTCCATAAATAATTCCACATGAAACTTCCGTCATTTTAGCAAAATAAAGCTAACAAAATTATTATACGTAAAAATTCAGATGTAAGTTGATCTGAAAACGGTCAAAGTCTGTTACTAGATACTGGGTAATTGAAAAATCCTATTAATTAAGTCATACTTACATAAATAAAATGTTCCTGATATTTTTTAAATAAAGTACAAAATGTAAATTTATATTGTGTTCCTAATAATATATATACTAAGTACCGGCTTAGTATAATATATATACCGGTATATATATATTATACCGGCTCACGTTGCCAAAATTAAAATGTTGACATACGGAAATGTTTTATTATGTACCATTCGCTAAGAAAGGAAAATTATTATACACATCCAAATAAACAGAGGTTTGAATTTGTGGTAATATAATTGTTCAGCAGTCTATGCTCTTGTTTGGACAGAAAAGAAATAGTTCATTCACTGAACGTTTTGAAATTTTTCATATAGAAACAGATTGAATCGATTGGCTTTAATATCATAAAATCGCTATTCTAGGTTTTCACGTAGATATAAAGATAGACTAACAGATACACACAATAAACCTAAATTTATGTAAATAAATCAAAATGAGAGAAAATTTGTATTATTAATTATGTAATGTAAATAAAAGGAATACTGTGCTTTACTGTACCTACAGGTATTATGGGTCTCTAGGTACACTTTATTATTAGCCATTGAGATATAAATTTATTTTATGGATGGTTGTGACATTCTTCCTTATGTGTGTTAGGTTTGTTTATACAGAATGAAAATAAGTCTTGTACAACTGGCTAAAATTTAAACCCCTTGAAACCTGAATGTTGTAGAAAACAATCTATTATTATTATACTGTGTTTTGAAATTTTATGGTGGTTAAAATTTGAGGGGATAAGGAGATTATTTTTTATTTTTTTTTTAATTTTTTTTAAATGTCAAACCGTATATTGTGACATATTATTGGAAAGATTTATATAAATGAAAGACAATGACAATTGTTGTAGTATGTGAGATATATCCTAAATAAAATTGCATGCCAAAATTATAACTGAAATACCAAAACTTGTAATATCTTCATAATTCATAACGGAATTCAGTCTGAAGGATTAGGATCCAGAGAAAATGAAAACCTTAATTTGAATATATTTCCTTCTAACATTTTTAACCTTCTTTTTTAAGCTCAATATAAAATGAGGAATAGTAAATTACATTCTGAAATCCTTGTTATCTTATTAGGAAAATGAGTCCTACCTTTTGGGATTCCAAATTTTAATATCTACCTGATTCTAAAATATCAGACTTCTCTTTTCTTCCGATCAGTTAAATGTTAGTTGTTAATCACTTAGGCTTCCTTTAAAAATATTTGCTTCGAGTTTACCGTTTCTTTTAATATGGAAGTTTCTGAGTTTGAAAGGAAAACGATTTTCATAATGAAGGTTTATGGGGGAGGGATTATACAGTTATATAAGTTTGGTTGATATCTTATTTATTGATTAGTTTCTCAACAGCCTCAATCCAATATCGTATCGAGCGATGTCGAGAATGGTCCAACGGTTCAAGGAGATACTTAGCGTACAAAATAAACCTTTTTTTATAGAAGCCCATTTCCATTTATCAAGAAAAGTTATTAGGTGTATTGCAGTATTCAACAAAACTTACACCTTTTAAGTTCGAAACCTGCTTTGGAGCACGACATCACTCATACTTTGATAAGATATCTACTTCTAAATAATAAGTTCAAACGTTTTCAAAAGTTCATCTAGTACAAGAGCATAGTACAGATGACTTTGACTATAGAGGTTAATTTTGTGAAGTCATGATAGGTACAGATCCTAGTTCACTATATAGAATCCTTTTTAGTGAATCTACATTCATGACAAATGGTATCGTGAATAAGCACAAACCTTGATTTGCTTGATTTTAATGAGGTGAAAATATATTTGGATTTTTGGTTTTACATTAATATTGTTTTTTGCGGTTCTTTACAGATTGCAGTGTGTCAACAGGAGATAAATTGCCACGACCAATGACTGTTTGGTTTGATAATAATGAAGAATCAGTCAGTCTGTCCCTCAATTAGTCAGAGTTGCTTGGACTCATATGATATGTAACACAGTATCCACTTTTCAAATGTTCACCACAATATAACAATACCAAATGAAACAATATACATTTTTTTATGTTGGCAATTAAAACACTAATCCACACTAACTAAATCAATTCTATTCTTAACCAATTGAAAAACTGGTTAAATAGGGTTTACTACGTAATGCGTTTTCTGTCTATTTTGTTAATATATATAATCACATAACCTTTATTGACAATATAAATGAATACTTTATAAATTACTAGTATAAATTTGGGTTTTATGTATATTCATCCATAACTGATTTTTTTTATTCCAACTAGTATTTTTATATTATTTCAAAACATTTTAAAATATTGCAATGTTACAACAAAATACAACATTTAATACATAAAACAATTTGTAAAAAGTTAACGGAATAGGTCTTGTCTGTTGTTTTCCATATATTATCCGATCCTTTTGACTGTCCTCAGAACATCTTGGCAATGTATCAATGTTATATATTATTGAACATACTGCCAAGATAGTTTATGTTGATTTAATACAGTTCCATGCTGTACATTATTCGTGAATATTTGCTGAAATTTACGGTTTACAAAACCTTCCTCTTTTTAATAGACTTAATTTATAAAAGTGGTTATTGGAGATTTAAATTTTGGTGTGAGATTCAAGTTTAATATAAAGATAGGGTATTGTTATATACCTACCCACGTTGGTTCAAGTTCAAAAATCTTTTATTTAATTACAGAACCAACCATATGGAGATTCTCAAATTAGTTGGGCTTTTTTAATAATCATCAGTCACCAATCAACATTCTGTTTTACACGCTGCGTTAATATTTAATACTGTGTTCTTCAGTAGCACACATTCACTTCAAAGTTTTGTATAAGTTCATCCTTTAGAATATAAACAAAGCTTTTATTAACAAAATATATAAATGTCACGTTATAATTTGTTTTTGTCAAATTAAGTATCACCTTTCATTAGATATTTGAAGACACTTATAAGTGATGCACTCTTATAATAATAAGTAATTCTTTATGTATGCATAATTTTACTTTACAAATTTATTTGAGATATTAATGAGACTTCTGTCATATCACTGACGAGTTCAAGCTGTCCCAAATAATTTACGAATCCTCGCAAACATATTTTACAATAAACTGATATATTATACTAGATATTTTGTTTAAATATGTAATTGTAACGAGATATCTTAGCTATAGAGAAATATTTTACTGTAATATTTGAAGGCTACAAAGATTGAACATGATTGCTTATATTAAAATTGTAAGATATCTAATATATATATTAATGAAAATGTTTTATTCCTAAGGGTGTAAGAGAAAATTGTCAAATCTAAATTCAAATTGTATAAACTCAAAATCACAACCTGAATTCCCTTTTTTTAAATTTAAACTTTCATAAAATTCCTTGATTAAAGATTTTTAATTTCTTATATGTGTGTACAAATATTTCTTTGGGGTAAAATGGAGATTTATTCAAACACCGGAAGTGGTTAAATGAGTATTTGCGTTTAAAAATTTATTTTTGATATATGTGCTCTCGATAAATAATACATATAAAAAAATTATTTATCATAACACTCAAGAGTGGTACAAAATTTACTAATTTAAAATTTTATTATAAAGTGCATAAATAACACAGTAATTAGAATATAACAATATAGTTATACTACTATCATCACTAATAATAATTCATCACAAAACACGTTTTTTCTTTGTTTTATAGGCACGATTATGACTTTATATCATGTTCAACGTAATATTTCTTTATAGGAATTGAATGGTAATATTCTATTATTCATACTCAACTTAACGTTCCAATCTTAGAAGAATATTATAGGGTTTGTGAATATTTCGCGTTCAATATATTTTTCAATCAATGTGAAATTCCAACAGAAACTGAAAACAAAGAGGGCAATAAAAACACTTTAAATGAAATATATAACTGTTTTTACTGAAATGCAACATTTCATTTTATTCTTTTAACTCTCTTTCCCATTCGCCCCAACCTCTTTGCTTATTTTCAATCATCGAGTTTTATTGAAAGACGATTTGAAATTAAAAGGGAATAAGTAAGTTATTAATTACCATGAATTGATCATGCAATATCGAATAGAAAAATAAAATAATAAATTGAATGGTATAAATAACCAGCAATCTTTAATCAAGAGGTGCATAATATGAAATTCAATTTGACAGACTACATCGACTTTTTAACTTTACAATACACTAAAATATTTTAAACTAATTTTAAGTCTTTATGTTACGTAATGTAAAATCTTAAATACAATATTTTTCATTTGGTTAACCATATATACACATAGATTTATTATTTACATTTCCTGTATTATTATTATTAAAATGATTACTTTTATAAGAAACAATATTAATGTTTTAACATTTAACGTGTTTTTAATTACAAACACACATACAAAAAACTGTAAAAGTAATTTCCAAATTCATTCAGTATAAAGTTTTAAATAAACATACAAATATCTACGTTTAAGGTATTGTTTAGGGAATTAACATATTGTGTGAATCTTTTGTGAATGTACCACACACATTGAAACAATATTTTTTCTTCCTTAAACGAGAAAGAATATTCCTCTATACATTCAATTGGTTTAATTTGTGGTATTGTAAAACTTATCTTTCTATAGGTATAAAATTTTTTTTTTATTTTTCACACCGAAAAATTGTATTGCGATTTTAAAGAAAATTTGTTATAAAAGTAGAACGATTAATGTTTAACCCTCTATTTGCCCATGCTAATTGATTCACGTTTTTTTTCATCGGTTGAAATAATTTCAAAAATTCGCCAAAAATAGAAATTCTATCCCAATCATAAAGTGATCCATAGCTTTTTTTTAGGAAAAGGTCCAAATTATTCAAATATGTAACTAAAAATTTGATTGGTGCAAAATTGTAAAAGTTATAAGCTCAGGAAGCAAAAATTTTCAAAAACGGAAGATTTTTTTCTAAATTCAGGCCTAAATAAATACTATAAAAATGTATAGGCCTGGTTATACAAAATACACAAAAGTTTCATAATTTAGTTGTGAATAGAAATATGTAAAAACATTTACCAATTTCAAAGTAGTTTTTATGAAATAGATTTTTTTATGTCCGTACTACACACCGGCACTAAAATTTAGCCTATTTTGAAACACCAATCTAAAATGTATCCTTTACCCAAAAATGAAATTTTATATACCAAATTGTAGAGAATAAATCATAGAATAGAACTGTAAACTTGAACATTTTATGTAACTTACCATTTTGTAATCAGAAATTACGAAACGAAATTTCGTTATGTATGTTATCAACTCACCTACCGACATAGCCTACAATGTTACTAAATTTAGCTTGTCTAAAACTAATTTCACTAAACAAACACAATAAGAAACACTACACTTATTTATTTATATATAAAACACAATTTCATAAACGTTATTCACTATAAATCAACAAAATATCATTCAATTCAGAGCAAACTAACTGCTAACCTAAAACGTGCCAACCGTGTGGTTTTAGATACAAACATAGCGGATGATTTGCAACTGTAAAAACGGTTGGTTTGAGAGGGGATTGTCTAAAGACTCAGTGGAACAAAATGTGAACAAGACATACCAATGGAATCAGTGAACCTTTATCTTCAATACCTTGTAAAAAGAATTTTACAAACACTTCATCTGTGAGAAACATATCGACTTCCAAAGAAGCTTGCTTATTGGTCCAAATCTTGGCCAATAGCAAAGGTTTATGCGGTTGAACACAAAACCTAAACCGTAAACGTGATCTAAGATTTGAAAGCAGTTCTAGAAAGATGGAAATGCAAGCTTTCTATTGGTGTAAATATCATTGTCCTAAAGTCGGTGTGTATAACTGTTATAGGTCTTGAAAGTTGACGAAATTCTAGCGTTCGTCGACGCACGGACCAGCTGTTTACAGTTCTGCAATTATTCCATCGATCATTAGACGTGTTAATATTCATTTTAGAAACATATGGTAAATACAAAGATTAAAGTTTGAAAAGTTTCCTTTCCAACGGTATAAAGTTTATTAAGATTGGATGACAATTAGTGGGTCAAATATTAGAATGTATAGTACTGCACGCTACTTGTAAAAGTACTACAGTTTTCTGCAGTAGTGCAGAGTCAGGGTTAAGTATTTATTATTTCCAAATAGTAAAATTAGAAACTACTATATATGTGTAAAAAAGATCAATAATTATTATTTAATTACTCTGTAAAGCGTGTTAAGCACAATTCGTGTTCAGTTAATAAGGTCGACTAATAAAAGTAGTACATTTACTATCTTGATATTTTTAGATAAGCATGAAAAAATAATATGACATATATCATCATTAACACAATGAACGAAACTCCCCTAATTTAATAGCTTGTTTGACTTTTGTTTATTGTTTGTTGATCAGAATTTAATAAATTATTAAGAAAACTATGAGACTGTAAAATGTATTTAACTTTGTATTCTTATGTGTGCGAAATTTCACTTTATAGAAGCCATCATTGTTTAATGTGACGAAACAATGGAAAGTGACAAGTCAGTCATTTTACATTTTCGTAATAAACAACTTCTACATCAATGGTCTCAGGAATTGTTTTATATTAATTTATTATATTTACGTCATATAGCGTCGAAGGTGACAGAAAAAACCAACAACGTAATAAATACGTATATGTTTCTAAAAAAGCAGATTTTACGTTTAAAATACATTTTTATTACTATGTTTTATGAGACTATACTTATATAAAGAAGATTTCTCAATCAATGTTATCACATTTTATTGCTTGAAGAGCTAATTATTAAATGTGATATGCAATACAGAATTTTTTTAAACAATATACCTACTATATTTCCTAGTTAAAGTTAATTACTTATTTCATTCAAAAGTAACATCATTGTAGTAATTGAAGAAACGGGTTCAAAATACTTCTATCCATAACCTGTAAAAAAACTTTCAACCATAACCTGTAAACAAAATACTCCTATCCATACCTGGTAAACAAAATACTTCTATCCATACCCAGTAAAAATACTTCTATTTATAACCTGTAAACAAAATACTCCTATACATACACTTGTAAAGAAAATACTTCTCTCCATACTCTGTAAACAAAATACTTCTATCCATAACCTGTAAGCAAAATACTCCTATCCATACCATGTAAACAAAATATTTCTATCCAAATTCTGTAAAAATAATACTTCTATCCATAACCTGTAAACAAAATACTTCTATCCATACCCTATAAACAAAATACTTATTTAATTATATGTAATGTTTTACTCTGAAATGAGTTTTATATAACATGGACATCTTTTTGAGAACTAATTTTAATTAGAAATGTTAATTACCTTTGTCCAGTTATAAAAATATGTTTCCATTAAATATTCTACTTAGCTTTTTAGATAGCAATATTATTTACCAAAATTATTTCTATATAATACTTAACATGTAAGTTATTTCAGTATTAAAAATATATTTTATAATGTTCATTTACACGAGGGTAAACTGGTTTTAACGAATTGTATATTGAAAAATAAAAGATTTACTGTAGGTCAACGTAGGAAGTTAAATTTAAACGAAATAATTATGTCGCTTATTTATTTAGAAAATAACTTCTTATATACATTTCGGGTCACGCAAATTTGGTATATTAAATAAATTCATATGTGAAAAAGTAATATGGTTTAAATTGTAGAGATAGATTTATAGTTTAGTTTATATTGGACTCTTTCATAATTTAAAATATAGTTCAATATCGAAATATAGATTATTTCATGTTATTCTCACAACAATATCAGATGACTATGTAATTAGTAAAATTTCAAAAATAAAAAAATAGTTTGTATGTAGCAAAAGAGGGTCTTAAAACCATCAGTTTTAAAAACCGTCCTCGTATCCAGTGAAATAGTATGAAAAGCAATTATTTCACTATTATATTCCATGTTTTACTTGGAAGACACTAGTCTGGGGAATAGCACCCCAGTATGAAAAAGATAAATAAAAGAAACTTCATTTCATTCAAATCTAATCGTAAACCTTTATTCATTTTTAAAAGTTTTAACTACTCCGTCTCTTATTAGTTTCAATGAATTATATATTGCTTAAAATTATGCAATAATTACGACGATTCATTAAACAAAATCACCTATGATTACAAGCCTGCATAGATTCAAGAATAATTAGTCCCCCTTACTTTCCTATATGAATCTTATACAATGAAAAATGATAAGTTACGTTAAATTTTATTCCTAATGTTCATCAATAAAAAAAAATAATGGCATATTTTCTCATGTGTAATTTTACGCCAATATACGTGTGGTATTTTGTTAAAGGAACGATTTTATATAATTACGGTTTATTGCGTTAAGATTATCTCAATTATTATTTACACTAAAATATAAGATTTTTAACATATACAAAAGTTAGCACAATCCCTATTCGTACCTTTTGTTTATATACCAGAGACTTTTATTTACCGCCTTATTTTTGCGATGTACAAAATAACATGAGGGTTACTGCTACTTTCGAAACCAATAAAATTTTAATAAGATTGCACAACGAAATCAACAACTATTCTTTTCCCCATTATTTCTTCTTCTTTAATTACTGTTTTTGTTTTATATCAACAAACAATTACATGAATTTTAGGAATAAAAATTATATTTATATTAAAATTATGCTGAGTAGTTTTTTATCTATTCAATACAATAATTATATCGGTAGACTATATATTGAATGTAAAAATTATTTAAGTTATTTACAAGGGAATTATATATTTGATCTTGTGTTTTAAAATTAGTATGAACAATTATCCAATATCTGGATTTCTACTTGGCGTTATATGTTTTTAGAAGCGATAAGTTATATTTAAAATTCATTATTTGTACAACTACAATTACATTTTGAAAAAAAGTAATTTTATAATCAATTTTAAAAATATTATAGAAGTGTCTGATATGAAGTTTGAAACTAACATGGTTTCAAAACTCTCAGTAGAAGACCTATGTACATAAATGAAATTCATCACTGAATATTATGTTTAAAGGCTGTACAATCGGCAGTTTAAAATTACTCCTTATTTCATTGGAGGGGAGAGGATGACTATATAAACAAACGTATACTTCATTGAGAATTTCAAATTTTATTCCTTTTCCACACAATTATATGTAAGTGTAATTTCACATGTAATTTAAATTGTTCTAGGTTTAAGACGTAAAACTATAATGTATTTATGTTTTCATAGTAAACATATTTATCTAGTTTTTGCCCAAAATGTTCTAACGTTTTTGCGAAATTACTTTTGGTTAGTATGTAAATTATACTTATAAATTCATGCTAAATAATAGAATCTGAACACTTTTCTTTGCTTTTTTTATAATTATTACTATGAGTAATTGTGTAATTACTGTAAAATATGTGGTTACCTTATTTACTTATTATTAAATCGTAAAGTAAATTTAGACTTAAATAACAGTAAATGTAATTAATCCCATTGCCTTATATTATTGGTATTACGTGAGAAATAATTTCATTAATCACTTATTCCTTGAGGGAGAGATGACTAAAACTTTAGTTCTACATATTACATACTAAATATATGACAATAAAATTACTATCATCCAATTATTGTAATTTTACTATTACAAGTATACAAATTTGGTAATTATTTATCTATAAAATACTAATAATTTTACTCATTACAAATATTTGATAATAGTTTTTCCTAAATAAAGTGATCAATTCAAATATATATATATATATATATATATATATATATATATATATATATATATATATATATATATATATATATATATATATATATATATATATATATATATATCTTTCAAAACTATAACATTCAGAACAGTGTTTTTGTCAAGTACAAAATAATGGAACTCTGAATGTTATCTGTTTTTATTTCTTACAGCATTAAAAATTATAAATAACTTTTCATAAAACAATGAGAATTATACAACGAACAAAAGATTCGTACCACAGTTGTGAATAGTTATCTTTTAGGTAAACCAAATAATATTCAATTATTGTGTTATGGAAAAGAGATTTTACTATGGAAGTCCCAAACTGATTGGTCTTTAATATGTTTATTAAAATTTAAAATGTTTTAAATAATAAATTTTGTTTTTGCATCAATTGATATATATATATATATATATATATATATATAAACTGATAATTTTACATTGTAAACGTAATTTAACATAAAGATTAAGTAAGTAAAAACGTTATATAACTTATATCGATGTCCTTGTATAAAAAAGAAACACTGTTTTACTAGAAATTAAAAACAACCCGTTTAATTTATTTCTCAATAGAAGAAAAACTCAATTCTTACAAAGTAAGTAAGTTGGTAATAAGTAAGTTGGAAGTAAGTAATAACTACTATTAATGCATGATTGTTGCATAAACTCTCAAGAAAAGCACATTATCTTAAATTCATAACGGGCAATAAATTTCAGTCATTAGTTCTTAATAAAATATATAGACTATAAAAAATACATAATTATTTATAACAATTTTAAATCGTTATGTTGATTATAAATATAATTCATTTACATACATAATAATAAATAAGAACGACATGTATTTGTATAATATATATATAACATAGTCGTTATAAGTAGTTTAAATGTACTGCCTCATAAAATACACAAAATACATTTAAAATTATGAAATGGGGTCATTAGGTTAATTTTAGTCGATAATAAACAATGGCGATGATAATACGTTAAATTACTTTGAGCAAAGTATTCTTTTTCGTCCTGTTTTAAATTATTTTTGAAATTTAAAACACCTTATACATAGAAAGTGAAATATCATATTTCTTAATAATAATTACGCAATTACTCTTGTAAACCCTAAATTTAAATCTCAGTTTGTGAAATTGTATTCTTTTTCAAAATAAAAATATTAGTTGCTACGACGATTATTGTTTCCTTCATCGTTTACTTCGAAAAATTTAGCGCTTATAATTACCTTAAAATTTTTAAATGGAGAGTATAAAATTCAATTCGAATTTTTAATATCGCCATAACCGAAGAAGAACAAAAGTTGGAAGGTATTCAAGGTTAAAATATATGATATTATTTTTACTTCTTATTCAAACTTTAACAGAATCGTTATTATTACCTTATTTTTAAAAATTTAATAAAGAATTAACCGTATGAAAATGAAATAAGACAAAGTTAGGAATAGATAATAACTAACTAAATTAAAAACACTCACGCATAAGTAATCCGGATATTAGAGGTAACACCATTGTCCTATATATTGTCGTACAGCCACCTGTGGTCATCTAATGTCCTTTGACGTGAGTCAGGACTACCCATTCCGACGGTTGTCAACGTACCACTGACTCTTAAGCTGTCAGAAGAATGCCCACTCATTAAACTTAGATCCGTTCTGCGCACACTCCATCCGAAACTTGACAAGTACAACGAACCTACTGTGTATGTAAATAGGACTTTGTTGTAAATATTGACAAGTGGTTTTTGCATAAGTACGTGGATTAATTTACAACATCATTGCTTAAGAAAAGTAATTTTGTGTTGTATTTCTAATCGATGTAGAAATGCAAATTTCATACTGGAATGTTCTATGAGTACTGAATCTGTGTGAATAAAATGGTATATTTTTTAACAAATGTTGTAGTTATATTTTATCTCTGTTTAATTTGTGCTACAACTTATCTCAACAATTTATATAATAATCTCAATAATAATGACTTAGTCGTGGGTGAAGATTGGCTGTTGAATTAACTTTTAAAACTTATAAATATACCACATATCGTATAACAATTTGTAACTTACCGTAATAACAATTTATATAAATAAACAAATACATAAATAAATAAATATATATATATATATATATATGATTAAGTATTGTATTTAATCAAGTATGTTAACAAATATTAACCGTATTGAAAATTTTTTTTAGTGTTGTAACTAATATAAATTAAAATACAATAATCTATATAAATGTATAAGTCAAAACCCACTGACTGATCACGAAATCTCTAGATCCAAAAAAGCCTAGAGCTATGAACTTTTTACTATGGTTTGGGGTGGTTCTGTAGACCCGTAATAAGAAAGGGATTTGAAAATGTCACGCTTCAAGGGTGTTTTCTACCCCTAAAACTGTGTGTATTAGAGCCAAAACACACTGAATGATGATTAAATCTCTGGATTCAAGAAATCAAGAGGTATGCATTTTTCAACTTGGTTTGAGTTGGTTTATAGACACGTAATAAGAAAGAGTTTTGAAAATGATCCACTCAAAGGGTGTTTTTATCCCTATAAAGAGTGACAATACGTTTAGTATTAAATATATGTGTCGATTTTTATCACAATCGATGTGTTGTTGAATTTGGGCGCATTTTGTTTCCATAACACAAATCGTGTATGTTCAAAAATAGATTGATTTTCCCATTTATTATAGTAGAAATTATATAGGTAAATATAATTTATTTTTCCGTATTGGTATTACACAATTATGTAAATTTAAATCATTTTATAAAATAGATAAAAAGGCATTCATAGGTAATAAGGTATAGATGGTGACTTTTTCAAGATGCGTTCTTTTTTGTATAATAAATATAGCTCTTGTTAACCAATATATTGTCTTTGAACTTTTGTGTCTTCATTAGTTTAGTAGTCATTAAAGTAATGTCGTTGGGAAAGCCAAGAAATAAACTTCACTTTGATCATTATTAAATATTAACTATACTTATTGCGTTATTATTATAACATGTCAGTATTATATTTATATTAAAAATTTGATTAGCAATATGTTATCCCTTATCAGCGTGACTCATTAGGACCCGTTGTAGGTTCAAAACTTCAAAGGTGACGGAAAATAGTTAATAAGCGTTTGATTGATTGAAACATAAGCCAACTAAATACGGAAGTATCCTACAGTATCACGTCAAGGATGATGCAACTTGTTACACTTCTAGTTGAGTAATTATAATTACTTCTGTCTACAAACTGATTTTCGGTATTACAAAACATTAATGCAATGAAAAGTAACGTATAATAAATTCACACTTCCTAGATATAATGTGTTTATTATGACTGTCAATTTTCAAGTCCATCATTATTTTGGTTTTGGTTTCAGTTTCTGCCGGTGAACAAGTCCTAATTATTATTTATTCATTATGTTTGATAAGAAATCATTTCTATATAGTCACACAAAACATGATACAAATTTTAGAACTTAACTTTACTTTAAAATACGTTGCGTATCAATAAAAATTTCAAATAAAAGAATTATATTCCATTATATATATATATATATATATATATATATATATATATATATATATATATATATATATATATATGCTAAATAACAGTGACAGCGTTTTCATGATACAATGTTAGTACAATGCAAGTGAGATTGTTTCTAGTCATCACTGTTTTTAATCGGCACACAGAACGTTGTAGCATGACTGGCAATCTACAATATCCCACCATAGAACAGATACAACAGTAGATATCCTAGACGTTGTTTAATAGTCATATTTGTTTCTTACTACACTCTATGTATCATTGTTAAGAGTGATATTTTAACGTAAACAGTCACCTCATACGAATATGAATGTCGAGCTTATAAAAACAATTTTTAGCTGTAGTAATGTTGCACAAACAACGACATTTAAATAACAAAAATTACACTGCACTTGTGAAAGTCGTTAAGAAAACGTAAGGTTTGAGATATACATTTGTTAAATTGAAATATAATAAAGAATTAATTACCCCTAATATGTTTATGTGTATCCATACAGTGTTTATTTCTGAAAAGTCATTTATTGTCTTTAACATTTGACTCACACAATTTTATTTTTTTTTAATAAAATTATTTATTATTAGTAATGTTAAGTAAGATAAATATTGATATTGTTCAAACTACCATATCGCACTTAATTGTACAAATCAGTCATTAAAACTTTAAAAAACTTCACAAATCTAACGCTGATAAAAGTAATGTTTTAACGACTATATTTTGAGAACAAAAAAGAGTGTTTTTTTTTAGAACAACAACAAAAATTAAGCATGATTTCAAACGTTTAATTTATTCAAAATATATTTATGAATAATTTTATAAACCAAGAAATATATATTGTTTGTAGGATATTTTTATCAAGTAACGATATATTTGTACTATAATTGTACTGTCAAGAATATTTGTACTATAATTCAAGCATTGAATAAATATAATATAAAGCACAACTGAAAAACCTAATTATGTATTTATTACTTGATTATTGATTAGATTGCCTAGTTGACCTACGACTAAAATATGTATACGAATTTATAATTTTTACATAAATTACAATTACGCATACATTGTAAATATCAATTATATTCGAAACATTGTTGAAAATGTGTACACTGAATCCACTCCGGTTTGTTCAATCAAATTATCTTTGAAGGAGTGTTTACGTTATCAACAGACTGTTTTGGTAATCCACATTACAATTAATTGTTTTGTGTATTTGTATTCATAAGTAAATAAGTTCATAACAATTCTGAAAACTCCTAATATTCAATAAAAATTACAAACAAATAAACTAATAGGTATCTCATCCAAAATAATGAAATAATATATATATATATATATATATATATATATATATATATATATATATATATATATATATATATATAACGCAGACATTTGAATTTCATCGAAATGTTTTTTTAACATAACTTCAAATAAAAAAGACAAATTTACCTTGATTTTCTTTAGAAACATTATCATTTGATGGTTAAAAAAAAAACTACTGTAAGTAATCCTCGTTGTCACATTAAATTGTTGATTATTTCACAATAATTCACAGCTGAAACTGTCGCTATTATCTATCAATAAAGCTTTTTATACAACCTCATCTCCTCAATCAAGGTGTATGACTCCAAACAAAGTTCATAACACTCCTTTCAAAGAAATATTCTTGTCTAAAGTTAACTACCATCTTTTTAATTTTCAAAGGGATTTAACTTGTTATATCATATTATTACAAGTTAACTTTCATATTATTTTTTTGAACCTGCAGAATATGAGATGTGCTCTGTAAGTAAAGAAAGTAATACCTTAATGTACATTTTAATAACATCTAGCGCAATTGTCTTTCTTCACCTTAATTTAAACGTTGCCTTTTATTTCATTATTTAGAATTGTAGTGGTTTAAAATATATATATATATATATATATATATACATATATATATATATATAGGCCTATATATATATATAGATATATATTAATTTAATGGATGTATGTAACATGAGGTAATATTATACTGTAAATGAACTTACTGTATATAACTATTGTTTTAGTGTAAATCCTTTGTTATGACGTATATAGTAATCTTACAGCAGAAAAGTATATCTACAGACAATTAGTTTTAAGATAACTTTTATTTTAATTCTATAATTTAATGAGGTTTTTTAATTTTTTAAATCTTAGCACAACTGCATTATATATATATATATATATATATATATATATATATATATATATATATATATATATATATATATATATATATATATATATTGTAATTGTGTATTTTAAAATTTATTGTTATATAAAGCAATATTATTTTTCTTTTTAAAATTATTTTGAGTTTATTTATTTACATATATTTGCAGAATATAGAGACTAGTTTTAAATAATAGGAAACTATAAAGAGTGGAACATTTGGAACATGAAGGCTAAACACTTTCAATAAAAAGTGGACTGAAGCAAAAACTAAACACCTTTCCACACACAAATCTATCATGAATTATTATATTTACTTGACATCCATAATTTATTGTCACACGTTTTATGATTGTACGAATAGAAACTATTTTGTTATATTAAAGTTACCCTCAGCTATTGTATATCTTTTGGGTTTCATACAGAGTGTTAGAACAAACACAATTTTACCGATTATTTTAATGTTTGTAAAAATAATCACTTACAATCTATTATAAATATATTTCGTAATAAATTATATAGTCATATACTCCAAATAAAGGTATAACATTACTTTTAAATTTACTTCCAAAGTTTTAAAGTTCACCGTGTATATAACATAATACTCATTCTAAAACATTGATAACCACTAGCCCAATTAAATGAAAACATTGATGAATATTATTTTAAATGTGATATAATCTTAACTTTAAATTATGGCGCATATTACTGCAAGCTAGATCACAGTTATAAACCTGTTTAACAGAATATATAGACCATATAATTTATGTAAATTTATCTTTAACAATAATATAGATACACCTTGTAAATATTCACAACTTTGGAAGGAGTATATGTTTGAATATGTGTGTTTATCATTTAAGTAGGTGTGTATCTTTTATTTCTTACCTATTAAATTAAATTGTTTCAAGTAACTTATGTACATTCTTGAGCTTTTAAGGAGGATATTAAATATTTGAACAACTCACATAAATGATTCAATGGTAAGATTTAGTTTATTCCATCATTTAGCTAAAAAATAAGATAAGTCTACATTATGTGAAGTTGGACAAAATATAAACAGTTTCCAATATTATCAACTCGAGTGACTATTATCAAAGATTTTACAATAAAATATGATTTAATCCTACTATCTAATAACAGTGTAATATTCGTACTTACGGCATTTTTATACCTGGTGATATTGATATTAAAGATATTGCAACAGAATATTCATATATCACTAAATCAACATGTCCCTTACACCTAATTAGATAGCTATAACTTCTTTAAAATTATTTTTACAGTTCCAGCCAAAAATAATCCTCTTTTACTATCCACTTAAATTGAAAATTTGGTATTTATTCGGATTTAAATAATTTTTATCACCATTATCTCCCTCGTAGAAGATGTGATTCAAACCTTTATCTTAATTCTCTGTATTGCCTTAATAATAACAACATTGTTTAGTGTAAATAAAAATAGTTCATTTTTTTTTTAAGTAAAACACTAATTTATTATAACGAATACTAAAACAAACCATCATACAGCAACGACTTGTGAAGAGCCCTTACCATACTTACCTTGATTACTTTTAAATCGCATAATTTGTAGATAGCACAACGAAATTAACCTCTTCGTGATTCTTATCGTCTCAACTAATATTTTCTACTATTTGTAGATTAACAATTAAACCTAGGAAGCTGGGTCAACTTCTATAATCTTTATATGAGCGCCATCCCCCCTTGTGATTAACCACGACAACCGTGGTAATCACGACAGCTGCAGGAAGTTGTAGCAAATACCCTTTAATTTAACTACAATTAAAATAAAATTTTACAATATTTGAAATATCTACTTTTTTTAACATCAATATTTCAAAGAAGTGATTTGCAAATCATTATTGGAACAAAATAACTGGTAAGGAATATAATACCATTAAAACACAAAATTAAACATTGCAATATTGTTATATGATTTGAAACATTTGTACCAACTATTATAAATTTTTACTTCTTTAAAGACTTATATACATACTTTTTTATTTCCTTACAAAAAAGTTATATTCAATTTCATATAAATTGTAAAAAAGTACGTATGCAAACATATAACTAGATATTTTAAAGCACTTAAAGACTCCAATATAACACTTGTTCTAACTAAAATGGAAAAAAAATGTTCTACGGAATAAATCTCTAGTCAAACGTTAATAACAAAATATAAAAGTTAAATTTAATAAATATATTAACATATATAAAAATATTTAAAATATTTTTACTGTCATTATATTGTATAAACCATATTAAATGTTATGGTGTTATAAGTATCAATAAAACCAAATTTATTTCACTATCTTTTAACAATTTTATGTTTCCAGAACTAATATTTTAATATCTATATTCATTTGCAGCGGTAACGTATTATGTTAATGTTATACAAACACCATCCTAATAAACAATAAACGAAGAAATACATAAATATCTACATGTGCAATATTTAAAAAAGTTTTAAATGTGCATAATAATCCTGGCTGTACATATCACAGTAAGTCAAACTTTACGAAGTTTTTCAAACCCCTAAAGTGAATTTTGTGTAAGATTCTATAGGGTGTGTTATCAAAAGCATTTTGAAACTATAAAGCAGGTAAGCAGTAAGTATTTAATTGATAATCAAATACTGGCTACATAAGTTGACTAATACAATCGAGATTCAGACAGAATTACTGGAAAAAGTAAAAAACATAGGTCTTTTGATCGTGGCTACAGACAAAAAATACTAAACAAAATACCACGTTAGGTTCATTAATCGAGTGGATTACAGATATACTGTTTTACACTTTTCAAACAAGTTAATACTATTCCTTACGCAAAATAGGGTAATAATTTTAAATTTCACTACATATTTCAATAACACTGGTATTAGTATATGTACGAAAAACAATATAGATATTAAAATTCATATCGTTACAATTAACACAAAATATATATTACACAAATATATACACATAATAAATTGAATGTAAATTATAAATATATATGTATAAAAATTAAAAAATTACGTTTATTTATTTATTTATTTTTAACTTATTCTTACCCATTGACTTGTGAAAGCACGGAATTACGCAACATTACCAACCAACCACGATCTTGTGTACCCTTATGAATCCAAACTTATGATTTATTTTAAAGAAACGTAAACAAATCAAATAACGTCGAAAACAATAAGAAATAAAGTCAATGAGCCGATTTAAAAAGTACATAAGACAATATGTTTACAATTAGATAAACTCAGAACAGACACACAAACATAAATCTAAATAAAAAATAGTATATTGATGGGAAGGTATAAACAGGATATAAACATTCTTTATAAAGTGAGAAGAGCTAATGAACAGCTTTAACAATCATTTAGGCATCTCGTAAACTGGTTACGTATTTCCAGTGAATACATACATAACCGAATTCATTTAACATCTTGTGAGAAAGAATTTTTTTTTTTATTATACTGGAGTTTAAAATGAATAAACCATTTTATCACAGCATTGTCAATAGGGGTTTTTATTAGTTATTTATTATTAGGTGATATTGGTTTATAGTATGACAAGGTATTGTTCTAACATACTAGTTTGTATTTACATTCACATATAAAAAAACGACACGAATGTTATTATGGAATTATTGGTGTAGATAGATTCATTAAAAATCCGCGTTGGTTATACTTCATAGTTTCTTTATTTAATACTAGGTACATAAAACTCAGTTTTGTAGTTTTAGTAGATAATTCATTAGAAAATAAATTTTCTACTAGTTTTGTAAGTGTGCGTGTATGGTTAGATATATCTTTGTGTGTGATATATACGGTTAGATATCTGCATTGACCCGTAGAAATGAAAGTACATCGAGTTTAATGAAATTTAGTAAGTACTAGTCTTGCTCCCACTTAGATAGTTTCTCCTAAATGTAGATTCACAAAAAGTTAGGGATAACTTACATTTTTTTAAAAACCAAAGATGATATTTCATGAAATTTTACTGATTCGATTTTCGAAAAAATTACAAAACCGATTTTTTAAATGATTGTAAAATACTTATCAGTCACACGCTCTCACAGAGTACGTTTCTGGAGTTTAGGGAAAAAAAATTAAGATTCCATTATAAAGACTTTTTTATCCATTAAATGTTATTGGCAAATGTAGTGTGTAAGGGTCGCTAAAATTGTCACTTCAAACAATCTTATATTCCCTAAATGTATTTTCATTTTATAATTATTTTGCTTTTAGCATTAATGGCTAATAATATTACTACTAGATAGATGATGTTAACGTATAGTAAACTTATCTTGACATACAGGAAATTATAAAACTAATAACTTGTTTTACAAAAACCGTACTTCTTTTAATACAAATTAACATAAAGTTTTTTTTTCTTTTTCAAAAAAGCTTGTTGTGGTTGATAGTTTTTTTTTTTTATTTTGGATTTGACCAAACGTACAAATGTATATTAAAAAATATATATAATAATATAAATTGGTTGTTATAGTACGCAATATTTAAGCTATCGCTTATTTTCGTCTTACTGTTCACTATATGTGCTTAAAAAATCAAAAGTTACCAAATAATTAAAATTTAAAAGTCAGTGGATAACAATTAATGTATGACAGCTTCTGACTCTATGTAACGTTAATAAAAATAATGTATAGACATTAATAGGAGGAAATTTCATATATGAACTCAATGGAGAGGACACAATAATAATAAATAAGAAAATAATTTTAAATCCTATGGATGTTGGAATATGGAGAAATAAAATTACCTATATAACGAATAAACATACACTTAAAATAATTATAACTAATTCCACTCATTTTGAAACTAATTAGAAATTAAGTTTTTGTTTTAAATATATTTTAACTTAATTTGTCTGCTTTTTGATTGTAAATATTACTTTTCAGTATTATTTATGTTGGATTGCTCAAAATACCAATCCTAATGCGAAGAGATCTATCTGTTTTCATAAATCTCTTTGCCTACAAACTCGGGAATCGTCTGGCGTATTTTAATTTGTGTCATAACTCTTTCAGTTCGTCTCAACGTTTCTGTTAGAGGAACATATTCTATTTCCTTCATGCGATTTATTTAATCTTTGCTAAAATATGCATTTAAAAGTTTTAGGTGAAAGATTAAAAAAAGAAAACATACGGAACAAAACATCTGCAAAATATTGTAACAATGATTTTACCAAAACAACATTAAAAGAAAAGACGATATTGTAATTAACTCTTAAATAATTTGTAGGACATCTATATTTTATGTGAGAAAAAAAATTTGGCTAAACTACTTTAGATGATGTTTATAGCTTGAACTGAAACATGCATTTAGGTTATTTATTATTATGTATTAAGATGCACAGTAAAAAATGTAATAAGTCAAATGTATTTTGTTGGAAACGCCATATGTAATATAATTATAATTTAATATCCTAACTTAAATTTCAAATTATAGTCTAAAATACCTTAACTTTATTAAGATCATTAAGTTTAGAGATATAAAATTCTCATTTGTCCAAATAGCCATGATAATTTTTTTTATTAAATATTCACAAGATTTAAAGGGAGCACTATAATTACTTTATCAATTAACCGATCAATTTCCGTAATTACAACAAATATTCATCAGTATACAATCCAAACGCGTGAATCTATTTTGATAATAGTAAATGCATTAATTTGATATAGAGATAGAGTAATTTCCTTCCTGTCATTTATAATTACTATTAATTGCCTGATTCAAAAGAAAAATACGTAATTAAATTTTTATTTATTTATTTTTCATATATTTTTTTAACTCTAACTTAAATAAAAACTAAACAACTAATTGTATATATTCCCATTTTCATTTTCACAATGATTTTTACTGGAGTTTTAGATTAAAGTTTAGTAAGAACAATGAAAAATATTGAGAAGGCCAAATATATCAAAATACAGTACAAATATACGTAATAAAAATGAAGGCACACCAATATATAATATTTAATCCAATGTTCCTAAAAATAAATAGAATTCATGATCGATATTGGTGTATATTGATGAAAGACAAAATTAAAGTTCATTCCCGTTGGTATTTAATGCTATTTTGAGTCATAAAACACAGTTCAAAACAATTATTTTTAAGACAATCAAAATTTATGACGGTGATTCGGACCAGATTATATATATATATATATATATATATATATCTCCAACAATTAAATGTAGATACAAGTTAAGTATGTATAGATTCGTAAACAAAACAGATTATAAGTTACATGTAACACTACTTAATGTAATGTGGTATGGTGAAAATTAAATGAAACTTTATAATTGTTGTATTCATTGAGACTATATTGTTTGAACATTCTCTAAACATGTAAGTGTTTAAAGAGGTTTTGTTTATTTCCTATTATAAGGTCAATTATTAAATGTATGTATAATATTTTAAATGCACCTTAATCACTCCTTCATTTTCTAAAGTTTTTATATTCTCTTGCAATTTCTGCAAATGCCGAATAGAAATTACATTCTGTTTGATATGGAATCAATAATAACTCCCCCTTGTTATTTGTACACTCAGTGAGCATAAACATACTAATACAACGCTAATTACGTCATTTATTAACAACAAATTTAATTTGTCGAAGTTTTATTGACAACAAAGTTTCTTGGCTTTTACGGAGGTTGTACAAGTGCACTGTTATTAAGGAAATGATCAGGTGTACCACAACAAAGCTTGTTGACGTTGTTTGTTAAGCCATATAACATCATTAATTATATTTCTTGTATTTATTTGCATCCTTCTTACTTTCCTTAATAAAAACATTTTTTTTTTAAATGCGGTGGAATTATCTCATACATTATGATTTGTATAAATTAATTTGTATAAAACAATTTATTGAACAAATTGTTTTCAATTGTTCTTATCATGATGTATAAGTATCTACTAGGTTTTGATAATTTGTTTACGTTGTATTGCAGTTATAATACTATGACAAGTGTTAATTTTTTACATAAGAGAAAATTGAAAATAAAAATAAGATCATATGTCGCATGAGTTATAATTAAGTTGTGTGTTACCTCAAGTTTACTTGAGTTGTGTATTACATTCCATTTTTTTATTATTGCATGCATTATTTAATATGTTTCTATAAACTTTCAATATATATATATATATATATATATATATATATATATATATATATATATATATATATATATATATGTATATCAAATACCAATTTATTTATTTCCACCTCCAGTTCCGGGTACATTTTAGTTTTATGTGAAGCGAATCAAAAGTTATTTTAGTAACTTGGCTGTTCCTTTTTCTACTTATGAATAGTTATAGTTTGCAGCCTATAATTATTAACAAAAAAACAGATATGTTTTTGTTTTTATTACTTTTTCATTTCCATCATTCAATTACCATAAAGCTGATATGTCCTGCTAGTTATGAGTAGATGGGATAACCTAGAGATTTACTCAGTACATCATAACTGGAGAGTTTTCGCTTAGATCATAGTATTTTTCAATTTAGCATTTGAATAACAGTATTGTTTCATTGTGCGCTTGTGTTTTGCCAAGGGCGTTTATCATGAGTTTTATTAAAGGCAAGAGAAATAGTTACAAATACATCTGCATATCATATCTGCCTTAAATATATTTTAATGGTAAAACGGTCATAATAGTTTTTGGTTTGTAATTAATAAGTAATTTAGCAGTATTTTAAACATAAGACAATTCAACAGGTATAATAATATATTTATACAGTACTAGTTATAATAATAGAAAATATTGTAAATGAATAATCTTATTAACGTAAATTGAAACCACTTATTTAGAATTATCGTATTAAATAAAAAAATGATTGTGTATTACATATCCGGATATAAAAACAATAATATGTCTCAACAGATATACTAATTTAAAAGACACATATTGCTTACTTTATTATTGTCAGTGAATATTGACGTTGGTTTTAAAAATGTACGAGGAAAGTTATTTGTTTTAAAAATATAAGTACAACGTAATAATAAAAATCATCAAGTAGTTTACATTTGATATATAAGCATTCGAGTTATTACTTAATTTGTTTTTTCACATATTTGTTTCTAATAACATTATGGTGAATTTTTGTGAATCAACGTAATCGCACGACATTTATAAGCTGTTTATTTATAATTAATATTCACCATTTATATATTATTGTGCCCGTAATACAATTTTATTGTTTAAATAATTTTTCATAGATAATTTGGGTTTATTATTATTACACAAAAGAAAAAATTCTTTCAAGAGGGTGATAAAGAGAATAATTAAAATGGTTTATGGGATATTTTAAATAATTTGTATGTACGAAAATATAATAAAAGAAGTTTCTCGTTTTTATATCTCTCTCGTTATTAATATTAAAAATGGAACATAAAAAAAAACATCATAGCTTAGGGCTAACGTGGAAACTGAGACCAACATCTTATTTAAATTATACATTTAGAATTAGTTTCCAACATGGAAATTCTATGTTGGTGTTTTTCTCTTTTATGTTCTAGTTGTAAACTTAATAAGGAGAGGTGTTTTATAATATCGAAATATTGTGTATAAATTTGTATATGCACAAATGATTGTAATTATCCCATTAAACCATACTTATAATATAAACTATCCAAATACGATATTATAAATTGTTCATGTATATGGTTTACTCGGACATTCACCATT
The DNA here is from genome assembly GCA_963513935.1 of Aphrophora alni. Lineage (NCBI taxonomy): Eukaryota > Metazoa > Arthropoda > Insecta > Hemiptera > Aphrophoridae > Aphrophora > Aphrophora alni. The sequence goes on along the minus strand of OY740767.1, from coordinate 121,644,036 downwards.
ATTTGTTTATATAAATATTAATACATGACGTGTCGATACTATAGATCATATCTCAGTATTATTTTTTTAAATTATAACATAAAAGAATACAACACCAACATTACATATGTTGGAAACTAAAACTAAATGTATAGAATAGTAGAAAAAAATAGAATGGCTTATGGACGGAAAAGTACTGATGTACATATTTATAGAAATTTGTAATAAAAATGGAATATTTTGTATTCGTTGAGAGGCAAAAAAAGTGATTACTTAGAAATAAGCTTAATCGTGTGTTCAATATTATAATAAATATATTATTATGTTACTAGGATATAAATGGGCTTGATTCTATTTTATACCCGATTATTATTTAATTATAAAAAAACCCCCCCCTTTAATATCGAACAATGAGATGTTAGGCAAAATCAATAGTTAAAAATACAATTTAAAAAACTACAAAAATGAAGTTTATATATATATATATATATATATATAGCGGGGAATTTTATTTAAAATGGTATTATTTTAATTCAAATATCCTTGACTATATTATCATTCGTATCGATTTAATTTAAACGTTTTAATATTGAGAACAAGAACAATAAAGGACAACACAAATATGTTACAAAGTGCAAAATTTGTTTAAAATAAAATTTCTTCCAAATAATAACCATTATTTAATCAACGACAATAAATTCAACACGACCTATTTAATTTATAGTTTGACAAAGATAAAGTGTATTTATATTTCAATTTAAAATAACTAATTTCTGCACTAATATTTTGAATACGTGTAGACATGATATCAATTCGGAATATTTGAAACATTATGTTTTATTGTATATAGTATTATTTTTTGATAAAACAATTTAACATTTTGTTACAAATAGTGTAAACTATCATGTTCAGTGTTCTTATTAAGTCTCAAACATTGAAAACATCACTGACAAATTTGTAAATAATCATTATTTAAAATACCCCAAAAGACATTTTTAACTATAATTACATATTATTAATTACACACCAATTATTAAAACGTTTTGAATCAAATTAATCCAGTCTGCGTTCTACGAGTTAGAAATTTATATATTTTCTCTGTATATTTGGAGATGAAATGAAATATTGTAATCAGTTTATTGCTCTGAATCAAGAAAATTTTCTACTTAGGAGAATTTCATGAAATCGGTTTATTGCTATAACTAAACAATTAATATTCTTACCTGCAATATTATAAGAACACGACTTTTAGAGTTGAAATATTAAATATGTGGAAAAAAAAACTGTGTTGTTCATTAAGGAAAGTATTTCGTGTCAATATAACACAATCAGATAACTTTGTTATTTCACAAATAGTATATTTTAGGTACTGTTTTCGCAAATTCATTTTTCAATAACGTACTTTAACCTTAATCTATTAGATTCATATTTAATTTTAATTTTTTAATTTGAATAACTTTTTCAGAGATGAATTTTATTTATTTTCTTAGTATATTTTTTCATATGCAATAATGATATCATACACAAAATAAAATAATTATTAGTCAATTATGTATTTTAAATTGATAATAATTTCGTAAAAGTACACACAAATTTATTAATAATCAATCTGCATCGTCTAATGAACTTTGCAAATAAATTACAAACGTTATTTTTAAATTCCTGTAGACCAATAATATTGTTTATTTGAAAGAAATATATAGTTTTCGCGCTCACCACTTACATTTTGTTTTATAATATAAAGACATATTTTCTGAATATAAAGTTAATTGATTATGTAATTATATTTTTATTTCTTTGGTATTATAACAATATTTTTAAAATAAATAAAATATATAATGCTTCAAATAAACTAAACAATCGATTGTCAATGTTCTATTACAAACGAAAAAATTTTCACATCAGTTAAGTGATTTTATGTTACATAAGCATTACTTAAAAGAACAGACATTCCAGAATCAATGCACTAGGTTAAATTGAAGACAGGGGTAAGTTATAAACTTTGATTTTCTATAACAAATAGGTAGTGCTTAAAGATCAGCTCTAATACAATACTACAATTTATTAATCATTAATAAGTTTAATAATATAATTTATATAAATATTGTAGTATAAACTTTTTAATTATTTTAATAAAAACATATTCCACGATTTTATTATAAAACATAAAAGTATATATATATATATATATATATATATATATATATATATATATAAGTTGTACTAAGACAGCGACGATTTCAATTCCGGCAATTTATTTTATTTATTTTTTTAAATTCACGTAATAGTATTGTTCTAATAACCTACAAAAAATAAATTATTAATAACAAGACAATTTTTATAGTAATACCAAAATAAGAGGTTCAGAAAACACGTGTATATGTATTAATAATTGTATTGTATAAGATATAAGAGACTTTTTTAAAAAAAACAAAAAAAAAATAATTAGTGTGAAAGTGACTCTCACTTAGAGACAACGCCCAGTCAAGTAAAACATCCCTATACGAAATCATACACCACTGTATAAAAATACACTCTTCTACTCACATATGAGTAATCCAGATAGAAGAACCAACACCATGGTCTTATAGATTGTCGTACATCCACCTGTTGTCATGTAATAACCTTTGACACAAGTCAGGACTACCCATTCCGACGGTTGTCGACGTAACACTGACTCTTAGCGTTGTTCTTGAGAATGACCACGCATCAAACTTAACTTTGTTCTGCGCAGACTCGGAAAGAAACTTTACCAACTGACAACATTTCACTGCGCTTGTATTATCCCTTAATACACATTTCCCTTAATAGAAATAATATTTACTCCGTTTATACGGAAGTTAGTATTTTAGAGCTCTTATTTGGATGAGAGTGTTGCAGTCTTTATAATCCACTCGACCATTAAAGGGTTTTTAAGGTATGCTTGAATTTATTTCTCTGCAAATATATACATATATAATATTTCAATGGGTCCTTATAGCGGAAAGTAAGATTTATAATAAAATGTTGACCGTTTCAAAAATTATTAGCTATTATTATACCCAACATTAATTTTTTACTTCGTCATGCCATGTCATGATTATAATTATGTATTATTTTGAAGTTTCTTGTGGTTTATATTTGTCAGTAATAATATATTAAAATTATATATAGTTATGAATTATATATTTTCAAAATATCATATGATCAAAAGTTGAACATATAATATAAATAAAAAAGGTGATAAATAAAAGTAAATATTTAATATTACATTCAGTTAATTATTTGTACTCGTTCAGTTATATATATATATATATATATATATATATATATATATATATATATATATATATATATATTTGAAACTATATATAAGCTTAATATTTAATTTATATTCCTCAACCGCATTTTCATTCTAACTTATTTTTATGGTCACCTATTGGTGTATTGTAGATATCTAATATTTATTCTGAGAATTTAACCATTAGCCTAAAATTTCTCTTTATATCAAAAAATACATTAAATAAAATGTGTATGCATAATTGAGTTTATTGGTTATATGTCACCATCAGCAAACCATTAACAGAAAATACAAGATATGATATTTAAATATATTTAAATTACAACTTACGTTTAAATAAAACCGATAATTGTATTTTTCCAAAAGAGAATAAGTGAATAAAGTTTATTTATGATTTAGGTCAGAGAGATTTTATACTTTAAAACTATATGTAGTAGTATAAATATTGTATTTCACTTTTTTATTTCTTACCAAAAATTATTCCTTTTATTTGTTATAAAATTCGTTATATAAGTAACATGTACAACATATCATATAATTATGTACTTTGGTCATTTACTTGATTTTATATAGTAAATTCCCACATTATTTTTAAGTTATTACAATTCCAAGACATTTTTATAATAGAAATAAGTTCTGTTATTTATTTATGTTTAATTACATAAGGAAATAATGTCTGAAGTTATTATGAATATTATATATTTAAATGGTGAGCATATAATGTATGCAGTACAGTTAAATTTTTTATTTTTTTATGAAGTATTACAAGACAAATTTTGAATATTATTTTATACTAAATCATCTAAATTAATTCAAATGATTGTTTAAAGTATTAGTGAAATAATATAATAACATACAGATGAATCACACGGTTATTGACATTGCTCTAGACTTTGTTATACCAATCACTATGTATTTACCGACTTCAAAAAGGGAGGAGGTATCCGATCTCATATTTTTTTTTTTTATATGTGTTCGCGCATATTTCCGGAACGGCTTGAGCGATTTCGTTGGGGGTGGTTTCATTTGAAAGGGTATGGTCCCGAGATGGTCCCATTTCATTTCTGACTTGATTGAGCCAGTACTTGGCCAGTATTTGCAAAACAATGCCAAAATGGCGCCTGATTGCCACGACTAGTTGGAAATATTATTGTTTAATATCGATAATATTGAAAATGGTTTATCGTTTATGTTAACTAGCCAGTACTTAAATGACATTTTTTTTAGTACTGGGCTAGTACTAGCAATAAATAAATATTGTTGAATTTGAAAGAATTAATTGGATTTACAAGGTTTAATACATGTTTTGTCTAGTATTAAAAAGTTTCACCGAGCCAATACCTTTCCAGTAATGTCCAGTTATTATCAATACTTACCAGTACTAGATCAATATTTTTTTCAACGGGGGAAAGGATATCTTTAATAGAAAAATAAATTGAAAGCTACTTAATAAAAGCACTAAAAGTGACAAAATAAATGATTTTATAACAAAAAAGACCGACTTCAAAAAAGAACAAAAATAAAAAAATAAAATATATATTCAACATTAATGTGTAATAAATATAATTTAAAAAAATATAACATGTAACTAAATACTATTAAATAATAATGTGTTATAATAGTAATTCCGACTTCGTAATAATTATATTCGTGAAATGTAAACTGATATTTACAGAAACTAAAACGAGTGTTTATATCTTGTTTTTTTTCTTTTTTTTTTGAAGTCGACGCCATGATTGTTCAAGCGATGAGCTATTATACCGAATACTCTATGACACGATTCTTTTAAATTTTGACTGTTTTCACTTAGTACTAGAGCCTATACTTGCGAAAATACAGTTTGGTATTTGTCTTGTGAGTGCACGATATATTTTAGGTATAAAGACTAAATAGCGAGTAGTAGTAGAATATAGGGCACCTGGGTTACGACAAACTAGGGCACCTGAGCACTGGGGCACTTGGGTTACAAAAGCCAATAGGTCCCTGACGTCACTTCCAGAGACGTCATAACGACGTCACTGGAGATGACGTCATTAGGGTACTAGAGACTAGGGTAACAGAATCCCCTACGTGAAACAGATGCCCTAAGTTTAGACGCAAACCAGATGTCCAAAGTACAATGTTAACTTACCCGAGATCTTTCCTCCTCGACATCTCGACGAAGACTAACTAAACTTAAGATATAACCGGCCTATAAAGCACAATACTACGTCACAATACTACGTCACATAGAGCTATGGGGCACCTGAGTACAGATTGACTAGCGTTATGGGGCACCTGAGTACAGATTGATGTTGCATAGCGCTATGGGACACCTGAGTACAGATTGACGTCACATAGCGCTATGGGACACCTGGGCACAGATAGACGTCAGCTCTAGTAACGTCATTATGACGTCTCAAAAAAGACGCCACAACGTCGTCACTGGAAATGACGTCAATGGGGAATTACTCTATGTTATTATGCTACGTCACAATACTACGTCACAATATTACAATACATAATAGTACATCAAACAAAATTTGTAACTTACCAGAGATCTTACCCCTTCGTCAGTTCGACGAAGACTAACCTATAAGGGATACACCACTCTGCTTGTAATTTCTTCTGTGAAGAACGTGGTCTTCTTCGCAGAAGAAATTACGAGACAGGTATAAGAAAATAGAAAGTTCAAAGCACCGTCTATCAAATTTGTTTAAAGCCCTCTCACCACGACAAGGCGATAGACATCTAAGAGGGGAATTTTGAAAAATAATAAAAATAAATATTGCCAAAAGGTGTGCTTCTAATTGAAATAACAAGTAAAAGTGGAGAGGTTTTATTTCACTCCAATTTGAATTTAAATAAAAATCTGGAGACGTACGAGTACAGGGCTTCTACACAAGGGGCATGTATTTACCCTGTGCGCGCAGTCTCCACACAAAAGATGGCCACATGGTCTCAAAGTAAATGAGACCATCTCTACCAGACAAACCGGACAAGCATTATGCAGTCCGTCCGCAGACCGATTTGTCTGTTGAGGCAATGACCCTGTGGCTGACACCGTATTCGTCCCACTAGCAGCTATGGTGGCTATGCCTTCACCCGATATCTGGTGCAGAAGTCGCACCAACGACTCCCATGGACGCTGTAAAACAAACCCTATTGTTAACATATCATAGTTATCCCATAATCTATAAAGTATATTTTTAAAAAAAGAACGCACCTGTGCTCGTGGAACGTATTCCACTAGTGTCTCTCCTTCATCTTCCTCTTCTTCCTCTTCTTCCACCGCCTCCTCCTCCTCCTCTACCCTCTCCTCCAGGTCAGAGACGGTATCTGACCCAGAAGGTAAAGGCTGTGCCAAATCTCTCCAGGGGATAGGTGAACTGCGTGACGCAGAGCCCCCATCAGCGACACTGTTGGCCCTCATAGGTGTTATCCCTGGAAACATCGTGGTAGTGGTGGTGGTGGGGATTCTGGTAGCCGTTACCTCGGGTGTTAACTATAAACAAACCCTGTATTATATATATAGAACTAAATAAATCAGAATAGAGATGCGCACACACATATACAAGGTCACTCACATTCCAACTCTGCAGCTGCGGTGTTTCCACATATTGTGTGATATTTGGCATCATGGTCTGAAAAAAAAGGTTAAACTATAAATTGATGCCCCACCACTTCAACCTCTCAAGTCACTTTATGTCAACAAACATACCTGGAGTCTTCTCTCCACTCTCAAGGTGAGATTGCCTGCCATACCTTGCAGATCTCTCTGAATGAGAGACGCAACATCTACGATAGAGCATTCAGGCCTGGATATGTCCATCAATAGGTACCGGTCGGTAAACTCATTCAACTCTAAAAGTATCTGACCCAGAGCAGTACGCACATCCATCATCCAGACCCGAGCCACATCACGACGAGCGGTATGTTCCTAGAAGACAATTTGTGTTAACATATGAATAGAAACACTAGTTATTATCCTGTCTCACATGTTCTAAACTTACTCTGACAGCCTGTGAAACATTTATATGCGGTTGTTGTTGTGGTCGCAAACAGAACGGGCACACCAACCGATCGTGCTGCTCCTGGTGAGCATGCAACCAAGCGGCAGTAGATCTGGAGGAAGCGAACTGCGCCTCAATAGGGAGACCTCTCACACTGATTGAGATCGCCTCCTCCTCTACCGTACGTGTTACCATCTGAAACAGTAACATAAACATGACTCATTCAAGCAAACAGTAATATCAAACAGCACTTGTAAATATATACCTACAGAGTTGTAACAGTACGGAACAGCACTGGTGGTGGGTGAGGGAGTCACACTGGTGGTAGATGGAACCGCATTGGTGGTGGTGGGGGGTGATGGATCAGTCCTTCGCTCCCCCACTCTTGTAGATGAACGCTGAAACAGAAAATATCAGTTCAGTACATGATAAGGAAGTTAAATAGAATAGTATATTGAACAGAAAAACACAGTACATACCGTTTCGGGAAACAGCGCCCTCATCAATCCTTCTCCACCTCGCCTTCCACGTGGAGGGTTCACAGGGACAGGTCTCCTAGGAGTATTCAACCCTGTGTACCCCAGCCGATGCCTCCAGGCGTGTCCTTGAGGGGTTGTAGATATAGGGGTTGGGGTATAGGACGGGGTCGGAGTCTGGGGGCGGTTAAGGGGAGGTGGTAACAGAGATAATAGAGGAGGTGGTGGTGGTAAAGAAGTTGATGCTTGTGGTAGAGGGATTGACCTCACATCCCGAAGAACAGAGGTCTCACCCTCATCGTCTGACGAGGTATCCACATACTGGATACCTCTCTGAAAAGAAACAAAAAGAAACACATACAATCTGACCGACAAACTAATGAAAGGGGTATAGTTAACAGTTACAAGCCTTACCTTCAAATTCAGGGGTAAAATACACCCTACTCCAACAATCAACATCAACATTAACAGGAATTGCATCATCTGAAAAATCAGAAAATAATACGTTAGTACAAACAAGAATAATCAGCTTGTCCTCTGTGTCATAAGGGGTTGGAACCGTCATCTGGTACAGTAAAGCCGTATCAGAGCCCACATTACAAGCCGGGGTAAGCAGAAGGCTTACCCCTTGTGGAAATAGCTCCAAACCAACGCTATTTCCTGTGACCGCCACTCCATTACAAAATGCGGCCCCCAATATTTTTTTTGTATTTTTACTTTTACATATTTTTTTTGTGTAACAGTGCTACATTTATCACTATGACATTCAACCTTACGGGTATTTACACCACACCAGAGGGTCACACACACACATACACATACACACACTCACACAATGTTACAACATTACAAAATATTCCCTATATTTACATCTCCGAAACATACATCTGCACAAGTCACCATGACAGTCTGCTTGTTTACAAAATAACAAGTCCTTTATATGAAACCTCTGACAGTTCATCACACAACAACTATAGCACAGTTCCGTTGCTGTTGTTGAACTTGTCCCTGTTCCCGTTCTAGTCACAACAGTGGTTGTTGTCGATAGTCTGTATAGATCCATCACCGTCATTCGAATGTTCCAATACCTACACCTACAATGACAGAAGCTGAATGCCTGACACTTTGTACATGCCAGACCGTCAACTTGGCAGTCGGGTGCTTGGAAACATTTGTTGATACAACAGTATCCAGTCAAATGTTGAGGTCTCTCAGATACTTTGACAGGAACACTGTACGACTTCCGGGATTTGCAGTCGGCAAGCAAACAGGTACACAGATCACCGTAACAATCCGGCTTAGTGCAGAACACCAGATCCTTTACGGATATAGCCTTACAGGCGTTACCGCAGCACACGTAAGTCTCCAAAGTCTTGCAAAGATACATCTCCATTATCTGAAAAATCAGAAAGTAATTTGTTAGTATAAAAATACTAAACAACTTGTCCTCTGTGTTCTACGGGGTTGGAACCGTCATCTGGTACAGTAAAGCCGTATCAGAGCCCACATTACAAGCCGGGGTAAGCAGAAGGCTTACCCCTTGTGGAAATAGCTCCAAACCAACGCTATTTCCTGTGACCGCCACTCCATTACAAAATGCGGCCCCCAAATTATTTTTGTATTTTTACTTTTTTATTTTTTTGTATTTAATTTTTTTATTTTTTTTGTGCATAGCCGTGCTATGTATTACTATGACATTCAAAGGTTTACGGGAGACTTAACTCCACGCCAGGGACCTTAAGGTTTACGGGAGACTTAACTCCACGCCAGGGACCATAACGGTTTACGGGAGACTTAACTCCACGCCAGGGACCGTTAGACACACACACTCTTTAGACAATCATAGTAACATTTAGCACTACGCAATGCACATTTACTATCTTTTTTATTATGCTTTGATAAAACACAATTGAAATCTACTCTCTCAGAGACTTTACACTGCGAATCCACCTCTAGCACGTTCCTGTGGAACCGTCTTAGGAATTTTGCTTTCTCTAACCCTTTAGTATATAAAATAGCGAAAGGTTTACACAGTATACGTATTAAATCTTCATTATAAGTCACGCCTCCTTCTCCCCACCGTATACAATGGTGATGTCTTTGTAACCAACGTGCTGTCCTTTGAGCTTTACTATTCAATCCCTCAAAACTGTACGGAGGTTTAAATACAGTAACACTAAAAAAGTGATTGCTCACAATTGCAAGTTCTTTAATAATATAGTTATTATCATTATCCATAAACGCGTGAAACTCAACCACGGCGTACTCCATGTTTAAACAGTGTAATTTCGTCGTATAGTCTGTCAGCCTCAGGTAAACTGCTAGGTACTACCTCGTCCGCGGCTAGGTTCTCATTGATGTATGCTTTCATTTCGTTTTCAAAATAAAATAATTCAGAAATACGACGTGTCACAACAGGAATAGAGTCTTCAAACGCCCCCCACTCCGATTCGTTCAAGGTTAAGGTTCGTCGCTCGTCGTTAAATGTAACATAACGAATACCAAAAATAGATTTAACCACAATCTCGCCGCAGCTCAAGGTGAATCTACGATTACTTTTTTCACCTAATGCAGCAGTAATGTGAGAACCTTTAAGCAGTAGTAATACTTCATTAAACAACTCTTGCGTAAAAAACACAAAATTCTTACCACCATGTATAAGCACACCGATTTCACATCCTGTATGTTGAAACAAACCAACTGATATGAATTTTGAACATTCTTTATTTAGAAAATGCACAGTCTTTAAAAAAACCCCGAGCTGAAAGTTAGGTATTTTTACGAGCTCGTCAATATCCTCCACGGTGGAGACGTTCACATTTACGTCCGTACTCGTTGACTCCATGACTGTAAATAACCTTTTTGAATGAAACTCGTGCCCTATGTACTACCCCCACCCTTATTCGCTTCCCCCCTCCACCTCCTCCTCCTCAAATACAATTCCATCGTTAATTATATCCTCAAATTCTTCAATAAATAAATGATCCTTCTCATTACCAACAAGATGGTATTGTATGAGAGGAAAACCGCGTAACCTCGCGTCGTCAACATCAAATTGGAAGTATTTTATTTTACGATCTATATAGGTTTTACAAGAGGAACAAATCGGATAGTATTCGTAAATATCAACCACACCTACACCACCGACCATTACGAATTCACGACCCTTAGTATCCCGACAAAAACTGTCACACCTGTCAGTGAATTTTTCAAAAACACGGCTAGATATTTGCTCCGATTCAACTATATAATTTTTATCCTTATGTATTTTATAAACGAACGTTTCACACAATTCTTCACGAATCTCTTTCGGTTCATATCCAATATACGAGTGAAGTTTCTCATACAACTCATCAAATTCATATAAGTGATATGCAGGCAGCACCCTGAAGAAAACGTAAACACTCCCTGTAAACGATTGGTAACCCATGATGTCTCTTCACTGAATGGACAGGTAACTGAACTGAAATCAAACATGAACAGTTTTATATATCAATGACCGCGCATGTGCAGAAACCAAATATATGATGTCAGTATAAAACAATTACACATTAACTTTTTTAACGTTACCCGAGAGGAGAGTATATACAATATGTGAGTCATGTAGAATGAGACAGTAGGCTGAAGTATTTGCAGGTATATTTGCAGAAGCCTCAATTTCCAGTCTCACATCCACAGGACCTGATTTAATAGAATCATTCTGTTTAGAACAATCAATTACAAAAATCGGAGCTTTATCCCGAAATTGGTCCAAACTGAGATACGGAGACGGTTCCATTCCATAATAAGATTTTAGAAATCTTGCATACATCTCATACATGATCGAAACGTCGCCGTGCAAGTTGTCGTAAGGGAAATATTGTGAATTGAGATACAGTTTTACATTTGTAACATCACATCTGTCAAACAAAGTAGCATCTGCTTTTATTTTATTCTTTCTATCTTTTTGGAACCCCAATATAACATAGCGAGGTTTTTCCAGCTGATTAGCTGTCTTAACGGTCCAGGAAATTTGTGTCGATTGGGGCAATGTTGGATATTCGTAAATTTCCCAAGTACGGAAAGGTATGTGTACAGGACTGTCACGTTCTATCATTTTCAAAATTTTCAATCTAAAAGTATCGGTTACTGTTAGGTGAGGTACTCTCCAGTGTATACTGAGTATCTCAAGCTTTATGTCTGTAGCGTTGTCACTGTAGATAGCATTCCAATCAGTGGCTGATCGTAATAGTATGAGTTCTTGTTTCACATTCACTACTATCCTCTTGTAGTCCTCAAAGAACCCCATCAACAGCTTCAATGGTACAGAGAGAGTAAATTCTCCAACCTCTTTTGTTTCACCAATACCCAACCATCCCGCGTTACCTAACTTATTCTTCTCGTGCTCACGTAACGATAATAGATTTTTCATTATACTTGTAATTCCGACATTTCTCGTACGGTCCACTTCGTTAGCAGCTATCTCATATCTAATGTCATCGAATAAGAACGCTACTGCGTTGTTAACAAGCTTTACAGATGCAGCTGTACCGTCAACCTTCGTTCCACTCAATTTACCCTTGATATGTAACAAACTTTCAAAAGGGACAGTAATAACATCCTGTTGATTTATAGGGATACGAATTTCATCGTTATTGCCATAAGTAGAGGACGCATATGGTCTGTGAGAATGGTATTCAAGACCTGTGATGACGTCATCGTAATTCGCAGCACTATCTATTGCCAGTAGTTCCATTTTTAACCTTGAATCCTAACAATCTAAGGAACAGAATATTCCGTCGTGTTAACTCGGCTAGGGGTCGACTTATACTGACGTCTTTTTTATACTGACGGTCGTTAAATACGAGACCCATTCCGTCGTAAGTGTAATCTGACAGACACAGTCTCCCCTCTGAAATCTACAGGAGCACCGACCTGATCTGTTAAACTTACTGTGATATTATGAATAGTTTTTACTTTGACAGGTAAATATATTATTGTTGGTGGAATGTCCACAATCTTGTACCCTGGAGGTACTTGTGGGTAAAACTCGTGTATAACATGACACTCTGTACCATTTTGAAATGACCCCTTCACAATATTACACTCTATACGAATAACATTCACTTTAATTACATCAACTGGTAAATCAGATTCATGTTTAGCATTAGCAGCAAGATCACCGATCTTAAAACCGAGTAATTTCCCGATAGAGTCCTCAGTAAACCGAATTAGCCTAGAACACTTTATCTCAGCTTTCAATGTATTATTGTTGGGTTTTAGGGTTAATCCATCCTTCGCTGGCAATTGTGACCTGATATATTTTTCAATATCCTCGATTTCATATGAACCAGTAGGTATACTAATGCTCAATTCAACACTATCTTTATCTTTTGGATCTTTGCCGAGGTAAAATTTATTATTAATACCCTCCACTATATTAGGGATTGAATTGTAAGTGGCAAAGTCAATGAGACCAACCTCCCACTCACCATCATCCAACTCAACTGGAGGAAAGAAATCACACGAAATTGTAGAACTATTACCACTTAATACGATACTCATGATAGAAACTTTAGACACAAATGTCCGCACACGACTGAGTTATCGCTTTGATGTCTTTTATAGTTATAGTTGATATTAGCACCCATACCAAAGTACCTAGTCAACTCGTTTGGCGGTCTAAGATTTCCAAAACTGTCGAAATACTCTACACTATTACCTCGTTTTTTATAACACACCCAATGTGTACCTTCACCGTTGATACTATCTAGGTTTACAATAGCATTTTCATTTTTCAAAGGCTTCGAGGGAAGACTGTCTCTCATGTAGACACCTCTAAAATAAGGGATTCTTAGTTTCAAGACATATTTCTCCAAATCAATATTTGTTAACGGTCTATTTGGTAATGAATCTAACAACGTTTTTTTTTACCTCTCCTACGCTTTTTCTTACCACCACCTTTCTTATATGGTTTCAAGTAAAGACCCTTCCCCTTTAACTGTTTCAATAGTTGTTGTACTGTACGTTTCCCCCTTTTCCTCTTTCCACCCCCTAATTTTGTTTTAGCCTTCATTGCAGCTGCTACAGCCAAAGCGGCGGCACGTTCACCCAAAGACGCGTCCCCTGCTTTAACTCTACCCCAAGCCTTTCCAGCAAGTATTTTATCAGCTCCCCTACGTCTTTCCGAATCACCGAATCTACTATATGCTATATCGTGTTCCTTACAAGCTTCGTCCAAAGGGTTCACACCTTTATCTCCACGAGCTAAACGTTTGGTAAGTTTTGTACCTGGACCGCAATAGTTGTAAGACGGTAAATGTAGTTCGACGGGTAATAAATCAACTGCTTTATTCAACACCTTATCACCTACACTTAATAACGAGGATACAAGACCGCAACCTTTTCTCTTTGACTTTCGACGTCTAATAGATGTTGCTTGTTTCGCATCCATTTATATACTGATCAAAAAGGTGAGCTGCATTCTATTAAGAGTAAAATATACCCCCTAGTACGGTGTACGTTCTGTTCAAAGTCATATTTACGAATGAGTTTAATCAACAAATTGTTTAGATATTTATTCTACATCCTTATCCTCTGCGCCCCATAGCGATCTCCAGTTCTTTACCCCTTCTTTAGGAATAGTTTCTTTACTGTATTTTGTTTTAATGGCACGTGCAAGTTGAATCAATTCCGTGTTAATAAATTTTTTCAAACTAGCTTCCGTAAGTTCAATACTGTGAACAAAGTTGAATCCTGCGTGCGCGATTGATTCGGTTAATTGTTGGACTGTAACAGCATCCGTTGTTGAAGTACCACGAGCGACATTACAAATACGTTTTGCCTCGGCATTAAAACAGTCGTCTTTTTGATTTTTGAGTAATACATTTGTATTTAACCAATCATACATATCGTGAATATATTTTTTCAACTGTCGCAAATTGACTGCATCTACATCAGACGTACCGTCAAGTAAATCACTTATTTTCTTACTGTCAGCACTGAATATCCCTCCAAATGGGAGTAAATGCACAGTATTTTTTATAAGAAAAGCTAAATTGACCGCATCATCCATAAATAATGGAGAGCCGATTTTTGCTACTCTTTTTTGCGCAAAATTACATGATTGACCGTCATTTAGTGGCAGTCTATTGTCAACGTACTGTTTGTTGACAGCATCCTCTTTACCACTAGGCGATTCTACATTAATGATTCTAGAGTTACTGGCATCAAATAAGCCCTCTCCGTTCTTTACGATAAAATTTTCCTTCGCGTATATAACGTTAACAGCATCATCATTTCCCACAGGTTTGCCTACATCTTGTATCCTATTATGATTAACAGAATACTCGGTCATAAGTTTGATTGGAATTAGAGACTCGAGATAACCTTTTGTTACGGCATCATCAACGTCTTTGGCCACGCCCAGACCCCCCAAAGGTACACCCTTTGTATGATATTTTTTTATTTTTTTGTTAAAAGTTAGACAATTTTTCTCTAGAGTTTCTAGGTTAACGGCATCTTTTTTAGTTTTAGGGCTGGCTACATTACTTAAGATTTTGCCCCTTATGTCGTAGTTTCCCTCAGGTGTAAGGTCATATCCTGTAACCCTAGACCCCGACACTGAACGAGTCTTACTAAGCTCAGAGTAACGTCCAAACTTGTCGACGCTCATTTTATTAATGATCTAATTTTTCTATTTCCAGAACCTTTTATAATCCCAGCTTCCCGTAGTTCTTCAATGATGGAGGCTATTTCGTTAGCATGTCCTGTATGACCAGCATCTATAGAGGCCAATAAGAGTCTTAGTCGGTTACAAAGTTCATTAGGGTTGTCCCAATATGAATATCCTCTCCCTGTGATTGTTTTAGAAGGGAATAACGGCTCTATAATGTTTCTATATTTTAGAGATCTGTTACGATTAACTACTTCGTTCGGATTGTATGATCTCTTGTGTGCACTGGATCTCAAACAGATATCTCTATACGCTCGTAAATCGGCATCGGTATATATTTCATCATCTGGTAAACGTTTAAACACCAACTCGTACAACCCGGGCGTCCCACTATAGTGTATACCGTCAATTATAATTTCACCATCGTCCGACAACTGAAGAGTCTTGTTACCGATCGTCATAGAGTTGTCTTCGATTTTCGGTCCGTAACTGTGATCTATAATTTGACTTCTGGCGGTATCTTTCATCATTATAAGCATATATTTTCGTGCCAGTGGATGTTTGAAATTACTGTTTACCCAATTTTCAGATGTACTTTGCCCTTCAGGTGTTGACAATAGTTCCCTTACACTGGGTCCTGGTTGGTCCGGACTCTCGGCAATTATTTCAGTATCCATAAAACTAGGAGAACCCCATAAATTCCCCACCTCCTCATCCTCCTCCTCCTCCCCTCCCCTCTCCTCAGGGCTGATCACGTCCCTAACCTCGTCCTTAACCTCGTCTTTGACATAGGGTATAGACGGCGACCCCTTTATTTTTGACAACTCTTTAAGTATAGGGCTGTATTGTTTATTGAGCAGCACCTCTGTATAAGCTTCGCCTTGACGTATAGCCCGATACTTTTTTTTAATAACCTCCCTTAACCGTGATATCTCCGCTGTAAGGTTAGATGACGTCATGGTAATTCTATAGATCTGAAGAAACACGGATATTGTTTTCTAGTCAAGAGGAACTTTATTATATCACCAGCTGATGCTTTCAATATGTTAGCACTCCACTGCAACCCTTTCAGGTATCCGTACGTGTCCTTGTCAAAACGAGGAATGTGCTCGATTTTGTCCGTACTTTTAAATATAAAGGTTCGTTTTAGATTATCACGCCATTGAGCTATTTCGGCTACAAAGAGATAATCATTCTTTGGTGTGTCCTCCATAAACTTTTTAAGTTTAGCTATAGGCTGAACACTTTGCTCACTAAGCAGATACGAGTTTAATAATAAAAATTCGTCCAAATTTGAGCCCGTATATTTCATCCAAGACTGTAACAATTTCTGGTTAGTTACAGTATAATTGATACCGTCAAAGGATAGCCCAAAATGAACACATTGTTGAGGTACTGTAGGTAAGGCTTCCTTAAGAAACTCTACAGTGAACAAACCTTGAGCTTTATTGTTTACAGCTTCAAACTGTTTACCTCTGGTTCGTTTAGGCATGATGGGGGGAGGGCCGAACTTTACATTGTAACTAATGTCGATACAGCACTTTGCCTTTAAGGCCATTCTATATAGGGCTATAGGCCCGCGTATAGGTATAGTTCTCTCTGTGACAACTACACATTTGGAAGTGAAAGGTAAGGAGCTTCCATACTGTAACATATTCAAATACACGTTCATATACCCCACCCCTCCGTGGGAGGGGGTGACAGCTGTATTGAACAAATCGGGGAAAGGTCTAAACCTCGAAATCATATTTTGAGGATGTCTCACCGTGCCTTTCAACATATGTTCGTTATATATAACAAGTTCAATAGGCACACCGTTTTTTTCACACTCGCTTAGAAATTTCAACCATATTTCCCTATTGTAAATCCTATCGGCCGAAGTAATCATGAGTATAACTAAAGGTGGTAAGCTTTTACTGTGACCACCCCGTCTTTTATGCCTCCAACATCTTCTATTGAATATATCACCATATCTACCAGATCTACTACAATAGTTTCCACAAAACTGTTTTCTGTCCGTATAATACCATGAACATAAATTTGATTTCGGATTATGCAATTTACAAATGTTGGCAAAAGGCCGAATATCATTATACGTGAATATACGCATTATATATCTTTAATAAATCGGTCAAAACCAATTCTGTAACGACCAGTTTCTTTTTCACTATCTTTATCTATCACAATAAAACCGTGTTTATTCTCCCAAGCAATAGCACAAATATTTCTAAACTCGTCAAATGAAACGTCCGTATTGACGTGATCTTTGTAAATGTGGCGTAAGTTCAGATCATCCTGTTTAAATACTATTAAGAGGTTTGCATTATCACGAATCAAGTGTTTTGGGATATTACTGTAAGATTGACCTAAATAGAAAGAGTCAATGTTATTATGACGCCCCATAGTAAAATAAGCACGTATATTGTTATGTTTTTCACAAGCGATATCATCAAATATCATTATAGAATTAGGTTCGGCCTCGTTTGGCGGGATTACGAATTCATTATCAGTGAATGGGTAGTAGCCGACGTCAGAATTTTCAAGAATCTTTTCCAGGAACTTGTACTTTGGTTGGTGAAGGGATTTTGAAAATATGTAAACATTAGCAAATTTTAAGCCGTTAGGTTCAAAAAGCAAGTTAAATATAACGTTTGTCTTCCCGCAATTTGACGGCCCGCAAAGTAATGCTCTGATTGTGTTTGGGAGTAATGAGCTGTGTCTTTTATTTACAGCCTTTTTCTTGAGAAAAGTGTCGAAATTCGTCATATTCATTGAATGTAACGAGTGCTCGACCCTCATGATGACGTAATACTGAAGTTAAATTGATTTGTATGAGCATTATATAAGTTTTTTCCAATACTCTACAGTAACCGTAACCTAACCTAACCTATTTGACAATTTCCTTTTCACTTACCCATGAGTTATGTGTCTGATCAAACCCTAGCCATTTCACAAGGACCTTATCACCCCTTTTCTTTATAACTTTCTCAACAAGATATACATTACCTATTTTTGATCTATTTAATTCTTCACCATAAAACCCGCCTTTTAAAATTTCCCCCTTCGAGTCTTGTAGAATATAAGTTATAGGTTTTGACGGTACAATAGCGTAAACTGAGAAAACCTCGTTTGTCCAATTAGGTAAATAACCTTTAACGAACGTCTTTTTAAATTTGGAAATTCTAACTTTTTCATCTAGTTTAAATTTTGGTATAGCTTTTACGGGTTTACGATCTAGTTTTTGTAATAATAGTTTCTCATGCTTTTTCAATACGTGAGACGGTTTCATTCCTATGGTACTATGCACTGTATTATTATATGATTTTAATATTTCTTTTAAAAGGGTTAGCCATTCATAGCTGCCTCGAGCCGTAAATTCACGCCACATTAGATTTTTTAACGTACGATTTAACCTTTCGACTATGGAAGCTTTTTTGTCAGAGTATGTATGGTAATGATTAATGTTATATTTTATCATTAACTGTTTCACACGAGTGTTGAAGAATTCTTTCCCTTGATCGGTTTGCAAATGTTTCATACGATGTTTTTTAAGTATAGGGTCTAAACATTTAGCTACTTCAACGCCTGATTTTGTTTTTAACGGCATAGCAAAAGCATATTTTGTTAAACAGTTTATCATTGTCAATATATACTTGAACCCTTTATTTTCTCTCGCATAAGGGATCATTTCGACCAAATCAGCCTGATACAGGTCATTTATACCTTTTATAGTTACATTTCTGGTCGGGTAACGCCTACGGGCTGGTTTATGCAACTCTGCGGCAATAGCCTGTCTTACATTCATCATGAAAATGATAGAATTTAGAGAATAGCACAGTTTTTATAAAATACGCATGGTCTTGTATCCATAGGGGACTGTATCATACTCTCCAAATCTCTTTCTTTTAGCACCTGTTATACTAAATTTTTTCTTTTCATTTATTGTAACAACTTCACGAATAACGGATCTCCTAATTTGATTACCACTTATGTAAATTGGTTCGTTAATGCTGTCAACATCGTCTTCTGTGTCAACTAATCTTTTTAAACAATCAAAGTTTAGTATCTGCGAATTTCTAAAATTTAGTGTGAAACCTTTAATTTTACAAACCGTAACGGTCTGACCTGTATTTGTAGAGACTTTGTATCCGTATGTTTTGGGACCTCCCGAGACAAACTCACTGATATATGAATCTGGTCCATATTCTGTAAGTTCATCGGTCATTTCGCCTAAATAGTCACCTGTAACTACTTTATGTTTACCCTCTTTAAAAAGATATATTACACTATCTGTGTCGAAGTATAATACTTGTTGGCCTAAAGCATCAAGATGTTCATACAGTTTAAGCCGCGCCTGACTAGTAGTGAACGCAGCCAACACGACATTTACAGTAGGTAATATGTCGGCAGATTCTTCAATATACTCCCACGATACAAATAACGTTTCGTCATTAATTTCTTGGACATTTGTTACTACAACGGAAGGGCTACATAATAGTTGAAACAGATCACTAGATCTCCTTATAATTCTAACTTTAGATTGATTCTCCTTTTGCCCAAATTTGCCCCAAAATGAATTTAACATTAATTTTGCAAGCGATCTTAGACCGCTATTCTTTTCAATTTTAGTGGAATCAAGTCTAATACTTTCATGTGTGAAATAGTCTTCGATATATTTACATTTATCCTGCTCTGTCACACACCACGACGGAAAACCTGATGCCTCCTGTTTTATTTTTAAAAAAGTGTTTATAAAATCTGTAAACAGCCCTCCGTTGTCAAAAGTAGCCATCTTGTACACCCAAAGCTCATACATGTCCAATATAATGTAACCTTTTTGTATAGCTTTACGGATTTCACTCATTTCCCAAGTACCCGATAGGGCACGTTCTTCAATATCGTGACAACATTCATTCGCATTAACATTTTCTCCACATGTTCGACACAGCACAAACATTAATTTGTTGTTCATTCTTACAGGTAAAACCGGTAAATATAAATTATTTGGAGGCAGTATTTTGCATTTTAGGAGCCCTTCAGAGTTTAGACCTTGGGCCTTACAAGCCTCGTTACCTATGAAAATCTCAGGGTGACCTACAGGATATTTACCATACTTACATACCCACGGATATAATGAACAAACGTCCACATAATGTATGGATTCTCCTTCTTTACATAAATGATATGATTTTGTATTCCCAGTTCTACCACCAAAAAATGCATCACGTGGGTTTAGAGGTAACATATTTAGTATAGGGTGTTTTTCTAGGTAGGCAGTCTCGAGAGGTTTGTCTTTCTTTAGTTGCCTAAATCTACATTCCCACATTTCGACTACAGTGTAACCGATTGACGCAAGTCTTTGTGTTTTTAATTGCGTTCTCTCGTATCTTAAATTGAATGTATCGGCTGAATCGTTATGTAACTCTTCATCCCGATTTAGAGGAAAACAGTCGGGGCATCCGTGATAGTAACACCCGTGAAATTCAAATATAGTGTTATTTGAGATTCCGTCGACACTCATCCCATTAATTTTGACCTCGCGACCTCTACCGGCGTGTTCTATCTGTGTTCCTATTTGGTCCTCTTTATATGTTAACCACTGTAAAGCGATAGATGACTGATTATCAATCATTCTGTATCCCTTTCTAGGTAAAATTCCTATTGTATCCTTTTTTAAGAAATTACGTCTGAACGCTAGATTACATGCACTAGCTATTGTGACGGCCTCTAAAAAAGGGTCCACATTACACTGATCTAAGAACATTTGTCTAAATTTAAGACACGCTTGAGCTAAGATATCAACGTCTGATATACAATAAGCTACGAGTTCTACTTGAAGATTAAAAACGTAATTGTTCTGAATCTGTATATTATACCATTTTAAAAAATCTTTTCGACTCTCGTCAAACATGGAATCAGGGTTGTAAAAATCAATAGACGGCATAGGTCCTACATAGTTCTGGTTTTCCCTTGTATTGAAAAGGTGAGGAAAGTACCCCTTCTTTTTTTCAGGAGGTAAATCGAAAGCTTTAGGTAATTTTGATAATGCCATAGGCATATAATTAATGGAATCGATAAAACGAACATTATCTAATTCTAGTAATATTATCTTGGTACCTCTAGTTATCAATTCAGGTGTGAATTGAGTTTCCTCTAGAATATATTTTAAAATGAATTGTATATCAAAACCTGAGCCGTAATGCGATATAATACATACATTTGTAAATTTTTTCCGAACATTCATGATATACTCCATAAACTGATTAACAGGATTGGTATTGAAAATGTGTAACTTATCATGCTCTGTCGGACAATTATTAGGACACGAATTACAAAATTGTTGTGAAACACACAGATTGACTTTATGAACTCTAGTTTCGGGATTTGAGGTTGATGGTGTATCTTGGGTCGTTTCTACATCGAAAAAAATCAATAAATATCCGTCCTTTTTAGGTTTTTTGATATCTATTTTCATATAACATTGATGTCCGGAGGGTCTATATTTTGAACAAACACTACAGTATTCCTC
Source organism: Aphrophora alni (assembly GCA_963513935.1). Lineage (NCBI taxonomy): Eukaryota > Metazoa > Arthropoda > Insecta > Hemiptera > Aphrophoridae > Aphrophora > Aphrophora alni. The sequence goes on along the minus strand of OY740767.1, from coordinate 121,622,126 downwards.
ATAACATGTATGTTTCGGATGTTGTCTTGTCTTTTTAAAACTACGGTTACAATTCAGACAATATTTTAGTATGTTACACAACGTTGTCTTGTGCTGATTAAAACAAGTCTGATTAAGGAAATTTCTATTACACTGGTCACACGTTGAAACGCTACCATCTTTTTCGCAAGGTGGTGAACGCTTACATGAGTTGCAAACGTTTGAACAAACATGATCACCTATCGTGTTGTAAGGAATGTGACAGTTTTCGCAAAAGTAACTACACGCAAATGCTGAAGTTAGACTGGTTATCAGATTGAAATGATTTTGGTTGTACAATAGATTAATTTTATATTCGGCATTAGGTATATGTTGTTCAAATAGTATATCACGGCCCCTAGCCCCATATTGATAAACAGTAATTTTATAGTTTTTTAAGTGATCCTGGAATTTTTTCAATTCTGCAATACCGGCACCGCTTTCAGGAATAGTTACATTAGCATCGTTTAATAGTTTTTGAGTTTCGGTTGTTTGTCTTTTACATCTGTATTGTCTAATAGCATTGTAATATGGGTCTTTTTTAGCGTGCGCAATACCAACGACCAGGGCTCTAGGTAGACATAAATTGTCTGTATTGTTTATAACTACAACACCCTTCCTAGATTTACACTCTTCAGTAAAGTCATTATAATAAAGACCTCGTCTACGACCTAACCCTACTGGTAGGCTAACTTTTGTGCATGTTAATTGAAATGTATCAGTCCACGAGCCTGACACTGAACCACTCTGGATTATACTACCGATAACAGCCCAAAGGGTATCTACTGAAATCTCAGTTAATGGTCTAAATGCTATATACCCTGGTGTTTGAATTCTCTCGTTTTGGAACGTGAAACCGATTCTATCATTTTCATTACCATTTTGTTTCATCTCGTTAACTAGTTTTTGTAACCCCAGTTTTAACCAATCGACGGTATTAACATGTTTTGGTGGAGTATTAAATTTGAAAAGCGTTTTTGTACCTGTAAGTCGATATTTTCGAACATGGGATGTCGTTGTACTTATACGGTTTATAGGGTCCATTATATCTTGTAGGTAAACTATGGTAATATATAGAAATGTAATTGCCCCCAATAGCACACACACACAGATATATATCAAACTTATGTATATAATAAATTAAACATATGAATAAATAATCGTATAATACAGTATATATCAATTATATAAATCTTATATAACTATATAATAAATAAATTTGAATAAATGATATAGTAAATGTAAAGACAATCGAACTATGAATGAAAATCAATAGTCGTATGAATAATTTTTACATAGAGTAAACAAAAAGATTTGAATGTATATGAATATTTGTTATAGATATATAAAAGTATATACGAGAACATTTGGACTTACTCAGATCAGGATTAGAAGTGAACTGGCTACAGAGATTCAAAACTCTGTTTCCCCCCAACCATACACAAGGAAATATCTATTGTTCAGGTTTAAACGTTATGCATGCGTACGTCTGTTGGTCATCTAATACGTTCCTACGCACGCGACTCTAATCATTGTCAAGTTAAATTGTTGTTGCATGGGCATGTAAACTAATTGTATAATTATGTATACATGACATTTCTACATGTTCGCAAAAAGACAACCTTGCGCACTATATAGGTTAGTATCCACGACTTTCTACACGCACGCAATTGCGTATATCCTGCCACTTATTTTGCTCAACTAAAAAGTTATAGAACCATGAATATAATATGTGCTCACAAACAGTCAATTATTTTGTTTACCTGAAAGTTATAGAACCGTGACTAACATGTGTTCGCAGACACGCATGCCTGTATGAATATGTCGTGTTTCAAAACAATGTATCCTAAAAAATTATAGTAACGAATCAAATCATAACTTAATAAATATTTTACTTACGTAATCACTTACAGCGATCTTGAAACTGAAATGGTAACTGGGAATCGAGACTGAGGCTTTTATAGTGGGGTAGTTATGTAGCCTAGGGGGTGATAATTTGTATATATCACGGTTATTTTTGTTAGACCAACGCAATGCACTTACATGTGAACAGATGTCTGTTTGTATGCTGGTAAGCGGATATTTATTTTTGCATATCTCCCACGTTGTGATTTATTGCATACAAACACATGTGTTATTTGTATGTGAAGATGCGAATATGTATTTTCGCATATCCCCCACGTCGTGATTTATTGCATACGGACATGTGTGCATGCGTGTGGTAGTTGACAGACGCCATATGTTCTTTGCTAATGCAAAAAAAATTTATATGACTGTGAGAATGGTGCATGTGTAAGACTAATTACGTATAGGGTGATTCGAAAGTACCGTATCTTAAACAATTCTTGTTACTGATATAGAATTAAAACTTTTTGGACCATCTAACGATATCTCGTCATTTGCGAAAAATTAATTCAACGTAATTAATTAAATAAAGTAATGATATTGTTATTTTTGAAGACTAGATAATTCACGGTAAATTTTGTAAATAGTAATTTACAGTGTTTCAAACGATTTTATGTGAGTACTTGATTTCAATTTTTTACAGTTATTGTTTAAGCTAGAATACGGGTAAAATTTAGAGATAGGCTAGGTTTTTACTATATTTTAGCGCCTTTCTGTGCTTGTCTTTATGGAATTTTCAGGATTAATATAGACCGTAATAAAATGCTACAAATGATGTTCCCCATTTTGTACTTTTTGTTTGTTTTTAAAATAGAAATATTTGAATTTAGGTCCGTTTATTTATCTTCAATTCAAAATATATTTTTCATTCCGTTATTAAATAGATTTTTGTGAATTTTGATAAAGCTTGCCAAATAAGTCTATTATTATTATAGTGAGCGGTTTTTATATCCTACATCCGAAATTCTGATTACACTTTTTACACACCTTGACAAATGTTTGGATCTAAGTGGGGTAAAACTTAGGTAATATTAACAAATTATAGTTTGGACTTACGGTTATTCTTCGTCGCTACTCGATGTTGAGTCCCGACGGAATTTGCCTGTCAACCCTGACGTTGATGGAATATCAGGGTCGAATATAGGAGGCTCTGGGGGAGGCGACAGCATGGTCTCTCTACAAGTCAGATCCTGGGGGGTTAAGGGGTGGTGATGTTGCTGAGGCTCTGGTTCAGGTTCCGGGTGGGGTTGAAGGTCCATCGGCTCCTCCAGAGGCTGTTCCTGATGCCCTACAGGGTGAAATCTTTCTGGAAGGTCCCAAGGTTGTCCACTCAAATATGAAGGGATGGGGTTTGCGCTTAAGTGGATGTCCCAGGTGATTTTTGGGCATCCAAGCCCGTACAAATACCTCTCGCTCCGTTGAATGTGTCTGCAAAACGTATTTCTTATTATTATTATTGTTTCTATATTGTATTTTTACGAGTTATGTTTCTTTTTATGAACAACTTACCTTTCTGTTTGTCTCCGCATTCTATCCAAATCGTATCTAACTTCATTGTCGACGTCTTCTACATATTCTTCGTCCGAAGAATGATAGGCTGAATCGTTGTCACTCATAATTAAAATTGGATTGAATTAATTCAGTTTAGGCTCGCAACTGAAATGTCAAGTTAATATTTCACATATTCAAAAACCTGGCAGTGGGGGGAAGCGTGACGCTAGCTGTAGAGGTGGGAGTTAGCTCATGTACAATATATGTAGACTTAGTCTAATTTGAACTACAGGAGCAGCAGGACACTATGAGCGATTGCGTTGACCTCTTCATTGGGACGGAACTACCTACCTTGTTCCACGTAAGCAACTTTTATTATTTTTGGTGTTATATTATTACAAAAGTGTTTTTATTTTTCTTTATAAACATTTACAGATTCTGAGGTGGAATTATTATTGTTTGGTGTTACTTTTGTTCATGTTATGTTTTCAATTGTCGTAGTAAACATTTATGATTTCGGGAGTTGTTTATTATTTTCGTTATTACTATTATCGCTGCTGTATTTTCGTTATAAACATTTATAAATTCAGGGTTGGTTATTCTTTTATGTTTTTTTGTAATATTACAGTTGTATTATCGACTATCGTAGCATTCCTTTATAGTTTCGGTAATTTTTATTTCAGATTAACGAGGAACCGAAAAAGGAGGATCCTCCTAGGGTTCCACCCAGGCCTCAAAGGGAGTGTTATGAGTTCATGATTGAAGAGTTGGATTGGGGATGCTGGGGAGGGGAAGATGAGGGACCTCCCCGGATTATTGCGTATAGGATATAATTGTATATTTCTAATAAATGCTTAATTATTATATTTATTACATGTGTTATGGTACGTTATTTCTCAGCCTCAATCAGTATGGGTTTTATAGTGTATTATTATATAATCATTGTATCATTCGTTTTTATTTTAGTCTTCGTCGAACTTTCAAAGGGGTAAGATCTCTGGTAGGTTACAAATTTTGTTTGATGTACTATTATGTATTGTAATATTGTGACGTAGTATTGTGACGTAGCATAATAACATAGAGTAATTCCCCCAATGACGTCATTTCCAGTGACGATGTTGTGGCGTCTTTTTTGAGACGTCATAATGACGTTACTAGAGCTGACGTCTATCTGTGCCCAGGTGTCCCATAGCGCTATGTGACGTCAATCTGTACTCAGGTGTCCCATAGCGCTATGCAACATCAATCTGTACTCAGGTGCCCCATAGCTCTATGTGACGTAGTATTGTGACGTAGTATTGTGCTTTATAGGCCGGTTATATCTTAAGTTTAGTTAGTCTTCGTCGAGATGTCGAGGAGGAAAGACCTCGGGTAAGTTAACATTGTACTTTGGACATCTGGTTTGCGTCTAAACTTAGGGCATCTGTTTCACGTAGGGGATTCTGTTACCCTAGTCTCTAGTACCCTAATGACGTCATCTCCAGTGACGTCGTTATGACGTCTCTGGAAGTGACGTCAGGGACCTATTGGCTTTTGTAACCCAGGTGCCCCAGTGCTCAGGTGCCCTAGTTTGTCGTAACCCAGGTGCCCCATAACGCTAGTCAATCTGTACTCAGGTGCCCCATAGCTCTATGTGACGTAGTATTGTGACGTAGTATTGTGACGTAGTATTGTGCTTTATAGGCCGGTTATATCTTAAGTTTAGTTAGTCTTCGTCGAGATGTCGAGGAGGAAAGATCTCGGGTAAGTTAACATTGTACTTTGGACATCTGGTTTGCGTCTAAACTTAGGGCATCTGTTTCACGTAGGGGATTCTGTTACCCTAGTCTCTAGTACCCTAATGACGTCATCTCCAGTGACGTCGTTATGACGTCTCTGGAAGTGACGTCAGGGACCTATTGGCTTTTGTAACCCAAGTGCCCCAGTGCTCAGGTGCCCTAGTTTGTCGTAACCCAGGTGCCCTATATTCTACTAGTAGTCCTATTTTTTGACACTAGAAAAGTTGACACGGTCATTATGAAAAAAAGGTACCTCGAAAGGTGTACTCGTTAATTGAATGCAACGAGAAGAAGGGGGGGGGGTTGTCATTAACTTTTGTTTCTTCAGCAATTACATCGTTGAATCGATCGTTACGTCGACTTCAAAAAAAAAAAAAAAAAAAAAAAAAAAGATGTAAACACTCGTTTTAGTTTCTGTAAATATTGTTAACGTCACCACCAAGGGAACTAGTTCACCCGACTAGTTTCCCACAATCTACACGGCAAAACCTGCCAACACTCAGCCAACACAGCACACATCAATTCCCCGGCCTTAAACGGCTCTACATCGGCCAATCTCACAATACAAGACCCGCACTCGCTACTCGTCTCTGATTGGCCGACAGCTCACGTCGAGCAAGTAAAAGTCCGCGGCCACAACAATGGCAATCCGCGACACAACTCCGAACCAACCTCACGTCGGGATTGGTTCGCTTCTCGGGAGAACTTAACAATGGACAGCTCATTGTCTAGGAACCAACCAATCCTAGGCAAGCTAGAAATTGTATAAGTACTCATGTTTCAGGGACAAAATCATGACTTGTCAACTAGGACACCAACTACAAGCATCAAGAACACATCACATCTCAACACCTACACAACACTTCTCCTGACGCGAGATTAGCAGGGACCATCTCTCACACGGCCTTCTTACGCAAGGCCAAGAGACCCCTCGCTCACACACTTCACCGGGACCATCTCTCACATCGGTCTTCTTACGCAAGACCGAGAGACCCCACAACCAACTCACACCACACACAACGAAGACAACTCGCAAGCTCCACTACACACTTTTGCTGCCACCTGCCACATTCCAACATCCTTCAACCAATACACGTTTTGGAATCATTTCACTTCAAACCCTCATTTTCACTCCTCACCTTCTCTTCGCTACACAACAACGCCTCTTCGAGAATCGCCCCGTTGCCTCCCGTACGGGAAATTAAAGGGAGAAATCCCGGCAACGGCAGCAACTTGCTTCACCCTAGTCGCCTCCTGAAAAGGAAATTGTAGGTGCTTTGGCGCCGGCGATTACGGGTGAACATCCATCATAGAGGCCAGTTAATATCCTATCTCCAAACACCTCACCTAAGTCCAACTGGTCCTTTTCAGGGCCAGCACACTTCTTTATTTTTTTCTATTATTTTATCAACATTCCTCGCACTAAGCACTCAAATCCTTCCCGAATAGCAAATTCTTACTCTTTCATTATTTACCAGTCGCCTCCCGGCTCGGCTACCTCTACTTCAGGGCCAACTTCACGTTCCCTACACCTTTTTTCATCTCCTCTCAACCTGACCCTACGTCAATATCAGTTTACATTTCACGAATATAATTATTATGTTTGTCATTCTACAAAATAATATTAAAAATGTTGTTTATTGTTATTTGCATAAAGAGATATTTCGTTCATGTTTATTTTTATTGACAACTTTAGAAGGGAATTTAGTCATATTCATGGATATGTAGTTACTGGTTTGTTCAACAAAACGTGACAAGAAGTGTTTTCCTTACCATCAGTATATAAATTCACATGAATTGTTGCCGTCCAATGTATAAAATTTATCAACAGAAAGTTTTCGAAAATTTGAAAGGGGAAATAATTGCGTACGTTGGATAAGTTGAAAAATTATATTTTGCAAATAATATTTTAAAGTTAAATAAAGTTTTATATCTTTCGACATAGGATTTGATATAGTATGTTCGAAAATAAACTAGATCATAAAATAATGTTGATTTTTTTTTTTTGTATATATAACGGAAAGAGGCTATTAAACAAATCCTTTCACTCAAATATGAACTCAAATAATAGGTGGATAATAGTTTTTGAACTCTTTGTATTTTTAAATTAATCCAAACAAGATATTTTTGAAAATGAATATTCACAACACAACGCCAAATAGTAGAGGTATATTTTGTTTAAGCGTCAAACATATCTTCAATAGAATAGTATTAATTTAGTGATTGATGATGCCTCCTTGCCCTACTTCGTCGTAAAGTTTTTCACACAGATCGTTGTAAGGCATTAGGGGCCGAGTCTATTATGACAGTGCGGCAATAGATGTATGAAGATTTATAACACTGTCAGATAAAACCATCCATTAATATACTACTTCACACCAATCAACCATTTCAACATTAGTTTTAGAAAATTCATTTGCCATAGTTCTTGAAAATATAATAATAATTAAACGTGACTTCACAGATGGTTTTCCTCACTTAAAACGACTTATTATAATTGCAAAAAAGTGATTTTACTTGTCGATAGAAATGCACGTATGCGAAAAAGCGTTATCTTTACACTGATTTTTAAAATTATATATTCTAATCAGGAGTAATATCATTAAACTATTATATTTCTAATTAGCTTGAATATTTTTAATAATTTTCCGTTAATAAAAACATTAATTTTGTGTTTTAACTTATGTAATATTAAATCATTACAACAAAATAAGAATTTAATACATTTGTTCAAAGAGCTTATTTTATTAACACATGTTTAAATTAAATTAAACTTCCGTGAATAGTGTTTCATTATTTAATAAATAAATAAACAACAGGTTATTGACAAAGTTCCCAATCGACGAATCCAAAACAATAATATTGTTATTGAATAAATTTTATAAAGTAGGAAAAACTGAGTGAGTAAGCTCTGTAACTTATGAGGTGTATATATTGTTATGGAGTATACATCTAGGTACTATGGATCTTTTTGCTCCTGTTATTCTACGTAACATAATACTAACCGCTTGTTATAATATCAATCCTACGCAATATAATGAAACTTAACATTTATACAAATGTTCCCAGTTATATTAAAGTCATTATTGCACTGGGAGTCACTAAAACATAAACACGAAACCAAGTTTAAAATAAGCTTAACGTCTATTAAACATAGGTTGTGAGAAAACGTTCTTTTAAGAAATAATGTGAGGAACATTTGAAGATTTTGAACTGGTTGGATATACCTACCTTTTTCCAATTAACCATATAAAATTTGTTCATTTGAAAATAACTTAAATGTTATAGGAAACACATAGTGAGATAACTAAGAAACATATTTTGGAATGTTGTTAAGTTAATATTTGGCGGATTAAATTAGGTGACCAAAATCTTTCTGTTTTTGGTAAAATATGTAAATAATATAGTTTAATCGTGGGAAATGAATTATATTTGTTTGAAAAAATATATTGCCTAGGAAGAAGGGACTATTAGAATAGGGCCAAGATTGCAGTTGGACAGTTCTGGGGGAACCATGTTGGAGAATCCAGTTGCTGTGACTTCGAAATACTAGCCAAAGGGATAAATTCAATAAATAATAACTTATTATTAAGAAGATATTTTGTTAAATATATCATATTTTGATTCTGTAACTGTCTATAGTACAGTCTATATTCAGTGTGGGACTAAGTTCTATATTTCGAATAAAATAAATTAATAATTAATATCTGTTAGTAGTTGCTGTGTATTATTATTACCATACGTTATAATAAATCATTCGTGAAAAAAGAATAGTTTTAATCATTTATACATTGTGAATTATCACATACTAAGTAAGTTAGAGAGTGAGATTTAGTTTTATATTTTATGTTTATTGTTGCAATCGTATTACTTTGCTAATTTACATAACTTATACTGACAGTCGTGTGAGTGATTTTGTTCTTTCGTTTGTAGCCTACACAAAATAGGTAAACAGCCAAAGTTAAAAAATTACAAAATGACTCATGTGTGATGTTTGTAGATGTTGCACATATTAAACATGATTATTAGTTATTCATGGTTAAACAAGTTTATAATACTACAAAGGACAAAAAACTACAATGGTCCTATATAAACAATGGCTTCGCTCTAGATTCTTGTAGTGACTACTTAGTATCAACATATCTTGCTTTCTATTATAGGGGATTATGTGGGAAGTTTTGTTCATTTTTAAAGTGTATCTTCTATTAGTTGAGCATTTATATAAAAAATAGTGTGTAGAACACAGTCGCATGTAGAATCTCCAATGTATATTACTCTTTTTAGTAAGCAAGTAGAAGAGGAAATGATATGTATTCGTGAAAATCACTCCTTCTCCCCCCCTTACCAATAAATGAGATACCTGTAATGCGATAAAGTTTAGGGTATATCACTTCAACTTCTTCCACTGACGTTTGTATTTAATACTATTTTCACAATTTCCATATGTAGATGTCTTTCACACGTATTAATTTATTTTCTTGTTGATGAAAAGGAATAACCTATAGATTATCATCTCCTTATAAAAAGTGAAAATAGACAATATGAACTAGATATTAATTCTTCAAATATCTTCAATGTTGAAGGTGAAAAAGTAATGTGGGATGGTTAAGAATAATAAGATAAGGAATACTATACTTTTACATACGATACTGTTACACATTCATCAAACAAAAGTTATAAAAGTAAACCTAAAGTGGAAATGTGTTTTACATTCTTAAAAGCTGCCATATCTATAATTATTACGTAACATTAATACTAAAAAATTTACTTCAACATAATATAATTTTGAAATAACTAAACAAAGTTAAGAAATACAAAAAGATAATGTGTTCTTTATAATTTGTTAATTAGAGAGTTACTATCTTTTTACATACGATACTGTTATACATTCATCAAACAAAAGTTACAAAAGTAAACCTAATTTGGAAATGTGTTTTCCATTATTTAAAAGCTGCCATAATCGATGTTGTTGAATGTCAACGTATCAACCATCACTTCTGTGCTCAATTATCTGTGAAGGATTTACAACAGAGTTTACGTTGACAGATTGCCGTTAGTGGGATGAAGACTGATAATTTGATAGATAAAAACAAACAGTTGATTTGTGATAACTTTAAATAAGCAGTTAAAAGTAAGATGTTTTCCTGAGCATAGATATAAAAAATAAATCGGCTTATAATATATAGTTTTATATAAATAGCAAAGTGAAGAAACAACGACGTATTAAATAATCATTATTTTATTTAACTATTTATTTGAATATGAAACACCTCGTATGATATTACCCAATTGCATTTATATAATTCATGTAATACATAACAATGAATTCAACTACTGTAAGCATTAATTATTTAAAATTCAACCTTAATTTACCACCCACTTGAGGTAAAATTACCCTAAAATGGTTTCAAAATTAACAATATATCCAATTTGACATTTATCACAATATAACTAACAACCAGTGATAAATATTCATAAATATTACAAACTAAGAATAAATATAATCAAATATAATTGTGATAATTTTCAAATAATAAAAAAGAGGAAAACCATTAGTTGTATGTCAAAACCTTTGACGTCATTGATATTGAATTAAAGACTATATAACAATCTGTCATCCCTATCTGATCCTAACCTAACTAAAAGGCTAGAAAAACCTCGTTATTTGTTTTACTTATAAATTCAGCATATCAGTCGCTGATAGATTGTATTGTATGCCACCTCATCAGATATTGGATTAAAAACCTATAAATATAATATTAAAGTTGAAACCTTGGACGAGTGTGATGTATAATCTCACATTAAACATTTATGATTATATATAATATGAAATGAAGTATGTACATCATTATAATAAACGCGTCATGGATTACTGTATTGTTCTACATTAAAACTGTCATTTTTAATATTTTAGTAATGCAAATGTATTAATTAGTGAGAGATTTATTTGTAATCAGGATTAGTTTACAAAGTCATTTGGCAATAATTTAATTTAATTGTTGTTATTTTCATTAATGTGTATTTTAAATTTAATAACATTGTGTACACTGTTATTTTTAAAGAGTAATCAAGTCATCGTTAAAATCTAGGTATACCGTCATCTACATTCATTTGCTTGACGCCCCAACATGTTCTTAGTCACGCATTCGCTGAAATGCATTTTTCAAGTGTTCTGATAAATCATTCTATCCTTATTCACTTTACTTGGATGTCAATTCTTACAATTCTTTATACACATAGAAAACAGTTTGCTGTATTCTAAGTGCCAGATTTTAAAATTGCATGTTTTACTACTTGCAATACCTTTTTAAAATGCCTGTAGCTCCCTCACTATTCATCATCGTGTTACGGATCTTGTACATGAAGAAAAAAGGAATGTGCTAATTTTACTGTGGTTTTTTCAAATCCTAAATATCTCTTATAGATTCTTAGTAATTAATACGCCAAAACAGACAATTTTCAAACTTTTCAAAACAGTAAAGGCCTTTGCAATATTTTTAGGGAAAAAACTGAGTTTGTGATTTTAAAATGTTTCTATACCATATTTTAAACCTAGAATTAAATTTTGAGTCGATGCGTGCTATTAAAAATTCAAAGTGTTTAATATTTTTTTTTCATTTTGTCTAATTTGTAATAAAAAATTCAATATTTAACAATACCAATTTTATATCCACATCAAAAGATGCATAATTAAATACAGAGTAAACGCTGAAAAAATCACTTTTAAATCTCAAAGGGTTTACAAGAAATTGCAGTGCCAGATTTTAAAATTTCACGTTTTACTACTTGCAATGCCTTTCTAAAATGACTATAGCTCCCTCACTATTCATCATAATGTTACGAACTTCTACACGAAGAAAGAAGAAAGTTTACCTTTTAATGCGGAGTTTTCAAATTTCAAATATCTCTTATAGTTTCGGAGTAAATAATTCGCTAAAACAGCCAATTTTTAAACTTTGCAAAATAGTAATGGGTTTTTTGCAATAATTTTAGGCCAAAAAGGACTTTTTGATTTTTGAATGTTTCTATAGCTTGTTATAAGCAGAATTAAATTTGGAGTCGAGGCGTGTTATTATAATTTCAATTTTTTTAATACTATTTTCTAATTGTATCTAATTTTTACAAAATTTCAACATTTCAGCAATATTCATCTAATAACCAATCATTGTTAATTTTCTGTATGTTCATTAATACTAATTTTGATGAAACGATCATCAAGGATGTTGACACAAAAATAACGTAATATACTTTTTCAGCAGTATATAAAAATCAGAATTTCTAGTAATATTATATAATAATTACTTAACACATCCATGCTATAACTTACTCTCCATTTCTAAAAAATATACATTATATACTTGTTTAAAACGTTTAAATTATTGCAGGTTGTATCATGAAAATTATAATCCCACCATTTTTAGTGGCATTAATATAAGAAAGGAATATGAAAAATATTTTTTATAGCACACTTTTTCGGCGACGTTCTAATCATTAACTTATGTTATCTATTAGGAGGGGTTTGACATTGCAGTAAATTGCGGCATTTCTTTTCACTTTTGACATTATATAACTATCATTTTAAATATCTACTTAATGTATATTTGAAATATCTCTCTACAACGCAGAGAATATATTATAACGAGTGGCAGTCACATTGGTATAATGATTTATGGCAAAGTTGTGAAATGTTCAGACTGGCAAGTTCTGAAAAGAACAGTATTATATTCAACATCATTAGTTACAGCGAGGATTTATGTGCATTTATCTGGTTGAAGAAGTCGATGACCTAGCAAAGGGAGAAATCCTGTTTGTGTTATTTGTTGATGATATTAAACAAGAATCAACATAATATGTTTGTGTGAAAGTACTAATAGCTTTAGTCGCAAATATAGTTATATATTATTCCAATAAACGATATATAAAATTTACCAATACTTCTGAGTTAACCGTAATTGTTTTTGACCATATAAGTGTCAAACAAATAGTAGATTTAACAAATGCAATAATAAATTTTATCAAACAAAAGTATTTTTTTGATGTTTTTTTTTTTTTTTTTTTTTTTTTTTTTTTTTTTTTTTTTTAAGTTGGTTAAAAGTTAATAGAGACAAAAGAATATTTCGTCAAATAATGAGTCCCAATTTGTAACTTTGTAACTTCCTTGGACCTTGACCTGTGTACGGAAGTTATTACTTAAATTTGCACTTTTTATGATCCAATTCATTTATATTACACACCTTTTATGATAGAAGAAAACACTGTTTGTGTCCTGTGTAGTCTAAATGAGAATTAAACTATTTTATACTTTGTATCAAGATATCTATTTTATTTAGCATTCGATTTCTATCAAATAAATAATTAGGAAGCTCATTTACATAAGTAGATCTATGTCAACGATAGTTTGGACATGTCGTGATATTAGAAAAGGTAAACAGTCTTGTGTTTGTAATTTCTTAGTGAAGACGACCTCCCTAGTGTGATTTTCTGATGATGGAATAGAGTTCCGAAACACGTCAAGAGTAAGTACGTAGATAAAAATTCACATAGACGGAATTATTCTCGATTAAAATACTTATTTATTCGGTCATGATTTGAGAAGGAGTTTTAGTTGTTCAAAGGATGCTTGGGAATGTAGATGATACCTTATAAAATACGGTAAATGTTAAAATTAATTTGCAATAGGATAGTTGGTAAATTTATATTATTCAAAATAATTAAATACGCTAAGACGTAAGGTTGGTTTGTTGCGCAATTTTTCTAGATAGAGATTATATGTCTGTAAGGATTTGTAAGGATTTTAGTATATATGTGGTGTTTCCGTGATATTCTCGCATGTTATATACAAGGAATAATTATGCCAATATATCATGGTACTGTATGCAGTAATTTATTTCATCTTAATGAATAAAAATATATTGCAAGTTATTATAATGTTCGTTTTTTTGTAAAAATGACTAATTCTATGTATTGCTATTTCTTAAGTTTTTTGTCAAGCCTGAAGACGTCCATTGGATTATGCTGAATCTGTGAAACATTATTTCCTTTTCTTTGTTCTGTTTGTTTTATTTTAATAAGTAGATATATTTCAATAATGTTTTTAATATATCCAGAACAATTTAGGTTTATATTTTAATGCTGTAATTTTGATGTTTACAAATATTATGATATGGTAAGAGGTTCAACACAGAACACTTCTTTATGATATGATTTTTCTTCCTAATTCTTTTGACTCAAAGCATTTTTTCAGTCTCTGTCAATAATTTCAGAGTTGTTTTAAGGCGAATATTCAGAAATTTATCAACTTTACAATATTTTGAATAATCGAGTATAATGCCTATTCACAATTACAATTAATTGATGTTAGCTTATTAAAATAGGAGCATATTATTGTTAAATAATTTTGCAACTAGACTGATTTATCAACTGATGTTTCAACAGTTTTCATTCCTAAATACATGTAATGATGTGTTCTATAAAACACTACATAGCGTCAGAAAAATAATAATGTTATTAACAGTTCAAAAATCCTATTTATATAACTGGAGTGCAATTCACACGGTAAATTAGTAAATATAGGCTTGCATTCGTAAATGAACTACTTACAATGCCTCTACAATATCATAAACGTATGCAATTTTTTTATCTACATACTTTTGTAATTTGCAATATGTGTAAAATAAATAAACATACTAAATCATATTTGTTGTGCCCCTGTGTAAACACAATTTCCATTATTTTATACATTATTCAGAATTATATCAATTAAATAAACAACTCGACAGTTGTTAAGTACTTGTAATTTTTCTTGAATAACTAAACTACAAATCGTAAATCAGTTATCTCTAAAACAATTACATATTACTTTATTAAATGAATTCAAGTAATATTCAGATCTTTGTGGTAACGCTCAATAATACAAAGAGAATTGCAGAAAGACTCTTTGTATTATTTCATGTAATATTACGGGACATTATGTAAATTCTAAAAAATAACACCCCTTTTATGAAACGGTGTATAGAGGGTCAATTTTTAAATTGATGATCATGGAAATTGAAAAAAAAACAATAGTTGTTTAAAATTGATATGTTAATTATAATTGGCTAATCATTTGTTTAATGCGTTCATAAACCCAATTTGGTTGTGGACAACAATCACCATTCCAGTTTCATAAAATAAAATTCAGTATGTAAAATTATCTATGATTTTTACAGATTATATAATCTGTTTAAATTACTATAAACAAATTCTTTAGTCCCGGAAAAAAATATACTCTCTAGTACTTTATAAATCGTATATCCGTGCCTTCACTTTGTTAATGTTATTCAGTTATTCCAGTCGCGTCAGCCATATTAACACTTTATTGATCGAAAATCTTCTCTCGTCCATTTATTGCTTCGCACATTACACGTGTATGAACTTGGACCATCATCCTTGATTTTGAAGGATTATTAAGAAAAATGTTCAATATACTTAGATATAATAATTATTATTATATGTTGTAACGGTAGACAAATGGTATGAATATCAACTACACTATTTTTAACAAACACATCTGTTATTACTTTCTGAACACCATTAGTAGAAATAGACAGTTCGTGTAATTCACTCGCCTATATGAGTAATTCGTATACATTATTTTATCAAAACATGATTTATGTGTAAGGTTTACTGATGCTTCCTGTATATTTGTTAGAGCGCAACACATTAATCTCAATCTTGAAACGGTAAACAAAATTTCTCTAAAAATGAATGCTGGAAAATACAATACGTTATGGCGTTTCAACAATTTATTGTTTAGAAACAAACAAAAGTATATTTTACCTTCAAACTATTTGAAGTATATACTTACCCTATAGACAACACACTCACGATTAGTCAACGTAAATTCGTATGTTAACAAACTACAACATAAATTTTTAATTTGGACAATATTACTTAAGAATCTAAATATCTTTCTAATATGAGTTTATTATTCCAATATTTTAAAATTACTCGTACTATTTATGTTCTTTTTGGAGAAAATTACATTTTAAATTATTATTTAATTGTTTTTGGAATGTCATGAAAATTATTATTTTTATCCAATGAAAATTATTAGCATTAAATAATTGCGTCACTATTAAATGGAATTATGTATTTATCAGCTTTAAGTTTTCCCAATTTTCGTAGCAGAAATGTGTGACTTATTGTTGAAATTTGTTTTGTTTTCAAACATAAAATTTATGTTAAATATGTTTTCAACAATGGTTATAAAATAACCAACAATCGTTTTGTCTTTCAGTTGGAGGAGGAGACTGGGGCACGTTGGCCCAGTTTTGTGTGTTTTATTTTTATAAAAAACGTCTTTTTTATTGGTAATAATTTTAAGTTTTATCCAATTACTTTTATTACAGATAAGATATTCTACTGTAGGTAAATATGCATAACTAACAGGTGTAATAATATAATTAAAGGGCTGTGTGGCCCAACCTACCCCGTGCACGTGGTAGGTTGGCCCATCTAGCGCTATCATTTTATTATTTTTTTTAGGAGCTAAATCAATTGTAATTTTCTGAATCAACTCTTACATATAATTTTTAAAACCAAACCTATTTACATAGAAGAAAATAAGATTATGATAGACTTAATGCGTAAGGTAATAATCACTATATGCTATGACTAAAGTATCACAGAATTGTATGCATTATAAAACACCCCTTTTTTCATTTGACAAATTCCGGATTTGCCCGACTTTTGCAACCGTGAGAGTATCCCATCTATATTGTCATAAAACCGTCATTCTTGACAATATTCCAACATTAGCAACAATTCACAGTAAAAACAAGTCATACTCACACACAACCATGGAATTAATTAATAATATAAAGATATTACGTTTTTCTGTAATCCTAAATTTTATTTACTCTTATATAAATAAACCAATTAAGACAAATTAGCAAAGACTTTCACGTTGAATATAATATTTATTGAACAATTTACTAATTTAATAGAAGCAAATTATTAGATGAATACGTAGGCCCTATAAATGTGTTAAATTACTGGCTTATTGTAACTTAAATAATTTGTTCTTATGTGTTTATTTATGCAGACATTATTTCATTGAACGTTATTATTGTAGATAAAACACAAAATCGAACACGAGATCTCACAAAAAGTATATCTTTTTTGAGTTTTTGTTCTATCTAGTATAATCTCACAAGTCAAGCTAAATATTTATTTATAGTTATTATTGTAGATACATTATTATGGCTTTGTAATTAAATCGACACTGGATAGATCCCTCCCTGTAAAGAGATCAATTAAATAATAATAAAAAAATAATCATATTTAAATTCTGTTTATGCATTTCCTTTCAAATAATAACGATTGTAACACAGAAGTGGGTCTTATGTGTAGATGTAAATATGTATACAAAACCCCAACTAATAAAACAATATCGTTTAGTAACAATATCGTTACAATTGTTTTTTTTACGATTTTATTTTGCAACACCCAATATGTCTGTACTTTTATATAGATAAGAAATCATGGAACATGTCGGAGGCGGACTGAGAGGTTAAATTGGCTTTAAAAAAGCCAAAGTTAATATATAAACAGAGTGTCGCATAAATGTATTTAAACGTTTGACTTGTCGTGGAACAGTTAGCTTTGGACCGATTTGTTGAACATATTGCATGAATGTTGTACAAACGTGCACACTTAATTACACAACACATCGCTCAGGTAAATATGTTACATTCAAACAAAATTGAGGCTCTTTAGAACAATTTACAGGTTTTACTAATAAATTATCTAAATTTTATTAAAGCAATTGTTGTTATTACATGAGAAATTTTACTTATTCCATACACGTATAACTTAGTAGTGAATGGTCGACCGTTATGTATTCATAGCACTGACGATTTAAAGTTTCAGAGACATGCCACAAAATTTGTTGTGTGATCTTGAGAATTATTTTTTCAATAATCTGATTAACTATATTATACAACTAATTTCCAGTACTATTAGTGGTATTTTCTTTTGATGTCAATCAGATTAGTATGCCTGGTCTTATAAACTTTCTTTTTCAAATAGCCACCGTTTTCACATTTTTTTGGAAAACCTTGTGCAGAAAATAATATTTAGTTACATCATCAGATATTAAATTTAAAAAGGTATCCAAAGATTTGTTACATAACTGTTTTATATTTGTTATGAACGATTATTATTGAAATAAGCCTCTGAAATTTGAATCCTCATAACTATGTGTCTAAGTGAAATAAAAATATTCTGTTTTCATAAATATAAAGGGTCTTTTTTGCCATAACTTAGAAGTAAAACTTTGTTATGGTTGTATTTTGAAAACAATTTGGGAGGGGAAATACATTATATTTTTATTCAAAAGATTTTGTTTATGGAACTGAGTTTAGGCACATCTTTTAGATAGGCCCAATCAAGTGTTGAATGTTTCTATCTCCTCCCATTACCTCTAAGGAGCTAAGATATTGCAATGTATATGCGGGACTTTTCTGCAACTCTGTATATTTAGGCCGTATGTTTAATAAATTTGAAAAGTTATTGATTTATTTATTATCTTATTTCTTAAATTATGGCAGTCCCCATGAGAGTTTTTTATCTGTCTATACACGACAATAAGCTTGATGTTTTCAAAATATTTCATTTTGTCTTGCAAGCTAAAAAATACAATTATCTCTGAACTTTTAATAACTCAACTAAGTTTCTTCATAAATTGGATTGAACTGTTGAGTTGTAGTTTAAATCGTATATGATTCATGTCTGGTATCTTAATAACTTATATACTTCAATTAAATCAAATAGTTACTTTATATATACATTACGATACACGGTTACACTCTCACTTTCACCATTATTATTAACTGTGTTCATTGTATACTACAGTAAATGTACCAATCATTATTTGTATGTTATGCTCAGATATTTTGACAGATTTTGTTCATTTGTTGTTAATAAATTTGTATTCAAATGTCAGTTCAGTAGATATATAAAACTGGATTCTCTTCAAATATATTTTAGACTGTATTACAATTTCAGAGACAGGAAAGTAAGTCGCGAAGTCCATTTATGTGACTAATGTAATGTGATATATATCCAACCTTAACCCTGAGAGCATTGTCATATTTCACCAGAGATGTTCCCGTTAAAACAAATAGGCTGATATACGCTGTTATTATTCTGTGTATATTTTAAGTTTGTTTTTTATTAATATCATTTTATATTTTCTATGTGGCAGTTACCAATTTAATTACAACTTCTATAGTTTAACCCCTACAAAAAATAAAACATTGCGTATCATAATTCAACAAATTACAATGCAATTTTTGTATAAATTGGAATATTCGTGTTGGTAGAAATGATAAAGTTCAAAATAACGTTTGTTTTAGTTACACGTATAATCCACGAATGGTCTATTGTTGTCTATTATATGTAATGTTTTAAGAAGAAAATAGTTGTAACAAGAAAATAACATCAAACAATAAATTATACCTATTTACAATTACAACGATTGAAATAATACACTTTATGTAAACCAAAACAACTCCCAAATTAAAACAAAGTTATGACATTAGTACCATATTTTACAGTAGTAACCTATATATTTTAGAGTAGTTTAAGTTAGTACTACTCCATGTCTCTTTTAGATTAATTGGTGGACTAGACATGCTAAATTAATATTTTTTTAGTCCTATATGTGTCAATTTACTTGTTACATAAAAGGTATTTTTACCGAGCCTGTTCTACAGTAATTGAGTAGAAATTAGGAGTATTAGGTGCTGATAGGAGTATCATTAGGTGTAAATTAGTAGTGGTGCTGATACTTATTACAATCAATTATTAATTATTTAACTTTAATGTAATAGCAGATATTTCTTGTTGAAACTCCATATTCAAGGATAAAATAAAGCAAAGCTTAAAGTTTCAAATATTTTAAAAATATAAATGAGCTACAATTGTTTCGCCTTGCGGCATCATCGGGCAACATAGATGACGCAAGGCGAAACAATTGTAGCTCATTTATATTATTAAAATATTTGAAACTATAAGGTTTGCTTTAATTTATCCTTGATTAATTATTTAATTTGACTAGACTTAAAATAACGTAGAACTTACATGTAATCACCTTGCTTATGCTTATAATTTTATTCTGTATTGAATACGAATGGTATTTAAATTGTTATCAAATTTAAAATAAATATTTACTATTTAGTGAATATTGTCAATTGCAGCAAAGTATTGTTTCGTTAAAGTGTGAATATTGTAACTTCTGATTTATTTAAAGCAATATTATGTTTTTAATAAAATGTAATAAACAAATGATCAAAAAACTTGGAAAATGTAACAACACTTGCTCATTTAAAATAATTCAAACATCCTTGCATATCAATAGGAATAGGAAACAAAATTGATTCTAGTAATAATACCTTTGGTGCTCACTATAGTATGTATTTTTTGATTAACATATTTAAATGTTTATAAATTTAATTCAAAATATATTAAGTTATAAAACGAGTCTGTTTGCTAGATTCATGAATGAGTATCGTAGTCATATAACAGACACGATAGTCGTAATTAAGTGTACATTATATTTTATTTTATTAGTAGCTATCTACACTTTTAGATTTATGTAAAATACAAAGAAAAAACTTTCCATATTGTAGTCATAATAACCTAACTCCCCCAGGGGCTCACATCTGGTGAGTACGGGGTTGGCAACCCCGGGGTGCCCGAGCCGGATCTAATCTTATTTCAACTTGTCTTGGATTAGATCCCTCCTTTCAACTTTCCTATCAGGTCTCTCTTGACCACCTCTTGTTCTTTTCGACCCTGACGCTATTAGAGTATTCGAGGGCTAAGGTGTCTTCAACTTCTCTTATCTCTTGTTCCATTGAAGATTCTCATGATGTGTGATCAAAAAACAGAAATACCCCAGGTGGTAAAGCCTGCAATGGTAAATCCAACCGCCAGCTCCGATCGGGTGAAAGCCCCGGTGGCTGGCGCCGGTCGCATGGATTCTGAGGGCGACCAGACACACGATGACCTATCGAAGCGTGATCAAGACCCATTCCTAAGAAGCTCTACAACGCAAAGAACCCCGCCTAAGGTTGGATTCATTATAAACTATGAAGAAGAAAATGCGGGATTGAGGAAGAAACTTAGCGAAATTGAGCAGATCGTGATGAAACTAAGTAATGAAATTACAGAATTGAAAAAGGAAAATCAGGCCTTGAAGAAGGCACACTATATAAACCCTATGCAGGAGGCATCTAATTGTAATATAGGAGCTGACACTATAGAATATGTGACAGATGAGGAAGAATTAAGCAAAGAAACTGACTGGTTGTTCCAAAAGAAAAGAACAAGTAAAAAAAGGCGAGCAGAGTTCTCTCCTGAAATTGATCAATCGAAAACTGGTTTTGATGCAAAACAGAACGGAAACAAACGAACTCAAACCAAAGAAAGACCGCCACCGCCGATTAACATCAGCGGAATAAAGGACTATGCCACTGTACAAACCCTGATGAAGTCCATAACCGACAAAGAATACAAGATAGTCTCGCTAAATAACAATATCTGGAAAATCAACACACCAGACCCAGAAACATACCGAGCGCTAGCAAATAAATTGTCTCAAGAAAAGCATGAGTGGTTTACATACGAAAATAAACAAGATAGGCCTATTAAAGTCATGGCTCGAGGGCTTCATCAAACATGTGAGATAGAAGAGATAATAGAGGATCTAAGGGCAAAAGGCCTGAGCGTAACAACCGCTGTTAATATCCTGAAGAAAGAAAGACAAGTAGACGAACATGGAAATGAAAGGGTTACGAAGAGAGGTCTACCACTCTTCATGTTAACTTTTAACAATAAAGAAAAGATAGAAAATATCTATAACATAAAAACGATTCTCAGTATGAAAGTCAAAATTGAACCGCTGCGCAAAACAACGGACATCATACCACAATGCAAGAAATGCCAAGGTTTTAACCACACCCAAAAATATTGTCAAAAGGAACCCAGGTGTGTGAAATGCGTTGGCAAACATGACACGAGCAAGTGCCTAGTGAGAAGGGATACGCCCCCAAAGTGTGTGAATTGTGGTGGGCAACATCCGGCTAACTACCGTGGACGTGAGGTAGCTAAACACTTGCAGAAAATAAGAAACCAAAACAGGAAACCACATAACAGATACATCCCCTCAAAAGCAAAAGAAGTACAAATTGAAAGGAGTCATGAAAAGCGTGAAAGCAATGAAAGCAAGTCGTATGCAGGAACAGTTAAGAACCTGAGGGGAGAAGAATCAAACGAGAGCAACGATAAAAAAGTACTTAAAGAAATACTAAGAAATCTAACATCATTATCAGAAAGATTAGAAGAGCAAAAGGAGATAAATAAGAATATTTTCACAAAGCTTCAGTATCTGGAATCAAGAACAGGCAAAGTGCACAAAAACCGCAAATGAACAGCACAATTAATATAGCTTGTTGGAATGCAAATGGACTGCTGCGACATATCCCTGAGCTGGAGGTGTTCCTTAATACAGAAAAAATAGACATCTGCCTGATATCAGAGAGCCACTTCACCAGAGAAACTCATGTACAAATAAGAGGATATTTTTGTTATCATTCTATACACCCGGCCAACAGAGCAAGAGGGGGATCAACAATACTAATAAAACAGCATCTGAAACACTGGGAAAACGCCAGGATCGAAGACGAAACAATGCAGGTTACAACTGTGAATTTAGAGACTGGGAAACACAAGAAATTTACCGTTTCAGCTATATACTGCCCCCCGAGACACAGTATTAAAAAAGAAGAGTATATAACCTTGTTTAGATCCCTAGGAAGTAGATGTATCATTGGTGGAGACTTCAATGCCAAAAATACTTATTGGGGTTCAAGATTGACTACAACGAAAGGTAGAGAGATGTTTGCAGCTGGTCAAGAATGCCAGTGTAGCTTTCACTCCGGCGGTAAGCCGACATACTGGCCGTCAGATACAAACAAAATACCGGATACAATTGACTTCTTTGTGACCAGAGGTCTTTCACACAGATACATGGAAGTAAAAAACTACGAAGGGCTAAGTTCAGACCACACGCCTGTTATAATGACAATTATTGACACAATAATCAAGAAAGAAAATACAGCCAGGCTCACTAACAACAGAACCAACTGGCAATACTTTCGAAAATTCCTCAATGACAATATAAAACTCCTAGCAGAGATCAAAACCCCATACCAACTGGAAGACGAAACCGAACGGTTGATAGAGAACATACAACAAGCAGCATGGGAAAGTACACCGGCTCGGCAAACGAAAAGAAACAATGACATATACTATCCTGTTGAAGTCAAACAAATGGTAGATCTGAAACGGAGAGCCCGAAAAAATGGCAAATTAATCGTACCCCTGAAAACAAAACCAGACTCAACAATTTAACAAATAAACTCAAGGAATTAATAAAGGAGGTTAAAAACCAAACAATTAATAAATACCTAGAAAACCTAACAGCTGACAAAGACACCGACTACTCCCTATGGCGTGCCGTTAAGGGAATTAAGACACCTGTAGTGCAAATACCACCAGTTAAAATAAACGAACAGGCCTGGGCTCGAAGTGCAAATGAAAAGGCTGAGCTTTTTGCAGAGCATCTGGAACAAATATTCCGTCCGCTTCCCAAGCAAACGGCAAATGAACACCTATCAAAAGTAAACAAAATAGATAAACAAGAAATCATACCAGTAACACTAAAGGAATTAAAAAACGAAATTAAACATAACTTACATCCTAAAAAAGCTCCAGGTTATGATCTGATTACAGGGCAAATAGTTAAAGAACTTCCGGAAAAAGCCTTGAGGAAACTACTGTCCATTGTTAATGCAGCATTTAGGTTACAGTATGTTCCTAATCAATGGAAGGTAGCAGAAGTCATCATGTTACCTAAGCCGGGTAAACCACTTCATGAGGTAACCTCATACCGTCCAATCTCATTACTGCCAATACTATCCAAAATCTTCGAGAAACTCCTTCTTTAAAGACTTAAGGTTATTATAGAAGATAGGAAGCTCATACCTGCACATCAGTTCGGTTTTCGGGCAAAACACTCGACCATTGAGCAGGTTCACAGAGTGGTGGAGATAGTAGAGGAAGCTATGGAGAGGAAACAGATCTGCTCGGGCGTATTTCTCGACGTGGTGCAGGCGTTCGACGGAGTCTGGCACTGTGGGCTGGAACATAAACTGGAACGGGACTTGCCGGAGCAGTTCTACAGAATTATGAAGTCATACCTTCGTGAGAGACACTTTCGTGTTAGATATGAACATGACTACTCACAAATTAAAACAATCAAAGCAGGAGTACCCCAGGGAAGTGTCCTTGGCCCTGTACTGTACCTTCTGTACACCAGAGATATACCAGTTAATGGAAATTCCACAGTGGCGACTTTTGCCGACGATACAGAAATTCTAACAGTTGGTGACAACATTTTAGAAGCCACAGAGAAATTACAGAATGCTACCAACGCAGTAAGTCAATAGACAAAAAATTGACGCAGAGACTAAAGATCAATGAATCAAAATCTGTTCATATTAATTTTACCAATAGAAGATACGAACCAGCACCAATAACATTAAATGAAAGGAAGATAACATACGTAAACAGTGCAAAGTATCTCGGGATGACACTCGATGCAAAGCTCAGATGGAAGGAGCATGTAAAAAAGAAAAAAGTCGAGCTAAAGCTCAAATTCAATAAAATGTATTGGCTTTTTGGAAGGAATTCCGAACTGTCAATAAGCAACAAAATACTATTGTACAAGCAAGTTCTAAGACCAATATGGACCTATGGTGCACCACTCTGGGGATGTACAAAGAAAAGCAACAGTAGCATAATACAAGTTTTCCAAAATAAAGTATTGAGAATGATTGTCAACGCCCCATGGTATGTGAGGAATGACAACATACATAAGGACCTAGGCATTGAGCCTGTTGAGGAAGTCATCAAGAGGCTCTCTGTTAAGCATCGTCGCAGGCTAGAGCAGCACAAGAATACAGAGATTGTCCAATTGCTGCACCGCAGTGACAACATCACAAGAAGGCTGAAAAGGACCAAGCCAATGGAACTCACTAGGCAGTAACCACATTGGGACCAGCCGTCGGACTGCACCCCAGCACACAGCGAACACATATGTTAAAGGAAAATTGCTAGATGAGGCATGCCTCAGTTGTAATAAAAAAAAATAATAAAAAAATAATAATAACCTAACCTAATTATATTATATTCTGTCTACTCGGCAGAATATAACTACAGCGACTACAGCACAGAGACATAAGCAAATGACAGAAACACACTTTTACAAAAGCACTTTATTTAGACTCAGGGGAATTCTGCACCCTTTCCGTTACCCATTTTATCACTCTCTCTAAACTACCTACATTTGAGAAAGTAAAAAAGAACAGGATATACTTACAGGATATATATTTACCATACTTAATAATAGACTATGTTTTTTAACTACTGAGAAACCAATTCTAATACATGTAAACGTTAATGTCGGTGTAAATAACTTCACCTACGTTTAAAAAAAAAAAATTATATCATAACATTTACAATAATTTATCTGTAAATGTTTATATATAATTATATATATATATATATATATATATATATATATATATATATATATAATTATATATGTCGTCTCTAAAGTCATAATATTATATTTTTTATCCTGAGAAACCTTCAACACAGATGGCAATAGTGCTAACTGTGATATAACTTTTTAGGTCCATTTATGGTACAAATGCTATGTAATTTTTTATTGTAACTTACTTCCATACTGGATTATATATATATATATATATATATATATATATATATATATATATATATGTATATATATAATAACAAATTTGACTTCAACACATTTATAGAATTTAACTTTCTTTAATTATTCATAACATTACGTTTTAAAATAATTTACATTAAAAAAACAATTATTGTCCAATCTGATGCACTTTTTACTTATACACTAACGTCTTAACCTACTACTTATTCTAAGTACATAGTTAAATAAAATTCTAATTCTACCATGTCTTAACCTAAATAAAGAAATAAGAGTGCATCATATTTTTACTTTATTTTTTTTTACTTTTAATTTATTATTATAAAATTGCTCCGGCTAACTGCAATGTACTATTAATTTAATTTTATTTAATTTCTCTTTACGGGTTCGTGAGGTTCTTTGGTGACTATAATTTACATATGAAATATAATTTGATGGTAGTTTATTTAATTCAGATTGTCCATTAATTTTTACTTATCGCTTGGAAGTTTTATTGCTGCTCCGATGTTCCTGGTTCCGTTGTTCCTGGTTCCGTGCACGTGGTTCCCGTTTAGACTGCCAGTAGATGCATCGATTTGCCTTGATCTTTTCGACGAACTTCTTTTCTTCTTTCACTTATTTCTCACTCACTTTCGTGAGGGCGATTACTTTAATTTTTTGTATTAATATTCCTGTTCAAACACTTTTATAACGACGCAATTTATCACACACGTCTATGACGATGATTACTTTAAAACTTATAACGACGATTATCTTTTAAACTATTCTTCGGAGATTACTATTAATACTTATCAAAAAAAAATACGACGTAAATACTATTGTATTTTGACTTTTGATCTCGGCTAAATCTTTCATAACGATCTTCTAAAGAAACACTTGCTCCGGAACTCCCTCCTTCAAACAGTAACAACCAAAAATAATGAACCTTTTGCGCTTCTCTTCCACCCTTATTTATAAGTTCTAATTTCAAAATGCTTTCTTCCGATCCTCTTCCTTCATTGGCTTATTTTAAATCTTGTACGTTACTTCAAGACTGTCGCATTTTATTTCATTGGTCCATTTCAAACATTTTCGGTTGAAGGCATTGACTTTTGGAATGGTTTATTTGACTTCTTGATATCTGTGACTAATGTTAGAATAGTTTTTATAGCTGTCAACCCTTTCAACTCTTTACAATTTATGGCCTGCCGAGCACTGACCTTTTGGGAGCCCTCTATTTCGTTATTATATATATATATATATATATATATATATATATGTCCTATACACATCAACAAATGCAATATATTTAGTATATAATTGCGTAATAAAAACATATTTGAGTGTAATATTTATATAAGAAAACATGTTCAATTCATACAATTACAAATGTAAAATTACCTCTATAATTCAATTTATTCAAATGGTAATGTTTTCAGTTACACATTTATATTTATTATTCAAAAATAGATGATATGATGTAGTCATATTTTATAACAATCAATAAATGGTCAAATAATACCGAAGTAGTAGTATCTAAATGAACAGTGTATTTATTACTTCATAATTTCATGTATTGCATTGATTTAATATACTGAGTTTTTAAATATATTTGTGTTTGCATTCATATATATTTTGAGGAAGAATTAACAACATAGATGTGATACCCATGAGACATAAGGGTTTCATATATTTTCAAAAAAAATGCATTGTTTAAAAACTGTACTATATTTAGTAATTAAATAAAATTCCGTAAATTATAAAATATATAGCCTACTTTGACTATAGACAAAAAAATCTGTATTTTTGATTTGCCTTTAGATGTTAGTCTACATGCTTTTTACGCCAAATTCGTATTTAAATAGTCCCTAATAAAAGAAGTGTGTTTATATGAAATATAAATTTTGTTGGAAGATAAAATATAAATATGAATCTTAATAAATTAAAATTAAGATGTGTATTTTACATTTCAAAAATTTAAGTAACCGTCTTCCACCCTTACTTTAATATCAAGTTAAATTAAAATTTACATTTTAGAAACTGATATTAAATATAGTTGTTACAGATTAATACTTAAATTTTGTTGATTAAAATATATGACTTAGTCTATAATACATATTTATGAAGCAGAGGATGACAGGTTTACTATTTGTGACTCAGTCGGAGAAGGTGAACAAAACTGCTTTACACATTTATCACACAAATAGGACGAATAATTCAAGTGGAATTCTCGGAAATTGCCAAATGTCTCTGCCGGAAATATTTTAACTTATCTAATCCTAATGATTTTACACTAAATGTGTTATTAGAAATTACAATATAATTCATTATATTATGTAAGAAGAATTTGAACAGTAAATTATTTGTAAGTCCTAATTCTCTTTTTAAGTCCT
Organism: Aphrophora alni; assembly: GCA_963513935.1. Lineage (NCBI taxonomy): Eukaryota > Metazoa > Arthropoda > Insecta > Hemiptera > Aphrophoridae > Aphrophora > Aphrophora alni. The sequence continues at coordinate 121,593,699 of OY740767.1, read as the reverse complement.
AATTTATTAGGTAACTCAATATATATATATATATATATATATATATATATATATATATATATATATATATATATATATAACAATTCATGTCTCTTCACCTCTTAATAAACTATGTCAAAATATAATATGTAGTTTGAGGGAAAACTTTGACACCTTTTTAACAGTATTGGAGAGTTCACATATTAAACCAGATATCTATGTTCTCTGTGAAACGTGGATTTACGATGATACGGTTAATTTTTAAAAAAATATATATAATTGCAATAATAATTATCGTGCTGGTGGGGTGGTAGTGTATGTAAGACACGAGTTGTCTTGTAGAGGCCTTGCTTAATCAACTGTTTACTCTGCAGATTGTGTGTTGTTACATCTCTCTATACTTCAGACTGAGATAACAATTTTGACCATTTATAGATTACATCATCAGCCTGTTGATACTTTCCTTTCATTAGAGGCTGTTGTTATAAATGAGAAGGAAAAGTTTAAAATAACATAAAGAGTAAACATTTTTAACAATTAGGGTATTGATTGTGAAAAAATAGATATCATTAAACTGTTTTATATGTGAGGTTAATTAGTTGAATCCCTCATTATTAATGCTATAAATAATTAAATTTGTTATATAGGTAAGAGTGGTACAGTGTTTATTTAATGTATAACATTCATATGTTTCACGAAAAGTGTGTAAATAATGATTCGTGTAGGCAATAATAAAAAAGAGAGATCTGGCCCAAGTTTAGATGAATAAAAATGTACATCCGAATTGCAAAAATAACCTAAATTTTGTTTTACTATCTTGCATTATAATAACATCTGTATACAATTTGTATTAAAAAAAGTTTATTTTTGATTTCAGAAATTTGGGATTGGCATCAGACTGTCTTTTTTAAAAGCCTACGACTGTTGGAAGAAGCTACAGGTTTTCCTCCTACCAGCAGTGTTAGCTTTGCTTCTCCAATGTAGCAGAAGTCGAGACAATAGGAATTTAAGTATTAATATTTCTTTTACATTGTTAGAGATAGTTTCTATGAATTTTACTGACACAAACTTTAAAATTGAGGTGGCTATATTTTCGGGAACGGTGTTGTGTGGAAAATTATTGTATACTTGAAATAATGTACCACGACTAGTACATTAATTTTTATTCTCGGTTGATAAAGTTAATTTGGCTAGTACACACTAGATCAAACTTCAATACAAATATATTAAAACTATTCCTTCATAGTTAATGTCTACATCTCTGAAGTCCAAGTAAACATTGGAATTATCAATGTTTTTGAGTTTTACATTTAAAGAAATATTTTTACTTTTTATCAAATTAAGCTGTGATCAGGATTCTTAATTCTGAAAATAATTTTTCTATTTCATTTCTTGACAATTTTAAATTGTCTCAAATATATAATCATTCCAGAGTGCAGAACATTCTATTTTATAGTTGTAAGTAAAGCGATTTATTCAAATATTTTATTTTGTTTTTTTACGAGAATTTTCGGAAACCAACCTCTGTTTTTTATCTAGAGCGAGAAGTAATAGAGGTAGCAGCACTACTCCTGTGGTATTGTGTACAGTAGCTCAGTGCGCGCCTTATTAGAGGCAAACAAACAGCAACATAACCTTACCACAAGCATAGCTGGACGCGCACTGAGCCATTCAAAATAAGCGTTGTATTAGAAAACTTTACGAAATGCAAAGTGCATGATGTATTAAGATTACTGATGGCAAAAATTTGTCAATGGCAGGCACACATCGTGAACGGTCAAACAATTATGAGTGAAGATATTTTCATCAGTAGGTTTGTTTGTTTAGAAGAACAAACATTTAAGATGAGGGAAGAAGTGGTATGTCATTTGTAATGGTAACTCATTCAGGAAATTGTCCTGAAAAATAAGCCTTACACAATATGCGAACTTTCTCAACAATTTCACCGACTGAATTGTTACCAGAAGTTCGATGTTTAGTGGGTAGGTACCGAAAATTCTTTCCGAGAATCAAAATACTGGGCTCTGTTTTAGATTTAGTTAGAATTTTGTTTATTTTTATTTATTTTTTTTAACTACGATGCTAAATAAAAAGTTGCGCAAACATTTTAAAACTTATCAAATATCTGCCAAATCTTCAATATTTCTACTTTGAATGAGAAGGAAATTATTGACCCTTAATTACGTCAAAAATTATACTGAAATAATTATAATTTTACATAACAAATTCATATGAGCTAATATTTTTATTTAATTTAACAAAAAAAATTATAAATCACCATCTTTCATAGGCTTACTTATAAGTGCCTCGATTATCTGTAATCACAGTTATGTACAGCTTTTAAAGTCTTTGTCTTTGTTGTTTAAGTATTGAAGGTTTTCATAGCTAGAAATTTCTAACTACAATTTCTAACTTTGAAAACCTTCAATACTTAAAAACAACATCGTGACTTTATAAACTGTGCATAACTGTGGTTACAGAAAATCGAGCTACTTATAAGTAAGCCTATGAAACATGACGATTTCTAAATTAAAAAAAAAAAAAATATTATATATGAATATTTATTATAAAAATTTCAAAATTAGATGTGGAATTTAATGAGTGTGGTATTTTAATGCAATTGAGAGATATTGTAGTTTGAAATGTATAAAAAATTCCCGTTTCAAATGCAAACTTTTTTATTAAATGGTCGTAACTCTGTAACTATTCATCCAAATATCACAGAACGGTTTAAGATGCCATGCTACATCCTTCGCCTATAATACTTTACTGTTAAAAGGAAGGAAAACTTTGGGTCTGTATCTACCAATCCGGCATGTTAGCGAGGAGTCTATGAAAATTATTTGTTTGTTTATTTAGTTTAACATATGAGTATCAGTTAATATAGTTTAATGTTTTTACCTTGTTTATTTTTAAGTATTTGCAGATTTTCTTATAGTTCTCCATTTTTTTTCAGAAGATACGATGTGGTACACATATGTGAACAAGAGTTCAGTGTTGTGTTTGGTTTTATGATAGAGGCGAAACAAAAATTATATAAGTTTATGTCAACTGTTTATTGTAAATGCAGGTGGTTCTGTAGTGAGTTTATATTATATAAACATTTATTATATACCCATCATTGCATGCTCTAGGAAGATAAAAATATTTGCAAAATTGTCTAATGACTAAATGTAAAATAATAGAAAAATGCCCTTTTCAATTTATTGAGTTATTCCTAACACATTTCGTGTTTCTTACAGAAAAAAGTCTTGTAGATAGCAATATTTTGCAGGTAATGTATGTTACACTTCTGTACTTCCCAGCCATTTAAACTGATAAAATATTTGTTTGGTTTGTTGTCTGGTAAAAGACAGCAATTTCCACAACATAAAAACTGTGAAAGCTATTGCTTCGATTATTCTTAGGTAGAATGCGGATATTTCCATAAGAAAAAAATAATAAATCCAGACGTCTTAAAAACTTATATTCGCCTGATACTTTGTGAAATTACAAAAAACCTGTTATCAAGTGAATATAAGTTGTTAGGAAGTCTATTGGGATTGAAATATTCATGGGAACTCTATGGAATTACGGCAGCATAGACCTCGTTTAACATTATATTCTTCTTATACGTTTTAAAAGACACAAAAACTTGATACCCAGTGAATAAAAGTTGTTAGGAGGTCTATCAGTTTTGAAATACTCATGGCAACTCTGATGTTTGAATCACAGCTGCATTGGGCTACCTCATTTAACATTATATTCTACTGAAACTGCGGTAAACCAACAAAATCCTGTTATCAGGTTAAATTGATTTGCGAGGAAATCTATCTGAATAGAAAACTGAAACGCATTTTACATCCACCCCACAACAGAATGTCTCTCACAATTTGAAATAAAGTGTTTGCTTCGGTATTTTTTGTTTCATAAAGTCCAATAAAATCTTCAGATATGTCAAAATCTTAATACCAGGTAGGCTATATATGATCTGATAGGAGGTCAGTAGAGACGGGGATATATGAGGTCAAAGATAGTGCAGGTGACCACGTGATTTAAGCCCCGCCCCTTCCAATTGTCACACCCTGGCCCCTCCCCCTCAACTATTGCAATGCCCCTTGTCCCTCCCCTTAACTCTTGCCCCCCCACACACACACAAATACATATAAATAATACAAGTACATATAAATAATAATCACAATTACAAAGTACCAACTTTGTTCCCCATATGTAGTTGTCCTATAAAAACTCATTATAACAACACAAAATAATCCTTTGAAAAAGTACTAGTTTAAGAGCCATTCTGTTTCCACTCAAGGAATCTAATTATTCCAACCAAAGAAAACGTCGTAAGAGCACAACTACACTGTTGAAAGTTTCATCTTTAAAATGGATGAAGAAATTACTAAATTAATCTTACTTGTGTTACAACTAATGGAACTTAACTTTTATTTTAACGAAATATTAACTTCTGTAGACCCCGGGATTCTAAAGTAAACTTAGTAGGTTATAACAAATATTTTAAATTCCTATATCATGAAGTTTTTATTGATCAACACATTTTTGTGTAAAAATAGAGTCCCTTTATAGTGATCAAATTGAATTATTAAAATCGTATAAAATTGCGGAGGCAATAGTCTAAAATAATTGCTGTATTTCTAAGTATATAATTATTTCGTTTCATTAATATTTTTTGAAATATATCATTCACGAGAAAGCTCACCAATATAATATATTATATTTTATGTATTTTACATACATTACTACCTAGACACAGTATTACATTCATATTTCAAGAGAGTCAAATTTAATATTTCACACACAACATTGTAATATTTGAAGTTAGTAATTACTGCTTATTTTTGTCGGTATTTATAAAATAATTTGCAACGAATTTTGTTCTAAGATTTAACTGCCATTTTTTAAAAACAGTTTGATGTTGCTAAATATTTTTTTAAATAATCAAATTAAAGTACGTTATTTACTGATAATTTATATTTACATTACAAATAAATTAATGGTTTATTTTAGTCATGTACTAATGCAACATTACTTTTAATTTTTTTTAAATGTATTTTTATTTTTCAATGTCAAAGCATAATAATGTAGAGGGGTGAAAGAATTGTGGGAAAACATGTAATGGGTGAGAATCTGTACAACCGATCATACGTTGGAAGCAAACGTGAATTAATCAATTGCAGCATTACTATTCCCATATACTTCATTACGGTATACAGATATATAGTTAGATGTGTTACGCTACTAAAAAATAAAATAAAAAATGTCTTTTAAAATATTAAATGTGTCATCTGCAGTACTCACTACGGTGTCATTGTTATTAAAAAATCTGTATTCCATAAAAGTACTTATTATTAAAATGTAAATGTATAAAAACGGTAAATAACTTTGTGAGTAAGTACAAACGTATCTACCTCAAAATCACGATTTAGACTTTGTTTACAATATCAACAAACACTGGCTGAATCTCAATTATTTATTCTTGTTTTAAATTTTACCTGTAAGTAAGAATAAATAGAAACTTGTCAATGACAAATGTAATGATAATCTCGTGTCACTTCAAGCTAACTATGCAATCATTGAGATTGGTTCAATTCACCCAATCGAAAATAAAACTTGTGGGATTTTACAATAATTGCTTCAAGAGAATCGCAGATCGCCAGTCACCCATCATTAAAACCCGTCACTCTTTAGTTGTGTATGGGTGACTCTTCTCACTATATAATAATTGTGAAATAAAAATTATCATGACATAAAACTGCATCTATTTTTGTGGTTTTCTTTAATTTCAAGATTCAGTTCTTATTTCAAATAGAATTACGCGAAGAACAATTTTCACCACGAAGAATTTATTTTGTAAGAGACAAGGATATTCTCTTTGTGGAAAATTATGTAATTATTAAAAGGTAAATTTTACCTTGTAATAGAGAATGTCACCACATTGATTAGTATATTATTTTCTAACATTTTTAATATTGTTATTGTTGCACAAATTATTAACCTAAAGATTAAACCGTTATATATACCCATTAAATTAGTTACTAATACAGTTTAACCTAACCTAGCTTGCCGATACTAGTTGGGATCAGCTTAATTACGTTCAAGAATTATTTCGAAACACTTCTACTCGAAGTGTGACATTACACAAATTACATTCACAAAGAATATCAGTTCACTAATAAGTAGTATACACTTTAATGTTTGTTGAGTGTTAAACTTATTAGGGTTTGAAGTAATAATATATTTTGATCTTGGTCCATAAACAGTTTACGTGTAGTTAATCGTGAGTATGGTTACGAATGGAAATTACGATGTAAAAAAAAAAGAGCAAAGTCGTTACCGATTCATTTAAAAGATGTTAATAACTTTCAGCTCTCTAAGCTTACAAACAGTACAATTCGATAGGAATGGAGTTTATTTATTTCACATAAGTTCAAAACGTTTTACACGATGATTGTGGCAATGAAAAACACATTGGAGTATAAAAAAAACATTTAGTTGCACGTAATCTCTAAATTAGTTATTTTCTCGTGGGAACATTCATGTTCATAACAGCGGTTTCTCTCTCCTAAGAAAAGATTGTGGGGGGATGAGAGCGAGCAGTAAATTGATATCTAATGTAATTGAATTTCTATAAAATAATTAAACCAATAATTCTTTTTTTTTACATTTATATGTTATTTATCAAATAAAGTAATAATAAACATTAAATGCAATAATAATAAACATTTAGAAACAATTATTAACCAAATTAGTAATTACTGACTGCGTTGAATTAACGAAGATAATCTCATTATATGTAATTGTCACTATCATACTTATTTATTTGTTTTAATATGAATGTTTTAAATTTAAAGCAAAAAATATAATTTTGTTTTTGAAATATGGGGGGACATCTTGTATATCCGTTGTTGTACCCAAAGTTTCAAAATGTTTTAAAATAGTTATGTAAAATGTGTATGGGAAAGTATAATATCGGCGAAGTAAGTTATAGAAATCCACCTAATGAAACATCAACTAGAGAAAAATAAATGGATAGGAACTATAATGAAACTGTTCCCTTATAAACTGTATAAATTGTAATTACGTTAAAAACATCTATTACGTATGTCTTCTCTTTACACATTAGGATTATGAGGAATACTAATAATTAGACCTTAAAATTATTGTTATCATTCCACAACCCACAAGGGCTATTTTAGGTTTACCTCTAGTTGTTCCATTATTTGAACCACAAGTAACATAAATTTGTTTAAATGTCTTTCTTCCACTAAATTTAAGATAAAACTTTCAAGTTGTTTGTTTAATTAGTGCTATTAAGACGTAGGCTCCGGCTAAGTTAATTGCGGTAATAGAAATAAAATTATTCTCTAAAAAGTTCAATTCGTAATATTTAATTAGAAGACCAATAACATGTATACCAAAATCCTGTTCTGTATCAGCCAAATTTTAATATACACAGATATAAAAAAAATAATTTAAGAAATGTATTTGCTTTATTTTATCTGCTAACCTTAAATAACAAATATTAAAAATAATTATGGACTATTTTCATTGTTGCAAAAAGAAAAATGGAGAAAAGCAATTATTTAATTTTTAATATATTTTAATTTATTATCTTTCAAAAGTATTGGAAAATTACTCAGGAATATAATGCGAGATGTATGTCAATAGCCATTTTCAAGTGTATACATTTAATCACTTCAACGTCTTTGTTGATATAACAATAATGAAATCTCTGTTGATAGATATCGTTATTTATTTGAATTGATTTAATTAATATGATTTTCTGAATTAAAACTTATCCCTTTTTGTTGTTTTGTTATATCAGTCGGTTATCAGGTCTAAAAGTTATGATTACTTGAAAAACAAAATGTATGTTTCATAGGAAACATAGCGGTACAATAATTGTAGTTTTAGAGCAGTAACATATCTTCTATGAAAATTCGTTAAACTCTCCACTTTGCTATAAAAGTTATATGCCTAAAATCAACAGAATTAAAACTAGTTTTAACGTTAAAACTAAATAATATTGCAAATCAAAAGATAAAATATTTCAATTATGATGTGTACTTATAAAAATGATATAGTTTATACAGATAGATATATCTTTTACTTTGACTTACAAATAAATTACTTGTTATTTTTGTGGTTTATTGTTTATGTCTGGATGTTTGAAAAGGTAAAAACGAATAAGAGAGATGCATTTTATAGGTCGTTTGTTTATCATAAAGAACAACATTTATATTATAACAAAACTAAAGCACGAATCACAACAGGATTTACAGTGTGTATTACTTCAGTAATAATAAATAAAAGTTAATGGTGTGTGTTAAAAATGTTGTAGTTTTTATTATGTATTCGCAAAATACATATACTTGTATCTCTATTTCTCCGAACTGCAATTACCATTATTACAATATGTACAATAAACAAATGTTAAAAGTAAATAAATATGTTAATATAAATTAAAATAAGTTCTCTTTTCGATTTACATTACTAGTGTATCATAATTAATTTTAAAAAATAGGTTTTTATATAATATTGAATTGTTACTAATTAAGTTACGTTTTATTTTCTTGTTTGTTTATGCAATAAAGTTGATTAAAAAAAGATATATAATAATAAATAAAAATCCTTATCTTTAGGGACATCTGTGTAAATTTACACTCAATATATTATCGCTTATACTGCATTACGATTTAGAAAATACGAATTGTGATATATTTAGGCTACATATTATTAAAATATTTTGTCGTTTTTATATTTGTCTCTTTTTCTGAAAATTATTAGATAATTTATTTTTACTTTTATTATTCCTATAAAAGATTTTAAACCTTATGTTATAAAAAATAAAATCATCTATTTCTCAATTAGCAATTACTAAAATCTTGATATTTGCAAAATTACCTGAATAGTTTCATATTTTAAAGGTTTTAATTTATGTTTCAACATTATAAGGTTTCTTAAAATTTAACATTATCTTCAATTTAAAATTGTCTGTGGATATGGACAACATTAAATGTAAAATAATTGTTAAACCTTGTGTTATAAAAAAGAAAATCATCTATTTTTCAATTAACAATATCTAAATTCTAGATATTTGCAGATTACAATTATCGTTTTATATTTTAAAAGCTTAAATTATTTTCAAATATGTAATGAAATTTAGAGTAATAAATATTCTGAAGTATCTTAAGTTGGTGTGATACAGAAAAAAAAATAGTTACAATAATGTTTCAATATACTTTTATATTTTTTTAAGCAAACGGTATTTAAATATTCTAGCAATGTTGGATTTCAAGTTTATATTTGTTTATTTAATGGACAATAGAATGCTGTTATCAAAAAAGAATAAAGTAACGTACAGTAATTTGTAATTTGTAAAAAAAAAATTTCCCTAGAGCTAGAAATAATTTTTATCTCAGTAGGCCTACTATTATGATAAATAGAAATCTCATTTAGTAATTTTTTTTTTTTTTTTTTAAATCCTATCGATTTATAATTACATTTTCAGATATGCGACATCAAAAACCACTCATTTTATGTGTACATGGAGTTAAAACTTAACTCTAACTTATCTTACATATGTTTTCTCTTGGCTTTAAATACATTAAATGGTTGATTTTAAACATAATATTGATAATATAATATTATATAATCGCCCAAATAAACATTGACATGTAAAATTAATGTCACTTTTACTCTATTGAAATGCATTCGTCATAAACTGTTTATATTCCTAAATTTTGTAACGTTACACTAAAATGTTAAAATACACTGGTATATTATTAATTCCATTTCAAAGAATAATAATAATTATTTTTATTTCTAACTAGCTGTACCCGGCCACGCGTTGATGTGGCTCATCTGGTTAAATGGAAAATAAATAAAAGACATAAATATAAAGACATTAATTAAAATATGTTTATTTTAACAATGCTTGTGGGTACATAATATTTTTTGTAGTTCCATTGTTTGTGTATATATACAGATTATCTGGTTTGCCGACTCTAGAACATGCAACATATAATTTTATTGTCCATGTGAGAAGCAATCCGTTTCTAGATCTAAGCCACGCAATTGTAAAGATTGGCCGATTGGCCCTGAGCTAAACTAAGAAAACAATATGTTACAATATAATTTTAAAAAAAGACATATTAGAATTTAATAGTAGGCCTATTTATATATGGTAAATGATATATTTTATAAATTGAAAATTGCCTCTTTTAATTATAACAATACAAAATCTCTGTCCTAATTAATATTCCCGAGAAAATAACATTGTGTACAATAACCTGTTTTAAAAAAGTTATTATTTATGAAACATTTAGATAAGTTTTTATTTAAATTGTAGGCCTAACTGTTACAATTTTATATTTGTATTTATAAAGATTCTTTAATTTTAAAATAAAGATATAAATATTGTCTTTTAAGTGTTTTTTATTTCATATTGATATATTAATTATCTTAGAAGTAATTAAGTATATAGTTATGTTATTATAAAATTTGGAAGTGTAATACAGTTTAGATTATAAAATAAATGGGTTTTTTGAATTGTAGGCCTAGTTGTTACAATTTTATGTTTTGTATTTATAAAGATTTTTTAATTTTAAAAGAAAGATAAAAATATGACCTTTTAATTATTTTAAATTTTATATTGATAAATCAAATGGTTTAATAGTTATTAATATTATAATGATGAAAATAGGTTATGACAAAAAATGTTATTTGAGTTATTGTAATTTTTTTATTTAATGTGGTTTAACCAAATGAAAGACGGTGAAAAAATACAACAAATTATTTATATTCACGAAATTAATGCTATGGTAAATGTTATTGTCCTAACGGAATGTCTTACAAAATAATTGATTTAAATATTTGTTAATTAAATCTATCAACATTTTATTTAACAACAATACATTTATTTTGGAAACATTGAAAATATTTAGTATAGTGTGTTTTGTTTTTACTTCAACAGATGTCGTTGTTCACAAAAACCTATCTTAAAAGATAGAAATCCAAATATACAGTTGTTTGAAGTTTGAAATCAGCTGATAATGGAAATATAGGAAACAGTTGACTACAGCTGTTATTATTATAGTCCATAAACATATGTAATGGCGCTTGCATTTTTGTTAAATATTGAGCATATTTTTTGTTGTTTTTATGTTCATTAGATGCTACAGTTTTTCAAAAAGTATATAAAAACACTCGTGGATTCGAATGGAATATTGTGTCCAAATTCCAAAGCAATCGGTGAAGAAATTTCTGAGAATATCGATTTTGAACAAACGCACATTTACATTTTTATTTATATAGATATTAACATATTGCTTACAGGTAACCATGATTTACACTATTTTTAATAATATTCATGTTTCGTCCGTAAAATATAAATATAATATGAATACCCCACACACCATGATTTTCAATTTATCATATTAGTATTTTAAATAGTATAAAAAATAAAGCGTAGGTCAGACATTTTACTGTTCTTGTACAATAATAGAGAGAGAGAGAGAGAGAGAGAGAGAGAGAGAGAGAGAGAGAGAGAGAGAGAGAGAGAGAGAGAGAGAGAGAGAGAGAGAGAGAGAGAGAGAGAGAGAGAGAGAGAGAGAGAGAGAGAGAGAGAGAGAGAGAGAGAGAGAGAGAGAGAGAGAGGGGGGGATGGTGGAGAGGGACGGAGAGAGAAATACTTAAGAACAAGGAAAAAATCATACATACAGAAACATCAAGCGGATAAAATCCAATACTATAAAAATATGATTCAGTGTCTTTAAGGCATTGTTTTCCAATGTTTTGTAAGCGCCCTCCTTTTAAAATCCTATAAACTGCAGTACTTAAACTCTTGCTGAGTCGTCTGCAATCTTTATTGCGTACAGTTTCTTCCATTTACTTTGCTAATACATTTTCTTTGTTTTGCTTCCTAACTGTTCGTTTATAAATGTGATGTTTTCTTTTTCCTTTTCATTTTTTTTTCTAATAAGTAAGTATTCATACATAAGTATTGAAGAATTATTGAGGAATATAATCAGAGATGTAACCCTCTGTTCAAAGAGTATCCGAAATTAATTTGTATTGGGTAAGACAAACTATATCATTATGTATTGGACACCAGTCTCTGTTATATCTTTTCTCTTTTGGAAGATAGCTTCAAATAGTATAGTTCGTAAGGTTTTTTTTACCGATGAAATCGCTGTAGATAGTAAGTACGTCATTATAATATTTGTGTTTAAGAATGTCCCAGCGTTCTTTTTACCAACAGATCCCTTCCCACATTTCATAAATATAACATTCTGTATGCCGCTGTACATGCCACACATAGGTCTAATAGTTTGGGATTAGTGAAATTTCCCTCTCCTGATATCTGTATGATAACTACTCTACTACAGTTATTGGTATACAGCCATAAGCCAAGATTTGTCTGATGGTTTCAATTGGGGACCTAAATGGATCAAATATATTTATAGCTCATTTAACCTTAGATACCTTCTCAAAGGTATCCGTAGATTACCAGTCGAAACGAGATATTCTTATAGGTTGTCTCATTACAATTATGGATTATGTCAGTATCTATCTTTAAAATGCTATTTTGAAAGTATGTTTTACGTACAACTTCCAGTATGTCTTTACCTGAAGAAGTTACACCACGTCTAGGATCATCTACATAACCGGTTGGATGAATCAGTTCCATCGAGGTTATTTTGTGTATCATAATAATTGTGTTATTAGAGTCAATCTCTTGGCAAAGGTTTCACCAAGAAGATTTTTTGTATATTACAAGAACAGAATATTGATGATATTAATACAGTATTGTATACGTATAAGGATTTATGGAAATTATCCCTCTACCAGTTTTCCTAGTCTTATTAAATAATTGGCACGAAATATTATTTTTCCTTTCTACATTTATATTCCGTTATTTTCCCCCATTATTATGGATAAGGATTGATGGTACAGTTATTATTGTATGCGTAGATAATGGCTTCTTTTATATTGGCCGACTTTGAATCGATATCGTTTATGTATATGACGGTCTTACTAAAGGAATTAAAAATATAGGTTAATTGTTCATTATAAGAGTTAAAGTTAGTTTTTTTGGAATTCACTGAACTTTTGGATTTCTGAATCGAAATGTAAGTTCCACATAATTCGACGATGGTCATATGCTAAATATCACATGAGACATGCTACGTAGTTATAAAAATATATACTCTGAGAATTTTGTAATGTCAATTACTTCATTACAAACTTTTATTCAGAAAGTAGGTTCATAAATAAAGCCGTCAATTGTGTCAGCAATTGGACGCATATGTCTGAAGGTTTAAAAAGATAAAAATGAAAGAGTTAAACTTTGTAGATGGTTTGTTTAAAATAATACTTAACATTTATTTTATAAAAAAACTAGAGCATAAAACATATTGAATTTACAGTTTGTATTATTTTAGAGACAATAAATAAAAGTTAATGGCGTGTATGACAAATATCGTAAATTATAAGATATACTTGCACAATATAATATACTTGTATCTCTATGTCTCTAAACTGAAAATACCATTGCTTAAATTACATATTCATTGTATCCATCTTATAAATACATTTAACTACAATGTGAGTAAATATATTGAATTACTTCTCTTATTAAAATATTTACAAAAAATAATAATTAGTAAATATCAATAAATATAACAATATATATTAAATTTTTCATCACTTTTACCTACAGTAGCCTTCATGTATTTCATACATTTTATAAACATATATTTTTATTAAATATTTAATTATTATTATTGTATTCTGAGTTTATTTTCTTGTTTTTGTCCCAAAATAAATAAATTGAAATAAAAGATATTTCCAATAATATTAAAAATATAGTTTTATTAAATAGCCGACTTTTAAAACATCTATGTAAAATAACAATCATTATATTATTAATATGCAACGTTCTGTTGTACAAAACATGTATTGTGATTTTTATTTTATTTTTTACTTTATATTAATTTTTTCAGCTTACTTATATTTCGCTGAAATTTATTACAGCCTATATTTTAGTTTTATTACTTCGAGGTTTTACACCTTTAGTTATATAAAAAAAAAAAATCATCTTTTTAGCAACTTGCAATTAATTACTAAATTCTAGATATTTTCTAATCGTGTAAGGTTTTAATAGTTTCATTTTATTATGGAAATTAACTGGTCCCTTAAAATATAACATGATCCTATAAATTTAAAATTGTATTTATGCTTAAAACATAAAATACTATTTATTAAGTTAAATTTAATAAAACTCATTTTTGAGTAATCGTATCCAAGGCACAGATTTTAATCTAAGTTATTTTATACTTAATACTTACTCAGTATTGTGCCTTATTTTGTAACATATCTTACGCGTTTCAGAACCTATGTTTCATCTTCAGACTCGCTCCTGGAGGTCGTTAAATCATTCAAACAACACAAAATTTACACAACACGTACAATAAAGAAATAGCACTCAAATGCGCGACAGGTGTACACCAACGGTTCAAGAACGACTAAAGTAAAGGTTGTTTATCTTGGTTTGTACACGACGTTATCTATCAATGTCATCGCGGTATCTTATAACAAGTTAGATCGGAAGCTAAGTTTATCTTTCAATAATTCATTTTTATTATTTTTGAAAGCTTTATAAATTTCAAACTCCTCAATGGAATCCATGTATTTCCCTTCCCCACATGTATGTAATGGATGGAAGTTAGTAGTACATAATTTGATTTTTTATTAATAATATTATTAGTGGGGAGCTGTCTCTCTGAATCTAGTTTTAAATATTCTGCCATTTTGGTCCATATAATAGCTATTGCAGTCACTACAAGATATTTTGTATACACATGTTAATGTTTAAACAGGTGTCGTTATTTTTTGGATTGAGATAGTTGCCAATATTGTTTTTGTCTGAAACGCTAGAGTTATGTTAACTTTGTTAGGTATGTTGGTTAACATTTTGGGGAAGACACTGCCGTAGTCTATAGAGACAAAGTTTTTTTTTCCTTTCTGGTCTTTTTTGATTGTACAATTGTTTCTTTAATAGTCTGTTGACCATAGACATCATATATCCATTTGCTACAGCAATACATTTAATGGTTTTTAATTCCTCTTGGAAATCGTCATCTTCCATTGGTGTTGTTACCAGTCTATGGACAAAGATATTATAAGCTGTAGTGGGAGGTTACCTGTATATTTTGGATTTAAAGTTATTTACTTGTTTTTCTATTGATTTATCTAAAAATATGAGTGTTTATTCGATGAAACAATAGCATATTACATGATATTGTAACAGAAACAAATATACTGGATTCTACAGCCATTGCCGAACTAATTATCTTATTAGAGGCTTTACGTAAACACAACTGTTTTTTTTTTGAATGGTCGATAGTTTAACCAGGTGGATGGACTGGCACTTTCTGAACTATTAGCGGATATATATTTGAATCATTTTGAAAACACATATTTATTGTCTAATAAAAATTAATTCCATTATCAAATAATGTATTACACGAGATGTGTTGATGACTCATTCGTCATATTTAATGGATCACTTCGCCAGATAGGTAACATTAAAACATACATAAATACATAAATCTGTAAAACATTACAGTTCACTCTTGAAACGCAGATAGAGAATAAACTCAACTTTTAAATATAACTCAAAAGTAACAAAAATTAGTTTTGAAATGGCTCGTTTACTCAAGGGTTAATAAATAAATTTATACAGTACGCGAAGTTGTTAATAAGTAATTGACAATACTGAATGTTAATTTGAAGATATAAAAGTGTCTAGTATGTTTTTTATAATTTTTATATTTATATATAAGTAGTATTTTTGTTTTAAAATGTGTATGACAAACTCAAAATAATTTTGAGTGTAAAAGAAACTAAGGGTAAATTTTTTTTAGTAAAGTAAATTTATCATATTATGCACAGAATGATAAGTAAGTCTTTCTGTAATTAAGTCTAAAGCTGACAACTGATAGATAATAATCTATAGGTGGGCGTGGTTACTCACAATGCCCATAATCACAATGGAGTTTTGTTTCTCATGAACAAACAGATAAGATAGATTTTGATAACGTTAGATTACGTATAGCTTCCAAATCATTTTTATATAAATGAATTACAAATTCGAACACCGTAGAACACATCACGTATTCCAACGTTTCACTGTAACCAAATTGCTTGATTGCTGATTCTATAGAAAACAGGAAACGATTTTAGGCACGTACATCTGGAGTAATACATAGGTGATAAGTTGTTCTTGAACTTAACACTAACAAAAGTTTTAACGTTTTTTTACAATATTTGCTTTAAAATATCTAATAAAAAAAGAATGAGTCGTATTTTTTTTTTTTTTTAGTTTATAATACCCAGCTTATTGAAATTAACTTTTCTTTTTTTTTTAGTAAAACAAGTTATTAGAATATAATATATATATATATTTCTAATTGTTTTAATTTTATATCTAAAATACCAATGCGTAAACTTAATGAGGTTATTTTATAGTAGTTCGGGTTTTTCTGCAACAGGTTATTATTTAAATAATAAGCTCAAAATAAACTTCACGGGATTTGTATGGACTAAGTAAAATTCAAAGGATAACATTTCTTAATCTCTCTATCCTCTAACATTCAACTATACTTCTTTTATACATCATCTATACACCCACCCCTCTTCGATCTGTCTATTCATTACCCCACCCAATCCATTCATCTATCCACTTATCCATCTATTCACCCATCCATTAATCTATCCACTTTTCCATCTATTCACCAATCCATCCTCCCACCGAACTCTCTATTCATCCATCCATTCATCAATCTACTCACCGTGTATTTATTCATTCATCTAACAATGAATCCACTTATCCATCCATCATTTAATCTATCTATTCATCGACACAACATACTATCTTCCCACATATCTTTATAACAATCTAATAAAATATTGATCTATCCATATGTCCATCTATTCTTCCTGTGACATTTATATATTTTTTCCGTTGAAATTCCTAAAGGTTATAAATACTTCTTTTTGTTTTAAATTACAGGAAAATAAAATAAATAGAATATTGAATGTTTTGATAAATATTTTTTTTATTAAACTTATTCAAAGCACAAATACATGCCCTTCATTATACATATATTAGATATGAAAGGGAAACAATCTAATCATCTAATGTTAAAAATGAATATGTATATGCAATAGGGTTTAAAGGATGGAATATTTATCAATAGTTTATGCTTAATGGTGACTTGTATTTGAATTACACATCAAAGAATTTTAAAATATAACTAGCTTTCAAAAAATATAAATAAAAATGATAAAATACTGCCATTATAAGTTGTTTTGTTTATATCGTTTTTCCTATTCAACTAAATAAAAAATGCAGACTTTATTTCTGTATTTATTGGTACAAACCCAAACTCTCTTTCATGGCAAGTAGCAAAGTCATTGTAATAACGAAATTTCAAACTCTGAACTCTAGTGAAAAATATATGTTCTTGTAGGGATGAAATGTGGAAGGAAATATTCATTCATGCCTCCACTTAATAGTAAGTGTATATTACAATAAATATTTTACATTATTGTACAACTTTGAGGCCCACCAGAGCCATTACACTGACAAGTGCAAAGCAAGTGGAGACTATGAAATATACACATATACGAGGCTGAAAAAAAAACTTATATAACAACTGTTTTAAACGAAATACCAAATTATTTCTTATACTGGTTAAGTAAAAATGGGAGGAAGCAAGATTTATAATAAATAATATAATATTGAACATTATGTCAAGTTTAGGATTTATAAAAAAATGACCCGCGATTCACCAATATAATTTACATTTCCAAAAAGACCCTTTATTTGAACTATTGGGCATTACATTTATAAGATGTATTTGTATTAAATTTTATAATGTGTCTGGGTTAACCACGATGGCGCCCATAAACTTGATTTAAAATGTTAAAGTACGTACTTGACCATTTGTTTATTATTTCTTGAAGTTAACAGTACAGTTGACATATATAGGGATATATATGATATAGTAAGGCGACTCACAGGCTGAATAGGGAGAAAACTGCACATTTCTTTCCTTCTTGTCAAAATGTGGCGTAAATAATGATTTATATAGGAACCTACTTTATATATTATGTTTTTAAAGGTTTGATAATAAATTTCTTGTAACTAATTTACTCCGCTTAAAATAAAATAATAATAATAATAATAATATTACTAGCAAGTAGGTGATCGTTACAAAAAATATTAATTAAACCATTAACAAAAATTATATATATATATATATATATATATATATATATATATGGTCAATCAGATCATCCTGTAAAACTTCCGTACAATGTACCTCCGTATTTTAATCAGTTCTGCCGGTATTGCATAATAGACTCATTTTGTGTCAGCCTCTGAACAGCTAATTTCATTCTCTCATTTTGTGGGAGGTCTCTACTTTTTCCTCAGTCTCGAGTAATATAAATTTTTTTGTTCTAACTGGTTCATTAGTAGTTATGTTCGCATAACAAATCAAAGTTATCTCTGAATTACCAACCCGTAAAGAAGTAAATGAAAATTGGAGTTAAGTAAATCTTAAATTCACGCTAGCTCGCAACTTGTTAACACTACGTTTCACAAATTGTACTGTTATTCCATATTTTTTCATGTGTTACACTCCCCTCTTCATTATTATTCTTTTATCCTTGTTCGTAGAACGTTTTATTGAACGCTGTCACGAAATTGAAAAATTATGAATATATACTTCCAAATTATTGAATCAAATTTGCCTTAAAAAGTTTTTGAAACAAATAATTGGCGTGTAGTCTACTAAGAACAACGTGACACAGTCTCTCATTTATATAACCCGCAATTATATTGCATAACGCCCCTCTCATTATGTTTTCAATACATCAAAAATACAAATTAAGATTGAAAAATTGTATTGATAAGAGATATAATACAGTAATTGCCCTTTTGAAAATTTATCTTATTCAACAAAAATATGTGATTGTCAATATAAAATAAAGTAACTAACTGTTTTTCTTTTAATAACATTTTTGAAAAGTTTTATTACTTTTACGATTTTCATAGAAAGATTCAATGGTTTTTAAATCAAAATGTAAGCCTTTTCTACTACAACTGTTTTCCTCCAGTGCTCATCCAATCACATATTTAGGTCTCAAGTTGAGTCTAAACATTAACAGGGAGGAGGATGTTTTTCTACTCATTTTATTTTATGTGTGTAAAAAATTTTACTTTTTAAAAATATTGTATGCAGTTATTCTTAGTGATTATGAATGACGAATATAAAGCTATTGAAAAATAATTACGATTGTCCATCACAATTTAATATTTTGTCAATCGGTTATAAATTTGTAATATCCATTAGTTTATTATTAACTATTTTCGGATCCTTAGTAATATCAATTAATCAATTAATACTAATCTTGATTTGTGTTTCTTATAGCTTATAAATACAAATAAATACAGGCGGAACTTTGAGTCTTTTGTTTCTATACAGTTTTAGTAGTTCAACCAATTTTAACATATTTTCATGACTCCTTCTACTTATATGTTATTTTTACTGGGACGGAAATAAGTAAATATATTATTGATAAATTATTGTTAATTAAGATATTACATGTGTTAATAAATATATAAATATATTTAAATAATTTTCGGAGAATTGAATAAAATTTGAGAATAATTAAACACTATTAAATTGAATACTTGGTTTAATTTCATCTCCCGACTCTGAAGAAAATAGTTTATGTTTAACAAGTTGATTATCAATTGATGGTTATAGTAGATTTCAACAATGAAAAGTCAATATTTGAAAGTGTTTATTTTTCACCTTCAATGTATTTTTCTATTCATTATATTTTGAAACTACAAATATAGTTGATTGTCAAAGGGTTTTGTAATGTCAGTTAATTCCTTCGGTAGTCTATCACGGATAAACAACTGAACTCTCTCCCAAACGTAATTCAAAATCTGAGTTTTTTTTTTTTTTTTTTTTTTTAAGAATAAAATTGTAATAACAAAAAAGAAATCTGTCAAACATTTAATGCCTCTATTGTAGAGTATAGTTTGGATGAGCAATATACCTTTCCCATTGACAGGTAGTTATTATTAATTTTATAACTGAATAAATTATATTTATTAACAAAATATCGCGTTAAAACTTTAGAAATATAAGTCGTGTAAAATAAATATAGTTTCAGATATACACGATTATAAAAATAGAATTTTGTATAAGCGAGCATTGTTATTACTTCATTGATTTTAGTTATCAATATCTACAGACTGTTTTAGTTTATTTTTACAAAATGAATTTAAATTTTATCTCGAGATAATTATTGTAGTTTATAATTTCTATTAGTTCAATGGGATTATTTTATTTATAGAAGAAATTAAGTTAAATGTTTGTGAGTGTTGTCTAATATTAGAATGAACATTTTTTTTAAAGACACAAGTAGTTTCGCGTAATTATTTTCTGTATAAGTAATAATAATAGAGTTATTCCAATTAAAACAAATGTTTGAATAATTTAAAATATTAATAATAAGTGTTCGGTGGCAACTATGTGTTATTGAATGCCTACTTTTTTCCCACTTCACAGTTGATACTGTGTACATTACAATAATTATGGGAATGAAATCCTTATCTTATTCTAAAGAAATATATAATAATAATTACCATTGCTTTGAACCTCAATGTAACTCTTTGCATAATTTATTATAATCAAAACTCGTTAATGTTTAAAATTTACGTTCACAATATTGATTTCATAACGGAATATTAGAGAAAGACAGGAATTTCATCCATCATGATTCAAAGCATAATCCTCAATGTTCAAGATCGTGTAAAATTACATTAATTTTTATTTTCTGATTTTTTGACTTTGATCAGAATGTTTTTAATAATTAGTATGCATTTTCCCGAAATTAAACCTCAATTTCCCGCATGAATAGTGTTTTATTTACATGCTACCTTGTTTTAATTTATGTATTGCTTAGCAATGTATAAGCGTATGAAAATAAGACGTAATGAAAAACATTTCTTTAATGTTTTCCTATGCTGCAATAATGAAGACACGATGTTATTGCATTTTAAACATATACTTCGGGCAAAATTAGGTGTTTATGTTCTTAGGTTGTAACTCTAATATCTCATTTATACACAAATTGTGTTATTATTTTAGATCATTTTCAAATACATGAACATTAGTTGTACAATCCTTGTTATTTTTAGGTGGGTATATTATTTAAATTTTCGGATAAGAATTGAAAAATATTTACCTTAAAAATTACAATAAATTTTATTATATTTGTTTGATGATTATTGTAAATAAATTGAATCAATACACACACGCTCTATCACTCTAAAATATTCAGAATTTTTATGCAGTTTGTTGGGTGAAAAATATTTCTTAATTTTTTTAATTGAATGTTATGTTTATAAAAGTGACAAGTTCTTATTTATACCAATATGATATACTTTGTAAAAATAATAGAGAGTTGCTATTGAGATAATTTAAGGATCTTTCATTGTTGACTTTTATCCTAGTTTACTGTCTGTCTCTGTGATCACGTACGAACGAAGGATACGAAAGACAAGATATACCGTCGTCGATTAACCATTTACAACTCACTTTAACCACTTTAGACCTCCCTCGCGTCTAATAACACAGAGATGTTGGTAAGTTTACTCTTCATTAGTAGGACACACAAATTACATTAATTGTCGCTATTTCTTTGTGCAACGAATATAAAGAAACCCTTTTTAACAGTTTTGTTTGGGTTAATATCAGGTCTAAGAATTAGAAGGTTGGTATTTATTTACACCCCCTACTAAGATGTTTCTGTAATTGTCTACTACCTATATGTACTTATGTTATTTTTACTGGATTTTCTTTTTCCACATCTCCAATTCTATCTTAAACTTTTAATCTAAACTTCTCCTAATCTTATGTCTATCACATTGTGCATAAATTGACCATTTTGGAGCTCTCGCCTTGATAATCCTAAATAAAATTATTAAGTATATATCATTATAATATTTATTACTTTTTACAGAAGACGATATCCTAAAAATATAATAATGTGCGTGTTTTTAATGATTGATGATATTACAATAATGTGTTTTTACAGTTTTTTTAAATTATTAGGTTTAAACTAATACAGATATTACAAATAATATGGTGGAAACAAATGTATTTTATGGCCAACAATAACTGACAGTGTTTTTATGGTACAAAAAGAAATAGTTAATTATTCCATCAAGAAATTTAAATATATTGTTGTAGAAACGTCATACAAAAATGGAAATTGATATTTGACGTTATAGTGCTGGACTTTAACCTTAATTCACGCACATGCTGTTAAATGTACTATTGAATACAACATGTGACATTGTGTTTGTACTTAGTTATATATATAATGTTTGAATATATTTCGATTTATGGCCGATATTTTTCTTTCTGTCAACCCGAAAGCAGATAAAATAAAATTAAAAAAACTATAAAATAATAATAATAACGTTTAATAAGTTTCAAAACTGATTTAATCAGGGATATCTATCAATTACATTAATTTTGAATATTCTCAAGGAAATGTACTGGAATCTAGTATTTTAGGAAAGATAGTGACATAAAATAGTAACAAAAATATAAGAGCAAAAAAGGTCTTTGTTAGAGAAATATCTGTGTTGTACACTAATACTGTAAGTGATTTACATAATACAGCCTCTATTTAACATTTATAAACTCATTATTATAATTTGGAATTATTTTCAATTTGTTTTATTTTTATTATTCCTGCAACACTTGGTACCTAAAAAGTACCAACATAAGTTAATCTTAGCAATGATTTCCGACCAATTAATTAATTTCTACAAGATCCAAAACAAACATCGTTTTAACCATAACGCGAATAATATAAACGCACTAGTTTCATTTGTATTTTTCATTATAGTAACAAAAAAAACTTATATTTATTTTCAGGTATAAAAATTGTTTTATCTGTTAATAGAGATAGGCCTACAACGCAGTATATTATTACTGCTTGCTGATTATTCAACAAGCTCTATAAGACTTCCGTCAGCAATGCAATTTTTTATGGACAAATACCATTTATCTCTGCCCCGTCGATGCTCCTAAAAAGATTTTCCAAAAATGGGACCTTCAACATAATGGATTTCACGTACACGAAAACATTTTTATATCAATGTAATTTTATCAAAATCGTTTCGAAGTACCCGAGTACATGTTTGTAATTATAGACAATTTGTTAGTTTAAAGTACGATTTAAGGTATTTGTAAACTAATAAATTTATTTCAATTACTGAAATGAAGTTAAATTTTTACGTGGAGCACTGAAAATCAAAATTAAACACTTTATTTAAATTAAAATCTTGTACAATATACATGTTTTAATGTTAAGAAAATCTAAAGTTTTGATAACGGCGGCTATTGCACTATTTTCATAACTTATGATTTTAGAATAAGGCATTTCACTAAATGAGATAAGGTGGAAATTTCAAGACCTTATTAAACATGGCGGAAGTTGGTGGTTGCATGATAAAGATTCTAGTTTATTCAACCATTTAAAAGCTCAAAATGTTGCAGATTTAAATTCTAGTGTTGAGAATAAGTTCCTCCTCGATAATGTTAGGTATATCCTTAACATACCTAAAATCAATTTTAAAATGAACATTTATATCAATCATTATTTTATACAAGCTGTTTAAAAATGTACATTTGAGTTAAATAACTTTCATGAAAACGTGGCAAAATTGTAAATATATACACTAACCGTTAAAATAATACATGCGGATATAGCAATTCGATCAATCACTTGCTTTCTTAAATTAAAAAATATTAAAAAATATATGTATCAAACATTATTTATTACAACCGAAAGCCTGCATATGGGCACGTATTAAATTAAGATGTTTTGAAGAGAAACTTATATTAAAGTCTCAAAAGATGTAGATCATCATAGTAAAGATTAATGGTAAAGTTAACTTCCCTATTTGTAACTTCATATGTCTATCAATTCATGATTTCTCTTGGAAAGACAAACTTCGTTATTAATTTTGTATTTCTTGAATTAGCATAATCGTTTTTCTTAATCTTTCCATGTCTTTAAATAATATTTTTGTATGAAATATATGGAAATAAGAAGCATAATAATTATTATGCTTTAGAGTAAATACTAATTCGAGACTGGTTTACATAATGTCGTTAAACAACGAACTTGTTGAAAATAACTATAGAAAAATGAACAAAGTTTACCCTATTTAAACTAAAAACGGAAACATTCGTGTACTTATATATTTACTTTGTATAATTCCAGTACAGCAAATTGCATTGGTTATTACGGAAATAATAAATAACAAAAACAAAAAGTAGCTGTGATACAGCTTATTAACTTATACAAATGAAAATCAAAATCAAGCTTCCTTCTTTTGAAATACCAAGTGATCCATAATGACTTAAGATATTGGGTCACACCTCTTCATAGGTAGTAAGGCGATAAATAATTATCGTAATGTTTTTTACCCATTAACACTACAATTTTTTTTTTAATTGGCACCATTTCACGTCAGTTACATATCGTTTAACAGTTAACATTACACATAATTAGTAATAATCAGCTAAAGTAAATGAGAATTTTAAAAATATTAACTCATTCAATTCATCAAAATTTTTACAACTTTCTCAACTTCGAAATGAGTTTAATGAAGAAAAGAAAAAATTGTAGAACAGATAATAATGGTAATTTTATTAAATAAAAGAAAAACGAGAATTAGTTTTAAAATGATTGGAAAAGAGAGAGGTAATATTTTTTTTATATATAGAAACTATAAAGTTAACATACAGTAAATACTTTAAATAAAATATTGAAATGTAAGAAATGTAGTTGAATGTAAGATTAAATGAAATAAATCGATGTTGAAAGTTCCGTTTATAATCGAATGTGTATTATATTTTATTAAAGTTTTGAACATATAATATAGTTCATATCAATTGATTTATGACTATTTGTAGTTTATTTGATTTATATATTTTTTTATATGTATATATAAAATATCGACTCTTTATATGGAAGAATAATAAACTTTAGATTATAAATACTATAGTAACGATTTTTAATTTTTATATTAAGTTGTTTTTTTTAAATTAGGGTACAACGTATACATTGTCAAATAAGAAAAATTTTCACAATTTCCTGAAGGGGACAAAGATACATTTACACCAAAGTTTGCCTAGATTAGGCTATAGTTTTAAGAATAGTACAAACTTTTATTTTTACCGCTTTTAATAGACATATAAAGAGGTTGTAACTAATATAATGGCTTTAAAAACATCAAATGAAACTCTTGAACATAGACGTACATTAAAGTAAATTATTTTAAGGTAATATTCGTATTAAAAATGCAATTATGACTTTATGAGAGTGATATTTTAAGTAAAACTAAATGCCAGTTTCCATGACTATTCTCTGACATTTCTTAATTCATAAGTAGTAGTCCGAGTATTATTATATTTCCAAGAATGGCCTCATATTTTCATAGGTGCTTCAATTATATTTCAGATGGATTCCTCTATATATCTATTGGCAAGCGTGGTAATTTTGCCATCCGAGGCGCTTTATTCAATGATATTACCTCCTGCGTTTACTACAAGAGTAGTCGATGCATGCCTGAAACAATAGCCTGTGAACAAAGTGGAATTTGGCAATTTTAAATATTCAGCAATGTCTTTAGAAAATTGTATTTATACCAAATGTTGACTGATACATATTTAGTTATTGTATTTTAACAAATAGGTGTCTCGTGGACGCATTTTTTGCCCTTAAAAAAACAATTGTATCTAATATGCCAAATTAACCACCGTAATAATGCTGAGTATAAATACTAAGCGGTATTATTGGGATAAACATTTTTATTAATTTTGAAATCCCTTAAAGGATACTAGAATTATTAAACTTTTGTCCCCAACATCATTACCAGTCATCTTCATCAGTTTGTCTCATCGACAGGCACCGACATAAATACCAATATCAAGGTTCGTTTCATATCCTTTATTAGAGCTTCCACTAAAAACTTTGTTATATTTCCTTTCATAGGTAACATATTTGATTTATTTATTTTAGAAATCCAATAAATTTCAATTGAAATACATACTTTGTCTATTTCAGCTAAAATTAATATAGCTATTAGCATAGGGTATCTTGACGAGACTAATGAAAATAGGAAAGTTAAATGTTTTCTGTGATGTTCACAACCTCTTTTCCAGTGAAGATGACATGAATGTGTCTTCAGTTTTTCATAATTCAGATAGGTTTTAGATTGTTTCATAATTTATGTAAAATTTCTAAAATTTCAGGTAAGGGGGTGTTCGTATAATCAGATTCAATGTCACTCTACTCCATTTTGGTTCCCAATGTATACTATATTGTTTGTTATTTTTTAAATTATGAAACAATATTTTTTTTTAATACACATCATGTGATTTAACGATCTACAGATTGCATTCTTTTTACTCTCTAGGTGTGCGTAGAAAAGTAATTTTACTCGAAAGGTGTGTAAATAAAGGTGAAATTTACAGACAATTACCAGATGTAGAAGTTAGGCTGTTGTTTTCACCAATCGCTGTGAGCGTGTAAATGTGGACTTTAATTTTATTCATTCATTTTCTATAATAACTTTCAGGACGTATATATTTTTTTAAGATTAATACAAACACTGTATTATATCATATATTTTTAAAACTTATTTCTCTTACATCAAAAAAAATATATCAACTAATTAGGATTAAGATTTACTTGGGCGTCAAACAAATGTGTTTCTGTAAATTGCAATATAGAGAAATACATTTTAGTGGAAAAAAACTTTGAGTAATATTTTCCTGTTAAACATTTTTCGCAGGAAAGAGAAATATTCACAACAGACAAGCAAACAAATTAAGTCTCTGCAACTATGCCTGAGGTTGACATTTAAATCCACAAGATTAAAACAGATTTGTCTGTTTATTTTATACTTTGTATTAAGAGTTTTTAAATGTACCGAAAAGTTTCTAATTTAAATTCTCTCTGAATCCTCTGTGGTTTGTAGGTGGTCAAACAGACAAGCCATAAAATATACAAAATTGTAGCTAGATAATATCCACTCTTGAAAAATTTGTCACTGTAACGTAAGTAGTGTGTGTAAAAATAACATTTATTTAAATTAATTAGGATTTATACTTTTCAGTTTTTTGATCCAAGCTATTTTATTATATTTATTTACTATCCAACATCAAGTTTTCTTACTTCACTATGTAATATTAACTTCACTATGACTTATCATAAGACTTATATAAACTTTAATACAGGACCATGACAGTTCAATCTTAGATTCACTCCCTCTACCACCTCCACTCTCTTATATGGATCTTCAGAATACAAAAACTTATAAAATGGAATTCTTTTTGTATGGAGTGCTATGCAATTTTTTACATTAAGTCGTTATATAACTATGCGCAATATTTCAAATTACAAAAGTTATATTCAAATATGTTATCAACTTTGTGTTTTTAGGCCAAACTTGATATCAATATATTAGAATGCTAGAAACGAATTTTACAGCATATAATTTATTCCATGTTTTGCTGCCCCATTTAGTGTTTTGTGTTTTAGATATATATATATATATATATATATATATATATATATATATATATATATATATATATATATAATTATATATATATATATATATACTTGACTTCTACATTATTTTAAACCAGAATACCTTTGAATATAAGTAAGGAAATAAAATTGACTAGATTATTTATTATTTCACGAACGATATTTAAATACCAAATAAAAATCGAAATTGTAAACAAACAAGTAACACGTATATTATTTATGACATATTAAACAAAATATAATGTGTTTCGTCTATTAATTTTAATTTACATTTTAAGACATAATTGACCTTTGTATGCAAATGTGTGGCATTTTTAGAAAGTAACTTACTTTATGTAGTGTCAACGATATCAGAGTCGTTATAATTAAAACAAAAGGCATTTTTGTGTGTTTTAAGTTTTGAGGATACATTTTGTCACAACACTTAATATTAAATAAGCACTTGACGTTATTAGTGGGGTTGTGAAAATGAACATGTTCCAAACTATTTTTGGCCGAGATATCGCCAAGAGATGAGGTTAATGGTCAAAATTAAGATTAGTGTATTAATAGGTTACATTATATATGAAACACGACTTGCTAGGTTCAAGGTGAAAACATAGGGTAGAGCCATGAAGAAAGTAACTATACATCATCATAGTACTTACCCAACCCGATTATACAAACTAATACAACACTCAGATCCTTTAAATATAATGTCCAAAATTTCGTATGTTTTGACTTTTGGGAAAATGTCAAATTGCAGGCGTAGATCAATCAATGGTCTTTCTCAGTTTGATAAGTTTTTGTTTTTTTTAATAGTTATTACACAAGTTTTCTTAAACTCTTTATTGTATATATCTTTTAACTGAGGTCGAATAGCCATAGTGTTCTTTGTCAATATATATAATAATATATACAAAACTCCTTTTACGTCATTATTCAATGCGCTATTTTTATTCTCATATGATTGTCTACAATACATTGGATTGAAATAACAAGATCTATACACAGGACACCCTAAGCCGATTAGAAAAATCGAAGTAGTGAAACGGATTATTTATAACTAAACTAATGGCGTACATTTTGCAAGAATCAAGTTGCACATAATTTCACAGCCAATATTCTGCTTTCCACACCATTATAATTTTTGTTCTGTTTTTACATCTATTTAGTTACTAGACAATTCAGATACTAAGTTACAACGATACTAGACAATTTAGTTGTAGTCCACCAAATACCAAAGTTGTTCAATTCATTTAATACTAAAACTTGATTTCTCACTTACGTAAATTTTTACCAACGTCTGTTTAATCTGACTTTTTATTTCTTTCCGTAAATAAACTTATTGTGATATACAGCCACCATATGATACACAAAGGATAAGTTAATTCAATTATACAATATAAGAAAACAACGGTTAGTTATTGCCCAGTTTTTCACAAAAAAAATAAGTACCAACATAATCTTTCAACGTAAACAATATGTTTTAATAGTTCAACACAATAAAAGAAAAATGTTCACTTGAATATGTTGCAAACTAATTCCGTGTAATTATTGCTTCTTAAAAAGTGGTTTCTTCAAACATCCAACATTCCAGATATATTTATTTCTTCCCTTTATATTCTTTATTGTATGATAACTTTGTGTTGCAATTACGTTCGTTTGTTATTTCGTTCAAGCGAACTGGAGGAAATGAAAGTGCCTAAGGGATTCGAAACAATGAAAGCTGCAACAACAATACTACATCACATTGGATTGAAGATATCTTGAACACTCTGCTTTACGTATACAACTTGTCAAACATTATTTGTATAGTAAACGGTATATATATATATATATATATATATATTGTGAGACAGGGAGAGACAGAGACAGAGACAGAGACAGAGACAGAGACAGAGACAGAGACAGAGACAGAGAGAGAGAGAGAGAGAGAGAGAGAGAGAGAGAGAGAGAGAGAGAGAGAGAGAGAGAGAGAGAGAGAGAGAGAGAGAGAGAGAGAGAGAGAGAGAGAGAGAGAGAGAGAGAGAGAGAGAGAGAGAGAGAGAGAGAGAGAGAGAGAGAGAGAGAGAGAGAGAGAGAGAGAGAGAGAGAGAATGTGATAATATTTAACTATGGCGTTTATCATTCTGGAAAATTGAGTCTTGAAAAATATTTATACTTATTAAAGAATTATGTTTATCTACCTATTTCAATATCAATCTTTAAATGGTATTTTTCATACATTATCTTAGCACATTTCTAGTATTCAGACAGACTCAAATTTTTAAGTTTGACGAGGTATAAACAAAAATAAATTATTATAACATATATATTCTGTGTACATCTTCTATCAAAACTTTCCTCAAAGACTTTGCCTGTTCTCACAGTAATCCATCAAAACAAAGATTGACACCTGCTTCTTGTAATAATAATAAGTAATCAATCTTACACCAAAGTTTAAATAATTTACTTAAATTTTTTAACTTGACCTTTAAAATGGTTTCAAATTAACAAAATACATATTGCGTTGTTATTGTATGGGAGATCAAAAGTTCAAAATCTAAAATATGTCCATTGCCATGAAAATGCCTAATTTTCTTGTGTGACAAAGAAAATTGAGATATAAAGACTTATTTATGTTCTTTAGAGATTGTTAGTTATTGCGAGAGTATTTTAAAAATACTTTAGTAAATATTCACCTGTCAAAATAGAAAATTATTATTAATTCTTTTTTACATTTTTCGTAAATAAATTACATTATTAGTTGGCTCAGTGAGGTAACTTAATACATTGTTATTATGTATGAGTCATTACAGGGGAGTTTTTTTTAAATGTAACTATTTTATGAGAATAATCAAAGTAGTGAGGGACGTTTTTTATTTATCAGAAATATTTATTTGACACAAGGAAATAAAAACTAGCAACCAGTTTCATTAACGCGGTTTCAAACTGCGGATCCATAAATAATATAAACTTCCTGTTCCTACCTATTAGGATGACTAAGAGTTAATTAACTTATGTTTACACAAGAACAGACTTCTAATGTACACAATCTCAACCAAAGAGTCAACGTGTATGACATAATTAAGTTTTACTTATTGAAAACTACTTGTTAGCTAATTAAGAGGTTATAAATGGAGGTTTTATAAAGTTAAAATTTATGCATCTGGTCCATTATATATGTTTAAACCTGTAATTTGTTTGTGTAAATTTAGACAGTTTTATATACATAGATATTATTATAATTTTTCAATTAAATATTCTTTCTAATTAGTTATTATTGAATCTGTGACGATAAATTATTTGAAAACAATATATATCATTCCTCAATAAATCTACTGGAATGTAACGTTAATGACCCGAATGTTTTTTTATTTCTCTAATTTAGCATATAGTATAAAAACAACTAAAATTGAAATTCCATGACATTTCTGTACATTATAATCATTAGATAATTTCGTAATATTAAAATTTAATTGGAATTACTTGAAATATAAATTTTACTAGAAGGTTGTGTTATTGCTATTCAAACAACTGTGAATATTTTTAAACTGATGAATATCATTCTGATAACAATAATCGATTAGAACAATAAGTTACATTCGTGTCAAACATATCAGATAAAAAACATAACATTCAGGCTGTAATACAGCCTCGTCAATGCCTTAGCAGGCGAAACCATTGGTCGGCTAGACTAATAAAAATTGGATATTACAAAATAAAAAAAAATGTGTTTTATTATCTTTAAACATGGACATCCACCAAGAACCATCAGTCTCCACAGTAATGAAAATTAAAGAAATTTACTTTATGAATTTTAGATTTCTACCTCTTTAGGTGTTGGTAAGGTGGTTATTGGTTATTCATTCAGTCAGGAAAAATTATTTTATATTAACAAACTTATGGTCGGATCTAAGACCTATGTAGCTGTACATATAAATAACTTATGTAAGAGAAACCAAATTAATATCACAGAGTTTAGCAAATATTAATAAATTTGTTAAAACATATTGTATCAATATTAGTGTTTTTTGTAAAATATCCACTTAGATATTATTTACTTTAAAGAAGGAATTTACTCCAAAACTTAATGTTTATACGTTAAAGGGTTTTAGATCAATGTTGTTACGTCTTTCCCTACATTTGATTTAATATACGGTAAACATATTTCAACCACAGTGTTAATCCATTACTGGGTTTAATATTAATTTTCTTCCATAATAAATCTTAATTTTAAGAATGGAAAAAAAGAAGTTTATGTTAGTTATTTCTTACCAATCAGATAAAGTATTCATTATTTGAGGATTAAGTAATAAACCTTAAATATTGGTCAAATATGATGTAAATCGTGTCCTTTTATTGTTTTAATTATAAAACTTTAACGTTCATGTTGCATATTATATTTTCTTTCAAACATGGATACTGTTCCTCATTATGTAACATTATAGAGTTCACATATTTGTAATATCATAAACCTATTTTTCTGATATTTCATTTCCTAATAGTTTCAAAAAACTTCCCAACCCTAAAAAGAATCAAATATAATATTTAAGTTTACAAATAATTCGGGTATACTATACTTTGATGAATTTAAAAAATCCCTATACTTTATTTGATTTTTTTTTTATTGTAACTGTTTTTGCAACTTACGATCTGAATAAAAGATTTCGATATTTCATTGATATTTAATAAAAATAGTAGCGTTTTTATTTATTAAAAATTTATTGGTTTTTTAAATATTTTGTGCAAACGTCTTGTTCAATACGTTATGCAGTAATATCGTATTAGAATATAGACATACATGTTTTAACCTTGAGACTGACTCTCAACATAATGGTTTATTATGATGTGAATTTGGAATTGAATAAACTGCATAATTAAATAAAAAGATAAATAATAATAAGTCAAGTCTACAGTTGAAGTACAAATACTGCTTTTCGTTTGCTACAAGTCATCAATAAACAAACTAAATTCTTAAACTAAAACAATTTACGAAAGTGGGTCTAGAAAACACATTCAAATAGTTAAAACGGTAAAATGTAGCATTTAATCTCACAATAAATTACAGAACTTTTATACTATGTTGTCAAACACATCTAATAAATAAGCTCTGTTTTAGGCTTTAAGCCAAGTGAACTTGGATTTAAACTGTAAATATGTGTAGGGATAAGGAAAAACTTCACGAAAGCTAATATAAAGTTGTATGTACACGGCATATAAACAACGAAATTTTAGTTAGCTCTTTTTCATGATATAAATTTAAGTTTTCAAAGTTTGGTTATTTAGCAATTTTGTATGCTGCCTTTATTTTATAACACATTGCACAAATAAGCGTTACACGCAAGTCTTTTCAATTTAACTATGGTGGTAACTTTTTGTTATTAAGCTCACAAGTTAGATTAATGTAATTTTTCCCTTCTTATAGCCTATATCATATAGGTTTTCTTGAACTTTTGTAATGGGAGCTTAACAATTAACAGGGGTAAGAAACTACATTGTACACCCATCTGAATGTTACTAAGCGTTGAGGGATTAACATTTAGTCAATAAAATTTATGTACATGTGAAAATTATTGTTTCTAGTGTAACATATATATATATATATATATGGGTATATATATTCATATAATTATATTGAATACATACATACAAAAATACTTTTGTATTTAACTTATATCTACACAAAATAAAATAAAATGATAATAAAAAGGTTAAACATTTATATTTGGGTTTAGTGAACACATCATATATATATATATATATATATATATATATATATATATATATATATATATATATATATATATATATATATATATATACATATACCAAAGAAACTGTAAGGAAAATAGTAGTCTATTGAGCTGTATTTTTTTTCAAATATTTGGTTTTAAAAATTTATATGTAGTAAAAAAGTATAAATATATAACCGTGAATTATTAATCAATATTTATATTTAATATAAATTTAATTTATTTATGATAGTAATAAATTTTTAATAAACAAAATAATAGTGAAAACGTTTTCTATACCCTATTATCTACTTTTTCTTTTATGTATACATGAAAAAATATTCATAATATGTTGGTGTTTAGTTTTGAGTTACACGTACATGTTTATTTGCTAATGTTGTGCCTAAGGTAATAAAAGGACAAGTAACGATTCAATTTATTTTTCCCAAATTCTAATGCCTATTAAATGTGTTTCAGCCATGTGAATAAGTTTTTTTCTAATTACAAATTTATAATTGTTTTTTTAATATCTAAAATGTAATACTTATATTTATGTTAAATATATATATATATATATATATATATATATTTATATATATATATATATATATATATATATATATATATATATATATATATATATATCCTGCTGTAATTTAACGTTTGAGATCAATTGAGTTTAAATATACTTTCACAAGGGGAAAGCATTATAGATTTAGTACAGATTTCCATTTAAAACGTTTAAAAAGGAAATAGTATGGGAGTCTTATTAAATAGTTGAACACGTTTTTTAACAAAACTTAACCTCTCAAGGTCAAAAAATGTGTTTTTTTTGTAATTTTCATTTGATAAACGCAAAGAGGTTATTGCTATAATAGATTTGAAGTCTTAATTTAAAAACTGAAATAAATTAACCTGTGCAAATTTTAAAATAGTAGTGCGTAATATATAGGTGGATTTGTAAATTTATAAATAAATGTATTTTACTGTTCTATTACGAAAATGGGATCAAATTATAAAATTTACTAATGTTTAACTCTTTGTGCAACATTTTCAATATTCAGAACATTCTAAAAAAAAATGAAACAATAATGCAACTTAACTTTAGAAAATTCGAGCAAGTGGTACAGAATGTTATGACTATAAGGTGTACGATATGTTAACAGTTCGTAAAGAATTGTATAAAAAAATATCTTTCTTATTATGATAACATGTTTTATCTAATTTAGTTTCATTAGTTCAATAGTACACTAGAAGTGAACAAAAACTTGCATTGTAATATAAAACTAAAGGGTCTATGAAACAAAATTCAATATAAGTGTTAAGGATAATAATACCTATCTACAATTTAGTCATTCGTTTATTCCCAAAATTTAGCAAAACGTAATTGCATATCCAGCAACAGGATTAATGTAGGATTACAGTAAAAAAAATCCTGGTAAATATTTTTTAAAATTAAAAGTAGACTAATAGTCAATATATTTTAAAAGAAGCGTATATTCTTTTAGTATATAATATAACAAATCTTATTTATACCATAAAATAATGCTTACATCATTTAGACTAACATTCATCCTTCTCATTCAACTTATTTAATTACAGTGATTGGCAAATATTTTACATTGTTCAATTCATTGGATTCTGTTTAAGCTAGAAGTATAAGAAACCATTGTTTCCATCCCGCCACACACTAGATTATATCTTGATTCCATTTGAACAATATTTGATTAACCAATGTTTAGATCCTGGTTGTTCCGTCTTTGACATTGATAACAATAAATAATTTGTCATTTTGTCCACATGTACGTGATAAAACTGATAGCTGTATACGAACTTATTTCGCTACAATTTGTATGAAACAAATTGGTATATAAATCAAATTCAGATTTCGGAGCGTTGTCAAAAAGTTGTATTTTGTTCCAGAATTTAAAATATCTCTATAATCTTTATTAGTAATTTCGTCAATATTATGTAAATCTTTCCTTGTTTGAACATGTTTTACCTCTGCTGTTAAATAAATGTTTTTTACATCCTTTTTATTTACAATATTTATTTTATTTTCTTGTTTTGAAAACCTACATTGCTTCCCAGTGTAGATAACATTTGTACATGTAAGCCAACTGTTGAGAATAAAATAACACATTGTTTCTAACACCTTTTTATTTTGTATTTCTATGTTAAATGTAATCATGGTAAAAAAGCCTTTCATAATATTTTGAGATAATAACTTTAAAATCAGGTACTTACATTATACGACTATAATGGACCATGTTTACAGATTTTGTAATCACCATTTATTGTATTCAATTTTATAATTAAAGTGCTCTTTTTTCAAAACGAATTTTATTTAATTTATAGGTAGCAATTTTATTGTCCTTAGTGGAGTTACAATTATGATTCAACTCAGACAACTTTTGTATATGTAGGTAATAAAGAATGGTGATAAATACTCAGAGTTTCGCTTGAAACAATAAACTGTACGTAAATAAATTTACGAACTGCATCCCATACACGTAGTTTTTTCCTCAATAGCAGTAATTTTCAGGTTATAGTGTAGCTGTTTTATTGGTTTTAATAATAAAATATTGTAATTTCATAAATTTGTTTTCTCTATGATCAAATAAAGAACGTAGGAGAAAAATGTAAGCAGCTTTTATAGACGTGAACTATATTTCACAAAGAGTGATATATATATATATATATATATATATATAATTACAAAAATATTGAAAGTATGTTGGAAATATAGTGGAAAGGCGCAAACAAATGTTGGCCACCTAACAAATACATCAATTGTCAATAAATCATACTGAAAATTACTTTTGATTTATAAACAAATTATGGTATCTTAACTTCAGTATTTTCAATAATTAAAAGTCATATAGCTATCATTGAATTCATTTATATTACTAGTAATACCAATGTAATGGTGCAATCATCTATATATATATGGATTAAAATGTGTATCTGAAATCATTTATTCTAGCTGGTCATTTAACTGATATAATCAACTGTAATTCAATGTTTGTCATATTAAAAATTACACTAATCAGTCGTAATCCCATGTATAATTTAGTTGATAGTTGAATTTGCATCACATAGTACTATCATTAAAAGTACCATGTTATAAGGTATTAATAATTTTAACGATTCAAACACAAATACGTTTTTAACGTTTGATTTATCGAATTGCAGTTTTTATTTTTATATGGAACATGCAGTACATGTTTTCAACTATTAATGCATCCTTATTTATTAAAGATATAAATTACAATTTTAACTATTCTTAAAATATATCTATCGTATAAACATATATAATCCTTTTTGTTTTGATTTTTAAAGTAATAAAATCTTAATATATTTTATTTGTAATATTTTGTTTTTTTTACTGTTGTTACAAAAAGAAGTGTTTCATTAGGATCAGCTAATTTATTTAGTTATCTCTGTAGTATGAAACCTCATAGAATTGAAAAACCCAAGTTTGAGGTATTTTCTAGCTCTTATAAGCAAAATCGACGATCAAAGACATAATATACGAGATACAAATTAAAAAAAAGGAAAATATATGATTTACCTATTTTTTTAAAATTGATTAAGTTATAGTTCCTATCGTCTTCAATTAAATAACACTATTATTTCTTCTCTATATCAGAAATAAAAATGACGTATGCTTTGTTTGCGAATGACTAATATCCAAATAAAGTTAATAAACGAGAAACATATTTTAAAAGTAAATAAAATTGTTCGTTACTAATGAAATTTAATCCTCCAAAATTGGTTTAATTAAATTACTCTAATATCATGGTAATAGCAAATTTATTACCAGATTATGAAGTTGATTTACTATATGAATATATTGGAATTTACAAAAAATGTTTTAATTAATAACTACTAGTAATTAAATAACTAATACTTTGTAGTCTCAAAGTAAATAAATCTGATCGGAGGAGTTTTTAAAGGAGTGAAAAAGAACTTGAAAATAATATGGTTGATCACCTTATGTTGAGCTTCATGGATAAAACATTGTAACTTGTTAGAAATAAGCTTATTTTCTATAGTGCGAGCGACGACCCGGTGGTCCTTCTGACCCATCCCAAAACGTACATAACCGATCATTTATGTGTGGGATTATTACTTTTTATAGAAGGTAAAACAGAAGAGAATCTTTCACTTCTTGCCATTGTACCTTGCCGGCACACCCTGGCGTTACCTTGTTCCCTCATGCGTTTAGAGCAATCTACTATTAAACCCTTTCCGCCTGCGATCTATATCGTAGGCTATTGTCCCAAAAGTAGAGTACACTAGGTATACCAGGATTTCGATGCCGTAAACATCACAAACCTACATTTTTGTTTTAAAATAATTACAATTCAGTGTGATCAAGTTTACACTTACATTGTAATTTTTTTTATAGGACAGTTTTTTTAATGATTTTTTTATTTTTTTTAAATCTGTATATGTATTGTTTATTTAATTAAAATTGCATTACATTTTTGTTAGTTAATATCAAAATATTTGCTTCATTCCAAATATTTTTCGTTTCTACATATTTTGTACACGATAATACACCACCCCCTCGGAATAATTTAGACAAAAATCAATAAAAGATATAATTTAACAACTATCTTGAGGAATGGTTATCGTTATTTCACAAACATAATTTTTATGATTTAAAATTGTTGATAAAGGTTTATAAATAATTGTGAAAATGACAATTAATTACATAAAGTAACTCAATGTTGACATGTAGAAATTAAGTATGACATAAAACAACGTATTTATTATTAACCTGTGGGGCCCTGATAATTTTTTTTTATTTAATATTCCAGGATTTAATTACCATTAATAAGAAAGTAATAACACGGAAATAAAAATGATTACACCTAATTCAAAGTTAAATCTACTTAGTGAATGTCACTGCAAATAAGAGCTAACAATAACACATTATAACTTGATGAAACCATTAGCCTTCCTTTCCAACAATCAAATAACTGTAGCAGAAGTTAACGTATATTGACATCGGTGCCTACAGAGTTTCTACTTCTTATTTCAAAATAATATTATAGCAAACTTTTTTTTTTTTGGAAGGAAAAATGGAAAAATCTTTATGACTTTGTCCGGGGACTGAAGGTGGTGGGCGGCCTCCCTACCCCGGTAAAACCAAACCTTCCATCCTCTTCTTCCTTCTCTGCGGGATCATCTTGCGACATTACTTCGCAGAGAAGAATTAAATACCACACAGGGTCATCCACCATCCCATCGACCGGTTGGTCGAACACCGAAACTGGAGCTCTATCTCAGCTCACCTTAGCTTATATCCTCGTTTGCCCATAATTATAGCAAACTTTGAAATATTAAAGTTAAACTTTAATATTATATATGTATTACTATATCAGTCCTTGGTGTAATTTTATGTTAGGCTAAAACCAACATTTTTTAATAATTTATATTTGATCTTTAAATATACTGAGAATTTTGCTGAGTAAATTAAAAAAAAAGAACATTATAGTCACCTGATACTCATTCCCGATTAGCACGTATCAAATAAATTACTTTCATCCATTCCTGGGAAAGTGCTGGTACCATTTGGCACCATGTCAGAATGTACTCAGATAAATTGTGTTTATCTGGTATTTAATACACTCATTGTGACAAACAATAATTATTTATTTCTGCCTTCATTATTATATTTTGTTCACTGTGTCTGAAAACCGTTCAACCGAGTTTACACATTTCTTTCAAATCTCAAGTTTACATTAATTTGTATACTATTTATTTGAATTTATTTATTGTATTCTTAAATATTATTCAATAATTTAGATAAACAAACAAATCTATTTTTGTTTACAGGTCGAAGTACAAATTTTTAAAATTTACTATAAATCATCCTTCCTGTTGTTACTTGTCGAAGTAATAGAAATTTCAAGACTTCTCTTTAGAAATTTGTATCCATCCATTACGTCAGGTAGGTATAGTATTTTAGATACACAAATTTGAATACAGCAATTCTGTCACTGAATTCGCATCATGATTATAACAATTTATACCATTTGAAATGAATAAAACTTATTCCAACAATATAGTTGACTTTATTTTGGAGAGTATAATTTGTGTGTGTAATCTATTAAATTCACCGTTGTATAAATGCAACTTTAGAAATAGTTTATTTCAGAAATATATACGATACATTTCTGTTAATGATTTGTAGCCATTCTGATTACAAACCCAATGATTAGTTAATGGTTTGTCAATGATTACAAACTAATCCATTCTGTATCAGCTTTTTAATGCTATCAATTTATTATATTTTCCCATCAACATTTCAATTATTTTGGACATTATTTTGTAATTTAAGTTAAGTTTAGCCTCAGAGATATATTTTTATCTGAGAAACTTGAGGTTATATAGCTGGCTATAAGCTCTTAGATATAAATTTTTAATCAAAAAATTACTTTGTTCCAGTGTTGATATCGCTGTGTATTAACTTGATTTAATCTCTGTGAGAATTTCCTATTATAATCTATATAATACAAAGAAAGAAGTCTTCGAGTAGGACGCTAAAGTTTTCGAACATACTTAGTGCCAATATCCCAAAAAGTAGATCGGTCGCTAAACATTTTGAGTATTACAATTGGAAATCTAGATCACCGGATATGCTTATAAATAACTTTTAATATGTTACCGCCAGCGTCCAGAGACATGTTGGACTTCATTTGTGCGCGCGTGTTGTTAAATGTTTTTAATTGTGTTTTGACCACCCGACGATGGACGTAAAAAGTCCGAAACACGTGTAGTGGTAATATATATGTACTGAAGGAAAAACTTCAAAAAAAGGATTGCTGGCGGTGAGTAACATATTAAAAGTTATTTTGAGTATGCTATTAATAAAAAAGAGAAGTGAATCCAAGGTATTAGAATAGGAAATTATTTAAATGTGGCATTACCATATCTGAATGAAAAAGTTTGTCCAACAATTTAATGCTCTCACAAGTAAAACTGTTGTAAACTTCAGTAAAGGTGTGTAGTACCATAATCAGCTGAAGTAAGAAATTATATCGTTTTAAGCTGGACTCAGTACAGTTTTATTATTAGTCATCTGAGATTCAAAGCACTTTATAATAATTGTTATTGTTTTTTCCGTTTTATTTTGACATTGTAAAATAACTTTTGTTAAGACTCCTTATACTGAAGACCATAGCAAGAAAACAACTTTTAAATTTGAAACTAGTTAAATATTTGTTTCTATTTTATAAAACACATTTAGTCTTAACAAGTTTCCCGTGAAGAATTCAATAATACCATACGTATTTCAGTGTTTAATAATTCAAATTTTTAGTTTTATTATAAAATGTTTACATAAGATTTTAATCAAAACATAATTTGTTAACTTTAAAAAAACATATTTTACTTATTATTTTAGAATAGGCTATTAAAGTTAGAGTTATTTTTAACAAAACTCTCCTGAAATTGTATAGTTGCTTTAGTTGCTTCTTTTTAACTCACACTAACCTAAAAATTTGTAACTTTCTTTGAAAACCATACTAATTTATGGAAAAAAAACTAAGTACGAAATGTTCAATTTTCCGTAAAAAAGACAAAAGTCGAAAAATAAAACGAAAAAAAACATTGTTTTTGGGACAGAAGGCTGAGAACATTACTTTATAAGTGTCCAGGCTATTATGACGAATAATCTATTGCCAGGTACACACATTTAAATTTAATAAAAACTTCTGCAAAATTACTTTTTCCCAGTTATTATGAAAATACTTCTCAGTGTCGCGTTTTATGAAGAAATTTTTAAAGGGAAATCTGCAAAGATTATATTTATTTTGATATATTATAATGATATCAATTTTATTTATAATTGATTATTACAATTTAAAATCCATTAATAGACTTTGATCTCCGATGATCACAACGTTGTATAGAGCACATTTTCCAAATTCTGTGTAGATTTGTAGATTATAACAGTATTTGCAGCCCCCCCCCCCAATTCTCATTACTATTACTTTCACACAGGAAAAACCTAAACATTCAAAGAAATTATATTGTGTTTTTGGTTTTATTAAAACATACATTCTTTTTATAATCTATTTTCTGTTTTGAAGATTGAATATGATCGCTATATTCATTCTATTGACCCTACTCTAACTCGATAATTGAATTTCAAACAAATATTGAGAGAGTGAGATTGATTGAATTCCCCTCCTATGTGGCTACTCAACTAGAAACAATTTGATATGCCGAAATATTTTTTTAATCATTTTTTTACGATGAGAAAAATCTTATAACAAATACTACCTTTTGGTTCCGTGATTAAAATGATATAAGATCGTTATTTTAGTCTCGTTTCTTTAGCATGTAAAAGTGGTTGCTTCCTCTTTTTGTGAAGTTTTTGTTTTCTTCTTTTTATTATTATTTTTATATTTATCGTTCTTGACCTATACTACTTATGATTAATTACATATGCATCTCGACTACAATGCTATCGGTTTATATCAAACCTTTTTACTTTAGAATCCACATGACTCATCTTGATGCAGAATAAAGAACACATTATATGTATAAGATTCAGGATATTAGCTATTGCCAGTTTTGCTATATAATA
Source organism: Aphrophora alni (assembly GCA_963513935.1). Taxonomy (NCBI): domain Eukaryota; kingdom Metazoa; phylum Arthropoda; class Insecta; order Hemiptera; family Aphrophoridae; genus Aphrophora; species Aphrophora alni. The sequence goes on along the minus strand of OY740767.1, from coordinate 121,551,678 downwards.
CGAATATTACTACTATTGTCATGGACGTACCTTTTTACTAATGACTGAAGTGATTGGTGTAATCAAAATCAAAAAGTGATTACTATGAAAGCAATCAAACACAACAATCAAAAATACTTTCATAAAACACAAAATATTTATATCTTCAACGAGAATTATTGTTGCTAGTTTTGATACTAAAAATCAAATAGTTAGATTTTTTTTTCTACAGTTATTTAATGTTATTAAGAATCAGGCATACTAGTGAATCAAGCAGTATTTTACTAGGAAAAAATATTGTAATTAATTTTTTATCCTAATATAAATGAAATATAAAATATGAGCGTAATTGGAAATATGTATTCAAAAAAAAATACTACCAACGGCAATATGCATATAAACTCTTATTGCATAAAACGAATGATAATGTACAAATAAGAGGCCAATTACAGATTGTTTTAAATGCAATTACATCAATTACTTCGATGTAAAAGTATGCTATACACCTGGTTGTAAATACGATTAGGGTGTGTAAATTGGATGTCCAATAATTTTGCCTAATAACTTACAGTAACATAATGAGTCTTTAAACAAAAACATTATAGCCTAGACGGTGATAAATAATAACTGTTTGAATAATAATTTAATTTAATTATAATTTTAAATTAATTATAATTTAAAGTTATAATTTAATTTACAAATTGAGTATGGGACATTTCGAATATTTAATTATTTTAACATTGCAAACAAATTGATCATCTTAATTTTATTTTAAGAAGGATTATTTGTAATTTTTTACTATCCTTAATAATTATTTAACAGGCAATTATCTATCCTTTAAAAACTATCCTATAACAGGCAATTATTTAACGATTAAAAACGACCTTGACTGCTATGTTCTACGAGTTTAACACCAACTTAACTGGTAAATGAGAAATCTTAGCCGTGCTGTCAATTAGGTTTTCAAGTATATAGTATTTTTCCACTATATTGGTGTTTGCACTAAGTTTAGTGGCAATAAGACACTATGTTTCCTAGACTCATATAAGATATTTGAATACAATCAAAGCTATGTTGATATAATAAGCCTTGTATTTAAACCTTAGAATGTCCGCTTTTATTTCTAGTTTTTCCTTTTTATTAAGTTTTCTATTCCAATTGTTTCACTTTGATATTTTATGATTTTCTGCTAAATTTATTAACAATTATTACATTTATTTTTAGAAGTTATAAGTGTAATTATGACAATTTATTTCAGCTATTTCGTCTACATTCTATGTGAATATTATATTTTTGTTGTTTTATCTTCAAGTGTACATCTTCTACATATTTTATTTATATAATAAATGATTTAATAGTTTTACTTCCTGCCAAATATCAAGTTGACATTTCTTGACCTTATCCAATTATTTTTTTTATTGTTTAGCCATTAATTCAAACTTCAATTGTATATTTATTTTGTCTCTAAAGATGTAAGAGCTTAAAGTTGTCAATAAAACTGTAATGAAATTGTACAATCAGAGATACATTTTAAAATTTAGCTTGCAAAGTGGTTATATATAATTAAATCAATAATGTAGGATTAAAATATTAGTTTTCCGTCAGACAATATAGAACAATGAAATTACTGTAATATTAGAAGTTACAACGATTACATAGCTATTAGGACTATGTTGTAGACACAAGTTAAACGCTGTTTGTATTTCAGGTGTGGCAGAACAAATTTACATGTAGGCTACCCTCTTCAGTTTTAATATTCAGATGACGCCACTAGTGGTATTACAATTTTTAAAGTGTTTATTAGTTTTTAAATGCGGAATACGACAAAACTAATATTGCATTTATACGTTTACTCTTTGTGAGTTTTCGTAAATATTTATAAGAAAAGAATATCAATGTTAAAACTATATAAATATACTGTTAATAAAAATAAAAGTGAAACTATAAAGCTAATGGATATACTCATATACCATTTACTGTTAATGCCGTTTTTATTTTTAATTGTGGGTTATATCCAACAATCAATATTACGTCACTGATGTATTTAGTGAGAGAACTACCTATCATTCTAAGAGTGAACTTATAAATGCTATATATAACAAGATTTCACTCAATTTTGGAAGCTATAATATATTTTTGTTATAAAAAAACAAAAGAATAGTTTTAAAGATTTCAAGTTTATTAATAATTTCTCTAAAATAAAAATAAATAAATAAAATATTGCACAACTAATCAAAACTTTCAATTTTACATTTGCAAAAGTGTGACTATGAGACTTCTTAGAGAAGGATAAGATAAAACAAAATAATGGGGATAACAAAATCACTTGCAAACTTGTTAGTATAAATTTAATTATAAATCATGAGAGGGGATGATGTGTAATGCAAGTCATAATCTATAAGTATAAATCTATATTTTTGCATTGTTATTTAGCACAAATAATAATGGTAAATGTAGAAATGATTCATTTTATATCTATCATTTTCATGCAGCTATCTATCGGAAAAACGAACGATATATAAATATTTGTTTTCAATTATTTTAACATATAAAGTGTGTAAAAGGCCTGGAACCGGTTGATTATTAGACAAATGTCTGCAGGTATCAAAAATTAACTGAAGGGAAACAATTTTAAATGCAAAAATTATAATTTGTAATTTTCCGCCGCCATATTGTATTCCGACATCTTGAATTTGAATTTTAAAAATTTAATAGGAATTTGGTGTTATGACACATCATTTTATTGTGGAATTTCAAGAGGAAATCGAAGGTGAAGTCAGTTTTTCGATAAATCTATTCACTCGTGATTCACCGGCCATTATCGAAACACTTCAATTAAAAGTGTAGTTATGAAACTATTATTGCAATAATTAGACAAATGGCTGGAGGTATAAATATAGGTGAATAAGTTTACAAAAAATTTTATTAGTTTATTAATATCATAATTGATTAATTATTAATAACATATCAATTACTTTTTTATGAAAAATATGTTGTCATTTGCCTAAAATTGCTTTAGTAATCAATATTTTTATTTGAAAACATTTTCTAGGTTTATAAATAAAGTCAACAATAGCTTTACGGCAACCCCACAAACCGACATTATGAAAATAAAAGCCAACCCAAAAAAAATATATTATATAAAAAAATTATATAAAATAGAAACAAAACACACAAAACAAAATAATCAAACTTAACACTGAATGAATTACACTGCATATATCTCCTTTTGGTATCATGGAATTGAAATTCATTTTATAATTTTCTTACTAAATACAGTATAACAAATTACCACGCTTGATGTGCAGTCCATGATTTAAACCCATGACTTTAGGTATGTTTTTAAAGTAGAGCGTAACTTAGCGGAAGCAAATAGGATATTTTATTTGCATGTTCAATAGTTAAGAAAGTGTTTTTTAATACAAATATATTTCTATAATACATTGCTCTTCTAGATTATGTACATCTCTAGGGAACAATAAATTGTTTTATCTCCCGATCACACCGTGTAGTATATATCAAATTTTGTCAGGGAAATGAAATACCGCATCAGATTTGGCAACACTTTCACAACGTCATCATTGGAAAACTAATATAAATGGATACTATCAACTCTTTAACAATGGGTAATATAGTTGGATTTGTGGCTAAATTCCTTTACTAAAATAAGAAGAAAAAAAGTGTTACCAGAGGAACAATCCAGCTAATGCTAAATAACTTTGTTTGAATTTAATTTAATTTATGTATATAGTTAAAACGAATTTTGTAATATCTATGTTTATGGTATAATAAAAATGTACCTTTGACATGCGGTCCTTTCATCCAAAATGATAATGATGCAGTGTGTACGCCGTCACGACACTGTTGCACATCACAAATACTGTCACTAATTATTAAATGTCATTAAACATAAACATAGATAATTCACTCTTAATAGATTTAATAAAAATATTAAATGACAACTTATTAGTCTTTGTTCAAGTATGATGGATACTTGGTGAATTGTGATAGATTATTAGAGCGAACTTTATGCGAGCGGTATCCAAACCGGGATTTCATCGTCATGTCCAATTTTTATATCCTCTCTCCCGGGTTAAAAAAAGGCGTCGTTGGCGGGAAGTTAAAGAAGCATAAAGGGAGGAATGACAACTGATTAATACAGGGCAAAGTATTACAAATACCTTTATGAACTTTACTGAACCTAATGTCATAATATACAAATCAGTTAATAAAACGTATATGACAATTCCATAATACCTACTTACCAGGACATTACATATAGATGAAGTATGCAAAAAAAAAACTAAATTGTGTCATGTTCGTTATAATAAATCTCAGACATTTTTTGTATCCATTCCACATTTTCAACAGGCCTATACATTCACAACTGAGTTGTGGGATCAATATGGGGTGATTCATCAGATAGGATTGTGGGTGGGCTTTTTTTTTACAAAAAAGAGAATTACGACTGATGGAAAAAATAAATAAGAGAGACATATACAAATATAATTTTAGGAAGCTGGAGTTATTCACACTTCCAAGCATGTACGTTCTAGACGTAATACTGTATATTAAATTTAAATGTCACTCCATTATGAATAGTATATTATTGGAGTCAGAAGCCACATATTTTTAGGCAATAACAGGATAAATAAGTTTTAGGCCATCACTATAGCTAAATAAAGAAGATCGAGTGGCGTTATTCAATAAACTACCAAAAAGACTAAAAATATATTGAATATTATTGAGTTTAAGAAATGCCTAACACAACTTTTGTGGTCTGTATTATTGGAGGATTTTCTATTCCATAAAGGGTGTGTTCAGCTGAAGAAAATTTCAGCTATTATTGTGGACTTTGTTATTGTAGCTATGTTATTTTTCTTGTACGTTATGTATAATTAGTGTTGTTTATTGTTATTTGTTCATATTTCATATGTGTTTATTTGGTTATACTCAGTGTAACGGATTACTTATTTATCATAATATTTTAGCTGATTTAATATTATTTAACAACCTAGACTTATTACGAAAAAAAAAAGAAAAGATATTCTCTAACAGAAAACAAATAAATGAAATGAAATAAGTACTCAAATATTGAAGATAATGTTATTTCTCAGCGGTAATTTTTACATGAAAAAAATAGGTTAGTTACAATGAAATAGTTATTTTTACAGAAACTCACAGTAGCTTTAAACACCATTATCTTTAGATTTTACAGTTAAAGCAAAATCACATTAACAAAGTTTTAATTGTATAACTTTTAATCTTTAACAATATTACACCACAATTATTACTTAATTAAATGTAATGCAAAGATCCCATGAAGCATCGTTGATGTGTGACATTATTGTGGATGTAAATATATATTACGTTAAAACATATTACACATTACTTTTCTGCAATTTGAAAGATTGTTTTAAAGTAATTATAAAATTTATAAAAATAAAATTTTTATTTATGGTTGTGCATATATTTTCACAAACAAGATAGAATCAAAATAAATTATAAAGAATACTGAAAATAGTCGCTAGTCTTTGTAAAAATTATTAAATGCATTAAACAGTGTCTGTTTATTCTGAAACAACCGAGCTGTTTTAACTTTCATGTGGACGAAAGTAAATAACAATGTGCAAAAGAATTATTAAATTACACTTTTCTTGAAGATTCAAAGAAGTTAAGTAGAATATAAAAGATAACATAAATATTTCACCTGAAAAATTTAAATATCTGAGGTTTGATTCCTGTGAGTAGTTTCTTGGAAATGTTTTCTATCATGGAGAGAGACATATTGAGGGAAAATGATACTTAAGTTATTTTTATTATCTGTATATTTATTTGCAGTGCACTGTTATCCTGTATACTTTATTTTTACGCTGTTGTGTAAAATAATAATCAACCAGTTTTAACTAGTTTTCAAGTACATGTTTATAAATTTCCGTGTTTATTTTGTAAATATAATTTGTAAATAATATTAGTTAAGTCTAACAAATTAAAGGTTTAAAGAACATTAATAAATTTAGAATTTTTTTTTATATCTTGTATACTTGTTAGTTTTTAATTTCTTTTCTATTCTTGTCTCTCACATTTAAACACATTATTATCCTTTCTTTAATATGGTTGCTTACTTACAATACACATTTATTTAATCCTAAATAATGTTGATATGTTATTGTAAGCAGCGATATATATATATATATATATATATATATATATATATATATATATATATATATATATATATATATATATATATTACAGATACAGTGAGTTTTGATCTTGCATAAATTATTTAACCTCATGTTAAAAAAAATTTAAAAAACTATTTATAATAGTCTAAAAATTCGTCTCTACCAACCTGAAACTATTTCAAATATATATATATATATATATATATATATATATATATATATATATATATATATATATATATATATATATATATATATATATATTGCAATATTTTCAATGAAATATTACATATTACAATATGAGCATGATCTAGATGAAGCGAAAATATAATATGGAACACTATATCATAACTATATTAATCAATACATTACCAAATTTGCATTCAATACCTGCCAAAAGGTGATCCCTTCATGTTATGAATACAACAGTACACACAGTTGTAGTTAATAACGGGTTATAATACATGTTAGAGGATGTAACTAGAAAAAAATAATAACTACTATTTTTACAAAAAAGAATAGCCAAACTGAATATGTGGTGTTCCTATTACCATAACGTTGATTTATATATAACAATGTAGAATCATTACTTGTTTTATGTGATTATTAGTATATACCTACAAATGAAAATAGTAGGATTTTACTTGTGAAATAACTTTATTGAAAAATATGTCAAGTAAACAGATTGAAGTGAATTTAGTTCAAACATATATATATTACAGATACAGTGAGTTTTGATCTTGCATTAGTAAAATTAGTATCTCATTAATTATAATTTAATTGCCCGTTACAGTTGCCCGATACAGTTGCCCGATGAATCCGCAAGGCGAAACAATTGTAGCTCATTTATATTATTAAAACATTTTGAAACTTTAAGCTTTAGTGCTTTATTTTATCCTTGAATATGGAGTTTCAACAAGAAATATCTGCTATTACATTAAAATTAACATTATACACATTAAGGATATGCTCACAAAAGTTAAGTTTTGATTTATGTTTTTTTTATGACATTCGTTATAATATGATTGCTTGGTAACACGTGTCTCTCTAGTGAACTTTTACCTGTAAGTATATTATAAGTGGACTTATGTAAACTAAAATAGAGTGCTTTTACAAAAATGAACATGTGTGTGTACAATTATTCAATAATCAAGAAATACATTTATTTCAGTTAAGTTGTATTAAAATATCGTTGTAAATAAGCCGACAATTAGTACCAATACAAATATGTTATATTTATTGTATATTTTTAAATCTCTTTCAACTGGCCATCTACTTTTATAAATAGTATGAGCCATCAGCATCCCTTCGCTCAAACTAATTAGCGGAAATAACTTAACATTTGTTTATAATATAAAAGGGTAAACGAATTTTCCACAATTCTAAAAAAATTCGTGTATTATAATTAATTTAATATTTATTAGCTATCGGAAAGGGCAGTCGTCGTTGTTTAAAATAATAAAAAATAATATATATTATATATACGCCTTATAAATTTTATTTTTGTTCACTGACCTTGGCCTGAATCCAAATGAGTATAATTTAAAAGAAAAATAAGAATATTGATAGCAGAGACTAAATAGGAAACCGAATTTAAATGAAACAAAATAAACTTACGACTTTTACAGTTTATAGACAAACAATTGGAATATGTTTTCATTATATTAATTAACTTTCAGCTTTGTTCGTCTAACGCTACCTAAAAGTCTACATGGTTTATATTTTAAGCCTGTATAAGCAAGTGGTAGCTTTTTTCAAAGTGATACATTTAACAAATTTAAACTTGGATATAATTTTATATTTTTTGATGAGTAAAGGAATATAGTAAAACAATAAAAACAAATACATGTAATACATATCTATACAATAAATTATTTAAAAAATTTTTATTGCACATCCAGATTTAAAAATACTAATATTCTTTACATAGTTCAATTTTTGTACACGTTTTATTAGTGTAAAATGGTGTTCTATGAATATTCTACTCTACAGTTCCTGCATTTCTGATATTTGATGTTCAATAACTGAGTTCTTGAACAGGATTGTTTAATACTAACATTAATACATTATTATTTTCTTGTTAATTAGTATAGAGATTAACTTAAGTTGATTATAAATGTGGCCTTCCACATTGAATAACAACAGAGATGGAATATATGTCTGAATATAGAACTTAAACTAATTGTTGTAGTATCTACTCTCCAGATAAGATGACAATATCAACCACTGGTTTAAAAATAGTGTATAAATAGATAATATATTTTTAGTTAATACATTTATTTTCTTAGATAGTGTACATAAGTTCAGGTAAATACCATTATTAATAATATATTCACTATAATGAGCAATACCTCAGTCAGTAAATGAAATAGAACAACATTACTCACCACTAACAAGTTTGAATTCCATTTTGGTAGCTTACGGATTAGTTAAATTTAATTTCAGTTTATTATTATAGGTCTGCTAATCCTTATTTGAGTTGTTCTTACCTTGTCTCTACTGCAGTTTGGGGTATTCGCCCATCATCAGGAAAATTAAAAATACAATTACAATTACATACACATACACGTACACGTACACGTACACATACACAAACACATACACATACACATACACATACACATACACATACACATACACATACACATACACATACACATACACATACACATACACATACACATACACATACACATACACATACACATACACATACACATACACATACACATACACATACACATACACATACACATACACATACACATACACATACACATACACATACACATACACATACAAATACACATACACGTACACGTACACGTACACGTACACGTACACAAACACATACACATACACATACACATACATATACACATACACATACACATACACATACACATACACATACACATACACATACACATACACATACACATACACATACACATACACATACACATACACATACACATACACATACACATACACATACACATACACATACACATACACATACACATACACATACACATACACATACACATACACATACACATACACATACACATACACATACACATACACATACACATACACATACACATACACATACACATACACATACACATACACATACACATACACATACACATACACATACACATACACATACACATACACATACACATACACATACACATACACATACACATACACATACACATACACATACACATACACATACACATACACATACACATACACATACACATACACATACACATACACATACACATACACATACACATACACATACACATACACATACACATACACATACACATACACATACACATACACATACACATACAAACACAGATACAAAGCACATTTCACTCCACGAGGTGGTCCTTTCAAGTGTACCACGTATTACACCGAGATCGTACACGTCCAAACGGCGAGTATCCGTAATATAAAATTGCATAACTCACATTACAGTGGCAACAGTGTATTATTATTATTTGTCATCTGCTGTATTCTAGGAATACTGGCATCTAAGTATTTAAAATTAGATTGTACAATTACTGAGCTCAACATTATCACAAACACAATGCCCATAAAACTATGCTGTTATTATTCTAATTACAATCTTTTAGTTATGGAATATTTTTATTCTGTTTGAACTAAATTCACTTCAATCTGTTAACTTGACATATTTTTCAATAAAGTTATTTCACAAGTAAAATCCTACTTTTTTCATTTGTAGGTATATAGGCTACTAATAATCACATAAAACAAGTAGTGATTCTACATTGAAATATATAAATCAACGATAACGTATTACCATAAGGTAATAGGAACACACATATTCTGTTTGGATATTCTTTTTTGTAAAAATAGTAGTTATTATTTTTTTCTAGTTACATCCTCTAACATGTATTATAACCCGTTATTAACTACAACTGTGTGTACTGTTGTATTCATAACATGAAGGGATCACCTTTTTGCATGTATTGAATGCTAACTTTTTAAATTTATTTATTAATCTGGATATGATATAGTGTTCCATTTATTTTAGCTTCATCTAGATCATGCTCATTTTGGTAATATGTAATATTTCGCTGAAATAATTGCAATATATATATATATATATATATATATATATATATATATATATATATATATTTGAAATAGTTACAGGTTAGTAGAGACGAATTTTCAGACTATTATTATTATCATTTTTTTTTTAAACATGAGATTAAATTATTTAAATTACAACATTTATTTGCATGTATTCCATGTTAGGTTAGTTATTATTAAACTGTACTTCGGTTTTAATTTGGAGGAAAATTATTGTTGTTGTCTAAAGGGTACACATTTCTATCTACTGGACCAAACACTTTATTCTTGATGTAGTTAAAAGATGTAGATTTACAAATACACAGATGGCGTTTAGATATATCGAACAGAATGCTGTTGAGAACAACAAATCATCCTATTGTTAGGAAATACAAATATATAACAATGGTGCGTAATGAAAAGAGAGACAGCTGCAAGAAAGATTTCCGAGTGGAATTTAAAACTATAGTACTGTAGTAAATATAAAAAGTCGTATGACAGGTAAATTGACAGTTAAAATGGGTGTGAAACCCCTCAGAATTTTTAATTTTTACACATCTATTAGCCCCTTTAGGGCCCATCAATGGGTGATACACACAATTACGAGGTTCAAAAATCTGTTAACAACTGTTTTAGACAAATATACCCAACTCAGTAAGAAGCCGTGTTCTAACATTTAACTCTTTTTACATGGTCCAAGAAACTAACTGTTGTACATTGCATTTAATGGTTCGTCTTTTTAGCTGGTTTAATAACATGATTGCACTGGTCAAATTGATTTTATTAGTTTTATGGTACCATAAGTAGTGGGAGGTAATGTTTAAATGGAAAAAATTACTATATTACTTCCAGTGGGTTATGATAGTTTCCTATAACGTGACTTTTATATTTTACAAGAAATAGTGATTATGGCAAGAATTCAAAAGTATATATTATATTATGCAATTATTTTTCGTGACATATTCCAATCTGAAATTAAACATTTATAACTTGATTTGCTTAATATGTAATCATTTGAAGGTTTAGGGTCAATCACCACATTTATATTTTATGTGAATATTTATTTTTGGTATCAATCATATTTAGTCCAAAATGTTGGTTCTGAGAAGTCTGGATTACATTAGATACCTTAAATATATTGAAAACCACCAAATACACTGCAATGTTATTAAAATTACAAAAGGCACAGATAAATAGTATTTACAATATATATATATATATATATATATATATATATATATTATATATATATTAATTAGTTTTATTACGAAAAGAGAAAATTGAAAAAATAAGCTTTGCTTGAAAGGTATGAAAATTTAACTTGCAGATTGTATGTATTTACTATTTTAGTTTGATAGAAAGTAAAAGCCATATATTAAAAATGGAAATTAAAATGTTTACTCGAGTAATTCACTGATATACGCACTGCAGATTTGAATTATTTGTAAAATATTAACATAATAATTGTATAAAAATGTTTTAAAAGGAACATTGATATAGCATATGAAAAACATTAAGGTAAATAATATTTATAATATTAAATACCTTTATTTTATTCTGTTTCAATAAAGTTTCCATAAAATGTATGAATCTAGAAACATTTCCGTGGCAGGAAATTGTTTCGTTAAAACAATCAAATATGCATCTATATAGAGGATGATTACAACCCTAACAGATAATGAAAATTATTCCTTTTAATTTGTTTTGTTATTAATCCTCAGTTTACTAGGTCATTTAATTATTTACCCACATTCATATTTGCGTGATATTATAACAACGAGGACGAAAAGAATAAAACATATATTAACACATTAAAATAATTAAAAAAAAAAAACATTAGGTTCTCGTTATTTTTGAAATTATACTTATATAGAACAGAACGAAGAATTTACGTAATCCGTATCTGCTTAAAATCATTTATTCTCTAGAGGGTTGATAGATTTTTTTTTGTCTTTTGTGTGCATGTTTTATTTTATTGATATCTGTCAAGTTAGATTGTTTAAAGATTTGTATGTAACATGTATATACATATATACATTATTTTATAATTTATTGTTATTACCGCAAAAATATGTACTAAAAATATACTCCAACACTTAAATATCTTAAACTCACTTTAATTATATAGAATTTGTTTCCATTCATTACATTTACCCTGTTTATTATCGTTTAAAACGTTGTATCTCAAGCGCTGTTTAAAAACAGAAGCACCATAAGTTGTACAAATATAACTGCTAGAAAACGGGACAGGGACACTGGGAACATATACGTCCTAAGCGAATTACGACCCTCAAGGTCACTTTACAAAGAGAGGAGTCACGTTTTTATTGTATACATAATACCACTAGGAGGGGATTCAATCCGCGACTTACTGCAACATTTTGACGTAATACCGTCCAGGTAGGTTATTTACATGCGATAGATGATGACAACGAGGCGTCAGTAATGTTTTATGGATCTAATAGTGACTGTGGAATGTGGAAGTAATTTTAGATCAGACCTGTTTTCCATATTTTTTTTTTTAAATAATGGTTGCCTCAGACGTGGAAAAACCTTAGCACTCATATCAAAATTAGAAAAACTTCATGCAATATCTAAATCTATATTACTAAATAAATAATGGTTCAAACGGATAATTGTCAACAATCAAGAATGTTTTTTTTCATTATTGATAAAAAAAATATATATATACAGTATATATATATATATATATATATATATATATATATATATATATATATATATATATATATATATATATATAATATAACAAATAAATAAATAATGCAGACGCTACTTTGCTTTATTCCAATGTTTAATATACATTTAAAGGGAAGCAATTAATTGGTTTCGGAATGATGAAATAATATAAGTTTTAAACAATTGTCTATATTATAGTATTAAAATTGATGAAAATAAAGTTACTTGTGCACTATAAGAAAAACAATTTTTAAATTTTGTAATTAATACAAAGAAATTAAAGATCTAATTTTAATTATATTATCAAAGAAGCTTGAATCCAAATCAAACTAAATATTGTAAAAAGTAATTTATTTAAAAACTGATTATTTGTAAATTTATAATTACTAAATTATATTTAAAGGTAGGTTAAATTATTTGATAGAATTATAATTCTAGTTTAAAATAAACTCGTGTAATGTAACGAAAATAAACTAACAAAAATGTTGCTTTAAAGACAATTGATTAAATTTAATATCTAATCTATCTAAATTGATTAATTCAGCTTGAAGTTAGTTAACATTTTATAATAAAACTGAAGTGTTTTTTTGAATCAGTTGTGCTTAGTTAATCAGTTGTGGTTTGGTTGGTGTAGCTGGTGTATCACTGAAGAGGACGACCTTGTCGTTGAAACGCGTCTGATACTTAGGCGTATTTTTTTTAAATTTTTTTTATGAGAATTGTGTTCTGTGTGTTTGTTATACTGTATAGTTTTTCTCATAAACCAAGCTCAACATTTAATATTTCTTTAAGTAGTAATGTTAAATTTCTGAAATTCCCAAAACTCCCTGATTGAAAACTTTGTTTAAAAGGGAGTTTAAGGTAAAATACTATAATTTTTAAAGACAAAAAGATTCTGAAGTAAAACCAGGAAAAATTAAAGATGATATCACAAAATTTTTAAATGCCTGAAATAATACCTCAATGCCAAGATGAAATTTTCTTTTTAATTACTGTATACATTTTCCCCAATATCAATTTTATATCTCTGCAAATTATAATGTAGAATATATTTATTTGTACTACTTTTATTTGAAGTATCCTATTGTTATATAGAGGTACAGACATTTTTTAATTACATTAGTTTTTATATTTTATGATAATGAAAACCTGTCTACAAAATAGATAAGTCTGTATTGGAAGGTATTTTCCTGAAGTATTAAAATAAAAGAGGTATTCACGTTATATTATTTCCACTAGAGAAACTAAGCATTACAGTCAATTCCTTTAAATCTGTATTCTTTGTTATGTTTTGAAGTTATTCATGTCTGAAATTCTTTTTTGTAGAAGCTTTAACATGTTTAATATTCTATTGTAATGCCTGGCTTAGCATCCAATTAAAAGTTATATCCCTTATGTGAATGAATGTTGTATAAGTAAAGACTGGAGGTTTTGTTGTTAATTGAAATGTGTAAATATGAATATTTCATAATTCTTTAAATTTGCATTAACGCTATTCCATGATGAAAGTGAGACTGAAAGGTTTTTTAATTAAAAAAAGTGGACAAATTTTAATCCTTCAACTAGAAATATATACAAAAATTTAATCACTCTATTTGTAATTATTGTAGTACGAATACATATATAAGGAGATTTTTGCACTTGGTTTTCGTCAAAGTATAAAGTATAGGCTCTGTGGCTACATAAATAATTTACTTGAAACAAATATTTTGTCATTTTAGTTTCACAATCTGTTAAAAATATGATTGTTATTGTAATATTATTAATTAATTAAAATAATTTTCTTTAATGTAATGAAATGTTGAACTACGAACAATTATATTTATGAAATAAATCCTAATCGGTGATAGAATCCGAATTCTTTTTTTTTCCAAACGGCAAGTTTTTATAACGTAAAGTTTGTCCAACTTTGTGTCAAAACATTATTGATTTTTACAAGTGTAAATTACCAATATTTTTTACAAATTCTATTTACTAATACTCTCACAGCCACTTATTGCTTTGATGTAACTTTAAATTTTACTTTGTAGTATTTTTCTTATCATTTATTTTTGTTTTAAACATATAAAGTTAATTAAACATACGTATAACGTTAAATAACAAAATCATTTAGGAAAAAACTGCTTAAAAACCAATAAGGATAAAAAGATAAATCAGTAATTAATTAAAGAACCACTATTTCATAACTAAAGATAACTTCAGTAGGTTTAATTCAGATTTAATTAAGAATTAATTCAATGCATCAATGTTTTGATTACTTTGTCTCATACTCAGTTGTCAGCAAGTACAGAACCTTATATCCTCAGTAATAAACCTTTTTTTTTTTCCTTTTTTTTTTCACAAATAATCTATCAATTTGGAAATATAATTAAATCTTTCATTTATTGCTTTTGAAACATGTATTAAAAAATACTTATTTGTTCCTTACACGAATGTTTCATTCATTCATTCATATGATACAATAACCAATTCTGTACAGACAGGAGGGCCAGCTGAAGTTGTTGAAATCGACGAGGCGAAATTTCGTAAGAAAATTTAAAAAGAATTACATAAACAAAAGAAGACAAGGTCTTAATTTGATTAAATTTATAAATTTCTCCATAATATCAGAAATCGTCTAAACACGACTACCTAACACTTCCACTACAAACAATCATCAAGTTAAAACAGTGATTAACCACTGCGACTAAACGCTTTCCTTTGATACAAAGTACTTACAATTTGTGTAACAAAGGCTAAAGTCGCGATCACTATAAGTACCGGGAACTTTTTGTCAGTTCGCGCTACTTGATAAAGCAAGGTTCCATTTACTAAACGCAACCAGTTAGGTCTATTTACTTATGGAAATCGCTGTGGCTGAAAGGCCATTAAATGTGTATATACAATAATATTTCAAGTGAAAAATATACGACCTAGACTGGGAATCGAACCCAGGACCTTTGGCTTTACGCGCCAATGCTCTACCATTGAGCTATCCTAGTCGCTTCCCAGTACAGGGCGCAGACTTCTCACTTGACTTTAGTTGCTGCAATTTTGAGTTTCCAATTAATTACCTCGCAACATAGCGACATTGAAATTAATTTTCACTCATTTTTCAGCCCTTACGCATAATATATTTTTCACTTGAAATATTATTGTAAATTCAATATTTGCTAATAAAAACGTATAAGCGAAAAATCAAATAATTAAAATTACTATAAATGTGTATACTTTAATATAATGGAAACTGGGTTAAAAGGTGCGGAAATTCAAGGTCTCATTAGCCTCATTTAACAATCAACAAGAGATACTGAAGGTATAATCTGGCTTCGAAGGATATCAGCAACAAGGATTCTTAGTCATCTATTTAGCCAAGTTAGAACTAATACATTATAATTAATTCTAATTCAAGGATGTTCTTAAATAAAAACACCAAATAAGTGCCAAGTACTCTAAGTCGATTTAACAAGTAACAAACGAGCTTTCAATAGCTCAGTGTCCTTAATAAGTAACACATGACTTCTCATAAAACCTGGAAGTAGGCATTACGTGTACAAAATACTTAGTGATATAAATAAAGACTTAAGACTCAAATTACCCCTACAACCCGAGTTAACATATTTACAATTTTAAGTGTTTATTGACTATCATTCCTAAAGTACACATTTAAAAAAAAAATACAGATGTACTTTATATTTCCTACACATAGTTTAAAAACATTCTAATCAAGTTCGTTATTCCAGTCAATTTTACCAAAATTACTATTACTTAATTAAAATTATATTACTATATTAAATGGGTTGGGCTAAGACATTTAGACAAAACGGAAAGATATTGCGCAATATTTACTTTTAGAGTCGATGATAATTCTACTAAATATTCACACTCAAATTTTGTTATTTTGTAACTGTTATTATGAATGTCACACAATTTCTTCTCACAACACACAATTACATCCTGAAGTATTCTGCGTGGAGATGTTTCTATAAGCCTTGATGGTAGCGTGATCTACGTCTCAAATTTTTACAACTGTTTTTCGTGAAGTTTTCTAATTCTTTCAACTTTATTTTCGCATTCTTTCAACTGAATATAACAACTGAATCTAACAACGTTATTAAATTTATACAACGTTATTAGAGTTTTATTTTAAAATCAACAATTATTTCACCATAACTATCTTTCAATTGCACATCAATATATATATATATATATATATATATATATATATATATTATTATTATTATTATTATTATTATTATTAAAATAAGAAAGTAAAAGAGTATAACACCATACTAACGCCGTAGAGTTGTTATAAATAGAAATCAAACTTTAATAACATTTTTTCTTTACGTAAAATCAGCCATGTTCATGGACTAATTATGTAGGCTAACAAAACTCTACAGATAATGACAACATAAATTTTCGAAGTAATATAGCACTCTTAAACTTATTCAAAACTCCATAAATTTATAACTATAAAATTTCACGAAATTGTAAATTATATCAAACAAATACAAGTTTTAGTTAAATCAAATATAATTTTAAAAATGAAATTTATTTTTCTTAAATACGAATGTACATTACCTCAACTAATATGCAGTGATGAGAGACCATTTAACATGCACATTTTCAGATATTATAACACTTACAACAAATCTCTTGGGATATATTTTTATGTTTATCCTACAGATCTTACTCTCCTCTCTAATTGCACTCGTGTAAATCCGTTTTATTAACATCTGTGAATGAGCACAATTAATTGCAGTCAACATAAAGATCGACAATTAAATAACAGTATGAGAAATATATTATAGCATGCAACAGATATGATTTATTCATGCAATGGGGAATTACATTCTTTTAAAATTGATGTTGTTCTTTATGCGAATCCAATATTGTATGCTAGACAATAATCAATTATATTTAAAATAACGATACAATTAAGGAATTAGGAAAACTCGGTAAGTTTTTAGTTACAGTCTTTTAATATGAACTTAATTTGTGCCCAATAAACGCTTGGATATAACCGCCCTTGTGATATAATCGTGCTATTAAACGAGGTTTTCATACTTTTTAATCCTCTCTAATAGCATAACGTTGTAATTGTTTTTTTTTCAAACTTCATTTTTACTGTTACCTGGGATTATATTCCTAATATAAAAATTTCTTTATGTATTTTTATTTTTAGAGGTACTTAAATACTCATTAACCGTCCAAGGATGACAATGTAAAGGCCTACAGTGCACCATATGAACTAACACTTTAGTCCCATTTCAGTTCCGTTAAAAATTTCAGAGTTTATTTCAAGGTGTTGAAATCCTTAACACCTTCTGGTTTCTGGGTTCTTAAGGCGCACACACTGGAGAACACAAGCAAATTAAAATGGTGCTCCTAAAGTATCATATAAAGTATAAATATCATTGCTTAATAAAAAAAAGAAGAAAATCCTAAAATTGTCTCTAAAGTGTTTGTTTAAATTTTATAATATTTGTTTAAATATTATTAGTTTTAAATATAACTTAAATTTTATTTTATTTAACATCAGATGTAATTTGATCAATAATATTGTGCGTAGTACTGAAGAAGGTAATTTTTTTGATATATCTAAAGGAATCACTTCGGAGATGAGATGTTTTTTCGTTACGTAGAAACGTACCCGCTACGTTGGTTTTGACGCATGTTATCTAAATAAAGACCTCATAGACTAAAATATCTAATTCAGTTGCTTGATACCAGACATAAATTATTTCGCTGTCATGTCAACTTGGCTTTACAATGTTACAATCGTATGCAGTATGACAGTTCTCTTAAAAATATATGCAAAAATAACTTTGCTTTTCAACTTGTAAATATATTCCTGTTATGCCTCAGGAAGAACGTTTATTACATGTTTGTATAAAGTATGATATATATAACATTTAAAAATAAAACGTCAAGCAAGTAATGTCCTTTTCCAGGGGGAAATAAACCATATATGTATATTTCATTTTTAATTGCGTACATATATATAGCGTCGTTAAAGAAACCGTACCAAAGCAACAGGACCTTATTCCTCACATTACAACATCGAAAAAGTACTTATAAATATATTTCGTAAACATGCATACTTTTCAAATGAGGATCCATTTTTCGTTTTAAACAAAATAAGTCTTATATTGTTAATGGTAAATTATATGAAGTTGACACCTAAGAAAGGCAACAATTTAAACTTTTGACCTTCGAATATCTAAAAAAAAACAAAAAAAACTATAATTTTACAAAACATTTACAAGAGTCGAAATATTTTCCATTTCATAACAACAAAGAAAATGATGTTTTTTTTAACTAATTATCTACCTTAAATGATAATTGAGTAATTGGCAAAACACTGAATAAATCGACAAAAAATAAATAGCAACGAGTTTAGATATTTATTAAAGTGTAAGTACTAGATAATTATTGTTTTCTTGCATGATAAACAGATGCATTAGGAAGCATTACAAATTTATATACATTAAAATATAGACATATTATTGTTAGTCTTGTTTCTTATTCTTCTTGTCAATTTTTTTATTATCATTATATAACGACTAATGGATGTTTAAATTATAAATGACAATAAACAAGGTTATTTAAAAATTACTAAACAATTAAGGAAACATTATGCAATCGAGAACTAGTGGTTGTTTTACATTTGACTTGAACTTAAATTCAGCCTTGAACAAGTTGAATCAAAAACTAGTAAATAACATTTTTATAACTCCTTTTATGTTTACAGTTGTGTAAATAGTCCTAGAGTTGTAAGGATGCCTTCTTCGTGTTCATATTTCAACTTTTACATATTGTGTCATAAAAGACAAATGTTTTCTACAGCTAATCCTAGGTAATAGAATAAATTGAAGTTAAAGCTAAGATAGATGGATAGATATATTTAGTTTTTAGTTTTATTTATTTTTGGATAGTTGTTAAGTCTATCCAGCCCTCTCTAACCCCACCACCACAAATTACAAATGGTTACAATTATTATATTACTAAGAAAGTTGTAATACAATAGGTACTTAAATTTAAAAAAAAAAAAAAAAAAACGATGTAATAGTAATAATATAAAACAAAATAAATACTATGTGAAAGAAGTAATCACCGAACAACAAATAAAACCACAACACAATTAAAGTTAGAAAGAATAATAAACTTTTATGTGCATGCCATAACATAGCTACACTCCACATAGAGATATAAGCCAGTACTAAACGAAATGTGACAATGACACAACTTATAGGTCAAACGTAGGTAGCTCTCCTCCCCCATTATCAATAGTCTAACCGGTTGACCTGCCTATCATTAAAGTGGGAGGGGCAACTTGCCATTTATCCAATTACTCTAGTACAGGTTACATTAGGAGTTTCAAAAGAAAATCTAAGGTATATATATATATATATATATATATATATATGGAAAAATAACTTCTCAAATTTCATTAATAAATTAAATAGTAAAACATAAAGGAAAAACATTTACCATCAGTATATAAGTTAAAAAGCAAGTCAAAATTGAAATGATAAAAACAGCCCTAATATGTATATTAAATTGGTTAAAAAAAAAAAAAGCGTACAAAATTCGTATTGGCACTTATCAGTATTCAACTAGTTATTTTCTGATTTAAAAATATAATATTTTCGAAACTATCAAAAATGTATTTCTCTTATTTAAAAAAAAAATCAAACTAATATTATTCATTCCTAAAATTATAAATTTGGAATCATCTTGCTCATGAACACTACATTTTTCTTTTTTGTTAAATTTACTATGCTTCAAAAGCTCTTCAAATCTCGTTGTAACCTTTCTCCTAGCTTGACCAAGGTAAAACTTTTCACAATGAGTCGCACTCAACCTTGTGCATTCAGACCTTTGCTACATCTGACATTTATCTTTGGGATCACCTAAAAATTTGCCCATGTTATTTTGATTCTTAAATGCAATTTTGATATTTACACTGTTGAAAATGAGACTAAACCATTTGTAAGGTTGGAATCAAAAGGCAAACTAAAATATTTAAATATACTTTAGTTCGTTTGTATAGTAATTTTGTAAAATTAAACAAAAAACAAAAACTCATTATTTGAAAAGCTGTCTTTAACCAAACTTCTGAAGTATACCTCAAAACTGTGATGAGTCATCCTCCTTCCATAATAAATGGGATATTAACAGTTTTTAAAACAAGAGACGATGTTCGACATATCTAATTCAATCCGCAGACGACAAACGAACACAGTAAACGAATTGTTAAACATTATAGTACGATTAAACAGTATGACATGCGTAGTGGAACCTCTTGTTGTGATAAGTACATTTATGTTGGAAACTCTCCTTTCATAACCCGGAACTTCCACAAGGTGTTTATAAAACTCAGGACACTAAGCCATATTAGCTGTTAACCCTGGAAAGAGCTGAAGTTTATGCAGATATATATTTTTTTTCATCTGGTTCTAATTTTTAACCTGGTCTCATACATTTAAAATTATTTACATTGTTCTGTATAATACAAACGTTACTTTCAAAGACTTAAAAGTCTGGATTTGATATTTCTGAGTGGCCATATGACATGAGTGATTTTCAGTGTTGTGGGGAAGATTATCAGAACATTAAGTCAACTGGCAGTATGGCTGACCGGTATTTCGGTCGAAGAGTTAAGGAAAAAAAACAATTGTAAGTACCAAATATTGACTAATAATAACTTCTAAACGAGGCGACATAATTTCACAGTATTTACAAATTTAAATATAAATAAAAGATGGTGTCCTTGAAATCACATACAGGCTATATAATATCTTGCTGTTATGTTTGATAATTAATACTATAAGCGATAATAAAAAATCACTTGTAATAAATATATTGTTTTTGTACATGTAACTTGTATATGTAAATATTAGTTTTATTTCCACTCTCCAACAATGAAGTTTTCATGTAAGAACTAAAGAAGAAGACTTACTTTCTAAAGTGTTATTTTTCAATTAAATTTTACTACCAATCCAACTGTATTAGGAAAACATCTATTTGTTAGTTCCATTCTATTCAATTATAGTAATATTGTTCAGCTTTATAGTTATAATTAAACAACCTTGATTTAAAAACAACATTTACATACTTAATGCCCTCTTTCATAACATTAGTTCTAATTATTTAGGTAATTGTGTTGTATTCTGCAATTATATACTCATAAGTCATAATTATGTAATTAAAATTGTAATACCTTACTAGTGAGTTTAAATAAACCATAAATATTCTTTTTTTTTGAAATTTAGGACTTTGGGCATTTGATATTGTCAGGTGGTTTATTTTGTTCTCAAAATATAAAATATAAAATGTTATTATTTATAAGTGTAGTCATACTCTTTTAGTATAGATACAGACTAAACATTGTGGTTTAAGTGTTTAAAAATTAAGAACAACATGAATCGTTTTAAAAATATGTCTGGAGAAACACGATAGCAGGGGATTTCCAAGTTAATAGCAGGATACGTATATATTTTTTCCACCACTCTCGTCTATTCTCAACATATCCTATGAACTGTAACAATCAACAGCTGTGCATAGTTTTACTTTATTCAAACTGCTACTTTTAAGCAAAATCAGAAGAATTTAATGCATTATGCAAAATTTAATTCCATAAACTGTAAGATAGAGCTTCAAGTTTATATAGTTTATTAAAGAATTACGATTAAGTAGGTGGTTTTGTAATCCAGCAGGTACTTAACCTAAAGTAAAAATATAACAGGTTTTTATGATTTATATATCACATTTCTTCTTTAAAGTTGTAATATCTCTAAAATTAATTTTATCTTATGTTTTTAAGTTCCCCAAATTCATTATTCACACACATGTTCTCTTTATTTTAATTAACTCATATCTTACTAATGAGACTACTCTTCCCTTCAGTCTCTATGGGCTAACGTTCCTCTATATTATATTTTTTAAACAACAAAATACAACCAGAATATTTTCAAGGGAAACGAACTTTTATACTTTCAGTTATCAAGTAACTATAAAAATCTATTTGGTTCAATCAACTTTTATTAAAAAATGAGAATCTTAACTTTAATTATGAAAATTAACTACATTATAAAACTAAAACTAAATTGATGGTTGAAATTTGGGTTTTATTTTGGTTTTAATATTTTTTCATATTTAATATTTCATGAATAGTTTTCCTTGTCTTATCTATAGTTTGTATATGGACTTTGTTTAATTAAAAATTAAATAGTTGGTTTTTACTCAATACAGGGGAAAGGTAATTCATTAAATTCAAACATATAAAAACTTTATTATATATCTAAGAGTCAACTGCAATGCATTCTCTTGCTATTTATAGAACTGCAATGCTTAGTACTTAAATTAACAAATATTTTCCAAAAAGATTAATGTTTCTAAACAGAATAATTAAAATGTTTTATAAATCCTCAACTTAAATTGGATATGACTTATTAGGCTATCACGTTCATGTTTTAAGTTAAACTTTGTATAACTCAATATTCATACATTTTTTAATGTTTCCTTGTGGTAAAGTTGTGTTTGCCATTTAGAGTTTTTAGAAAACAAACTTTCACAGATAACATTATCCATGCTTCATCTCGGCACCCTTTAAATCATAAATTGGCAGCTTTCCATTGTATATTGTATCACCTCATCAAAGTTCCAATATCTGACTCTGATTTCAATAAGGAACTAAGTTGCATTAAACAAATAGCTATTACTAATAAATATGATGTAAATATTATTAATAAAATGTTAAAGAAAAAACTTAAGATGAGTGCAAGGCAACTTATTTTTCCAACTTTAGTTAATAATAGCGCTAAATGGCGGAAAGTTAAAAATCTGGGAAATGTTAGCCATAAAGTTGGAAATATTTTAAATAAGAAAACAGGGTGTTGGCCGGCACTTTATTGCAGTAATAGTTTAGGTAAGATTTTAAATAATTATAAAGATAAAATTAACAAAATGTTGAGAAGTGGTGTGTATAAGATAACTTGCAAAATCTGTAATTCATGTTATGTAGGTCAAACAGGACGTAAATTTAAATCTAGATTAAATGAACATGAAAGAAGTTGGCGGTTAGGATATGAAGATTCCAGTTTTTCAAATCATTTAAGAATACATAAAGTGTCTGATTTTAATTCCAGTGTAGATTTTGAAATATCTAGTTTTTAAGGTTCTCTGTTTATCAATTTTTTTTCAATTTTCATCAGTCTGTAATACAGCCTCGTCAATGTCTTAGCAGACGAAACCATTGGTTGGCTAGACTAATAAAAAGTGGATGTTACAAAATTAAAAAAAAAATGTGTTTTTACATAAATGAAAAAAATTATTACATAAATTTTAGTCACTGCGTAAAATTACAGAGTTTTAAATGTTCTCTTGTGATATTTCATAAAATATATGAAACAGTCTCCTGATATACCTTTTTAATACCGAAAAAATACGGCCTTTTGTGAGATTAATGGAGTCAATTTTCCCAACTTGATGGTTAAGCAAGACGTGTCTTAACTAAACTTCTGTTTTGTTACATGATCTCATGTTTAATTATCTTCTCTCTCTGACTAAAATGGTTTAATAACGTATATTTACCTGTCGTGATGGAAACCCTAAAACAGTGTGAGAAAATTTAGAAACTACTATACACATAACAAATGACACGAAGCTGAATCACTGCCCTTTGAACAAATTTCACTTGTGTTTTTGAATTTCAAAATTTGTTCTTAATAAAGTAGATATTTCTCTTAACACGGTTTTAATTAGATTCATCGCATCGTCTTCATTATCTGGTTTGAGGTACTTATTCTTCTCAAGTAATAATAATAATAATAATAATATTATAATTACTTGACAATTAATATATATAATTGTCAGTTATATAAATGATACTTACACTCATGGTAGAATGTTTGAAACAGTACGGTTTTGAATATTGTTATCTTTTATTTTGTACAACATAAATTTCTCTCTTTATTGTCGATTATTTGGTAATATAAATGTATAACAAGAGAACCAATACAAAAGTAACACTTATTTGTAAAACTTTAGCAAACTAACGTACTTTAGCAAAACTCCCCCCCCCCCTACCCGACGAGAGGAAGTTATTACACGTTGTTGTTTTTATCCTTCTCACTTCTCTCTTAAAACACTGTACTTTTAATGTCAAGTCTTAGTTATGGATTTGATTTGGTTCTTCAAAGCTTATTCCCATCAGATACACTGGTGAAATCTATTACATGAATTAATTCTCTTACTTAGTCAAATTAAAATTGTAGCACTATAACGAATATTTGACCACACAACAGAATAAAATATGCATTAATGTCTAAAGAGTAGCTTTTTTGCAGACAGCCTTTATATCAAAGATTTTATTTGATATATTTTTAAAACAAAATTTATGTTCCTATATAGTGACTAATTTTGTATTAAACTAACAAATTTAATATATTGCCTAAATATTCTCTTTGTTTGAATAAAAACTCTGTCTATTTAAATAAATAATGCCTAAAGGTAGACGGAATTTCATGTGATTAATTTAATGTTTTGACGACCTAGTACAACTGTAAATAAAAACAACAAACAAAAAATGTGATAGACCTTTTTTAAAGTTATTGTTAATCTGACAAAGAAATATAACTCCTATGTTAATGCTTCTACTAAATTATTAATTTAGGAGAATTTTACGTATAAATTTACGTATTGTAATTTAAAATCCGGCAAAATATAGCAGAAATAAAAATATCCCGACTTACTCCTCTTTCAAATTTGTACAATTATATGCTGAAATTTTTAAAGGAAATAAAAATCCCAATCCTGGGTGAATGCCTTCTGCTTTAAATATTATTCTTAATGTATGATAAGGATCCTATGAGTAGGTGATATTATGCTTTAAAATAAATAAACGTGAACAAGAAGTTTATTATAATAGCAATACGAAGATGTCAAGGCAAAAATGCCGTACTAAGAAAGTAATTAAATTATAAATGAAAATTGTGAATCAATTTATGAAACTTATTTAACTCAAGTCTATATTCACTATTACATTGCAAATAATGATTCAACGTATCACAGACAGCTTAATGATCAACATCTGGTGGAGACTTCTGTTAAATATTAAAAGCTTGAAAGAAATTATTATTTCGTTCAGTCAATGTTCATAGATTGTGATAAAAAGGTTCAATATGTTAAATACTAATTAAAAAATTGGAACTTTTGCAACATTGTGTAAAATTAATTCCAATAGTTAGTTAAATAAAAATGGAAGGACAATACTTCTCTTCTCTTTTTTAGAAGACAATAAAATGATTATTCTAGATTAAATAAACGAAAATAGTGAAATGTAAATTGTAAATGAAGGATATCTTAGCCTGATACAGTCAGAATATATATTATACAGTTTTTTTTTTGTTTTTTTTTTTAATGAGTGGTACATTTCTATGGTTCAAAATCTCTTGCACCCTTGTAGGGCAATTCACATACGTTGATCAAAATATGAGAATAATTCAAAGTTAAAATAATTATCCAAACGGATCACTGTCGAACACGACCCCTCCAACACCTTATAAAAGTAGACTTTTCACCGATTTCAACATGTTCTTCAGTATATTATCTTTCGATCACTTAGTCTTCCAGAGAAAGTGTTTACTGTCTATTTTACAAATAGTGCAATAAAATTCCAAACCTGTGTTTAAATACCAAGAATTAAATAACCTATTAGCACTTGTTTATAGATGCCCTTTTGGTATAGTCTCTACTAGTATGTATGGGTGTAAAATTGAAAAATAGATATAAATATTTATTGTTAATAAAATATTATATCACCAGTAAATTAATGAATTGAAGTTGATATATAACTTTGGACATAGATTTCAGCTCAATTTACGTTTGTAGTATGCAATCGGAGACATGACATAATTCCTTTTATGTTAAACTATGCTATTTATTTGTTAAGTCGGAAAAATAAACCGAATCACCCATATGGGACACGAGTCTACACGACAACGCAAAGGTATATTTTCTTTTTGCCTTGTGCCTCGTATTTCGACTACCAATGAGTCCAGCACGCTCGTTCTTCGACCTGGAACAAGATGGCCGGCCTACTAAGTTGGTTCCATATATTTTACTTCTGGAGCTTTTCGAAATTAATTATGGGATAAATTACTGAGGATCCTGAATGATCCCGGCAGAATTTTTAACAAGTGGTATTTTTGGCTGCGAAAATAGTTCTTGGGCCTTACTGCGCAAAGACCTAAAATGCTGTTACTGTTAGCTTAATATAAGCTTATTGAATTGGATAAGTTAATAATTCAGTCAGTTATTGTTACTGATTCTATTTAAATTATTAAAACTAATTTCCTGGTGTTCCGGTTGGTTGGATAGTAGTGATTTCAAAATATCATGGAACTAAAGATATTTTCATGTAAATGTATATGATTGAAAGTAACATATAGGCTACTATATTAAATTCTTTTGTTGTACGAATTCTTTAATTTTTTTCTAAATTATTATATAAAAATTACTTTTAATAAATTTATAATAATTTAATATTTATTACCAAGTCGATATTAATAGTTAATATACAGTCATTTATTCTATTTAGATTCTTTTGCATTTTTCTTACCTAAATTAATTTTAACATTTTCCATTTTAATACATAGAAAATTAACAACTGCAACTATTTTCAAAGCATAGCATGCTATTACTTTTTTCTGTTCTAAACATACTCAATAACGATTTCCGTGTAATGTATATTAAAGCGGGGAATAATTACGACAAACCTAAAAGATACACATTACGTAATATAATTTCTATTTAATAAATATAATTAAATATTAATATTTCCTTATTTATAAGGATACTACGAAAAGTATTTGCTTAACATTTTATTTATTATGTCCTAAAATGGAAAACGTTTTAAAATTTAGAAATAAATATGAGCTCTAATAAAGCATAATTTTTATTAAATTGGTTGTTCGTAAACAGTCTTAAATTAAAAAATATAATTATGTTGTTTTCAAGGATATTATTGTAGATACTAGATCTACAATAAGATTTAATATAATAAACATATGTCATACATATTAATAATTGAATAAGAGGTAATGATAATTGATAAGGTAGTGATGAGTATAATAGTAGCCGAATATTTTGGTGGAATTGTTCGTTAATTTTTTCCCCAGCTAATATGTTTAGTGCGGTTAACAAATCTAAAACATTATGTTGGTTTTAAGTCAGGATGAAGCTGGAACTTTTAAAATTTACAAAAGTGAACTATGAAAATAAGCCTGAAACATGAATAAGGTGATTTCCAGAAACCCACCTTCTACAAACACAGTTATTTAATATTATATTTAGATACATATACTAAATATAGCTATTAATAATTCACGAGCACAAAACAACTCTCCCTCAAAATGCTACAAGCAATAACATTGATTAAGAAGAGAACTGTCTAACCAACTGGATTCAATTTTACTTGAAGGATTATCTCACAAACTTTTCTCATTTCAAGTAAAAGTTAGTTCTGATCAAATACGTTACAAGATACACCTTCAAAAACAGTGAAAAAATACACACTAATAATTGATAATTCCTCTAATCACAAGCACAAAAACAAATACTATAAACACAATAATTATTGTTTAGTTAATTTCCGATGACATATCCGTTTTTCTATGTCATGGCTTAGAGGGTACAACAAAAGTAGAACTATTATTTATTGTAATGGTATGATGGCTTATTATCCCTCCTCTTCCACAGAAATATATATCATAAGATCTTGTTATACCCAGGTTATTGAAATGTTATTCTCCAGGTCGATAACGTTTGTCAAATGGGTGTTAACCTTATAAAATAGTTGATAACACGTTACGTTAAATTTAAATTTTATATTTACTATAATATATTTTACGAATAAAAATAAAAATGTATTACTAAAATTAAAAGAGATATCTATTATATTATGAGAAATAAGTAGTAATTGATACATTTGTAAATGTCACTTGAAGTTCACGCATTACATACCTTCAGGAGTATAGTTTTAATTAGTTACAGATTTTTAACTTTATTAATAAATATTCCATTATTAAAAATACTTATTGCTCCACGAGGAAACCGACACAAGTGTTTTCTTTGGAACTAAATAATGGAAAAAGTTCATATGTACATGAGTCCGGAATAGCTTTATTTTAAGAATATAAACTATTTTGTATTTAAAAAAAATTAAATTTGTATAAATTATTAATTAAAACTGAACATGCGTATTTATTATGGTAATTGAACAAGTGTACGAAATATCAATCTTTATTTTGCAAGTTTTAAAATAGTAATATGTAAATGTGTTTAGTAAAGTTAATAGTGTTAAAGTTATTCAATGGTAACATTTTTAATATCCGCTATTTTAAGTTATTAGAAGATATGACTTTAGTTATTGGTACACTTGTACAACGTTAAATAGTAAATATAAATATGCTAACTTGAACACAATATGTTATTTACTTCCAAATTTCCAATACTTTTTTGTCAATACAAATTGGCATATTGTCTGTAAAAGAAGGGTTTTTGAAATTATATTTGTACCAACATTTTTATTTGCAGTAGAAAATAAAAACTGTCTTCAGTTTACATTTAATAAGAACTGGATTTCATAATCAGATTTTATTCGTTCAAAAAATTAAAAAAAAAAAAACCTTTGATAAATAATCTGTTTACGGTAAATCGAAATTTATAATCGTTTACTTCAAAAATGTAAACGTATAAAGAGGTTAGTGTTACAGTTTTAAACAGGTAAATAATTATAAATCGATTACAACATTTTTAAATAATTTGATAATGACACTGAGTGTATATGGTGAACTTTAGGAGATTAATAATGTTTAATATATTACAAATATTAATATTTAATATTTAAACATATTGCAAACTGATATAAGATTTTCCATTTCAAATTAATAGTTAATATATATTATTTTTAAATAAACTGTTAAAATTGTAACACCTAAGATTTTAATTGGTTGTTTAACTAACATTAAAATGAACTAAATAACTATACTATTATCAATTGATAAAAAAATGTGACTCAAATTTAATAAATAATAATTTTGCGCATATGTATTATAATAATTTTATTGTAATTAGGCAAAAATCTCAGTTAAATATATAGATGAATCTTATTTAATAGCAGTGCACTTCCCATGTATAATTCTTAAACTTTTAATAGTTTTATAAAATAAACCATTCCTAATTCTATCCAAATTGAGTAAAATACAATGGAGTTTATAAAAAATATGAATATACTTAAAAAGACATAATTTCTTCATCTTTGCATACGTAAAATAATACCTCATTGAATAGCTCATTGAAAGCCAAGAATATCTGACAGTATAGTAAGCTGTACATTACTTTATGCAAATGGCAAAACGAATAAGCAAACAATATCAAAATTTGAGCTTACCTCCGCCTATGAAAAACTTAAACCAAATTTTAACCTGGGAAAATCATAGCTACTTTTATTTTCCCAAGGAAGGGTATAAAATACAGCAACCACCAATTATAAATTCGGATCATTTTGCTCCTTTTTTAATAGTTATTTCAATTCAGAGAAAATTATAATATTATGCAAAACACATCTTGTTATATATATATAATATATATATATATATATATATATATATATATATATATATATATATATATATATATATATATATATAAATACAATTCTCAGAATAGTACATAGTATTTATATATTTAATACATTGTTAGATTTAAATATATTTGGAGTTAGTACGGTATATTAGAAATCAAAAAAAGTGCAAACGATGAAGTGAACTCTCTTCAGAAAAGCCTATAAATACCACAGAACAGATAATATTAAATGTTGTTCAAGACGTACAAAGATTTCACAATATATTAACTCAAGTGGGATTTCCTATCTCTCCCTTATAATCCAGGTTTATTATCGTTAGACTTTTATCTTTTCGGAGCATTTAAAGAATGATCAGAACGAAAATTTTAACTTTATTGAGGAGAAACTATTGACGCTTTTCAAGAATCGGTAAAAGTGTAGATACAGACAGTTAATACTCTTCTGGAATTAAGAAATATCCTGAACACTGCAAGATGTATACAAAAGTGGCAGAGGACTACATAGAAAAATACAGTGTCAATAATAATTGTAATAATAAATATTTCATTATATTGAATAAATAATGTTTCTGTTTACAATGGAACATGTAATCTTCATTAACGCTCATGAGACACTTCTTGCCCTTGGTACAAAGTCAACAAAATAATTCGCCAACATTTGAAAGGACAGTCATAACTTTTATTTTTTCCTAAAAACGGTACACTAATTTCGTTAAAAAATAGCCACCCTGGGTTTTAAAACTGAATTATAAACCGTTATTATCTTTCATAATTTAACTTTGTTTTACTAACACACTTTTTTTTTGTTTAAGGGAAGTGAAGCTTAAAACAACAGAATATAATTAACTGAAAAGGTTTCTATTTTGATTTCAGTCTCTCACTTAGTCTTAGGGTGTTTACAAAACAAAAAAACTCAAATAAAAACAATCATCTTGGAAATTAATTGTAATATTATTATTTTATATTGACGTCACACGATTTTAATGAATTTAATTATAATGCTTAAATACTTTATATTTAAAAATAACGCTGTAATAAAACACACAGTGTTAAAGCTCAAATGAAAGTTTGTGTTGAGGGTGTGGTAAATTATTGTACACATGCATTACTTTAACTGTTTGGTCATGGGTACAAACTGTTATGTAAACACGGTCAAGGAATGAACAAATAAATTCAATAGTAAATGTCAATATTTAAAAATAATAGCATATTGAACTATTTATTCAGAATTACTAAAGTTATACTAAGGTATGATTCTATTCATTATACTAACACTCTTTTACGCGGAAAACTATATGTATAATTTTGTAACGGTTTGATTTCATTAACAGCTAATTCAACTTTTCCAAAATTTGATATTAATAATTGATTTCATATATAAATTTCATACGATTTTAAAAGCTTACTGTTATAATTGAGCTTAGATTGTATATATATTTGCAACATGACTATTACAATAATAAATATATAGAATAATTTTAAGAATATTTTTGAAGCAATAGTACTTTCAATTTCGTTCAAAATAATAATTTTGAGTCATTTGTATTAAAATAGTTTCTTCGAATTAAATAGGATAGAAAATTTAAAATTGTGTTTTGCTAATATAATAATGGTTATATTGTATCTCATTTAAACTCCAATCATCAATGATTGTAAATATCAATAACCAAATTACGAAGAAAGTAATTATGTATCACTCAACAAATACAAAATTACAAAATTTTAGCAAAACTTTACTCATTATTGAATAATTTTTACCTGAAACAATGTGGCCAGTTCGTTGAATGACTTTGGAAATAATACGAACCCGTGTAAATCGTAAAGATTCGTAACTCATATTTATAATTATTCATTGTTCATAAAAAAATAAAATAAAAAATTCTCTTCTTCAAACAGTTCAGTATTATCTACAAAATATCAAAATTTATATTTTGAAAATGACGTTATGACTACAATGTGGAGAAAATAGCGTAGCATAAATCTTGAAAAGTTTTATCTTCTACGTAGTAAACATTTTATGTTAATACATGAAATGTTTTATGCAGAAAATTCAATTACGTTGAATGAATTAAAGTAAAGTATTCGAAGACATCTCAAATACATTCAAAGTTTTATTTCGAATACGGTCTCCCTCCACATGATTACTAGAGTGCAATTTACCACCAATATTATTAAAACTAATTAATTAGGAATATCTTGGCCGCCTTAAAAAATTTAATATATTGACACGTGGGCTGAAATTACATCGGAATTTCATCAGCTCACCTTCAATTTATTTAAACATGCTTTTGGTGTTCTACTTACTAAGTTTAAACCCACACTAGTGAGCTTAAAAGATAGAAACATGGTACGTGGAAAGCATGACATTTATTAGTTATGTTTCACCTTTACTGTATCAAGCTATGGTTGTCACAGAGTAAACATTTAAGTATTATAAATTGTAAAATACATTCTCAATCCTACTATTTGGTGTGGAGACTTGAATTAAAATAATTAAACGTATGATCAAAATTGTATCTACCATCAAGTATATTTTTATATATATGAAGATACAGCGAAATATTCAAAACCAGGGTAGAACAAATCAAAATAATAGTAATAATATATATATATATATATATATATATATATATATATATATATATATATATATATATATATATATATATAATCAATTCTTTTTGTTTTTTGTTATTTTGTTTATTCCCATGTGTGATAATGGACTTTTGAAAGTGTATCTGTATATATTGTCACCACAGTGCTCTGGTCTTTGTTTATTAATAATAATATGTTTACACTAAAGAGGAGGAAACATAAATAACTGTATCACATCATTTGAATCCTTAAAACAAAATCTTAGGTTTTGTAAATTTCTTAATTCACGTTAAAATTATTGGTGAAATATATACATTCAAATCACGTTAGTTCTGCGTTAGTAATCTCAGAGACGCGAAATTCAATCAATATCACTCTCTCAACGTCTGCTGGGTTTGGTTGAAATTTAATTAACCTGTTGGAGTGGCCTCCTCCAGTATCAATATGATGATATTAACTGCGAAAGTTTGGATTGTTTAATTATATTTGTTTTAAAACCCAGATTTTATAAACTGTTAGTTGATTTATTGAAAGATTAAAGTGTGATATAAATATCTTGGAATATTGTTTTATAGAGATTAGAAGGAGGATATTATAGTATACTTGTTATATAATTTTTTCCCTCTATGTGACTGTACGCTACTTAATTTTGTTTACTTTTTATTATGTATAGTTATTAAAACAAACTCATCAGAACTACTACGATTTGATTTTTGTTAGACACCAACGCAAAAAAGGTACATATCTATTTATAATTATTTATCTCTTAATATTATTTTTTCTAATTTAAAATATTTTTATGATCCGAATAAACCTGAACTGGTTATTTTTTAATACTATAAGACATTGTTATATATTGTTTTAATAAATCGAGGTATAACATATAACATATGTGCATTTTGTTTGTCTTGAATTGCGGTTGAATAAAATAATTGCTAAACAGGAAACATATTTCTTGAAATAATCGTTTGTGATTTTTACAGATTTGTATGGTATATTAGATAATTATGGAGGTACGATTCACCTGTCGACACTATTTTTAGCTACAATTATCTTTTTTACTACATATTACAGGAAAAACAGAAAAAAAATTAAAGTTAGGAAATTTTGGTCGAATCTAGAAGAAAAGTAAGACCTCAGTTTAACCATTCATTTCCAGTTGTATAACTTCAACATTCTCTAATTTTGAAGTGAACAGGAAATTCTTTCCAGACAGATTGGTATTTCTCGCAATGAAGTGTAGATATGTTCAATTTTCTGTTGGATGGTTTCAACACACACGAATTTAGAAGTACACGGAGAATTGATTTCAGACAGCTAAGCACAACCTTCACTGAAGTAAATATATATATATATATATATATATATATATATATATATATATATATATATATATATATATATTTATTTATATATATATACTTGTGATACTTCTATGTGGTTCATAGAAGACTTCAAAGAAACACTCCTTATTTTAATGTCTGTATAAAGTAGTTTCACTTTATCTAAGCAGAGATAATAAACTGTCCAGTTTTTATGCGTTGTATAATTTTTCATCTCACCTCATCATTAGAATTTGAAATATTAGTTTCTAATATATTGAGCAAAAAATAGAGTATTTCAAATGTTATAACCATCGAAGGATTTGTGTTAAAAAAACTAATTTAAAATCCTTACCTTATGAATGTAAAGTGTAGGTTGAGTGTGTTGTGAGTTGTGGATATAATTAATAAGATATCACGTACGAGCACACGTGCAAGAAGTTTAGAGGTGCTGTCTCCACGATCTCTGTTTACATACTTTCAAAACTATTATTAACATGCTTTTAGCAATAGTTACTATTTTGTGATCATTCATAGGAATGATATCTAACAACAGTGTTCTTAAACAAACTAAACTATTGGATAAGTTATAACTTGTGGTGGCACATATAGAAAGAGCCTCAGGCCTAATGTAAATGGCCGACAAAGCTGTCTTATACTATACTTGATACATTTTGAGCTACATTAATAAAATTAGTAGTATAGAATAAATTTTTAAAAAGAGAGTATTCAGAATATGGTTATAACTCCTACAATTCGGTCTGTATCGGAGTATATATTGCCACAGATAAATCTGATCTTGGTTTGGCTTGTTGATAAAAAATATTCATAACTGATCGGACGGAGTAATATATCTGAAAATAGTTTAGCAATTTTATCCACTGTATGATCTTTTTTTTTGAAAGGAAAATACATACATATGTCAAGTGTTTTGTATTTATTTATGTATTTATATATTTATAAAAACATATCGTGTTTTTGTGTTTACCTATAGATTTTTCTTTTTTTAGCTTTCATTATTAAGGAGAGCATGTTGTAATTAAGAATCAAGCGGTCGTACCTGCATGGTATGGTACTTCATGACGTCATGTCCAGTGACTAATCAAACATCTGGTATGCCACAATAGAAATAATATAACTATTTGTAATAAAAGCAGCTAATGGATTTTCCCGTCAAAGTGCAAAATAGATTTTAGAAAACCAGCAATTATTGCTATAGTTGAATTGTTGTTTCATAGAAGTGTATTGTTTTACATTCTAAAGTAGCTCAATTGTTATAGAAGATGGATGAACAGATGTCAAAAACAAGGCTATACAAGTCTTTTGTTGACCTCCTTTTCCACAGTAATTAAACTCGCCTAGAAATAATGGGATCTTTGTGTTATATTAAAGGAACAGGCACTTTGGAAAATAATAACAAAAATTACTTATACAATGTCGTTATAGCTGGTAAAAATATTTTATTAAAATACAATACAATAACAGTATGGACAGTCTGATAATCCTAAGAGCTAATCGATTCATTTGTTGTTCAAATAACGTTCAAATAAATTCTGAGAAATCAACAATAAAACAGAAGTAATATAATATAAATGCTAATTATTTCAAGCAGTGGCGTTAGTTTAAAAATAGGCATTTAATAATACTTTTACAAATTAAATATGAACCATAATGCACAATACAGGAAACATTTCAGTGAAACTTTTAATTTCGTTACATATATTAAAACTCTTTAATAGTATTGTTCTTGTTAAATGACAGATCTCTAAGTGGTTGAGTCTCGAATTAAAAAAATAATAAAAATTTATATCATGTTACGGTCTATATTCATAAACTACTTCTCTTTATGTAACTTAAATGTTTCTTGTTTTTGAGGAACTGATTTAACACATATTTTTCTATAAATTACTTTAAAATTATTTTTATTTGGTGGAACTTGTTACGTCCGTTTTATATCCGCTAGAAAAACAAGTTTTTTACAACGTATGACATGGTAAATTAAGTATAAACTTTAAATCTGTAAACCACACTTCATATTTATTCAATCTTTTACTCTGTATCACACGCTTTATGATGATCTGCATTTATTTCTGTATTTTCGTGGTTTTTAAACTTCACACGACATTCCTCTTGTGGATATAATTAACAAAATTCGGATTAACTCTTCTGCTCGTCAGGTATTAAACCAAAAATATATATTTCAAAGGTATTTTTATAGTTACGAAATACTGTACACTCCATTTTTAAAAAACATATTTCTAAATATACATTTTTAACTGCATTTATTTCCATTGAAATTATCCCAAATTGACTATTTTCGCTATACAGAATTTTTTTAATAAAAACTAAGAAAAATTATTCTTTCTATATTAAGAAAAAAGAAGAGCCAGAAGTCAGGTTGGTTTTGATGTTAAGAATAAATTTTTATTTTAAAGCTGGTTATTAGTGAACCGATATTTATAATTACACTGATTTCCATTTTATTGGATATCTAATAATATTGTAACTGATAGTTGCTATGAAAATACGCTATAGTTTATATTTATAATTGAAACTTATGATGTAATATTTTTTGCCTTGGGTTATAATTAGGTAAAGACATAACATGGAAATTTCATGAAATAGTTTAAACTATTACCAAAGCAAACGAAGTTTAATATTTTTAATTGCTAAATATAAAATTAATTTTAAATGTTGCAACTAAAAATGAGTAATTGAAGGAGTTTGGTTATAAATTTATTTATTTGTTTTAATTGAATATTACTTTTTTTTTTTTTTTACAAAAAATATTGTATAATACAGGTCGTATGTACAAATACAACACATAAAAATCACAACATACAATTAAAAAGTAAACAGCTTACAAAATAGGGAAATATATACAACAATTTACATATCACAAGTATATTACTTAAGTACGGTCAGAATAAAACGTATTAAAAAAAGAAAAATATATCAGAACGATGATGAAATAGTACGATCATGATGCATACACTCACCCACTGAGTAAAAAGATCCAGACTCTAGAAATTACCTAAGACTGTTTTTAAAAAACCTTTAGTTTATTAAATTTTAAATGGAATTAAGCTTATTCATAAATTTTGCACCAGCTTGTGAGGGAAGATTACTTCAAAAGTTTAACTTGTGCTGTTTGGCACAATACTGACAAACTTGCCGGGTACTATAGTTGTGTATATCCATATTTTGAAGATGATCACACTATAATTTAATGAAAAATAACAGTTCAAGTATATACATAAATCGAAGTGTAAGTACTACAAATTTCTTGAAACAGTTTTTACAACTTTGGCTTTTTTATACCCCCAATAAGCCTTATGGCTCTCTTTGGATGACAAACACACTTTTCATATTCTGAGCCAAAGATTTTCCCCAAAGAAGAATTCCATAGCTCGAATAATGATACACTAACACATAATATGCTGTTAATAATATCGATGTACCACAGTATAGCCTCAAACTTCTCAGTACAAATTTACCTGAGTTAGTTTTAGCACTAAGTAGTTAATGTAATCATAGCTGTACTTGGTAACGATCATTGATTATTATTCTCGTCGTATATTAAGTTTTATTTTAACAAATTATGATAATATTTGAATAAATCCTAATAATACTATTTAAAGTAGTTGAATTAAAAAAAATTATGTCAAACGTCAAAGTACAACTAGAAATTAATCTCAATTTCCTTCACATATTTCCAGAAGAAAATTTGATAAAATAGAAAATATGGAACTATAACATAATTACAATACAAAATTGTTGTAAATAAGTACTATACACATGTTCATGAAAGAAAACAAATGGCAGTGGTGGCTGTACGTTTTTACTCTTTTCCCAGATTTTAAACGAAATTAATAAATTGTATGGTCTTTTAAAATAAAACTTAGCCATAAAAACTCATAACATAAATTTGCACTGCTTAGCATTGCACACCATTGGCAGTTCCTAAATGGTAAAAAGTTTTCACATCCGATATAGTCAATGTGATAAAAGATCCAGATCATTCCTTGTTTATATTTTTAAATTACACTTTTGACATTATAGTTGTAACGTAACTTAACGGCTCTGGCAGCGCTGAACAAAAGGGGGTTTAAATCTGGTGTAATATTTTATTGTTAATTTCCGGAGGGCCTTTATTATAATATTAATTAGATAACAGACACTGAAATAAATAGGTGAATGTTGATCTTACCTTGTGGTGTGTTATTATGATGATTCCTGGCCAGGACTGGTCTGCAGAGCTGGAAGTGAAAGACCACAAACACAGAAATACTCCAGTGTCTTTTTAAAATAGCGTGGTTAATTGAGGTTAAGCGTAAAAATTATAAGCGGGGTTTTTTTGGTAACACACACACGCTCGACAATTGCATAACAGCATCTGATAAAACCTGCTCCTATATCGGATGAATAAAAAAATGCGCACGCCGCCTCGTCAAGTGTGTAGCCTAATTGGGTTTATTGCAGGGGCCACATGAATACCAAACAATTAATAGTAGTATAACATTCCTATATATTCTGATGCTATTTTATTAGGATGTGTTTATAACAAGGTAGAAGGTAATAGTTATAATATTACCACAGGAAATGTGCCTATCAATTACTTTGCTTTGTGATCATATTAATTTATTAAAGTACATTATGATTCCATTCCTAAAATCTAGCAAATTTACTTACTTTGATTTAATACGTAAGGGGTATTTTGTTAAAATACATAATTTATTTGCCAATTTTAGGACGTTTTGTTTTGCGTTTTTTTTCTAGATAATAAACAAAATGTAGGGAAATGATAATCCGATTTTATATATATAATAAATCACACATCTCAAAATTACGATATACAAAATCAACCCGGTTCACATGTTTCGGCTACGAGACGATTTATATTTAATATATAAATAGGCATAAGTATTTATTAAAAAATGTATAGTTAATTTACCAACGTTCACATTTGTTCATGCTAATTATATAAATAGCCTTGTACACCAATATATAATATTTATAAAAAAAAGGGTAATATTACTATAAACGTTCTTAATAGTATAACCTCTGTAATATTTAAGGACATTTGAATTTCATGTAGGTTAATTTATAATTTCAAATAATTGAATTTTAGTGAATATCTACGATAATAGTCTCATATAAATGTCATAGCAAGAGAAGTCTTATTATAGATTACTTTTTAAGTTTTTTGTTTGAAAATAGTTTTTAATGTCCAGAAAAGGGTAATTTTAAAACTAAAGTAGGAAGTAATCTCAATTCGTTTTATACATTTTAATATTATATCTATGTGTAAGCAATATCTCTAAAAGCATAGTTTTGTTAAACATCTCTAGTAGCTGAAAGCCCTCGAAAACATTTTCGAACTTCTATTAATCAAATCACTTTTACCCCTGCTATGCAACTTCTCCATTCGATGTATATTTTAATTGAAAAAGTTTGAGTTATAACTATATACTTCTTTTATGGACATATGTTTTATATTCGATTTATCTGTATATTAATTTAGATATTTCTAAGTTTATTGGAAATATATGATTTGTTTATCCAGGATCATAAACTTCCGTATTACGTTCATCTCAATTTTTGAAAGTCACGTCTCACTTTGAATTTGCATTTGGTTCTTCAATGTGATAAAAAATCTCCTAAATGAAAACTTTGGTCAACATGATAATTCTAGTGCATTAAAATATAGTCTTTTTAAACTGAAAAGATATTTACTTATTTTAATCCCTAGCGTCGCAAACAAAACGTTTTGTCCATGTACTTACATATCGTGTAACTTGACGTTTTGGAATTTGTCGGCAAAGAACACAAATACCTCATTAGATTTGTGATTACAAAACTGAAATCCTTAAAATTGAATTTTCTGTTTTAGTGCATTGTATTTTAGTGACTTTAGGTGAATAATACATAAATCAATATACCAATTTACAGTTATATGCAAATTACGGTCCTGGAGCAAGTACCGAAACTAAATTCCTTTGGACACTTCGGTAAACACTGGATTTAGATTAAAATAAGTTAAATAATCCTGGACTAGAATGGACAGGAGTGGACGCTCTATTTAAATGAAAAGAGACAAGATACATTACAGCAATGATATCGATACAAACAATGCAATTGAAGGCTTTTAATGAATATCACCAAAATTTTAAATTGCAAAAACAAAACAAATTCTAGTTAAAATAAAACACATTCAAGATACAGCAGGTTCTGGTTATTAACAGTGACAAAAAATATATTGAGGATGTTTTAATAAGAAACGCGACAGCTCTCTCCAAATTAAAGCTTGATTATTATTTCCTGTTGACTATAAGTGATTTGGAAAGAACATACCAAGTTTATTGTACATTAAAATAGGTAACGCAATTTAAGGTACTGATTAAAATTGCTAAGGAAATTCAATTTATATTAACTGGGATTATTGGTATAACTAGTCTATTATAAATAAATCCACACCTTTTTACACAAATAATTATAGAATCGTTTTGTGTAGTATTCCATCTTCAGAAGCATGATATATAAATAATGCTGAGACATATCGTTTAGAAATATGTACAAGAACTTGTGACAAAACGTTCAAATCATAACAAATCAAGCCGTAACGATGTATTATTGAGATAATTTGCCATACATTATTTCATCATCCATGTTATAAAACCACTCGTTAACTTTAATCCATTTGCAATCAATTTGAACAAAAACAATGGAACAAGGCAATCAGTTAATGATAATATGTGTTGCTGTAATCATATATTGTAATTACTATATTCAATAAACCAATTTGATGGTTATGATTTGCATAGGGAATATAATAGTATTTATTAGTTGTAACTCAATTTACCACTTGTATCCTAATTGCAGGAATAATTAAAACACTACGAGAAGAAAACAATACAATAATACAAAATACACAAATGTATATCTAAAATTATAAAACACAGGTTGATATAATTAATTGCGGTGTATTATTTACACGTTCATTACATCTATTAAAAAAAATTGTTTTTATTTCCTAATTAAATTTGAAACGTTTTCCTTATGTATCATTTGAGTTTTCCTATATTTTAATATACAACGTGTAGTTTACATGATGTGGTTTATTATGATACTTTTGCATACATATGTTCTTATCTTCCAAGTTTTATTTCAAAAGTCAAATTCATCGTATATGAAATATTTTTCTCAATTTTATAAGTGTGCTGACTGTAAGTTGTAATTATTAAAATAGCTTTTTTTTATATTTCTATAATAATTTACTTTCTGTTTCAGTGAACTGATCTCACTTGTCTTTTTTTACTCTCAAAGTTATTTGAATTATTTCTTTCACCATAAAGTATTTCATTAGGCGGCGTGAAAATGGAGATATTGTTCGGAACTAGCATCTGTTATACACACAACAGTCAAAAAGGGCGTGTACTTGATTATCTACATTGCATAACATCATTCCGCAATACTTAAAAGTTTGAAATGGTACCGAAGAGTCATCTTCGAATTTTATGTAATACAACTGTTGTGGATTTATTAATGGTTTACGATATGATTTCTAGAAATCAATTAGAAATAGTGCAATTTAAAAGATAATTTATACAAAAGTTGATAAATATTATGTAGGTAGAAAATATTATTTCCCGACGAAGACACAGGAAGTTAAACCAGTGACACACAGGAAGTTAAACCATTGAGATTCGGAAGGAAGAAGAAAACAAAAATAATTCTGTCAAAAACTAGGAAAAACATTATATATTAGAAAAGCTAAAAAAAAAAAGTTTCATGTAATGACCTAGTGTAGTGATCCTGAAATACCTAAAATTTGCTTGGAATGTTTTTATAGACTAAACAATTATTAAGGTTGTTTTTTGTTCTTAATATAAAAAATATATATATTATCTAATTTCTTAAAATTAAATATTATGTTTATATTTTACATATTTCTATTTCAATTTTAGAGTTTTTGTGTTTTCTTACCTTATGTTACAATATATTACTTTTCTATATTATGTAAATAAACTGTACATATAAAATTCTCATAACATAATATAAATTTATTTCATTATGACTTGTATTAATTATTTAGTGTGTTTATAATTAATAATTTTCGCAACTTTGTCTGTTTATAATGTCTATTTTTATTGTCTCATTATAATTTTACTCATTCAATAAAAAACAAATATTAGATATTAAAAAATTGTGTAATTCAAGATGTATCTGCTTCTCAATTTTCTACCAATATCATTATTGTTATTTATGATTTAAATAAAGAAAAACATACTTCCCATCCCCTTTAATTTAGTTCCATACCTATGTGCGAAATTGGAAGTAAATATGGAGGAGTAATTTACAAAACACATATATGAATCTTATACGTCATTATTAAAACTCAATTTAAATCACATATGACCTACAATATATAAATACAAAAGATACATAAACACTAATTTTTATATTAATTTTTTAACGTCTCCTTTCATATTTACCTAAAACATCTTCCGACTGTTTCATATTTCATTTTTACCTAAAACATCTTCCGACTGTTTCATTTTTGATTGACAATTTCGAAACTGACATCTTGGTGACGAATTGATTTGATTAGTTTTGTTCGATTTTGGGAATGGTCGAGTGAACAAAAACATGCTATGATTTTTAAATATATTGTTATTAACATACTAATATGGTAAATTGGAACATATTAATAGTTTATTAATACAATATCTTAAATCAATTAGTTTGTGTTCCACTGTATGTTTTCCTTGTCATTTAAAGGAAATAAATATTCCATTCTATGTGTAGGGTTAATCATACTAGTAAAACAACTAGTTTGTTCTACATAGTATGTTAAGGATTAGTCCCACTATGAGTGTCTGCTATTCATCCAAAAAATATGATTTAACCT
Organism: Aphrophora alni; assembly: GCA_963513935.1. NCBI lineage: Eukaryota > Metazoa > Arthropoda > Insecta > Hemiptera > Aphrophoridae > Aphrophora > Aphrophora alni. The sequence goes on along the minus strand of OY740767.1, from coordinate 121,508,224 downwards.
TTAAAATTGGTTTTATAGCCTTTGTTTATTAATATAATAGCCATGTTTTCCAATCATTACATTTCGACTTTCTTTTTATAGCGTTTACTCCACCTAACATTATTATAAATCTGTTTGTGAATGTCAATTTAATATTTTTAATATATCTTCTAAACATCCGACAATGACCTATCTTAAGTTCTCAAAATGTTGTTCATAATTTGTTGTACTCAACACTTCATTAATGTGTTCAATAGTGGATTACTAATTGTTGATTAATTCGTCGATTAATTTATTTAAATAAATATGAACAGATTTTAAAATAATGCAATTATTTATTTTACGTATCATGTTCATTGTTATGATGCCTTGCTATTTTAATATTTTTTAAATTTTTTTTAAATAGGAATTCACAAATTGGAAGCAATTATTATGTAGCTTTCATATAAGGAAAAAATAAGTTTCTTATCATCCACGCCTTGAGTTTCATTTAACTCTTAGTTAAGTACTTGGGAAGCGGCAAAAGACCTTCAGGTCTACGCCGGTGAGGCGTCTGATGGAGGTTATCACAGCCCAGTTAAAAAAAAAAAAAAAAAAAAAAAAAAAAAGTACTTGGGATACATTTTTTAAAATATACATATACTCTTTCAAAACACTTTCTGTAAAGTACTTAGTGACAATTATCCTATCTTGTGTATTGCAATAATTGGTGTGCATTTAATTGTAACGTTATATATAATTATAGGCAGGCTTGTTAGCAATGACAACATACAAATATACAATTGGTAAGGTAGTAAATATACATTACATTAATTGTTCTGTTAACCATATATACTTTTGGGAAAATTATATGTGTTTAGTATAATTTTATTATGTGTTACACAAAATATATAAATACAAAATATATAAAAATAATATATTAAAAACACAAAATAAAATTTTATAGAATTTATATATTTTTTTATATAATACATAAATATATACTACACCACAGAAAACTTTGGAAATCTGTATATTATCAAACTTACGTTACGCTGGAAGACGAATCCACTATTACCAATACAAGAAGGACTTTATTTAGTAATGCTTCATAACGTAACAGTAGGTGTCTGTTGACGTAAATACAAATGTAACGCTCAGATCCACCTTTTGGTAACTAACAGTAGTTTAATTTCATGTCTCATCAATTCTAATGGCGAAACTTTGAAGTAGATTTGTTCTTTAATTCAGGAAAGTAAACTAAGTTCTGAGAACTTTTTTAAGTTTTTAGTGAGTTTCACTGGTCCGATGTTATTTTGTCGATTATGTAGCTTTCTATTTATATATAACGTTAGCTTGATAGTAACGTCCAGTATAACAAAGAATTAAAGAAAATGTCTCGTGTACCACTTGGATATTCTGCATTTTTGTAATATTTAAAAACATAAATATGTAGATACATATATGTTGTAAATATTACAAAAGTACAGATCTATGTAAATCTATGAAATACCAATATTGATATTTTTTTTCTTTGAAAAACATAAATATGAGATATATTTTAAGTTGTTAGGTTTATATATGAAGATATAAGATTTAGTAAAAAAAAATATTAAAAATGTAAAAACAAATATAATGTTACCTAAAATAAATGTGTGATTAAAGAACATTCGCATTGAGATTTGTTTTTCTTTTAACCTCAGGTTTATTTAATTTGTACATTATATTACTACACTTACGCGTATCCCTAATTATAAAGGTATCTTTAACATGTTTAACTCTTGACTACTGATTAGTAAATTCATTTCAATTTACTATTTCAGATTGCATATCCTAAATGTAAACAATGTGTCGGCGTCAAGCACTACACTACAATCTTTAGAGGATCGAAAAAATTTGTCTCTGCGACGCCATGCAAAAAGACATAAACCACTGAAAGAAATAAAACTGATTTTATCCACCTTAACCGGAGGTTCAATATATAGTCCTGCAATATTTCCGTGATACTGCAACTACTGAATTATATATATTTAGGCAAACATTATTATTTGTTTTTGTATTTTTAAAATATATTCAACATTCTCTCTTAATTAAACAAGTCTGAAGTACAGTTACATGTCAAACGATTTTACTTGAGAAAAGCCTTAATAACATTTAAGGAAAAACTCCTAACATTACAATATTGATTCATAAACTGCGTATTTCTTGTTATAAATATTATTTTGTCATTAACGACCAAAATTTTTTTATTTTTTTTTATTCAAAAATATTAAATATAAAAATAGGGATGTTTAGTTTTTTGAAATCCTATAAACTAGGTGTATATACCAGGGTCATATAAACAGCTCAAGCTAAAACTTATGCCTAGACATATGTGCACATTGTTTTATTTAATTAAAGACACATTTATATTGCATTTACAATTAAACATAACTAAGTTCCTGAATTATAATTCATTATTTAAACTAAAGTTATAAGAGTTTTTTTAGATTTTATACAATTTTTTACTTTTTTTTTTTTTTTTTTTTTTTTTTTTACAAATAGTATTCACTACCATTCTATGAAGAATGAGTAATCGGTCAATAAATTAACCATAAAACTCTGTCCATAAAAAAAGGTAGAATATCTCAAAATTGATTTAATTTAGTATTTTTTTTTTTTTACGCAATTGCACAATTTATCCATTGAAAATCATGGATTAACCTGTGAATTTAAAATAGTTATTTGAAATGAATAGAATCATTAAATTTATTAGGCGTTAAATTAAAAATTTCACACCGGATATATAAGGAGTTTGTAAATAAGGAAATACCAAAATCACTACAGGTTTAAGAAAAAAAAAAATGAAGCTGAACATGTGCTCTAGGAAATTTCCTAGGAGGAAATTATATTATTCAACAGTTTGTGTTGTTTTTTTTCTGTGTTTTACTAGTACATTTCTTATAATTTATTTTGCAAACCCTAAACTGCTTCTCAATTTTTTAAAAGAGAAATAATTCCTAACTTGGAATATATTAGACAAGAATACAGTCATACATAATTAATTAGGGAAATGTGGACGCATTACAACTACGTATGAATTATAATTTCTTTACGTGGTTCTTGAAAGTTGGATTTGAATCCTTTTTACAGGTGTTAAAGTGAAGAGCATAAATCAATTAACACGAAGGAAAGATTACAACAATGACAAAAATTTTGATTTATTTAAGAAATCTTTATTATTTTGCACTAAGTAAATGGAAAAGAACTTCTACTAATGAATTATCTTCTTCTGTGGTTATCTCTCGATAGACTGCTGCAAGTTTAAAGTAATTTCCGCTATCGAAACAATTTGTGTTTGAAATCATGTGGTCCGTGATAAAGGAACAGTATCTTCCCGAAATATCAGGGGCGATTACGTGAAACGTTATAAAACAAAGATACAATATTTACCCACCCTCTTATTTATATAAATGCCATATATACAGTATATATAAACGTTTTTTTTAATCGTAAAATTTACTATAAATATTGAAAAAACAATAAGACATTTATTGCGTATGTTGAATTTGTACAACTGATAATAAAGTTTGAGGTGAATCGAGTTTTATCACAATTATGTGATAAATAGAGAATATCTGAAACAGGCTATTTTTATAATGTTGAAAATTTATTTTTCAAAAGAAAAATATCTTTAACGACAGTGTAATTTATAGATTTATTTTCTTATTTATTTTTTTAACTTAACTGTAATTTAGACATTACATTACCGGTATAAAATATTATGTTTTGGCTCAATCATAAATTTATAAATACACTTTAATTAATAGAAGGTAGAGACTGGAGGATGATATATGCAACATAACAGAATTTTAAAAGGGGTTCAATAGAGCCACGTTTTGCTTAGTAATCAAGATGTGAAATTGCCTATAATAAAAATCGTACAAAGAGCTGTAATGTCTTCACTTTAATAAGGTTTTTTTTGGTTTTAATATCAGATGTGAAGTATTAGAGCTTTATATTATTATGCAGCAACTTGGGTTTACCTAATAGTTGCATTTATTATATTTAGTTGATACATTTATAAATAATCATTACCCAAGTAATTGCTAATTTTATTATTATTTTATAGTGATGAATGAATACATTAACTATTCTTAAGGAATATATGTATATATTAAACTAATGAAATAACTTAAAATTTGTAGTTAATAGAGAATAAATAATATGCCACCTTAAAAAGTTATCCTTTGTTTAATCCAACTTTCCATCTGTTACTTGAAAAATAATATAATTATTACACTTTGAATGTAAGATTCAATTTATAATTTATTCATTATTGTAATTGAATATATTTGTTATGAGGACAAAAGATTTTAAAAATATTAAAATAAAATAAATATTTTATACAAAATTAATAAAAGTACAGGATTGAACATTATCACTTAACGGAATTTTTAATGTACAAACTTGAGATGTCAATTTCTAAAGAAGCGTGATGTTATTAGCTATTGTATGGAAATAGTAAAATTATATTTAGGTACAGACAGTAGTTTGGTTTTAAATTATTTGCTGATGATGAATTCTCAAATACTAATGAGGTTAAAATTTTACATTTTAAGTTATTTTGGACGAGTATAAATGAACCCTCGTTTTTAAAGTTTGAAACTAAAATTTTTCTAATTTAAATATAGCTAAAAATTTACTGCTCAATACCAAGAAGGGAATAATGACAGAATTGCACACTTAACACTTGAAAAAGGAGCTAAAAGGTTGTTTACTCCAGTTAATAATTTGGACAAATCTCTTGACTCCAATCCTTTACCAATCAGTTTATAGCTGTCCTTTGCGTAATGTAGCACAGTTTGTTTCATCTAATTATGTTTTATTTTATCTTTGATTTGAATGCTCAGGTCTATTTTTAGGCTTTAGTTTTATTCTTGTGTAATAGATTTAGTTTTAGTTGCCATCATGTCCCTAGACTACGTAAAGTTTTTACTTTTCTCTTTTATTTTCTACCCTTATCATTTCATAACGAGAGTTAATTTATATTCTCAAAACATCATGTATTAGTATTATATATACAAATTATGACAAATACGTAAATAAACCATATTAATAATAAAAACAGTAATTTTTGATAATGGATTATTTACAAAACCTTTTCATTAAATAATGTTATCAACAGTATGATCTTAATTTGATTTGAGGCACCAACTCTATATTTTCATACACGACGTGTTAAATTTGAGTCGAGCCTTTAAAGTGGGTAGGCGGTTTATTAAAAAAAAATAATACAAAGTTAGTCAGGAAAAATAATACATTCCAAAAAATATCATGTCTAAACAAAGAGTACATTTACTGTCTAAATGTGTAAGTAGGGTTACAAGTAAAATAATCATATAATGATTTCAAATTTATATTCTCAATCTAAACTTTAATCACTCCATATGACAACTTTGCTATCACATGGTTAATAATAACAACAGAAATATTTTTATATTTTTGTCACTTTAACAGAATGAATGTATTCAATTCTTGTCTAATTTTCCGATTATAATTTTTGTTGAAAAGTAAAAAACGGAATGACTTTTATAATTATTTGATGAGACAAAACAGAAACCCTAAATTTCAAAGACAGCTTGTAAAAATAAGAAAAGTATTAAAGTAATATTATTTGTAAAGAATGTGTAATTACTCGGCTCAACATTTACAGAAATAAAATCTATATTTCATGATAATTTAAAAAGAAACTTTATCTCTATATATGAGAAGCTGAATTCATTTCCCAAGAGAAATAAGTTCCTCTCTCTTGAGACGTTCAAGAAGGTTCTTAAGATGTCAAGAAACCACAATTGTAATAAAAAAGGTTTGTTTTGGAGTTGATGCATCATCAATAACTAAAATACATAAACAATATACAGTTGCTATAGGGGATTTAAAAGCTACTTGTTCAATGATTATTTAATAGTTCAATTACATAGACAATTTATAGTCACACTAAAAGCCTAGTTGGGCCGAGTTACTGAAAAGAGTGAAGCGACTGATTACAACAAACATTTAATGAAATTACTCTACGGGGTAAAATCACATGATTTATCAATATAATTAACATTCTATACAAGCCCATAAATCCAAATTATTTGTGAATGTCAATTAAAAACATCTAAAATAAAGTCATAACATGTAGTGCATGGAGTATTATATTCTATGCAGAGTTTTGTGTTTTGTTTAACATTAATCTATTCTCATCATAATGAATATTTGAATATTTGTTTAAAAACAAAATTTGAAGAATTAAATCTGCACAATTACCATTCAGGTCAACTTTCGATAGATGTTCCTTCAATTTTACATTTTCACATTTGAATAGCCCACAAATCCTTTGACATAAGTTCTGCATTTCCTATAACACCCCTACCTGTTGTCGTAGTACATCTGTACTATCCACATTCCAATCTGTTGATTTCAAGTAACTTAATTTCAGATATTTTAATAACAATATATAATAAACTTGTTCTAGACTGGAGTTACCTTAATAATAGATAATCTCATTATAATGAGATCGATGAGGTTCTTTCCACGTATCCGAAATGTTATACTACTGTACTACATAAAAAATATGTATTTAAAAGTTCATCTTTGAAATTGACTTTCAGTTAAATATCTGTGTAATATATCATTTGATTTAAATGTTTACTGTGAAGTTGCAATTTGGTAAAAAGAGGGTTGAATATGAGCGAAATTCATTCGGTTTTCAATTTATTGTAATCACAAGTTCTAAGTATTCTAAGTACGTATGATTTGGTAGTTCTTTACGTATTTCGAATGTATTTGAATTTTCGCTTTTTTCTAGAATTGAGAACGTTATTATTTGTACAAACCAAAAACTCAAAATGAGATATATATATATTTGAATTCCATTCATATGCTTTTATTGCAAAGGAATTTAATTTGTTATTTAATACACCGGAATAATTTAAAATCAAAAATGAAAGTTTACCTTGAAGAGAAAAATATATTGTGATCATTCGTTTCCAAACTATTCCGCTTCCATACCCATCTCATATCCTAAAGTAAAGGATTAATTGAAAAATTGCCAATAATCTTTCGTAGAATCGGTTTCTAGCAAAACGTCCATAAACTATTGGATATTTGTATTATTTTTAAGTCATTTTATCTTATGTGGTCTATCATTATAACCCTTCACCATAGTTATAATTGCATAATGTTGATTATGTCTACGCTTTTAATTGAAAATGACATATTATATTTCTCGTTTATACGTAAAGATGTTTTGTTTTGAAATTTCCCCCAAATTTATTGTACTGTGGATATCGTGTTTAACGCGTTATAATAGGCTGATTTTTTTAATAAGAGACTAAATACTAAATAATCAACTGCACAAAGCGTACTAATTTTCATTAAAAGTGTTCATTCGTGTTAGCGTGAAAAAAACAAATTAATAAATAATCGAACTTCCAATAACTATGGTAAATTTTTTTTTTTTTTAATGTGGTATTAACTCGATATCTGTATTAATTCTTTTTTTTTATTTCACTTTAAAATACAGTACCACCATATCAAAGTAAATTTTTTAAGCCAATTTTGGACAATACGAACATTATTGTTGAAATATAAAGTTTTGTTGGAAAAAATAGAAGAGGGATAATGCAATTTGAATAAGTGGTTTCTTATCCTTGTTCACTGAAACCGGAACAAAAATTTAAACCAAAGTAATCATATTTATGTTTATGATCCCACCGTAAATTCTACTCAAGATAAAGTTGAGCAAAGTCTATTCATATTAGAAAAACCAGTAAAAATGAAAATATGTAGAGAGTAAAAGATAATGTAACGACTAGTATTTCCACTTGGCCAGTGATAAATAAATCGGACATTTTGAAACGTAGTAGACAAAAGTGAATACAATAACCCTTAAGTACATAATATAAAAAAAATAAAACCAATAAGAAGTGTTTGATTTCACCAACAAGCTAGTATTGGGTTGCTTCCGCAAATTACATAACTAAAATATTACTACCACTGTCTTTAATCATCTCTCATAAAAAAGAGTTTGAACAGGTTACGTTTAAATTTCATATGCAGTTTTTTTTCCAATCTGAATTACTTAAAATTATAAATACCAATATCTTTGGGACGTGTACTAAGTACAAACGCACGGTTCTCAGGATGCAAAGTTAAAAGTTAAACTCATGAACTATACATGAAGACATCACAGGCACTAAACCTAATCAAATTCAGTTTCTTTACATCAGATATAGATACTATGTTGTCTCAACAACTTCACTTTAATCTGTTGGTAGCTTGCTTATATAAATTACATTTCTCTTATAGGCTAATAATGTGCAAGGATAAGTTTAATATTCATTTCATTAGTATTTTTCTAAGAAAATGTATTATAAAAACAGTTGATTTTTAAAATAATTAAAAAATTCAAGCCAGGAATATTTTTTCCTGAGGGTACAAAAACATAACTTTATTTTATTTAAAATATAGTAATGCATATGTATACATAGTTGGAAATTGTAAAAGAAGGGACGTAAATGTATATGGTGCCGTTAAACTAGGGTTTTTATACAAGAAAATGTTTTAAACATAATTGTTATGTGTTAAGTATATTTAGAGTACTGCTGTGTCTCTATCTTTACTACTTTTACATAAATTTAAAACCATGGAACAAAAACATAACATTAAAGTATTTGTGGTAGTAAAAAAAAACTTTTTTTGAAATATTGTTAAGAACTGTTTTTTAGAATAAAACTATAAGTAGTTAGAAAACATGTTGTACTAAATATTCACGTTACAGGGGATACATTTACCCCCAAAAATTAAAATAATATGAAGATATTTAAAGTTTAATTTTAAATCCTTATTATTATTTATGTTTATTTTACAGATTCTTATTAATTTTCGTTGTATACTGTATGACTAACAAACGTGTTATATAAATATTAGTATAATTGACGAATATTTGAAAGTGTTTTGTCCCACTTGGAAATAAGGTGATGAAAATTGTGCCTTAAACAATTTTGTTAAACTAAACTGTAAGGGTACATACCGTACCACATATCATTCTTTGAATGAACAATTTTACAGCTCGAGATCAAAAAACATATGATAGAAAACGTTTCATAAATACATTAAATGTAGACTTTCTGCAACATTACGAGATCTTTGTACATACAAATTAAAATGGACCTTAATATTTTTAACAAAACTGATCCTGTGTTTAAAACAGGTTTTAATATCTGTTATTAATAGTATAGCTTCTTTAGAAAATATTTATAATGTTTAACGTCTATTAAAATAATTTTGTTCAAAATATAAATATTGTATATTTTACCCTTATACCTTGGATATGTAAATATATTTCGTAGATGATTAATCATAACTATCTTTAGTTACAATAGTTGTATGAATTATTATATATTGTTGTCATTATTTTTTGTAAAATAACAATTTTTTTAACTAATGAAATAACGTTCCTAGATATTACATTCTAACAATCTAACGTGTTGATCATTCTAACAAAACAAAAGCGTGTAAATGTATTGATAACCTTCAGATTAACTTATGGCAATATATATTTCAGATTCAGCTAATTATATATTATTACATTTGAAACAATATTATATTAAATCAGTATGACGGGTTATAGAAAATTAATTCAATTTTTTTTTTTCAAAATAAGGAGGGACTGTCACTGCCTTCTTATGATTGTTTTTTTTCACAGGACTTAATTATTAGAGAATTTATTTATATCAAGGAAATGAATAAATAGGCTGCACAGAAGTGCAGTCTATATCATAGAAATATGTGTCAAATCCAGGCATAGAATCGTTGTGTAAAGCAGAGTACGTTTTTGTAGTTATGATATTGAATTTCCCACTCATATATTTTCCATATTAAGATATTTTTAAAAAGATATTTTATATTTAAAAAACTTCTTTCATATTTTATTTTTCTAAATATAAAATCTTTTGAAAATCCAATCTATTACTTTGGGTGAAATTAATCTCGTTCAATCTCACTTTATAATCATAATCTCAACTTTGTTTTATAGTGAAAAGTTATATTTACAGTAATATCTTTGTTACTTTTTATTGATTCATAAACATTTCCTTTTATTGACACTTAAGTTCATGATCAACATTAAGGGTTACAGACTTACATATTTATTGTATTCTAATTAGGTCTTTTTGTAAATATTTGAATATGGAATACATGAGTTTTAGAGTATTTTGTAACATTGATCTTTTCATGTTACAAATGTTTTTGCTCAGTTTAATATGAGCAACTTTACTTTACTTATACTTAATTTTAATTTGATTTTTTTTTAATCATAACAATTTATGACGTAAAATAATTACTTAACTTTTTTTAACTTTTGAATTCTCTTCCTATCTTTTTAGTTTGGTTACTGAAATAACAATTTCTTCAACTTTTCTCAAAGCCAAATTTCTCTCTAAGGTAATTATGTGAATCTGTAAGTATAAATCTTAAACAGTTCAGTCCATGTTGAATTATAGTATATCTCGTTTTTAAATTATAAAGAGAATGCAAAACATAAATGTACTAGAAGAATTTTATATCCGAGTACAACATATTTTTTGTACCCTCAACCCTCCAAAATAATGTTTTATCTTATGATATCGCCAGCGATATTACAATCAAAGGGCACTTTTCCTTACTTATTAATTATATAGAGTTTTATTTTAACATTTTGCGATCTTTAGTTTCTAGAAAAGATCTAATTGATGTTATGAAAAAAAAAATTAAACAAAAAAAAATCCCATTTCTCACCCTATTATATACTATTAAAGAACTTTTTTTGTCAAACATTGCCATATAAATTGGCACTTTTCAAAAACGTATATATTTTTGGGCACAAGTACGAGTTGGGCACCAGTTGGTTTAATATTATATATATATATATATATATATATATATATATATATATATATATATATATATATATATATATATATATATATATAGTTCTTAATATATTTATATAAATATAATGAGTTATTATTTCAACATATTTAATCAGGCTACCGAAACCGAAAAATTCGTCATGTCCACCATACAAAGAAGACCAATTCAATGTAGGTACGTATAAAAGGTTCTTGTATGGACGTACAAAATGGCAGCTCATTGAAATTAAGTAAAACTTCATTGAGGCAAAATATGAACATCTACATTATAAAAAACACAGGGTAGTAAGTTTAAGCCGTTTTATTGTCTAATGTAATTAAATACAATGCTATTGTAATCATAAATTATTAATACATTATAAAAATAAGTTTATTTTATTAGCTGTTGATTTTATGTTTCAAAAATTCATTGTTTTCAATTAACAGTAAATTTCCCAAGTATTAGAAATTAGAACCAAGTTCTGAAAATTTCAATGAGCTGCCATTTTGTACTGGGTTGAGATAGAGAGCTCTGGTTTCCACTGTTTTTTTTTTTTTTTTTAATCACGGAATTTAAAAAGAGGTGTCACTTAATGGGTCTTTACATTTAAAAATTTTGAGCTGCCTCCCAAAAAACCCATTTTGGGGAAATGGGCAAAGTTGTAATAATGACTAAAACGTTCACTTTTATTTCCTAGAAAGGTATCCTGACTTTCATTTTTCTATCTTTATCCATTTAAAATTTATCAGGGTGTATCTATACTTTTGACTCACAGTGTATAACACATAAAATAATAATAACTATTTGTATTATGATGTGTAGACAATGCACACAGTATTATTAAATAACAATTAAAATAGTGGTTTAAAAGCTGCTATTGCTGGGAATAGCATATAAACATGCTGAAAGCACATTAGGAAACAATGTGTCAGTATGATATCATACAATGTATTATGTATTTCAGGTATTAAATTTGTTGTTGGTATCAAAACAATATATGTTGGTATTTTTATATAATAATAAATTATAACTTTATTTAAATAAGTTCTACTTTTTAATTCCTAACGATGTCATATCGATTATTCTAAATATACTATAATTGAATAAATGTTAGTCAATTATACTAAATCACGTTTAATATATATGTCCCCATTACAACTGTTCAGTCACGTGAACATTAATTATTGCATTGTTAGTTGATGATGATCGGTGCTAAACCAATGTTTGTAGGTAATATCCCTGAACATCGTAAATCGTACCAAGAATTGTCATTGATGACAACGTGAAATACCTCTTTTTAAAACGAACCTTTGAAATACGAGGACAGTGAACCACAAATTATGATATTTTCAACTGATTTAAACAGCAAAACACATAACCAAACTAGAACGAACATATCCCGTTTCAAATGCACAATCCTGTATATAAACAATATTAATTTCATATTAAATATAACATATGTTATTTTAATAATAAATACTTATATGTGAATTATTTAGTTAGCTCTAAGTGACATACGTTCATAAACGTAGAAGAAGTTTTGAAACGTAATAATCTTCAGTTTGTCTATAACAGAGTAAAAAGTTTGTCATTTAAACTAGTAAAATTACATATTGAGGGCAAATTCAATAGATATGATGAACTGAACATAAAGCATTTGTAGTGATTATATCTCTATTAAAAGGAAAAATACAATTATATCTCCTTTTATATATCTCCTTGTTTAGGAAATATATTTAGATTCAATAAACACCTAATAAGTAATCCCTTTAAAACATTTTAAAATAGATTTGTGAGATAAGTATGAATGCTTTTGCACAAGTTTTTATAAATAAAGATATAAAGCATGTCATGTATTTAACTTTATATTAAGTAAAGAATAAATTTAAAACTCAAATATATTCCTGTATTAAAATCCCTTCTTCAATTTGGAAATACCTGAAACACAGCCAGGCAGGAAATAGTAATCTTAAGGATTTCTTATTTTCAAAGGTAAGGAAATTATAAAAGCTTAGATTAACCAAGAATAACCTTACAAATAACAACCACAGTCTTACAGTAATTTTATTATCACGAACAATTAATTAAACAAATAATGAAATACCATCTGATATACTTACATGAAGGTAATTCACGTTCTGTGGGACATAAACTATGTGTATTTGTATCTTGAAATCCTTCTTAATCCATAAAGACAAATGTATCTAAACATTTTATATTTTAAATCAAATTGATTGATATAGAGTTAACAACATTCGATTTGTACTATCGGCGACGAATCTTTCTAGAACTGGATTTTAATGGAAATACGACCACATTACTTTGTAAATTCTTAAATATCATTGGGTTTTACCAATCATGGCAGCCTAATGAATTGACAAAACAATAGCTTTACTGTATTGAAACATTACATTTTTACTTTATTAAAGCGTTTGGTTTTCAATTCATATATATATATATATATATATATATATATATATATATATATATATATATATATATATATATATGACAAATTATCATAAATTATATTATTTCGTAGTACCTAAAATTGAAAGGATTCAAATAAATTGAATGTGTAAAAGGAAAAGAAACCGTCAATGAAAATTGGATTATAACAAAATGTCACAAATCTATTTAAAATGTATTAATCATCTGTGCTAAAATTGCGTATTTTTTACTGTTTTCAATGTAGCCTTAAAAAGAAACATAGGCAAAGTTATAAAGTAGATTTGCAGAATGTGAAATTGAAAGTAATCAACCTAATAAGAACCATAAAAATATTTACCTTTTATTGATCATGTTGATGCTAAAACAATTCTGACATTTAAAGTAATGAAATGTATTCATTTTTATTAATGTTATATCATTCAATGTAATTAAAAAAGAAAGGTATTGATATACCCAAGCTGTTTATCTAAGCAACAATTGTTTTGTGTTTTTTGACGTTGTTCTATTCCTTCTTACATAATAGATAAAACAACGTAATTCCAATTAGTTTTAGTTACATTCCCTAATAGATATTGCACACCAATAGTTATGCAATGGGGAAATCCACAGCGTAAAATCTAATCAAGTATCCAATAAAGTTCTGCTTCAGTTTACGTCGGCTCTACGCTAACTAACAACAAAACTAGTAACAATAAACTATTTCAAGATAATAATGTTATCTAACATCCGTTAGAGAACTCAGTTATTGATAATAAATTGGAGGAAATATATATTTTAATGATTTAAACTTGATTAAAATTTTAGATGTGTTTATATGAAATTAAAAAACAAACAATTAAAAATAAGGTCATATATATGCTAGTTAGGAGTATTATATGTCTAACAATTATAAACAATTTTGTGAATATTATGGTACATCTTTTGGTATTACGGAGTGAGAGGGTGTTACATATGGAATGCTATCAACTTTCATCTTTCCAAAAACTTTTTGGCAATAAAATGAACTCAAAATTGATAATCATAAAAAAAACCTTAACGCAGATTAAAATCAGTTTGTCGAGAAATCATATACTTTATAAATTCATTAAGCTGAATTAATCAAGGCAACTATATAACTGAGTCAATATTTAAAAACACCGAGATTCTGTCATAATGGTGGTTGAGTATAATATTTTTTAAATGACATGTCAGTTACAACTAATTATTGTTAAATGTGATTAAACTTATTTTTTATTAAAACTTTTAAATTACAACATTGGTTGACATATAAACAAATAACAATATGAACTTCATTTTATATAATCTCCTTATTAAATCAACCAATATTTTTTATTAATTTTTATTAATAATAATATTTATATAAATAAATAAATAATTTGAATGCTCTAGGACTATAACATATAATATAAACAAGGAAGACCGATTACTGCTTACTTAGAGATATGATCTGGTAATAGATTAACAACTTAAATTAGCAGCATATGTGAACAAGAAGCGGCGTTCGTAGGATTATACGTACATGGGAAGGGTCTCTTCTGAGTGCTCTTAAAACTACTTATGTGCTAATATAATAACAATGTTAAAGGTTATAACCATGATAGCTAATGGACTATAATGGAGTTTCCTCACGCTGTATAAAATAAAATTTTTAATAGGCATCTGTTTTGTGATACGTACTTAACCTCGAGTTAAGATTAAAAAACAGTAAATTTTATTCAACCTTATAAAAATATTTACGTTTCAATTGGTTCGCGAACGTAATATATTGGTGAACTCTATAAATAAAACGTAAAATAGATTCAAAGTAAAATATTATTTTTTATTTAATTTTTTTCAAATATCTTGAATAATTTTAATATTTTTTTTTCTGAAATGAAGAGGATAATTAAAAAATATATATATTGTTTAATGTAATTTATTTTATCCGTAACTTCAACTTAAAATTAAGATGAAAACATAATAAAACACTATGATACTTTTGTACATGAATGATTAATGGATTTATAATGAGTGTGCAAATGACTTTACAGGTAACTGTTATCATACCGATATATTCATTTATTTGTGGATAAATAATAATTGTTTACATCTAGTATACTTCATTAAATAGATAGATCGCTTTTATTTTAGAACGGTTGAAGCTATAAAGCCCTTCTAATGTGCTCATCAACAATATGCATATATTAAAATTGCCGGCTCTTAAAATAGTATGATTAACAAAATTAATAGTAGAACATAAGTAAAAATTACATACATATAAAATAGAAACTATACATCATTATGTCAAATGTTTCATAAAAATATTAAATAAACAACAATATTCTCAATCTCTGCACAAAATCAATAGAAATAATAATAAATATTTGTATTTCAATGATAATTTAAAAACTCTAAAACACCACCAACCTCGGTCACAACAATGAATATATATTCGGTAAAACACTTACTGTTTAATGAAAAGCTTTGTTCACACGAGAATATCTAATACTAAATTCTTCTAGTCATACTACTTGCTCTAAAATTTAACTATTCGAAAGTAACAAAATATAAATTTTGATCACAAGTGTCTCATTTTTTAAATTAGTATACTAGTACATGTTAGAAATAAATAAATGGGGTAAGCAGATATAGTTTCCTACAAGACAGTGGTTTTTTTTTTTTTTTTAAACATGCTAAGATAAAACATAATGACCGATTGTGCTACGAAATTACCATTTATATTGTTTTCAAAAATGGTTAACACAACCATTTATATTGTGTTATATTTGTACACATGGCAAATGACTTCTTAATGTAAAATTTACTTAAATTTACCATTCTAAAAATTAGACCCCTTCTATATGTAGAGATGATCATATATTTAATTACAAAATTAAATCATCTTCACAACCTTTTCGAACAAAATTTTTGATCATTTTAGAGACATGAAGACAACTTAGGAAACAAATTGAAATTGAGTAAATTCATTCAGCCAATCCACCCATTTATTTGTAAAAATCATGTTCGAGATCTGTCACAAATATATTTTGTAAGGATTCGTATTTTGAAGCATTTGAAATACACAGATTTCAGTGTTCCTTTAAAAATGTTTAGTGTACACTACAATCTTGAAATGACTTTAACACACATGCAATTGTATTTGGTTACAATTAAATTTAAATAGTTTCACATAATAGTTATAATAATAATGTAAAAAGTTACAACATTATATGTTAATTTGTAGTGAGAGTGGATTGCATTTTCTGCCACAAATAACTGTGATTACTTTCAGTTTATTTTACATTATTAAAATATAATATAATATAATATAATATTATATATATATATATATATATATATATATATATATGTAACATTACTCAATGGGTCTTATTCAAAATTACGTCATTAAAACTGTAGGGAGTGCTTGTCTAATATATAATTTTATTCCAAAAGTCGTTATGCTTTATATGTTGTTATTTAACACGTGGCTGTAGTTTACAATCTTTCTTGGTTTAAAGATTTTTATTTTTAAAAAATAACAATTTGCTTTACCAGTTAGATATTAATTATGTTTTTTCAATAGAAATGATTAAAACTATTACATTTTTATTGGTTAAAATTTTGATTCAATATACATAAATAGGCAATAGTATGACTAATTGTAAAATGTTAAGTAACTTTTTTCGGTAGAAGTTTCGATAAAAATACCTGAAGTACCGCAATATATTATATTACACGTTATATGCCTTTATAACTTCTCAGTAACACTAGATATGAAATTATTATTTTTTTTAAAAAGGTAGTTTCATTGCAAACTTTGCTCAAATTAAATTTTTAAAAAAGTTTTTCTTTATATTTACATTTTCTTTACCTTTCTATATATCTTAATAATGTGTGTTATTATAGAAATCTAGTAGTGATTTGTTGGAATACGTTCATTCTATGATAGGACCATTTATTAATAAAATACCACCAAAATAAATTCAAACGTTTAAATCAATTTTACAGGGCAGCAATGTATTTTGTTGAGGAGTTACACAGCGTTAAAAAAATAGTAACTAACAACCTATACGATTATATTTTGTCTGCGGAATCGAATTTCACTCATATTCCGTATATTGCTTAGGGAGTTCTCTATGATTGTATTCTCCCTCGTGGTCTAAATATGTGATTTATGTTGGCAGCATTGTTTACACAAAGATAAATTATCTGATATTGTAATCAATTTTATCCTAGTTGTGGATATTTGATTAGTTTTGTACAAGTGTCCGTGAAATAAAGATATTTTGGAAGTGTTTTAATAAAAGCAATAACATTTTATATATAAATATTTATTGCAATACTAGGTTATCAAAAATTCATAAAAGATAATAGAATAAATTCCTAAAATGTTGGTTACATATAATAACGAGAATAATACTTCCTTGAAAGGCCTGAAGTAGATAAGTAGATAAAATAAATTAAAATAAAATAATTCACACAAATCTTGATTCACACATCTCCCGTTTTGATTTGGTTGAATAACAAAAATAATATTTTAATGAATAACTTTAAACAAAAATGTTAATGTGATTATTATATAGAAATAATTATTATAATGGCATATTTCTTAATACTAGGATCTATAAGAATTAAAAATTTCCATAGTACACACAAAATATATTACAAAAATTAAATAGTAAATGTATAAAAAATAGGGTTTTACAATCATATGTTATTATCGGACAGTATTACATCCGTTAAAAAATGTATGCTTAAATAAATATGTATAAAACACACGATTTCTTAATGTATGCAGATAATACATTAAATTATTTTACAGGTATTTACAATTCCAAACTAATAATACTTTATTTAGAATCTAAATGTCTCCGATATGAGATAACTGTGTTGCTTAATCTCCCGGAAGAAACTTTATCTCTACAAATTTTCTTATGTAATTAGAAATATTATTGCCAACAAAGAATTTTAATACGTGGAAAATATTTGTTACCTAAAGAAAATTAACCCAAAACTAGATTTTATTTTAAATAATATGTAAACTTTAAAAAAAAACTTAATATTCGTTAATTACTTGACCGTGGCCTATAATCATGTGATAAGTAGAACACATATGAATTGTAACATTTGATTTATTAGGAATAATAATTTTCTTAAGAAAATAATAATTGTAATTTACTATTATCAACATTTATTTTCGTATTTGTTGATTAATAATGTAAGTTGTAATTTACCAATTCTGGAACAGATTTATTACTTATTATTAAATATCTCTTACAACATTAAAATAGATAATTATTACTCCAATTACAATAGCGTAAAGGTTATGATCATGTTTCGAAACGGAATTTCTTAAATGGTTTAGTCAACGGCTTTCCTTGCCACGTTGAGCAAAATAGCTTTGCTTAAATCTTTAATATTGAGTCCGTCCTCCTGATGAAGATTGGTTGAATCTCAGCTTATTATTATTTTTTTTTAACGAAGTTACGATAGCTCATAATCATTCAAAAAACTAAATTCTTTAAGTGGGCTTTTTACATTTGAATTTATGATATTGAAATACTTGATGAGATTTGTCTATTACGTTGAAGTAATAAGTGAATTCATTCCTACGTAATTATACAATCATGCTATATATTTAAATGAATTTAAAAAAACTAAATGATATTAATTCTTCCTTTATTTTTTTTTAATACAATAAAAATTTAGAGCTGTAATTTTAGAATCTAATACCTTTATATTATATTTAGTATGATATATAAGGTAAGTATTTTTTTCTACAAACCTTTAAATCACATCATGTGGAACTGAAAATTTTAACCGATAATAAATCCATGCCTCTAGCCTATTTACAAAGATACAGAATTGTAGACCATTATTTTCAAAACGTGAAATTATTGTCACTAATTATTTTTATATAATTTCTCTTATAAACTGACTAAAAACTATTTTCTGTTCTGTTGTCATTTTTAAAAACTACGACAACACCATTTTCATAACAAATATTTTTGTATTTGTAAAACTTTGATTATCTGAACAAACACTAATTTACGTCTTTAACAAATATATTATATAAGTTGTACATTATTAAATGCAAAATCCTTGTAACATAGTTATAGTGACGTCTCCTTAGAACTCGCCCAGATAGGATGCATCAAAGCATAGTAGAACGGAATAAAGGGGCAAATCCTTCTATAAGGTTCTAGAGATAAAAATCCGTAACCATGCATGAATGCGGGCAAGAGATAAGCCAACAGCTGATCGGGTGTGGTACAAACTGGAAATGTCAGAACAGTCTAGTTTAATCTCTCTCTTCATATTTAAGTTAATAATATGGTGACGTTGACTGTTTTTCCTCACTAAATCGTGGCATAGTTTAAAAAACGAAACCAAAATCATGAAAGTTAATTCTGACCAAGTAGTATAAAGATTCCCAAAATATTTCGTAAATGACAAATGAATTGTTCGTGAGTAATAACGACCAGTATTTCACCAGTATGATCTCGCTGAGCTTTCATCTAAAACACAAGGTAAATCATATTTTAAAACCATTGTTTATGGGTTTATTGAGGGTAATTTTGAGAGCTCAAATTGGTTTTTTATTCCCTTGCTATATCCATTGCAGTTTTGGTATACAATCTATTGAATTCTAATCTGAAACCAAATTGTTATTGTTAGTTATTTATTAAAAATAAAAGCAAAATAGGAAAACAAAAATATTAAGGTATCAGAGAGAACTAACGCATAATTTCACTTTACTAATGAGCTCTTCTTATTTATGTGGAGTTACACAAAATTGGTTCAAGACCAGTAGTTTTACAACCTGAAGTTTCAACCTTTCCAATTCTCCTAAGATAGGATATTAACGTTTAAGTTTTTCACTACAAATACCTGTAAAACATTTTTTTATTAGGGGAACCTAATAATTTGTCTTAAGTACATCTCTGGGCATGCAGAAATAAATGATTGTAGTAAAGATTGTTCTCAGTACCGTTGGCAATAAATTTAGAACTAAGTGAATTACGTCGTTTAGTTATATTGTTATTTCAGTAACCAGCGGGTGAATAATTTATTTTAAAACCTGTAAAAAATTAAGTAATTTACATTTCATATGGGTGGTTGAATACATGCAAACTTACGCCAAATTGACCTTCAGTTTTTGTCGTTTTTTTTTCAAAACTTTTCTCCCACTAATATTTAAATTCATTTAAACAAAGTTCTCTTGAATCATTCTTGTCTTTTTATTAGTAATAAGTTAGTAAAAAAAAAAAAAAAAAAAAAAAAAAAAAAAAAAAAAAAAAAAAAAAAAAAAAAAAGATGAAATTTCATTATTGATCAATCAGAAAAATAAATTACTTTGTAAGGTGAATTTCAAATTTAAAAAAATAGGTATTAATAATTTTTAAAAAACAGGTGATTATTTTTCTTGATAAATATGTACTACTCACTTTATAATTATTTTCGATTCCCCATATTGCTTTCTTTGATTATTTGTTAAAATACATAAGGGTTGCATCACATTACACAGGATAAAAATACAACATTTATATTTTACAATATTATTAATATTAAAATAAAACTTAAGCTTTAAACTAAAACTAAATAAGCTATCATATATTTCATGTTCATTTTAACATAAAACATTCAAAATAAAAGTAAATTCGTAAAATGTGACCAATTATAGTTCACTTGAAATCAGCCTTTCTTCGAATGCGTAATATTTCTAATAGTTTTATACTGATTTAATTTAATGTGTTCATTTTGTGTTTATAAAAATAAATTCGCCTTTTTTAAAAATGGGACAGGTTTAAAAGAAAAATACAAAACAAGTGTATCAAAATTTGGGCTAGCATTAGGCACAAATTCCAGAAGCAATAAACACCGAATATATTATACATTTTAATTCAACAAAATCAATTTTATTAACATAAATAACAACACACACTCACACACACACACACACACACACACACACACACACACACACACACACACACACACACACACACACACACACAAACGCATAAAGGACAGGCCATGTTACTTTATAAATAAAACAAGAATAATAAAATTTAAGTATTTTACACAAAGAAACAAACATAGCCATAACTTAACTTATATTTTTTTCATTCAGTAAAATGTATAATTTTATCATAACTTGTAATAAAAGTTCTGAACAAAATAGTGTTTTTTATAAGTTGCTATTTTTCCAACGTCTCGACAAACTGTCACATGAACTTAAAGATTTTTTTTACTGTTTGTCTTTCATTTATTTTGTTGCCTGGAGGTGGAGAACATTTCTATCTTCTAGAGCTTCATAACAGTAGTATAATCAACACGCTGCGGGATTCGTTACAACTTTAACAAACTAATTTCTTTGTTAATATTTACACAACTGCACAACAAGAAGTGGATGATCGTTGTTTTATTGTATTTAGGTTGTTTGAGCATGCACAATGGTTGTTGAAAGCAAGTAGAAAATAAATATACTTCTACTAATACATTAAACAGGGAATTTGTTACGTTAAGTCATCCTTCTCTAATATTGAGACATTTACTATTAAAAAGTATGATGTATTTTAAGAATAAATTATTTGCTGTGTACAATGATAGTAAATGATAGTAATTATAAATTAATTTAGGAGTTTTTTTTTCCTTTTTTCCCCGTAAATATGATTTTATTATGACATGTTTTAATGAATTTTCTTTTAAATTCAGTAAAATGTTTTTATACTCAAGGATAAGAAAGTTTTTTTGAAAAGTATGATTTTAAGAGTAGATTATTCAGTTTTTGAAAGTATATTTTAACTTAGTTACCAGTTCGATATGCCAGAGACTATTGCAGGCCTGAGAAATATCTAATCATTCAATTAAGCAATGGATAAAGTTTCTTTACACATTTATAACCTTAACCCGAAGCATGTATGTATATTAAGATCACCTACTTATTATAATAATTTGTTTGATTTGTTAATAAATAATAATTGTAATGTAAACTTAACTTAGTAATAACTAGTAATTTTTGCATGACATCATTAACTGCTCTAATTTCATCATTATTAGTATTCGCTATTCTCAAATTTTCTTGTTATAAAAACTGTGTTTACTTTTAAGAACTGTGGAAATAAAGGTATATTAATATTTTAATATGTGCATTTAAATGGTTTTTACATTATATGTAACATCTATTAGAAACACTTAATAATGTAAATTATTTAATATTTAAACAGTTCGTATTTATAAATGTTTTACATGAATTAAAAAGGTAATATGTACATCAGAAATAAACGTTGATATTTTTTTTTATGATAGACACATGTTACAGTTTGATTATTGTACCAAATATATTACTGAAGACTTTATCTTTGCAAGTCTATTTATTTAAAAAACATACCGGTAAGATACTGTATACAAGATTAAATTTAACTTTAAAACATCTCACAAGGCAAAGTCAATATTCATTATTTAGTAAATGTATCTAATAGATAAATATAAATACAATAAAAACAGGAGTATACAAACCATTAACAACTATATATTTTCTTGAAACTTAAAAAAAAATCAATTATAGCAGTATATTCATTTAAAAGAATTAAATATTTAAGAACTGCTGTAGTTATTATACAGTTCATATATATATATATATATATATATATATATATATATATATATATATATCATGCAGTAAAATAAAATGTACTAAAATGTTTTGTTGTTTTTTCTGTTAATGAACATTTTAGTGATATAATATTAGTTATTAAACCTGAAACTTGTTATCCGTGTCGATAAAACTTGGTCAAAAATAACTTTTCTTGAAATCTAAGATATGAAACAAAACTCCTCCTCATTCATGGAGTAGAAAATGGAGTTTTCAAGGTAAAGTTACTTTCTCTGAAACAACTGGGTTATTTTTTTCTGTGTTTTAAATCAGTTAGGGATGCAAAGGACAAAGATTCCAATGCATATTGTAAAGCCTACTGATAAGATGTTTGTTTGCAATGAGTGACCTTAGTACTGTGGACTTTCCCGTACTTTTGAAGTACGGTTTAGTACAAACCAGTCCCTTCTTTGTTTCAATCTCATCAGAATAGGTCATACTTTAGAGTGGAATCTTTGTCCTTTGCATTCCTAACTGATTTAGAACACAGAAAAAAAAATAACCCAGCTGTTTCAGAGAAAGGAACTTTACCTTGAAAACTAATGTAAGTGTAGACTTCAATAACATTTGACGGGCTACCATTTTTTAAAGAGAAGAGATAGAGAACTCTGGTTTCACCATTCTTTAAGTACTCGTAAACACTTCAAAATGAGGTGTCACTTGAAGGGTATTTACATTAAAAAATTTTGAGTTGCCCCCAAAATCCCCCATCTTTGGGGGACACTCAAAATTTTCAAAATCATAAAATGAAACTTCCTGCTAAGATTGCACGACCACCAAAAGGATATCTCTGTATATTTACTTAGAAAAATATTAGAGGGGGGGGGGTCTTGACTTTTTATTCACCCGATATATATATATATCAGTCGTACAAAAAGGTTCAATAAAAAGTATATTAAAAAGTGTATATAACTAATAAACTAAATATTACTGTAGATTTATTCATCATCTTCAATCTGTAAGTCTATAATTTGTATATTTAGTATTATCCAAGTGAACATTCAAATTAAACTTTTCATGAGAAACCGAGATGGCTACTAATTATTTCGATTTATTGTAAATATTATAATCAATTCTTACTCAAATTGTTTTATTGTATAGTTATCTAAACACTCAAATTGAACCTGGCAGGAGTGATGAATTTATAATTATGTTTGAATAGCCGAATAGAAGACTCGCAATATCCGAGACTGCAACGTAAGGTTTCATCCTATTTGTAGGTGGAACGTGTAAACATCTTGTTTTCTCTCCGCCGCTGTTTCGCCGAGACTAGACTTATCTACAAGTACTTGATATATGGAAACAATAACTTAGACCATTATATTATTCTTTTTTAAGAATACTTATCCATTTAGCAATATTAAACAAAGTATTAATATTCGTAAATAGAGAAAAGGAAAGTTTGTTTAAAAAAATAATGCTTTTGTGGAGATCTGTCTAGTTTTAAACATATCCTTAAATTAAGCATCTGGTATTATTTTTTTGAGATTAATTATTATACTTTAAAACTCGATGCAATACAACCAAATACATATAATGTGACACTTTGCTATAATTTAAGTTTTTCATGATAATTATACTCTATGATAAATATACGATAATATATGATATTCGTTTAACGTATACGCGTGTTTGAGGTTTTTGGGTAAGCAA
This sequence comes from Aphrophora alni, assembly GCA_963513935.1. Lineage (NCBI taxonomy): Eukaryota > Metazoa > Arthropoda > Insecta > Hemiptera > Aphrophoridae > Aphrophora > Aphrophora alni. Next base: position 121,483,602 of record OY740767.1, on the reverse strand, counting down.
TTAATGCCAATACATGCAATAGATAATTTTGTGTTGCTACACATTATATTAGGTTTATAAAATATACTGCGAAATAAACTTGGAATTATACATTATTGTTTTGAATACAGTAACAACGTTATTCAAACTTCTATCTCAAAGTCTCAATCTTAATTACATTAAAGCTTACCTTCTCTGAATATTAAACAAAAGCTGAAGTCAAGTTATTTAACATATTATTCTTTTGTATTCAAATTCTTTATTTTCTCATAGTTTTGAAACACTCTAAAAATATCTCTGCCTATATAAGTTGTTGTTTGAAGTGTAATACTCGATAAAGAAAACACTGTGACTTCTCTCTTTTTATGAAATTTAAAAAACTTGCACATTTGATTTACTTACACAATTTGTTAAGTTATGAAATGTTATAATCCGAAGAATGCTGATGATTGCTAACATAATAATTATTTGTATGTTTTAAACATTCTAAATAAGTATTATCGAACATTAAATATTTTATTTTCCTTAATTTTATTAAAGTTTATTTATAAATATATCTAAATAACTTTAATTCTGGAATTTTTATCTTTTGTCAAAAACTAGACAAATGCAATCATAACCTTCCTCTTGTCTAATTAACATCAAAGTTCATTGTTAAAAGTAAAATTTGTTGAAGTTTGGTTTTATAATAGTACAGGTTCTATAGATTATTATGAGTAAATCAAGATTTTTCAAAGTATCTACCAAAAGAGTAGGTATCACGTTTCTAATTATTTTAAATCAGTTAGCAACGTTTTGATTTTCCAGTAAATTGTTATTTGTTTACAGTCCTTCTTTATTCCTTCTTTATCCTTCTTTATTAAACAAAAAAAATATAAAACTATAGTATAAATATAATATTTTCACTCTTTAAGACGTTAAGACTGTGAGAAAAAAGTATTCCTGGTTATAATACAAAAATGAGACCGTTTCAGCACTAAAACAACATCATCAGGTATGTATGTATGTGTGGGTGGCAGTGGTTGCAGTATGTGATTGTCATGTTATTTTAATTGTTATAAACATCAACAATGTCAGATATGAGAATACTATGATTCCGTGGTCTGGTGGTGTTTTTCAAACGGTTTTATGCATATATGGAAACACCATATCAACTAAGTGATGATTAAACTTCCTTATACTCTAGAAGTTTCCATTGTTCAGAATATTATACTAGGAATAACCGTTGGTATAAATTCTACACTTTTGAGCATACTGTGGGGAACTAAAAGATTAAAATCAAACACCTAATACCAAAATTCATGAAAGGAGATTAATTCCCGTATATTTATTTCGGTAACATAGTTACCATCTACAAAGGTAGAGTAACCAACAAAGACAATGTGTGTTTAATATACAATCTCTGTGGATGGTAATTATGTTACTGAAATGTTCATTAGGAAATAAATGTTGTTTTATTGAATTGTGGTATTTGTTGTTTGGTTTTATTCTTTAAGTTCGCCACCATGTACTCAAAAGTGTAGTATTTATTATGGCTCATAGTTCAAGTGAGCTTATTTTTTTTTTATAATTTTAATTTAATTTTTAGATTTTTAAAAGCAGACATACAATTCCTGCAATAATGTAAGAAAAACAATTATACTCCTAAATTAATAAATTGTATTTAAAAAAATATCGAATTATAAGAAGGATAAAGTCATAGAATACGCCAAAAATAATTAGTTAGCAATAAAATATTTATACAGATAAGATAAAGTGTTTGTTTTATACCCAACCTCTGAATATGGTAACTTTGTTTTCTGAAATGTATATAAGGAATGAATTTTGTTTTATTGAGTTATGGTGATGGATGTTTGATTTCAATAGATATTTATGGATTGATAACCGTGATGTCCATCATCCCAAAAACGAACACAATGGCTGTCGATTTGTTTTTCGACTAAAATTGAAGTTTCGACACAAATGGTCTACTCCACTATTTGTTTTGTTGTAGAATTGGATTATAATTAGTTTATTTGTGTCTACATTCAATTATAGAGCTACCGTGCATAGTTTAAATCAATAGAACTACATTCTTCGATTAAGTTTGTATGATACTAGGTTTTTTGTACTGACTAAACAAACAAAATAATGGTCCCACTCACCTGATAGCTTAATTCTTCATTTTGATTAGTAGTTCTTTCTTATTGGATGTTATTGCGCCAACATATGTGAAATTGTTTGGTGGTTTTAAAATTTCTTCAACTAATTTGACACTTGTAAACCATTTATCACAAGTAATATATCTATTACATGCATGGGTTGTGGTTATTTTTTACAAAGTTCTCTGCAACTGGCAAAGTTTCCTGTTGATTTTGTCTTTTCTACATGTGGAATGGCATTAACTATGAAGTTGGAACCCGTAGCATATGTCATAATCAGTTTACATCCTTACTCGGTAGCTTTACTGGGAATTTATATTCTAAAACTGCATTTTTCGCGTTTTACTTCATGATGAAAATTCACAAATTGGGTTGGCAGACCTTCGCAATTAAAAGCGTACTCTTAAGTTTTACATGATCAAAGAAACGTGCCAGATTAGCTAATTCGGTTGAATACACTAAACTTCGAAATGTAAACATGCATCTATATTCATATATTTAAATGTATTATTACGTATGAGTACGGCAAAGTATAACACATAATAAGATTGAAATGGGGTTATCACATAATATGACTACTTTCACATAATACTGGAAATATTTGTTTAATAAGAAACTCTATTGTAACACCTACAATTTTGTATCATGCTTATTAGTTAAATTACTGACTTGCAATATATTAAAATTGATAAACAAAATACAATAAAACTATCAATTTGATTTTAATGATTCAATTAATTAGAAAAGGATAGGCTTATTTGTTTTACTATAGATAAGACGCGGAGTCAAGCGGCTTCAAGGTTGTGGCAAATATTTATGGACTGAATGCTAAAAGGCAAAGGGGAGGAGGAAAATATATTTAAAATATATTTCAAATCAAATAAAATCAATCTACATTTCTACAACATTAAAATTTTCATTTTATAGCTTGGCCATAACCTAAAACTGAAAACACAGACACATTTACGTGGTATAACATATATCATCTCTTTTAATAAATACAAATACCTAAAAGAACATAATTCAACTACAGTAGGTCATAAAAGTTATCTTTAATCTACTATGAAAAACTACAAAAGACACACAATGAATAAGTACGGTAACACAAATAATAATAATACAAGAACAGAAATAATAAATCACATATTTAAAAAATATCATCATTACCTTTGTATCATGGTCTATTTATATCAAATTGAATAATAAAAATGAAAAACTCAGTAAATAACTTTCATCACAAATGCCTTCATATAATTATTTTAAAACATTTTTTTTATTTAAATAAACATTATCATGAGGAAAGCTGTTCACTCAATTGTTATTCAAACTCTACCTTATTATTTGTTAACGACAATAAAATTACTACTTAGATAATCCAAAGTCGTAACAACCGTTAATGAATAAAACCAAATTAAATTCAAAATATTTTGTACTATTTTTAACATATAGGCCTACAATACAGTTATATTTAACACATATCTCGTAATTAACATTCCATTATATAAATTATGCGATTCAAAATAACTAGGCTCTTGAAGACAGACCTAAAATGTAACACTAGGTCACACTCCACATTTCACTTTAACTGACCTATTTTGTAATATAAATGGTGTAATTGCATTTAGATCAATACCATAAATTAATGTTCCTTTAGTCTTATGGTAGTGTATATAGGTAAATACTACCAATCTGAGTAAGCTAAAATCAATATAAGAGTACATCAACTACATTGAAATTGTGTAATCTAATATTTCTGTTATAAAAACTTGTCGATTCAGTTGGTATAGTTAGGGTTAGGCAACAAAGAGAGAATCATAGAGTTAGAACTAACAAAAGTATTTTCTCTGTTTTAGACTCCCTAAGCTATGGGAGATATGTGATGTGAGTAGTTTGTGTTCTTTTAGTTTCACTATTACTGTAATATTTCTTGAAACTAAAAACCAATCAGTTACGTCGTTTGTGCAACTGGGAAAAATAATTAATTATTTGTATTTATTATGTTAAGTAGATTGTGAATAAACAACTTAACTAACCGGAGATAAACTCTATTATAAATATTAGTTTGTTTTTTTTAATTCCTATTTGAAAATTAATTACACCTTCTGAATGCTGTTTCATAAGTTCATTAGGCATAAACATATTTCGGTGAATTTATTTACACATTTCCAAAATGTTAAATTTGATTGTAGAAACTAGTTATGAGATAATGTATTAAAATTAATGATCCCTCTGTTGTATGTATAGTGTGGAAGCCGAATTTTCTTAGTAGAATTTGAAGCCCAAAAATAAACACTGTATTTTTATTATTGTTAATAAATAAAAATTATTCCTTTTTGTTAAGAATTAGTGGATTACTCAAAAAAGTGATAAAAGTTTTTCTACAAATTTCTAAATCTATATACACAATAACAATTACTAATTACTCTTCGTTTAACATGAGCAAATAAAGCTCTAATACCTCAGTAAATTTCCGTTTTCTCATTATTCTTCAGTGATGGTTGGGTATAAAATTAGATTGTTTGTAAATATGGTATTTGTGTTTGATATATAAATTTAAGGGAAAATAATGAAAATAATGGTATTATTTAAAGTACGAAAGTCAAACATACTATAAGACTTACACTATTATAATATATATGTGACATCAGCTAATTGGACACATGAATATATAAATGATCGAATGAAGATCAGTTAGATCAATATTTATCCTTAACTTTAATGATTTATTGAAAAAGATATACCTACTTATATTTGCCCTAAGGTTATATAATGTAGTTTTAATGCACAACTGATCTATTTCTGATAGCATTATAATGTCTCTATTATTAGTGATTCCCTTTCCTAGAAAAACGACAATTGATTGAAATTTTCAATAGAAAACATTCAGTTTGATTGTGGAATATGCAAACATTACTGGAACTTTGTTATAGCAGTATCAATTCAGAGTATTTAATCTATGTAATACCTATTAGTAACAACTGTGATTCATACATTTCTCTTAACAATATCGCCATAAATTTTTTTTAAATTACAATTAATTCATTCATATCTATGAAACTACTTTCAATTAATTACAAGGTACCTCTTTCATAAAGAGGCAATTAAAATTTTTTTCAAGTATTTTTATTCCGCTTAGTGACAATTATATTGAATAATAATTTTACATGTAAAAAATTGAAGTTGCTACAATGCTTTTGAATTGTTTTATTTTATTTACGACCTTTTTAATGTATGGTTTAAAAGTCTACAGGTCATCATGGGTATAGGGGATTACTTTGGTATGTCTGCAAATCAGAGCAATCAGACTCCCTGTTGTAGGGATGTTGAGAATTGTGTAATTATTTATGATTTTCTCACATACAAAAATAACTATTTTTAAGATTACTTATACAATACGTAGATTATGTAAGCCTCTAACTACTATCCCATTTAGCACGAAATTTCAAAATTATCTAATTGTAAGCGTAATGTTCTTAGTGATCTACAATGTAAGAGTGATGCTGAAGGAATCGTATTTCACTAGTATTAATATATTTATATAAATTGTTAAACACATTTATCTATAAAGTTAAGGACACATGATAGTGAAAGTGGCATGATAGTTGAAAAAGGAAACATTTTATTATGAAAAGTTCAATCAATTATCATAAATTTGTCACAATTAGGTAAAATATTATAAGAATTGTTTTCTATAATTTCTTAAAGAAAATAGAAGAATATCTGGAACTGTTAGTTTAATTTTAACAATGTTAAATTATATAAAACTTTTTAAAGAAATTATTCATTATGATGATGTTGAGGAGCATCAATTAGATAATGATATTAATTTATTCCAAACACCGTAATTATTCAAGGTTCTGGTAATAGTTTATAATACAGAATCTGAAGATTTACCAATTTTTTTTGGTAATAGAATAATCTTCATCGAACCATTAAATTACGCAATAATTAACTACATTTACTACGTTATCCCATAATTATTTAGACAGTTAAATGTATGGTTTTCATTTTTTCTTAAATAACTGTATAGTATTTTAATTGTAAATAATCAATTTTATTTGCAGATTTATACAGTTCCTATTACTATCTTCGGAAATAAAATATTACTATGGTGACTCCTTTACAAACTTTCAAGATGAACTGTTTTAAGAAACATAAGCAATTACAATGTGCGATCGACGTCTGCACCAAAACTTATGATTTAAAACTAACTCATCTTTCATTATTCATATTTAATTAAAACCTCCATAAGCTACTACGTATAGTCGGACCTAAAAGGATATTTTAGATTTTTATTGAAATTATTTTATTGCGGTTTCATTTCTTAAATTTCCGTATTTTTATTATCGTCTGAAAGAAATATGGGATGTTTTATTCTATAACTAAATGAGTTAAATTTATGAATATTACCACTCAATAATATTTACTACACGTTCACTCTTTGTACTATTTGATCATGTCCTCCGCAATTCTACCAATAATTTCCATATTTAAGATATTAAAAGCAAAGCCATAACTCATTAAAGCAAAGCCAAAAATTAAACATATGTATGTTTTTAGTCATATTCGCATCCCATGCACATGGGACAATGAAGATAAAGTACACCGTATTGTGATCTGAATATATGTAGTCCATTTTACCGTCTTCTCTGTTCTAGGTTTTTCCAAGAAATGTCTGGTTTAGTTAGTGACGTACCTAAAAGCCATATTGCATTCAAGAAACGCTCAACATAAAACACACCACCGGTTTATATATATCAGAAACCAAGGAATCCTTTTTCTTTACAGTAAACATAATAAATTACAATTAAATTAATTAGAAGAGTAATTATTTGTGTTTTATATTAGGTATTTTACATATGTAAATTTTTGATTGAATTTTGGTAAATATTATTACGTATTTTATAAATCATTACTAACAAAAAACTCTTAAACTATTTAACAAATACTAACCTTCCCTTTTGTAATTTCTTTTACCTGAAACCACAAATTGTTTAGAATACGAACATTTAATTAGCCTCATACATTCAATGAAATAACTAATGTTCTTGATTCGAATACAAATGAAAATGTTGAAAAACTTGTCTTTAGCGTGTGTTTAATATTCAGTGAGGGTAAGACGTGATGTAATTACAATTTAGACTTAGAAGTAAATGTTTTCAAAATACTTCCACACCCATCTGGATTTATTTTTTATAGTTAAAGTATTTGTTTCTATAAAATCTGTTTCAAGCTCAATAAAATGTACAAAAATATATTTAGAGAAAAGTTTATATATGTGTTATTTATGCTGTATATTAAATACTGAAGTTATATTTTTATAAAAAAATTTAAAGTACAGCATATAATTTTTTGTTAAAATATTCAACTGACTCTTAGTCCATCTTAAATACTGTATAATAAAGGATCTGAAGAAATACTTCGTATCGTTAAGATACACATAACAATATCAACAGAACCAATCCATTTAACTGGGTATCTTATGATATAAACAGAGGATTGACTACGTCTGGTAAAGATACATTAAAAATGCTATTTAAAATGTACTATTCATGAAACACAGAAATGAAGAATCTTGCGTGTACTTAAATTAAAATAAAGAGAAATATTAAAAGATAGTCTTACGAGATGATTAGAATATAACCAAGAAAGTAATTATAGTGAGTCAGGTAAATGGATTATAAAGTGATTTAGTCCATTTAAGTCCCGAGAAAAACGAGGATGGATTCTTTCTAGCTATGTTACAGCTTCCCGCTTTGCCCTTCTATGCTATACATACATTACCAGTAACTGTGGCTATGTATCAATAATCTATAAGAATAACCGAGTAATTTGATTCCCTAACCATAAATTCAGTACTACACCGGGTCCATAGCATTTCAATGAATCTGACAATATTTATGTGTACTAAAAACAATGGAAAGGGCAATAAGGAATGGGATCGGGTACAAAGTATCGTAATCATTATATCAAACCAACAATCAGTTATGAAGGTCCTGCAAAATATTTTCATCAGTTGGTAAGGAGAATCTCATTAGTGTGGGATTGCATCCAGACCTATTCGTTAAATGATCAACCCGAAACCAGGTCCAATTGATGTAGATACGGCAAAACAAAAATGAAAGAGTACTTATAATTTCATTAAAAAAAAACAATTTATTGCTACAGCTGTTTCGCCGTTAGGCATCGTCAGACAACTAAGAACTAAAAACTAAAATACAGGTCAACTTAACACTAACATCTAGGAATGAAGGTGGGGATGAAAGCAGAGGTTGGGCAATGACCCGGTTTTACCTGAAAGGGACATGGATAAGAGAAAGTATTTAAACAATAGGTTTTAACAAAGGGGATGGGTTATTGACTTGTTCATTCAGGTTAGAAGCATGGCATTTTAAAACAGATCTGTTAATTTCTAAAATTTCCAAACTATTTAATTTCCTACTTTTCTGTTCTATGTGTAAAACTTTGACATTATCAATGGGATCAAATGTATGGCCTGAATCTAGTAAATGATTTGCAAAATTGGAATCTGTTTTACCATGCTTCCAACAATATACATGTTCCTTTAATCTAGTTTTGATAGATCTCCCAGTTTGACCGATATATTCACAATCACAGTCATGACAATTAATTTTGTAGACACCACTGTTATCAAATAAGCCTCTTTTATCCTTATTATTGACTAACAATTTACCAAGATTATTATTATTACAATAGAAAGCTGGTTTTACATCATTTTTACTATTTATTAAATGTCCTACCTTATAACTAATATTGCCAACAAATTTTATCCTACAATATTTATTTAAACTCTTAGCATCATTTGTGAAAACTAAACTATTAGTGAGTTTCTTTTGTTTCTTAAATAAAATACTGTCTATAAGCTTAACTTAGCTATAGCAATAAATTGTTTTTTTTTGTGAAATTATAAGTGCTCTTTCATTTTTGTTTTGCCTTATTATGGAATTTCACCGAGTACCGACTGTAGTCACACTCAATATGATGTAGATACCTAATTAGAGAATACGAAGGCAACGAAAAGTCGGACGAACTGATGAATAATGGTCAATGACATCTTTCTTTTACACGGAATCAATGAGTAACGTAACTAAAGTTTCATCAAGGAATTCTCTGAAAGAATGGAAGAAATCAGAGACCAGATATGTCTAAAAAGAATCTTCAAATGGGAAGGCTCCATGGTCATTGGTTCAACCATCCCAAAAACATTCTAGTTTTGTCCCTGCACAAAGTAAACGAAATAAAAACAAAACAATAAACTTATTGTTAGGACTGGAGCTTATGAGAAATATCCTAATATCGTCCTATATATACATATATATATATATATATATATATATATATATATAGGACGATATTAGGATTAATCCAGGGTAACTTGAAATGCAGACTGTGCAACCACACGTGGAAACTACAGTACACATACTTCTGAAATTTCTAATCATTGCAGTACAAAAGACTGTCTATTGTCGGCCCGAATGGAACTCCAGAAAGACAAATGTTTACCCAGGCAATTTCTTTACCTAACAAAGGATAAATAATTAAGCTAGATTGAGTAATCAAGAAGTATACACAAATTCTTATAGTCTGAGGTATCTAAGAATAGAACTTGCTTCTAGAACTAATCACAGTAACTGAATGAATTATTGAGGACTCTTCGGGCACTTTGAATCAAAACTAATACGAAAACGTTTTATATTCAACGTAAACAAATTTCAGAATTTAAAGAGGTAAAAATCTAAATTTATGCAATATTCAACGTCTTCTTCTTCATGAAAAACCAAAATAAAGGAAGAATATAACAATTTGTATTAAATATTATTTGTCACTCATAATTTACAATAACAATATAAGACGATACATTCACAAGATATTCCATTACCAACATACTTCAATATATATTATATTATTAATATGTTTGTATACATATTATTTCTCCAAGATGATCATATACAAAACAGATAATATATATATATTAATTTTTTAGTAATCTCTAGCTAGAACTTTGTGGACACAAGATGTATAATAATTATTATTAAAATATGTGTATATTTTACGTTATTTATTGATTTTTGTACAAAATATTATCTCTTATATCGAACAAAATGCAAATGTGTATTTAATTTGTATAATTATATCCGAATACTATTTTACGCAGATTGATCTCATTATATTATATTGTACTTGTAAAAGTTTAGTTTGAAAGAAAACATTGACAATTGTTTATGTGATAAAACGATAATATCTGACTTTTGACTTCCAAAATTATTTTAAGAGAGGGATTATATTCCTAAATATTCAGTTAGGGTCTAGCTGATTATGAATACTTATGCACGGAAGATACATGCATATACTCATAAATCCATTTTCAATCACTTATTTTTTGGACAAAGTTGGACGTTTCCAAAAATAAAAGATAAGTCGATTTCTAATTTCAAAATGTTTTGATCATCCCACATAATTTAATGAAATGAAACAAGAAATATAACGCAAAATGAATACGTTAATTCATTACTAAGTTTACAAAATGTAAGACGAAGTAAATATCAACAACAAAGTATTATGTTATCATATTATTATATTACATTAATGACATACTGTGGAGCCGTATGCCATGTTTTATCACCCTCAAAGAATTAAATATACGAAAAACATTTTATATCTAACATAGCTCAAGGCGAAGACACGTTAAATGAGAATTTTAATTAAACACTGAAGCAAAACAATCTGTAAAGGTGTCACGCTAGGAGAATTACCCTTCATATTTCTTATCTCGTACTTGAATAAAGACTTTCATTAATGATGTATCGCTACAGTCTTGCCATTTACATGTAATATATGAGCATTATTAAAAGCGTTGTATCGTTAGAAAGATGGGATATACAGTTTAAAGTAATAGTTTCATTAAGTGTGTAGAATTTTACTACTCCCATCTTCTTATTAGCAAAATAACTTCTATTAAAAATAGTATCTCAAAATTATTAGAAAACTTTTGTGTCTTAAACATCCGCTGATACCTTGCATTCCATCACAAGGCTAAAAATATAATCTAAGAATCAAAGCAATTGTGAATAAGAAACTGTGTTTTTAAAAAAATCTCAATTTTTAAGATATACGTATAGCAGCGCTAGAAACGTGATAAATAAATATTACACTAAAAACATATCACATAATACATTTACTTCCGAAAAAAATAGTTATTCAGGCTCAATTAATTTTACTACGCAAAATGTAATTAGCTTCAGCTTCAGGTCTAACTAGTTATTCAATTTAATTATTCAGACCCATGGAGGAAAATATTAAATTTTTTCTTGTTAATATATGAACTTATATTTCTTACAAGTAAAAAAACAAATAAAAAAAAATTGTTAAAAAACAATGATTCATAAAACAACAGCAGCCCGCAATATTTATTTATTTCATTTCATTTCACTGGATTACACCTGATTGGATAACATTGAGACCATTTCAGGTAGGCAGCTTGTCCTCAAATGACACATAATTACAGTACTCTAATCAATATTCATTTAACATTACATGACTAAGGAAACAAATAGTCAAAATAGATCATATCAGTCCATTAATCGTCTCTACATTTTTTTGAGTTTGTTCAAGAAATAAATATTAAATGTCTTTTAAAATACACATACATACAGATGATCACATTGCATTCACATACATAACAATACTAAACAAAATCAAACAAACTTAACAGTAAAAAATACATACATGATTCATAATTTCTCGGATTTTACCTATACAATACATTACACCCTATAAAAGATTCCTATCTTGTAATTAATTAATTATCTTGTATTAATAACTCTATATACACGTTACAACAGTGTGATATGAACTATAACCCATTTACACAAAACAGTACTTACATATATATTGTGTTTACTAATAGTATAATAAATCGTAGAAATGCTTTCAGTATTTTTTTTCCATTTATTTATACGAAACCTAAATGAGATGAAAACAATATCAATAAATATGGTAAAATTATGTATAGATAATATTTATATTATAAGTAATATTATATATATATATATATATATATATATATATTATACTTTGTTCATGATCTATACAAGTTCTATTTCAACCTTACGAATTAAAAATCTTAAAATTTATTTTAATTATAGCATTTCTTTTAAAGTTTTAGTGTATTTCTTCTGTGGTAAAATAAATAAATTCTCTACTTAATTAAAGTCATTAACAGTACTAAAATTCCATAGAGCTCAATTAAATAAAAGATCTAGATATTCTTATTCAAAATGAAATTAGCTGAAAACGCAGTGCAAAATATAAGACTTAATCTGACATTACTAAATCTAAGTATAAGATGTAGAAATGATGGGGATACCGCGGCCAGTCTTATTAAGATAAAAACTTACGCCAGATATAGGGACAAGTTCTCTTTTGCGAATAATTCTTTTTCCTTTGTTCAAATACATTTCATTCAGAAGATGCTACCTCTCTCAAGAAAACAAACGCACATTTATACTTTGTAACTTTCATCAAGTATTTTTTAAAACAGATTTTAAGAGAAAAATATTAGTATTATTTATCAAATAAAATAGAAATTAATAGACATTTATGAAATCAATGATACACAAATATACACATGGGTATGGTATCATCTTTTTTCTTACTTTAAAAAAATCATATATTAATGAAAAACTAAATTTATCATTAATTATTTCTTTAAAAATGTTAATGGTATTGTGGGTACAATTATTCAATCACTTTACACGAGATACCAGATTAACTCCCATAACACCTTTAGAAGGTTTGTGAAAATCAACTGGTAGTATATTATTATTTTTCAGTCTTGAAGTGTTAGCTTTTTTTTTGTCGTGTCGATAATTTTTACGTACTTTTTGAAATGACATTAGGACGGTGATTTCATCATATCCAAATAAGTCTGTATAACGAGAATAACATCTTTGTATATTTTACATCCAATGGTATTTATTTTATAACACAAATTTTAAATTTATCATCTTGTCATGTTAATTTCCTTCAATAATTCGAATAAAAATATTTCTCAATTGCACTGAGTTGGATAAATAGATATCGACTATCTGCGAAGTAAAAGGTTTTTTTTAAACTGATCAGAAATAATGTAGAATTATATTCGATTCTATACATGCTTCTTATCTGTCAAGCATGCAAGATTAATTTAAATACAGTATAACTAATGTTAAAAAAATAGTTATGTTTATAGTTTTGTAGAAACAAAAACATTTCAGTTAAAGCCAATTTGGCGTTTACATAAGACTATTAACATCCCTTCTAAGACGTTTGAATTATGGGTTTATTTATTGTTGTTGACGAAAAATAAATAACACTCAAATCAAACGAAATCTATAATAAAATCTATATCCTCGTACTTCTACAGGAAAACTTTTTGGTGCAGGAAAATGTACATAAATGGTTCGTTTTAAATTTAAAATCCACCTGGGATCAAAAGAGTATGTGCTGCGCTTAAGGGAGGATAGAGTCAACAGGGAAAAGGCTTCCATTTATGACAAAGAAAATTGAAATAGTTATACAAATCCCTTGATATAGTAGAATTCAGTGAGATAATGTACAAAGTATGACAAGGTATTGTAGTAATTGATGTAAGAGCGTGGTAACCTAAACATATTGACCGTAGTAATAATAAACTATAGTTTTCAATATAAACTAATACAATGCGATTTTTTAAACAATATGTAATGAGATCTCTTTTTAAATAACTTATAATTTATATAAAATACATATAAAATATTTTACCTCTTTAACAAATGAACTTACAAAAATTACAACATATTTATTTTCAATATTTACATTTCTACGCTATAATCAATATTATTTTAAATATATCAAACGCTATGTAGCCATTTTTACGAATATTTCTGTATATCAATATTAACACCTGTTTTATCTACAATTTCCATATAAACTTTGTGGTCAAGTGATTTATCTGTTACATATGAAAACTCTGTTATAATTATTGTAAAATCAAAAGCAATGTGTTCTGCTACATAATTCGTTATGTTTATGTATTCAAGAGGTAGACCATAATAATAATCTGTATTTTTTTTAAATAGTAAACATTTGATGGATTGCTAGGATTATTCTAAAATTTAACTCGAAATTGGGCATATGGCACCATATTTTGGTTTTAATTAATACATTTTCTAAATATCTTTCATTGGCCAACTCTATAAATTGTAATTCAAAAAATTAACTTTTAAATAAAAGGTGTTATTATAAAGAAAATAATCAAAATAATAAATAAATTGTTTAACTTAAGTTTTGAAAACACGAAAACTTTATTGCTACTTTTGTTTCGCATTTTGTTTTTGTGTCCTTGACATTTATATATCCCAATTTTAAACTTGAATAATATGTAATAAGTGCACATACAGCGGTTTTGTTTGGTGACACATCTTCATTGATTTAGCACACTGGTAAGTTCTCCTTTATTATTTTTTTTACTTAACCTATTTTTCATCGTTGATAGAGGAGAGTTGTGTCGTTGTCAATATGTAGATATGATGTAATTATAAATAAGAAGAGTAGAAATATTATTGAAAATGTGTTTGAATATTATATAAGTGTTTCTTTTTATGTCATAAGGAAGTGAGTTTGTGTATTGCTACAATTATCAACATAGATATTTCATCAGAAAGAGATCTGCTTGTGCTTAGCCTGTTAACTGTGTTCATCTCATGACCCTGACCTTGATATATTGTTAATGATTAAGAGTCTTAAGGCTATAACACGTCCAGGGACCGGACGACCTGGATAGTTAAAGATATAAATTGTTAAGTTTTGTCGGAAACTAAAAATTAATTATGGCAGTTTTATCTCGATGTACTGTTTGAGGAGAGTTTTTTTATATTTTTTAAACCTAACCTCCTGCTGTGAGGAGGGGTCACAGCAAAACCTAAATGTTTTATTGATAATATGTTTGCTGGTATTGTAGAAACTATTATAACTCGTATTGATTAATAAAGGCGTAAATGGCGGGTAACTATTTCATAGGAGCTGAAATGGTGCAGGAAATACTGTGATAAGATCAATTAATAATATTATTATCTCTTACATCAATGAAGTACAAGTTAACTATCTTAATTCAGATCATAAATATTCCGATATTGCTGACTTTCACCTAAAAATTGAAAGATATTATGACTAAATCAACAGTTTTTTTTTTGGAATACAGTTAAGCCATTGATTTTTTAATAGATTAGTAAGATCTGTTAGGCATAGAGATACGTTATTTGCAAAAAATACATCATTTTCACAAATCCTACAATTTAGAAACTACAAAAATCTAATGTATCATCTCATGGAATTACCTAATTTAAGGTATTATCAATTTCAAATTCATTTTCAAAAAAAAAAAAAAACATTTTAAATTCATTTAAAAATATTATTGAAATAATGGGTTATTAAAACAGCTTCTTAGTCGATGAGTTCCTAAAGGGAAAAAGGTAAAACGTGGTTATTGATAACGTTCCATTGGTTGGTTACACTTCTAATAAATATTACGTTCCGATAAGTGCTTAGTTCGCTAGTGCTGTCCCTTCCGGTACTACGTGCGTAGTCGACTAGGCTTACCAGGTGGAGTTTGTCTTCTGTCCCATGTTATTCAGGAGCGTGTCGTGGCGTGTACTAAGATTAAGAACAAGATTAGCACCTACATTAGATAACATTAAATATAATGTTACTAAATTTAAAGTTCCCTTTCTGTACATATTAAATTGGGTATTCTCATCTTTCTTTAACTCATAAAATATATACCTATTTCAAATGACGGAGTTTAAAAAATGCGACAGTTTAGGGCTATTTAAACTTGAATGTATTTTAGCTAGACTGCTAGTAAAATTTACAAGAACCCAACTAACAATTTATAATTTGCAATATATTTTATTTAAGAATCACTTCGGCTTCCGAAGTGCCAATAACTTAATTTACGACTTATTCTATCTTACAAAAAGAGATTCATGAGTCGATCGTGAGAAGTAATAACTTTATTAAATTTTCTTTATTTGCCATAGAAGTTTAAAAAGTTAATAATGTACTTATTAAAAAAATCTAAAAAATGCAATTGAGTCTAGGGAAGAAACTTTTAACTGGATTTGGGACTATTTCAAAGAATGATACTAGATTGTCTTTCTACGTTGCCAGGAAATTTGATTATTTCGTGGTAGTACGTTGAACATTAACCCATTATATTATAAATAAAGTGTTAATAAGGTGACTTTACATTTTGTAAATAATTTTGACTAAGTTAATTTACATAACCTACAGGTAAAGTTTTTATATAAGCAGACTATACGTTATTGCTACTTGAAGTGGTTGTTGGTAGGAAGTGTAAGGCTCTGTGTAGGACGACTTGTTGATTGTTCAAAAGGATTCTAATAATTGCCTAAAAACAAAGTTTATGACGGTGTCACCCAGATCCAACTACTATCCAATAAATTTAAATATAGGACTACATACTTGTATCGATTAAAATGTGTGTGATTAACATGTGAAATAGTTCGCAGAATATAAGTATATATGTGTTACGTTCTATAACTGCTAGAAATGCGTCGCTCATATTCTGTAATGGGTTTTGTCTGTAATGAAAGTATAGGTTTGCGTTGCGTTGTAAAAATCGTGTCTTATGTTATGAACACACCAGAAGAAACAAGTTATAATATATTGGAAGGTGACGTGGTAATTTTGGTTGTATAAAGTAGCTTTGGGGATGATAGTTAATTATAATCCCTTAAATCTCACTACTTTACTTTACTCTACTGTACTTTTAGAATGAACATTTGATTGGCAATCCCTACTATCTCCAATTTTCCTAGCTACTCATTTGAGTTCTGTTTAGATTGACAGACAAAATCTTTACAAGTTATCTTGGTAACATTAATGTTTACTACAATGACAGTAGAATAGCGATAATACAGCGACAATGACAAATGGCGCACACATAGCCTAAAGTGACAACATGACGTATAGTTATATTATGATAAACTTATAACTGCCAATTTAGTATTAATTTATTGATATCAACCTATGAACACTGACATGTTTTATGATATCGTTTTATTTTAATAAAAAGAAGAATAGTCTTACTTGCTCTTTAATTTTTAAACTCATTATATTATCTTCAAATAAGGTAAAATATTCTCACGTTTACATAAAAACAGATAACAATTGTATATGTTGATATCATTTGGATAATTTTGGCGTAACAAAAGTTTTGGAAATGTTTATTGTTTAAAAAATTTAAAGAACTTTGAAATATAATTATTTGTAGTAATTATAGTGAAAAATCGCATTACATTTTAAAAGTGCATCCTCCGTAAAACTTATTTCAGCAATCATCAATTTTGTCGTGAAATTAAAAGGACAAGAGGTATCGTTAATGCCGTTGTATAAGTTTCTTATTGTCATGGAGAGATAAATTCCTGTCAACTTGCTTATTTAGTTACGTAAAAAGTACTCTTTCTATGCGATATGTAAAAATAATATATTGAAAGATATTGTATGTGTAAAAATATCAACAAAATCATATATATTGGCTATTAAAATGTGTTTGAAAATTGTAAAAATTACTCAAAAAAAAGGTCACCATACAGTTAAAAAATACATTAAGAATTTCAGACATTTAGTTCGTGAATAAAACACATGTCATGTTCACGATTGCATTGAAGTTGTTATGACTTGTCAAAACACTGACTAAAATTTATTATAATAATTAGTATAAGATACGAATAAATCGGTTTGAAAGTAATTTACAATGCATAAATATACCAAGCCGTCCATTGAAAAAGATAATACCAATATCAATGAATGCATGATTATATTATTAAAAAATATGTTACTTATATATAATAATATTCATTATTTAAAATGGGCGCTTGAAATTTTTATTCCTATACACATGAAACTTTGTACAACGTATGTTATCGAAATTTATTTATATTCACAGCATTTATTTAACACATTTCTTTTTAACTTTGACAAATATATATATATATATATATATATATATATATATATATATATATATATAAGTATCAGCTTATTTACAAAAATAGCTTAACAAAATAGTGCAACAACAATCATTTCAAGTAGAATCAATGAAGGTTTAAAATGAGTTCATAACATAATTTAAAAGTATAAATCTCACACACATACAATAAATAATATTTTAATTTGTTGTTTCTTTTATTACTTTAATTATTGGTCTGTCAGATTTACATCTTTCTCTCGTTCAAGACAGCTATTTCGTGTATTGTTCAACCGTGCTCACGTACTTTGTAACACAGCAAATACCATTATTATAAATAAGATTTTTTTTTTTTTTTTTTTTTTTTTAGCAGTCCTACCGTCTCGTATCTACTAACATTTATTTACCTCTAATCTCTTTATAAGAACAAACAGAGTAATTTATGGGACTGCGCACTTTGGGTCTGCCTTTCCCTATTTATATATTTTGTAATATTATAAAACAACCATGTATTTGAATTTACCGTAAAAGTTTAATATTTCCAGTTTAGTCTGCATATTTTTATAATTGTGGTAGTAATTTATTAATTTGGCAATCATATTATATATATTTTTTAATTGAAATATGTTTATTTAAATTTTATTTGAATGATCTGTGACATATTTTCTACATTCAATACATTTAATTCTGTAAAATTATTTTTATTCTCATTTTCCATGGTTATGTTTAATATTCGGTAAAAGTAACAATTAAATGCTGCTAATTCGTTTTGCAATGGATTGTGAGAATTGTTGAGTATTACATGATGTGGATACGTTGTAATGGAGAATCGTTTGTATTACATTATGTGTTTGAGTTGGTTTTATCCAGATCTATATATTTATTTTTTGCCACAACGAAATGTCTGATGTAATAAAGGAAATTTTAGTGGTCTAATAAAAATGGTGTATTATTATAATGGTTTTAAATCATATAACAAAAACCAATAAATAATCTATATATAAAACACATTTCATAAAATAACATAAAGGTACGTAGGATGTTATTTATCAATTATTGTTATTTCTGAGAGAATGAATGACAGGTAGACATTTTTTAATATTATCTTTACAATATACACTTACTAATATACTTTTTAAATGTCACAACAAAATTTTATGTTTGATCTACAAATCAGAGTAGTGTAAATAAAAGTTGGTACACAAGTAACTGCGGTAAGGACTAGTAGGACCACACAAATTAAACTAATTGTGATTTTAATTGTGTTTTTCGAAATTATCTACATGAAATAATATATATATATATATATATATATATATATATATATATATATATATATATATATATAATTACAAACCACGTGATAGCTGACGTGAATAAGACAAAGAAGTAAACTTAACAAACTAATTAAGGTACTACACCTTATTAATATATACAACATGAATATACGTAAGTGATTTGTAAATATTATATTTTGCCTATCACAAATTACTTATTCTTCACTTTTTCTTATTACAGTGCAATTATTATTACATGTAATTATTATATTTTAATATGAGCAAGTATTTAAATTAAATAGTTTAAATAGTTAGGCCTCGCCATATTAAATATTTAAATATTAACTAAACTGTACAAACTAATGGTTTATGCGAATTGTGATTATACAACTCGTTTATAGTAAGGTAAGTGTTGCAATGTATAGTTGAGAACTGAATATTGATTGACAACTTTTTTAGATGTAATATTTCTTTATATGTTTACAGTTTTACGTGATTATTACTGTGAACTTAACTGTATTGTACCCAAATAAATATATAAGACCGTATATTTGCATTAAATTGATTGTAAAACATTGTATTTTATATTTATTGGAAGTGGTGTGAGATAGCTCCAGTATGCGAGCTTTGAAATAGGGAGAAGAGAAATATTATTATATAATAGACAAAAGACAAATAAAAAAAGACAAACAAACAAAAAATATTCATTCGTTTATCAGGAAAACATATTTCGAATTATAGTAAGACCCATCAAATACTCTCTGGAATAAAACATGTTGAAGTTTCTCAATAAGTATCATTTGTTTTCATTTGTATATTTATTTAAATCTACTTAGGAGATTTATTCAATGTATGAAATGTAATCTTTGAGTTGAAATTTTCCGAAAGCCGTCGCTGAAGTATAAGATGTCACTGCAGTATTACTGTTAAGTGTTTGTACATTAATATTACGTACTAAATATGTGAGTTAAAAGTCAAAGTACACTAAAAGATGGGTTATTATACACAGTGGTTTTTTCTGTTAAAAATAGTATAGCTTACGTTTTACATGGTTTAACGGAATAACCTTGCTGACATTATCGCCTTAAAAATGATAAAATGTGAAACATATAACCACGACTATTTCATTATTGTCATGGTTGTAAGAGAACGAGACTTTAAGGAAAGAGACCTCATACGAAAAATAGAAGAGAGGGACCAACCCAATAATATAGGGTGTGTGTATATCTAGGTAACCTCGTGATTGGCATACCCCCTCCCAGTCCTCAGCATAATGTGAGTAAGTGAGGGCTCGTTACATTGAAGACTCAAGTAATTTATAGTAATAATAGTTCTTTTTAAAACAAACGTATCATTAGAGTAAATCGTTGTGCATATTACACGAAAATTTCCTACAATATAACTTTACATTTAATGCATAAGTTTTATTGTAGGAAGCAAGGCCAAAAAAGAAATTTCAAACTTATTCAAATAGTCTAAGCACAAATATGATTCAGAACAAAATACTCTCTAATTGGTGATTAAAATAAAATAACATTCAGTTAGCTATAATGGTTAAATTATAGCTTCATTTGAGTTAAATTTATTTAAGTTTTACGTTGCTCTAGATTAAACTAAATCTCGCGTTTCATGAGTCCTGGAGGAACTTCAACATTTGTCCAAGTAAAAGAATACTTGAAATAATGCAAATTATCCATTTGAAAAAAAAATTGATAACAACAGCTTAATTTTAGTATAAGGTAATAAATAATATGATGCTAAATTATTTTTAGTAATTTAGGTTTAATAAATATCAGGGAATTGTATATTAATATAATTACAATATATTTGAAAACGTATAACACAAAGAGAAAATAAGAATTTTTCCTGTTGTTTAATGAAGCCAGTGCGTTTAGTTTATTGTTTTAATAATGTATTATTTAAAGTTATAACAAATATTTTACAGAATTATTATTGTATTATTTTAAACCTCTACTATATTTTCCTGAATGGAATATAAAGACCAACATAACATTTTAACTATACAAGTTATTTACTTTTATACACTATGATCTTTCTGCCAACTTGTATTTAAATGGTTTATAAACAAAGCTGTAGGAGAGGAACAGATAAGCTTATTCTATCATGAGATCCGCTGTTTATGGACTGTTTACTAGACCTTAAGGAAACAAACTTATTTTCAAAACTGGTTCTTATTTTTAGAAAATAAAATTTTTAATCTGCTTCCCGTCTACATAAAACAGTGTATTAAGATAAAACAATTGTACACCAAACCTAAAACTTAGCTTCTCAATAAAGGAACTGTAAACATATATATTGATGTAGTTGAGCGTCTTCAGCATTTGTTAACATTTCTCCTTACTGATTGTTTGTACTGAAATCAAAAATCGTATTATTAATTTATTATTTTCAATAACTAGATAAATACGTGCTGGTGAGTAATTGTTGATTCATGCTATGTATAGTTAACAAAAACGTGTATAATATATGGATAAATACATTTCTATTACTACGTATAATACAACAAATTCTACTTCTTTCCAAATACATACGTGAAGACGGTATTTTAATTTTTTACTACTACATTAAGAAATGTTTAAGTTGTGCTACCTATCACTATTGGAGGAGAAGGCTAGATAATCCGAAAAGTTTATTTTGTTAAAGTTGGAATAATAATTATTCATATTATTTGCTGTCATTTTTCAACCATAAACCAAATTGTTTTTCGTTATTAAAAGTGTCATAAAATCTATACAACTTATTTCATTTAAAAGTAATCAATGCGCACAAACCGAATCGACATAAACACAAAACCAAAAAAGTTATAATAATTCTCCTAATAACATAGGTAACATAGTTCATGAATTAGTCACAAGTAATGGAATAAATTATGTTAAGTAAAAATTAAACGGACATGTTCTGTTTGAGGCAGGTAATAATTTGAAGGCATAATATGTGATTATATATATATATATATATATATATATATATATATATATATATATATATATATATATATATATATATATATATATTTCACTATTTATTAACATATTTGATATGTCTCCAAATTATTAGCTCCCCCAATCAAACATTTTTTTTAATAAATATTTTTTATCAAAGATCGTATATTTAAGATAAAAATTGTATAAATCATTGTGCAATGTTATATGTAACTCTGTTTTAATGACGTATGATTATGTTTTACACATATTTATTGTTTATTATAAAATACAAAAAGTTAATAAAAATAATCGGTCAAGTAGGTTAAATAGTAAAATATACTTAAGTATATATCTATATACTTAGTAAATATATCTTTTAAGTACAATATATCTCCAATAAACTATATTTTTTATTTTAATAAATTTTATTCAGATTTGATTTTGAAATAAAAAAGTACGTTACGTATTTTCAAGGTAAATAAAATTCAACGAAATGATGACAATTTTTGAAAATATTATTTTAATTAGGAGTAAACCGAATTTCGCTAAGCGAAATAAAACAGAAGTGTTATTTTATTAAAACAAAGAAATTCTGTCAGGGTTAATTATAATACAATTAACTTTATAGTGAACCCTATACAATTTAAGGAATGTTTTTGCAAACCAAATAGCCAAATTAAATTATTGCGAAGGAACACGAAATATATTTCGAGGAGCCGTGTATTTATTGAAAGACATCCTATTCTCTCTAAGATAAAAGTATCATGATACAAATAACAAACACGAACCAGCTACTCCAAGTTCTAAAATAAGTTTAATTAAAAAAAAACATCTTTATGAATGAAACGAAAGAACAACCAATATAAGAGTAGTGGAGTAGAGTGAGGATGCCTAAACGTGGCACCGTTGTATCAAATAACCTAACATTTTTAATAATATAATTTGGTGTGTGTATTTTCTCTACTTGTAATATTAGGAAAATTTACTTCTGTTTTTAGTTTCGCGCTTAAATTATTGTTATTCCATTAATCCGTATTGTCATGAAACGTTAACATCAATTTTGACTAAAATGATGGAACAAAGCAATCAGCTAATGACAATACTTAATGTTGTAATCCCGTGTTTAGTATTAAACAAATTAGTTTGCAGTGATTTGCATAGTGGATATAATATTATTTATTTATTATAATTAGTTGAAATCTCAATCTCCACAAGTAGGCCTACTCTAATTATGGTAATAATTTATCAATAAGTAGAAGTCAATTTTAAAAACAATATAGATACAATTCTTAAAAGACTTGTTTATGTAACTGAAGTTTATTATTCATATTTTCATTAAAAAGGGTAACATTCTCACTATGCTTAATAATCTCCTTTTGTTTTAACCTTGTAATAATTTTATTACTCTAAAGGTTTTTTTATTTTTATTTTCAATACATTTATTATTTTTGTGTGCGGTTTCTTATGTTGTGAAAGTAAAACTAAAATGGTTGTTTTTCGTGTTCAAAAATGCATGAAGGAAAAGATGTAGGTTAGTCAACAGGGAAACCAATAATTATTCGTAGTAACACCATGGCTTGATGAGCGCCTCAAACAATCTTTCCAACGTTCAATAAAAAATTTAAAAAATTCTATACAAGACAAAAATAAGAACTGGATCTTGCATCATCTGCACCAAACGATAAGAAGAGGACTACGTGCCGCTTATGTCCCTCACAAAAAGAAAAAAAAATACCGTGAACTACGGTATGAAGTGCTTCAAGCAATTCTGTCTTGAACATCACACTCAAGTTTATATGAGTGAACACGTAAAGTTTTAACTTTTGACTATTTTAGAAAAGGATGGTTAAAACAAGCAAAATATTTGTAATTGAAGGATGAGATTGTTAAACATATTTTCACTTTTTTCTGTATACCAATGCGAATCTTTTTCATTTCTTTAAAATGTATTTTTTTTATTATTATTCTGTTGATAATTAATTTTCATCAGTAAGTCATAATTGTATCGTTGTAAATCTTTTTCAAGTAATAGCATTTAAGACTTCAAATGATTTTAAAGTTTGAGCAAGAATGTGTTTGAAGAAATATTAATATTTTAATTGTAAAAATTACTACGTGAAACAAATAAGGACTGTTTAAATAATGGGTACTTCTATTGTGAACTGATACTATTTACAATTACAGGTTTTATATCTATATACCACTAAAATTATTGGTAAATAACAAAACAATATACATAACATTATGTTTGAAGATGTGATTAACTCTACTCAAAATGTGTTTCAAATTCACAGAAATATTAATATTCTTGTTGGTGAAGATTATTTTTCAAGAAATTTGATGAGATGAATACAATTTTAGCGTAATTAAACCATAAATATCTGAGACTTTTTATATTGAAATGCTAGTGTTTGTAGTGTATTCTTATTGTGTATGAATCACTTTCTCGGTAATAAGTTGTTACATATCGAGTTTGACACGACTTCCTAATTCATCAGTAATAAATCAATATTTGAAGCACGCTAATAACCTAAAAAGTTAATGTTATGTTGCGTTTTTTACGTATAAAATATAACTATAAAAATTACGTTTAATATTAAATATTTAAAAATTAACAAATTGATTCAAAACCTGTTGATTTACAACTGCATAAATACTTAGACCTATTATTTTAATGCAAAGGTTATTTCATTTCAACCCATAGTGATTTGCATTAAAAAAATAATAAAAAACCACTAACTAAGACATTACGCAACTGAGTTAAAATATATTACCGTTTCTTCATATAACAGACGTAAACATTGTTGTCGTGTCTGCTGGTACATTGCATTTTACAGTGCCATAACAAATAGGTTTTGTTTTACGTTCAAAATGTCTAAAATTTGATTAAATTAAACTTATATACTCACAGATAATTATTTATGCCATATTTATATGAAAACTAAATTATCAAATCACACATATTGCATATGAGGAAACAATTGGCACTTGGGAAGTAATAAAACAATCATGGAGAAACTATACATGTTTCAGAGATATTTTATTTCATTTAATGAAGTAGCAAGTTATTTTGAAAAAGAGTAATGCAATAAGTATGGCATTTATGATATGGCTATTGTCTTGCTGGAAGTTTAAAATATGTTATATACTTTATTATTAGGTTTTCTTCTTCTTTTTTTAAATGACAAATTTATCTCAAATCCCTCCATGTTCTTATTTCCTGGATAAAACTCTACAGGTTAATTCCAACTGGTGTAAACAGCAAATGTTTGGAACATATTGTTTACCTTTTCAAGTAGGCGATGTTACTTTTCAATACTTATAAAAAATAATAGTGTTATTTACCAAGTTATAATTATTGTATAATTTCAATTTCCATATAATGTTGTTCTTTACAATCATAATAAATACTCACAAACGTTGTTATTTTTACTTCTTCTACAACTTATGATATTGTAAGTAAGGTTTCTCTGCATTAGTAATCACGAATACAATATTATTAATTTTATATTACTATTACTACTTTATTACATGTTCTCTACTTATCAGGTTTTATTTACCTCCGTATGAATATTGTTTAAATAAAATTAATATTAAATTGATGGTAATATTGCATCAAACCTGCATCTTGCATGTTAGTTATCGTGAAATAGCTACATGGTGAAATAGAAGAACGAGACTTATCCCGGTGTAGAATGTTTATTTTGGCAATATCAATTGCTTATGTAGATGTTCATCAAATATAGTGATTTTAAAAAAATTAATGACTTTACGGTTCTGCTGTAAATAACAACCGTATCAATGGTTTTAGGAAATGATCTTTTAAGCCAATAAGTCAAACTGATGAGTGTAGTTATTTAAAAGAAAACTATTTCCAGTATTTAGCTATTGAGAGTTATTTATAGAAAATTGTTATCATGGATCAAATTGGTTAAAATAAAAAATCCTTTATGCCTGTAATAATAGAATATTCCCAAACACTAATCAGAGTGTCGAGATATTTCAAAAAATCTATGTGAAATCATATTGCTGAGGCTTTCAGAGCTGTGAAGTACAATATTATAAAGTGTTAAAATAGCTTTTTGAGTAATCAGATTGATGAGATTGATTTTAATTTTTTTTTTTTTTTTAATGTGAAAATAAAAATAATTATTAGTAACAAACTATTTGATAGACGATGCAGACAAATATGTAAATGAAAAACCAGACGTTTTAAATATATTACTTAAATCGAAATAAATGTTCTACAGTCATATTGAAAATAAATAAAAACCTAGGAAATTCAGTTGAATGAAAATGTTTTACTAAAAACAAATAATTTGCCTGACGCTAAATAGTTTCAGACTTTTAAACATTACACAAAATCATATTGTGCTTACAGTATTTGCATTCGTTTTTAAAAACCATACAATGATTTATGTCAATGTCTGCAAAAGAGGTTTGTGTAATGCCAGAGGGTTATGTATGACTCTCACAGCCTTTGTCTAAGAACAATATGTTTTCAAGGTATACAATTAGTTTCAAACAATGTGGACCTGGGACATGCTATGAAATATTTAAAGATACAGGATGAGTCTGATAAGGTGTCCTTATTGTATAAAGAGAGAACGATTTAAGCAAAAATAATTAAACAAGATGAATCCCTCCTTAAATCGCATGCGGGGAATTCATTTAAAATAGTTACATTTAATTTTATGTAAATAGTGTGCCAAAAGTGTGCAAATAGAGTTCCAAGGCTTACATCTCAAAATCTTCAAATGTAATTATAAGTTAATTCTAATTTAAAACAATAAAGTGTAAATTTTTTTATTAAAAGTTAACCTGAAGATATACCTATAAATAATTTGAACTTAATTTATTCAAATGACATACGTGGAAATTTTATTTTCCGTCTGAAATTACGGTTCTGAATCATATTTATTTAATTTTTAAGAGGAACCTAACAAGACACTAAGAAACCGGGTCAACTTAAAAATATCGCGTAACTCGGATAGATTTAATTGCATTAACAAGTTCCAAAATTGTATAAAGTTCTCAATGTAAATCAAATGTAAATTTTTTTCAAATCAAGCACATTAATTATATCAACACATTTGCACCAGTCTCAGTTTTCTACTGTAATAAACGAAAATTTTAAAAGCTAATCTGGTTTTATTATACGTATGAGAAAGATAACTAACTAATTGTAAGCCCCTGACAAGGATATTTAAAACATCAATTTCCTTCATAGCGTCTCTAGAATGCTCGATACACGGTTATTCAATCATAGCTATCTACTACCTAAATAAATATGTTCGTTACTAGGTAAACGATAAATTTGTGTAGGGAAAAATTGTTAAGAAACGGAACAAGCAATATCTTACCTAATTTTATTATATAAATTAAACTGCATTATTTTAAAGTTAAGTGAATTTAAAATGAACAAAAATAAGCCTACATGTTTATATCTTTGAATTCGGTAGAAAATATATCATACGAATGTTTATATGAAAATATATCAAGGTTAACAACCACAAAAAAATTTAATATATTTTATACGCTATTAAAAAAAAAGGAAAAATAAACCTTCATCACATTCATTAAAAACTCTCTTCATACCTTATTTGTTTCTTTCGTAATATGGCATGAGTAGCCTATAGTTTACTTTGTATGCATCACTTCAAGTGTGATACAATGTCTGCACTATTTTGACTCTATACATTTACTGAAGATTATCAAGAGGATTTCGAATGAAGTGAGTTCTTATCTTATACTCTCTCTAAAATTATTTACATTGAATAGTTTATGGCACGTAAAAAAAATATATTATTTTTAACATTGTATAAATGTATATTGATATTTAAACAAAATAAAAATTAATTAGAACTTTATATTTTCATATAACGTAACGAAATAAACGTCGTGATTGTTTACATTTTTAAGGAATTGGTCCACTAGTCACTGATGCACATCAGTGTTCAGGAATTTATTTATTTTATTTTTATTTTTTTTACTATAGGACTATTTCAGGGTTTGTACAAATATTTACAACCATTATTAATTTAGATAATTTATTCCTATAAGTTCCATTATCCAAGTGTACATTATTTGTCATTATATTTTTGATTATATATTACTCAATAAACATTACTATTTGTCGCGTTAAATGATAGGGAGTAGACAAGTTGGGATTTAAAAATAACGATTTAGAAGGGCAAAGACTACTGTTGGCTGAACAACAGTTAAATATTAAAACAGATATAATAACTCGCAATAAGATATGATTTCGAATGTCCAATAATATATAGAGTTACTATTTCCATGTCATAAAACACAGTGTGGATGAACTTTTGCTTGATACATTTTCTTCTTATTGACAACATGTCGTATTTTAATGTAGTCTCAAACAAACATTACACATAAGTTGTCGTTTATAGCTCTAATAATATTTCGAAGAAATGAATTTTTTTTGGAAACATACATAATAACATAGTTTTAAAATGGCGTATAATTCATAAATTGAAAATTCGCATTCTAAACGTAAACAGGAAAAAAAAAGTTTTAAATGACTCCGAAGGTGCTCACAATTTAAAAAAAAATGTATTACTTCCTGGTCTATTACATTATACACTTGTCAAAATTCATTAAATCGCTTTCCAGGTTTAATCAATTTGTGCAAAAACAATAAAACAGACCAATCAGTTAATGAGAATATCTGTTGCAGTAATCCAATATTGTAATTATCTTTGTTCCATTAAACAATGCTTTAACAGTGAATTGCATAGTGGATATGTTAATTAATTAATAATTCAAATTACATTATATTTGAATTTGCTATAAGTACTCTAGTTATGACAATAATTTACGATTAGCTAATAGGAGCTAAATGAATGTAACAATAGGGATAAATAACTAAATGATGAGCTGATATAATTGTAGTTTGTAATTCTTGTATAAAAGGTAGTATTTTATTATATAATTCTTAATGCGTTATACTTACTATAATTCATTTCAACAATTACAGTTATTCCTTATTTTTACAAAACCACATGTAAATTTTTTTTTTTTTACCATCCAGAACTGTTTAGATACAATTTGTGGAGGAATATAATATTAATTAAAAAATGTTAATCACGCAATATTACACGGTATTAATTAAGCTTGATATTATAAATGATTGCCTATCAGTAAAATTTAAATAGTTATCTAAATTATTAAGTCGAACTAATCATAATCACATTCTACTCTCTTATAATTTCGGGGTGATATATTTATCGTAATAAATTTAATTCTTGATACACATAAAGTCTGGACACCTCATTTTGTATCTCGTATATATTTATATTTTGATTTTTGATATCACTAGCTAATATTGATATAGCGATTGGGCTATGAAGCTGCTCATTTTAACATATTAAAGAAGCATCTTCACAGCCTTCAGTATTTCATAAATTGGTTTAGTGAGCATTATGGTTTTAAAAACTAAATAAGAATATTTTGATTACCATAGACTGGTGACCAAAATACTTCTTTTTTAGGCCTAATAAAAGTCCATATAAACTGATTTCTAGCTTTGAGAAATATGCATTACTAAAGAATAGATTGTGTAGCTAATAACCACTATTCATAACTGTGGTCCGTTATTTGTGCCAATACAAAAAAAAATTTCTATATACTATTGTATTAATTATATGTATATTCTCCAATATATACTGTTTAACATCTCCCTTTAGTTTAAAATATGTAATCATGTAATTAATTTTAAGTGGTGAGATTCTTTACGCTTCCTTTATTAGGTGCGTTATAAAATTGTAATCTTTCATTCCATATTTATGGGCTCAATTTTTTTAATATATTCATTACTTTTTCCTGCTTACAATATGTAATTTGTGTTATAGTACGTTATTTTTTATAATTTACATTCTGTATAAACTCCAATTATATATTTTGTAACTATTATAAATAAATATGTAATTTAGAGCATTATTAAGGTCTAGTGCTGACAAATTACGATAAACAGGGTGTGTATGTAATAATGAAAACATATTTTCTTTGAATCTGTTATCTGGATCTTTTTTCTTTAAATTCGTATACTATTTATTTGTTTTATATATTCATATACTATAACTGATTTTTAAGTTCAGATTGCCTAGCGAAGTATTACATTACGTGTTATATGTTTTCAAAATTTTGTAATAAATTCATCTCTACTCAATTCACTACATCTTCATACGTTAAATATATAAAAATGTAAACCTATCTTTTGAAAGAGGTAGAAATAAAACAATAGTTTAACAAAAAACAAAACCATAAATAATTTATCAATAAAATATAAATAAATTTAAAATTAATTCGTTTGTGTGCTTATTGATATAAAAAATTTATTTTAATAAATGAGTATTAATCATGTAGAAACTCTATAAAATAAAACAAAATATTATCTGCTTCTTATAATCAATACTCAAAGATTTACTTATTATAAAATCATAACTAATAACAAAAATACTCTGTACAACCAAATTTATACAAATATGACAACACAACAATTCAATGTCATGTTGAATACTGAATAAAACAATACTAAAACAGAGACTATTAAAGTGCACAATACTTCAAAGAAATAAGGCCTTGTTTTGAATGCAAATGAATAAGTCGAATAAATTGACTTGTGTCTAATAGTCAGGGCTTTGAAGTACTTGATGTAAGTAGATTTCAGAGTTTTAGATAAAATATTGAAAATCCTTCACAGAGCATCCAAGAGAAATATTTCTATACTACATATGCGAAACGTAATAGAACTTACAACTATGCCGTTGGTATAATCTATTTATGTGCTTTGCATGATCTTAAAAATAACCAATCGGTAAATATTTCTTACCCCCATATTATGTAGATGGCATAAAATTGATACGATGTACAATATTACATATTTAAGTATAAGTTGTACTTAAGTGAACTAGTATATATTTTAAACGTTCCTGATGGTACTATATTAGAACCTATTAGAACCAATATAACTTCAATAAGTTCAATAAGTCCCCAAGTAAAATTGTAGATTTTAATTGGCTATCTATTATGGTAATTGAATGGTAATCTCTTGTGTTTTAACCCGTATAGAGGGACATTATTAAACTAAACATAATTATCCATAGTTTAAATCCGAGTTCCTGTTGAGAACCAATTTTAATTTTAGCTCAAAACCGTTGTGCTTAACTTAAATTAAACACGATTTGTCAAACCCCGTATAGATATAATTTAACTTGTGCGTTTCTTATAATGAAAAAAAAGAAAAGAAAGTGTGTGAAAAAACAAATATATTGACCACATTCACTACTGAAATAGCATAACTCAAAATAAAGCCAAGAATGTCCCAAATTGAATTTCATAAAACCAAATTTTAATATATTATTAACTTCTAAAATGTTTAATAAACTATGGCAGGGGAATTGCATTGTACACAATAAAATGATCGAAAGATTTGGTTGAACAGTGGTACAATTAAAAAAAAAAAAAAACTCCTTAAGTAAAATATTAAAAGAAAAGTAACCATAACGCTCTATATGTACTACGTAAAATAAAATGTGCATTTAAGTTATTTTCCAAATTTATCTAAATATGTTTTTTTTGCCAAACAACTTGTATATTGATATATTTCAACTAAACGAGAAATTCAATTTGTTTCAGTCGTATGGTCTAATTGTTTTAAAAATTAAACCTTTATTTTGGTGAATTATTTAGTATAAATTTAACCTAAAACTTATACTCTATTGGCTTATTTATATTATAGTGGATACAAGTTATATATGAAATATATAACAAGTTGAAAAATATTTACATAATGTGTAATACATTAAAATTTATATATTATGTAGACAAACAATAGGTTAAACAATCAACAAAACAACAATATAAGAATACTTAATTTGTTATATATTTCATTCGACAAGATGAACCACTACTAACTTCAGTTACAATAAGCTACAATATATACTTACGGTGTGAGTACTGAGTAGCTTCAAACTCTAAATACATTGACACTTATTCAGAAACAATATCTGCCTTTAGACTAAGTTATCTCATCCATTACTAACTTTAATCTTTTCTCCTGGATAACACACTTCAGATTAATACGAACTATAATTTAATGTGATTTAAAAATTACAAGTTTTTTTTCTAGTTTTGAATTTGGTGTTATTTTCTCAACATGGATAACATATAACTTTTATCTATTTTAAAATAAATAGAATTTATATTTTAAATCACTTTAATTCCAAAATTGAACGTAAGTAAATAATAGAAATAAGCAAAACGTAAATAAAAGTGTAATAAAACTAAAATTAATGTATATATCCGCACAGGTGTTTTATTAAAACATATAACTATTTTGTAAGCAAGTCTTATTTTTCTACTGTCATTTTATGTTCGGGTATGCCAAAAGAAATGTTTTCGTTACTGGTTAAAGTTTTTTATTGAAACATATTGTAATAACGACATTTATATAAAGGAAAAAATAAACACACATATTTCATTAATTAATCGATTCATTATATTAGCATAATTCATACGGTGAATAACAGTAGTCATGATAATTAGATATTTGAAATAAGTCTAAATAATTTCCAGTAATTTGATTTTATTAAATGGTTCAAAATTGCTTCATTCCAGATATATCTGTATTCAATGTATTTCGTTTATTTTTATTTTATATAGATCTACACTTGATAATTTTATTTGATAATCAGATATGTTTTATCCACTCTAAATTAATTTTTATCTTATAAATTGTTATAAGAATCTCATATTTTCTTCTGAATAATGATTTAAAAGTATTTTATTATGGTTTTACGGGAAGTGAATATTTAGAACGATTTAGTTCAACTTCTAATAACTTGAAATCAAAAGATATAATTAAAAGGAAACTAGCAATCATTACGAACATAGTCGCAATATTAGGTTCAAACAAATTTTCCGATTCCTCTAAATTATGTTATATTATTATTTCTCCTTTACTTTACCCCTATTGTTCATATTCATCAAGCAGGAGGAGACATATTTGCTGTACAAGAGAGAGACACCAGAGGTGAACCAAGTACTCCATAATTTATCATAGATATAGGATGAATGGATCACGTCTCAGACTCGGAAATTGCTAGACGTCTCCTCTGTATCGCAGTATAATGATTCCTTCATCACGAATACTGGATTCATTTTGTGTTATTAAACATTTAACTTCTTATTCATAAATTATTTTATGGAATTTGTATTTAAATTTATTGATATTTTAAAATAAAATTTGGTTTTCAAGTTCAAAAATGTATTATAACTCTATTAGGTTTGAATAGAGAAATTAAAGATCTGCATATTGAATTATAACACAAAGCAACATATTATACTCGATATCTTCATTTCAGTCTGTAGATTTGTTTAATACAATATTATTATGACACAGATATTTAACAAAACCTTTATTGAATTTTGTTTAAATTGTTAATTTAATTTTTTTCCAAATTAAAATTGCAAATATATATATATATATATATATATATATATATATATATATATATATATATATACATAAGATTTAAACATAGGAATAAACTTTCTAATATTTTCATCTTCTTACTGAAAATTGTAGAATAAAGATTTCTCACGATGTCAGAAAAGTAGTTCTGTAGTATGTTATACACAATTCTGTACTGACAGGGATATTGTGTAAGAACAATAAGTTTTCAAGATTTAACAATACTCATAAACATTGTGGACCTGAGACGTAGTCAGTATTTATTAACTGCATATCTTTTAAAATGCCCTAAAGTAGGCAAAAATTCCGCATATGATCAATGTTCTACACATAATTTTATTGTTTTCATTTATAAATTTAAAAAACAATTCTAAATTATGTAGTTGGGATTTAATTTTCTTAAGTGCTTATGATAAGTTTGTTGATTAAAGATTTTTAGCATATGAGAACTGTAAACAAACTGCCAAATATTTATTTAGGTTGTGAGAATTTATTTATAATTCCAATTTGCTATAACTTCTTAAATTATGACACATTTCATGAATTGTATTTCCCTCAGTTATGTCAAATACTTAGAAGCCTTACTATATGTAACGAATACTACAATGCTGTGATATACATGGATGTTTGTTGTTTTTTCATTTGGGTATTTTAGTAAATAAAGGAAATGGTTATCACAGATTATTTTAGCTATTTTGCTTAAGTTGAAGGTTGTAACACATGGATATCCTTCTCTAAGAATGAATTGATAAAACGAATATATATTGTGATTTCAATAACATTAAGAATTATTAAAAAATATCAACTAATTTGAAAATAAGTACAAGACTCACGACCTTTACAAAAAAAAGGAAAGAAAATGATAATTTTAAGCGTTTAGAGTTAATGTCTTGTTACCTAGATATTATAGTATAAAAGATGTTTTTATAGTTTTTTTACACCAAACCAAAGCCTTTTAGGTCCTTTAAAATCAGTTACTTGCAAAAAGAAGTTTATTTGAACAATCTGTTTGTTCTAGAAATGTCATAATACAACCTAAAGAATTGCATGTGTTCTGTAAAGTTTAGGGAAACCATTGTCATATAAAAGTAACAAATATTATTTAATTACAACTACGCTGAAAGTTAGTTGAATAATTATGTTAACGTTGTTTTTCTGTATTATTTTAATTATAAGTAATAATCTCAAATACAATTAAAATTAGTGCAAAACTTTTGAATTTTAGCTATAGTTTTATTTTTCAGGCAGGAACAGAATTTGGTTAATACAGACTACTGTACCATGATCCATTGACAAATCTATTGCCGAGAATTAGGATCGATGTAATGAAGTTATGTTTCACCAACCATCAAGGCCAATATTTAGCATGGATGATACAATACAGGGGTCAATACAGGGGTTTCCAAATTAGTACAAACAGTACACCCAAACAATAATACAGTTGGTCTTTAATTATTATGAATTTATTTATTATGAACTCTAACAATATAAGGTAAATTTGTGCACATGTATAAAGTTTTCACTAATAATCTTTAAACTATACTTTTCTTTTTCCTGACTCTCATCAGGATGGTCCACTGACTGTATAAAACATATATGGAAGGGTACAATAGCTATCATTACAAATAAACAACCAAATAAATTATGTTCCATATATCAAAAACTTTTACCATGACTGAAATCAAATAATAAATCATACATCTAATAATCATGAGAAAAGAGTGTTTGAGGTTACGAAATAACTAATCCCAATCCAATGATTTTTGTTTCTGAATCAATAATAAAATAAATTGACAAATTAGTGTTAATCGTTATCTTTTCTCAAACACTTGGCTTGAGTAATTTATAGAGTTTAGATAGCATTTTAGAAAATGGAAGATATTTCTTAAACCTTTAACTTACAAAATGAGGCTAATAATATTTAATATTATTTTGATGAATATCTTAACTAATTTTATTTTCTTTAGAAGATCCCATGTTTATTCAGATGGATAACTGGTTTTGGCGGTTAAACAGTTTATCGTCAGATCCATGACTTCTTGTTGTTCAGTCAATCTGAGGCTTCAGTTTCTTTAACTGGAATTTGTTTTTTAACAACATCTAACACTTATTACAACTGAACCATAGTAAACGACCCTTTTTGAAGACGTGGAGTGTTTCCAAATTATGATATATGGAGGTGTACTTGTGATCGTGGTGATCTGAGATGTTTGGTGAAATGACACTTATCTTCAACCATTGTAGATGTTGGCTTTGAAACGGGTGGAGAAAGGACCTCCTGTCTGTCCGACGGATATTTTTTCACAATCTGTGCATGTAATTTTAGACTAAACGGTAATGTCTTTTTGATGATTTGGACGTTACTTTTATAACATGTGCTCTTTCGAGCTATATAGAAATCTGTCTGAATTAAAAATTAACTCTCATCACTTATTTAACAAGTATTCTAATTTAATTAAATAAAACATAGTTAACACAAAAACAGTTTTAAGATAAGAACATTAGATATCTATAAAAACAACAGATATGATTTCCATTAAATATTTACTCAAACGTAGTCCATAATAAAAATTACAACAAACAAAAACTATTTATAAAATAGTTAGAAAATGTGTATTCCATAATTATCAATACATATTTGTAGAGCCTTTAATACCTTTCCTTTAAATGACTAATTCTTTAGAATATTGTTTTTTTTTTTTATATATATATATATATATATAAAATCTACTTTAGCAATAAAATGTGGAACATATTCTGTTCTAAAAATTAAGCTAAAATCTGTAGAGGTAAGTTCTCTTAAAACGAACAAAAAACGAAACTTAACCGCTTTTATTAAAAACTGCATTTCAATCTACGACGATGCAGTCAGACTAATTTGCTATTCCAATAAAGTGACTAGTTGATGTGTAAGTTTGATCGAGTTTCATTTCAAGGCATTTGAATCCAAATACTTTCGTTTCCGTTGAAGAGTTACACGCTATGACAGCCTAAGCTTTAGTAGACTCTTTTCAAACACTTGATGCACATCTTTATACTTCAATTTAAAATTTAAACTTACCCATCTGTTTCCCTTTCCATAATAAAGCTGGACAATATAAGTGTACAAAATAAATTACTTTCTACAATAAATAAGTTTTATATGAGCTCCTAATAAATAAACTAGAATATACGACAAGTCACTGTAAATAGCTGCTGCCATCTAAGAAGTTATTTATTGGACGTCACTGGCTCTAGACGTTGCATTTGTCTTTCTATGTTCAGTATATTGTGTAAGCACTGATTTATTACTTTGACGTTGTTAATGAAATATATATATATGTTACCTACGTCGTCTCATACACAATGATTCTTGTCTCCAACCGGTTTCGCTGCTTCAATTAGTCAGCATCATCAGGGTTTATCTGCTACTACTTCGTCATTCACATAAAAAACACTACATAACACACATTGCAGACACACATGCGTACACTCTATGTCCTGTCAGGTGGCCGGCCAGTTCCGTACTGAATCTGCATCTCGTATTTTTTATCATTGTTCAAATATGCAGAATAAATACTGTCGGATTCAAACCTTATTTGTTCATTTATTATTTTCGTTTTGCTGGTTTGGTTTTCAACAAATATATAAAACTGCTCCCAAGCGTTCATATTATAGCCATTTTCGCATTGTTTTAAAATATTCATAGTACTCTCCATTGTGTCATACGAGTGCATGTTATCTAGAATATACTTCGCGAAATTTCTTTTTTCTGGTTGGTCCAGTTTTATTACAGCCATATGCTGTTTATACCTTTTTTGAAATTAACAGTTTGTCCTATATATGCACTTTTGCATGATTTACATATTAGTTCTTATACGCCTGGGTTATTGTATTTGCAAACTTTGTCTAAATTAGTATTTAGTTTAATTTATATATTATTATTAGTTTTGTACGCTATTTCATAGTTAAATCTTTGTTTAAAAAGCCTAGCAATGCGGTGTGTTTCTTGTCCTACATAATGAAATAATACATAACTTTCTTTTTTATCCTTATGTTTTATCAACTGCGTGTTATTATTCAACCTACTCTGAGTGTTTATTTTCCCCTTTACCTATGTAAGGAGTTTGTCTACCATTTGCTCTTCATATCCATTGAATTTTGCCACTTCTTTTATATATTCAATCTCTAAAGTGTTCTAGGCTTAAAGGTATTGTATTTTTAAAGCACGGTTTATCATTGACTATATGCTGAGATTTTTTGGCTAGTCGGGTGATTAGAAGTGCTGTGTATTGTAATGTCGACAAAAGTTGGTTTCCTGTAAATGTTAAACTCGAGTTCGTTTTTGTTCCTCGAGATAGTGATGTAGAGTTAGTTGACACATGAAAGCTAAACCCAGGGAAAATCTTGTTCAAACTATTTACACTATTACACTATATACACTAAATCTTTACTATTTTTAAATGAAAGAAACAAATTTGTTTCCATAAGAAACGAAAGTAGTTTATTTAAAAAGTAAACTATTACTAAACATGGAGTGAGAAGGGAGATATTTTCAGATTGAACACCTTTCCCATACGTACCAACTCATACTAAATTACTATACCTTGTAAAATAATATATGTTATAACATTATTAATTTAAATATTTTACTTTTTTAAAGAATTATTATTTAAATGTGATGGCTAAATTAAACTCCTTTAAAATTGGATGGCAGGGTCAGATATTTCATTCCACAAAATGTCATACTTATAAGGTTTGGTTAAATTGATAACAATGTTTTCTTAACACACATTTTTTATTTAGTTTGTATACAATAATCCCAAACATCTCCAATTTTTGAGGCGAAAACAATATTACGAGACCTAGTTATTAGATTTATATATCTGATATAAATATTAAGGTTAGGAAAGTCCTAACGGTAATTTTAGTTTAGGATACTAAGATTACACGTGTACTAAGATTTCTTCTGGAATGCAAACTCTAAATAAAGTAAAAGTCTTCTTGTAGTTACACTTCAGAGTAAAATTGGCCAAAAACTTTGATTTTTAGGTACTTTAATTATTGTAACACAAGTAATTGAACAAATGACGGCACCAAACTAAAATGTGCTCAAAATTATAGTTTACGTTTTATGTTTGACTTGAATCGAGATAATCATGTTTCCAAATATTAAAAACAAATTTATGTCATATAACTAAATAATAGTAGTAGATTCTACATAATAGATTGTAACGTACCTGATTGTTTTATTTACACTTCCAATATTACCTCTATTGGCATGCGGTGAGTATCGACTTTATTAGTTATTTCACTTTACTGGACTGACATATTCACCAAATCGTTTTATGAGACAACTTCCATGCTATGGAACAAACATCGTAGAGAACCGCGTAATATATGTTATTCACATTCGTATTTAACCGCCTTGTCATTCAAAAAACATCACTGATCCAACTTAGTTTATGAAGGAAGTCCTTTTTTTTCTGTAGTAGGGTAAGCTTGTACGAAGGGGAGTGTAAATGGATAAAATTTGTTGTTCTATTTAAAACGTATTTCATTTTTTTTTTTTTTTCAATATTTTTTTTGGTTTAATTAAACTAAGTTCAGTAATATGTAATTTTCTTTATTTTAGAATGTGTATTCACCATCCAGTGTTTCTGTTCTAAATACTATGAAAGGTGTTTTATTTTTCATTTAAATAAAATAGTGATTTTTCTTGTTTTCTTTGTTCTACAGACTTTTGTAATTTGTAAATATATATATATATATATATATATATATATATATATATATATATATATATATATATAATCCTTGTTGTATTACCTTTTCCTTAAACAAAGCCAATGAATACGTTTATTTTTCATATTCATTTCATACCTTTAATATAAAAACGCTTTCGTGATGTAAAATAAAAGATATATTTCGATAATTAAAACTCTGGTTATTATATTAGTACAAATATAAGACGTACTAAAACTGTTGGACACCTAGATGATCGTAAGGCTTAAAAACACACATGGTTATGAGAAAGCCAGTAGATGGGTTGTTTTCAATAACAAGGTTGGTTTAATACAAATTTGAACAATATATCATGCATTGTCATAAGAATTTAAAGTAAATGCTGATTAAACCATGGCATGTATAGATTGATTTAAAGTAATGGTTACAACTCCTAAAAGTAAAGTAGAAAAGGTTTATAATTCTGACCTACCCCGAATAAACTTTTAACCTAGAAATTAACGGGAAAAATAATAAAATGAGACCCATATTATGTTTTATAGAATGGATATGAAAGTTTATTATTGGTACTTAATCTAATCAGGTAATACGCTAAAATATGTTAGTGTGGGTCCATTATACTCCACAATTTCTTCATTTTTAAAATTTCAATAGAATCACTTTACAAGAATATGAGTTGAGTCTTCTTTTACTTTACTTAGTATTTTAATCCAATGTAACTAACATTGTACAAATAATTAGAACATGGGTTTGAAAACTGTTTTGTATATAATATGTAATATATATTTGCATATAATATACATATATATATATATATATATATATATATATATAATAAAAATTTCAATAATTTTTACGTAATTTTATTGACTTCACTTTATAATTTTGTTTGGTACAAAAATATCGTTCGAAAACGCAAACTTATGATGGTTTAATCAAATGTTCACAACCAAGATAAATGTGTTTACAATTTCAGATGGTCATTTATCTTTGTCATTATAATTCTGTCAACATAAATCATACATTTAGATCACCGGGACAATGTAAATAGAGAATAATACAAGGTTTACTTACAGAATATCAGTGAATTTTAATTCCGCTATCAAAATGTAATTCCTGTGTCAAAATGTAATTGTACAGTTTCAAGTTCTTCGGTACATTTGTTTCCACGCCATCGAATCCTAAACAAAAACGATGTTTTCCAAATTAAATATTATTATAATTTTACATTTATTTCGTTTCTTTATTTAATTTAATTGAAACATAGCCATGAAAATATGTAACAAATTGGAAATTTTGTTTAAATAACACTTGATTTAAGGCATATTCCACAAAAGAGAACTAAACGTGTTCAAAAAGCACTTTTTAGCACTTCTTCAGTTCAATAACTTTCCTCAAAATAATATTTAGTTTAAAAAAATAATATTTCTAATTACATAGGTTCTCTAATTTCACTGGTGTGGTTTTCTTTTTATTCTTAAGTCACCTGTTATTGCCGCACATGTCTTACTTTAACCAGGTTTTAATTTATTTTAAATTTAGTTATTGTGTAATTTACAATTTCATTTTTAATTTATTCTTTAATTGCATTTTGTTAGTTTGAATTATTAAAGATTAAATTTGTTTTTAGTTTTAAATACCAATCTAATTTAAAATCAATAATCATTAAATGTACATCAACAACGTTCGCAGAATTTTATTATTAATATTATTATTTTTAATTTTTTGTCATTATTCAAAGCACAAATAGTTCGTTCGTTTTATTAGTGTGTATTAAACTATTTGAGGTTAGGTGAAAAGCAACGATATCACCATTGGGAACCACAAAATGTCCGATAATATTCACATGGTGTAGCTTTCGTAGTGATGTTGTTTAGAACACACAAAAAACTGAGACATTATTCAAATTATTTATGATCTAATAATTCACCTCGCTTTCATCTAGCTCTACTGTACCCAAGGACGAGTATTTTATATTCATTTTTTTATGACGAATTTTTACAACATTCATTTATATATACTGTACACAGCGTCAATATCAAATTAAAGGAAAAGTTGAATAAAGCATTAGCTGGAGACGTTGAATTTGTATTAATGTAATAAGAAAACTAACTGTAGCGTGATAATATACATTTAAAACCTTGGAAATCTATGTCTAATTGGCCATATTAAAGAGTAATAAGTGAACACATTCAATAACACCAAACTCTTTAAAAATATAACGGGGGAGAAAATCCTCAAAAAACAGGTTAGACATTTCCTTTAGTTAAAACCATTGTGTATTTTAAAAAAAAAAATCTATTGTATATGTTTCATAACTAATAAGAATATCAAAAACTTATGAAAAAATTCTATAGCACCAAAAAACCCTACTTAACTACTTTGTGAAATATATTATTTCAGTCGGTTCCCGAAGTAAAGGCTAAATATATAATAGGCTAAATTTGTGCCAATTTTTGTAGATACAATTAGTAATATAATATATGTTATATTTTTCACACTTAACCACGAGAATTATATATTTTACTCGTACTACATTAAACATTTCATTGACCAAAATACTATTGAAATTAAAAAACTTTAACATAAACAAAATTTGTGAGGTTTCATATTATTTTTATTGTATAAATACCAATATAATATGGATATACAATCGGTAATAGCTGACAACTCCAATGACTTATTCACTTGGATCGTTCGTGTTTTCTTTCTTTTAATTTATTCCAATTAAAATTAACAAGTATTTTCAAAAAAAGTTTTAATATTGAAGTAAGGGTTGCAATTCATACAATAATAACATTCCTATCGAGCTAAACATTAACGGGACAATGGCTTATTTTTTCTGCTTTATTTGAACATAAAGTGCATTACGAACATTTTGTTGCATTGTTTATGTTGTCAAAAATATTGAGAGTATTATTAATATCGGTTGTGTTGGCCGAATATTAGTGCAAGCAGGGTGAAATTCAGCATATTGTTTTACAAATTAAGTGGTCCGACAAACATAACTTAACTTCTTTCTATACATAAAACAGTATCCACGAACGCACTGTTTTTATTATTATTAAATACTTTTTCTTACTTTAAACAGTTTATTTTTAAACATTAGATGACAAATAAATATCATTCTAAATTTCATTTGGTGGTTGCAATTTCTAAGTGTGTTGCTCATTTACAGTAAACTACTTGATATGTTCCACAACAAAGTTCGTTATTTATCCATCCAGAATTTTTAAATATTATTAAAAACGTCTTATCATTGTATGAAATTTTTGTACAACGTTTAATGTATGTGTTTGTTAAAATAAATGGTAATTATAAACTACGTTATATTATCCTACAAAGTAGTAGGATCAAAGGATGAAGACTGTTAATTTGAAACCTAAATTTCTCCTGCTTCGAACTGTATTTAACACTAAAAGGAAAATGTTGTGAACTCAACTGACACAAAGCACTGT
This sequence comes from Aphrophora alni, assembly GCA_963513935.1. NCBI lineage: Eukaryota > Metazoa > Arthropoda > Insecta > Hemiptera > Aphrophoridae > Aphrophora > Aphrophora alni. The sequence goes on along the minus strand of OY740767.1, from coordinate 121,440,548 downwards.
GAATATCTACATAGTAGATTGAACAAAGCTTTAGGAGTTGCATTGAGGGATCGGTTTAATGATGGCATTACTTTTATCATGAAACACTTTGTAAATTTTGTCCAAGTTTGTTTTTGCTCTTGGAAATATTATTATTTTTATAATTTTTAGTGGATTATTTATCATGTTACAACATAATAATTACAAATGTTATATAAATCAGAACGACTATTTTCTAACACCAAGTTAGTTAGTTTAATACATAAAGTTTATAATATATAAAATAACCATAACATTACCTTTTCTATAGTCAATTTCCCCGTTTGTCTCTTATGAAAAAAAGACTATTAAGTGTTTTCCCCAGTTATTGAAAAACTATACTTATCTTATTACGCTCCCGTTCACATTGTTTTCGGTGTATGAAAGTTATCACTACCCATCTCACTACCAACCACCTTATTACACTTAGAACATGGGAGTAAAGTCCTCCCAATTTAAAGAGACCTGAATCATAATTAAAGGTTAAATAGAAGATATGAGGAGCTAAATTGGTGCCACCAATTTCAAGATATATTAAATTGAGCACAAAGTTGACTTAGTTCTTTACGATAATATAAGAATCGTTAAAAATCTGTTAAAATAATACTGAATAAGAGATTTTGTTTTAGAGTTAACTATAAATTTGACTTCGGAAAAGTTATGTTACTTGATACTAACTTTTTGAATTCAAGAAATATGATGCAAATTCTTTTGCTTAAAAACTTTTGTCGATTTGATGTCAGTTTAGGAATGTTACAATTGTTTGGAAAAAAAACGTTACTATTTAAACAATGTCATAATGTTTGGCTAATTTCAGAGATGTATTAATAATCGCATTTATTTAGCTTAAAACATTTTTAAACTTAGTAGTAAAGACATCCAATTTTCATTACATGTCTATTGTCTAATACTAATTAAAAAATACTTGTAAATTGTTAATAACGCAAATGATAAAGTACACAAATTTTAGTATGATCTTCACTTTTCTATTTATACAGAAACAAAAACATAAAAATTAAACAATTTTAAAATGAAAAACATAAATTTTAAAAACAGAATCGTGGGAAAAGTTTTCGTTAAAATATGTACTTAACATCTATAATTAATGTACTGACATCAGGCAAGTAATATTAGTTTTTTTTTTACCTTTAAATCTCTTTTTAAAGAATATTTGTTTAATATATTACTACATGAAGTGTTTTATTATATTAATTGCCATCTCTTTCTAAGTGTTTTAACATTTTGTATGTAGAACTTACAATTAGAAATTAATAAACAAAACTTAAACTTATATAATATTTTATAATACACAGTAAGAAACTCTTACTTTATTTGGTTCCGTCTTGTAACATCTTTTGTCTTAGACGCGTTTTAGAGTCGGAACTCCATCTTCAGTAATTGCACAATAAAGGTCGTACAACATTCCAATTACACGTAACATAACACAAAACTTTACATCCATTATTTGTTTATTTTAATAAAACTAGTGCGCACTGTTATATTATACTAACTATGGTGGTTAAATCTACCATTAAGTTTCATTTTATATTAGACTATTAAATTTATACTGTTAATTTTATAATGAAGGAAATTTTCCCTTGATTTGAGTAAAATATTAAATTTTTACATAAATATTAAATACTAAAATAAGTTATTAGGTAGACTTATCGCTAAAGTTATATTACGAAAAATTATTATTATCTAGTTTATAGGGCACAAATTGTTTAAGTTATACAACCTTTATACAACAGTAGCCACTGACCTAGTCATAAAAACGTCTTCAAATTGGAGAAGTTGAAGTATTTTATTATTTGTTGTAACAAGTATTATTGGTATATATTAATATAAACTTAAATCACTCAAAAAAGTAAAAATATAATTTATTTAAATTAATAATTTATTGATATTGGAAATCAATATATTTTAAACACTTGGATGTTAAACCCAATTACACACTTCCATAAATCTATTATAAGGTTAATGGTATCCAACAGAATTACATTTTTATTTATTTATTTTTTTATATATTTTTTTTATCATCTTAATTTCTTTGTTTCTTTCTTCTATTTACAGTAACAATATTTACAGAAATATAATGACAACTTATAAAGTTGGTACAGTTTATAATTTAAACTTCATTTACAGATAATTTTTGAATTGTAAAAATAAAATGGATGGATATGTCTCATTTTTATTGCACCACAACTAGTACATTTAATTTATTTTAGTACATTTTCCTCTATGGGTCTGAAATACACTGCATGCTAATGTGATTATATACAAATATACTAAAAATCTTGGCCGACGACAAGAGTTTTTCTTCTATTACGATCTCTAGAAAATTATTATATTTTCGGGTATATTTTCGGAAACATATACATATATAAAATTAAACTATTTTTAATAAATATTTATCCATTGGGTATCAAATATCAACCAGCAATATTCCGCTCTACGATAAGTTTACGTAATTGAAGTTAAATATTTACCTCCGGTTCCACACTTAAGTTATGTTTTTCCCACTCGGAATCAAATATTACCCACGAGTATTATATCTTGTGAAATGTTTATCCATTCGGAATAAAATATTAACCACTCATACTACCCGTTATTACCTTATTAAATATTAATAGCTTTTATGAAATGTTAATCAATTTAGAAACCAATATTAACCACCAGTACTTTGGAAAATATTGATCACTTCGGAATTAAATATTAACTACCGAAATAAAAATGTTATTTTTAGGAGGCAGCTCATTATAAATTATACACGGGGAAAAAGGCGAGTTCATTGAAAAATGTGTACGGTAAAAAGGTTTTATATCTCGAATTCAATCTCATCTCCTATTAAACTATTGAAGAAGCAATGTCCCCATTATTATTATTTATTTAGTTAGTTAGTTATCAATAAATTCTTCTAACCATTTTCTTTCGAACTTTGAACTGGATTGGATACTTTTTTCAATAATTGGTAATATTTTAGAATTTTTTGAAGTTATATTATAATATATAACACCTAAATATTTCTCGTAAATGTAAGTGTCTTTGCTAAGGCGTAGAAATATCCTGGGGGGAAAGACCTCTATAAAAACTTTACTATCGCTTAGACATCCCGCAGGGATCTTTTTAAACAGGACACCCTGGAGCGTTTTAATTTGTAATACGTGAAATAAACTGTTAAAAATATTCCTTCCCAAATGTGTAATTTTGGAATTAATAATCCAGCTTTGAAAATAATATTATAAGGAATTTAAATTTAGTGTTTTAAATTAAAAACAAAAAATTATAAAAACTTTCAATAAAATTACAAAAATAAACAGGATCCGTGCTTACCCTGTTTAATATAAAAATATGAGTTAAAGGTAGATTATATCGGACTATGTATTTTAGTTTACATAGAGAGCTTAAATCAGATTTTGGTTTTGTAGTGCAGAAATATCCCACCAATAGAATAATTTATTATAAAAAAGGCATGACAAAATAATTAGCCTTTGGGAATGTTTAATCTTTTGTCCAATATATCCAAATAAAATTGTATGGATGTAATCTTAAATAGGTTCAAAAAGTAAATTTCTCAAATTATATTTAGGAAAATATATGTGCATCTAAAATTGCTAATTATTTAAAATAAAACTTAACAAATGATATTTAATTTATAAAAGGCCTCTTTCATTTTATATGACTTTCAAATTACTCATTGTATTGTTTTTGAATTGGATAAAGATTTATGTTTTAAACAATCCTATATAAAACGTATGGTACACAATTACCAATACTATGTTAACAAAAACATTTCTATTAAGTAGGAGGGGGGAAAGTCAAAGCGATCTGTAATCAATAACCTGTACTTGCTTTTACGCTTTGTCTCTGTTATTTATTTATTGAATTGTAAATTAATTTAAAGGTATGTATGAAGTCAAGTTCAGCAATAATTTAACGTGACGTCATAAATCTTCCATAGAATTTCCGTCGATGACACCTGTATTATCTGCATAAAATCTGGCAGTAAAAATCATGTCGAAGTAAAACCACAATTTGGGCATTTTTCAGTATCACATATCACGCCAGTACGAAAAACGTGCTTATGACAGTTCCAAACCACTCTGAAACTCATTTTAAATAAATCCATGAATACGTTATTAAATACATATAATAGATAAATAATATAATATTGGCTTAAACTTGTATACAAAATATCACAAAGAATGGCACGAAGAGACGAAATTAAATAAAGAAACAGTATATTTTCATTACTTCCATGCTGAGCAAACTTTTATTTTAATAAAAGAACTTGAACGTATATTCTTAACACCACGTAAATTGTAGAAACATTTAAATATTAGACAGAAGACATTTTCTATTTATATAAAACACCATAGTAAATGTAAAACTTTTTAAATTATCAAACGTTCTGCTGAATTATCAAACATGTTGGTGTTAAAATTTCAATCAGTTATACAGGTTAGTTAGTAAACGTGTATTTCTTTACGAGTTTTATTATAGTGTATAATGGTACTAATTAGTTAATTCTTTCTGGTGGAATGATTTTGTGTTGATTTATAAGTTACAGTATAAGCTCATCCGTTTGTATATACCATGTGTCCATAAATCCCACCCCCTCTTATTTTTTTCATTAATGGAAATAGACAGATTTGCTTTGGGAAAAGTTTAGATAACCAAAGAAGGAGTTTTTTGAAGTATCAAAATTTTCAACCCTTACCCCAAAATGGGGTAGTTTGGGGTAAGTCAAGAATTTTAAATAGCAACCACTATTGAGTGATACCTCATTTTAAATGTCTTTTCAAATTAAGAATAATGGCGCAAACCAGAGGTCTCTAAGTTCATCTTACCCAACATAGCAACCAATCGAATTGTGAAGGTTAAACTACAAACTCCGGTTGTTTTTATTACATTACAAACTGCTCTATGTTGGTAAAATGATGGTAAGAGCCTTACATTGTTTATTTAGCTCATTTTTATTTCTTGAAATGGCTAGCATTTACTTTTTGGCAGAAATAGATTCTGGACTCAAAAGCTTGGTGTACATTTCGTAACATTACTGGTCTAATTATAAACGTAAAATTCACAATTCGATTGGTTGCTATGTTGGGTAAGATGGACTTAGAGACCTCTGGTTGCTATGTTGGGTAAAATGAACTTAGAGACCTCTGATTTGCGCCATTATTCTTATTTTGAAAAGATCTTTAAAATGAGGTATCACTCAATAGGGGTTGCTTTTTAAAATTCTTGACTTACCCCCAAACTACCCCATTTTGGGGTAAGGGTTGAAAATTTTGACACTTATTATAACTCCTCCTTTGGTTATCTAAACTTTCCCCTAAGCAAATCTGTCTATTTCCATTAATAAAAAAATAAGAGGGGGGGTGAGACTTTTTGGACACATGTATATAATATAAGCTATCCTTTTGTAAAATGTAAGGATCTTGTCTAAATTGATGATATGAAATAGTATGTAATTAATACGTTTTGATAAAATATTAGTAGAATAAATAATCAATAAACATGTGGGAAATAAATTAGTAGCAATATATAAGATGTAAAGAAGTTTTGAATCGTATCACAATGTGAAAAGTTCTCGATTGCATTTTAATTTGAAAATTGAATGAAAAACATATTATTTTGATGTAACTGTGTTTGTAACGGCGTGTACGACTTTATTTCAATTGTCAACTTAAGAGTGTTCCCATTTTCCATAGTTTCAGTAATTATGATTTATATTTAAATTAATTGCTCCTAAGTTACTAAAGTATTTCATCGTCTGGATTGCTATCAAACAACATGTACTTTGGTTTACAAGACTGTAACTCACAATATCCCACCCAAATTACTCTTGTGTATATGGGTACAATATTTAAAGCTGCTATAGATTTAATACCTGTAATTTAGAAGAGAAGCTTGTATTTCTAAAGCACATGATTTGGTTGAATTATTCGAATATTTTTTTATATGTGGGACATAAAAAGTGATCGGAATAATAAATTTAATTTATTTTAGAGAAATACTATAGTCACAATTTACTGTGGAGACTAAATACGACATTTTCATATGGATGTTCGTGGAAATAAAGTATAGTAGAGAAACTCAACAAGTTGAACTTAACTATGTATATTTTTTTCTTTGTATTACATGAATTGGTATAAAAAAAATTCAATATTTCAATACGCAATTGGTATTAAATATTTTAAAAATAGAAAATCTTGAATAGCTTTAGAATGGTGAAAAGCCGTTAAGACAGAAGTAGAATTTGTGACAGTATGTTTTCATCTGGAATTGAATTATCTGCCATATTTTTCACAACAAATCTTTGGTTGGAACTACTTTCATTCTTTCAGATTCTTTGTTCAGACCATCATTGGTTTTTAAAACACTAGTTTGAAATTGTAAGTCAGAACAAAATAATTATGTTGATATATATACAGTGTGTAAATTAAGTATCGAAACAAATATGTATTTTTCAAACTAAAATAGGTACAAATATTTTGTTTGTGGCATTGACTCTTAACAAACGTTCCTGATTTTCTGACATAAAAAAAAAATTTCAACCCCCTGAGGGGGTGGCGGGTAGGGGGGGGGGGGTAACTTAATTTTTTAAATAGCAACCCCTATTGAGTAACCCCTCATTTTATAGGTCGTGTCACCCTAAAATCAATGATATAAAGATAATTTAAATCCGTTGAGTTTAAACAAAATAGCGGCCAAAAACTCTACGTTTGCAGTGAAGTCTCTTAAAATGGAATTATTAATTATTACCGTATTAGAATTCCGTGTTCCATTATTAAATTTGTGTTTAAAATAAAATCTACGTTGTTATTGGTTTTTCATATTCTACTGTAAAAAAAAAAAATACAGTAGGTTTTTAAAGTGAAAAAAGTATAAGACAATTCATTTTATATTGAAGAAAGTATTGACTATGTGTACTTACATTTATATATTTTGACAAAACAACATTAAGCGTAGGGAAAACAAGGATTTCTCATGCAAAGGCAAAATATAGTCTACTAAATAATACAAAATAAAATAGTATAGTCTACTAAATAGTTGAAAATTTGTTCATGAATACAGGATATATATATATATATATATATATATATATATATATCAACCTACCTATATCTTCTTTTAAAAACAATCCTTATTATAATTTCAAATATTAAGGTTAAAAATTATTCTAAAATGATTAAATTGGATGGATAATAACTAAAACGTGTTTCTTACTAATAAAACGTTTAACATATCAAACATATAAGCATGTTTTTCAATTTTTTACAGTAGTACCAACAATTCTTTTGTTTGAATATTATGTCGTCCAAATTATTTCCTCACATTCCCTTAACCTCATTCCAAAATTTGACATTGCTTGCTCAATCATCGCTAGCGGAACTGCTACAATTTCTTGCTGATTGGTATGCTTGAGTTCTGTAATTTACTGCGATCGACGACTGAAGACTTTATGTTTGAGATACCCGCAAAGAAAAAAAAAATCACAAATTGCAAAGTGAATTCGGATTCAACATGTTTAGGTACTCCGTTTTATATTTTGGTTTTAACGATGGAACCTGAGTAAGAATTCTCCCTTATCTTTTCCTTTGTAATTGTTAAGGTTTTTGTAAAATAAAAGATTTAAGCACTTTTAAATTATACTTAAACTTTATTTGCTTTTGTGACAATAGGCCTACAATATAACAATATTCCTGATAACCTGAATCAGTCAGCTTCAATTTTTAAGGACTATGACCTTTTTCAATTTGAGTAGTTGGAAACACAATAACAGCAGTGTTGTAAAATGTGTTATGTACTCTATATAAAAATGAGCAACTATAAAAAGAAATTTCTAACAAAATACACAATGTAAATTTTGCTTCCAGTTTCAAGATGTTATTATTTCTAAAAATAGATAACAATGTATAAATAAAAAGTATTTCTAATTTAGTATAAAAATCGTCTGTTTTATTAGTGAAGATATTACCTTGTGAGTTTTGAAAGAATAACGATAGGAAAAGTATTTTTGTTATACCAAAATTCCATTTAACAAGTGAAATAACAATTATCTATTCATAAATAAATTATAGCAATATTATGAAATGATTTAAAATAAGCTATTTTAAGCAAAGATTCAAGAAATTGCTTCAAATTAAATAGTTTAATATAAAAATAATTCTTGTTAGATTATGTAATATATTATATATATAATCTTGGTATATAAATAAACTTTCCATGTTCGTAAACTATTGGCTCTGAAAATTTTACTATACTTTAACTGTAAATATATAATATATAATCTTGAAATGATTTTGTTTTTATATTGTTACCACTCTATTACTTATATATCTTTAGAATTTTTATTTTTTTTGATTTCACAGAAGAGATCACGTTCTATTTTCAAATTATACATGGAATGTTTAAAGAATTAAAACAATTATTGTAATATTAAGAGTAAGTCATTTTAATCACAGTTTTTTTAATACACTCAATAAAGAAACTTGCAAGTATTAATTTGTGAAATGTTACGTATACTATTGTGAGCCCCATTTTTGTGATTAGTGTTGTGTATTCTGCCTTATGTTTGACGTTACCTTAAGTTATATGTTTCATTTAATATATTATAATGTAATAATTACGTGAAATATGAATCGTCATACTGTTTTAGAAATGTGTAAATGTTTTTTTCTCAAAAAGCACACATAAATGTATTTAGAAATAATGTTTTTTTTAAAATATATATATACTTACTGCCTGAAGTTAGCAGTAATTATATTTTTGATGTTTTAAGATTTATAGTAAAATTAAGATAGAATGTTAAGGATATATTATATTGTAAGTTTACTCGATAGACACCAGTTTATAAGCAATCATTGCGACGGAATACGGTAAATTGAAAACTTTCAACACGTCACAAACAAATTAGGAGTATATAAACTCCTAGTGGAGAAAAAATAGGGTCAGTTAAATTAAGGAGAGACTGGAGCAGACGAAGAAACTGCCGGACTGGACAACGTGACTAGGGCACAGTCACGGTAATTTATATAACTTGTGGAAGTGCATTCGGTACAATGGTTTACGTCACGAGTTCGGTACTAGGAAGGTGAGTAAGCTTCATGTGTAAAGCAATTTAGGACATATTTTGTAATTCATCCTAAAAGAATTATTTTATAATTCACGTTAAAGTTTATATTATGTGATAATCATTTTATCGAAGTCACAGTGGATCTATTTACTATTACATACTTCTCCCACAATACCCACCTAGATTGCAAAGGTATACACCAACTTTGCCACACCTCATGGCGTTCCAAGAACGTTGCTGATTACTTTCCCTGTGTCTTACAAGAAGGTGACACCATATTCTGAGATAAATAGTTTCCACGTGACAGTCACGTATATCCTTCTCTACAACCTTGCATAAAATATTACGTATATCTCAGACCACAGTCACCTTCGTGGTCATAAATCCTCAATCAATCCAAGAACATCATAAGTTCCTAAATTTGAACGTAGATCCAGGGAAAATGGACCCTTTCAACCCATGAACTATATACATACACATTAATATCTAAATGGATGTATGGGATCTTGTAACAGTATAAACATTGGAATGATGTGGTGAATACTACGTCCATATTACACATAGTTTTAATCATATGAATTTTAGACTTAATATTACTAATTGTGTATTTAGTATTTGTGATAAATAAAATCAAAATGGTAATGCAAATTAAAGCAACTAAGAAGAATTCCAATCTATTTTAGACACCAATTTAAGAGACGTGATCAAACGTACAGAAGTATTTTTTAAATGTATTTTAAAATTATTGTTTGTAAGTCGATAAAAACCTCTCCAGTATCCCCGCTATGTAACGATAACTAAATATTAGTTTCCCCTTCTATTCCATTAATCTTAAAACTGACTTGTGATGATAATATGGGTTGTAGTTGTTATTTAATGACCACAATCTACATAGTGTTGTTTGGTCATATATTAACTGGAAAACAAATATTTAACTTTAATCTTCGGTTGTTTTATCTTTGTAGTTTTCATATATCATCGTTCTCATGAATTGTTTTTGGACGTATTGATAATAACAACTCACGTTTAAACTTTAATCATAAAATTATTTAAGAATGTGTAAATATAGGAAGTAATTTATGTATCCGAAATGAAAATTAGGAAACAATTAAATTACCTTAATGGTTTCCGCCAGATGACTTCTTTTTTAAAAACACTTACGCGGTTCTAAGTGTGTGCTCCTTCTTCAGAGTTCTTTTTTTCTTTTCACTCGGTTGAGATCGTTACACATTAAAATAACACTTAAAATCACACGGACATCGATGTGATGCGCATCGCAAGTGTCGCGTTATTATAAGCGATGTATAAATTAATAAACATATATTTATGTAATGTCCGTGTGATTTTATGTGTTATTTTAATGTTTAACGATCTCAACCGAGTGAAAAGAAAAAGAACTCTGAAGATGGAGCACACGCTTCGAAACGCGTAAGAGTTTTTAAAAAAGAAGTCACCTGGCGGAAACCATTAAGGTAATTTAATTGTTAGTTAAAACAATAGTGACTTGGATACTATCAACATGATTCTTAGATTCTGAAAATTAGGTATTAAAATAATTTTCTGTGAATGTTGGAGTAGAATAATAAACGATATTATTGTTTCATGAAAAAAAAGGAGAAAAACAAAAAATACCTCGCCTACACAGTGAAAGTAACCCGATAGTCTCTGCTTTCTATACAACAAATACTACCAACTTTGTTGAAGCGATGCGTTATTAGGACCATGCGACATTTATAGATCTTACTAAAAATTTTGACATTATGAAGGTAACACAGTTGCATAGTAAAGCTATTCATTGGAACATCTGAAACCTGTCATGTTTACCAAACAAAACTAAACATAGGTCGCAAGATTTATTTTTAATCTTTCTTTGGAGTGAAACATTGTTATACCTCAGTATCACTAATAGCACTGTACTTTAATATTTGTATTAAAAAATCATCAACACTGCCTTCTTTCTTTTTTCTATTTTTTTACGCTAAAAACAGAATTAACCCTGTGCCCTAACAACCATATGTGACCATTATTCTATTTTCCTTGACGTAGAAGTTCAAATCATATTTGCTGTCATGCATGTTCTCAAGCTGTTTCTCAGTGGCTCGCCAAGAAAAATTTCCTTAAAAGTCCTCTATACTTTTCCTTAATACTAAATTTTTGTAACTAATAATAAAATACCCTACACGCTTCTTTAAAATTTTAGTTACCGGTCGGAAATCCTAAAAGAGTGTATACGGCTTAAGGTTCTCTATTTGTCAACACAATACACTTTATTTTTTGACTGGCCCAATTACCTTTTTTAGGATCTTTCTTTAAAACCTGTAAAGTTATAAACAGATTTTATTATTGTGATCTATTTCACACTTCTGTAAATTGCGATATACCTCAAGAGTAAACTATAGAGCAATAACTTGGTTTTAAACTAACGAAGGCTCTTCATATCGCGGTATGTTCTAGTCCCAGCTTATGCTCTGCTAATCACTTTCCCTGTTCCTTCCTAAATGAAGTGACTCTGTCAAACGTGTACTTATAATAACTCAAATTAGTCTGTATATATACCCCTTTCGTCTCTCCATTAACATTATTTGTATCCTCCTCTCATCCACGCACATCTTTTGCCTCCTTATCTAAATCAAATTGATTTTTATATCTTCCAGGTTACCATTCTCTTCTTAACTGCTCTAGACAGTGACGTAGAGCAATTTGGTCACCTTTTCGCAGAACTCTATGCGTGTTATTGACCCATAAACTAATACGTTGACTCTACACTTGGTTCCCTTAAAATATTTATAATCCACTCCACTATAGCACCCTAAACTGCCTTCCAGGTTACACGTTAATAATTAGCATCTATAACATCTAATGAAATGTGTTCCCTCAAATTAGTCTTACTGTATATAGAAACTCTGGTTGAACGACAATCTACTTTCTCGGACGTTTACTAGTAGTATCCTGTTTCCTCTTCAACAAAAGGAATAATTGTCGTAAATAGAAAATAGGTAAAGGAAGGACATAACACAAAGCGGAGGACATGTTGAACTGTAAAGATATCATACTCACGATTATTGACATCCCATTATACTCTCGAATTACTGACTCTCAAAATTCCTTTCTATCTTAGTCATGTTTAATTTGGAGGACAGTGAAAAAAAAATCCCCATTGAGAAACTACTTGCTTGATGTCTGTTAAAATGGTATCACTTTTATCTACTCAAGGCAACAATGTAAATATCAACTTAATTCTAACATAATATATTTCGTAAAACGTCCTTGTGTTTTTGTACGCATAATATTTTACACCTATTCCAACTCTTAATTTTTATTTAATTTTCTTCTTCTTATTATTATTATTTTTATTTATTTTATTTTTTTTACAATTCTCTTAGCTTCGAAACACCCTTGTGTAAACATAAAAAGAATTACTGCAACGATAGTTATGAGGTATTTATTTATAATTTATCTCGAATTCAAGACATAATATTAAATTAATGGTTTGTTTATGTTTCTGAAATGATATTATTGTCGATAAATATTAACACATTCAGTGTAAATTTCATGCAAATGACCCCCCAACTTGTTTTCCCGTATGGCTAATTAAAAAGGCTTAATCCCATAATAAATCAAAACCATCAATTTAAATCAACTATACGTAATCTAATAAATGTCAAACTATCACGGGATGACATTTTCATTTCAAAATATAAATAAATAAAATTACTTGACTGCCAAATGTCAAACTAATCACAAGTGGCAACATTTAATCAATCACACTACCTGTACAATCTGATTTTGCTGAAGCTACACTATATAATGTCGCAGTATAAAATTTACTATACGCAGCTAGTATCAAAAGGAGGGAATATAATTTTGTCCTCGGCGTTTATTTGACATTGAAGGACACTAGGAAGTGGGTTGGAAAAGAGTTCAGTGAAACTGCAATCTAAATATACAGGATGTCAACATTCAAAATAAATATTTTTACTGAGCTTTATTCAATGTATGCATATTGACATTTCTTCCCACTTTTTTGTCCTCTATCTTGATAGACATATATTTTGGTGATATAAAATTCAAAATTATGTTCAGATTTGTAGTTACGGAAGTGTTAAAATATTTTATAATTTTACCGTGATTCACTTTCCAAAACTCTTTCAAAATCAATTAGACGATTATATATATTTGTATAGAGAGATTTTTTTAATTTTTTTTTTTACTTTTGCCTCACTCAGTACGTAAAACACATTTGCATTTTTATTGTTGTTTGTTTCAGCGTCTTTAAAATAAAATATTATGTCATGTTTTCAGCCCTGACTAAAACAAAACTCTTAAATGTTATATATTTTTCTGAAAACAATGTAGTTGTCTATTTAAACGAAACTAAAGAATTTGTCCTTTGTTATGTAATACAATATTGGTTTAGAGAGCTCATAGCTTGTTTTATAGTGAAATGTATGAGTCCAATGAAAAAATAGTGTCACTTTACTGTTACTGTTAAAAAAGAACAAAAATTTTACATCCGTGAAGGTAAAAACGTGATTTTTTTTTTCAGATTTTTTAGTATTGTTTAGTTGGTAATTGTTTACTACATCGCCCCAATTTTGATGTTTTTTTTTGTATTACATACTTGTCTTCATTAGGTAACATTTTTGTGTGACCAAAAAAATTTTTCATTTCAAAATTGAAAGTTTTTGTAGGATAAGTATACATGGCAAACACAATGTTTCGACTGGTCACCGAAAAAAGCAACATTGATCATGATTATTACTTGGATGGTTGACCGCTTGTGCAAGTGAATTTCAGTTGGGATTTGTGTTGTTTAAACCATTGAACAACACATAATGAAGTGTGAGTAGTGTGAATTATGTTTGGTCGATGTCAATAATTTCATTGATTTATAAAATAAAGACATTTACGTTCGTCACAATATTGTAAAATAATAATAAAAAATTTAACTGCTAAACTGTTAATCTTACTGTTTATAGAGGTTCATTTACGCATACGTCAAGTAAGGTGGATATATATATATATATATATATATATATATATATATATATATATATATATATATATATATATAGCTATCTTACTTGACTTCGTAAGGTAAAACAATTTGCATACAAACCTATTTTAACGTGTAATTCACCTAATGTATCTTAACCTAGAAAACATGAAATTAAGTTGTTGTTTTTTCCGTGAGTAAAATTTTTGCTCATACAAAAAAAAATACTATTCTTATAAAGAAAGATAATAATTACAAAAATAAGGATAAAAGTATCAATATTGGGGCGCTACAGTTGCCATGTTGGTGATCCGTTAACTTACAAAGAGTACCACAAATAAATTATTTCTTGTTTTTCTTTAAGTAAGACACTTATTTATGCACTTGTACATAATTCGTAACTTTAGTGGTTTTAAAGATAATATGTAGATAAACTTACGAAAATAAATCTTGGCAATAAATTATAATATTTAAATGTTACTTATATAATTGCGAAATGTTTCCGTGCAAATCGAATCACTCTTTCAAAACAGAGTACACTGACAAACTTTTTTTTTCTTTTCTTTTCTTTTAAGCAAAAGCGAAGTAAAGTATCAACAGCATATTATTTTTGTGGTTGCACACGTTTTATATTTTCCTATACCTTTGTTTCAAGTAAAATTATTCTTAGACCTCTAACACATTTTCTTTTAATAACAACTCTAGAGTAATTGAATCAATATTGGAAACTGACAATGGGTATACTAAATAACCTCAAACAAATTCTAGGAAATTGGCTGAAAAACCATCATATATTCAAATTTTGTATGAGCATTGTAAACTTGCGCAACTTTCCCTATCGATTCTATAACTCAGAATATATAGAGTTAGTGGTGATATAAAATTTAAAATTTGTGTTATCATATGTTATTACTGTATATTTTATTGACAAAGTTTCAAATCTTATGCGTACTTGAACTAATATATATGTGAATTAAGTATAACGGGCTACACTTGTGGAAATGTCAATCGCCAAATGAATGAAAAAAATTTATCATTTATTGCTATATATACACAAACACTACGGACAGTCCAATCTTAGTAGGGTTAGTGCATGTAGCATCTGTGAATAATGACAGTCATTGAAATGTGATCTATTTGTATTATACAAGTAAAGTGTTATTTGTAAAAAATAATGTTTTCTTTCATTTGATGATTTATAATATGTAGACAGTTATGGAATATTAAGTAACGTTTTTCAAAATTCTTTTTGCAAAAAACGAAATCATATTGTCGTGCCATAAAATCCAAAACGTTTAAATCTAGAAGGTAAACTAAATACCAAAAAAATCATATGGTTTCAAACAACAGTATAAAAAATATCAGTAAAAGAAACGTTACTAATAACTAAATAAGTGACTAACGAAATGTGCTCAAAATATATTTCATATATATATATATATATATATATATATATATATATATATATATATATAATTTTCAAAATTGTTAGATTGATTTATTAAATTGTAGGAATAAAACGGGTATGGTGATATTGATTGTGATAAATATATTATTTATATTCATTTCAAAATAACATATCAACCCTACAATAAACATAAAATAGATAATTTAGTTTACGAAAACCGAATAGAATTTGTTTCATCCAATTCAATTTTTAATATTTTAAAAGATAAATTTCAAAATTTGCTGATATAATGTTAGTACTTTTATAAAGAAAATAAATAGGAATGCAAAAAATTAATTAAATATTACATAACATCTCTTTGTAACGTTACGTGTTCTATTAAGGTAAACAATTAGCATCATTTTGTTCAAATATCAATAAAGAACTCTTTTAAATTTTTTTGTTTCTTCCTGTAGATGACTGGTGTCAAGATATTTGGAACGACGGGTTCCACGAATCTCTTACTTCAATAGGACTACATATAGAAGCAATTAAAATGTGTTCTATCATCCTGCATATCTTTGTCCATTATGTACAGTTATTTGAATGCCAATACTATAGTCCACCATAGTTATAGGAATAACATGTCTTTAAAAAAAAAAGTATGTCATACATTCTATTTTACAAATATCCACAATGACTTAACCAACAAATATTTGTAAACATGTAGTTAATAGACTCAAAATTTGTGATAACTCTGCTTGAGATAATAAAAGCTCTCTTTCTTGATAGGTGTTGAAATTACTTCGTTTCATTTGAAAAATGATAATTGCTAGGGAGAAGGTTGTTGAGAGAACAGTTGATTACTTTCCATGTCAAGTGATACACTTTAACCCTTGTTTCAAGTCAGGGAAAACATTCATTTTTCATTTTCTTTTGGTGAAAAGAAAATATCAATTGTTATTTATTATACGTTCGTTAACTTTGCATAAATATTATAATAGGCCTATATTATATTATTAGTGTTTCATATATTTCAAAATAAAAGGGATTCATTGATTGACTGAAATTTTAAAATAAAAATATTGATTTCCCTGAAATACTTACTACGGATCGTGAACAAAATATGGTTTAAAACTTAATACATTCTAGTTTTATTTTGGGGAAAAAAACTTTTGTGACATAAAAATTGAGTTTAATAAGTTATTCCACGTATTTATTTACTATTTCAGATTTATCTTGAAACCTTCATTAATGTTTTTGGGAGGCTGTAAATCTGTCAGATATAAATAATACATTTTTAATTTTTCTCAAATTCGATTTAATTAAAATCCGCGATAAAAAAAAAATCGTCCCAATATCTCCTTTAAAGTATAGGATTGTTATTGAAAATTGTACTGTATTTTTCCAGATAATTTAGTTTTGTGCTACAATAAGTCTTACGTTACTTATGTAAACTTAAATAAAAAAATATGTTAACGTAATTCTTAAAATTACCTTATAATTTCTGGCTAAAAATCCCAATAGTTATCACAGATTACCGGTGTCGACGACCTATCAATAGATCTGTACTCATATATAGATATGAAAACTCGATTAGATAGCCATCGATGAAGTTTATCCACCTTCAGATTGATATCATAGCGTAAAATATGTTTTTACTTGTTACAGTGGGAGTAAATTACAACACATCCATGTTAGAAGGAAAATATAAGTTTATTTTGTAATTATAATAATATAATATCTTGGCGTATATTTCTATTAAATGTCCAATATAAAGGCATTTTTAAATCAACGCCATATCTCTCATACATTAATAATACAAGTAATTAGAGTTTCTGTCAATTAGTTACCCCGACACCAGTGGGATCCCTGTGATTTGTTGCATACATTGTAATTGCTTTGTGTGCATTTAGTGCCCAACTGAGAACTATTTAAAGTTAATTAACCGTTTATGCTAGTTACAGTGTTTCTTTATTGGTTTCCTAAAATACATGGTGAGTAAATATGTTGTGTTTTCAGGATTTTAAACAATTTAGAAAAGGACCTTTAAAAATACAAACACATACGTTTTACCTTATATATATATATACTTTATGTTTAGTTATGATCAAAGAATATATATTAAATAAAAATATCTTAGATAATATAATTCAGAGATACATACATACAATACTAGTACTTAACATAAGATCAAAAGGAATTATCAATAAATACCGATTTTTGTGGCAATGGTATAAATAAACTAAAGTTTGAATAGTGATTAGTATTGATAAGAAACAAACCTTTAATCAAAGTCGTTATAAACTCAATTGTATGTGATATTTTTATGTAAATATAACCATAATATAAGATTAATTAAATTTATTTTTCTAATTTATCTATATATTTTTTGATTCAATGTTTATTAGTTAAGAATTTCAATATTATAATTAATTCAAAATCAGAATTGAACTATATATTTTTTAAATCTTATTTTATATATGTATATATATATATATATATATATATATATATATATATATATATATATATTACTTGTTTTGTTTCATCTGCTATATTACCTAATGTAAAATAATTTGGAAAATATTGACCAAAATAATAATAATTTTCTTTATTGGTGTGGCTGCATATATTATATTTAATTTCTTTAAAAGAAATATTCTTTAAATTATTTACTGGTTATTTAAACATCGAATATTTTCCATATTAAAAGAGGTAAACAGGCGTATAAAATATAAAATATAGTTTGATGTACATTTGGTTTATGTAATTATATTTTTACAAAGTAACTGGTTATACGTTTATGCAATTCTTTTGTTTTCGAATACATGAACAACTTTGTCTTTTTCCTTTTGTATTTTACAGTAAATGAGATAACCTAATGACAATGTAGAATCAGTAATAAAGTTGAATAATAAAACAACTTCGTCCTCTCTACTGTTGAGTTTCGTCTTTATCAATTATTATTGTCACATTCTGTGTTACTGTAATAAACATTGCCTCTGGTAATAAAGCAAAAGACACCACATATTATCTTCCTATTCAAACTAACATCTCACAATATAACCTCTTTACCTATAATCTCAATTGAGATTTAAAAACTATTCCAATTTCATTGTTGGTAATTTTCAATTCCAATATTTGGAACTAAATTTAGAAATAATTTGAGACATACCTTTGTTTTTATAACTAAAACTAACATTTAACCAAATCCTCTATTACATTTTGAGGGAATGGAGTTAATTACATAACTGAACTATAATATCCTTCAAATATTTATAACCTCAATTTTTTTAATGTAATCCTACTAAAG
Source organism: Aphrophora alni (assembly GCA_963513935.1). Taxonomy (NCBI): domain Eukaryota; kingdom Metazoa; phylum Arthropoda; class Insecta; order Hemiptera; family Aphrophoridae; genus Aphrophora; species Aphrophora alni. The sequence goes on along the minus strand of OY740767.1, from coordinate 121,421,746 downwards.
CGTACAAGACAAACTATACTTAAATTTGCAAAAAAAAAAAAAAAAAAAAAAAAAAAAAAAAAAAAAAAAAAAAAAAAGCTAGACTTCTAAAATATAACAGACTGTATACGAATTGTAAGACTAACAAAAAAAATATATTTTTTAGGTAAATATTATCAAAGTAAATTTTGTTATTTTTGTTGTGGGTAATTTGTTTTACCGTAGTTGCCTTCTTAATTTATTTTAAAGTTGGAATTATTATCATACGGCACAAATAATACGGTTATATTATATTATCCGTTTATGTAATATTTACATATTTCAATATTTCTGTTGAGTACATTTTCTCTATCGTAGATTATTTAATTACATTATTTTCATCCAGTAAATAAATAGCTTTTTTGCTTTGTTTAATCCCATAATACCGTTAGTTTAACAGATTCAAACGTTTCCGTATGTGATTTTGAAAACGGAATTAACCCTTCATCTGTCAAAAACACAGTTTCTTTTTTTGCTTCTGTTCTTCACCCGCCTCAAATTTAGGCTATACACATACTCTAAACCATAAAAAACTATATATTATTTAACGAATAAGACATTGTTAAGTATTATAACGACATAATTCTTACACAGAACCAACATTAAATTTTATTATTACTATATTAATTTCTTCTTGTTATAAACACTATAAATGAATAATTACACAGTTATTTTATAAGTTTTAAAATTTACCTTCTCTTGTATTCCAAATCAATAAAACTATTGAAATATTTCTTAGGTTAACTGGTAACTTCCAGATATTTAAAAATATATAAATACAGGCTTTGAGACAGATATTAGAGTTGACAAAAAATGGAGTATTATTATTATTATTATGAGGCATATAATAATAATACAAAACTAATACAAAAATTATTTTAAAAACATAATGATGATTATGTATATTAACTGGGTGATAGAGGATCGTGGATCATTTAAAACTTGGTTGGCACAACGGTCACAGCACAGACTATTCAACTACAACTGAATACAACTAAGTCAGCCAGCACTTGATGAGGCATGATCATTATACAATAGGGATTAATTCTAACAAACGTAGTGGTCCAGACGTAGACACTAGCCTAAAATGTCCGCCATTCTACAATGCACGGGCGATCGCGGAAAACCGAATGTTTGCTCACCATTTAACCCGGGGTCGACTGACCCTACCCAAATTTGACTATTGAGCCAATATTTTTGTGGGGGGGGTTAACCTAGGATGTAAAAGGTAATAGCATATGTTGAATCCACGTTGATGTATTAGTTGCAGCCATCCACATGTTCAGTTCTTTCCGCAGCTGATGCACTTCATTCGTGCGTGCCCGACTTCCCAGATCCCAGGGTGGGGGAACATGCATGTCGTCAATCCGCTTCCCCTGCAATTGTGGCACCGGGCAACCGGTAAGGCATCGGATACGGACAAGTAACTGCTACCCCAAGTGCAGGGGGAATTGTGGTGGGCAGATCACCACGATTATTATTATAAAACTTTATGTTGAGTTTTATTGTTTTATTCGAAAACAAATAACGGTCCCTAAAATATAAAAAAATAATAATTTGTGTGTGCTAAAATTATGAAACGTTAGTTTCATAATTTAGTTACCTAAATATTTAATAAAATTTGTAAATTCTTACTAAGAAGGAATTGATTAAAGTTTAGCAGATGCAATAAGTTGGATAATAAGGTCGTGACAATTGACATTTTAAATTATTACAATAGCAAACACTGTTTATTTATTACGTGCATATCATAAGAAAGTAAGATGATCAAATTATAAAGCTTCCCTTTTTCTTGTTTTAGTGTTTGAAAAATTAAACCTATTATGGTGCAATATGCTCGCTATAACATACAATATATATTGAAACGTAGCATTCTAAATTATTCAATATATTCATTAGTATGTTTTATTACCAAATCATGCCAGTATATTGCCAAGGTATTTATGCAACCAATTTAGCATTTCTAACAGCAAAACATGACGCATGCATATGTATTGAAATATAAAATGTTAATTAAATAATATTTAAATGAACTGATTTAAAACTATGACAACGTCATTATGTTGAGCTTTAAAAAAAATAGATGTACATAAGTATATTCAATAACTCTAACATCTCCTCACTTTTAGCCTAAGATTAATTGCTTTAATAATGACTGCTGATTAACAGATAGCTCAAAATATTTTATGGTCTGCTAAATTTAAATCAGTGGTTAGAGTGTTACGGCATTTTCAGCCTACCTACGGACTGAAACATTATTCGTTGATACAATCAAATTAAGCAAACTGGAAATGTAGAGAGCAAGACAACATGAAGATGATCACTCACACATATCGGATAATAATGTGGGCCGTTTGTGATGGACGGCTATAGGTGGGTTGCACTACACAGTCGCTCATTCGACGCAGTATTGATCATAATATTCATATAACAAGGTAGTCTATAATGAACTGTTTGATTTTAAATATAATGTTTCAGAGTGAATACTTAAAAAGTTTAGTTTGAATTTAAAATTCTTTTTACAGATCGCTCTCAACGAATTGAAATCATTGTGACAATTCAATGCAATAGGCGATGAATACATTTAATTTAACCACAAAAAAATGTAGGTTAAAATAAAAGTAAGGTTATATTTTTATAGGTTTAAAATAAGATATAAAATAAATTACCTGAATTTGACCTATCATCTTCAGTGGTAGATACATATTCAGATTCACTACCAAAGCGAATGTCTTCAATATAATTATTATCCATTCAGAACTCCATGAAAAATTATAATAAAACTGACATACTTGCAATGGCTACTGAAATTTTTATAAACTTATTCCAAAAACAAAACCATTTTCTGTTATCTGTTGGATATTTATGTAAATATTGACTTATTTCTTTCTACCTATGGAAATATAGCATATGGAAGTAAGGTTACTGATTGCACAAAATATATTGGTCGCCTATAAAGATGAGAGTGTAAAAATCAAAAACAATTCCTGAAGAACCGTTTGAAACTCGAGTGATAAACATCTTTTTCACCAGGAAACAACTTTTTCCCCCTTTTTTTTTTTAAAGATGTACAAGTTATATAGACCCTGGGTCGATTTTCTTGACTATGTTTTACTATTTTTATCGTATATAAAAACTAGAACAGTAAATAAATTAATATTTATATTATAAATATATTTTAATTTAAATAACTTTTTAAATTTTGTAATAATTTGGAGTCAATCCAATATTTGTGATTAAGCTTCACAGAATAAATTACATAATTTATACAATCAATAATAATCTTTATTTCCACATTAGGCATGCAGTTATATTACAGATGATTTGTTTTCTTAATAAATACTGAATATTATTATGTTATCAGTTTGTAACATTACACTTGGTCAAAAGCCAATTTAACCAGGATATTTAACTGATTATTAATAATAAGTAATTATTATTTTACTTCGCAAAATATTGTTTAATATAGTGGAAATGTGTCTTTACAAATAAATAACTATAGATAAATAACTATAATTGGTCATAACTGTTAAACAGTATTGATTTTCTCTAAAATCTGTAAACTTTTGAATGGATGGTTAAATGCTTAAACTGGAATTTGTAACAGTTCTGAGGGCAGTCTAACAAGTAATGCACCAATCAAACTTAATCCCCAAGTACTAAATCAAGTCCGCTATAGCGATGAAGAGAATTAGTTTATTTCTGTTGTAACAACCAATAACCAAACTAAATGACAAATCGCTTCGGTACAGTTGGATTACGTAAAGCCAAATATAGTAATAGTATCACAGTAGGTCCAACTTACAAACAAGTTAATTTATGAATTTATGGTTTTGTGGTATTCACTGATATTATAATAATTGTTATATTGTACACTCTACTTGTAAAACGTCTGTTGTTGTTTTATTATCACGAAGGTTCTGTTTTATGATTATATTTAATGACCGTAATTAAAGTGAGCGTAGTTTTTAAATTGTTAGTTACAAAATGGTATAAAATATAGTTGGTTAACAGAAGTGATAATTAAATTCTGATCTAAAATAAAATGTTTCATGACATTACCTATTTATACTTAAATAAATACACTTGTTCCATATTTTTGATTAAAATTTTGAAGTACCAGCAACATTGCTTTCCTCTCGTACAACGATGTGTTTTTTATTAGTTCCTCTGATTAGAATGTGAGTAAATGTTTATGTATATTTCTTTTAATCAAAGGGCTTATTCATATTCTTCTCTTACAATAAATTCCCATTAAATATCATTTCAGGATCAGTTCAACGTGGGGAAACTTGAATACGGTATTCAAATATCTGACCTGAGTTACATCTGAGAATAGCAGTAATCAGGACCTACTTTTTGGTACACATTTTTCACTTATTTCGGTTTTCATTATTATTTAATTTGGGTTTAGGAAATTTAATAATATTTCCACTTACATTTGTCGTAACTCAAATTGGAATTAATTTGTCTTCTACATCAAAACTTGTTTTTATTAATAAATGTGTTCACGCTTTCCCGCGTTCCTTAACACTTAGAGTTCCTTTAATATTGCCCAGTCAAAAACACCATTTTAAACATAAAATTTTCACACAGAACTCATGTTACTAAAATCTATCTTTATAATAAAGTGAAAATATGTTACATAAATTAATAATTTTAAATTAAATGTTATGAAAAATTTTATATGTTGGGAGTGTATTTTTCAACTTCTGGTTTTTATTCAGCTAACTATTTGTAAAGTTGTTCTTTGCATCCCTTTTTTTCTCTACCATATATCAACATATTCACAATCATACCAATTTCCTCTCTCTCTCTCTCTCTCTCTCTCTCTCTCTCTCTCTCTCTCTCTCTCTCTCTCTCTCTCTCTCTCTCTCTCTCTCTCTCTCTCTCTCTCTCTCTCTCTCTCTCTCTCTCTCTCTCTCTCTCTCTCTCTCTCTCTCTCTCTCTCTCTCTCTCTCTCTCTCTCTCTCTCTCTCTCTCTCTCTCTCTCTCTGTCTATCGCATGTACCCTTCTGGGGATATACGTCCTGGAGATACCTTGTGGGATCTCGGTAAATATAAAAGGTAGAAGTCTGATTTTTAAAAAATGTATTGCTTAATAAATAAGTATTACTCCTAATACGTTATCTCTCGAAAATTTTGATTTTGATTTTTTTTTAAATATGTGTTTTGTGGGGATGTAACGGTTACGAGAGACAGAAACTTGTGGGCATGTAAGAGACAAGCTTTTCTGGGGATATGATTATTTTGTTAGAGAGAAGCTTTGCGAGGATGTGAGAGAGTGATTTACGGGGATGTATTATTTGTCCCACGTTTACATTTTATTGCATGTCATTATGTTTATATTTTTGTTGTTATTCGTTAAGTGATTGATTAAATTAAATTATGTTTCATATTTGTTAAATAGATTGTAATTTATAAAGTAAATTGTAGTAAATGAAAATAACAGTATACTAACAAATTTACAAACTTTTTGATAAGTCAAGTTTTAAATTATTACTTCGGAAACAAAACTAATAATGTATAACAAAAACGCCTGGTTGATACAAGGAAGCTTCAAAGGAATGTTAAATGGAAATAATCCTGAAAAACTCACTAACAATGTTTGTGTGAATTCTTTGTAATTATTGTGTTTCGTTTTACCACCACCATTTTAGAGCATTTTAAAATTATGAATCAAGACACCGCGATACTCGAACATACAATTTTATTTATTTCATTTTATAATTATCGGTATGAACATTTAAATTAGATTTGTTACTTCCCACTCTCATCCAGGAACATTATATTATTCAAACTACAACCAAAAAAAGTTATATTTTCAACGGGACACATGCAAATTAAATAAACATATTCTTCTCAAAATGTAACTGAGGTAAAATACATTTTGTCTATGAATTAATACCTTGTAACTTTTATTATTAGTAGGCTACTGCTCAAGTTTTACACAGAAAAATATAACATAGAAATAAAAATAATTATAAGTTAGAATTAAAACAGAAATTCCTATACAAATACTGTAATTTGAATCAGATCTCGAGACGCGAAAACGGTAGCGTAATATTTTTATGGTTTCCCATTAAAAACATAGTAAACATTTTTTTTAAATGGGTCATAAAAACGTTAAGTCGTTCTTTACTTTTATTTTTGCTGCCATTTTTAATTCTTTGAAGATATGACTAACCAAAAGGTTAAAAAAAATCAAATGTTCAGCATTAAGAAACTTACGATTAACCCTATTCGTCTATTCTGGTAGGTTACAGATGGACCTACAACTTAGTTGCGTAGGTTCAAACCTAGTTACTAAAGTTTTTTTTTTACTGCGTGTAACTATCTCTTCTGACTTTATTAGTCTAATTGGAATACAGTAAAGAAGTTAACAAAAATAATAATAATACATTCGTACAAACTGATAATAAAATCAACTCTTTTAAGTATAGGCCTACTTATTAGGAACGTAAAAAATAACTACAACTGGCTTTATAATTCGTTAACAGCTCTAAATACAATTAATTTGTATAAAAAATCAAAGTGCTGTTAACTTTACCACACAATTTCTGTCATGTTTATTACCCCCCATTAACAAACAAAAGGTTGGGACTAAGGGCTCGGCTACTGGTAGGTCGTAAATGCACAAGGGATGCTAGGTTTGATTTGTCAATACACTTAAGAAATAAGAAAAAACTTAAACATTAGGCGTACTACGACTATTGTTATGTATACATTTTTGACAAAATTTAATTTAATATCGTTACCAAAAACCAACTCGATTGTTACTGCACACAAACAGGCTGCGCCTATATTGTATGATTTTTTTACCAAATTATGTCGTGTTTGGTATCTTTCTTCTAATTTTTTCATTTACTGTACTTTTCAAATATTCGATGGAAATTTCCAAATTACGATCATGAAAAGAATGTTAATTTCCTATAGTGGAGATGCATAAATGAGACACAATATTGAATTAACTGAAGGCGGAAGCGAGGACTGGGGTTTAAACAGGTTCAAGTGGGTGTGTGTTACCTGAATAAATTACAATAGCTTGGACTTAGAACTCAAAAATATGTCTACAGAGAAAGTTATTTATTACACGGCGGGTTGTTTGTAAGTAAAATAATTGTAAACAAGTAGAACTTTATGGTTTAGACAACTTACAGATGGTCCTTTTCATGGGTCCAAAGTCCACTGACACTTTTCTTACTGACGGAAGTGATTTTTACTTTTCTAAAATTATCTGCCATAGTAATATTATATAGTTTACTATAGTAAAATTCAAGTCAGCTTGAGGCGGAAACCCAGTCGACCGCACTAATCGCCTACCCTTGGTGTCTATTGTGCGACTCGGCCGCGTTAAGTAGCCACTGGCTGGGGTCAGTGAATCATAACTAATGACTCCAGTAACGATATGCAACTTTTCCTCCTTCCTTAAATTCCGAAAAACAAATGATAACACGTGTTACATTGCAATTTTCTGATTATTTAGATACCAAATTTCAAAGGAATCGGTCATCTGTGACAAACACAGAGTGATTAGTGAAGTTATAAATGGTTTACTGTATTAATAAAACTTCCGTATATCAGACGAAACATTTTTATTTCAGAAAATATGTACAATTTATAAACACTAAAATAAAATAAATAAATATAATTAAATAATTAACCAAATTAAATCATTTAATTAAAATTAATATTGTTCCCCATGAAGGCAAAGGAATCAAGCTTAGTATAAACAAGTAAAATAAATTGTACGTATGCCTAAACTTAAAAACTAATAATAATACTGTACAGCATTTCCTTACAGAGGAAGAGCCAAATCATCAGCTAAATAACATAATTCTCTTGCTTTACTGTGTTATAACATTAGTCCTCAAATGTTTGGCAAGACAAAGTTACACAAATATTAAACTGTATTATTGAAGAAAAAATAACATTATTTACTAAATTATATTAATTGTTATTAAATTAATTAAAATTACTATTAATGCCCATAAAGGTAAAGGAAATCACACTTAATATAAACAAATAAAACACTCGTACTATGCCTATACTATAAATAAAGTACACGTACGTATAACTAACAATAATACAGTATTTCCTTAGAGAGGAATAGCCAAACCATCAGATGAATCATCACTTACTTCAATCTGGTCACTGTGGGAGTCTTCATCTTCTGTGTCGTCGTCGTTCCCAGCATCCAACACTATGATCCTGTCGTGCAAATCATCGCTGATGGCATCCACCTCCCACATCATGTCCTCAACTTTCTTCACGTGAGTGACGCACTTACTCCAATCCTCCGAAGAAATATTGTTCAATGCATTGTGTAACAGAACTTCTACGGTATTCAGAGAATAATCAGCATTCTTCTTCGCAACTTCATTTTTCACTGTGGCCCACACCAGCTCGATGGGGTTCAGGTCACAATGGTAAGGGGGCAACCGCAGCACTGTGTGACCACACTCCTCAGCCATTTTGTCGATTTTATAAACCTTGGCCTGTAATTTCAAGTGAATAGGGATGAGTTCTAGGAGCTCTGCCTTCACGTTCTTCGGATTGAAATTCACGCCGTTGTCTGTGAGCCATTCTTGGATGTGAATCTTCTTCCAACTCATTTTTGGGATTTTATTGACTGTCTGACTGTGGTATGACGCATTATCCATAACAATGACGCTGTCAGGTGGAAGTAAATGCAGAATTCCTGAGAACCACTCTTCAAATGCTGTGGCGTTCATCTCGTCATGATGGTTTGCGTTATCAATTTTCGCAGTTTTTTTTGCTCGAAATACCCATCGTGCGTCTTTAGTTTCTGTGGGATCGGAATGGCCTACATAGTATATATAGCTGGCCCGATCCGGCTTTGCACTGAGAGACAAATCAAACTTAAATGTATATTAACCAAAAAAATATACCAACAAATATATTTTACTATGTATTTCTTATGGGGATTTTTAGTAACAATTTAATAAAACCATGTACAAATTTGTCATTATTTCACAAAAAGTTTAGGTTACTTGTTAAAATCTACTTCAATGTTGTTAAAAGTAGCGAAGAAATTAGTTTTTTCGTTGTAAAGTAATTAAATTTTATTGTATCTTGATGAAATTTTCACCAAATGTGTACAAATATTAATTAATAGATGTGTTAAAATTTATTTAAATCTGTTTATTCGTTTAATATATATATATATATATATATATATATATATATATACAAATCATCGTCTATTTCGATATATATTTTTTAAACGAATTGAGAGATTTAAACAAAATTTACCACACTTCTTACTAATATATTTATACACATTTTGTGAAAAAATCATCAAGATATAGTAAAATTTTATTGATTTACAACAAAAAAAAACAATTTCTCTTAACTAATTAACAAAATTAAATAAAATTTAATAATTATGACAACAAAATATATACGTACATGTTGTGAAAATTTCATCAAGATACAATAAAATTTAATTACTTTACAACGAAAAAACAAATTTCTTCAAAACAACATTGAAATAAATTTCATAAAATATATAAATAAATTTTCAAATAAATAAAGTAACCTAAACTTTTTGTGAACTTTATTGAAATGCGACGATACGCCTTTTTTAAATCATTTGCATCTCGAAAACCACCCAACGGATTTGAAATATCAAAACATTTTTGAATTCACAATTAAATTTTCTATAAACTATCAAAGCTAGACTTCTATAACTATCATATCTAGACTAATAATAATTAAACAATTTACAACCATTTACCGCTATCGGTCTGGTTGAAAATAGTGTCAAATTATAACTTGTATAGGCCTAGTCTATTTATTTATAGATTTTGTTAAAATTTTCAGGAAATGTTCTATATGACTATATAAAAATCATACAAAAATTTGAAAATGATATATACACAATGTTTTGATTTATGAACGTGTATAGCAAAAATGTAAACGATTTCTAAATACTGCTATTTTTATTGGTTTATTAGGCTACATACGTTTATTAATCGCTGTAGTTATATTCTGATATACCAAATTATATAAAATGTATAGAATTGTGAATTCAATTTTTTTTTAGATAATTAACATCCGTTTAACGGTTCTCGAAATAAACACAATTTAGTAAACCAACGTATTCTGTTTTGATTTTCGTACAGAGAGTATACAAATTGGGTACGCGATAGTACAAAAACGCTTATTTTTTAAAACGGATTTGGATTCCTCATAAAAAATACTATAAATTATAAATTTTATGTTTATATGTACGGACAATTATAGTTTAACTTTTTGAATTAATTTACGCCAATGCATATTTAAAATATACAATTCATCATGGTTTTTAATACAAGTTAACCTAACAACTAGTAGCCTACTAATAAAGATTTTATAGAAAATTTTATTGTGAATTCAAATATTTTTTCAAAACAAAAATCCATCAAACGGTTAAAAATATATATAAATAATGTTGAGTAGCCTACGTTACCGAATACCCCAACATCCCGAACTTGAATTTAATTTCACGACTGATAGGCCTACCATTGTTTCATTATGTAGCCTTTGTTCAGGTATGATCAGTGATTATAACTACATGTTTCTAGTAATAACTTTAAAAATTTTAAAAGATACCAAGAATTTAATTTAATTTTTAGAAAATGTGACCAAATATATTCAATAATTGACGTTTTATTTTATTTGTTGGTATATTTAATTCGGGAATATTTTTGTGGCTGATATTTGAGTGAATTGGCACTTGCTTTGACGTTGGCAAGCCGTAACCGTGTTTGGGAATTGACACCAAACTTTTGTTGCAATATCTCCATGTTAGGTTAGATATCTGTGTATTTATCGTTTTTGTTGATAAGATGTTCACCAAAAGCAGAGTTTGTATATGAAGTCCTCTTAGGGAAGTGTTCCTTAAAACTTTTGTTGAAAGAGCGGGCAGTCTGTCCTATATAAAAATTCGGACATTCATTACTGTAGGCCTATAACAAGTGATATTGTATGTGGCAGTCTTATCGTGTTTGTCATTATGTATGTCTTTTTTTGGGTTATTTAAAAAATAGTATAGTTTGTTTGAGGTATTGAAAGCAACGGTTACGCTCTCTTTAGCCAGTCTACGTTTTGGAGTATGACTCAATGCTGATCCATATTCTGTGGAGACGTAAGTTTGCTTTTTCTTTTTAATAATGGGTTTCTTATTTGTATGTTACCTGATGAGTTGGTCGATATCTGAGCTCTTGTACCAATTGTATACTGCGATGGGTTTAATTATGTTTACTTCCTGTTCATACTTCTTCTTGTCTAGAGGTACTGAGGCTAGCCTGTTAACGAAATTATTGTAAGCTGCCATTTTTATATGACATGGATGATGGGAAGAAGCGTGTATAGTCTGGTTTGTTGTGGTAGGTTTTCTATAGATGTTGAACTTAACACTATTGTTTATTTTTGAAATTGATAGGTCTAAAAAGTTTAAATTGTTATTTGTTTCACTTCAACCGTGAATTGGAGTTTTGGATGCATTGTGTTTACGAAGTTAATCAGAGTTTTTAATTATCTATTGTTGCCATAGAAAAGTACTATAGTATCGTCTACATACTATCTGAAGACTATTTTTGGCCTATTTTGATTAATTTCCGACCAGAGATGTTTGTTTTAGATTTGTCCTTCCAGCAGAATTTTGTCCTTCCTTACTTCCATAGACAGACGAATCTCGCAACAGTTTTTCTGTCGAATCAACGAGCTCTGAAAAAACAGTTTTTTTTAGCTGTATACGACACCGGTCTGTATTGCGGTCGGCGTTTTGTACATATCATAGGACCGCTACTTATTATTTTTTTCAAACTCTTAAGAAGTTTGATAACGAATTTTCGTTATAAAGATTATATTAAATAAAGATTTTATTAAAATTTTCAGGAAATGTTCTTTATGACTATATAAAAAATCATACAACAATTTGAAAATGATATATACATATTTTTTTGATTTATGAACGTTTATAGCAAAATAGTAACCGATTTCTAAATATTGCTATCATTATTGGTTTATTACATACGTTTATTAATCGCTGTAGTAATATGATATACCAATTTATAGAAAATTTAATTGTGAATTCAATTTTCTTTAGATAATTAACATCCATTCTACGGTTCTCGAAATAAACACAATTTAGTAAACCCGTGTACATTAGCGTTTGAATTTTATTGAAATGCAATGACACGCCTTTATTAAATCATTTGTATCTCGAAAACTACCGAACGGATTTGAAATATCAAAACAATTTTGAATTCACAATTAAATTTTCTATAAACTATCAGATCTATGCTAATAGTATAATTATAATTAAACAATTTACAACAGTTTACATCTATCGGTTTGGTTGAAAATAGCGTCAAATTATAACTTGTATAGGCCTAGTCTTTTTATTTATATATTTTGTTAACATTTTCAGGAAATATTCTATATGACTATATAAAAAACCTACAAAAATTTGAAAATGATATATAAAATGTTTTTTGATTTATGAACGTTAATAGTAATCGCTCAAAATTATAAACGATTTCTAAATACTGCTATGTTTATTGGTTTATTACTCACGTTTATTAATCTCTTTGGTAATATTCTGATATACCAATTTATAGAAAATTTAATTGTGAATTCAATTTTCTTTAGGTAATTAACATCCGTTCCACGGTTCTAGAAATAAACACAATTTAGTAAACCCGCGTACTCGGTTTTGATTTTCGTACAGAGAGTATAAAAATTGGGCAGGCGATAGTACAAAAACGCTTATATATCGAAAACTAATTATCGGAAGTTATTTTTTAAAACGGATTCGGATTCCTCATAAAATTTACTATAAATTGTCAGTTTTATGTTTTTATGTATGGACAATTATAGTTTAGCTATTTGAATTAATTTACGCCAATGTATACTTAAAACGAATTAAATACAATTTATCGTGGTTTTTAATACAAATTAACCTAACAACAAGTAGCCTACTCATAATGATTTTATAGATAATTTTATTGTGAATTCAAATATTTTTTCAAAACAAAAATCCATTAAACGGTTAAAAATATATATCAATTTTTGTTGAGTACGTTACGCGCTTATAAGTACTTGATCAGCTGTTAATTGTATGCTGTATTTCTGATAGAAAAGTATGGACAATACTGCTATTTTTGTTGGTTTATTAATCGCTGTAGTAATATTCTGATACACCAATTTATAGACAATTTAATTGTGAATTTAAATTTCTTTAGATAGTTAACATCCATTCAACGGTTCCCAAAATATACACAATTTAAAAACCCGCGTATATTAGCGTTTGCATTTTATTGAAATGCGATGACACGACTTTATTAAATCATTTGTATCTCGAAAACCACTGAACGGATTTGAAATATCAAAACATTTTTGAATTCACAATTAAATTCCATCAACAGTTGTTAACACAAGTTATACATGATTAACCATGCCTTGTTGCATAACAACCCCATAATAACTAAAAACAAACAATAAAAAGAATCCACTATACTATTGAACTATAGACTATATTTATTTGTATAAATAAACATAATTATATAAACATGATATATGTTATAATTGTGTAACATATTTATAAAATTTTTCATTCTAAACCTTGAAATAACATCTCAACCCTCTATTGTCATTGCCAATTGAACTGTATAATATTTAATTGTATAAAGTTAAAATACATCACATTTTTTGAATCAGAGAATTTGTACATTCTATTACCACTTGTCAAGAATAACTGGGAATAAAAAACATTTCATATATCATTTAAAAATATAAATGAAATACATTTTCATTTTCATTGGATGTTTAGAAATAAGGAGTAAAAGTAGGATGGGTTGAATTAAAACTAATGCAATTTTATAATAAGTTGTACTAAGTAAAATGTATTGATTGTTGAATTTACTCTAAAACAATTATTATTTTTAATAAAACTGTACATTGTTTCTGGGAAGAATATGAACAGTAATATATTACTATTCCAAAAACCCAAAACTATACCATATTATGGATTTTTAATACATCTTTTATTTCATTTCAGTTTGTAACCAAAGTTTCCAATATAAATTGGTCTCCTAGATAAATTACTACGTAACCATTCCTAATTGATTAATTCATACATAAAATATGTAACAAAATATTTAATAAAGATAATTTTGTTCTTTAAAACTAGTGATATATATTATGTAAAAATCTGACAAATTTATATCTGATATACAAACACTTTTCGACGTAAACAGATAAATAGTTTTTCCATTTCATATAAAAGGTAGAACTCTTTAAAGGGACTAATTATTTAGAATGGCGAATAACTTATGTAATTTATAATATATATTGCACACATTCAAATAACGCAAAGAAGCAACAAGTATACAACCACCTCTAAGAAATTGAAATGGACAAACGGACTGAACTCTAAGTTTATGAAAGGTGCAATTGACGGCAACACTGGATCTGTTCCATCTGGCAACAATGTCCCCAAAGGCATAGTGACGTTCGTTGCAGTCTACATACAAATATTTTGGTATCCTCACAAAGGCATTAACCAACTTGCTCTTTTCTCTCGAATTTGAATGGACCAATCATACTCAAGAGCCCCATAAGTCACCTTTAGGGCTAAAGCCCGAATCTCTTCTATAGGAGAGAGTATTGCGTTCAGCGCAGCCCTGGTGGTCTCTCTTCAAAACTAAAGCTGTCGTCCCAAAAGCTATTTTAGGGGATATTTAAAAATATTTTTATTTTCGATCTAATATGCTTAAAAGTATATGTATATTACATATAAACTTGATTTAGGCCGCTTGCCCTTGTGGGGATATCCCCACAAGGGACAACATCCCCAGAAGTACTTTACAGGACGAGTGAGTATGCCCGGAAAGGTAGCTGTGATAGTTCTCTCTCTCTCTCTCTCTCTCTTTCTCTGTCTCTCTCGCTCTTCTTTTAATTACTTCTAACACACATTCAGAAACCGGTTATCGTGTCCTTCAACACGTTTAAATTAAACGCCGTTATCTTTCCATTCGGTTCTCATTTTCACAAAATGATATGAGATATTTCCTTTAGGGTGTTGTTCTACTTAATTACCATTTTTGGTTGATCCTAATGCATACAATATAGCTCTCCGTGTCAAAAGTGTTTCCATATCAGCTGCATACGAACCAATGCCATAATTTCCATAATAGAAAAATATATTTCGATCTGTTACAAAAATAGAATTTAATCCAAGAAATTATTTAATTTGTAATTTTGTTTGAATTTAGATTTATGTAGGGTTTTGTGAGAAAAGTGGATCGAAATTTGAAATTAATATTAATTTAATAATTTTTGAATCTGCAGAAGATAAAAAGATAAAATGTCTTGTAGAACTGTTCTATTAATCTCTAAAGCGGATGCTCCTTTTTTATCTACGTATGGAATGTAAACAACTCTCAGCCTACGACTATTTCTTTTGAGCGCTATTAAAAAAAAACAACAACAACGTTAAGGTTTTATCTTCCAAATTAGGGAAACAAAACCACTAAAACAAATTAGTCTATCTTGTGTTTGAATTAATGGGGAGTAAAGTAGTAAACGACACAATGGTTCTGATCTTATTAGACGCAAGGGAGACCTCAAATGATTGGTTGAGTTGTGGAACGATAACGGATATTTGGAGGTTTTATAACTTGCCTTCTATATTGCTCCATTCATTAATAATTATAAATTTATACGTTAATAAGAAAACTTTATAACAAGTTCCAGTTGCCTAGTTTGTAATTTACATAATCAATTATGTAAGATTTTTTAAATTATGGCTAAGAACATTGTTATTATGCTAATCTTTTAGTTAATTTTATGCATTACTTTATATAAGAAGAATTATCTCTCTTTTAAAAGAATATATAACCATAACTAAACCTAGTTTCGCCTATTAAGTTACTGGGTGATATATATATATATATATATATATATATATATATATATATATATATATATATAGTAAATTTATGAATATAATTATGTATAACTTTATTTAATTTTTAAAATACTAAAAATTATTTGGAATAATTTTACCTTTCCGAAGTAATGTTTGAAATTCTTAGGCAAAGTAATAGGCATAGCAATTCTCAACGGATATTTTTAAAAAATGCATAAAAAAGTTACTACAAATTTTGAAGTAAACTATCTGCTGTCCATATAAAAGCTAAACCAATTAATTGTATCTTATTAGTCTCATATGTAGTTACAATAACATGAAGCTTCATAGTCTTCACATGTTCAAATACAAAGACATTGCAAAAGATTATTTTTAGTTTTAGACTTGAGCTTTTTCTTTTACATAATTTATAACACCTTCATAATTTGAGTGTAAAACTCTCCTCTTTATTTACAAAAGTACGCCCTGTTGTCATTTATAAAATTATCTTTGTTATATCCCTGAAGTTTAAGTTTGATGCTAGGCCACAGCTTTTGTTTGGAAATAACTAGGTTTTATGGAAGTTTAGATTATTTGTAAGAGATATATTAATATTTTAATAAGCCACATTGATTTATTTAACAGCTCTCTATACTCTAATTTAGTTCAAAGACTCTTTGAGATTTAGCTAGGGTTTAGTTGTAAAAGTATATCTAGCACACTTAATGCATATATTTTGGTTAATCACACCATAACGTAAGTTAAACAAACATTACAACTTTAATTAGAATTCCTGTAAACAGTACTCGCAAGTATCTTAGCCTTACACAACCTGTCGTCTCTGTAGAAATTGAAATAGCTTTTAAAATATAACTATATTATTATTAAGTACTAAGTCATATGACTTTAGTTCTAGTAATACAAATTACAAAAGGCGTTTCATAAAATTCCACTTACATGTAATTTTACTTCAGTTGGTTATTAGTGCAATTATAATAATTACACTAAATTATAATTATACTGTAATAGTTGGGCTTATTAACCACAACACATGTTGGGGTTAATTATTATTATTATCTGACAACTATAAACTAAAAACGGGGAACTAAACTAGTTTGATAGTTTTTATATAATTAGCGTAAATATTAGTCTATCATTTGTTCATTACAATTTGACAAATCTTGTAATGAAATTCAGATTGCTCTTTAAATTGATCAACAGACATATTGGTGATATAAAAAACAACATTCACTTTTGGTCCTACATAAACGAAGTGAAAAATGATATATGAAAATCAGAGTACATACATATTTTATTCAATAATATTTGATAATTTAAGGAAGTAATATTTCAAAATCTAAAGTAATTATATGACTCATGTAGTACATTATAATAGAATAAATATTTTTTTATAAGCAGACTACGATAATCAATCTTCTTTAGATAGCTATTCTCAATGTGATATTTTCGTATCACTTAAATTTAATATTTAGAGAGGTAACTCGGTGTCTCATTTTCAAATTGAGCCAGAAGGTTATTATCAGAAACAATAAATAATTATCTCAGGAGATTTAATCTCTAACTAAGCTTTATAACTCATTATCTTTTCTACTTTAAACACTGCAAATATATTAGTTATTTATTAAAGTAGATTTTGTTCAAATTTCATTAGTTATTTCTCCTAAATTGATTTTCCATTTATTTAATTATATTTGCATATAATATTTATATAAGCCACTAAATATGACCACTAATGAACCAAGTACAAAAATAATTTTATATTATTCAAGACTCAGGAAAACCTTGATTCATACCCTACGATGAAAAAATAAAAGTGCCTCTTTAAAGACGAAGCAATAATAATATTGCTCTAGGATTGACTCAATACAGGAAATAATGAAAAATCCTGACCTACATTTAAGAATTGTGCGGGAACTCGTACTGAAAAAACTGATTAAATAATTCACTAGTTTTGGGGGAAATGGAGTCTTTGAATTGCAGAAGGATTTTCTTGTTTTTTGCTCCACCTACAAATTATTTTATACTATTTTACTTTGTACACTTCATTGCTATGTAGAGAAAATTTTATTTTCAAATTAACTATTCAAATGCAATGTAAAACATAAGCTGTCCTAATCATAACTTTAAATCATCAACCAAGAGCAATGGAAAGTTACTAAATTTAACAACTCTTGTTTTCTGAACACATGAATCTCCTCACCTTCTCAACATAGAGCGTGAATATCTATAAACTGCCAGTGAGTTCCTTTCGTAAGTACGTCTCTGGGCCTTGTCTCTCTGGTGAGCAGCAGCGTCTCCCCGTCCCTGCCAACGACTCGGATACCACTGATCCTCTTTCTAGGTCACTAGCAGTTTATATAGAGCTTCACTAAACATATCATGCTAATGATCTGTAAGCTAAGTTGTTAAGCTTTATCAATTATTTCCCAATAACTACCACACGTCTGATATTAATAAAGATTTAATTATTGCTAACATTTGAATATTTATTATGAATATAATATTTTCTAAACTTACAATAAATATTTTCTTACCCTAAATCTTAACAAAGCTAGTTTTACATCTTCCCAAATATCTAGCAACTTCAGTTCGTTTAGTTTTGGTAGTCTTCCACTTCGTTCAACATTTTCAACAGAGCCTGTTGCTCTACAAAAGCGTTACTTTACTTTTTCCAAGGCTATTGATACAGACAAACGAAACAATTAAAACAAAAAAAAAACAAGTAAACTATTGGATCTTTGGTTTATTAATGACCCACGGCAACGAACAGACAACCTAACGCTGAAAGAATAGAACAGATCGTGTATTTTTATAGAATACTGAACAGCAAATTTCCGAACGCACTGTATAAACAAAAACAATAAACAATTGTTTATGTAATATAGTAAATAGCAGTGTTCACTAATGTATAATATATTTGTATTTTAGTTTGAGGTCTGGTTGGCGTCATTTGAACGGATTTTGCTTTAATGTTGTGCTTTCACGTGGTTTTAAAACTTTTAAGTGTGAACACAAAATATAATGTACTTTAATCGTAAAATAAGTGTGATAACACTAAAAAATTTAAAAAATCCATATTTTTTAATCTTAAGGTTTTTGTTTTTGTTTTATAATATAGATTATGACATAAGCCTACTACATTAAAATTCCTACGCTTACAATTTAAATAGAACATACCACAACCCTCACACACCTTGCACTATATATATATATATATATATATATATATATATATATTGTCGTATACACAAATTTACAAAAAATAAGGGACTCATAATTTAGAATATTAATTTCAGATTAACAACAATTCTGGAAAAGAAAGATATACCGTAATATAAAATTGCTATTTATAATTAATTGTCTTATAATTTCGTATTCGTTACAAATTTGTTTATTTTGTCTAAAATTCGTTTAAAAATAAAATTGTCTAAAATAAAAATAAAATTATGTTGTTTTAAATATATCGAATTATGACAGCGTGTTTATAGTATTGTAACAATTTATTCGGATATTTGTCAATATCTCTGTCTATAAAAATAATAACCTACTTTTTAAAAGTGTAGATATACTTTGGTACCCTTAACATACAAGAGAAAAAATCCCAAGGTAATCTTGGAACGTTTTTGAATATATTAATCTAAAAAAGGAACCAAAATTAAAACTTGGATTTTGCGGTCAAACTGTTTTAGTTGTTTATATATCCAGGTCCAAAGGCTCTTTTTATATGATATTAGTTTCAGTTTTTGGGCCCATTTGAAGATTTTGAAGTTCCACGAAACATCATGAAGTATTTTTGTTTACCCAAATAATGTCAAATGCCTGAATAAATCATACGTTTTAATTACTAGTAATCATAGTTGTTTAATTACTAATTATATAGGGTGACTGTTTAAATAATAATAATGATGTAATAAATAATATGAAAAGTAAAAAAGTGAAATAGAAAATAAAATATCTGATGTCCAGGTGTTGAATATGATGGATTGCTTCGTAATGTGTAAAGTACGACGAGGTGGCGAGTAAGATTACTCAAGGGGAAAAAACTTGATGGATCGAAGTTTATATTGAAAATTAAAGTAATACTAATAACATATTTACGCGCGAGCAAACACACACACTCACACAAGCATGCACGTACGCACAATCACACATACACGTTTATGTACTTAACCTGAGATCTGCAATTTCATACACTCTCCTAAGATCCACTAAACATTATCATAGTTAACTAATAATATATTTCACATATTGCAATTACTTTTGTAGAAATCAGCATTTTATCTTGGTTTTCATCTTGCAGCATATTTGAAAAAAAAATATTATCCTAGTGAGATCCGACAAGTTGTGTAACTTGTAGTCGAAGTGTATTTAACACCAATGTGAGAACAGTCAGCAAATCCGGCCTTTAGAATTCGATACAAAGCGAATAACGACAGTGGTTAGATAGGGAAGTTTTTTTTACCTCTAATGTGACTTCTACTGTGCACTTTACTTGCTCATGAGCTGTTTTTTTTTAGTTTTAACTTGGAACATCCTATCTATATAAACACATTAGTAGATATTTTTTTGGAAGCTCCTGAATATACATATTTTTTGTCATTAAAAAGTATCGATAGGCTATCTCACATCCCCTTCCCACATATCTACTGTATTCTAGAAATGTACTGTCAAACCTGTACCCCATTCGACGTTCCAGCCTTCTAACTACAAGAGAGGGAGAACTGTAGTTAATAGGGGAGGTGTAATAAATTTAAGAATTGTCTGAGAGGTAGGGCTTTCCCTTTATTATGTGCATATATTAAATTAATTGTATTACCTACGTTTATTGTACATTGCATATGCTCTGATCACATAATCATTTTTAAATAATCTTTGTAGTATAATAATGAGCTATTCCTCTCTTTCAGAACATTTTTTTATAACTAAAATAATCGTAATGCCCACATGTATAAAATTTGGGAGGAAATACTTTCCACCAAATAGTATTCCAGCAGAATATATTTTTATTTATAACTGTTTAATAATGAAATATTACATTTTAGGCGTTATTTTTCCATAAATAACGTGGGACCAAAATAGCTGCAATCTCAATATCACAGGTTACTTTATTAAGCATTATGCAATCACCTATCAATAACAAACAAGGCTATGTAGTATGTTACTCAATTTAAACAAAATTACAAATTTAATATCCTACACAAATGAATTTTGTACTGCATCTCTTATAGTTAAATTTTGTGATGCAAATTTTACATTCAGTACTAAAAGAATTAGTGGTTCCATAAGTTTTATCTATTTTAAGTTACAATGAACAGGGTAAGAAACAGAAATAGTAGCTCATTCTCTAAAAGATTTTATATTTATAGCACCGAATTTGTTAGTTTGCATTATACGTATTCTTACATATCGTTATTTTAACAAAACAGCCAACAAAAAAGGTTTTATTTCTATATATTTTTAAATAAAAGAGTATAAACGAAACATTGAATGTAATTTCAAGACCAGTCTATTAAATTTTGCTGTGATTTTCTTCAATTTATAGATTCCACTTTCTTAGCAACTTTCATGAGATGAATTTTCTTGCGGAGTCCACTGACTGCAGCCTCTTTTTCGGGTTTTGTCCTAATTTTTTCAATACTCAAATTACCGTGTTTTACTTCCAAAACTGCTGCTTTAATATTTAAAGTATTACAACGTATATAGTTATGTTATATAAGTATATATAATTTAATAATGAATATAGTAAATATGTAAATAATATCCTCACTAATGAGGAAAATTAATTAAATTAATTTTAAAAAGACAAGCTTTCCAGAATAAATAAGGTAGAAACATTTAAATTAAATTACTATTGAAACAATTCCAGACCATGGAGGACAACAGGAAGAAAAAGAAAAAAATATTAGGTACCAAATGAAACAGGGAAAAGGGATATTGTTGGTACCAGAATGTGGTACGAGCAGGGTCAAATATTCAATTAAAAAGGATGCACGAAAAAATAATGATCTACTCTCGTCCTAAAATTTTGAAAGGTTGTAAGCTGTTTTGCTTTCCGTCGTTTAATTGAAAAATTTAGAAAACCCTCAAATAGTAGGAAGCTTGCTACAGGGTAGATGTTGAAAAAAAAAAAAAAAAGTCATCGGACGTGCCATTTTTACGTGTCTCCTTCAAGTAAAAAAGTGCCGGGACGAAAATAAATAAATAAAATAATTTAAAAGGTAAGATTAATATTGAAAAAGCATAATGAAAATGGGTAAAAATAGTATTTAAAGTTGCAGTCGTTTCAAGAAAATTAAACCGTTACCGTAAAACAGGAAATCGGTATACGAGCTTGAGACGAAATACTCCCCACCGAAATGGTCTAGAAATCAGATAACTAGGACCCTTAGTTCCACCATATTCAACACAGGAACCATTAACGGAGACGCCAGTCACTCGGATCCATCTTCTACAGGACCTTGAACTCCGCATTATTCACAGGTGTGTCGTAAATCTACTTACCCCTGCGCCTGAGGCTAAGAAATTTTTTTTTTTCGTTCAAGCAAAGTTATCACGTTTGATTATTTTATTACTTGTTTGTTATATTATGTAAGTTTTTGAGCTCAAATATATTTTTTTTAAATCACACGTGTGTCGACTTAATCAACCTAACTTAATAAGCAGAGAAATTAGAAGTTTGCATAGATAACATAAAGTCTCAAATTTCATAATAAATACAATTGCATTAAAATCATTCAATCTGTTTTAAAAATAAATTGGATTATTAGTTAACTCTCGAGTAATCTGCAGATAAGTTGGGTTTAAGGTTCTACGCTTCAGAGAATATTAATAATAGAAAATTTATATTTATTTAATGTTGGAGCTATAAGGTTACATGTAAAGTAAAGGAAATTACTGGATGGTATTTGAATGATAAGGGGGGGGGGTTCCATTGAGTTCCAGCTGCTTTATATAGCATAAACAAGAAACCTCTTTCATATTAGCTAATTACGTATATTATATAAATCAATATTTAGGAGCATTACTACATTAATATGTAATCGACATTGGCTAAAACTCTGCTCACGAAGGTTGCTCAAATGGCATATTAGAACATAAAATTTTTGAAAACCTAAGATAATAAAATACAGCTTTAAAATACCACGGACTTTAATCGTTGAAGAACTGCATCACGTACAATTTTAAAATATATTTTCTTAAGAATGTGATTTAATATTTATGATTTCACATTTCAAATATTATAATAACATTCATATTATAATAAACTTTTCACATATGAAGCTACGTGAAAATGTATACCTCTTCATTATGTATATCATTTTCACAATGATGATAGCAATATTAGTATGATTTTAATTATTACGGACTGAAACATATAGAATGTATAAAATTCTAACTTAATGAGGACCAGATAAACAATAAGTTGTGCAATGTTTGTACAAATTAAACTTATTTGATTATATATAGACGTTTATTATACACAAGAAAAATAATTATTGCGTCTGTCGTCATGGTAATTAATAATCATTTGCATATGCTACAATTATTTTTCACATAAATAACTGATATAATATTATTTATACTAATGACCGTAGGTACTTGCTGGTATTCCATTTCAAATAAATTAAATTAACTATTTTTTTAGTATAAACCACAATATTTTAATTGAAACTAGCCGACCATGGTCTCGCTAGTTAAAGCATTGTCAAGGATTTATACAAGAATAAGTCCTGTATAAGTCGTGTACATCAATTTATCATGGTAGTGTTAAATAATCTATATTTACTAATGTTTTAAAATATTACCCTTCAAATATATCCAAACTAGTTTAAATAAAGCAAAATTATTGTTCTATTAAGCCATTTGTAGTTATTGATTATTGTTTTGAAGCTTGCATTTAAATACTGAAATATAATTAATTAATTAATTAATTAATTAATAATTAACTTATTAATGCTTGGTAATAATTATTGAATAATCAATTTCATTTCTTTAAACAAAATAAAAATGAATGTTTGATGTTGCTTTTAAATATATTTTTACCAAATTATCTATCAAATATTAGATATTTCGTGTGAGAGTTTAAAAACAATTAGACAGAAAATTTACGTTTATAGTTTCTTTGACAATACATAACAAAAAAGAAGATAAATAATACTATATGTCATTCAAGTCAAATTTAGCCTTTGGTCCAAAGAGATAATATCTGTAGGAGTTGAGAAAACACGTGAACGAACTTATTTAATTCTATTAAATGATTGGTTTTTTGGCAGAGGAAGCCGAATCTTTAAATCCAAGTGCTAAACTACACATTTTCCCACCTTGTTTTCATGTGCACTGAATAAGGATAAATTACAAAACTAAAAGTAATATATCTTAGAAAATTTTATATTCGTTAAAAAAATAGCATCCACCTCAATGTTGTCTATAAATTATATTAAAATAAAAGAGTGTTATACTGAACTATATCACTAAAAATAAGAACAAATACATAAAGAATATTTAAATATAAACAGAAACTTAAGTAGCGAAAAATAAGGACTTATTTTATTATTTGGTTGATGACCTCCACGATTTTGCAAATATCGTTTTACATAAGGAGAAAACGTTTTAAATTCAACACTATTGTATACATATTATGTTCTAAAATCTCTTTCTATAATCATCAATCGGAAAGTGAATAATGAATTGTATCAAAAATAAATATAGTCGAAAAAACTACTCGGCCACAGATTATTATGGCTTCAAATAATTAGGGCTACGATGATAATTTAATTTTGTAAAAATTAGAGATATTGATTTAGTAACTATAATTATTCCAGGCGAGAAAGATAGTAGAAATTAATGTTAAACTGAATATGAACTCTACGGTGTTTGGATGTTCATAAAACTATATAAACAATAAATTATTTTCAAACAAATTATATAGGTTATGTTTTTTTGATGTTATAAAATAATAATATTCAGATTACTCTGTATGTGCTGTCATTAATTTAGTTTTTGTTCAGCACTAATGCATAAAAGATATTATAAAAAAATGTATAAATATAATTATTTCAATTAAATCAATGATCAAGACGAAACTATAATGTTTACCATATTGTTATGAGAACAGTTTAACGAAACCTAACCGTTGATTTTAACTCTAGTGTAATCTGTCTTCTTCCCACTATCGGAAATCTGTCAAAGTAAACTTCCTCCAGAATTCATGACAGATATGCGAACACAGAAGTGAGTAATGTAACTTTGACTTGTGACAACGTCATTTATAAGTTATTATATGGCGGTTAACAAAGTAACTGAATACATCATTTTAGCTGATGTTAGGAGAATGTAAATTGTGTTCACGAAATAAACAAGATAAACGTATATCATTCGAGATCCAGATTACAATTGAAAATAATAGCTCACGTAATGCCTTTAATTATACTTCAAACAACTCGTCAGTATGTAGGCTATACGTCAATCAACTCGAGGACTATTTGAACGATACTGTAGAACATACGAGTATATTATACCATTCTATTCTATTTAGCTTTGGAAACGTCAAATGTCAACAGCTGTACAATTTTTATATCATGTGTAATGTTTGAAGTAGCTTAATTTATTATCTCACATATTGTGTAAAATTGTAAATTCTATTGAACCAATTGTCATATAAAGTGAGTTAGAATAATTACGAGAAATGTAGAAAAAATTTGAATATGTTAAATTTATTCCCTTTTAAAATTGTCTTTAATTTTGGCAATCCACTGTACCAAATGAATTATTTCAGATATATTTTTAATTTATTATTATTTATCTAAAAGTGAAAAAGAAGTAGTCCCAGATTTAATTAAAACCTAATAACCTTCTTTATTTAAAAGATTAGAGAAATTGTGCGTTTTATTAATGTAGCCTTCTTAAGTAACATTACAAAAGGTTCCGTTTTAACGACAACTAGAACAGATAGGTATTGAAAGTTTTGTTACGTTATAACCTCTCTCTACATTTTTAATAAATAAAAATCGATTTTATTTAGGTATACGACATTTAATAGAGTAAGCTTGGATGGACAAAATATTAACCACGTATCAAACATAATAAACAATTGATTATTTTTTCTCAATCAGACTTAATAACAAAACATAGATTTCTGCTGAAAGCTCCTTTTATATTTACTGTATATCTCAGTTCCAACACTTAAAAAAAACTGTAGTATCTTCAAAAAATTGATTTACAACCCAATGTTACACACAATAGGGTCTATCTCAATTTAAGAACTTGTTTTACTGCCTTTTCTCCTAATTTAATTATAGTTTTGTTCAACAATTTAAACATAATGAGTTAGACATGTGAAAAATTAATTACAAAATTAGGAAAACGATATTTTTACGACTCACGTCCTCTGTTCCAATCAGTATACAGTAGTGACTGTATACTGATTGCTAATGAAGATTGATAGTTTTTCTTTAATGGGATGTCCCGTTGTAGATATTTAATATTGAAATTAGTGTGTTTTCATAAATTATTACTTAATGTCAAATATTCCAAATTAATAATTCAAATATCTACTTAATTAAACATTTCATCTATACCACTTGTTTTTTTTTCTCTTTCATAATGAAAGACTATTAGGCGTGTAAAGTTTATGCATATCACATAGTCACTTCGAACAAAATTACCAAAAAAATTATCAGATCTCAATAAAACCATTGTATACAACGTGACACTGTTATAGAAATTATAAGCAATATTTCTAGATAGAATCCTTCAGTCGTCAAATAAAATTTATTACACGACATTTTAACTCATATAAATGAGAAATATAAAAATATTATACTAATATAAGAGTGATACGAAGAAATGGGAACGTATCCATTCTGAATATTACGAAATCACTAACCTTATAATTATATTAACATTTAAAACGAAAATCATTTAAATGTAATTAATTTAGAGTAAAGTAATAACTTTATCAAATATAAATCCTATTTAAATGAATACCTCTCTGAGAACGAAGCAAGTATCTCGAATTAACATTAAAAGTTTTGTGATAGTAATGCACTAATGTTAGAAATGATAGTAATGTGAATGTAGAGTGAAAGAGTGCACTAAAATAAGTGTTATACGACGAATGTATTTTTATTATGCAAAGTACTCGTATTATTGAAAAACTTTATCATCAACATATATTTAAAGTATTGCGAATTGTGTATTGAGTATAAAAAAATAATTATGGGACATTATTAATCACGAAAGAAACATTATTATACAGAAACTATAACGTAAAGTAATGTTTAAAAATAACAATTAAAAACTTCAGAACATAATATGAAGAAACGTGTTTAAAAGAATAATTACTTTTTTTACTAGTGGTAAAAATTATTATTTAATATGAAGTTGAATTACATTTTATTCAATTTGAATTTTTTTTAAAACAAATGTATAACAATATTCTGAAATACTTAAAAGCTGTTGTAAAAGGAAATCTAAATTTGTGATAGGAATTTTTATAATAAAAAGATGAGTTTTGATGTCTGTAATTGAGAGAGAATTATGAATCAAGCTTTAGAAAATAGAAATATAGAAGGAGAAATATATATATTAATTTTAGTGAATAAAATATTGAATTTTACAAAAATAACAGGTTTTATTTATAATTATTTATTCCTTCAGAGCCAAGAAAATCATGTCAATAAGGTTGCTTTGAGTTAAAACTATAATTTCATATGGATTACATATTTTATGTTATTATTATATGGATAAAGATAAAAAAATCGTGCAATAAATTCAAAGTAAATAAACATAAATTATAGTTGATTTGATTGTTTACATAACAACTATATTTATAGTAAAGAACATGTAAAAAATACGTAATGAATATAATATTAAGTAAGAAATATTTAATTACGCAACACTTACAATTTGATATTATTTTTATTTTAAGCATACATTAACGTTAATAGGCATAATTAATATTAACTAAACTTAAATTATGATGCATAATAATTGAGGTGAAGATAGTTACGTGTATACATTATTAAATTTCGGTCCACTATTTCTGGTTAATCAACACTGATAAATAATCTCGAACTATCCAAGACATTTAGACATATAATTTAATTTCAAATATTTTATAAGACCTATTTTTATAAATTAGAAATTGTGAGAATTATTGTTGAAATAAATATATGTTTAATACTAAAAAATATCATATACTTTTTCATAAAAGGTATGGTTACTGTTTAATATAATAATAATTTTAATCAAATTTTGGAAAAAATATTACAAATATTTATTACAAAATTAAAAATGAAATATATATATAAAAAATAAATAACTAAACATATAATGAAATCACGGTTAATAAGCTTCGCCTTGGTTGACCTGTTGTCATTGCGAATTGAGTTAAAAGATGGTTTATGTGAAGACATATAGATATTTAGTAGACATGTCAATGAGATGAATGCATTTGTATCTTCTTGACATATTCTGAATTTAATAAAATCTTACAGCCGAAAAATTAACCAACTAAATTTTATAACATACTATATAATTTTTTTGAAGTACATAAGAAGTTAGTGAGATTAATTACGAATATTTTCAAGTTATGGTTTTCTTTTGAGGTTACAATATTTAAAACTTTACTTTATTGAACATAATTGAAATTAAACGCCCTATAAACCCTTAAGGAAATCTTCAACCCTCTTGTCGCTCTACATTAATTCATTTCCAAACCGTTTCATTAAACAAATACTTATGAGGAATTTAGGAAGAAATGTAATTTTAAATTGAAGCCTTGATTACACCGAGTAACATTAATGAATTTAATCAAATTTCATCTCGGTTTTAATTGCGTTGCACATTTTCAATAAGTATGTCTAACTCATCTAGAATTTATGTTACTCTTTAAAAATCGGAGAAGGAGAAAATTAATCTTTAATCTTGTACCTAACCCTATCCCAAAGTTCCTCTCGTTATTGGTTAACTAACTTATTATCAAAGCTATTACTATTCTTTTTGTTTATATTATTTATGAATTACGACATCAACACACTATATTCGATTGGTGTTTCTAAAGTTTATTTATGTACAATTCAATTCTTATTTAGGTTTTTTTGTAAGTCAAATATGACATATCAAATTATATATATATATATATATATATATATATATATATATATATATATATGCATAATTTTAAAACCATATTAAATGTATTAATTTATATTGTTTTATTAAATAAATTTACGTTCCCTATATAATATAGACGTAGAAGTAAAGATGACTTTAAGGTTGAAAAATATCTCTTAATTACAATGAGGTAGTAAAGAAATTTTTTAAATTAATAATAATTAATTTCATTATTAAATAAACAGTAAGTTTTATTTTATATACAGTTTTGTATACATTATTTCAAAAAATTAATTTAAAACAAAACGACAGAAATTATGGTACACAAAGACATTTATATTATTAAGGCATATATTTAAATTAACTATGTTGATTTTAATTTGTTTTATTTGTACGGCAAAAAATTATTGAAAGGTAATGTGTGCTAAATTACTATTATATGGTGATCATTATGTATGTATTTAACAACAGGTTGTGCTTCTACATAGGCTATTATAAGCAACTCACACATTGTCCTATAACGGATATAATTGTTTGAAGATAAACGTATTAAAATAAATTCGCACAGAATGTCAAAATAATAATTTTTTTTATGTAATAGATTGTCAAGGGTGACGTTTAAAAATCTCGAACAAAACAAAATTTACAAAAAAGATTCGTTTCAAATAAAAATAATACTTTCACTTCGAGCAGACAAGTAGTAAGTTATAGGCTTTCTTTATTTATAAATGTACACACTCATAAAATCTGAGTCTTCTTTTTGAACTAATTTAATTGTTTCCATAATACATTTGACTTGCTTGGTTAATAAAAATTATTCACAAATCAACTCTTAAATGTTAGCTTTTTACAAACGATTTGCTTTTTATATATCAAATTGTTTTGATAAAAAGGTTTATTTGATTATTACACAAAGAAATAATGTTACAGTTTTGTGTAAAAATAATACTCATAAAATAAGATGTTAGTTAACTAAAGTTTTTATTTCTATAAAGTATGCAGGATAAAATATTAACTCTGTAATTGGTTATAAATAACTCACATAGTTAGGGCACGAACGGCTTGTATGATATACCATATATTTTAAAAAGATAGGTAAATAATATAACCTCTATTTGAAATCATATCCCATTGACCAACTTACAAGTTATAGTACATGACGATTGCTTTTTGATACAAGAAATTAGAAGATTTGTGTTTACAAAAAAAGGTTGCTTGTTAATATAAATTACTATTTGTGGAAACTTACTTTGTTTCCTCTATGAAAATGTGTGTTTATCTATCTTTCTATTAATGTGTGTGTCACATTATATTATTAAAAAGCTAAGTCGGCCCTTTTGATTTTTCAACTCGAAAACTGTGTAGCCTAGGAAAGTGAAATTTTGCACAATCATAGACCTTAGTGAGAAACGGCTAAAACACAAGTTTCAAGTATATAAGTCAAGTGGTTCCTAAGATGTAGTTTTCTGAAGTTTCAGAAATCTCCATATTGAAACTATTTCGATATATAAAAAAAACAAATAATTGTAAATAAAAAACAAAGGTATCAGCTGTTGGAAATTAAATACATTTAAGTGTGTTTAAACTCAGCCATTTTAAGATGATTATTTTATCCTTACACTGTAAATGTTAGCAAGTTTTACTTAATTTTACTTATATTTCTTTTTTGTTTTGTGCAAGATCTTATTTTACGTGGTTGTCTTGAGATTGTTTACATATTGTTTGATGCCTTTACATCCTAGTATATAATAACTTCTTTTATAAAAAATTACCCAAAATATATAATTGCGATACCGTTGTATTGCCATGCGATTAATCCACAGGTTAGAAATTACAACAAAAATCAGTTGGGATCCCATATAAAAATTCATATTAAAAAAATATAATTCAAGAACAAGCCTAGCTTATAAACTATTTCATGCTTTAACAAGTTTATCTTATAATTTATGTTTATCTACTAAATCAAGTACAAAGGAAAAACTGACAATTAAATGTTTATTTCAATCGTCTCATTTGAATTTTTGAATACATTTGAAGTGTTGATGGTATATGTAGAGATCTTTTGTGGTCTTTACAAAAAGGAAGTTGACATCCTTTTGCCTTTCAGAAACAAAGGGATTCCTATTCGAGTGAAAACAATGCTGAGAATTGCTGTGATTGCGAAATATAGTTTCGTTGTTTTAGAATTTGAGATAGCTGGCTATGTAGTATTTCTTCCATTTGGAATCTAATTTTATATTAATTTTTTTCAAATGTTTTACATAGCAAACAATATCCATTTAAACTAAGTGAAATAAATAAAACTATCAAAGTTCTAATACCAAGTTGTCTGAATGAAGTATAAATCTAGTGAAAAAACATATATAATCCAACACTCATAGTGATTGTTAAAATATATATATATAATATAATATATATATATATATATATATATATATATATATATCTATCTATAATATATATATATATATATATATATATATAGTTTTTGTTCCATGATTAGAGATATAATAAAATTATAGAATAATTTGTGGTAGGGGTTTAAGTGTTATATTTTTTTCACATTTTACTTGTTACCACAGTGCTCTTTTAACATCTAATAATAAACTGACTTACAAAAAAAAAATGAGAAGGTAACGAATTTTGTATTGAATTTGACCTTATTACATACCAACTTTAAAATTGATGAACGTGTATATGTTAAACCCATTTGATCAAATATTAAGTATATCCTCACTGGATAAGGTAACTCTATAGAAATAAAGGTTTATTAAAATAAGATCAGATGATCCAGGAATTATAAGATAACAGAGAGACGTAGAGTTTGTATAGTATATGTAGAGATTTTAATGAGTAATTTAGTAATTTTAATGTAGAAGTAGAGTCTAGTTTACGGAGGGGACAAATGAAGTTTTCAGGGAGTGAAGTAGTACTGCAAAATACATTCCCACTGCTAGAAACATAAACATTTTGCGTTGCATTCATTAAAATATATATACCTCGAATTAAAATTAAAATATATATATCAAATTATTAGTACCAGAGTGAAAATAACAAACTGATAACATAAGTATCAATTTTATAATTGGTAATATATATATATATATATATATATATATATATATATATATATATATATATATATATATATATATACAGTTATATACAGTTATAATATATATATATATACAGTTATTATACGTTATATATATATATATATATATATATATATATATATATATATAGTTGTAGAAACGTCAATTATACCAGGCAATATGGATATCCTTTTAATTGCAATTAAAAAAGTTGTTTTAACTAGAAAACTACTGCATTAAAAAAAGTTTTCATTGCTATTTAGTGGTTTCACCTACCAATTTTATTGCAGACAATAGATATATTTTCACTGAGATAAATAATAAAATGTATAAAATAGGTTGTAAAATGTGCGTTTCCTAATCTCCTACAATACAAAAACTGTTATAACTCGAAAAAATACTTTAAAAATTTCCAAAAAGTTTTCATTTTCAATTAGTATTTTAATCATATCTACCCAAACACTGTCACAGAAAATTTCAAGAAAATTTATAAACATGTCACAAAATGTGGTTTTCGTATGACTCTCACAGATAAAAAAATTTTCAACAATTTTTATTAATTAATTTAAATCAACAAGTAACAAATCAAATTAAATATTAATAAATCAAATTATATATATTAAAATACCAGGAGAAAACATACCTACGTAGGAAAGAATATCAATTGAAAATCGCATGAGCGGTTTTTGAGTTATAAGCATAAAAAGAGTCGGTGCTTTTTATATAAGTCAAGAAAAAATATTTGGAATATATTCAAATATATTTCGTAGACATATTGATCTACATCTGTTTTCTATAACGTGGTAACTGAACATAAAATGTTACATGCTACATTAGACATTACTGTTCATTGCACCTCAACTCAACACACAAACATATAATACACGAAATGGTATTGTGAATGTGTTATTGAATTGTAACTTATACCTGAACAAATTTTAATAGGTAGATTTACACCCCATCTTTTGAAAAATGTTCTTATTTTGTTTGAATTATAATATGTCCTAAGTTTGACTGGAAAAAAAACCTTGAAGAAGTACCAAGTAAGTCTTATTTAATAAACAATTCTGAAGATGTTGGATTATTGGAAATATATGCATTTGTTTTTCATATTAAAACACAATTTCAAGTAGGCAAATTGTAAATACTCGACAAAATCACTCGAAAGTTGCAAGGCAGACAAAAATACGTAGATAAGAGAATTGTGTATGGAATGAACTCTGAGCTTGGCAAATGGGTACACCAGCCAACGACTTTTCTAAATGCGACAGATCCCTGTTCACTCGGATCTGTATAAAAATCTTTGAAATGGTTTTATTACAAGAGCAAGGAAGGGACAAATTGTGATGAAACAGTACTTACATAGTTTTAATCTGTGTGCCTTACTTCAATCCTTAGCATGCTTTGAGGTCGAATCTTTGAAGAATCCGATGTAATTGAATCTAGTTAACGTTTGTATCGGAAGGTTCACTAATCTAATCTGTTCCATCATAAACGTTCATGTACCAACATAAACGTGCGCTATTCCAAAAACCACTGATATGAACTTAAGCAACCTTAAAACTTATATATCCGGGAAAAAACCAGCTCAGTTTCAAATATTCTACCCAACACTTAACTTTTCCTATTCTATGTATATTTGGATAGTAAGAAAACATATTGAACGTTCTGGAATTTAATATTATAATATACTTTACTATCCTGAAATTTGGCAATACATTTTATGAAGACCTTGTTAAAATGGATTCTTTATCTTATTTTATGGAGGAAATACTTCTAACAGGTATGCCTTTTATTACATTAGTTCTGGAGTGCAAGGCGCCAAATGAGGCTATGGAACGTCTTGTTTAAGCAGTCGGGGAAGATGTGACATGAAATCAATCCTGATCTGTATTTCAACAGCTTATGGATGACATCTGGCAATCGGTAACACCTGATGTTAGAAACCGGCTATATTGTTAGTAACTTATATACACTTTTGTAGTTTTGCTTCAAAAACTGAACATTGTTAATAATGTAAGAAAAAACTATCTGTTTTAATTAATTACTGGTTTTAAAAAGGATAATGAGAAGGCGACCATTAAAAAAATACTTCAAACAATAATTTCCGATTATTGGTATTTGTTGTGAATGAGAGGCCGTACGTCACATATTTCTTTAATTTATGATATTATTATAGATTTAAAAAAATATATATTATTTGAAAAATATGTTCAATAAATAAATTTAATAATTTTGGAATTTTGGAAAATAATATAAAATAAAGAAACAGAAAAACATAACAAAATAACAGTTTTTTTTTTAAATAAGGTGTTGATTTGAAGGAAAAAATTATAAATAAACAATGAAGGCCACTGCTAACTCTTTTCAAGGAGCTCCGTCGTTTTATAGGTTAGTTTAAACAATATAAATCCTTGGAAAGCCGATTTTGTGAAGCATTAAACTGCATTGCATTTCAAAAGATGTATCAGAAATATTTTTAAGGAGAGTTTAAGAACATGTGGTGGTCGCATAAAATTAGAGCAATATTATACAAATACTTATGGAAAAAAAAAATAGGAAAATATTTATTTCTGCTATAGGCTATGTCTAAGATCTTTGGAATTATAAATATGTGTTTTGATAATAAAATATAGTAGATAACTAATTATCCATTTTTTTTATTTTTTATTATTAAAACGTCAAGATTGAAAACGGCTAACCTAAATAATCTAAGTGAAATAATAAGAGATTCAGAGAAATGTGGGAGTTTTAGTTTTACAATTCTTTATTCAAGTATACAACATTAGTTTTCCATTTTGTGAGATTATTATTTTTCAGTCGCAACGGTTTTTGGATTTTGAGGATATATTATTTTTTTTTATTTATTTTTTTTTTATCTCTTTAAACTTACAACCTGAGCGTCCGAATAAATTTCTTAGAACTCTATACTTTGTGTCACCATGTGAAAATATTACTCTATCTCGAAATTCTCAAAATCTCTTCAGAAATATTCAGATATGCCAAGTATTAAAAATATATGCCAAGTACTAAAAATATTTAGGGATGGGCTTATCTTGGCCTAAAGTACACGTCGTCACGGTTACTGACTCACTCCACCTTGTACCTAGTCTACTTTGTCTACCACTTTGTCTATCAATGTACAGCACAAAACCCTAATTTCCACAAAAATCTAAATGCTTTGATAAAATCACACTTTTAGCATATTACGAGGGGTTGGTCCCGTTGTAGTTCATAAGGGCATCAGAGATGCAACGGTATTGTATTCGCATTATAACTTATAACTATATCAGTGGCACATAAATAGTTGACTAATTTCTATTTTTATTAACCTAAATTTTATGATTGTTCTATAATTGAAAATATATCCTGTTTTATAATATGGAAAAAGTTTACGTTCATTTCATATTCTATATAGCCATAAATGTTAATTGTGATATGATAAATGACTTTTATAACGATTCAACTTTAATATTATGTTTACGCGCTTTTAATCCAGTATCAAGGGAGGTGGTGTAGATCTTTACATTGCAATCCATCAGCCACTGATATGCTGAATAATAACTAAAATTAATAATGAGCTTTCAGTACCCTTTCAACTAAGTTTGGCTCAGATAATGATGACAGATTGTTACGCACCACTTTTCAATTATATTTAAGATTTTATCTTTCAAGTAATGGTTCTTCACTTTTTTTCATATCAATAATAATCTCAATTGTATATGATTATTTTAATTTGAAATATTTCTGAACATTCATCACTGATTATAATTTTAATTGTAATGAAAAACCACAGTCTATTTCAGTTTAAATTTGAACTGTTGATTATTGTAAATTAATTCCAGTTTACTATTAGTTTTCTAAATGCGGAATATAAAGTTAAGTAAAATTTCTTAATATTTCGTTATTTTATCAGTTGCGCAAATTTAAATGTTAATAATAACTGCCAGACTAATTAAAAATATAGTTCTAATTATTACATACGGTTTTCACAAATTTAAATGAAATTAATCACACTTTTAAAAAACACACTTTTTTATTCGGGATTCACATAAAATTTCTGAATGTATAACTTTTTCGTAAATGTAAGAAAGGAGGGAGAATTCTACTTAAAAGGATTAATTAAAACGTATAAGTTATAAAGAGAATTATATATATATATATATATATATATATATATATATATATATATATATATATATATATATATATATTAATGAAAGTATTTATTTTTTCTTAATGAGAGCTTGAATAAAGTTTTCTATTATTTTAGTATTTAATTTTTTTAATACAAATACAAATTACATCAATATTACAAAATATTGAAAGAAGACCCTAAAATTGCTTTGCTTGTACCATAAACACGTCCTTAGAGTCAGTCTTTTGATTAAAATCGAACTTATTAATGACTGCGAACTATGTTCATTTTCTATAAATTAAATTGTTCCTGAATCGTAATATTAAAACAAAATTTTACGAAATTTTTGCACTCATTTCGGTAAACTACCTCAAAGTTTCAGTAATCGAAATAGGCAGAATCGATTTGTGAAATTGTGTACTTTATAAAAACACTTTGGCTGATTTATGGAGATGAATACATTTTATTTGTAGTTACCTTTTGTATGAGTTCTGCTCACTGTCCAGTTTTTGTTTTTTAATATTTTCCTTTTTTTTCTTTTTGGTGACGATCGTTTCCCGTATTTATCGAAAATATTTTATTTTTCTCTTTTGCATTTGTATAAATGCATTTCAAATTTTAAATGAAAACATTGCACAACACATAAACACATATTATAACACATGAAACAAAAAATACAACGCTTAGGACAAAATGAACTGTTTAATTCTTACTGTAAGGAGAACTCGTACAAAAGGCCTACTTTATACATTTATACAGGTACTCGTACATTTATAATTCCCAGTCCATAAGGGAAAAACAAAACATTATTTTATTTGTGTTTAGAATTTGATAATTGTTTTATAAAAATTTTTAGAGCCAATTTTGAGATTCCGTGGCCATTTAGTATGGTACTTTTATCTGAAATTTCAATCTAGTAGACAAATTAAAAAATTCTCGATATATGTGCAAAAGGTGCCCAAATATATATAATTTGAATAATATTTGTCTATGCGTTTGGGCGGTAGATCACTGAACATGCTTCAGACAGACAGACAGACGACAGACGACCGATGGTTGACAACAGACAGACAGACACGCAGACAGACGATAGACAATAGACAATAGACCACAAACGACAGGAGATAGACGACAGACCGTAGACAACAACGACAGAAAGACATCATTTCGTAATTCGTTTGTTGGGATCAGAGGACGTAAAAAAAGTTATATCTGCAAAAAACTTGACATAGATTTTTTGTACCATCAATTAACTTTCTCTATAACCACGTATGTGTACTTAGAAAGTAAAATAAAAGTTTTAACTAATTACTAAAATTCATCAAAAAGACTAAATTATGTTATGTTTGTGCAGTAACAATAGACAATATTGCAATGGAATGTACACTGTGGGCTTGTTTACTCGTCGGTTTATGTTTAGGGTGTGGTATAACCAATTTAATTCTATTTAATTATCTCCTACACTAACTCGTATTTTTATAAACAACTACAGTTAATTACCTATAATTTCTCATAATTAATTTTAATATTATAACGTTCAGAAAAAATCAACTTTATAAATAGTTAAAAAAAAAATATATATATATATATATATATATATATATATATATATTATACGTAACAATATAATTCATTGTACCATTAAGGATGTCTTACATTCCTTTCAGCACTACACACTTTCTTTTATTATAGTTCTGAAACAGATCAGTGTTTGCAGACGGTATACAATACTTGCATTTGCATTTGTAGAACCGATATTCGTTACAAAT
This sequence comes from Aphrophora alni, assembly GCA_963513935.1. Classification (NCBI taxonomy): domain Eukaryota; kingdom Metazoa; phylum Arthropoda; class Insecta; order Hemiptera; family Aphrophoridae; genus Aphrophora; species Aphrophora alni. The sequence continues at coordinate 121,383,670 of OY740767.1, read as the reverse complement.
AATTGTTCTTATTTTCCGTTAACACTGGGATAGGTTCTGAACATTTATTGACTGTAATCCTGTACCTACAACTCTCGTCTTTTTTACTTGCTAAGTGTTACTCATATTTTTAATTTAAATCGTAATTCTAAATGATTTGTACAGGTTGAAAACAGTCGTGGTATTAAACGAATTTCTTTGATTATAACAGTGTTTGTGCCTAACATTTATTGCATAGTTATTAGTAGTATAGAGTTTTATGATATTTATAAATAAACAGTGGAAGAATTTTAGTATTTTAGTTAATTTAATAAGATGTGTATATATTGCCAACACATTACCAAAATTTGCTCAAGCGTAAATATTTGCAAAGTAACATGGGAAATATTTGTATATTGAATTTGATATTTCGATCTCCTACTCTCTGGATAGGCAACATTGCCCTTGGGATATCATAGTTTTTCATGTTAACTTGTTTTAAAATTAAATATGGGCTATTGACACAATATAAGGATCTCGAATTGAGGAATATTAAATTATTGAAATACTAAAGGTAATCTTCATTAATAGATTATTTATGATCTGGGAATTGTCACTACTAAAGAGGAGATAGGGATGGGTGTGTGGTCACTGTACCTCGGTCCTCTTATTGTCAAGAAGCCATTTTCAAGTACAATTGCTGCGTTTAATTTTATTATGCCATAAACTAAAGCGGTAGGCAGAAGTAAAAGTTATTTCTATATATTTTATATCTAGACTAACTGGCTAGAAAAGTTGCTTTATTGTCTGTAGACCTCCTTAGATGATGACGTAAACCACCGTCGCCAATACAATGAACTTACAAAGAACAAAAACATTATTATTCCAAATGATACCACATCTACATCCTTAATGAGAACCTTCTTTATCCACAATAATGTAAATTTTACTTTAATAAAAAGTAAAATATCATGAATAATGTAAAATGCTTCGTCTGTTTGCTGCTAGAAATAATAATAATGACATCGCAACTAGAGGATAATAATAACAAAATACTTTCTACAGGATGAAAAGGGGAGGAATAACAGAGAGACAAAATTAAAAAAGTTTATTATTAGAGTAATTTAAAAAATTTCAAATAAATTATTTAATTAAATAATTAGATTTTTATCGGACATTTTTAATCTATAACGATTCAATGACCAAACCGTTACTATACACAAAAACTGCTATTTTATACAATATTATGTTTACAAACTTTATTATAATAAAAATGAAAAAAGAAACTGTAGCAATAAATCAGACTTGAATTAATAGAGAACTATTTTACAGGGTGCAGAGAATTCAGCTGTACTAAATAACCTGATCGTAGAACATTCCTAAAAACAGAGCAAATATTATTAATAAGTTACGCTTTAATAAGACGATTGCTATAATTTGTATATATATAACACTATAAAGTTTTTTCAAAATTATAAATCAACTCTTGTTATCAAGTGTAAACGTGGCACCTAAAATAGAAAATCACAGACATGATGGAAACTAAAACTTAATCTATAACCTAAGAAAAGAACTCAAACGTAAAACTTGAGACCCATTCGGGTTAAGCCTTATGCCATCCATGAGACAGACTTTCTCATGTTTGGCTCACACTAGCTCCAGATCTAAAAGCGGACAACCAGCGAACACCTGCAGAGCTTCAGTCGAGACATTCTCACAAGTTTTTACCACCAAAACGAGATAATAACGGTGCACGCAGGGGCTGTAGACAGTCACACCATAGGTGTGCCTACTATCTCTAGGCATACACTACTATAAATTTCTTGAAGTACATATCTCTTCAATCTCCAGTCCGTCATGCAGAATCGGCCATGCAGCTGTCTGCACTCCTAGTCGGAATAGCTCGTCCATACCTTGGAACAGTGCAGTAACTGATTTAAACGGTCGCCATTTTAAAACGGAACGTAACATAAATATTTGTTATATGTATATCAACCGGCCTAAGACAATATAACCTTATTCCGGTATTTCATATTGATTGATTGATATGTTTGGCTGTTACTTCATAAACTACATTCAGGACAAATTTCAAATGAGCGCTTTTACAATACAAAATAATCAATTTTCAAGTTGTTATAGTTAAGAATTTCACTATAACTTCCAGTTTAATCACAGAACATAAAATCGACCCCCCCCCCCCGTTTGTATTGTACACACATATGTGTGTGCACGATCGTGTGCAACACCCTCATTAATTGTGAATAAAACTTTTTTTTTTTTCATTTTATAATTGCCATAGGCTCTGAGTGGATTACATTTCCCACTTATAAATTATTATATAACAGTACTGTAATAAAAACGCTGCAAGCTTCGTTACTACTTTAATTGTTTTTAGAGTTCATTTTATATAATGAAAAAATGAAGGGAGAAAATATAATTTTCAACCTAAAGATGCTAATGATATAAAGCTCATATTGAGATTGTTAATAACTTGAATATTCTACATAGTTTAGAAATGTTTAGTTATTTACAGCATCCCTTTTTATATAATTTACTTGAAAAAAATATAAGGTAACTGAATATTTTATTTGTCGACTATAACTTTGGTCTCATTACAAAAACAAAAAACTAATTCCGTACAGAGACAGAAAATGTTAGTTGCCAAATTTGCATGACCTAACATTTTACGTATACTCCTTGGTTTAATTTAAAAACTAAGACTTATTTCAGTCTATTAGTTATTATATGTAGAATTTATTTACTCAATTATGTATATAATTTTTATAGTTGGAACATCTTTGAAGATAACGCAATTATAAATATTTTTATGCAATCTGTTTGAACAATGCAAATTTTTATTTTCCTAACCAAGCTTCAAAATATTAATTTTATTCCTTTACTGGACTTACATGCGCAAATATGAAATTCAAGCTGTTCGGCATAAAAGAAAAATGTAAGGTAAAACATTGTAATTTTTTTCATTAATGTTCATAAATCTAAATATCCTAAAACCTTATAGAGAAATTACAGCTTCAAATGTTTTGGTTACATTATCATAAAATCTTAATGTGGGTTCTGCAAATTTCACGCGGCAAATATTTTATGATATTTTAAATATTTAGCAACTAAAATTAATAGTAATTTTTTTAACCCCATTATTTTCTTAAATTGAATGCAATATTTCTATAATTAAAAATAACTTTTTTTCTGAATCTACTCAGAGATAATAAATAAATAAAAATATAATAAAAGTTATTTTATCCATATATCAAGCCAAATGTACTGTAAATGTGACAGCTGGTGGAGGCGAACTAAATGACTTCACATCAATCACACTGACTGCTGTTCTTGCCAAAGTTTCGGAAATTGCGAGATGTCTGGATAGTACCGCATATTTATGTATTCATTACAACTGATGGAATCGGTGTCTTATATTTGGTAGTTTAGTTTACACGACAGTCAGTTGATTACAGGTGATCACTGTTTATTGTGAAAACCAACAAGTACGTTTATTAAATTCACATTATAAAATATTTATATTTGTAGCGTCTGTTTATTTTCTTGTGTAAAACACATTAGTGGCTGTGATGAAACAATTAAAAGTAATAATATAAAAATATAATTACTCTCATTTCGCCATTTTTTTAATTACCTTGATATTATAATAATAAACTATTACATTTTGATAATATTTATACAATAATTTAAACACCAACATATATTATTACCTTGTTACATTTAATGCAAAGGTATTGATAGTTTTAAATACAATACATGAAATTATATAATTAATTATAAGAGTTGTAATTTCAGCATTGAAATCCATTATTTTGTTGCAAAAACTTAATTTCTGTGATTATATTTTTGTCATCTTGTAGTTTTTAATATTAATATTTTTACTACACTATATCCCATCTTACTATTAGTCTTAAATGAAATGAGGGTGTAAAAAGAGAGAAATTTACCAGCAAGTGCTTTTCTTGACAGCAAAGATAAATAAATTATGAAGGTGAACGTTGCGTATCCTATTAAGTCCACATTTTGGCATCATGCATTTTCTACTACGACTTATGTTTTTAAATTATTTGGAGACCACTTTTAGTGAGTCAGGAGGTATTTGTAAGGTTTGTGTAATATGTTATTTATTTATAAATTATTGGTGTTCTTATTTGAAAATAATAATATCAAATTGAAATCAAATTACTAATTTTCAGAAGTATCAAATTTCATATGCTGCAACAAGCCATCTTTGTAAGTTAAATTGAATCTTGTATATCAACCAATTTCAGTATATAGAACCAAGCGAAATATAATTACAATCCACTTGAATATTGGCGTTAACCTTATTTCTAAATATCGATTTCAGCACGTTATCAAGGTGCTTTAATTATTTTAAAATCTTTACGTAAATATTTATGTTGTGTTATGTATTTGTGTTATTTATTTGTTAATGTATAAGATTTGTATGTAATAAAACATACATATCGCAAATGTCTGTGTTTTTCTTCTTCATATCTATTAAAAATATAGGTTCAATAAGGAGGGCAGATAGGTACTATAATTATACCATACTTTTTTGTCTTTTTCAAATATACAGAAAAAGTTGGAAATACATTGACTATGTAAATTAAAAAGCAGTGTCTCTACTCAGCATATAATGTAACCTTCACATAACACTTCATTTATAATAAACCTAACATAGTTATTTCATTTACCCACACAGTTTTAACGTTGCCTGTTAAACATGAAAGATTAAATCAATATTGTTCATAATTATTAAATAAATCAAATTGCATATATTATATTCGAAAATTATTAAATCAAATTATTCCTAAATCAACAGAATAAACAAATATACATAAAATTATTTAATAATCTTCAGAAAGAACAAAATTTGAAAATATAAAAGCATAGTGACAAGGTGAACATAAATATTACTACTAAACATACAATATTTCTCAAATTTCTCTCAAAGTTTATAAATACCTAATTACAAATTAACATTCAAACACTATTCAACAAGTTAACCAATTAATGTAAACAAGTAATCCTTCACGCATTTCAAAAACAACTAAGCAACTCATTAAATAAAGATAAATTAACTGTCTATAATTTTTTTTTCCAATTAACTTTTATCAAGTAGGCCTAAATCAACTTCAAGTCTACAATCAACAAATAATAAAGTAAAGCAATAGAGTTTTTTAGTACATACTAAACTCATGGCCTATAACAATTCAATAAAACTAAACAAAAAATTTCAACTAGTTGAAAACCTTTAAAAGCTCTTTGATTACAGCTGGAGAATAGGGCTTACAGTGACTCAGCTTCGTGGTAAATTTCTCTGGTTGTTTAAAGATATAAAATACTTAAATACCCCCCCCCCCCGTGTCCGAAGAAAAGAGTTGGTCAAGAAAGATCTGATAGGAATGATGAAAGAGAGGGATCTAACACAAGATTACAAGAAAAAATAAGTAGATATAGCTAGGTCACTCACGATTGCCACCCCCATACTCACTATAAGGGAATACCTGAGGGTAGACTGGGATCGTCGATATTGGATTTTCTGGACTTATAGCTTGATAATCAGCATGTGACTCCTAAATATGTTCCCATTCTGTTTTCCTTAAATGTGGTGGTAGATTTTGTTTCACAACAGTTTTGTTTTGAATGACGTACATTTCCGTGTAATAGATATAAGGAAGTTAGCAAGTAGTGATTTGTATACAATACAAAAGCAATCAATTGGAATAGTGGTGTTTGTGACAGTGGTCCACCCTATTGTGTACTTAATGTGGAACAATTATCTCAGTTATGTGCATTCTTTTGTTATATTTATCATAGAGATTGCGGCTGAATGCCGGTCTTGATGAGGTATAACCCCCCCGCCCTTTCTGTTGCTTTAGCGTTAGTGATAGAATTCAATTTCAAAAGATTATAAAAATTAAACAGTTTGATAAGTCCTTTAACCCTCCTCTCATGGGTTCATATCTTACCATAGGAAGATTGTAACTAATATAGTTTATTATGATTGAAAAAAATTACCTTCGGCTTTTGAAAATATTTTATGGTTTTCAAGTTGATTTGAGAGAAGGTAGTCTTTTAGGCGTCTTTCATTTATGCCATTACAAAATAAATTCAAAATAATTTAATTTACCAAATTAATCAACCTAATTAACTTTAAATTTGTGTCCCGAATGTTTGTAAACATTGTGACGTTAAAAGTTCTAAAATGATACATAATTTAGACATTATATTTTTCGGGGGATTTACCCCAGCTAATAGAATTTAAATTCAAAGCTGGATTTTTGTACGTTTAAATATGGCGCGAATACAGTCTTGATAGTCCGTTAATTTTGTAATTGTATGGCATTTAACGCAGTGAAACATGCTTTGAACTTCTGTTTGAGAACAAACGTTCAGATTTCCATTATTGTCAATTGATCAAATCGTAGTGTTTTTAAACTGGAGACAATACAAATTAAAAACACTTCTTTTAGGAATTTCATTTGTTATCGAGGCAAAATTGGGAACCGAGATCATCAAATGAGCATAGACCACACAACAGTTATATAAATGATATATTGGTTACTGCGTAAGCAAAGGTTTAAATGAGTGCATGGCTTGGACAAGTACGTGACAAAAAAGATTATAAATATATAAAATAGCGGCAGTAATTGCATAAATATACAAAGGATAAGTTTCAATTACCTTCAAACGTAATTAAATGAAACTCCCCTCCTATTCTTTTCTATAATAGGATGGATATTATTATGCAGTAGTTGTGTTATAAATGTGCAGTAGTTGTTCATCAAACTGTCAAACTCGTTTATTTTAAGATTTTAAGTCATATTAGAAAATTATTTTATAGCTTCATATCTAATTGCTTCAGGTCTAGATATAAGCTAGTTAGAAGAAATATAAAAATTGAATTTTTATCATTGTTTTGAAGAGTATTTTATTATTTTTTTATTTTGTTACATAACAAATAATAAAAAAAAGACCGAGACACGTGTTTTTAGCTAGTAAGAAATAAGAACTCTTGTAATTTTTTCTAAAAAGAAAGAATAACTAAATTCCGAGATATAGATGACTGAAAAAGTTCAAAAAAGAGGGGAGAGAAAATAGAAAGTTATCAATCAAAACCAATAAATAATTTCAGAAAGCAGTAAAATCAAAATTAAAGATTTAAATTCATTTATGTCTCTTAGAAAAAATGATCATAACTGTAATTAAATATATTTAATATGAATAATGTAAAGTATACCCTAACAATGTTCATCAACAATCATCTGGTATCAATAGTTTCCAAGGCAAATATACAAACAATCATTATTTTATTATTGTCATTCTCTTCTAATGGAAAGCTGGAAGTTTATAACTTTTGCTTTTTTAACCATTTGTACCGGCTGTTTTCTAGCTTACACTTTCGTAAAGAATTGTGTTGAAGAAGAACTTATTCAAGAAAAACAGCACGAAGATTAAATAAATCATAAAGAAAATAAAAACTTGGATAATTATATATAGATATATTATTAAAAAACTCCAGGACACAAATAACACAATATTATCTACTGCATACCTAACTTTTACTGAATACGACTGCAAGAAATACATACTAGTTCTAACGTTCCTTGACTAGTCGAGTGAATAACTTTGTCATCGTAAAATCTCATAGCAGATCAATAATTGCAATGCACTTGACTGCAACGCACCCCCCCCCCCGCGGATTTTTAGCTCTAAGGGGGAGTCGTATGCTTTTGCAAGACCTAACCGCGACTTTAGTTCTTTTTCAAGGTAAAAAATGCTTCTTCGTTGCGTACCTTTCTAAGTCCTTGATAAGGCTCTTAATTTATATTAAACACAAGATCAAACACTATTTTCTTTCAAACTTATGCTAAAATAATAAATTTAAAACATATATAAATTTCACTTCTTATTCTATCTTACCTTCTTTTAATTTAAGACTCTCTCTCAAAGGTGTGCCCTTTGGAGCTTACTTAACTCATTAAATCAAAATTTGCTCTCTTTCAATAAAACTACTATTTGTGAGCACTTACTTCTTCCTTTTAAATTTATTTTGAAATGAAAGAATTACCTGTGAAGGATAGTTACAATCAAAAATACAAAACAGCAATTTAACAAATTTATTCAGTTAGGCACAATTTAAATTTATATCAGAAAACTACTGGATTTAGTTAATAAATCTCTTACAACAAACTTTTGTCGCCTTTTTCTTCTATTTTAAATTCAATAGTTCCTCTCCAGACAACTTGAAAAATACTTATTATATTTATATCTAACAATACTTAACCTAAAAAATATATATTCTTATTCTAAAAATTTTATTTATTTAAACCCTTTACTCACTTTGTTCCACTCTGTTACTTGTCTTTTTTTGATTGAATAATTGATTCTAATTGACTTTTATAGGTTACTTTAAACTTTGTTTATTGAAAATTGACTTTAATTTACTTTTATCTCTTACTCGATACTTTGTTTAATATTATATTATTGAATTTTATTAACGTTTGAATTTAGAACTCTTTTCTCAAGTTTATTAAAAAATTTTATTTATTAAAAAAGCTTGATTTATGCAGTACCTTGTTTGTGTGAATTGCACAAGTCCGCTATTCTGAGGATGGTTGTGGATCCTGAAGTTCTTGTCTAGAGCTGTCTCCTTTCCTAGAATCTCCAGAAGTCCTGTTCCTGCAGAATCTCCTTCCTTCTGCGATGACGACAAGTATTGGTTAGATATTTGCCGGAGTCCGTAGTCAAGATCTCTTCTATAAGCTGCTTTCGGATGTACTGTCTTCAACAAAGGCCGACCCTGCTGTTGGATATCGTTCTTAACCCAGAGAAGTACTGAACACTGACAAATTTAAATATCGACTATTCCTTTTCAGACTTATTTAAAAGCGTATGATCCTTATTGAAGCTGGTACGAGACTGGTGAATTGACCTGCTGGAAGTCAACTCGTCGAAGTTTGAGCTATTCAGGATAGCCAACTTCTTCTATTTTTGTTCTATTTTTCTTTTGCGATTTATTTAAGTTTCTTTATGTTAGTTTAATTATTTTCGAACTCCTTTTGGCTTATCCTTCCATTATGTTGTTATCTCAACTGCTTTAGATGAATTTTTTCTATTATTTTGGTTAATTTTATTTTAATTGTTTGTGGTTAAATTGTGTTCGGGTTGGCAATTCTCCCCTTCCATGTCACGAGCGATGATCGGCGCGCGACTTTGAATCTCATGTCTGTTCCTGCAAATCGAGGATTTTCGTTGTTGATTTCTTCAAATCTTCATAACTCTCGTTCGCTTCGTTCGATCGTCTTTTTGGTGGTCTCATTTTGAAGCCCCTTTCTTCCTAATTGTTTTCCAGCTTCATTCGAAACGATACAACGTATACTTCTCCTCTTATGATCACTTGAAAATCTCGTAGTTTTTCCGATTTACTTTTTTAGTTTTTGGAAAATTTTGAATTTTTCTTTTTGGATATTGTTCATTTTTTGTTGAAACTTCCAAAACTGCTTTCCTCTTCTTCCTTGCTGCATTGGTTCACAAGTTATGGCACTTTTTTGCATGTTTGATTATTAATTGTTTTACTACTTTATTGTTTTTAATTGAATTTTGGTTTTGAGTCTTATTTATTATTAATCTGTCTTAAGATCATTTACTGTTATTATTAGATTTTTGATTACATTTATTTTAGAAAAGTTTTGCGTTTTATTCTGTTTTATTATAGGCATAACTTTTTAATTATTTATCTGACAAGTTTATTTTGTTATTATTTATTACTAGGTTTTATTTTCTCTACACGATGACATTATTATTATTTCCATTTTTGAATTTTGAAATTTTAACATGTGTTTAAATGGACTTTTATTCATGTTAAAACCGGAAAGTTGGACTTTTCCTGTCCAAGCTAGTTGACCTTGGCTCGGTTCAGCCATGCTACGTTTAACTCTCAATGTACAATTTGAATAATTTTCTTAACTTCTATAGTTTTTGTTGGATTTTATTGAAATTTTGGATTTTTGTTATTTTCCAAAATTGTTCCTTGCGAACAGTTCAATTAAACCGTTGCAACACACACACACACACACACACACACACACACACACACACACACACAATTATTTGTAAAATTTTACATTTATTACATCTTGGACAATGAGGTTTTCTCCAGTTATGGCGTTTATGAGGCTTATAAAAATACTAATATCCTAAGACGAAAATAAGGCACACATTTTGAGACGAAGCCCACAATCCCGTTACATGACAATGGAATCTTTAGCCTGGAAACTAAGTACGTCATAAATTATTTTAGACATGATTTTACAAAAGATGAAATAGTGCAGAAAAAGACAAGAATTCTATTTTATCGTTTAAGAATAAATTAACGTTATTAAAACAAAGTCTCTTAATTTTCAATATTTCTGAAATGTTTATTTTTTATCCTTTGCGTTATATAGGAGAACTTAAAACTTAACATTACAATTAAAATGAGTTAAGGGATGATTTTAAAACGATTGGAAAAACTTTTCATAAAGGAATTAATTTGTGTGTTTTATTTGAATAACGTGGAATTTATCTAATACTGACGGTCATTAGTATAAACAATTTATTGATTATTTTATTTTATTCATGGAGAGACCCTTTTTAGTTAAAAACAAAATTTATTGGACAATATAAATATATAAAGTATGAGAACTTCTTGAATCTTGCACATTACATTTCCTCTTCATTTATATCAGCTTTTCGTGACATGGAATAGTGTTCCTACGCAATGAAAAGAACAAGAACAAAGCTCACTGAGTTCCATCCAAGTTTCACCGTTTTTGACACGTCTTCTTTACTTCAGCTTTAGAGTTCTTTCCTTCTATAATATTAAGCCTCAAGGTGTAGCCCCTTTCTATACATACTCATTACTATCACTGTTGTAAGAGATTTCCTTACAATACGTTTTTATCGATACGTTTAGTGATTGTTTTACGTTTGATATAAATACGTTTGCACTTAGAAATTTATAATTCCAATCCTTGGTTTTTTTTAATGGTTAGCAACCTTAATTTAAAGTCTAATACCTACTTTAGAATACCTACTTTACCAACTAGCTGTACTGTAGAGTGTTCTAAATTGATTGTTTACAACTTTCCTGCGTTTTTTTTATAACTTTTTAAATAAAATTTTCCTCAATATTTTGAAACAGACTATCTGGTGTAGTACACAAGAATAATTAGTGTTTGGCTTTTTGTTAAATTAATTTTCGGTCCTCCAGAAAGACAACACTGTAAGAGTACCTATTTTTTTAATAGATATGAAGAAGAAAAACCAACAGACACATGGGAAATGTATGTTTTATCACATAAAAATCTTATACATTAACAAATTAAAACTATACACATAACACAACATAATTTATTTAGTAAATATTTTAATTTAATTAAAGCACCTTGATAACGTGCGGAAATCAATATTTAGAAAGAAGGAGAGCTCCAATATTCAAGGCATTGTAATTATTGATCTGCTATGAGATTTCACGATGACAAAGTTATTCACTCGACTAGTCAAGGAACGTTAGAACTAGTATGTATTTCTTGCAGTCGTATTCAGTAAAAGTTAGGTATGCAGTAGATAATATTGTGTTATTTGTGTCCTGGAGTTTTTTAATAATATATCTATATATAGTTATCCAAGTTTTTATTTTCTTTATGATTTATTTAATCTTAGTGCTGTTTTTCTTGAGTAAGTTCTTCTTCAACACAATTCTTTACGAAAGTGTAAGCTAGAAAACAGCCGGTACAAATGGTTAAAAAAGCAAAAGTTATAAACTTCCAGCTTCCCATTAGAAGAGAATGACAATAATAAAATAATGATTGTTTGTATATTTGCCTTGGAAACTATTGATACCAGATGATTGTTGATGAACATTGTTAGGGTATACTTTACATTATTCATATTAAATATATTTAATTACAGTTATGATCATTTTTTCTAAGAGACATAAATGAATTTAAATCTTTAATTTTGATTTTACTGCTTTCTGAAATTATTTATTGGTTTTGATTGATAACTTTCTATTTTCTCTCCCCTCCTTTTTGAACTTTTTCAATCATCTATATCTCGGAATTTTGTTTTTCTTTCTTTTTAGAAAAAATTACAAGAGTTCTTATTTCTTACTAGCTAAAAACACGTGTCTCGGTCTTTTTTATTGTTTGTTATGTAACAAAATAAATGAAATAAAATACTCTTCAAAACAATGATAAAAATTCAATTTTTATATTTCTTTTTTCTAGCTTATATCTAGACCTGAAGCAATTAGATATGAAGCCATAAAATAATTGTCTAATATGACTTAACTTAATGTCTGGATTTGATTTGAAATCTGGTTTATCACTTAGTTTGGTTAATATATATATATATATATATATATATATATATATATATATATATATGCTTTTGTAAAATCAATAAAAATTTATATGTTAACAAATAATGTATTTCTTTTAATTAGGTAAATTATTTTATGTCAAACAAAATAACGCTCTCCGCCACTGTATTTAGTTTAAATTTCGTATTAATAAATGTGATAGCCCTTCATCAATTCTAATTGCTGCCTGTGGCTAGCTTCTCAACACACAAGACAAAAGGTTTCGGTTAAAATAATGGATGTGAAAACACAAAGGATTCTAGCCACAGATCTCCCTAGTGGAAAGAACATCCTGTCATGGCAGGAATTGTGGTTGAATACATTAGATCACAGATCGTGCTTTTATTACATCTGTGTTATAACTCAAAACATAGTGTCTGGTAATATTACTTTAAAAAATGATATTGAAGATATAGAACAAAATTACATCTACCTTCTTGAATAACTTTAATATAAAATTTAACACTCGTAATTTATTATATTTTAGAAGTTTTTTATTCTACAAGAAAAATTATTAATTTAATAAGAATTTTTGTAAAGTAAAATTTATTTACACCATTTGATCTAAACGTTTGTAAGTTAGTTTGTAGCTGAAGTTTTGTGATTTGCTTACATACAAAATAGTTTAATCTACAGAAAATTTTGATCCAGAAAAGCACGTACACGTATAGTAAACAACGTTTAACTTCCAAGTGGAGTCTTAAGACTGTTATTACATTTTTTATTATTTACATAATTATATTTATTTGAAAAGAATGTATAGATGTACTGACCGTTAACAAATTGCAGACACCCATGAGGAAACACTGTGAACAACTTTGTATAGATATCATATTAAACTTTCTTATTGTGATATCTTACCTCGTTAGGTCCCTCAACAATAATTAAACCTTCATCAAGCTGTTCACATAATTACTATCGGAACGTATAGTGACGCTTTTCTAAACTTCAAAAATCTTCAGTTCATCGTGTGTAGATTCTGGATGTAAGTTTACAGAATAACCTTGGCATACTCTAACTTCAGAACCTTAATAATGTGCATTCAGCAGTTTTATCATGGCATTCATTCGAACTAATTGTAGGCTAATATATAATTTAGCAAACCATATATGTTCGTTAAAAAACTCTTCGGCGCCCACTCAACATACAGAGATGGGGTTGGTCTCATTTAAACCTTATTGTCTGAAGGTCAATAGTGTATATAGAACCTAATTGTGTAACCTCACCCACTGTTACAAGGGCGATATTGTGAGATTTTCGTCAAAGTTATTTAAGACAAATTTATTGATATATATTTTTGACATTCATCCGTACGGATTTCATTCCCGCTTGTTTTAAATGAAAGAAAATTTTGCAATTATTTGTAAAATAACATAAAATTTTAATTGTATTCCATTTATATATATATATATATATATATATATATATATATATATATATATATATATATATATATATATATAATTAAAACACATATGACTATAATTATGTATGCTGGCATAAGTCACTATTAACATTTTTCATATACTGTATTAGACATAATCAGCAATTTTATTTACGCTTTGTTATACTGGTTGTTAAGGTAACCTAATTAGTTTGTAAAATCACAAAATCAATCTTAAAACTGTTCCCAAAATATTTAAGGTCTGATGATCAATAGTATAAATAAAATTTTACCTAATCCAAATCACAAAATATTTTTGCGTGGTTTTAAAATCGTTTTTGACACAACTCTATTAACACCTCTTTCACCGGTCTAATGTTTATATGGTTTGTTTTTATTGAATTACCATTAAAAACAAACTGCATGAAATATACTGTCTATTACTTATACGCTAACCATTTTCACTTTACTATCATTAACTTTTAAATTATAACAAATCTGATGCAGATATCAAATCAGGAAGACGTATCAGTGTTGACGATATCTAGCATTGTCACTGTGAAGCGAAAATAGTTCTGTAAATACACACAAAAATTAACTAATTATTTATTAAAAGACACGTGTTTACAAAAGTTCGTTTAAGAAAAGAACTAATTGGAATCACTATTATCATTATTTCTTTATATAATGGCCAGAATATACATACGTATATAATAATATTTTAAATAGGAAGTGCAAAAATGAAGTGACACTCGTAATTGGTCAACGCCGCTATCCTAAGCTACTTTTTTCTTAACCCTTGAAATAGCCGACCTCAAGAGGTATTTTTTCCTAGTTACTTATTTTTGACTATCTACGGCTAAAATTTGACTTTCATATATTGGTTATGTGTTTACTTCAACAACAAACACAAACATATTTAGTAACACAAAATAGCTGGCCTGTATCAAAACTGAAGACACGAATAACAGAAAATTATAATCAGAAGTAACATATATATAAAACACGTGATTCAAAACTTAATTAATAACTCTAAACAAATAGAAGATCTTATAAATCCCACAGTTTCAAATTTGTATTTTAAGAATTAAAAATTAAACAAATAACAATTTGCCACATTTTTTTTTTTTTTTTTTTTTTTTTTTTTTTTTTTTTTTTTTTTAATTTATGAATTTCTAGTAATGCAGCTCATTTTGTTAAAAACTTAACTAGCTCAATACATATTACTTTCGAAAATTTTCAAGCTTTTTTAATTATTCTTATATTTTTAAAATAAAATGTGAAATATGCTTAAAGCTAACTTAATTAAAATTTGGAAACTTCTGTTGCAGTTGTATCGTAAAATTATCACCCAGTGAATATTTATTACAAATTTAAATTATCATGCACTAGCTCTTGTATCATGTAAAGAGTAATAAAAATATTTGACTTTTTTTAAAGTTAACATTAATGCAATTTTGTTTTTTAAGTTTCTTTAAAACGAGTGAAAATGGAATACGCACTAGCATTTAGTAATTAGTCCACGTATAAGATAAAATGTTTAATTTTTAGCTTAAAAGAGGAGTGTATAAGTTCCTTAAAATGTTTATTTTAACATGGGTTCAAACAAACAAATTATTCTTATTGGATACTGTACAAATACTAATCGTTCAAGGACAAATTTAAAATAACTTTATTTCATGTTTCGTTGTTATATAAGAAAACAATGATATCCATTAAAATAGTTTTTATAGAAATTAAAAACAAGATACAGCAAAATAATACTAGAAGTAACAATACAATTTGAGTTAAATACATATAATAGAAAAATATAGAACAGTTTGTAAGGGAAATATATCTAATCCCAGATATCGCATTAAGTTTTCAAATCTACAGCATAAACTAAAAATAATAATTAAAAAAAAACTAAACACAATAAATAAAATAATTTCAATAAAGTTTCAATTAGAGCAAGTCAGAAACAGATATCATTTCTACACTTGTAGGTTATTTCTACAATATTATTTACAGGTTATTTTACAAATAAACACATATGACCAGGTAATTTGATAAAATGGTCAAGATACAAATATAAATAATCACATTATCCTGTAATGATTATAAACAATAGGCAATAATCTTCGTTAATATCTTAAATGATGTTATTTGTTTTTAAGAATATGCCATATTGTAATTAATATTGTTTTTAAGAATAATAATTAACCGATTTTTAAAAATATCAACCAACACCCTATTTTTGTTGTGATAAATAAAACTTTTGTGAAATTAACACATCACTCTTGATAATTCAGTTAATTAGGTTAGGTTGTAATATAATATTGTAAGTTAAATATTTCAATAACTAACGATTATTAAAAATTATTTCACTGTAAAAATATTTCTTATTACAAATCGTTACTTGAAAAATAATGTTTTCTCACTTTGACATGTTCACTCCTTTGCATGGGCTTTCATTATTAAGATTTCAACATACGTACGGGCACTGTATGAAGTTTTATTTCTAATCTTTCTCGGAACATTAGTAACATAGTTTTTAAATACTCATTCAGAAAACCTATTACCAATAAACATTTTAGAAATAAAAATAAAAAAGAGTGTAGAGAGAAAACCTTACAAAGAAAGTACCATGATGAACCCATGTTATGTTTATACTTTAAATTTACTTTAAACTAAGAATTTCCTTATAAATAACTAATTATAACATAAATTAATTATATGGTTTTCTAAACTCTATGCATGAATTTAATCTTGTGGGATGGATTGGGAAGTTAATAGTTGTTTGTTCGAGATGAGATTGAAAATTGTGGTAGTGGTTAGTATTGGAGTGGGAGTGAGAAATTACTTCTGACGACAAAATATTCATTTTGGCAAGTTGTTTTCCAATCAGAGTGTAATCATGTAGAGTGTAAAATGGTCAATTTATACGAAACTCTTTTAATCACATGTTTCCAACAATTATATCGTGATCAAACAAATAAAGCAATATAAACTCTAATGTATAATAAAAATATTCAAAATATTTTGGAATAGAAATGTCAGTGTTCTATAGTAATTTGATGATTACAACTATTATTAGACATTTTATAAAGCAATTAAATACATTTATGATTTAATTTTAATTTTGTTTTTTCTATTCCTGCCTTACTCTCAAAGAATACCTAAAAAGTGTCATAATACTTTATTAACGATAGTTATGTGTACAAAATTTTCAGACTAAAGTATATTTTCATTTAATTAACTTGTGATATACTTGTACTACAGACCAAAACACGAAAGATTATTTTAACCATAACCGTGAATTGAATTAACTCAATAGTTCTTTTAGGTCTGCATACTATAGCAATAGGAAAGAAACAAAGCAGTTTGTATTCAAAACTAGTATAGTGTATCTGATATACCTGGTCAATTAAAATGTATTACAATTTACGCATTATACAGTTCCATGTATCAAATATTATTTTATTTTATATATTTGAGAATTTAAGGTGGGTATTTAGGTTATTGTACACTTTGTTTGTTGTTATAAATTGATAAGGAATACAAATAACAGAATTATTCTTACAAAACAATTAATTTCATTACATTGGATAGAGTACGACTAGACAATACAGTTTAATGTTAATAATCTGCTTGTTAAAATACAGACATATGTGGTTAAAAGTTCGATTCTTAGCCCAATACATCTTGTGAAAGAAAGCTCTAAATAAATACTGTATTTTAAAACAGTATATAAAAAAGGCAATATATTACACTTTAGTTTGAGTTGGTTAGTTTAAGTTTAAGATTTGGTTTCTCATTTAGGTGATACAGAAATGCACTGCATTAAATATTATTAATCATATTTCGTATTATAAGATAATTAAATAAAAAAAATGATTTCAAATAATTTAAACATTTAAATATATATGTATATATATATATATATATATATATATATATATATATATATATATGGTCTGTAAATATTTAAAAAATTAATAAAATATGTTGTTTTAAATAAATTTCAAGAAATATCATTTAAAATATATTATAGAAACTACATAAAATGTAATTCAATTTATAATTATTTTATTTAACTTAACATGTTAACATATTCTAGAGTGTGTATACTTTGTTAGATTTTTTATATTTTTGGTATATAACTTGTACGAATCGTTGGACCAGTTCATTAATAAAATTATCTCACTTTCTCAATGACATTTGCACTAAATTTCTAATACTCAACCACCAAAACAAATTCTATTGAATTAAAAATTCGTCACAATTTCTCCACCAATATATTTAAAAGACTGAAAATAGCTGAATAAAAACATAAGCCTGTTTTAAATAATGAGATATGTGTGTATCAAACATATGAACCTTTTTTATCTTAGTTGCAATTATGCTCAAATTTTAAGTTATTGAAAAAATGCCCAGAGATGTTGTCACATTTTGTTAAATAAGAAATTTGATCAAGATTTCTATAGTCGTTTATGACTGGAGCAACTATTGCAAAAATCTAAATTAATAATATTAACCTCAATACCCATCTTCCAAAGTTGAGAAGGATCTGATTCATATGGTGTTGAAACAACCAACAACTAAATCCAATTTCAAATAACTCTATTTAGAGCATTGTCATAAAAAACAATTATTGGAATATAAATATAACATGCTTGTTCCAATGTAACATGGAGTTTTTGTATTATTCAAATATAATATTTTATTTCTTTGGTTAAATAAAATCAACGAATATTCATCGTTTTGATTGAGAAAGTAATCAACTTTTATGAGGTACATTTGTGAAACTTCAGTAACCAAAGGAATGAAAACAAATTTTTTCACCAAAAATTACTTTATTCCCCTAATACAAATACAAAACGACGACGTTTCATTGTCTAAGTCATCATCGTTATCTGTTATATGAACACAAACACTACTGCAAAGCAAAGCCTCACTCTTACAACTCGAGGAAGCAACTTGACCACGCACCCAACTCCAATGTCATCACAATACATTTTAAGATACAATGCCAAAGATTAATATAAAGCATCATTGTAATTTGTTACTTATAGTTCGCTGAAGTAAAGGTTTTACATCACCAGGATACATGTTGATTTTATCACAATATTACTATGTCAAATTTATTATGTTTGCATCACTAATTAAAATAAATCCAGCTGACGAATTATTTCAAATGTAACCTGGCATCGCTCTATACTAGGTAAAATGCTCCTGTCATTGAACAATTTAAAATTTCAAAATGCCAACTATTTACAGATAAATAGTGCTGCATTTAGTACTAAAATGTATATTTCATATATTAATTATTATATGGATAAATAATATATTGAGTAATATGTTTGCTCTTCTCATATGAGTATATCTTAATATACACCTTATTGTCTATAAAATTAATATTTATATATATACATAATTTTTACGTTAAGCAAATTTCTACAAACCCCTCAGTCGTTTGATCCCTTCTAAGGATCAAATGATCTCACGTCATTTCTAAGGCTTCTGAACAAAAATAGAAGAATTACAAAAGCCCATTCCGAATATATTAGAATATACTATAATGCTTTTATTATTCAAACAAATACCAGGGTTTTTTCTTTGAATAAAAAAAGTGACCAGATAAATTATATATATATTATAATATATACAATGTATAGGTTATAAAAACATGCAAATTCATATATTCCTGTATATTTTTGCCTATTAAATCTGAATGCAGTATGGGGTGAAGAGGGTGTTGAGTTAAAGGATATGTCCCATTAAAAACTGTACGATATACTTTTCGGGAAATTTAAATCATTACCATTGCAGCGAATTTATATAAAATGAATATTTCGCGTTTTGTACTTATGAAAAAACATGTCTTTTATTATCTTTAAATAAATATTGTTCAAAAACTACTTCATGACAATGTTATTTTCATTTTTAAATTTAGTTATTAAAATATTACAAATTTTCACACATCCACTCTATTCACATAAATGTTTAGTAATATTTCGTGTTTTATAATTTAAAAAGTATTAAACATTTCTCCAAATGGTTACAAATGCCCACCGCTCCAGGGATTTGCAAGTTTAATCAAAAATTTATTTATAAAGGAAAACACATAAAAGCTACGCTTAGATGTTCACGCCTGGAAAATTTTCGTTTTCTAAATGTTTAATATTTAGTTTTGTAGATTCTTTAGTTATTAATATTACACTGTACCACCTTAACGCTGTCAGGTAGTATATAAACATCTTATTACAACTGCATTATTGAATCAGGTTCTCTTACAGAATCATTCTTGTAGGAAAGTAATGATTTCTTTTCAATTGGGTCGGCTTAAACCAATTGTAAACAATGAATTTTTTATTATTGAATAGTTTCTCATTTTATGCAATTTTGTTGTACAAATTTACATCTGAATAATAATAATAATAATAATTAAAGGAAAAATATATTTTCTAACGTAATCAGTTAAAAAAGTTGTAAAATACCCCGTGGATATCAAAAATCATTTTATATTTTTTTCTTATGTTGCGGTTTTTGATTATTTTAACTATTGTACGTTACCAATTTATTACAAATATGAAAAAGGTAGGTTCAATAAATAAAACCAATAATACATAAACTACTACTAAATTATTGTAAAATTTATAAAATTGGATAATATTCATACATGTTGGAAGCAGCTGTTTCAAAGACATGATAGGAAAAACAAATTATTTAGTGATGTTATAATGAAATACACTTTAGTGTTTAAATTTTTAAGATTGTGCTGATTGTTCAGACTGTCAAGATAAAAATAATAAACTTTCAAGTAGGTAATGAATGACGAACAAATGTTTTAATAGAGCAAAATTTTGAAACGAACAGTCTTAAAGTAATTGGGGTTTTAGTTTGAAAGAAAATTATTATTTTTCTCGCTTAGTGAAATTTAGTATTTATAAATTGAAATGGGTTACTAATGTTAATTTATGTTCTTATTATTACAAGTTATAAAATGCAATGGTTAATAACGTATAAGTATATTATGTGAGAATAAATTAACAATATATTGCGAGTATTGAAAATGCAATTGATAGACAGCTACTGTACGGACTTTTCCACTAATTCAATGCATTTTGTTAAATATTTTATAGTTTAAGCAGTGCTTTACCAGTTCTAAAATTATATTCAATGTTTAGTTTAAAATGATTTCAATATTGTTGTTTAAAACATAGCTGTTTTTAAGTGATGGAAAAATAAAAACTAATAGTAATAGATTAAAAACCTAAATGAACGAAAACTCAGTGTCGTTAATTGATTGAAAAAATAAAAGGAAGTTTTAGCGTTCACCAAACGTGCACACAAGTGTTACTACGTCAATAAGCACAAGCAAAGCAAAACTATATTCAGATATAGATGTTAGGTACAGATAATATTTTTGTAATGATCTTTATGGAGGTATTTAAATGAATAGTAAAATTCGTACAACACCCACTCGACAAATATTATATAATACTTAATTCAAATTATTGTATACACACTTCATTGTACATTTACTCAAAAAACACAATTATTATGTTTATTGTTACATTGGAAAAAATTCTTGTAAACTATTTTAGAGTGTACATTTAAATAAAGTTAGTTTATTTTAAAACAATTTCTTGATGACAACTATTATACAATTGAAAATTACAGTTGTTTCCATTCCCTTAATGTTTTAGGCAACATCTCAAAATTTCTCCAATGAACAATATTTTCTTTAGTTTCAGGATCATACAAACAGCGAATACGTTTTTTTTTTTTTTTAATCTATAATAAACTGTGGTTACAAATCATTTTGTACATCGAAAATCGAATTCAACTCTTAAAATTCCATCAAGGTATGTGTGTTATTTTTAAAGTTTACAATATTTAAGTTAATTTGGAAGTTGTATTTTCATGGAAAACCATTAATGTTTTGTATCCATATTATGATTTTTTTTATTCTTAGATATCAGATATGTATGGGTATGTAATGTCATTATCAAGACATATAATATATAATATCAACAAAAAATGCGTCCCAATTTCAAAAATAACTTTTCATATTCAAATTTTTGAACAGTCGTAATATTTTTGAAGTGTTATTACAACTTTAAAAAATGATCTTATTATTTACCATAGATTTACGAAACTATATGTAATTTAGATTACCTATATCTTTTTTAAACAATTTATTTATTATTACATTTTTTTAATGTTGAAGTTAATTTGTTTGCTTGTATTATCACCACATACAATCAAATTTCATAATGGGGTAGTGTTGAAAAGTTCATCAGTTTATTTGAATATAACAACCGGCCACATCGAATATAAGAAAGTAAATAATTAAAAAAATAAAATATTATTTGATATCATCTGACAATATATGTACGAAACATTTCACAAAATGTTCGAGTATCACTATCACGTAGTAACTTTGATTCTATCCAAAATTATTCTGAGTCTATTAATATATTTCAATAAGGAAGCCATAATAAACGTTATTATATCAAAGAAAGTTTTGTGAAACAAACGACTAGGAAAAGTAATGTAGCAAAGTGCTTGCTATTACAAAAATGGCTTTTATTTTTAAATAATAAGTAAATATTCACAATCAATTATATTTATGTATGCATTTAATATAATTATTGAGTGTGTCACATATATTATACTGATGTTCTATTTCGTAACATAAAATATTACCGTAACCCCCCCCCCCAACCCAACTAAAAATTATATATATTCATAATGTCATTATAATGCAGAATAAACCACTAGTATGCAATGTTTTTCATTAACAACATCACACTTTTATAAAACTACAATACGTAAACATTGAAGAAATATTTATTATTACATTTCTCTGGATTAGAAATAAATAGACATGTACTTGTTTAATGTTAAGATGACAATCTGAAATGATATTTTGTTAATATTTTGTATAGTACACATATTAATAAATATTGTACACAAATGGTTTAGGTGGGTATTATAAAAGTAGTCTATTAACTTTGTGAGATAAGATATTTATTGAAAAAGTGTTAATTAGACTATAGTGGAGTGTTTTATTTTACCGCTAAATATAAAAGATCGACGTTTTAAGTTTAAACTCTAGTGTATAAAGAAAAGGATAGAAGTAAAGTATGTTTTATAATGTTCATTAGGATACTTCAAAAAAGAAAAACTTCATAATTTTATTGGGTAAAATTCGCAGAAAAAACTTTTGTTCAGAGAAGGTGGAGCTGTAATTATGTGAAGTTTTATTAATAAAATGTTGTTTTAAACTTTATATAACCTCTGCTCTTACTATATTATTTTAATATTTTCCTTTGTAAAAGATGTATTTTTCATCAAGTTAATTTATTAAATGAACCATGACACGACGTCATCTATATTATACTCATCTAATTTACAAAATGAATGTTATTTAAAATATAGGATTTCAGGAAGATAAACCTGTGTTTATTATGACGAGTATACAAATCTTTCCTGTTTTACCAATGAATTTTCTGTTACATTAACAAAACTAGTTGAATTAAAAGAAAAGTTAGGCAAAAGTTCCTCCAAGCTGTCCCATCTACAAACATATGTGTAAACTTTAAATACTATGCAAAAATATTCCCAAATACCTTTAATTTTATTTTCTTCTTGTATGTAAAATGTAATGTTTAATAAAAAAACATGTTTAGGCTTTTCATTTGTATTTTCACAATGCATTACTTAGAAACAAATCTGTAACAAATTATATGTATATCTGTAATATTATTTCAGAATACTTTTATTAAAAAATATATAAAATTAAAATTAAAATGTGATTCGTATTTTAATTTTACAGAAACCAATCCAAGCTATTATTTAGAACATAATTTTTTCACTTTTTTCAAAAATCAAATTTTAAATAGTAATGAAGCAAGTAATGTTGTCTTGGAAAGAGATAACTGAAAGAGATAACGTCGTAAAAATATGTTAGAAATTTGTACAGCTCATTATAAATTACAATTAGAATATACTGCTAGTAGCATAACATTGATACGTGGCAAATAGAAGAATTAATAATACTAGGAAAATATATTGTTTAAAATATATGAAACTTCATTTTATAAATCATGTACGTTTATACATTTTAAAATAGAATTCAAAACTATGGTTAAATTTTTGTTAACGCTATAATCTAACATAAAAATAGAAGTTCACACTGCCTTGAAACAAGGTTTAAAGTGCAGTACTGAACATGGAAAGTTATCACTTATAAACTTATCAACCTTAAACCACCATCCTAACCATTTTCGTTTCTCAATGGAATAAAAATAATTTCAACACTTATACAGTCAGATAGATTTAATACAAAAATTCTCGATATGTTTAGAAATATCTGCTGTTTACTTGATAGTGATTAATTATAAAAAACTAAAATATATATAACATTGTACAAAGTATCATAGTTATAATAAATGATATTGTTGACATTTATATTTGTTAATAGGCAATGATATATTATTTTTACTATCGTTTGAATTAAAAATATATTATATTTGGCATGGTATTTCCAAACATTATCTATTAATAAAAACCTCTTTCATTCTCTTTTTAATAATAGAACGGCAAGTTGAGTGTTATAATACTAATATAGAAAAATACCTAAAGACTTCAAATAACACGCTGTTTCAACGTAAGTGATTTTATTTACCTGACTCTAAAAGAGTCAATTCGACTTCACAAAATCCAAATACAATTATTACTTTTATTCTTATTGTAGGCCTATATTTTACTTATTGTTCTCAAGGTTTAAACAATAATATTTAACTAATTGGACGTCAGAGATCAAGATGAAAATATAATGACACACCTACAGCTGAAAGAGATGATATACAATTAAAAAATCTTCATTGAACCGTGGTGTTATTGAATACTAAATATATGACCATGTAAAATTTCGTATGCAATGTAATGTTGATATGAGATGAAAAGTGACTCAAGGTACGAGAAGAAAAGGTGTTGTCATTTTAGTCGTTACAATTTATATATAAATATAGTAGAGTTTATCTTTGAACATATATTTAGATTAGCCGAAGATAACAAATTAACGACAGGACGACCAGCTTTTGAAGGTTGTATAACTGCAGAACACTTAAAATTATATTATCTGTACGCATGTAATTAGTCCTAATTACCACATTTACAACAACAATAAACTTCCTTTTTATAATATCAGAAGTTCTAGTCATTTTCATTTTTTATTGTAAGTTTATTATCCCGGTAAAAGTATGAATTATTTATAATTTTTGTTTAATCTTGCGATTTCTATTATATATTTAAACGTAAGTCATGTCTAATTTTCAGTTCCGATATGCTTATTCATTTTTGGTATATGCTATTTGTGATATTGATTTTAGTAGCTTTTAGTAGTTGTAGTATTTCATTAACAGCAGATGTTAAACTACAATAATTCATATTAGTTCTTACAATATGTATGATTGAACAATAGACGAATTATTACGAGACCATCTATAATTTTCAGTTACAGATATTTAAAACTAAACTGAGTTAACACTTGATACAATTTTTTTTTCGGGGGTATAATAACACATATGTTTATTAAAATTCTTAAAACATAATATAAAAACTACATATTAAATTTAACATACGTAGTTAATTGTGTACCATTTTTAATGAAAACTAAATTTAATTACAGTAATAAATGTGTTCAGGCATAAACTTATTTATTGGTAAAGAAAATATATGAGTTAATATAATTTTAAACTAAATTTATAACACTTAATAGAATCAAATACAAGTTTTAACTAATTATCTGTAGTCACCATTTTTTTTTACTGTATAATATGACACGATACATAAATATTCTATTACAAAAACGACTATTGTATTTTTCTTGTATGTATTAATTTCAACATTCTTGAATTTCAGAAAGAAAATAATTCAAAAAACAACATCATATATTAAAAAAAATTATGATGAGATGTAAAAACTAAATAAATAAATTTACATGGATATGGATTCTTTGAAAGGCGGAGTTAAGATGAAGTAAAGAGTACAATGTTTCCTTGAAAGGAATACTTGAAACTTACGTACTAAAAAGCGAGCTGTATACTTGTCAAAACGTATTGCGTCCATCTCCTAATGGATAACAGTGTAATTAAACTTTCTACAGTTGTTTATGAAATAAGAAACTTAGTATTCCTTTCAAAGAGATTTGTGTAAGATACTTTTACTAAAAATTGTAAATTCCACAGTTAACTACAAGGCTGAAATTACTTGTATAATGGTGGATTTAACGGTAACATACATAAGGATGGGAACCTTTTGATGAGAGATAGCAACTAAACGTTCATTAAATATTATTTATTTATAAATAACTTTGATAACTAATACTTATAAAACTATATTTTAACAAAGTTAAAGTTTTAAACATAATCTGATAATATCTTTCTTATTAGTTATTATTATTAGTTATTAACAAACAAAATGTAAATTAATCTGTATCTAAATGTATTTAATGTAGTTGCATTTAGTAATGCATTTAGTAATTACATTTACACCTTTATGTTTTTTTTTCAAACTAAAGCCATTTCATATTTGAAGATACCACAATAGAAATTTTTTTAAATACATTTCCTCCCCCTCCCCATTCAAACGATAGTTAATGCAGTTGAAACTAGTGACTTGCCACAAGTTTTGAAATTAAATATGCTTTCATTCAATTACGAAGAATATTCGTTTTATTATTATTATGTTTAAATAAAAAGTTCTACTTTATAGTAGTAAAATACACGTGACAAACACTATTTATAAATTGATAACGACATGTAAATAAGATAAACTCTGGGATTAAAAGTAAGTAACAGAGTAGATAAAAGTTTTTTGAAAAGTAACATGTATAAATTATATTACATCAAACTACTTTATTTTAATGAAAATGCAGATTATCAATTTAGTTCTCTCTTTCCATTTATGGAACATGAATATTCAATTTATATTTTTAATTTAAAAACATAAATTGTTTCTCAGTATATATTACATTTGTATGTATAAATAAACTGACTAAATAAACAACAATAAACATAGATTGTGTTTATACACTCTCACAACTGTGTAACAATACATATTATATTTACAGTATTTAGTGTATCTACAAAATACAGAAATCATACAGTAATTTTTTTTCTGTAATGTTCTGTTATTTCACAGTTGTTAAAAAAAAAGATGTACATCCATCCTTGATTAGGAAGTACGTTTATTTTGTTGTCTGCGCGCTATGGAATATCGGTGAATATGAGAAAGGGGGTTCTGGTGTAGTTTATTGATTTTCAAAGCAAAATAAAAGATAATAAATGTCATTTATTTAGGAATACTTAATACCAGAACTATATTTGTTTGTTTACTTTACTAAACTATAACTCATATCCTCCTAAATTTAGTAAAATGGTCATATGTACGTTCTTCCTCTTCGTCGTAAAATAAAAAAAAATAAAAAAATTATGTTTTCGAATGACATAAGTAAATGAACTTAAGAAATTTAAAAAAATACATATATTTTTTTAACATAAATAACATACTAATAATTATAAAATTTATTTTCGAAAACTTGTTCGTTTTAAACTACTTTTACGTTATGATAATATCACATTTTTTCCCAGAATATGAAGTTGGTTTAGTATATGACTTTAATGGAATCAAGAAAAAATTTGAATTATAAATTACTCTGAATTAAATTGCGAATATTTTACAGTTCATCAACAAATAATTGTGATTCGAAAAATTTAGAAGTATTATAGGTGAAATTAAAAACAAAATGTTTGATATCTAGATGTGTGAGATTGATGGATTGCTTCATAAGAAGTAAAGTATGACAAGGTGACGTTTAGGAGTAGTCAATGGTAAACAAATTTTAAGACAAAGTATTAATTGAAAATCAAAATGTTTCACAATTATACATAAATGCTAGAACTTATGAATGCTTTAAAAAATCACAATATATGTACATTACATAGATGAACAATAAGCACTGTGGTGAATTTTACTATTGTAAACACTAAGAAACATACTTCAAGTTACGTACATTATATGTAAAGTTAAATGATGTAAATAGTTGACTAAATGTACAAAAAACATTAATGTATTGTAGTAAAAAGTTCCTTACCAATCCCCTGGGAATAAACTGTATTCCTATTAATCTAACTTAGGCAATCAATAAATCTAACTACTAAAGTACCTCTGGTTAAATAATCTATCTATAAATAATAATATATCTATGGTCACTTTAAAACTATTATTTTGAGACTTATTGCTTTAACTTCGTTGAAATTAGTTTTGAAGGGTCCTATATATAAGAAATTTGGTTACTAAATTTAATAATATTATTATTTTTAATATTATCGGTAGTCGCAATTAATACCATATGGTATTAATATATATAGATGGACCCCAAATGAAAATATCAGAATATTTTGATAGATTAAATACACAGACCGTATTTAAATCGAATGTTGTAATCTGATGACTTTATAATGATTAGCAAAAACAAAGGAAAGTATTACTTTAGGTAAAAGGTTACCTTAATTCCCTTTTGAACTACATGGACTTTTAGAATTTCTTTGAGTTAAAAAATTTAGTGTTTAAAAATATCTCTATTGAGAGTCAAAATGTATATGTTAATGAAAACACAGCTCGAAATGTCCTTTTGGTCAATCAAAAATGTCTGGGTAATAATAAAATTTACGATCCTTTAAAATCAATAATAAACAAATTAAACTTATTTTGTTCACTTTTCCGATATGATTATTGCTTACTATTCCCAAAATTCAGAAGATCATTTTTATTTGAAACCCAATAGTTATTCAATGTATTCATCATTTCGCAGAGCTTTCATATTACTTACTGCCAATCTAATTTTTTTTTTTTTTTTAAGAAGAAATTATCGATTGTTTGAAAAATAGTTTCTTAGTCTTTGAAAAAAATATCAAAAGCACTTCTGCTTTCTGTTACCGTGAAGTAGTCAACATACCCTTCAATAACTGTAGCTGATGAAATGTTATTTTATAGAGAACAAAATGTTATTACTGTATAGATCACCGATGTCATGTTTTATTTTTTTGTTAGAACAAATTTGTCTTATAAAACTCAGTTTGTTACTTGAGATCTGAATTAACATTGGTAATATATAAAATGTGGATAATGATCATCGTGAAATTTGTATTTCTTTTCTTCTTTACGTTTTCGGTTAAAACAATCTTATTAATATTTGTTTAAATAATTTACTGGGGTAAACCGTAGTGGGTTTTCACAGCATAAATATACAATGTACCATGAAAATGTAAAGAGCTTTGCAGATATTTCAGTATAAATCGTTATGAGAAAAATAGAATTTGTCATACAGAAAAATATTTAATGCAATAATCTCTGTTTATGACTAACTGTATTCCGTGGGTAATTATTATTACTTTTTTAAAAATGTTTACTTTAATTAGGTCATCATATTTTAATTAACACTAAAATAACATTTTAACTTTTTTAATATATAAAAACAAAATAACTATTGAGTTTTATCTTTGAAGGTAATTTTTCGTAACTTCTATTACAATAATTATGATAGCATTTTGTTAAGTGTTACAAATTAAAAGTAAAAAAAAAAAAAAAAAAAAAAAAAAAAAAAAAAAAAAATAGGAATATTGGGTAGAACTTGTCATTTGCTAGCTATAAATAAAATATTAGTTCTTTCAAATGCTGTTTTTCCATCGATTTATATAATATGTTTTTAATAATTGGTTTGATAATTGTGAATAGTAGTAATTTTAGGAGATGGAGTGTCCACATAACTTTTGTTTAACTTGAACACAAATTCTCACAAATAGTATTTTTTATTTATTTAAACGCGTTACAGTTTAGTTATTGTAGCTTTTTCATTACTGAAGATAGTCAATTTTCTGTTGAAACGAGTTTGAATAAATAAACGTATTCTTTGCAATTATTTGTATTCAAGTTATGTTTTATCGCGTAGAGGCTACTGTGAAGATCAAGTGAAGATCATAACTTTTTCATTAATATGTTTTAAAAAAACTTCAATAAATTTAGCATATAAGATTATAAGACATTAAAGTAGCTAAATACGATTTTTTTTGTGTTAAAATGTAATGTACCCTAATTCAGTTAGTGTAAAATCTTAACCACAAACATAGAACCTTGAAGTCTGATGCTGATAAGTGAAATAAATTACTGTTAGATACTACAATAAAATTAAACATTTAAATGGAATTGAATGTTTCAGAAACATTCTTGTTAGCGGATTAAATTAAAATTAGAAAAACCAAATAACATATACACTTCTTGTCAAAATTGCATATGATAGGTAGTTAAAATTTGAATGTCTTAAGTTCATTTCTGTTCAATTTCAGCTATTAAGTTTTATATTTCAGGTTAATATTTGTATATACAACAATGTACTGTATTTATTTTTAAAAACTGTACTTTTTTATGTAAAAAGTTATAGTAAAAGTTTAGGACATTTCATGGATATTTACTATCTGTTATTCTTTATTAAATTATAATTCACGCCATTCATTGACCAAATGATTATTTCAGCAAATTTCGTACTTACAATAAAATATTAAATCCAAAAATGATTACTAAAATACAAAGAAAAAACTAAATTAATTAATATTTGCATAATAACATTAGGATTTTTTTTTCAAAAAATGAACATTGTTACTTTTACCCAAACCAGTTCAAATCATGCGACCTGTTAATAATTTATGTTTCAGATTTGCAAAATATTATCATTATTTCTGTACCAATGCATTATCGTTTATGAGGAAATAATGTCTAATCATTTCAATGATAAATGTATAGAGTGTATGGGCCATTTTGTTAATAGTTTCAGTCCTCTTAAGTCATAAAAAATAATATGAAATTTCTGAAGTAATAATAAAAAATGTAACAACATTAAATAACAAATCAACATTATAAATTAAGTAGACGACGTTATTTACATAATTGAAATCTGTCTGGTTAAACATATTTTCTTTACGTAGTTAATATATTTCTGTTTTATCTCAAGTCTACATTTTTTAATGTAATGTTATACCATGAAAACTGTTGTTCATAAACAATGACAGTGAAACAACAAAGAAAACCCCCAACGGCTTTACATTAACCATTTTAAAGACATTGTCAAAAATCAGTGTTCTACTACTTTTAGTAAGGAGATGGAATTGTGTACAAGTTGATTTACGGGTGGCTCTTAAGATATGTGATCTTTAATATTAGATAAATAAAAGGAAAATATCATTACTGAATTATATCAACGTATAATTCCGTCAATTTTTATTATAATCCGTTGTCGAGATATAAAATCCGATTTTTTTTTGATTTTAGTAAATATTTTTTATATATAAACCCTTCAAATATAAATATGAAACACCATTAAGTGATGAACTGAAGCTCTAACCAAGGTATAGACGTGAATGTATTTACATAATATGAGTCTTCTTGTAAGTGTAAATGTGTGACCCATATATTCAAACTACCTTGACAAACATAAATTAGTTAGGTTTGGTCTGTTAACGAGTTAGCTAAATCCTTTTGACACCCCTAAGGAAGGTGATATTTGTTTCAGGTACATTTATTACTTAACTATTAGTATATTTATATGTGTGTTTCAGCAAATATTTTAAATTTAAGTACTATAACATATGTTTTGTTTGAAGTATCCATACCAGAAAAATTAAATTAAAAATATGAAAACAAAGGAATTATGCACAAAATATGTTTTTAAATTTATGAAACACTGATACTTATTGATTATTATTGATTCAATTTACATTATAGTTTTAGGTTTACATTGTTGAGTTATATTCAATACTTACAGAATTTCGACGTTATGTCCATTATCATGATAATAATACTTATAATTACGGGTAGAGAGTGACGCAATAAATAAATTTGTTCGTCTTAAATTTTATTTAAATTAGTGTATGGAAATATATTGATAAAGAGTTATTCCAGCTATCACTAAATTTTCTCAAATTTGATAAATATGAAGCATTATTATCCTACTAAGGTTAGTTCGTAAATTTATGGGATATCCCACCTCTCAAAAAGATAATCTTACTTTAACTTTTGAATGAGGTCTTTATATTAGACATAAACAAAGATGACATTTTTACGATGTGAGTTTATTGCTCATATTATTACAAAGTTAATGTGAAGTCTGTGATAAAAATCTACTATAAACTAGTACATAGTTGGAGTTTTACATAGGAATTAGTTATACCTTATAAGACTTAACTCTTATTCTTTCCTAACCATATAAATAAATAAACGTTTTTTAAAGGTTATGATTTTTAAAGTCATTCATAAATCATTTTAAATCAGCCAATTACGATTAAATATTTTATTTTGTTTTCATTAATATCATTATTTTCAATTGCTTTAGTTTACCATAGGAAAAATAAATATTTGCACACAAGTTATTGAATTTTCACTCATGAAATTTACAGTTCACTTGTAACTTATTAAGAAATATATTAGTATTTTCAATGTTGAAGTTGTATCATCAATTTGTGACAATGAAGGTAAAAATATAGCGGCAATTAAATTAATTATTTTCATCAGTATAAATAGTCTAGAGTTATACAATATAAAATATATTTGTATAATATCCACTTACATCACGTATATGTATTTTGTAGATCAAATATTGCAATTATCAGCTTGAATTAGATTTTTTCTGAATTAGAAATATGATTTTATAATTTACCTATAAACTCTGCATAGCGCCATTTAATTTACTTATAAGTCTAACTATGATTTTATATTGAATGTATTTTTTATTTGATGAAGTGTCATAATTGATTGCCATTATGTAAAATATCCATTACATTGAAACTCTCAAACACCCACAAAATATTTTTTTTAAAAACGCGTATTTTATATGAGATGTTACCTTTTAAATATTGTAATTTTGACGTAAGCTGCTTTATATTAAAGCTCTTCAAATAGTTTCTATTCAATGCAGAATAGTTATATCATTATTTCTGTTAAGCAGATGTGACAGCTTTAGTAAATGTTACTGCCAAATTGTAAAAATCAATATGAGTAATTTATTTTTAATTATTAATAAAGAAAACCAAGTTTTGTAATTAATTTTATTATATAATTTAGATTTAAATGATAGTATGATAAATTTAATATTTATTTCCTTGCAAAAACAGCTAATATGATTTTATGAAAATTTGTTTCAATAAATGAAAAACATAACAAATCGTGATAACTATAAAATGAAATATTACAAACAATAAAATTTCGTGTGTTGTAAATACTTATAATGATAAAAATAAGAAAACTAGATTTATTTTAAATATAATTTTACATTACTACAAAATAAAATGGCACTGTTAGTACTATACCTGTTAAGAAAGCAACAAAAAGTTTAAAATAATTACCAACCTACAATATCACAAGTTAGCTCGGTGCTTATGTTTCAACAGCTGTTGGAATTTAACACAAATGTTTTATCCAGGAAAGTAGAGAGTGGAGAGAGTAAAGAATTTATTTTTTCATCCGATCTTTCCTATTTAAAGAGAAAGTCCAGGAAGAAGAAATAAATATGATGTTAATGCAGTCCTTTTCGCAGCAATAAAATTGAAATACTCTAATTAGAAATTATTGTTTATTTTTTAAATTTTAATGAGATATACTTTATCTGAATCATGTTTTCCCCCTATTATTGTTGTGTTATCTGTTCAACCGTTTTCACTTCAAAATAACTATATATATATACATCACAAATAAGATATATATATATATATATATATATATATATATATATATATATATATATATATAAGGTTGGGTAGTTTGTTATAATAGTAATTTGTCTAAAGCTAGGTTTAGTTATGTAGAAAAACTTTTACAGTGTGATATTAAATAAAAAACTTTAGTTCAGATATTTTATTCGCTCCTGCTAAACATATGATTTATGTGTGTTTAGTAATTATCAGTATATTTAATACTAATTGGAAACTTGAATGTGTGAAACATGCTACGTACATGTTCTGTTTCAATATACAGTGATATATTGTAGACTATATGTTCTGTTTCACACAACCTTTGGATATTAACTTGAAACGTGGAATCCAACAAAAGAGAAAGTGGTAACAATTATTCTATGTTATTATATGGATATTTAAATATAAAAAAAATATATATTGAACAAAAGAAAATTACTATAACAATTTATATTTTGCTTATAACAAGGAAATATTTTTTTAATTTTTAATAAAATGATAATAAAATTAAAATTGTTGTTATTTAAAATTACATAAAAGTCAGAAGAGAAACTGAGCAGTAAATATGTTTTATTTTTCTTAGAATTGTTTTAAATGGACACGCATTGTAATCTATATCAAATTATTAGGAAAAATGGATCACCGGTTACACTTTCTAAGACACAAAAAGTTTGGTTCATAACACAAAAGTACATAAAGTGTATAGTAAGTTATTTTTAAATTACAACGCATATCTTCGTAATTTTGTTTAATTGTTCTACAAATATGGTACTTTTTATCCTTTTGTTAAACGTATTGGTATATTTGTATATAGCTGATGCAAACAAGTTTGCTCATAATTTGGTTTTATTTATTTATTAGTTGTTCCTTTACTAATTAAATAATATTGCAGTATCCCTCATAATAACTGTAATTTAATTTAGCTTATTAAATTTTCAAACGCATACCTTACATTGTGCAGGATTCATTATAAAGGTAAGGATATAATAATTAACTATAATATAGATTCCATGTTTTTTTAAAATATAATATCTATTTAATCTACCTTCCCAAAGTATTACTTTACTCTTAATTGAAATATTATATAGCTACGTTATTCCATTATATAGACAGGTTGAACTTAATTAATATGTAAAACAATCTGTTTTCAATTTAAAATCTAAAACAAATTTAATATTATTAATTAAAGTAAGTAGTGAGTGAAGACGGAATATAGTAATATTACATTGACTATTTAGTTTAGTTTATGGATTACTCTATAAAGTTATATGTTTTAATAACAAAACCCAATAATACATTGAAAACTATTTACAAAAATATGTTCACGATGTAATATAACCTAACCTACACGATTAAAAATAATTATGTATTAATAAAAATGACTATTGATGACATAAATTATACCGTAGATTCTCAACTTTGATATGTTTATTTATGTAAATAAAGTAGTGTTTATCCTATTTAGTTGATAATAGAAATATTTATATTACTTAGTACAATTATACTGTTAATGATTCCCGACCACACAGGTGCCATATTCAGGCTGTCACAATGTCATTTTTACATTACACTATAATATTGAATGAAAAAAATACATTTATTTTACATTTATTAGTACCTAATTACATATGGTTATCGAGAATGTTGGTAATTAAAAAACGTAAAACAAATATCACATAAAATGATTGGTGGGAAATGTCTATCCTAAAATTAGTTAACTGATATTTTAGTCAAACTTTATTTTAATGTCCTTGCCTGTCATAATCAATGCTGATAAAAGTGACTTTGTTATTAACTATTTATACAAATAATGCAATGTCGATATCAAATCATATGGACAGTTAGATCAAAATTTTAGTTTATAGTACAGCATTCTACAAGGATCACATTAATTTTTGTTTAATTCAAATTCGTTTGTAAAATTCATACTATCAGCCACACTATTGTATAATATCAGCTGAACGAGTGTATATTATTATTTAATGCTCAGCTAGCCCTTGTGGAGATCTTACAAAATTTTGAGCATAGTGCAAAATTAAATTTAATAAAAGTTAGGTTGCAAAGTTAAGGTAATATACTTTATTAAAGCAATACTGGGAAATAAGTAGATACATAACACAGCAGGTGTTTAAAACTACATAGCGCACGTTGTTAAGTATTGTATAGGGCCCCTGTGTTTTTTTAAATAATGTATAATTCTTTTGAATATTAATTTCATATTTTATGACTTTGACAATAACCTTTATCAAAATACATCTAGAGTTTATGAACCTTATTAAATATAATTTTTATGTGATTATTTTTGCACACCAACTTAAAATATGTCAAAACTAAATGACTGTAATATTGATTTCATTTAACCGAAATATTTAATTGCTGCAAAGATAATCAGTACAGTGTCTCTATGTTACATCTTTTAGACTATATTCATAAAGTTAATTCTACAAACTCTTAAAAATTAGCCTGAAAAATATTTGTCATGATATCATTATCATGATATTTATCATTGATATGTTATGTTGAAAGATAATTGAATAAATGATTTGAATAAATGTTTCCTGAAGTATGGCATAATATTTTGTATTTAAAATAATATTTCAAACCACATACATATCACGTACAAAATATGTAACATTTTTTATTTTTTAGAAACAAGTGTCTCTAGATCACTCAATTGTGGTATGTTATATATCATTACAATAACAGACATATCAAACAATGTTGATCTCAGGCTTTAGAAGCATAAAGAAAATTGTAATAAAATTATCACAATATACAAACTACATATGTTTAGATAAAAGTCAGAAACCCACTTCAGTGCTGGTGGTTAATTAGGTCATTTAATTAGTTACAAATATATACTGCATGTTTTACTAAATTTATAATAGTATAAATTATTATCAATAACCAGTATGTATGGAAATAATTTTGTGAAAAGAATATCGTATACTGTTTGTGCTTAAACCGTATACTCATTTGAAAACATGGTTTGTTTTAGAAATTACTTATACATAAAATTGCGTTAACAATATTATTACAAGTATTTGTTTCAGGTTCATAGTTCAAATTAATTATTTTAATCTTGGCCACAGCCCCTCTGCACTTGAATTGAATCTTTTAGCAAAAACACTAACTTATCACAGATATAACAGTAATTACATAAATATTGCTTCATTGTATTAAAAAATTTAAGACAAACCGATGAAATAGGGACGATATAACGATATTCAATTATATTGAAGAAAAACATTGGTCATTTAAATTTCTCTGATTAATATATTAGTCAAGATTTATTTGGGTTTTCCAATTTAAACAGTTAAAAACCTCCACTTTAAGTAAATTTGTGGGTTTAACTATAATCCATAATAATTTCAACGTTATGATCTCTTTGGGAAAATTGGTTTGACTACAAATAAGTAAACAATAGTATTTTATAATTAATACAAACGAATAAAATGTTTGCCTCCTTCTTTTCTTTGATATTTAAAGAATGTTATTATATGAAACATTAAAAAAAATGTGACCTCCATATTCTTCCCAAATTTTAAAAGCTATTTGAAAAAAAAAAACTAATTGCTGTATAATGTCATCTCAATTGAGGCTTTCCTACATTATAAATGTTTTAAATAGAAAAAAAAAAAAAAAACATCATCTGTAACACCAATTTTTTGGTGTGTGTCCAGTATAAGAATACCTCTAAAATATAATTTGTCTTAAAGTATATATTTATTTATCTATAGTTTATGGCGGGCTTTTAGGTATTGAATCAATCAATTTCGCCGTTTTGTTTGGCTATTTTTTATACCTACCTCCTCTGTACTGTCCAACATATATCCCTTTCACTTCCAAATTTATCATCATTATTTTCATAGTGAAAACATTACAATTACTCATCCATTCCATATATCATTTTTCTTTTTGGCACCTCCGCTTAGTTTATTTTTAGGTTTCATTGTATTAGTTATTGACCATGCAGCAATTTTTTCTCCGCATGTGCTGTTCTATGATATGCTGTCTATGAAACTTTCTTTATCTGCAATTGGTCGTCTTCCGTTATTGCTAAAATTGTTATTTGCAAAATCTTGTGCTTCACATATTGAATCTCATTTATTATGTATGTGTCGTCTCGTTTCAAACGTTTATTCAAATATGTTCCTGGTCCTCAATACTAGTAACGTGGCAAGTTTAATTAAATGGAAGGACATAGATGACTTAATTAAATGCATCACCAATTAAACCATGACCTTGATGACCTAGTTTAGCATACATCTTAATTGCTGTTTATCTTATACATATCAAACTTGTGGATAAGACTGTCATATATAAGTGTTCATTAAAATAACATAAATTAACTACATTAGCGTCTTTTTTTTGGATTTCAAACATTCTGAAATTTTAATTTTCTAAACACATTTTATGAGGAACACAATTTTGTTACAAATATTTGTTTATTACTACATCGTCTTCAAATACTATTAATACAAAATATTTAATTACTTTTCTTTTATTATCATAAAATAAAACATATTTTCATATTATTGCTGTCGCTTGATGAACGTTCGATGAGTGATCGTAACATTTCCTAAATTTTTATTCTGTATAATATTGTAGTCCCTATTCGTTGTCAATCACAACCAATTCCATGTGGGCTTTCCTGTAAGCAATTCAAATTTAAAAATATAGACGAATGACATCTAAAAATTTAAATTTATCAACACTTATAGCTCTATTAGTAAACTTGTAACATCGTTACCTGCATAACAGGTTCAATTTAAAAACCGTTCTAAAGACAAAGAAATACCCGGTCCATCAGGTGGTGGCATCTGGTGTATAAACCCTGAAAACGGCCTCGCCTTATTGAACCGTGAACTTGGGCCAGCCGATAAGACCGGGCCAGGCTAGTTATCATGCTTGAATTATTAAGTCGTCTTCTACGCACGTGATAAATTCTTTTTTCCTGTTCGTAAAACGTTGATCTAAAGTCATTCAAAATGAGTAAAAATCTCTCTTACGCGTGCAAAAATCCTTGCTAAACCGAATACGCGAACGTGACTTGTTCAACGAACTGTCTACTCTTCACCATTCTATAACATCTGACCGTCAAAAAAATCCATGTTTCATCAAACCAGGTAACTCGAAAATTTCATTTTAAAGTATATTAAGTTGACCATATTAAGAAAATGTGTATTTCTATTTCATAAATGTAAAATTTTGAAATCTCTTCAATCATAATTAGACTGTTGTAATTAAAAGTTATCTGTAAATTCTTTTAAAGCATAAATTTATATAATCTTTTGAAAGAATAAAACAAAGCTTCATTTTAGTAATTATAAAATCAAAGTATTAATTAATGAATCATTAAATTTAATTGCAACTAACATTGTATTGCTTGTAAATTGTACCAGGTTAATTTCAAACAAAGAAAGAAAAGCCTCTTTTTCTATCTTTGATAACGTAAAGTCATTTTGTAATTTATTTGAATATATATATATAGCATTTTGTCTTTAAAGAAGTTGCTTTTTTTTAAATATAACTTAATTACAGAAAAATATGTTGCTCATAAACCTGCAACAGAAATGTTTAAACCTGTCTAGAAGTGTCTGTGCTCTATTTAATTAGTATATTCAATTCTGCAGCAAAAAAGCTGGTTCGAGCATGTAGTAACAAAGAACTAAGTTCCAGCAGAATTTCAAGTTCATGCAAAAACTGAGGATTTCCTTTAAGTTATAAAAACAAAAACATAAAATAATGAACTATCTAGGTTAGGAATTAATCTAGTGAGAAATAAACTTGAAGTGTTTCTGTAAAATAAGGTTGAATGTTTGATGAACTAGACGTAATAATAATTCTTAAAAAAAAATAATAATAAAATTAAAAAAATATGTACAAAATGCAAAGGTAAAATAAAACGGATGGGATACGCATGCACTTTAGTTTTCACGACCCCAAAGGGGTTAATTTTCAAAATTCAAGATTATTGACGTCAATATACCTTTTTTTTTAAAATATATAATCAAAATAAATTTTCCTTCTACAGTTGGCCAACTTGCCTTTTCACATGTAATTAATTATGTCTTATATATCTTATTTGTAATTAATGTATAAAAGTTTGTTAACCTTAATATATATACATTTCATATTTAGATAAATTGTGCTTTTTTTTAAATTTACTTAGTAATTATTTGTATGGGGTGGGGTCTGTTTTAAAAATTATCAAAATTTTCTTTTGGGGCGCATAAACAATATAAATTTTCTAGATAGATATAGTTTCAATTGTTACCTTGTAAATTGTTCTACTTATCTATGTTACGTGTCTTTTATGTGAATGGTTAACTTGATTTTTGTCAAAGGATTAAATAAATTGTAGCACAATTGAAATTCTACTTTTCTCTTTCAAACATGTTGCCATATCTGGTTCCAAAGTTAAACTTTTATGGACCTCTGCCTTAAATTCTTTTCTTAAAATAAAAATGGTAACAAACTGGTCTTAAAGTATTCAATGAATTTAATCCCGAAATGGTATTAAGAATTGCAGTTTTTAAATACTTACGTTTTGTAAAATTATAATTAGATGTATTTGTTTGTTGAATAATGATTTTATTTTGCTCATGAGAATGTATTACTTTGATTTTAATATTTAAAGAATTACTCGAATCGTAAATGTTTATATGTGCTATTATACATTGAAATAACATATATTTGAATCAATCTCATTCCGTTAAAAAAAATATTGTATATCCACTGTATCGCCTCTAGTGTGGGATTTGCTATGTAATTGTAACATCAATAATTAATCACAGTGCCATTGTGTATGCATGTTTGTGATGACGTCACTCTCAGTTGCCCTGTCATACAACAATGGCTGAACAAACGATATTGAACTGATATATTCATTGTGTATTGAGTAACTAGTAATACTGTATTGTATGTATTATGTAATAGTTGTATTATTTATATACTAAAATCAAGATATGTAATAGTTATTGGTAATGATCACTATTATTAAAAGAAAATCTCTCACAATATACGAATTACCAAAATAGTTACTGTTCACCATTTTATGCAAACATAGTTGACTATAGCAGTTGAAATATTGTTGGATCTCAAATTTTTTGTCCCAGGGCATATTTTTTACAGGTTCCCACGTGCTACGAGATTAGAATGTTCAATTACATAAAACTTTTTTAAATGTAATTACTGTAAAGAAAATATTAATTTTAATGCAAATACATTTACAAAAAGAATTATTATTCGAAGTAAAAAAACAATAATGAAAATCAAGTTAATACTTAGCAATAAACTATTAAGTTTAATGTGAAAATAAAGAAATGAAAAATTTATTTTACATATGTGCAAGTAGGAAGTATCTATGTGTACATACTGAGTATAATTAATATTTTGTACACTATTTAGTAACTTATTTCTGATATCCTTCTGTTGACAGGAAGGTAGAAAATGTAGTAATAGACACTCCAGTTTACAATCACTTGTTTCCAGTAATAGCATTTAAACCCTTTAAGTGGTTTATGAGTCATTTGAACCCCGAGCGCTAGCCGTAAACGATTCAAAAATCACAATTTATTAAATTGAACATTTCACCAACTAAGAATCATCCTACCGTAATAAATCGAATACCGTTGTAAATGATCTATAGATGCATAATCACACACTAAAATCAAATCTTCCTCTTTTCATCTGTTTTCCAAATTTTTTTATCTGTAATAGTTTTCAATCTATAAAGATTAAACAAAATCAAGAATTTTATCACGCTTTTACGGATTTTATCACGGGTAAATTTATGTACAACTTATTGGTAAATGTTATTAATTTATTTCTACTAGTTGTTTATTTAGTCCAAGGAATTTATATGTATAATTCTTTTATATTTTTACAATGGCAAAACCATTAGGGAAATTCTATAATGATTTAAAAGTGACAAGAAACCGTCATAAGTAAAGATATATTCAGTGCAAATGTGGTCTATTTTAAAACTTTTCACAATTACCATCTTACAATTGCCTATGTAATCACTAAATGAGTTATTAAATTAATTTATATAACTTACCAACAAAGGACATTGTTCTTTCATGAAGTTTCATTCTACAATGAAACTGTGTGTGTCACAACCCTTCTCAAATTCTTGTAACACGAAGACACCTTCTTTTTGTTTTATAATTACAAGGTAGTTTAGCGCAATTCCTTTTTTATAGCTCTAATTCCTTATTTATATTTTAGTTAATTCTTACTAAATATAAGTAAGATCTAAGTAATCTAAGTAAAACATGTATAAATCAGAGAACATAAAAATTTACATTTTTAACAATATGTAAAAAATAATTACAGTTTAAATTTCTGATTATGGAAACATAGTATAATAATATGGTAGAATATTTTATTCACAAAAAGTAAAACTAAATTTGTAGAAAAGATTCAAAACCAATGATCTGGTCGTTTATTATTCACATAACTGAAACTGAGATACAAATTTGTAACAACACTTATCAATTTGGATTGATTTCAAATTGCTATTTTAATTTTATAAGACTTAGGGTGTATTTTAATTTATTAAAAAAACATAGTTTTAACATTTTGATAATTCTATCCTAACATTCATGATTTATTTTATTTTTAAAAGATATAACCTCCAATACGTAGTTTTTATTGAGATTTATTAATTAATAATGAACATTTGAAGATACACATAACCTATGTAACCTATGTTACTTGTAATAATGTAAGACTTAATTTTTATTTTTACACCACTACGTGAAAAGGATAGAATTATTTATTTTGTATTGATTATAGATTATTTAGTATACCAAGCGGTAAATGTAACCAACAATTGATACATTTTATACATATTAATATTATAACAATAATTTTTGGTAGTTATTATTATAGTCTGACAAATCTTAATATCTAATATTTCAAATAAGTAAAAAAAATAATTCTGAAATTACTCCTTTAGGTTAATTAATATGTATTCATAAAAACCCATTAATAATGAAATATATATATAATATATTACATGATGAGAAATTTGTACAAAGCCTAACTACCATAGCAGTTATTCCATATGCTGGATTAAACAGAGTGTAGAGGAAATATCAGAGATATGTTTCTGGTATGTCAGTAAACCGGGTTGTTTAAGGGTCATATTCAACTAATTTTTTTCTTTACAGTCCCAGGAAGCTCAGAAGATAATTATGCTCGTCATTCCAAGAGATAAAGTTGTATCTAAAGGTTAAAAAAGAACATATACTTATCTATGGATATAGGGCATATATTGTATGATATATAGCAATAAATGTAGGTTTTTTTAAATGACATAACAAGTTATGAAATATTACAAAATGTATCAGTAGCTAATATGAAACACATTATATAAAATAAAGCTCAAGGAAGTATTATAAAGGGAAAAAAATGTGATTGTGAAATTGAAATGGATGATGTCCATTGTTGAGTTTGATGGATTGTTTCGTAACGTGCGTAGTACGACGAGACGCCTTATAAGATTACTTAAGGGAAATAACTTTGGTGGATCGAAGTTTATTAAACATATATGCATAAACGAATACAGTTCATTCAAAAAGACACATTACACACACATTACCACATAATTATTTTAATATAATATTCAGAAAACCATGAATGCCAATTCTCTTAAAATGTCTTCACAAATCCCTACGGAATGAACTTTGTACCTAATGATCTAAGTTGGGTAATAAATAACTTTACCCTCGAAGGTACTCTATTTATAACACATTTTCTTTCTCCACAATAAATTATTTTCTTGAGAGTAAATGCATTGAGTTAAGTTCACTACAGTATACACCAAAATCAATAACATCTTCGTAATTCTTCTTGTAGAAGTTTGAAAAATCTTTAGCTACGTGCATTTATTATGTTCACTTATTTACACACATTTAAATTTGTAAATTACTTATGGGTACACATTACATGGATGTTCGAAAAATATCTGAACGAATATCTGAGAAAAAAATTAGAAAGTGGATGAAACGGCATTTTGAAAAATATTCATCCTCCATCTAAAGGATGACTCAAAAGTCAGGAGCCATTTGATGAATGTTCCGAAAACGCATAAATTTGTTTTTCTTACAGATCAATAATGACAATAATTGTATTTTTTTTATATAGAGAAAGAAAAATAAATTATTTTTTTGTAAATTTTATAGTATGTAGAAAATCGTGTTTCTAATTTATTTACAGATTTTATAAACATAACACTCATAATCAAACTTGAGTTTAATAAAATACGGGTTTTTCTCGTTTAATGAAAAGTTGTCTCCTAGGCAACTAGGCACTTTTGAAAATGGACGACTC
Organism: Aphrophora alni; assembly: GCA_963513935.1. Lineage (NCBI taxonomy): Eukaryota > Metazoa > Arthropoda > Insecta > Hemiptera > Aphrophoridae > Aphrophora > Aphrophora alni. The sequence goes on along the minus strand of OY740767.1, from coordinate 121,339,761 downwards.
ATATAAACGTAAACATATCCTATTGCTTAATACCTAAAAGTGATGATAAACTCTGGACAGAAACGCACAACAAATGTGTTTCAAATCTTGTCACGCATGTTAAGACATTTACAAGAAAGACAGGATTGACAATTAAAGGCCAATACTCGCATAATCGAACCAAATATTGCCCATAACCCAGACGTAAACTAAAACAATCAAATAATAGTCATCTGATTTTCGATTAATTAAAGAAAACTTCAAAGAAAAACTTCCGACTTTAAAGAAAAACTGGCTTGAAATAAAGAAAACTTTTTTCAGCCCGGACATATTTATTATCTTTTTTGAACAATTTAATTATTTGTTTTTGAACTTAAAAGATTTTTGAGAAAAAATAGATTATTTAACAAATTAAAAACTTCAAAAAACACACATGACAAAATTTAGTTTTTTTTTTCTTTTTTCCGAGCTGAATTTTAATTATATATCGGCAGTTAAATAAAATATAAAAGATTTATTCTCAACTGAACATTAAACTAAAGTACACATCCGTTTTTATGTTCGGAAATAATTACAAGAGAAAACATAAAATGGCAGTGGGGTAATCCGTTTGTGGAGTTTCCTTTCTTTATATTATTTTCCTTTCGTTAATGTATTTTTTTAAATTTAATAATTTCTATACTTTTGACAATATTGCAGAAAGTTGATCTTCCAAAGCATTACCATAATAACTGTAAAAAGAATCAATTCGTCACTTTGCTTGATTAAACAAGCTCTAATCAATAACCACATCGCACGACACTTTTTATTACCATAGACAGAATTTATTGTCCTTAAGCAGTCATTGTGTCAAAGTTGTTTTGTACCTTACGAGATATGATTATCAAACTTTTTGACCTGTAAGAAATTAAAAGTATTACATTATATACCATCTATTATGGACTTAGAAAATGTGAATATACAAGGTTTGATCAACTTATGTCTGAAAAAATCTACAAAATAACGGAATTATTATTTTTTTAATAGTACAATGAAGATATTAACATTATTTTTTTTAATTTAACCAAAACGTGTAGTTATTCCAGATTACAATTTTATTAAATTTTTATGTAAGTTCAAATTACAATAACATAAACATTGATTACTGATAAACAATGAGCAAAAAATGTATGAATAGCGAGTAAATGGTGTGTAATAGCCGTATGTAAGAGTGTGGTTAGGTAAATTTTCAAAATACTAGCAATATTGATTGCTAATCATTACTTACTTAATATTAAAGGAGTAAATGATATAAAATAAATTGAAGAAATGTAGTGTAGAAATTGAGGAAAGAGTGTAAAACAATAATAATTATGATGTCCATTTTGTTTATTTGGTTATGTTAGTGCTTGTGAAATTTTTTATTTTTTTCAATAAGTCTAACTTTAATGATTAAATATATAAATTTTTAATATGTGAAATTATGAACAACCATTCATAATGAAAGGAGTCGATGAGTTAAAACTTTTAGAGAAGCGAGTACATTGATTTCAATAAATATATTAGATTTACTATTTGTTTTTCGTCTAATAAAAAACAAAATATCACATTATAAAAAAAAGTTTAAATTTACTCTACGTATTTATATTTTATGAATGTCGTTTTAATTATTCAAATGTTATCGTAACTTATAGAACAGGTTTAGTACATTATAAAAAAAAATCAATGATTAATTCTTTTCAAATGGGGTGTTGTATTATAAAATATTAACGGAGATCTAAATGCAAAGTAATAAGTAGTTTGAAATAAAACATCGCACAATAATAAAGTATGTTATTCTTTAATTCGTTAACTCAATGAGTTCAACGACAAAGTCGTAAGTCGGTAGAAATTCAGTGGTGAATAATTAATGGAGTCACATATTTACATTCTCTTTATAATGTGCACTACCACCCTGGATATGCAATTACTTTTGCATGTTTATGTCACTTTAAATGGACAACAGACGAAGATGTTGCATGAAGTGTGTAATCATCCAGTAAACACATTAACAACGTATTTGTAAGGTAAAATTCTTATGTTATTTGCAAGGTAACATTCTTATAGTATTTTAAGGTAACATTCTTATGGTATATGTAAGGTCTCGCTGATTTTCCGCTTTCACACAATTCCTCTGTACAATTCCTCACACAATTCCTCTGAGATGAGGTTTTTTATGTTAGTAAATTTCCAGTCGGAATTTAAACTCGCTTTTAAAACTAAACTTCTGTACTGCCCTCTTCACTGTAAAAAAATAAGAAATGAACTGTAGACAACGGATTTATGACTGATCTTTAAAATACTCGCTGACTAAGTATGACTAAGGAAAAAATGATACTTTCTATTGATTTTCAAAACTGTATGTTGAATATTTATTACGGAGTTTCTATAATATGTAAAATAATCTCTTGATAGCTTTATAATTTCTGACAGTTTAATAGCAGTGTTATAATCGTTTTTAGACAACATTTTTATGCAGAAAAATAATTAGAGATTACACTATGCAATAGACTAAGTCAAAAATCTTCTTTTTACCTGGTGCATTTTGATTCCCTATCCTTTTACAAGCTAATGAAGTTTTTTTCCATACTAATAATACAACATTACCGAGTTTATAAACATAATATCCATAAACAGATGAATATATCTCTCTATTCATCATCATTATTTTTTTATTGGCTATGGTGATAGTTATAAACGTTCATCCCAATAGAAACGGTTTTGATAAAAATATTAAAATATATCATAGAAAGCGATAAGCAAACTTCTAGTTTATAATAAAAAAAATACATTAATTTGTGAAATTTGAAGTCGTCACTTTAACTAGATTGGCATCTATTAAAAAACTATATCTATTTGTTTGGTTACAATCTATGCAACATATATATATATATATATATATATATATATATATATATATATATATATTGCATCATATAGTAAGATAATCTAATTTATAACAAATAAATTTGTTATTTTTAAAACAATCTTATTACTAAAACGATTTCAAAAATAAGAATTTATATGTCGGATGAATGCTCATCTAATTAAACCATAATAACTGGCTACTTTACAAGGTCATGTTATGGATACAGCTATTCAATAAATATATTACCATATTCAGAAGGATGAAAAATTGACAATTTTTCATTACATCTTTTGCAACTAAGTGGGTGTGTTGAAGAGGCGGTGTTTATGTAATCATAAATCCCCGTAGACAGGAGCCTTATATCAGATAATTCCCACAGGAGTAAAATCTCAGCTTAGATAAAATATGTGTGTTTATAGTTTATAATGTGTTTATATCCTACGGAAAATTACATCATGTAGATAAAGAGTGGGGCTGTATTACCATTATTATCCGTAGCTTTCTGAAAAAAAGATGGTGTTTAATAATGCAGTAAATAATATTTTCCTTCGTGAATCAAAGTTTGTTTATTAATATAACAAATAACTATTCAAATTTGTTCCATGAATTGTTTTTATTTTGCAACTTTCAGCCATTAATATATATATATATATATATATATATATATATATATATATATATATATCGTTATCTCTACTAAAAATTCAATAATACTCTAATGATTTTAACAAATGTTTGCTTAATTAAATTTTATTTTATTTAATCGCATTCCAGCGAGAATATGTCTTTTTAATAAATTAACAATAGAGTACCTGCGTTCACTCATGAATGATATTTTAACAATGAATATTTTAAAGACTGTGCACTAGAAACCATAACCTACTACAGATACACATTCTTGTAACATTCTTGTAAGAGCCTTATTGGTTACCAAATGTATTTCAAACCCTTGCACAAGTCTTGTCATTTTAAATCCATCCGGTGGCTAAATATTCTATTCTTATAAGCAACAGCGAAAACCTTGAAGCCACCAAACTTCGGCCCTTGTCTAACAATTTTATTTTCGTGGTCCGGGCATACCCTCCATACCAGACCTCGTCATGGTCGACCAAATGAAGAATTACCGTCTGCCCATAATTTAACTATAGAATAGAATTACATAAAACATAGAACTATAGAAAGATGAGTAATTTTTCATGTGTAAATCTCAAGCTTTCTTTCCATTGTTAATTAAATAACAGTGAAGAGGGCAGTACAGAAGTTTAGTTTTAAAAGCGAGTTTAAATTCCGACTGGAAATTTACTAACATAAAAAACCCCCATCTCAGAGGTATTGTGTGAGGAATTGTACAGAGGAATTGTGTGAAAGCGGAAAATCAGCGAGACCTTACAAATACCATAAGAATGTTACCTTAAAATACTATAAGAATGTTACCTTACAAATAGCATAAGAATGTTACCTTACAAATACGTTGTTAATGTGTTTATTGGGTGATTACACACTCCATGCAACATCTTCGTCTGTTGCCCATTTAAAGTGACATAAACATGCAAAATTGCATTTCCAGGGTGGTAGTGCAACATTATAAAGAGAATGTAAATATGTGGCTCCGTTAATTAACTACTGATTTTCTACTGACTTACGTCTTTGACGTTGAACTCATTGAGTGTTAACATACTTTATTAGAGTTACAGAATAACATACTTTATTATTGTGGGATGTTTTATTTCAAACTACTTATTACTTTGCATTTAGATCTCCGTTAATATTTTAATATTGTTAAATAGTTAAATGTATTTTTCGTGTATGAAGTTACCACTGATTTCAAGGTGTTATTTTGATTGACCATCTTGTGTGAATTATATTTTAATTGTAGATATTTAGACACTTAAACGGGCGATATTATAGAGTTATATAATTTGATTATAATATTTTTTGTTATTATTTGTAAAAAAAGAGATTAATTTATTGGTTTTTTTTTTTAGGTTGGAAAACAAACGTAATGATCTCTACGTTCGCAGGTGGAGCCCACACGTCTGTAGATAATCTGGTATAGAACCAATAGTATGAAAGCAAGAGTCATAAAATAAGGCAATTTAGTTTACCTTTGTACATACCATGAAGTGTAATTTAACTAAGATTATACAGGAATTACTATTTATAGAAAACAATATTTGTAAACCAATATATATTTGTTTGATTGCACCATAATAAAATGAAGTAAATACATTCTTTGTAAAGTTTTAATGCATTTCCAAAACTCAAAATAAATTACAAAATACACAATTTTCCTGTGTTATCCTTAAAAATCCACTAAATATCTTCAAAACTTTAAGGAAAATTGAATTGAATGCGTCCATAAGATATAATTATTTTCTAACTTCCACACCATAAAGTCCCAGCAACTCAGCTTGATTTCACATTATCTATTGTGTATAAACACATTTTTACTTTTATATGTGGTTTAATATTTATTATTTTATACCGATTTCATTTTGTTTATTTATTTGTTGTCCAAAAATTAAAATAACGTAGTCTTACATTATTTCCAAATGTTTGCTTTGTTTTATATTCTATAAAATGCAAAATACTCTTTTCAAGATGATTTATATTTTGCACCAAATATTTAAAATTCATAACACTTTATGAAAATATTACAACGCCTTAAAGTGTATGAACATAATATAATTGTTCTCATTGTATCTTACACTGCGTGGGAACATTTTATTATATCTCTATATCTTGGAAGTAAACGGGAGAAAATTAAAGTGCCTCCAGCATTGTGTGAAAGAGAAACTCCAAGAAACTGTGATTTCGTGAAATTGAATTTAGCACTTTGAACAAAAGTTGGTTTACAGAATTTGTACCAACTGATAAAGAAGTTTATATGCTTGTAACATATTTTGAAACTTGGTTCAAGTTTGTGAGTCTATTTTTATTTTTATTTTTTTTTATTTGGTAGTAAATAGCAGCGATAAAGTGAAATATTATTAAATAAATTTTAGATTATACAGGTTTGTTATTAATTCCTTGTCCCCAAAAATATTAAATATCATTTTTTTATTATTTTAAAATTTCCTTTTTTTCTTAGCAATGTTGATTTTTACATAAACCCGTCAATTATGATTACAAAAAGTTGTTTTTTAATTGAGAATATTTTAACAATATACATTTACCTTAAATTTATATATTCTATTCTAAAAACCTTGATATTATTGTTACATGTAAATTAATAATATTAAATAAAAATTATAATACAACAAATTTTATTCGTTTACGTGTATTTTTTGTTTCTTGTGTAGCGTTTTTTTTTTACTTTTTTTTTTGCACACAAAAGTTTTACGCATTTACTTGTATTAGCAGTTCCTACTTTGGAATAAAAATTGTTGCTGCTGCAATAATGTTTACAATGGTTGGTACTTTTTACGATTATAACTACAAATATTCCCTTATAAATAAAATTAGATTATTTAATTTGTTGTTTTTTCTATACAAAATTTTTATTATTAGCATATAATTATTTATTTAATCTAAATACTTGAAGATATCTGTTTTGTTTTCCTTACTTACGGCAATTAAAATGAACTAATTGTTAAACACGGCGTTGCTCGGATTTTCAATTTAATATTGGTAATTTTAAATGACATGCGACTGAAATTGCTGTAGCATATGTTAAATGTCGTATCCTTATAAATAAAATACAATTAAAGTAATGCAATAAAAGAAAATCAAATATTAAAAACTGCTGTCATCTGAAAGAAATTCTATTTTCTTCTATGTATCCTAGACACTCACCTTTAAATCGTACATATTGAACAAATAAACACTGGAGCCACGACTTACTGGAACTGTGTAAAAGATAAAAACTCTTTTCAAACAGACATTTTATAAGCTGCATATTGTAAAACGTTACATTCCTGACCTTTGCGTTAGTCGGTCACTCATATCCCATCTTCTTTCACCATAAGGAAACAGTAAATGGTATAGCATTAGGTAGAATGGTTGATACTTTAAATTGTAATATATATATTAGTAATACAAATTTTATTGTATTGCTTATAAAGTCTTGAACCAAAATTTAAACTACTATAAAAATATATATTTGGTTTTACGCACGTTAGAAAAACGTTAGGTACATTATTTTAAAGCCCTTGTTCTTAGTTTAAAAAAAAAAAAATACAAAAGTTTAAAACTACATACAAAACGTTCCAAAACACTCATAACGTAATTTTTTTTTTTTTTTTTACCGTTTTACCGAAGGTTTCTAAATATTTTGTGAATGTTTCGTTCTTCTATCTTTACTTTATCAAGTTATAAGGCATTACTTTCTAATCTTAACAGTCTATTATTTGAATTGTTATTATTTACATAATTATAATTATAATAGTTATTATTGTAATAAAGATGACCTTGCAAAAGACAATGTTTTTTGAATCCATTGCCGAACGTTACGTTAAATTTCAAAAACAATTGTTTAATAAAATAGGCAAATATTACTACTAAGTATAAACAAATATTGCAGGTATCAACTACCCCAGTTTAACAGTTGTTTATTATCTGAGATTATTCTTTACGGTGTTAGGTATAAATTTCAAGTTCAAATACTTCATGGAAATACAATATTACCATTTGAACTACAACAGTGTGCCCATTGAAACTACTATTTCGGGTTGGAATATTCTGTAATATTCGTTTATATCAATCACTAGATCATTTTGGTGAATATACAATAAAAGCAAATCCACCAAAACCACAATAAAACACTACTAACAACACAGTAACTGTATAGTTATGTTTATTCAACCTTATGTACATTTCAATAGCACTGCTATCATTCACACTAAAATGTGCACAAGGTATTAAACATAACTATAAAGTTTCTGTGTTGTTAGTGTTTTATTGTAGTTTTGAGGAATTTTCTTTTACCGTATTATTCGCGTTAAACACTTTGTGATGGCGATGTCTTTTGTTGAGATCAAGAGAATAACACTGTTTATGAAGAGATATGGAGATCGGGTGCATTCTTTTCAGGATACTGCTGATTTATTCAATTACTGGTCATTAATATTTTTAACAATTTAGAGATCTCTCCACACACTCAGTACAAGGTAAAAACTATAAAATGTTTTAGAAATTTGATCAGTCGGATCTTTATAACCAATTTAAACTTGTAAAAAGAGAGTGTTTTATGAAATAATTGTTTTACGATAAATAGGCAATCTTATAATTTCCCCTCCATAATTAAATGTAAATTTAAAAACACATTATAACATACATATGCTGAGTAGTATTAGAGAAAAAAAAGACCAGAAGTATACAATCGCATTATATGGTTAAACAATATCAATTTTCCATTTTTCATGCTTTATATTGAGGAAAGTCATAATAAAATTAGTTGTACACAATTCAAACATTATTGAAAATAAAACGTACGTATACTAAAGCATATCTATTATTTTACTGGCTTGAAAAACATACAGTATATAATATATACATATGTTAAAAAAAATATAAACTGAATAATTTTATAACAAATGGTTTTAATGCATGGACACTAAATACTGAGGATAATGGACTTGGTGATTGGAACTTTGTCTTGGTCTTTTATTTCTATTGCGCATTTGGTGATGAAAATAAAAGATACTAAATGTGCTGTCTTAAAAAACTATTTACATTCCTAAAATTTTTCGAATACTTATTGGTAGAGATTATTACATATAAGGGAAACTAAAATTCATAAAATAAAACTATGTTGTTGGGTATTTATAGCGTGGGAGGCAGGATGTAAGGATTTGCAAGGGTCATATTCAATTACTTTCTCTCGAAAATCGTAAGACGCTGAGAGATTGTGCACGATATCTTAAAGGATAAAGATTGTAGTAGTCGAACCGAGGCTAAGGTAACTTATAGGGAAGAAGTAAGGTACTTTATGTTCTGTAGTAGAAAATGAAAAACATAACTTTACCAAATGTAAATTTAGCGTTGCTTTAATATTGCATTGTTTTTATATTGGTCCATCTGTTTTATAATAGAATGTTTTCCCAAAAATCTTATTTAGGATGGAATTTATTCGCAAAAGTCTCACAAATAATGAATCATCCTTCGGCTTTCTAGTGAGAGATCGATGGATAGTTAAATGTAATATTTATAACACAAATTGTATTTAAAATAATAATATATAAAAAGTAGACAAAATACGTGATATTTAACTACGCTTATACTTAATTTAATAATAATTAAGAATTGAATAAATAGTAAATTTAAAGATTATCTATGTATTACCAAATAGGTCAACTGTAATATTACATGCAATTTTTAATTTATAAACAACAAAGCGAAAAAAAAACCACTTCCCTAAAGAATGATATTATTTTGTCCTAAGCGTTCATATAATACATAACCGTGTGTTTTATTACAAAATCACAAAAATGTAAGTTTGAGGAAACATTTATTTTAAAGCTATAATTTCGAAACAAAAAATGAGAAAAGAATAAAAATATAAATAAACAGATTATAAATTGAACATATAAATATTTACAGATACACTTTTAAAAGTCCCTTACCACGCTTGGGAATAAACAAATTACAAAAATGTTTTGTTTATTCCCAAGTGTGGTAAGGGACTTCTGAAAGTGTATCTGTATATATTGTCACCAAAGTGCTCTGGTCATTGTATATATAAATATTTGATAATAACAACTTAAATTTTTTTATCAGAAAAGATGACGGTACCGGGGTGTTTTCCTGGGGTATATTAACTTCTATCACTGGATGGTATTATAACATCGAAATTATTCTATTCAAAGTGGGTTCAAATGCCTAAAATGCGTCTACATACAATATTAATTGTCAACATTATTATTTGCATGTTTATAAAATATCTATATCACAACGTATTGTTAATGAATATGAAAGTATTGTTTGCTGTATAAAAAAATCTTTATATTTTCACTTTATTTTTATTTCAGAAGGTTTAAAAATACCTATTATTAAAGTGAATATATAAATAAATTAAAATAACTTACTAAGGCTATCAGTTTACCAACAAAACCGTAGAAAGATGTTGTTTCGATGTCAAGTCCGAGATATTATGCACTATCTAACTATTGATTCCCACTTTCTAGCTATGGAATCAAATATCCTAATCAAACATAGGTACTGGAAGATAGTGTTAGTATGGTCCATCAAACAATTTATTGATTTAGTGTTCTGGCAAAGAGCTGAACTATTGAGAAATGTTTTGGTTTTTGATCTGACCACTATGTACTTTAAATCCTGGAATGGTACCCATTCGTAAATTATAAGAAAGGAAGTTTATGTTTAGATATGGCGAGTAAGTTTTTGCAGTGACTGAACCGATGACATGAGTGTCCTCTTCACTCCCCTTACCTAGGTCAGTGGAACTGTTGATGCGTTCTGAGGGTGATTTACATTAGTTCTGTCCAACTCATATCGTAATTTTTACTAATAGTATCATTTGAATCCGTTTTATCACATGTGTTGCAATTTTTGTTTATATTTATTTATTGGATCTATAGAATTTTTTAAAATATAATTGTTGTAAATAGTAACCTAAGTATCTAGTTAAATTTTTAATTGTCTATTTTTTCTTAAATTCTTAGAGTTTTTATTCAGTTTTTTAAAGTAATTTGTTTTAATGGCTCTAAGATCATCCGAAATATACAGACTTGTAGACATAAATGAATATTCCGATGTTGGAGATTTAGATGGAGCTAGTGATAGGCATATCACCGTACTATGGGTCTGATGATTATGAACCATCGACTGAAGAGTCAAAGGATGAATTTGAACATCCTCGAGTCAAAAGATAACCAAGAGTATTTGCTGATCTTGGGCATCTTGATTTCCAAGAGAATCTCAAATTGACTTTCCTGTTGCTTAAACGTCTGGTCAAATCAACTTACATCAATACATTGATAATTAATATTAGATCCAACCGATGTTAAAACTAACACACATTAAAGGTTCTGGTCACCTCAGCACTCATACAACTATACACATAACGGATGTGACTTGTATCTTTAATTTGTGTCAGTGTATACATCTGAGTTTTATTATATATATATATATATATATATATATATATATATACACACACACAACATTCACAGTGTGCGCTGAATATACATTTGAAAATGACTGAATGAAAATAATTGACACGGCCGTCATGAAATAAGTAAATGACGAAAAGCAAGGATTGTTGACAGGAAAAACTAAGGTAATAGAGTAAACTTGTACTTTTATTTCTATTCTGTATATAAAATTTGTTTCGGCTATTGATATTTGTCAATATTAAACGTAGGAACCGTTATGAAATCAAATTTATAATTATATGATAAAAGTTTCTCCTAATCCGTAATGTTTCTTTTGTAAGTGTATAACAGTCAAACTCTTTTGATTTAGTGTCTTTATAAACATAAAATAATGTTTTAAAATTTGAAGCTCTAAATCATTGGAAGTGAAACATTATGTAAAAAAGAAACTGTAGATTTGTTAAGTAACAAGTGATTAATTGCATTACAAATAAAAATTATTAATTCAATAAAACTGTGGAAATAAAGAAGAAGGGCTGGGAATAGAGAACGGTGTATTAGTACCTAGGTTATTAAAGTTAGGAAATTTTAAAGAAAGTAGGATATTGTTAAAAGAAATCATTAACAATAAAGCGTATATAAAACGGTGTTAGGATAAACAACAAATCCCAGAGATTATTAATAATTATCATACAGAATATATACAGTAATTTAGCAAATTTCTATAACGCTAATAAACATAAATCCCACAAATTCGTATCACAACTTTAATATAATAATGTTATCTAGTATATATATTTATATATACTAATAAACAAACATGGTAATACTTTAAAATAACTATTAAAATCTTTTTAAGTATAGTTTTTCCATACCTTGTAATTAAAATATAAAATGTAGTAGTTTTTTCTACGTTTTATTTTTCCAACTTCTGGACATAGTGTTAAATCAACGGGGAAAAAACGTATTACTCAGTGTCTACCATTTATTTTATTGCCGAGAGGTAGAGAACATTTCTCACTTTTAGAACTGGTATAACATTAGTGTAATCAAAACCCTGAGAGACCCTTACAACTTTAACTAACTATCTGCTCTGTTAATATTTACACAACCTTAAAAAGACAGGGAGTTGACGTTGTTTAATTGTATTTACGTTGTTTGAGCATGCACAAAGGTTGTTGAAAGCAAATGAAACATAAATTTCCCACTAGTTATCCATTAAAATATAAATTTATTTATTTTCAGTCGTTTATCTCTAATAATTTAAATATATACTATAAAGAAGAGAAAGTGTCTTAACAACAAATTATTTGCTATGTATAGTGTTATAGTATATAAATTAATTTAGAAGGGGATTGAGAATCTTATGGAACATGAAACGAAACAAATGTTTACAACGTCCATGAGTCTTTTTTGTCGTGTTTAAATTAAAAATATTATTTAGGTGCAACTTTTTATTTCGTAAGAATAACAGTGATTGATATTTCTTCACCAGTTTTATATTAATAACAATTCTCATTTTGAAATGTTTTTTAAAGAATGAAAAACAAACAACTATAAGCGACAAATTTAATGTACGGGTATCCCATTTTTGCGATACTTATATTTTGATGAATGTATCTGGACGTCTCTGTTATATATCTTAAAGTATTATTTAAAGTTGTAAATTTTTGAAAAAGTGGGTCTACAAATTTTTATAATAATCCCTTAAATAATATTGTCGGAAATTTGTTTTCTTAACTAAAATACAAATAGGTAGTTGTGTGAAATGTAATGTACGTAAATATATAATTTTTACTTATTATTATTTGTTCGTACAAGTAGGCATATGTCCTTAAATAAAAACTTGTCCAATATATCTATGACACTCTTAAATATATAAATATTGAGATGGGACGCTTATGTATCAAACAATATACACATACAAGTAGACATCAAGTATGTGGGGTCGGCATAGCTGAGTTGTTTTGAGCTCAGTTTACAGTTTGGACAAATAAACGTTCCTAGGTTTAAGAGACTCGAGACAAGTTGATGACGTCATTCTTTTCCGGGTGTTACCTACTCCCTCCTATACAGCATAATATAAAATATATTAAGTTAATTTTTTTAAACGGAAGGCATTTTCCATGGCAAAAATTTCAGTGTACATAGTGATCCTCATGTGTATCACTTGTTTAAAAAATAAAATAAAAGTAAGAATTTGTTAAAATGTTTATTTTGCATTTAGATAATTTAAACTAATATAAAAATATCTTTTTTTGCATATTATTCTAACAACGTGCAGCAGAGAGCGAGCGAGAATGCCATTTAATTGAGGTCTCGACAGTGGGAAAATCATAAAGAGATTTATTATAAACACATTACTAAGATAGTACAAAAATATGCTTTTCTGATTACTAAAAACGTGTCTAGTTTTATCTTGAAAATTGGTTTTGGGGGAATATTTTTTAGGAGTTAAATAACCGAAATTATTAAAATCATAACTCATAATAATAAAGATCTAAGGGTTCCTTTGACAACTCCAACAAATAAATGAACCTTTATCTACCTGCTAGGTCACCCCCTACCTTTCCCGATTTCTCTATTGTATTTCAGTTTCCTGTACTTATGTTTTGAATAGTTGTCTATACCTGTAAATTTTCAGTAGCCCGTCGATGCCGCAAGGCGAAACAATTGTAGCTCATTATACTAATAAATATTTGAAACTTTAAGCTTTTGCTTTATTTTATCCTGAAATAAATGTTGTTAAAACATTTCACAAACGTTTTAAATCACCCGTCTTCAAAACCAAATAAACACTAACCAAAATTAACGTCACCAAAACCTCACTTTTATAGTTGTCTAATCAAAAGTGGAAATGAACCAACAAAAAAAAAGTCTTTGAAAAAAAAAAAGAAAAAAAAAAGCATTTATAACTTTAGACGGCTTAAAGTTGCTTCACTTGTGCTACAAACACACCTTTAGTGTGAATAATTTTTCGATTAAAACTTTGTTTTAAATGAAGGACGACAAGGTTTATTTTTTTTTTTTGTTTTTGCCAATTATTCTTGAACCATAATATATATTTAGCCTACTTTCCATTTTGGGTGATTAATCTTCACATTTCAATAAAAATTTGATAAAAATGGTTAAACCGATGATACAAAATTACGTATTATATGACAGACTCAAATCCGATTTTCATGTTTTTTTTCCGATAACTTCCCGGCATCTTTAGTGAGATGGTGTGTTAGATTTTGTTTAAGTCGATAGAGATTACAGCAGAGACCCTTTATGAGCTCCTTCCCCCAAATTCTGAGTTATCGAAAATGAAGAATATTTCGATTTATCGCCACCATATGCCCACGTAAAATTTAATTAAAATCTGTTCACGCCTTGTTTCAGTAACATTTCGTCTCGCTGCCAATTTCGTAGAAAAAAGGAACATTTCGTCCCGCTCAGTTTTACAAATGATTAACAAACTAAATTACATCATCTCGTCCCGACGAAAGTTTAACTAGGGTTGAGGAACGCAACGCAGGTAAACGGAAGTACATGACCTCTGTAACTTTGTACCTGAGGAATCTCCGTGGAATCTCACCCTCCTCCACCCCTTTGTTTCTAAATGGACACTGCGCAAATTATTGCGTTATTTATTTGTATGCGTGTCTTCATGAGCTTTACGTCTCTACAGTTATGGAGTTCTCTACAACTACAAGAGGTCAACCCTGTTTGCTGTTAAACGGCTATCGTTTTACCAAGAAGAAGGAGAAGAAGTGCGGTGAAGTTGTGTGGCGTTGTGTCAATCGTTCATGTAACGGGAAAGTAGTAACTAGTAACAGTGACATTATTAAAGAAGAGAGTCATAACCTAACCTAACCTAACCCCACGTTCGTGGAATCGGAACGAGATGTTACCCGGACGAGATGTTACGACACCCTCGCCTTTGGCGTGTTGCGCACACATGACAGACGACATGCAGAAATAATTCAAAAACAATATTTTTTGGTTTCAGAATGGATATTACTGTGAAAAACTAGAAAAATATCCTATATTTTTTACCACCCGCATTACTTGCTCTTTACTACGTACATGTGACAAAGTAACTAGAATTAATACTTCAATAATAAATTAGTTAATTAGATTTGGTTATTAAATTAAAGACCGTCGAGTATTGATCAAACCTGGACGTGAAGTCATTAAGTGACGGAAAATTTCACTCTAAAGGTGAAATCATTGCGTAACAAGAGCTCGAAAATTGGCACCTT
Source organism: Aphrophora alni (assembly GCA_963513935.1). Lineage (NCBI taxonomy): Eukaryota > Metazoa > Arthropoda > Insecta > Hemiptera > Aphrophoridae > Aphrophora > Aphrophora alni. The sequence continues at coordinate 121,324,594 of OY740767.1, read as the reverse complement.
CCAATCAAACAGCTTCCGAAAAAAACACAACTATAATCTGGAACGTATCGACTTACATTTACACACCTTATTACCGTACCTTATTTACACACCAATTTCAAATTTGTGTGTAATTACACACCTCATTAATGGATTTTGTCCAGACCTCCACCATTGTACAGTATATTTTAAATTACAGGAAAAGCAATACTATAACCGAAAAATATGCAATTAACAAGCATGCAAGGAATTCAATTGAACCGAGAAAGACAAGTATTAGATGCCTTATGTGAAAGCGGATATATAGAGGAATGTTTTATGAATCATGTACTTTCAATTAATTTATATTTAATTCCTACACTATGAATAAATTTTGGATATCACTCACAGAAAATAACAAACTTTTACGACTAAAAATAAAACGCTAAACATATTTAAATCTGTTTAAAAACACAAATTTTTATTTAACAAAATGGTACAAGTGGCCTCTTACAATTTAGTTTCAGTTAATGTCATATTGTATTCAATATTGCATACAATCAAAACAAATTTATTTTTATAAAATTCATATAGTAGAAAATCAATGTCATGCAAAAAAAAAAGAATTAATAGATGATAAGATTTATTTAGAAACCAACATGGAACTAATTAAGGACAAAATCAATTTACAATATCTCTTTTCTTTCACATTAAATTATAATCTGTTTTTTTCTGCATACACTATCAGCTACATTATTAGAGTCTTTATCAAATATATATCAGTATTTACAAAGATGCATTTCATCTTTATATAAAGGTATACATTTAATTTTAAAATTGTAATACTATAAATGAATAGACAAGATAGAATCCTCCTTCTCACTCACTTCCTAAGAAATAGAAGTTAAGTTAATTTTTTTTAAATATCCTACAAGTATTTAAGAGTTAATTTCTCTTAAATTAATGTTATAACTTTATAGACTTAATTTAAAGATGCAATATTTATCATTTTATATTGGGTTATGGTTTATATAAAATACAAAATTTATTTTAAATTTATTAAAAATACGTAGTAAAATAACATATTGAAGATCTATTTAATCAAAATGTGTTGTAAGCAAATTATTTGCACATAGAAGTCACCAATCCAAAAAGGTAGCGTAAGATATTTGATATTTTTTTAATAAGCAATATATGGACCATTACCATTAAGCTAAGTTACATTTTAAAACCTGCGTTTTTAATTGACAAATGCTTACCTAAGTTTTTTTGAATTTACAACCTATTAGGCATCGTGATTATTATTATTTTAAAATCATTTTTAATTTTCGTTATGATTACACAAATATGAATTTCTTATCATTTCATTTACATAACTAGCCATAACTTAAGTACAAATTTTGTTACAAATATATATTTTGATTATTTTTTAAGTTCATATGTTATTCAATTTGGATTGTTGAATAAATACATTAATGTAAAATTTTCAAATAATTTTGCTTGTTTATATGGAGGATTTAACATGTAATAAAGCTGTGGCAAAACAACGACGTGATCTACTTTAGCTCTGGTGGTATTGATAACAATTCTTCAAACAAATTTTCTGATACAAATTGTGAAAGACCTAATGCTACTCGTTGTGAAGATACTTCTAATTCAATTAAAGGTTTATCAGAACGTTTGTTTGATTCCAAATGGGATTGGACAAGTGTCCTTTCCATAGATAGCAATTCTTTACATCATAATAATTTTATTAATAACCCCCACTGACTTCAGCTCCACATAAATATGTAAGGAAACATGCAAAACTTTCGCCAAACCAATGTAAGAGAAAATAGTCAAGGAATATATAAATTTTGCTTATTCAAATAAAAATTAAGAAACAACAAAACAAAATTATTATTACGAAATATTGTACCTAAAGAAAATTTAAGATAATCTATATATTGCATTTTGTAAACTTAAAAAAGATATTTTATGAAAATATGAATCTGTTTTCAAACCATTATAATTATGTATATGGTTAAATGATTAATAAAAGATTGATCAAAATTATATTTAATTTATTTTCTATGCATATACTTATTATATACAAATTGTAAATGTAATGTTTCTACTTTTCATTAAATATTTTATAAGTATAAATCGATATTTTGCTTAAAACTTTTAACAGACATAATGTGATTTGTATCTGATTTGTCTAAAACTAACACTATTTAGCTAGCTGGGTCCTACACCTTTCTTCAAATATTCTTGGATTAGAACCGTTCCTTCATTTTCCTCAAGAGATAAACTATGACACCATGAATAAAGTAACAACACAATTTGTAAACGGTTGAATCAAATGTTGAATCCGATATGATCTATGTTTGGAGAACTTTTATTATAGGCAAGACAGTTTTATGACTGCATTGAAGACAATGTAAATTGAAAAGATTTTATCCTATAATAAAGATATATCTATAAAAATATCGTCACGCATAAATTCGTACTAAAGCTCTGAAGATAACTTGTATCATAAAAGTACAACGATTGTTATGATTTGTAATTTAATTTTAATGATTGTTATTGATTTACATACTCTTTGATATACTAGTAGCATAATGTAAAATACCTTAAAAATCTCTCCACAAAAAAAAAATTAGAGTGCATAGAAACAGCTAAATATCTCTTTTTAATTGAACTCGATGACTACCGAATCTTTTTCCCTGTTATTCATCAATTGACCAATTATCAATTAATTTTGTGTGACACGTTGTTTTTTTCGTTATTTCATTTACATCGCGGTCGATTTTTATCACAGTGCAACAAATAAGAGCTAAAATAAGAAACTAAAGCATCTAAAATACTCAATTGTAGAAATTTCGATACGATTTTCGATTTTGGAATTAACTATTAAAACGTTTACAAATTGTGTGTGAAATGGCGGTAGTTAAAGTTTTTAAAAGATACAAGAAACAAAATTGGTGGTAATTTTGTGATCTATAAAAGTTTTATAAAAATTTTTATTTAAAAATCATACTTTGAGTAAATCCTAACTACTTTTTTTTTTACAAATCTTTCACCCCCTCCCCTTAACTTCACACTTTCCGGTGAATTTATCACTCATCGATTTTCTAAAATAGGATGTAGTATAAGGAACATTACATAAATTTATATTCTTTTTCTCTTTTTGATGGATTTAAAACTATGTTTACCGTACTGCTAAGAAACTGACTCTTTTTTCAATTCTAATTCTATATTTATTGTACAAAAACCTCGATTATTTTAAACAATTTATGATATGGACCGTAGGTACTTGGTGCTATTCCATTTTAATAAATAAAACATTTTTATTTTATTTTACTTTTTAGTATAACTACAAATTTAATGAAACTTTCCGACCATGGTTTAACTAGTTAGAGCATTGTTAAGCAATGTTTACAAGAATCGATTATTTTGGTGATTTTATTGTATTTATTTTTCATCTCTATTCATTAAAAATAAAATTTGGCATGCTGTAATTTATTAAATATTCTGCTTTCGTTAAAAACCAGATATAACTGCATTAAACCATTTTACACATATTTCAACCAATTCTAACAACAAAAAACTCCTTTTTATGATACTTCTAGTTACTATTCCACAAATTAATAAACACTCTTTATGAGGTAGCAGCTCAGTGATTTTTTATTATTTTTTTAATGAAATATATTTATTATTCAACTATATACATATACATGTTCAGATTACAAAACTTTACAAACTTAAGACTAATAAAGTCTGACCCCGAGGTTTATAAAAAAAAAAAAAAAACCTGTTGGGTGTGATACACATGAAACTTAGAATCTATAAGACAAGAGCTAGAGATAGAGGTGGCGGCTGATCGGTTACATTTGATGATTCACTTTGTTAAAATATGTTTATCTCTCAACATGGAAGAAACAACAAAAGACAAAGGCTACTTATTATTATTTTTATACAGGACAAACATTTTTTTTTTTATATATAAATAATATTACTTATGCCAAAATAGAAAATATATATCTTAGTTAACACAAGAAAAAAAAGAGAAAAAAAACACAAAAATAATCTTACCCTAAACAATTAAGTATTCTTAAACGTAACAATAAAACAACATAAAAAATATTCCTTATAAGTCATATCTTATTCTAAACAGTCATAAAACATAGAAATAGTATCACGAAACAGAAGATATGTTTTTAACACTCTTAAGAATTTACTTAACTTTTTAACAATTTTAATTTGATGGGGCAAACAATTATAAAATTTCGGAGCAAGATAGGTGAAAAACTTTTTATATAAGGTAAGTCTAGATCTTGGAACATACGCCTTCAATTTATTTCTAAGGATTATAGTAGGATTTCGAATATCTTCTCTTTGTTTGTTACTCTTACTATAATAAACTTTAATGCCTTATAAATATACAAATTCTTTATAGGTACAATCTCAAGTTTTCTATAAATAGGTAAAGCGTGTTCTAATTTTGATTTATTATCTATAATACGAATAAATGAGTATTTATTGTACATGAAATATGAGTACAATTGCTTTCATTGTAGTATTATAAATGCCTCCCCATAAGGTCAAAGCATAATCTAACTTCGAATTAACAAAGGCAAAGTACAATGTTCTTAATAGGTCCTGAATACAAAAGGGTCTAAGTAAATAGAAAATCCTTGTATATTTAATAACCTTATCTTTTATGTAATTTATGCGAATCTTCCAAAGCCTGCTGTCAACAAATAATCCTAAGTATTTAATTTCATCTACAAGAGTAATAGGTAAACAGTTGCAGTTTGGTGATGTACAGTCAACTTCATGGTATTTGAGTAATAGGTTTATACGTTTTTTGTCATTTAAGTTAAAAAATAACGCTTGGGTTTTAGGGCTCATTGCTAAACAATTTTCGGTAAACCAAATCCAAGCAAATTAATATCGTTTTGCATACTGTTTTGTAAATCTTGAAGAGTTTTAGATCTGTAAAAAAGTGAAATATCATCCAAGAATGTTGTTAAAATTCCTTTAAAGATACCGTCACATAAACTATTTACATATATAAGAAACCTGATAACACAGATCCTTGCGGAATTCCATAAATTATTTCAACTTCCTCACTGAGCTTATCTCCGACTTTCACTCTCTGCTTTCTTCCAGAAAGATAAGATAAAAACAATTTATATGCTACTCCTCTGATTCCTGCTTTATACATCTTATCTAGGAGAATAGTGCGATCTACTGTGTCGAAAGCCTTCATCACGTCCACGAAAATTCCAGCACAAAAGTCACCGTCGTTCATTCCATCATAAACCTTCCCAAAGAAATCCAAAAGGGCTTTTTCAGTATTCTTTTTTTTTGAATCCATATTGATTTTTACTAAGGAAACCTTCTTTCTCTAAAAAATTTACCAATCGAGATTTTAATATTTTTTCAAGTATCTTAGAAAAGATTGAAAGCAAAGCAATCGGTCTATAATTACTAGGGCATAGTTTATCCGATTTTTTATACGAAGGTACGACAATAGCATTTTTTAAATCATTTGGGAATTCACCTGAGGACATGCTAAAATTAATGAGATAAAGTTAGAAGGATATAAAAATAGTGAATTTTTTGAATATTTGTTTTTAGCGGAATCTAAATTAGTTCTTGCATTTCTAATGAACGTTTTGTGTCGGTCTATATTCAATCGTAAATCATTTAACGATTTACTACTGAACTAAAAAAATTGTTAAATATATTCGCAACCATTTTTGGATCTGATACTACACTACCGTTTGTATCTCTTACACTTAGCTGAGTTGATGGACTCGCAGATACTCCTATGAGTTCTTTAACACACCTCCACTGGCGCCTGGGATTTAACTTATTGCTTCCGAGATAAGTTTTACAATATTCATTTTTCGCATTTGTGATATCCCGTTTCAGTAACGTTTTGATTCTTACATAACGGTCTTTTAACAGCACATTTAGTGGTTCTTTCAAGCAATCCTTATACAATGCATTCTTAGTGTTTACTTTAATCAAAAACTCCTCAGTCATCCACGGTTTCAATTTTTTAAATTTTTTCTTATAATTTGGCAATCTAAAAGATGATTGAATGCATGATTCTAAAATTTTTGAAAAGTGAGAAAAAGCGTTTGAGACTGTGACGATGTATTCCTTAAAGCTTTGTTTAGTATCTGAAAATCAATGATACATTTACCAATGTTAATTTCAAGTCCCTTGAATCGTCGATCGTGTTTAATACTTAAAGAAGTCATAAAATGATCAGTAACCTGGGAATCAATAACCCATGTTATCATTTCATTTTCTAAGTTAACATTCCACCTGACAAACACATGATCAATTATAGAAAATGAATTATTTTTAATTCTTGTCGGTTCTTTAACCTTACTATCGAGACCATGATTAGCCATAACCATCAAATAGTTATTAACACAAGTTGTAGATTCGAACAAATTTATATTTATGTCTCCACAAATTATCAAATTTTAATTTTTAATTGAGTGTAAATAATTATCTAATTCTATTGTAAAGCGATTGGGGCTAAACTCTTGTAATCTGTAAATTCCTAGAATTTCTACACATATATTATCTGCTAATGTTATCTTGAGATGGACACAATCAGCTGTAACTAGAATGGGATTCTTTAATATTCGAATACAGGAAAGATATTCCGCCACAAATATTAATGAACCTCCTGATCTTTGTAAACAATTACATTTAGAATAAGAGACATATTCAGGCAAATTATACATATTCAATTCATTTTCATTAATCCAAATTTCTGTTAGTATTATTACCTGAGGAGGAACATTTACATTTTGTAGTTTAAATGCAAATTCATCAAAATTCTTTCTTAAACTTCTGTTTTGTTGAAGAATTATAAGATTTTTACCAAATGTGTCAAATATATCCCTATCTAAAACTCCTATTTCTATGTTTTAACAGCAAATAAAAGACCTACTTTTATTGTTTGTTTTCAAAATCGATCATTTAAATTACACTTAACAGAGTTAAGTACAAATTTCAAATAATGATAACACAAAACTTAAAAATAATCACACATTTTTTTTGTCACACAACCTTAGTTTTTAAGATCAGCTACTTGATCCATGTTCGTTAGTATGATGGCCTTGCTCCCTTCATCCTTCCTGAGGAAAACCTTCCCGTTTTTAACCCACACAAACGTGAAACCTTGTTCCTTTTTGAAAGCGCGAGCTGCATTCAACACCTAACGTCGTGCTGGGCTGATACTCTCGTTGATGTAAACGATTTCTGCTGAGCCGCTGGACATTCCAATATCACTTGTATTTAAGTTCCTTTTTATTTTTATTTTAAAAGTACTTCCTCTTTCACATGACGCCTCACAAACTTAACGATAATTCCTCTTTTTCTGCCTTCCTGCTTTGTACCCAGGAATTCTTGAAACTCTCGAAGGAATCACATTCCGTTTAATTCTCTCTCGATTCTTAACACTTTCCGAAGAGTTATATAACTAAATGTATTTATGACGAGTTTTTCGTTGAAAGGAGAAAGCTTGATTGATTTTTGCTCATTTCATTTATAATATAAATAACACCTGTAAAGTAAATATTTCATTCAAAATGTGAGAGTTTAACACGTGCAATATCTGATATAGTTTTCACGCTTTTATGAGATATTTCTAACAGATGAGATTTCTAACACATTAAGATGCTTTCAACACGTACATCTAGCATTCACTTCTAATCATACTCCTCTTTCTGCTACTCGAAGCTGTGTAATCACATTAAGTAGCTTTCACCCCGTACATCCAGCATTCACTTCTAATCATACGCCTCTTTCTGCTACTCGAAGCTGTGTAATCACATTAAGTAGCTTTCACCCCGTACATCCAGCATTCACTTCTAATCATACGCCTCTTTCTGCTACTCGAAGCTGTGTAATCACATTAAGTAGCTTTCACCCCGTACATCAAGCATTCACTTCTAATCATACTCCTCTTTCTGCTACTCGAAGCCGGGTAATCACATTAAGTAGCTTTCACCCCGTACATCCAGCATTCACTTCTAATCATACGCCTCTTTCTGCTACTCGAAGCCGGGTAATCACATTAAGTAGCTTTCACCCCCTACATCCAGCATTCACTTCTAATCATACGCCTCTTTCTGCTACTCGAAGCTGTGTAATCACATTAAGTAGCTTTCACTCCGTACATCAAGCATTCACTTCTAATCATACTCCTCTTTCTGCTACTCGAAGCCGGGTAATCACATTAAGTAGCTTTCACCCCGTACATCCAGCATTCACTTCTAATCATACGCCTCTTTCTGCTACTCGAAGCTGTGTAATCACATTAAGTAGCTTTCACCCCGTACATCCAGCATTCACTTCTAATCATACTCCTCTTTCTGCTACTCGAAGCTGTGTAATCACATTAAGTAGCTTTCACCCCGTACATCCAGCATTCACTTCTAATCATACGCCTCTTTCTGCTACTCGAAGCTGTGTAATCACATTAAGTAGCTTTCACCCCGTACATCAAGCATTCACTTCTAATCATACGCCTCTTTCTGCTACTCGAAGCTGTGTAATCACATTAAGTAGCTTTCACCCCGTACATCCAGCATTCACTTCTAATCATACTCCTCTTTCTGCTACTCGAAGCTGTGTAATCACATTAAGTAGCTTTCACCCCGTACATCCAGCATTCACTTCTAATCATACGCCTCTTTCTGCTACTCGAAGCTGTGTAATCACATTAAGTAGCTTTCACCCCGTACATCCAGCATTCACTTCTAATCATACGCCTCTTTCTGCTACTCGAAGCTGTGTAATCACATTAAGTAGCTTTCACCCCGTACATCAAGCATTCACTTCTAATCATACTCCTCTTTCTGCTACTCGAAGCCGGGTAATCACATTAAGTAGCTTTCACCCCGTACATCCAGCATTCACTTCTAATCATACGCCTCTTTCTGCTACTCGAAGCCGGGTAATCACATTAAGTAGCTTTCACCCCCTACATCCAGCATTCACTTCTAATCATACGCCTCTTTCTGCTACTCGAAGCTGTGTAATCACATTAAGTAGCTTTCACTCCGTACATCAAGCATTCACTTCTAATCATACTCCTCTTTCTGCTACTCGAAGCCGGGTAATCACATTAAGTAGCTTTCACCCCGTACATCCAGCATTCACTTCTAATCATACGCCTCTTTCTGCTACTCGAAGCTGTGTAATCACATTAAGTAGCTTTCACCCCGTACATCAAGCATTCACTTCTAATCATACTCCTCTTTCTGCTACTCGAAGCCGGGTAATCACATTAAGTAGCTTTCACCCCGTACATCCAGCATTCACTTCTAATCATACGCCTCTTTCTGCTACTCGAAGCTGTGTAATCACATTAAGTTGCTTTCACCCCGTACATCCAGCATTCACTTTTATTCATACTCCTCTTTGTGCTACTCGAAGCTGGGTAAACAAATTAAAACGCTTTCAACCTGTACATCCAGCATTCACTTCTAATCATACTAGTCCTTCTGCTATTCAAAACTGGGTAAACACATCAAGATGGTTTCAACCCGTACATCCAGCATTCACTTCTAATCATACTAGTCATTCTGCTATTCAAAGCTGGGTAAACAAATTAAAACGCTTTCACCCCGTACATCCAGCATTCACTTCTAATCATACTAGTCATTCTGCTATTCAAAGCTGGGTAAACAAATTAAAACGCTTTCAACCTGTACATCCAGCATTCACTTCTAATCATACTAGTCATTCTGCTATTTAAAGCTGAGTAAACACATTAAGATTCTTTCAACCCGTAAATCCATCATTCACTTTTAATCATAGTCCTCTTTCTGCTACTCGAAGCCGGGTAATCACATTAAGTAGCTTTCACCCCGTACATCCAGAATTCACTTCTAATCATACTCCACTCTGCTTTACGAAGCTGGGAACGAAATCGTATTATTTTAGTCATTATGAGAATACCACACGGGACCACTAACGGACAAAATCGGAAGCGCCAGCTATTAGTCCAACTATTGAGTCTTTTATATAATTATTAGTTGTTGAAAAAAGCATTGCACAAACTTTCTTCCTCACACACACATGCAAAAAAACAAATAAAATCCAACCAAATCTATTAATCTTGAAAAATAAAGCATGAACGCAGTCTTTGACAAAATATTTATGTATTTAAAGAGGGTGGAATTATGTGTCAACAGTGTAAATCGTGTTTTGATTAATCGCTATTAACGACTACGATCAGTTGCAATTACTACTAAACTCTTTAGCAGAAGAGTTTGAGTAATTAATCTTCACATTCCAGTATGATTTAAAGGAAATCTATAGATACGATTTTGATAGGTAACAGTCCCATATCCATTTTTTGTGGGTTGCTCATAATCCGACATTTTTAGAGATCTATCTACAATTATTACGTTCCTTAGAAGCTACAATAAATCTGATCAAAATCATTTACCAATTTTGAGAAAATATTAATTTAGTGTTTTATTGTTTTAGCAGATACCACCAAATTTGGAGTTAAAAACAAAAATTGAAAAAGTGCCGCTGTACAATCACACACTTTATTTGCATGCAATCAGACTACACTGTGTTCAGTAGAGCACTACACACTCGATAGATGGCAGAAAGACGTTTTCCAGAAACACTTTTTTGTTCTTGGGATCACGATATTCTAAAAACAATATTCCCGGGAAAAAACTCGATGTGAATTTTTTTTTACTCTACTTATTATATATGCGAGAAAGTAAAAACTCTAAAATATCAAAAACAGTGAGATTTATTTCTGTTAAAGTAATTCTAAATGAAGTGTCGATTTCATGTATAGATGAACTAAATATATTAATAAATGTAGTAAAATTACATTTATAATTTGTATATTTTTGTATGTTAACATGTAGGAAAAAAATTTAAATCAATGTTTGTCAAACTTTTATTCTGTTTGTTTTTGGAAACTTTTATTTAATCATTCAACCATATAAATGTTTGAAGACTGAAAGACACATTTTCTTAAAATGACTTGTATAAGTTTACAAAGTCCAAAATTTTGATTATTAATAATTTTGGTTAATGTAAAGTGCAATAATTTTGAATTCTTCCTCGTTAATTTATATTTGAATAATGACAATTTATGTATTCCTTGACCATTTTCCCTTTACATTGACTTGGTGAATGTTTTGCATGTCTCCCTACATGTTTAAATGGTGCTAAAGTTGGTGGAGGTCCATAATAATTATTATGATGAGGAGAATTTACATCCTTGGAAAATATATTGGTCCAACTCCACATCCAATCAGCTAATCGTACGGCCAAACTATTATTCCTTTTCGAAATATCTACACAGCGAGAGGCTTTAGGTTCATCACAATTTGTTGCAAGACGTTTTACACGTTTCGTTGTATCTATGTTTGATGGAGAATCGACTTCAACACCATCGATGGTAGAATAATTGACTTGAAGTTGTTCTTCACTAGCTTTCAAATCCTCCATCTAAACAAGCAGAATTTTGTTATAATTTTAGATGTATGTATTTGATATTTTAAATTAAATAACTTGATGAAAATATGTATTTCTAAACAAATTTGAAACTGTTTTGGTTAGAACTGTGAATATCATTATAAAAAATCATTTATATAATAATCAAGCACCTTTAAAATAACTTGAACTTACATTTACTTTATAAAAAATCCTGTAGTTAAATACGTTTTTTAATTTAAACTATCATTCTTTAATGTAAGCATTTGTCAATTGAATAGGCAATATGTAAAACATGACTTAGCTCCATATGGTTAGCCCTACATATTTTCTATGGTAAACATAACAATTTTCAAAAACTAATCCAAATTCAAGGTTTAATAAAGGGGGGGGGGTTGAACCTCATGGCAGAACAAATCAACACTATTACAACCATTTCTTAGAATTTCAAACCCAAGCAGACATACTATGTTTTTGAAGAATAGTTAGCATAGTCTTTATTAAAACGGAAAATACTACTTGTGTATGTAGAAAATGATTAAAATCAAAATATCAATATCCATACATTCAATGAATTTTAAAAAAACCGTGAGTTAAAAGGCATAGTTTAACGTTTAAAAAATGCTTAACTTTAACTATACAAAAAAATGTATATACATGTGACATTGTATTTATTAATCACGTCAAAATGTCCTCCTTAGCTTATAGGAATACACTTGTTCCAATAAGCAAATCAAGAACACCATTGGAATTATCTTCATTTTTGGTGTTTCGTAATTGGATTTCAGTCCTATGATCTCGAATGAGACGAGATTTTTGCACAAAATAATCTGCAATAAGAGTTATAAATTAAATACATCCTGCACAGTGAGCATTTACACTATCGCTTGGTTAGTCTCCATATTTTTGTTTTGTAAATACTGTATTTAAAAGTCTTTCAAATGTTTTGGAGATATGATGTAATTTCGATGAAGAACTTGACGCTTCTTTTGTTATTTGGGCTACCAGTCACTTCTGGTGGGGCAGGGAACGAGGGATTTTAATGTGAAAAACAATATCAATTGATATTGTTTTAAACGACATAATTAATTGATCATGCTAAATAATTATTTAGTGTCTTAAATCAAAGATGGCTAAATCAGAAAAATTATTGTTAACAGGTTCTTGGACTGAGTAGTCTCGTTGATAATAAATTGTTCATAAAAAAAGTGTTTTCAATTATTTTAATTGCATCTATTTATTACTTATTGGTATTGAATTCTAAATTAAGTAATATTTTTAATCGTTTGAATCACTATAGCGCGTATTGTACCTTTGAAGATTATACCATTGCGATTGAAATGTTCATAAGGTAGAACAAACATAACTATACAGTCCTTGATTTTATTATGGTTTTGGGTATTTTTTTCATAATATTTTTAATGTAATTTTTTTCTGAACCACAAATTTTACAATTTTTTAAAATTTAAAAAGTAAAATGAAAGATCACAATAAATAATAATAAAACTATCACGTTGTGTGACCAAACGAATTGGCAGAATTTAGAAAAAATATAAAGACACATTTTTTTGGATTCCTGTGGGATCTTCAGAGGTAAAATACATACAACAGAAAGTCGTCATCATGGGTTAACCGTGCAAAAATTGTATATTAGTATCCTCGAAACACCCCCTCCCTTAGCCTCATCGTACCATTAGACCGATTTATTATACAGGGTTATTCAAAAAGAAGAATACACTTTCATATGTCTATAAAACATAATGTACGTTATATAGTTCCGTCATATTTGGTATCAATGTGTAGCAAATGACTTTAAATTATAATTCCAACAGCTGATTGCTGTAAATAATGTAGTCAGCTGATCCAATTACTTTACCAACTAAAAGGGTTATACTCCAACGGAGAAGTCTTTTTATGTTCTAGAGTTTGAAAAACTCAATCTGTTCCTGTCGTGCAACGTCATTTTAGGACTCGTTACCAAAAGACAATCTACACCTGATACAAGAAGTTATAGATTCATACGGTTTGTGTAAAAGGAAATACACGGGTAGACCAGAAACGCCTGCAGATCAAGTTGAATACGTTCTACTATCTCTCTTACTTAGTTCGAAAAAATTTACAACCAAGGTAAGTTTGGTACTTCAAACCACAGCCAATAGTTGGGAAAATATTTATAAAGAAGCTTAAGATGATATTATAGGGTTCAACTATTGGACAATTTAAGGGATGATGAAAAAGTTAAACGTTTTGAGTTTTGTAATGACGTACAGGTACTTAGTGCAGTAGTTGTTTGTTTGTTTTTTTGAACGACTCATTTTTTGCTATTAGTCAACTTTCCATATTATTGGAAAAGTCAATATGCAAAATGTACCAATTTGGGGAACTGAAAATCATAGAACATTTGTAAAGTGTGAGAAAAGATTTTCCAACGCTGAATGTTTTTGTGCTGTGCCAGCTAGAAAGTGTATGGCCAATTCATTTTCAAGGAAATACGTTCAAAGAAGTAACTTACTTGGATATGTTGGACGAGTGGCTGCCTAAATGAAGACTGTTACAACTACATTTGGGTTCAAGATGGGGCGCCGTCACAATGACTAAACCACGTGACATATCACCTGGATGAATATATATTTCGTAAACGCTAAAAATGTTTACTGATCTGATGAAACGTGGGGTCACATTGAACATATGTAATAGTTTAAACAATACTAAAAAATGTCCTCTATTTAGCTGTGTAAACCCTGTTATTTATATCTTAGATTTTCCAGCAAAATAAATGTGCGTAATTCTTCTTAAAAACCCTGTATTTTATAATTCAAGTGATCAGTCTAAGTGAATGATATTATCTGAGGATAGATATGTAATCTTGCTCTTGTTTCAGCAAAGATTGAAGAATTTATGAACAACAGAACTCTGAAACGCGAATAGAATATTTTTCTTAATTTATTTAACTTGTTCAAGTGAGAGAGAAGAAAAGAGATCTCCTGACTTTTCATATAAACTATGATAATATTTTTACATTTAGTTTTAAAATACTCTTAAATTTACCTGAAACATACCTTTGTGTTTGGTTCTTGAAGAATACAATAGTTGCGGCTATGCACGCAGATAAAAAGATATAGATGTATTGATAAAGACCAGAGGAGCTTCAAGTTTCAATGTCCATAATTAGTTCCATATGGTTAATGAAATAAACCTTTGTATTTTTATACTACTTTTTTCAATTGTATTAGTATTATTTTTTTTAACAATAAATTAGTTTTAAGTTGCGTGATAAATTTAATAGTAAAAAATAACAATAGCTGCTGTAAAATTGGATGACGTTGTTCCTACATTTAAGAATATTTTAAACTATAAACTTGTTTAAAACATTTTGTTTTAATATTATATTTTTTTCCGTTTAACTCTTTCAAGTTTGTTAGTGACAATTCCCATCGTTTCTACTTCGAGATAAGACTTCCACAATATGCCTTTGTTTTTTATTTAATATAACCGCCTAGAGCCTATCTATAGTTGGAGTTGCTAGGCGAAACGTAGCACCATTCATTACACCAAAACAAGTATCCAGTGCAGTTTACAAATTTTAATGTAATTTACCTTCCTGGAAGTTATTCATATACAGACCATTTAATTTCTGTTTAAACTATCCATTTAGATTTTAGAAAGCTAGATGACAACACTTAATTCTGAAGTCGAAATTTGAGTTGATATCCTTTCACTTCTCGTTCCCGCATTCTGGATTTTTGTGAAACTATCCCAGTAATATCGGTATTTATGGAAGGGTCTTAACGAATAAATATCAACACTATTAATTAGATTCCTTTTCATTAGTCTTTCTATGCACTTCCCACACCTACAGGGTTTTATATAGTAACTCAACAACATTACTATGGGTATTAATAGAGAGGTCTTAGTACTGTTCAAATTTAAGTTGGATTATCGCAGCGCCCAAAAAAATGAAATATAATGTTCTGTAGATGTTCTGACTTTTCAACTTTAACTAAAGAAAATAATAATAATGATCGTATATATGATGCAGTTTTAGTAAAAATTGGTTTAATTTTTTTATTTATTTTATTATTATTACGAAACTTAATCAATATAGTATTTATTTATATTTTGGGTTTTGGCTAATGGGTATAGATTTAAGTAATAATAATAATGGAGACTTTTGTACGTTGTGGTGGAGTATGTTTATTTTAATAAGAAGAAGTTTTCCCAACTCCCTACATCGTATAGAACTGTTTTCACAACATAATTCTGTTGAAGGTTTCAGCCTTATATTTCTGGAGTTAAGACATTTAAACAAATAATAATACTGCAACTAATAATTTTTCAAGGTTGTATTGATGTTACTTTTAATAAATAAAGTAGACTTGTTGAGCTGTGGTAAGTAAACAGAAAATGGAAGGTTTGGTTTTGGTCTTTTGTGTTTTGTGTTTTGTTCAACATCCTTATGTTTTAGATGAAAAAAAAACAAAGATTAAACGAAATCGTATGTAGAGCTGTAAGATTTTTACTGTAATAGTTTTACCACCTCCATGTAACTCAATTTTTATATCTCTTTTCATTTTATAAAATATTATAATTCCTGATGTCACAGGATTCTCTACAAGTATATTTTATTTTATCAATTAATTATATTTGTTTGTAGAATCTGAAAACAATACTCCCTTTGATTTTCCAATATTATTAGGTAGTATAATAAATATCACAACAGAGTAGTATTTGTTCTCCCCCTAAGAATAAGAATATGTTCCTGTGATAAATCAAGGTATTAACTATATTTTCCCTGTAACATATTATCGTCGTTATAATATGCCTTCAAAATGAGGTCGGGTTTAAATAAGAAAGACTAATTCCTTTTTATTTAAATGTATTACAATATTTCTTTCACATTTTTCTAGGTTTTATTTTTATGAGCAATTATTATATAGTGTTGTATTATGTAGTTGCAAAATAAATGTATACTACATTATTGTGTTTTGTTGAGTACCCGCTCGTCTATTGTACCTATTTATATTCACATTTAAACCAACGTTATACAAACTAACATAAAAATAGTAAGGAAATGCGATTGGTTAAAACATCTACAAAACGATTTTAACGATGTTTTGTCATATGTGTATATTTTCTTCTTTTTTTCGTGTTGGTATAATACGATTGAAACACTGGGGAAGAATACAATTAAAAGCACTACATTCGCCTAAGATATAAGTAAGTATTTTTTCAAAAAGAAATTTACAATTTATTTCTTCTTATACGACTTAATTTAATATCCAATAATGGCATAAGTTAAATCACAATCATAAAAGTTAAAAACTAGGCATCAATAAATTATTATACTAAGGTATTATTTACTATACACGAAAAGGGAATTCTGATGAGCGGGTTAGACTTCAGAAATGTATAATGGAAGGTTCATCTGCACTTAGGTCAGACAAAAGAGGACAGCACAGCATCAGTATTTTTCAGGTGAATGACAGCTGGGTCCATATCCCTGATGCTGTGGGTATTCCCATCATAGAATTTAAAAAAAGAAAGAGCCTCTCATGCGTCGTTAAGGATGCAACTATTGAGAATAGGCTCTTTTATGAAACTATAGAGGTTTTCCTGAAGGACATAATATATAAATACAAAAACACTGTATACACGGAATAGGAGGTAGATAAAACATAAAACATATTATACATACAGTAAAGCAAAACAGCTTTTTTTACAGTTTGCGTTTATAAAGGTGCCTAATGGTTTAACTTCTTGATTAACTAGTTCACAAACATTTCTCTAGAGTTCATAACATCGATAGTAGTCCTACGGTCTGTAGAGGCAAAAAGGTTGAATCACCTTGGTTAATTCTCCAAGAGCCTGAGTGAAATAATTCCCATTGATGTAGATGTCACTAGGGAATGTAAATCTTTCTATATGTTTTACATTTTCTCAGAGAGTTATGCAACAAGACGCAAGACTACAATCAATTTCAAAGTTATTTCTCTTCGAAAAATTCTATCTATGTTGTTCAAAATGGCAATATATGGGTTTGTGTTATTTGTATAAATATTAAAAAACAATAGATACATTAGGATTAGTCTGTGTTACTATACGTTATATTAGGATTTATATACTTCAGAAATGAATTTTTATATATTTAATGTTTTTGGACGTATTAAAAACGTTATTCAAACTTCTGTCCTAAAGTTTCAATAATAATTACATCTGTTATTCTCTTTTCTGAATGTTAAACACAACCTGAAATAAATTCATTCAACATATTCAAATTAAAATCTTTTTAACTTTTTTGAGGTTTTTTGTTTTATATCTTTTGACATTTATGGTCGTACTTTGGATTTTCATGCACAACCTTTTAGGTAATAAAATAGAATATATATATATATATATATATATATATATATATACCTTTGTTTTTGAAACATTTTATGTTATTTATATTTATATTATTGTGATATTTAAGGTTTTGTAATATTACGTTAATTTAACCCATTTAAACAATTTCCTGCAGAGATTTAAATCACAATGTATAGAAAACGTAATATTGGGTTTTTTTATTTCCATTTTCCTTAATTATGTACTTTTACAAAAAAATGAAGACCCAATATGTAAAGAGACATGAAATGTAACTCCTTGTTTCGAAATATTTTTTTTTTTTTTTAAATTTATATACAGGTTATTGCCAATTTAAATTATTTTACATTAAGACGTATAAAGACGCTATTTTGATCAAAAAAATTATGTTAAGATTTGTCGAGATAATTATAAATTGAGATTTTTAATTAATAAAGAGTCCTATATAATGATGTTTGTTAGTAGTTTGTCATATATACAGATATATCACAAACATGTTCATAGATTTTAATAAAATTTGACAATTTAGATTAATTTCACATGTATCTCTGGAGCGTTTTTTATTTTTGTTTCACTATAAATGTGAGTGTAGTTGCGATAAGAAAAGAAATAAAAAGGACAATTGTTTTCATCCCCTTGTTTAAAATACAAAACAGTATTGGTCGCTTTTTCAAAAAAAAATAAAATAAAGTCGGTTTCCAAGAAATAGGTAAACATCTTAAAAAATTTATCATTGTGAAGTTATAAGATACATAATTTCTGATATTCGAAAGAGCCATTTACATTCTAATTTATTTTGAAGAATAATGAAAAATCCTTTGTAGGATTAATTATTTTTATTACAGTTTACGGGTAATTAGCCAAAACAAAATGAAACTTCACCGACATCATTAAAAGCGAAATTTTATTAAAATACTACTTTTACAAAGGCGTGTTAATGAAACTACCAAGGCAAGTGAAGTACTTATTAAAAATTAAGTTTATATTTCGTTTTTTTTTTAGTTTTTTTTTTAATTCGGCAGGTTTCTAAGAACCGTTCTAGTTAGTTTTTATCATGTTTTTACGATGAGTTGTGCATTAACAAAGGTTGTGCATTATTTTAGTTAATTTAATAACAGTTAATTTCATTACGATTACATAAGGCAATGTATAAGTTGGCTTTATTATACTACATCCATATAGTAGAGTGTATTGAGCTTTTCGTTATTCGTGGAGACGAAATTAAATTTAAAAACATGTTGAATAAGTTATAATTTATATTAGTTTCAATTAGACAGTATTTCAATTTATTAGTTATTGGCATAAAAGTGGCAAATATGTCATCAAATTGGATACATTTCGGTAGACTTGAAAATAGTTTATTAACTAGAGTGGTTCTTAACAGTGAATAAACAGATATTTGTTATCTGTTGACGTGAAATACGCTGTACATTTGTACTTGGGCTAAACTTTGGAAACGTTTGTAAACAACACAGAAATAATAACACATTAGTTTTGAGTGGAAAAATAATAGTATTTTTTTTAATTGTCATATTTATGAAAATTATTATGTATTAAAATTTTAGGAACAAAAAAAAAAACATTTTTTCTTAGTGATATTAACTTTAAGAAAATAATAATTGAACCAGTTTGGTAAAACAAGGAATAGTACGAGCTTACATGTTATGCGTTTAGGGTAATTGACAGCATGTTTAAAACTAATTATAAACTTGCGACTGTGATAATTTGCTTTGCACATCTGTGTTGTACACATGTTGGATATAATATATAAACTTTAAATGTGATTTTCAAGGCAACTTAGATTAGCTTCCAATTTACGTCATGAAGTCTCGACATTTGAAAAATACAAAATAATTATTAATGTATTAAATTAATAATTTTCTGCTTAAAGCGGGTTACTGCCACATCTGTCATACCTTAAATATTGGTGTATTTGAAATTAGTGTTGTTTGTGTGTGTCTTTTACAGTAAAATGAATAACAAACCCTCGGTTACAATAAGTCCCATCTAGCTTATTTACATAAAAAAGTAATTTTATTGGATATAAAATATATCAATGTGATTTTCTTGGATAGGTATAACGTCAGTATTTTTAAATGTCTTCACCGTGACCAATAAATTTGACAACATACTTTATTCTTTGGAAATGTACTATTCTGTCAACAACTATGTACATATTTGACATATATAAAGCATGCATAACGTTGTTTCAACAGTTTACAAAATAACAGTTCTGACCCTAATCTAAACGTCAGGAGGATTGTTTATTGCTACCGTGTTATGACTGCAGTAGTAAACAGTTGTACGTAAAGATGAATTTTAATGTATGTATTCGGAATTTATCTCCATTACATGTCAGTACAATGAAAATAGTGTAATGTATTATTAATGCAATAAAACATTTATATGTAAAATCAGTTATCTAGTTCCTTTTTGTTATTTTACACTTACTAAAATAATACAGTATTTAAAAATATAAAATTTATAAATGAGTGTAATATCAATTAGTATATTTTCTTTTCTTTTGTAATTCATAATAAACTTTTGGAATCGGGAACAAACCTTTAAAGGAGGGGTAGTTGGTTAACAAACACAAACGTGTTTACATCCATAAACAAATATTCCTTTTCCGATAGTAAAATTATTATTATGTGCCTTATGCAGTATTAAAAAAAAAACTATAACATCAACTGTATTCGGGTATTTACTCTCACACAAACAGTAGAAGGATATGTTTTATACTTTCAGGAGATTGCAAGTAAATATATCTATAAATATATATATTTATATATACACGTGAAATCAATGTTTAAAGTTACTTCCTTTTTATTTAAATAGGATATACATGGCTTTGTTACATTAGATAGCTTAAACATAATCTCATTACATTAAGTTACCTTTACGCAGTTATAAATGGAGCTAATAGTGAATTTAATCAATATAGTTTGGCAGATTTCTGATTGTAAAAAATATACACTAAACTAACTTAAGCCTTTTAAAACGTCCATAATTAGGTAGAGAAAAATATTATATTTTTAAACATAATGAAAATTAAAACAATAATAGAATAAATTGTTCAAAAATCTATTTTAACATTCGGTATTTGTTTGTTGTCTGATGTTAACACTTATTAAAGTTTAAAAACGATATTGGCAAGCCAACAACAAACCTAATAACTTTTCTTTAGAGACCTATAAATGATAAAATCAACAAAAACCAAATCATTCATCTCTACAGCATGTTAATTAATCTATTTGTTCAATCGTCTAGTTTTCCAAAAACAAATATATATATGAATATATAAATACCGGGTGCCCCCAGAACTTGACCTATAGGAAAATCACGTGATGTATTGTTATTTCATTGACTTTAAGTAACTTAAAATGAAATAATTGTTGTTATATATAAAAATTATTATAAAATAATATATGCATGAATAAATATAGTTTGAGACCAATGTTAAGGCCTATTTTAAAAAAGTCAATAAAATAAATATTATGGTTAATATTTTTTGTTTTAACAAACCACAAAATTTGTTAAAACTGATATTTATTCACTCATAAATAATCTTTCTCTTAATGTATTTACGTAACAACGTCAATCTCAATCTAAGGTACTTAGAATTATTGAAATAATAATTAATCAAGTGATTTCCCTATAGTTCACGTTCCGCAAAGCGTCGAATATATATATACATGTTAGGGTGGGTATAAACTCCCTTCCCCCTACTTTTTTCTACAATTTATATTTAAAGTGTTTTTCAATGATACCATTATATAAGAAGAAACTATAACTTTAGTATTATTAATTATTGGAAGTTACTTAAGGTCTAAGACATAGGAGTCAACTTCCCAATTCTTTATGAGATAACATGTCGTTAACACTGACTTTTTTTCTTGGATACAATGATGCAATTAAATTTCAAAAAGTTATACCGTTTCCAAGAAATGAGACTTAAAAGTTGTAAAGAGAAGATAGTTATGTGACATGTTGATTAACACTGCCTTTTCCCCCTTAAAACAATGGTGTAATTACAATTAAAAACGGCTGTACCGTTTCCAAGATATCAGTTTGTCAAAGATATAGCAGTCGATTTAAAAGTGGAAATGAGAAGATAGTTATGTGACATGTTGATTAACACTGCCTTTTACCCTGAAAACAATGGTGCAATAAAAATTCGAAATTCGTCTGTAGTAAAAAAATAAAAATACCACTAATGTCTAACATTTATTGTATTTAAAATCATAATCAACAAAAAAGAATTTCAATGTAATATTAGGAGCATTGTAGGCCTACCATAAAAGTTTATTGAATTATTATCGAACCTCTCCATTAGCATTTGATAATGACAATGATTACTTCTTAGATGAACCCCCTGTCTAGTTCCATAACCATGAATATATGCATTAGATTCAAAAGTCTCTATACCTTTTTTATCATGAAGTGAACAGTCCATTGTATAAATTGATGGGAGTCAAAATAGGTGGGATATTGAAGAAAGCCTTACATTGACCCCACTCCACTCTAAACGTCCATTTTTGTAATATAAATTTTAATTCTATTGGGATAATTTTGCAAAAAGATGGTTACATAAGTCATATGACAGTGTATTTATATGTAATATACTAAATTGACATTATGCAAACGAATATTCCGGTATTCAAATTTGTCGAATGTATAGTTAGAGTTAGGTTATGTTATGATAGGTTAGGTTAGGTTAGGAGAATTACATAGTAAGGGTTATTTAAAATATTTCTTCTTTTTTGAAAGTTGACTACATATCGAATGATATGTGATATAAGTAGTTTCTGTTATTTTGCTTTTACTGCTATTGTACTAGCAGTACATTGAAACACATTACCAATTAGTTGTTATTTTAGTTCAACAACTGAGAATAACTTATTGATTATTAGGAATAATGATAGTAATGAGATTATAAAAACATAAATATAATTAATCAGTACAGATCAAAAACTATAATGTTTGTTTTAGCTTGTCATCTGAGTATTTATCTCTTCTTCTACAAGCTGTTTCCTAAGCATGTTTGTATAAACAGATTTTGATAAATTCATTTAAGCCTTTCCTAGTTGTTGCTGACTGTAGAAAGAGTATGCGATTACGTATAAAAATTATTGGTATATACTAGACCACTGATGTATATGAGACGTAGATATAGCCTAAATGTAGTACAAATTTATTAGCCATTGAACCAAAAAAAAAGAAGTAATTAATCATTTCATTTAGTCGTGTATTAGTAAAATACATAATAAATTTGATAGAATTGTATTCTACCATCGAGTGCTATTTACATTATGCTCCTTATTAATTACTGTTTTCTTACCACTAACTATAAAATATGCATTAACTCAGTAATTTATTGTCCGTTTGCTTATTATACCTTAATGCAATTTCGATTATAAAAATAATGTTGTAAATAATGTTGTTAAAGTTGTAAATTAATAAAAAATAATGGTATTGTTAAAAGTAAGAAACACATACATAACATAAGTCTCAGATTATTAGAATATATACGACATTTCAGCTGATCGTATACATCATTATTAAAACTATTAAAAATAGCTCAGTTTAAAATATTAATTCAAACTACACATGTGATTTCTTATTGAAAGAGATACAGCTACTTACACTTTTTATGAGGCTATAAATGGGATTTTAATACAAAGTTGATCTATTTCTGATAGCACTGTAATGTTTCCATTATTCGTGACTTTCCAGAGAAACAATTAAAATATTTTAACTATTTTGATTCCTTTTTTTTAACAACCATATTCAAGTAAATTATTATCAAGCTTACTTATAGAATTAGAAAGCGATTCAAGTAATATCTATTAATAAATTTTGAGACTTATGATATTCTATTTTCATTGCCGTAGTACGAGAACCATTTTGCCTATTCAGCTATTTTCAAGCTTTGTAGCCGGGTAATCCTTTGTCAATTGTTAACGAAAACACTTAACCACAGTACATTAACACAACCGTAATAAGAAATGTCAAAATGTTTTTTTAATAAAATAGCCGATACGGCCGTCTTAATACGACAATGAAAATAGAATATTGTAAAAAGGTATGTTTCAACACTTATTAATATTAAATCAATATTCGGAATGGCGACAAAGAAACTTTTTGATAAAATCTATTGTTCTATCAATATTGTTATCATAATTTAAGTTAGAAATGAATAAGTTGAATCCAATTTGCTTGAATTATGAACGATTATTAGTAATGTATTGTTTTAAAAATCTACAGCTCATCATGTGAACAAGGGTTCACTTTAACTTGTCTGAAAATCAGCTTAAAAAGATTTCTCTTATACAGAAAGAGGAGAATTGTTTAATTATTTATGATTTTCTATCTATACAAAAATACATGTTTCTTAGATTACCTATTTAATACATATAGATTACGGTTGATTACGGTGGATTACGTATAGCTATAATTATGTCGTCCTTTATCCCAAAAGTATTTACACATTTTTCATCTACGTTTAACCACAATCTTCCAAATTTAATAATATATGCATCTCACTGCGATTGATTACGTTTTTATAAAATAAAACGGATGAAAATAAATAAATCTATAAATCAAACTCATTTCGCGAATCATATAATAGGTTTTTTAGTGATTAGTAAAAATATTAATCGTAAATGCTTAAAAATAACAAATAACAACATTAACTTGATCGTAATTGATTGTCTTATACGTCACAATACAACACAAATTAATTCCCAACACAACACTTTATGAACAATTGGGTGATGAAAGCATACTTGTCTAAGCTTTTCATCCATTGCTGCTCACAATATTTGGTTAATACTGAAACTTTTAAGCCAACACAGAGATCGTATCAGGAAGGTTAACTTACAGGTGTAGCTTTCGTTAATAGACAAAAAGTCGACTCTCCGTGGAATATTCCATAAATAACCAATAATAGGTTTCGGCAGTATTCTCTCTCTAATAAATGTAAATCTAAATTTGTCTGTGGTCTACATTGTATGATTGATGTTAAAGGAATCGACGTTGACATTATCGTTTCATGCGAAATGTTCAATACAATTATCCATGTTGAAGGCAAATGTTATTTTTATTCGTTAGTTGAATGAAGATAAAATTATATTATAAATCGTGCAAACAGTTATCATAAAATTATTACAATTACGTATAATTATTATTATATTAATTATACGTAGTTGTGATAATTTTTGTTTATTAAATAAAAATTTCTTAAAATTATTTCAGCATAGAAATATATAAAAAAATCTGAAAGTGTTACTTTATTTTAACATATTTATTGTATGAAACTTTTACGCTGTAGATATTCAAGGTTCTTAAAAAATTTTAGAATACAGAAACTGAGGATTTACCAAATTAGTTCTTGTAATTAGTTCAACAACATTTGAAATCCATATTCACTATGATATCCCATAATTTACTAAGCAAAATTTTACTGTTTACTAACCAATATATACACCATGGAAGTTTATGCATATCATTTTGAAAAATAATTATACAAAATTTCTTTATTAATTTAGTTATATTTATTTGCAGAGTTTTAAACTTGTGTTTATTAAATGTAAAAATAAGGTATTGTATAAGTTATTGTAACATTTTAGGTGAGAATCGATTATTTGTAGGCGTATCAAACATTTAAATTTCTGAACTTTAAGTGCCTGTAATTTGTAAACGGCTAAAGATTTAAAAAAATACCCATGGATAAGACATTATTAAAATATTGTTTTACACCTGGAAAAAACAACATAATATTCAGGGTGTTCCATGACATATTTCAAAGTTGGTCGCCATATTGGAAATTCTTGCAACTTTTAACATTTTACATAATGGATTTTAAAACTTCATTGAAAAGAAAGGAAGGTTCCCCATTTAAAGTGTTCTATTATATTTGTAATTCAAAAGTTAGCTATTGTAACATTTTAGGTGGGATAACCAGTATATTTTATTTGGATAACTTATGAGAAACCTTCGAATCTAACTTCTGTATTAATAAAAGAGTACGAATTGTATTGTATATTAGGAGGAGATTTGACATAAATAAAATATTTTACTAAATTTGTTAATTAGGTTCTCTTATATTATGAACCTTTATGAATCAATAAGTAACTTCAAACATTATTAAGTAAAATAAAATATCACTAAGTAACATGAAACATCTTAAATATTGACCACATAAAAAAAATCCATATTGTAATTTGTTCATCTAAAAACATTAAATTGTATGGAATGATAGACATTTAATTCACTTCCGAAACTTCAATGAAATAATGAATTTTCTTGGTTTGAATACAAATGAAAACGTCAAAAAACTTGTGCACAGCTTGTGTTTAATATTCAGTAAAGGGACGTCCTAATTTAATTACATTTGACATTTTGAAATACAGGTTTTGAAAACACTCTCACACCTTTCAAGTTTGATTTTTCAAAGTTAAAGTAGTTATTTCAGAAAGAGATGTATCAAGCTTAATGAACTTCAAAATATTGTATAGAAGAGAGTTTTCAAAAAGAACTTGTGCTGTTAGAAATATATATATTAAGCTCATTTTTGTATTTTTTATATATATTACCAATTTTATATGTTTTATAATTACAGTGGTATAGCATAAATACCACTGTATTTATTTATTATAATTGAATAAAATAAACGATACGCTTGTACTAGTTTTTATTTGTTGTAAACATATTAGAGTGTCATTGTCATAATAATCCCATTTTAACAGCATGTGTAATAGTACATAACGAGAGTTTGTTTTTATAAGTAAAGAGAATAATAATTTTAAATTACCACAATACGGTTATAATTGAAACATAATTCCTTCGTTAATTTGTATTTTTAAAGTGTTTATATTTACGACCGAGAAAATATATTCGTTAATATATATTTCTTCGCAACAAGTAGTACAATACATATAACAAGGTGCAAGTCGTCGTGCTTTTATGTAATTAGTTTATTCAAAAGTCTTTGAGAAAAAAACTTTTGCTTCGCAGTATTTATTTTTGTTGCTTCTGAATTTGATTAAAATTGGCATACAGGCTTAGAATTAAAATTACAAAGACACTTATAGTTTTTGAGACCTTTAATCATCAATATTTTGAGTTCATTATGGTCAGAAATTAATCGGAGTACCAAACATGGAATCAGGAGTACTACGCGGAATTCTTCTTGGAACCATATTATACGTGATTCTTTACAAGAAGGTTCCTTGTGAAGAGAATATTATGATGGTGATATCATTCTGCTGATTACATTAGTGTAACTATAATTTGGTAGAAATATTCAAGATGTTATACATAAATCACAAATAAAAAACATAAAGAGAAAATTTGAGTAAATAAATAGTTGCGAAATTTCCAAGAGAACAAGCTTAAGAGCAAATTTCTTCATCTCATCAAATATCATATAAGAGAGTAATTCTTCTTCTCAGTATAACATTTTAATTGTTTAACTATATCAAACAGCATATGGAAACGTTGAAAATAAATACTATTCTTTAGCAATTATAATGATATAACTATTGATGAATTCTCTAATAAACTAAAAAAAATATTTAAAAATAATGGATTCTGATAACAATGATGACGCTATGATACTTTGGTGGACGATCAATGATTGTATGTTACTTTTAAACAAAAATCATGCCGTAGTAAGACGGCTTGTCTGTAAACGCGTGTATTAATCGGTTTTTATATGAAACTGTATTCTCTTTTCATTTATATAGTGTTAATTAATTGTGTAACATTATGTATAAAATCAAGACTCACAATTTTTCAAATTTACTTATCAAACATGAAGGGAATAGAAAAGAGCAATGGTGTGTAATAATTATTATTACAATTGGAGTTAATCAAAAGCGCGATTTAAAAAAATTATTAAGAAAACATAATTGATTTAAATAGTAAATTACCTTTAGACTATCAATCCATTGCACAAGATTTGCTAACAACCACTTTGTTAATACAGTATGCACAAACAGAATACATTTTAAGGAGTTAATACCTCATATTACTCCTTACTCATGTATATACCTCATGTTAGATATTTTTATAATGTCTGTTTAGTAAAGTGAAGTTAATAATTTACTATATTATATTCATATTTTGTTTGAATCTCAACATATTAAAATTAAAACGTAAAAGGAAAAAGTAATTTATTTGTTCGACACGTTTGTCTCACTATACCGGTAACCAGATATTTGGCATGCAATTGGGGTTAACACAACAGACAATATACAAAGGTCGAAATTTATTACCCACTTACGTTTTTAGGGAACTCTAAACAAAGGGCCCAAAATTAGTAAACGTACTCATCTTTATTAACTATAAAAGGTATCTTAACTGGGGCCATTTCCCCATCGTTTCTCCATCCAAAATAAACTTTATACACAATTCTAAATTAATTAATTACTTTAACAGAAGTAACAGCTTCTGAACGTAGCACGTTATGGTACATCGCAGATCGAGGATCCGGGTCAAAACGCCAACATAATATTTTCACGCAAAAAATACATTATTTACTAACGGCAATGACTACATAAATACTATAGTATTTATGTAGTCATTGCTAACGGTAAGGATTTACAGTAAAGCTTAAGTACGAATTAATTTGATATAATCATCTGAATAAAACATTTTTACACAGTTTAAAAAAAAATTAACACTAACATAAAATTGCATTATATTTAAAAATAACCTGTTTCATGAAATGTACTTTGTTGAAAATGTTTATAAGTCGCATGATCGAGCTGATATTAAAATAATGGACAAGCATTTATGTCAATGCCATCTAATTGTTTTTAGTATGGTTTTTGGTCAGAAATCATTTACGCGTGATTGTAAATTGTTCTTCAGAGTAGGTTTTCGCTTATAATTCGAATATTTCTTAATATTTATTAATGAAATTTTCTCAAAATGTATTCTATCCATAAATAAATATTCTGTGTAAATTTCTGTATGATATAACTACTTTAATTTTATTTAAATACTGTATAATAAAATATAGATAAATCACAATTTATCATATATTTAACCGTGATTTGAAATTGAAAATTGGCAGATGGAAAGGAATTTTATCAGAAATGGATGGAAGGCCACAAATCTCATAAATAAAGTATTTTTGTGTGTAAATAAACTTAGCTGTAATACGTCTACAGAAAGGGTGTGGTGTGTGTGTGTGTGTTTGGATTCCTATATTTATTGGCGCAACTGACCGTGCTGTGGGGCCATCACAAATTGTGGGGTAATACACACGTCCCCACTGTTCTAAATAGCACTGGAGAAATTACATCATAAAATGAATAGCAGACATAATTTACATGAAGACCTCATAGTTGAGTTTAAGGCAGATAGTGAACTCTAGGGCCATACGTTAACCGTGAAGCAGTGCTAATATTTTGTTGGTCGTTGATGAATTACGCAACATTACGCAATTATAAACTTTCAGTTTACTGTCTACATCCAGACAAGAGAAAGAGCGAGAGAGAGAGAGAGAGAGAGAGAGAGAGAGAGAGAGAGAGAGAGAGAGAGAGAGAGAGAGAGAGAGAGAGAGAGAGAGAGAGAGAGGGAGAGAGAGAGGGAGAGGGAGAGAGAGAGGGAGAGAGAGAGAGAGAGAGAGAGAGAGAGAGAGAGAGAGAGAGAGAGAGAGAGAGAGAGAGAGAGAGAGAGAGAGAGAGAGAGAGAGAGGGAGAGAGAGAGAGAGAGAGAGAGTTATCTAATTATTTTAAAGTTGTTTTTATTAAAGAATTAAAATACGTAAGAAGCTAATGAATAAATTTAACAAAGTTTCTATATGTTCGAAAAAATAATTAAATCTGTAAATAACCATATCTTTGTGACGAAATAGAGAAACAAGTGAATACTCAATCATGCCACAACTGACTAACGAAATTTAAAGTCTTAATAATAGGAAAAGAATTTATGAAGGCCTCAACGATGGGATCATTGAGAGAGCATTTAATTTCGTAAATCATTTCGGCCACACCTTTGTATGTATATGCTACTTATATTCAATTCAGTGAACACATAGAAAACAAAAACAGCATTAGAATATTGATTGAATTATCATTTCTTACCAACTTTAATATCAGAAACTTTAGCAATAACAATTACTTTATAATAATTTAAGAATGAATCGTAGATTTGATTCTAATTTTTAAAAAAAAAGCATCTGAATTTAACTAACAACTGGATAGCAAATTACTTAAAATTTAAGTTTTTAACAATAAATATTCGTTTAAAAAAGAAAACAGTCATCCAATTATTCCGAAGTTTTCCAGTTTATGATTTAAACACTTTAAACAAGCAACTCGAACCAACCATAACACGGATAAGCGTGGTTAATTTAATGTAGATAAACATTAGATTACAAGTTTATTAAACTAATAATTTTACGGTGAAGTAACTGTGTTTGTTAGAGCTCAATTATTAATTAATTTGTATTTACGTTATACATAAGAACATATTTCTTACTTCCCAACCCAAGCACTCAGTCGGAGGTATATTTAGATTCAATAGGCGATTGTACATTTGATATGCTGTAAGTTAAGCTATATGGCGTACTTTCGTAATAATTAATCAATATAAATCAACTTTGCTAAAATTTGATTTATATTTAAAATTATTGATATATAAAAGGCGAACTTTTAAGACTCACTTAAATGAACACTTGCTTTACAATCAATCGATAGCCGGCAAAAAAAATGTCTGTTAATATTATCTAATGCCTATCATTCTTAAAAAGTAAACAGTTAAGTAGTGGTTATGTAATGGGGGGGATTATAAAATATGTATTGTGATCAATTAACCTAGGTGTTCATAATATTTGTTTGGTTAATAACTCACAACTCACGAATTATACATAAAAACAAAATTTCTCTGATTTTATTTTCATTACAATTTTCAATACAAGAACTGTATATATTTTTACAACAATAAGAAAAGTCAGTAGAAAACGTTAACCTATTGGGATTGAAAAACTTGTATGTAAATATTTTTGCTCTGAATATGTCAGTTGCTAAACACTAGACACTGTTCACCTGACAGCTGACATATTATTGAAGCAATGAATCACTCCTATTTTATAACTGTATACCGACTATAAACTGCTACATAAAAGTATTTGTAGTATGACTGTGGTTTATGGCTCAACATTCCTGTATTTTACAGAAATCTTGAAAAATCTGAGGTAAATTTTTCTTGACCCAATAATTTTTAATCCAGTAATAATGAGGTAATTCGTCCATTTTATATTCCCCAGTACATTTTAATATGATTAATTAACGTTAAATAAGATTTTAATAAGAAATCAAACCGGTGACGTAAGTCAAACGAAATAATTCACATTATATTCGAATTATTTACTAGATGCTGAATAACTTAATATTATAACTATTGATTAATTGTTAGTCAATAGATGTCACAATGTAGCTCAATGTATTCTCAGACAAGATGGATGAACAGCTATTAAAAAAAGCCATAAGAGACTTCCCTTACTTCCCGTAGTGAAACTAAACAGTTTCTAAAGACTGTTACATAGGACTAACAATTCACTGAACAATAACACTACATAATAATACTATAACTTTAAGGGGGAAATGAAGAACAGTACAATAGCATAATAAAATATACAATTAAACAATACATCGTTTGTTTGCTTTATATAAAACACTTACAATTAAATGAAGAAAACATTTTAAATATGAACTGGAAATTTATTTAAATAAGCATTTATACGTTTACCTTTTTATATTTTATTATTACATAAAAATCGAATTACGCTATGTAAGATTCTAATATACAAATGTAATGTAAAATTAAACGAATTGTTTCCATTCATTCTTTGCATTACGCTTTCATTTGAGTCTTGAAATATCTTGTAAGATGAATTTGACATACGGTGATAACGAGAATTCAGATTACATCTTGTGGTCGCCAAAGTCGCAAAAATAAAACCCAAATGATATTTTAAAATTATGTAGGACACAAATGTAGTGCTATTTTTAAACCTATTCTAATATAACAACGTTCTGATTATCCTTTCTATTATAATCCTCTAAAATTAACATTTTTGTAGAAATAAATTCCAAAAATATATAAATTATTTTGTGGATGTTATGAGAAAGTAAAAACTCAACTTTCACTTCGCCTCAGTTGTTGAAGATTCTATTTAACGTTAAAGTGTAGTGTTGATAATGAATCAATCTTTATAATAAAAAGAGTTTAAATACATGTTTTGGTTTCGTGAACTGGTTTAAATTAAATAAAAATATGAAAAGATTCAAAAATCCTACGTATAAAATTATGAAGTGTAATTTCAATGCTGTAAATGGAAATTAAAGTTATCGTGTAACTGAAGAGAGTGAAGTGGGTGAAGTTAAGGGACAAAAACTAATTCTCGCAGAGGGTTTGCAGAGGATCATTACCAACTCCTATACACCTGATGTCGCTACCCTCAAGACTTTGGTGCTCCATCTACATTGTGCCCGAGGTGACCATGTTTTTACTGAACGCAGCGAACATAGACGAAGTGGTCATTAAATATCTATCTATCCAAGTGGAAAAGTATCTCATTAGCTTTATGTCAGTTATTTAACCCAGACCAGGGTTTGGATTGCACAAGGATCACTGTATATCGAACTGAGTGTATGTGGACCGAACTTCCGACCCAATGTAAATAGATACTTTCTTAAAATTATGAGTACATTTAGTTTGAATGTAGCTTTTGGATTTAGTTTGTCATATATTCGTTTTCAGATATTTCCTTAATAAACACAACAGAAACAATTGTTCTACTGTATGCAGTTATAAACCTAATTAAAGGTAAATTTTATTGAACACCCGATCACCAGACAAAATAATAATTAAAACAAGTTTAAAAGCTAATAATGCTATAAAGATATTCATACTGTATATTTGATGTAATATTTGCATTACTAGGCCTAAAACTTACCAGATATTTCAGCGGATTATTTGAATAAGTTGTAGCACGTAAAGCAAGAAAAAAACTGCAATATCATAAGGGGTTTTATATTGTACATAACACCTTGATTATCATTTATAATAGGATTGAATCCTGATTCAAAAACCAATATTATTATCTTAGGTGTCATTGGTGGAGTTCTCTTCTTAATAAATCTCTAAGTAGAATACTTTGGTTTGTTTTCATCAAGTTTAAATTACGGGATTACTTTGTTGCACAGAGTGCATATCCCTTTTGTATAAAAGTAAGCTATTAGAGTAATGGCTCACCGTAATTCTTGCAGAAATGCAAATAAACAACTGGGTATTCTAACCTTTCCTTGTGATATAACTCAGAAGTGACTTTAAATTATAAGATAAGGAGCTTCTTGTTATTTATGCACTTGCATATAACACTAATAGTATACTGTATATATATATAACTCTGTGACTGTAACAAGTACTCAGTTTGAAATAAATTTATTTCAAGATAAATTTCAAAGTTGAATGAAATTTTTAAGGAGATTAAAGAAATTATTAAACTTATAACCCAAATAAAACTATTACTGGATTCATTGAGTTTTACACTGGCGAAGACGTTTTCGAGGCTATAATAAAATTACAAATTGTTTATTAATTTTAATAAACCGGAGTTTTTCCCTTTCCCCGTTTATGCCCATGTGGATGCCATTTATATACCGTTTAAAATAGGAGGGTGCATGTTGTTTAAGTTCCATTTTATATAAAAGCATTTCATCTCAATTATTTTTCTGTTTAAACATGTGCTCAGTATTTTTATTTGGAACTCTATTGTAAAAAAACCTAATCATCTATCAACAAACATTGCCCAGAGGCTTCCTTCAAGTATAGAATTTTAACCTCACTGCTAATTGTTATGAAATTGTCCAAAGGCAATAATATAAACAACACACTGTCAAATTAATCAATGTAAGTAATGTTCATCGTGGTTAAAACTACAAATGTATTACATTTTTATTGTTAGATGTTTTCATATATCTATAACTCATATACGTCCTCACTTCTACTTTTCGTAAAACCTCTTTTTCGATTAAACTATCATAAAATGTATCACGGAACATGTTCTTTAAAAATGTCAAATATCTTAACTTTTTCAAAATAATGAAGTTTTAATTTGTATTTGTAATTAACACATAATTTTAAATATTTAACCTACAAAGTACAACAACATATTTACAATAATCTGTCTTAGTAGTTTCAATTTTATTAGTCTTTCATACGAATTTGACACGTGCTCATACTAATATCATGGATAAATAAGTTCATTTCATTTTTGGCGAATGTTTTGAAATAAAACTATTTTTTTCATAAATGTTCCCAAGTAATGCAAACTTTTCCATGCTTATAAATTTTATATCAATAACTATTAATCATGTCTGCATAAGTAAATGACAAAGTGTTTTGAAATATAAGCAAAAATTGTTATTCATTATGTATCTGGTTTAATACACAATACTGAGAAAATAACACCAAAATCTTAAAACTTAGTCTAGTTAAAATTATTGTTTAAAGTAGGTTTCCCGAATATGATACTTTATTTGAGTTGTGTAAAATCAAACGAATATTAATCTATTGAAACATCGACGTTATACAGACTGTAATACAGATTATCCAGAGTAGCGTTCAATTTGCACTGTGTTTGTGGTATTGTTATTGTCAATTGACATGACCTTCTCACAGTAATACCTGGATAATCAGATTATGAATAATGAGATGCTAATTTCTCATATGCCCTCTGTTACCTCACTATATCTCTGTTGTGTATTGCCACAGACATGTACTAATTATAATAACAATATGGCAGGAGAATTACATTTATTATTATTGGCGAGTTCACTGTGTACAATACAATAAAATACGTTATTATTACTAAAAAAGTTCTAAAAAAATATATGAACATTTTAAACAAGTGAATTGGTTTACTTGCATAATTGAATGCAAAGATATTACAACGAACAAAATAATTTAATACAATTTTCTTGTTAGTATTGTACAACATTTGACAACAAATAATGCCACATGCTAAAGTCATACATCCCCAGCATGGTTCAGATAAGAATATTATTTACTATTTAACTGTTCCTTAAAATAATTAAATTAAAAATATTATTCATATTATATAGATTATACTGTACTTAAATATTGTTCGAAACCTCGAAATTTCAAATTCATGTAAACAAATAAATTTACACGAAAACATCATTTTAAGGTGGACACAACGTATTTTTTTCTTTTTTTCTGAATGATCTTTTGTTGTGAGGCAGCAAAGAAAGAAGGATGCTCACAAAAGGACTGCACGGTGAGAATATTTTATATATTTGTCGGCCTTGAGCAAATAAAGTGGAGAAACAAACACTAGACAAATGCAGACTTTTTGGTGTTTTCGGTAATTTGAGCTAGAGATTAAAGTATGCTCCTTGTGTATACCTTGGTTGTGTTCGTAAATAATGAACCATTAAAAGAAATTGTTCTCTTTTTGTTTAAAGGGAAAATCTCCCGGCGATTATTTCTATATACAAAAAGGAAGAAAAGAGCACGAAATAAAGGTCCTCGCTGTTAAGTAATGTAATAGCGAAAAGGCCGTAAATAAACTAGATTTGTTTAAAAGAGAAATAATAGAGGAGATGAAAGAGCTGGATCTAACCAATGCAACATGAAAATGTGTAGATTTTGGTAGGTTCCCTTGGGACTTTCAATCCCGTACTTACTAAATTAAGCCCCCAAAGGTAAATAGTACACCAAATTTAACCTACAGTTTAATCTCATTTAAATCCTCATGTTAAATTATAAGTCATCTTGAAAATTAGGATACAACTTTATTTTATAGTAACGTGCTGTTAACTGTGTGACAAATTACTCTCCTCCAATACTATAAAGTTTAACAAAATATAAAATGAAATTAATTTCAAACATATTAATTTTATACAATCAAATCAAGTTACGTCAATTGCTATGAAGAGTTTATATTTCATATAGGTTTGCTTTCTCCGCACATCCACATCGCAGTTCAGGGTGGAAAATAAAGGAAAGGCTTTATTATGAACCTGAATATTTTTGAGTCTGTCATTTTGAATAAATAATGTTAGAGCCGTTAAATATACAATAAATATTCCGGTTTAAAACAATATTTCAAAGAATGCATATGAAAATGTCATAATATTTACAATGTTAATATACTACCATATCTTTAATGATATTTCGTGTGATGTTCAATTAAATCTTACATTGCTCCTGGGATTTGCAAAA
This sequence comes from Aphrophora alni, assembly GCA_963513935.1. Classification (NCBI taxonomy): domain Eukaryota; kingdom Metazoa; phylum Arthropoda; class Insecta; order Hemiptera; family Aphrophoridae; genus Aphrophora; species Aphrophora alni. The sequence goes on along the minus strand of OY740767.1, from coordinate 121,288,516 downwards.
TTAAAACAAGATTTAATTAAATTCTGAAACAAAAACAAGCTGTTAAATTACATGCGTGTAGCATTCATTATCTTCTTCACGTTCTTTGTAGGTTCGTTAAAGACTGTTAATTATTCTATTTTCCCCCATGATCGCTCTAAGGTATATTTAAAGCACATTTATTTCAATCAACAATTTATTGTAAAACAGTAAGACACTTTTCTATTTTTATCTGAGTAGACCCATTGTGTCAAAACTGAAATTCTTCTTATTAAAATATATTTTCTGCTGTGACTATCTCTTTTTATAAACTATTAATTTAACAAGAGTAAACAAATTAACAATTTGTTTTATGTTTGTAACCAATGCGATTCCGTATGTTACTACTTCAATTCATAAGCAAAAACAATGGATAGAAATTTACTTATTAAAACATTCAAATGCAGTGGAGTCCAGGGAGAAAAGTTCAACTGATTTTGTGACTATTTAAAAATAAAATTCCAGATTGTATCGATATTAGGCGAATCTAAAGTTCCCAGGCGTATTTATAATGTAGTTATTCAAAGTAGTACGTTGGTACAGCTTTATAAATAATTTGGGGTTTTTTATTCACATAGAGGTAATTTATTTACATTCATAAAACAACATGGTATTGCTACTTATTGTACGCAATTTTATGATGGAATTATTGTTAAGGATGGGCTTATGATCGTATGCAAAAAATATTCAGTGCCAGTAACCTTTTATATTGGAATTATTTCTAAAATTATGACAGTTTGACGTATAGAAATATATATGTATCTAAAAAAAATAATTTAAAAGTGTACTTCAATGAGAAACCCGAAGTTATTTCTAATTCTAATAATATATTTGTTTTATTGAATATTCTTTTAGAGTTATTGTTTTCTGTTTTTTGACTTTACGATGTTATTAAATGTATTATTTTTAGTTTATGTATAGCAGTTGTTAAAAAAAAAAAAAAATATATATATATATAACTTTAAAATGTTATTGTTCTACTAACCAAATAAAATTTAATTTAGATAAAAAAAATTTTTTTAATTCCAAAAAAAATTACAAATAAAAAAGAGATATTTTGTTTAAACTGATAATATAAAAATCACCAATTCTTAATTAATTAATTGGATTTAAATCTATTCAAATAAAAAACATTAGGTAATTATAAATAATAGAATAGATCAGGTCGTGTATTAATTTTGTTGCTAGAAAGATTGAAATTGTATTTAAAGCATATTAAAAGTTCAGTTAAATGATAAAATATTAAATCTTCACTTTTAACATATCAATTCGCTTAAATCGATTTTCGATTTTATAATATGGTTCGCTTAAAATCTACACCTAACCAAGAAACGCAGAATATAAAATCACAGATTTAAAAAAAAATCACACATAGATTAAAACCGACACTTATCATCAAACAGATATGTTTTACTATTACAGATGTTGAAATTCGTTTTGAAGCATAATGAAGTTCATATATTGATAATATGCCGTATGTTTTGATTTCGTAGTAGTTTTATTTTCGTCATATATTTCGACAGGTACGTATTATAGAGCTGTAAATAATAAATATACCAAAAAGTAATTAAATGCCAATATGACAGGATAATTCAATGTGGATAAAAATAATTTCAATTTAGGTAAAGCATTGTTTTCTACATTCCTAGGTAGTCTATGTGATATAGCTCAGAGAATGGTAGCCACATAAGCATAACATAGCTACAACGCAAAACTATCTTCATAGTCTGCATTATTAGCAATATTATCTGTGTAGTTGGAAGACAGACAATACCAATAGTATATTAAAATCAGGTTATCAAATAAAAATATATAAATAAACTAATATATAGATAAAAAAAAGTAAATTTATATATAAACATTTAATTATAACTACAACTAATTTGTTATTAAATATATATATATATATATATATATATATATATATATTAATATGGATATTTTATCATTTTACAGTGATAAACCTTGCGGGTTATATTAATTTGAAAAAAAAAAAAAAAAAAAAAAAAGAAGAAGAAGAATAAATTTGCATATATAGTAATCGAAAAATTTCCCTAGACCTCGGATACTCTAACAGCATCTAAATCAGTGGACAACAATATTACAATTATACAAATTATTGTACAATGTACAATTCGTCATACAGCTAAAACCACCTTTAAGAGCCTTGGTCAGATAGTTTATAAGTGAATGATGTATTCAATATTTCGCTATAGTTGTAAAATGGTGAGAACATGAACCCAAATGGATGATACTAATTGATATAAAATAAAAAGAAAATGGGTTCAAAATTATGTTTAAATACAGAAATAAAGGAACACGTTCATTAAAAAGTATATGATGAATAAAAAATAAAAATACATATATTACATGTAAATGGATATATAATGGCTTATAAATGGCATATATTTACTATTTAAAATGGATGTTTGCTATTTTAGTCCTGTACATAAAAAACCTTTAAACAATGTTTGATATCAAAATTTATTTCTATTTATAGAAGGTATTTAATATATTTCTCTTTGACTTTGTCAACTACATATTTGTTGAAAAGCGTTACTCTATTTTACCTTGTTTGTCACCTTGTCATCAAATTTTCTATTACAATCAACATCAAACATAAGTCTATACAGTTTATAAAGACAGTCCTTTGATGTAAAATCAATTCAGTGTTTTTTAATGAGTTGATAATAAAGTTAAACCAAATAAATCCCAAACACATGCAATTAATTTTTTTTTTCGATTTAGTGGAAGCTTTTAACTGAATTATTTGTATAACTTAATTGGTCTGACTCCTTTACTTTTTTTTTATTTTTACGACGCCCCTTTCAGCAATTACACAGCCATGGTCAAATGGTGTATATATACATATGTGTGTATATATATGAAAGGGAGATTGTTAAAAGGTACCTATGTTATATTTTCACATTTTGATATTGATTTTTCGCTACCTACACACGCTTGAGTATCAAAAGGTACCCAAGTCAGTGACTCAGGTCCTTTTTTAACAATAAACGGTTAGAAGCAGGTGATTCTGTTTGCTTCTTTTTATTGTTGTGTTAATTAGAAAATCATGGAGTTATGTTATAGTGTTTTGATGTAATAATATAAAAAGAGTTAATCTAGCGATTTAAATAATACTCCATTAAAAACTAGGAAGAGAAATGAAAATCCAATTGAAATTACAAGCAGTTGAAATCACAAAGAATAGAATACTTTGGACACGGAGGAAGGGTACACCGATCTAGATCAATCCCATTACCATGCTCTTAGGAAGCTAAATAATAATGTTGTCGTACATAATGTTGCAATTTATGGCAATGTACTCATAGTTTCTTTTAAGTAACCTTTAGGCTTTTATCTATAGCAGATTTACGCGATAGGCCTAAATGTTTGTTATTATATACAAAACATAACCTAAAGTCATCTTATTTTTTATATGTTCACTTAAAAGCTAACTCATAATGTAATATAAAACTGATCATTCATCTTTGAAGGCTTCAAAAAACGAAATGTATGTGTAAGACAAATTTAGTTTGCCTCTTCCACAATAACAAAATAAAATTCGACCTAACCGTCCTTAGTCAAGTAGGCTTAAATACTATTTTACAAAATAAATAATTTACTTATTTATGGATTATGTAACCAAATAGGGGTCAACCCTACCTTTATAGTCTACGTATTAAAACCAGTATTCCTAGTGAAAACAAATTACCGTAAGAAAACGGATTTGGTCCAAGTATTTAATCTGAAAATAACGTACAAGTTACCAGGAACTCACTACTGTAATTATTTCTGTCTGGTTAGGCTTTTATAATTTTATTTTTTGCCATAAATTAAGTTAACCTAATCTAAAACAGAACGATCCGGCTAAATATTACGTACTTTTCTTACTTGTCTTATATATATATATATATATATATATATATATATATATATATATATATATATATATATATATATATATATATATGTATATATATATATATATATATATATATATATAAATGACTCCCTATATACTGACTTGAAATCTGAAGAAGAACATGATTTTCAATGGATGATAGAGGTGACTAATGTTAAACAACACCGTCCTAGAAATGATGATGCTTTTGTTAGGATGAGCTCATTTAATTAAATACCACGTTATTCTTTGAGATACTAAGGTAGATGTTTGTTGGGAGGCTTTTTTTAAGCTCTAAGATGTCACAGAGAAGGAAATACAACAAGTAAGAATGTTGCTTTTTAAAGGAAAATGACCACTTCACAAGCGTGCCAGATATCCATTTTCAATGAAAATTGGGCCAAACGAACATTTAACATACACGAGCATATAAGCTCATTTCCTGTGTACAAAACACACTACACATCTAATTTAAAAAAATACTATTTGACATTAAACTATCCATCCAAAACATTTATCGCTTTTATAAGGTGAAATACCCGGTAGAAATACCAAGTATAAATAAATATTTGATTGAAAAAAAAAGTTCGGAAAACCTTAAATCAACACGAGTTGCTTTAGTGAGGAAAAAAGGAGGGAATACGTAATCCTCGCTAAATGATAATTCAAAAAAGTTTGCAAGCGCATACATTAGTCTACATAAGGCGAGCTAAAAAATTCACATCTTCTCTTAATGAAACAATCAAAAATATTAAGGAAAATGTAAAAACCTTGGGCGTTGTGTTTGATTACATGCAAAACGTTAGTTTACCGAACATTCTTGTTCAGGGATTATTTTATTTCAGGCAACTGAGAGTAAACGTTTTGTATATTTTTTACAAATATATTTCTTCGTTCATCGTTGACTATATTAAAAACCATGTACTGAAAACATATGACGGGTTACATCTTTCCTCGGATAACAATCCCGGACAAAACAAGAACCACACCATTGTCTTATCTTAACAGATACATCCACGTTAAAAATTATTTAAAACTTATTCTCTTTACATGGTCATTCTTACAACCACAAGACAACATATTCAGTGTAAAAAAATTAGGAATGTGACCGTATCTACACTTCACATGACTATTGTGAACTCGTAGTTAATGCTGAAAAAAAATCCAGGGATAGTCACTCCATTCGAGACCGACATGATCACTGGGTTTTCTACTTGGTGTCCTGCTAATTATAGGAAAACGTCAATTTCTCTTAAAACTAGGTACCTTCCAAGAAAAAAAACAAACCAATTTATTATTACCGAATATAATTTGATTGAGTACTGTCATGAACACAAACGTGTTATAAAGGAGAGTCAGAAAAATATGGACAGATGGTTTTGAAAGCGCCTACACCTTTATTCTATGTATAGCGCATGGAAATGCTTTGATATTTATCACACTATTTGAACCTGTTTTAATATAACTGCTTTATACTATTTCGCAATTATTAGTATTTATGTAAAAATATACTGTTTTTTTAATTGAAATAAATATTGAGTTACAATTCAGTGTTATCTGCTATGTTATTCGTTGCCTTTAACATACATTTTTTTAACAAACTTTAATAATATTTCTTAAGAAAGACGTTTGTCAGGAATTTTATTTAATGAGAAACAAGGAAACTCCATTATAGCCCATTAGCTTTCAAGGATCTATCTTTAACATTGTTATTAGATTAACATAGAGTAGGTTAAGGAAGCACTCAAGAGGAACACTTAATAAGAAATTGTGATATCCTTGAAAGCCGTTTCTTGTTTGCATTTTGTTAATTTAAGTAGATACAATTGCCATCTTTTATTTGAATAAGGTTTAGTACTGTATATAGTTTTTATTTTATAGATCGGTCACTATGTTTCTCTATTAATGAAATGACTATAACTTATACTTTCCATAAATATAATTTGAAAAACAGGTAATTAAAATGGAATTGTAATTTTAATCTAAAATTTCTGTAATGAAACGTACGTTTCAGCATGTCAAACAATTTTATAAATGTTTAATTGCATTATATTCTGTAATAAACACAGTAATTTATTTAATCGGACAAATTTAATTATTTTTTGAATTTAACATTGTAATAATTTACCTGAAATTTGATTCATTATAAATCTTTAGTCTGTTCTCTTTAAAATAATAATTGCATTGGTTATAGCACATCGACAATCTAGAAGCGAATTATATCTTTCAAGATCTGAATAATTTTATCTTATTATATGCCTGGAATTAAAATATTATTAAGTTATTTATTTAAGGCTTCTTATGACATATAATAATTGGCACATGATTATCTATATTGTTTGTTATATTCCTGTAATAAATGATACTGCTATATATATATATATATATATATATATATATGTCTTGATTCTGATTGATTTTTTCGTGATTTTACACGATTTATACAGCCTTTAGAAAAAGACAATTTTTGTTGGACTACCGTTTAGAATATCACCATAAAAAGAGGGAACGCAACATATCTTTTAAACCTGTATATTATTTAATTATATACATTTTTTAAATGTTTAAATTCGGGATATTCTAAAACAAGACGACTTTTAAATGACTGAGTTATCACCTTTATTATACGTATACAAACTTTGTACTGACACAAAATGTGTGCATTTGAAGAGCTGAGAATAATGACTTGATCACTGAAAATTCCTGCATCCAATAAATTGGAATCGCCTACTCCAAACCTTACTGGGGCCTGCTTTTACTTTAATAATCAGAAGTTTGATTATATCATGTTAGAATTGGAATGAGCTACATTATAGTACGTGAGCGCCCGATATGTATAATGTAAATAACATTTTATATTACCATTCACACAACCTTATTTAAATTATCATTTGTATCTAAAAATATAAATTATATCAACCCATTGTAAAATTTAAATAATAAATAATTTGTTTAGTTTCACACATGTAGGTAAAGTTGAATGCATATGTCCTACAATATCCTATAGTATATTGTCAATCTGCCTAAAGGGAACCTGTTTTCTGAATATGTAAAGCAATAAAATATATTCAATTATTTCAGTTTATTAATAAATATATTTATATCATTAATTTTCATTGGCAGAAACTTGAAATATGATTTTAGAAAAAAATTGTTTTAAACTAATCTAACACACGGCATTAAAGTTACCACTTGTCCTTCTTATTTCACTCTACAAAATTGAAGATCTATGGAATAATAGTTATGATATGGAATTATTAATAATAATAGATACTCTAATTTTAAAGAAGTTTAATTAAATTTCACTATTACCTTAATAGGAAAATCTACATTTCAAGATTTTAAGAGAACATTATTTCCTTTATACTCTGAATATAATAAATATGTTCCATAACTTTTGCTGCACACGATAATTTAAGTGATGGAGATATGCAATTGTAAACTCTTTTATTTCAACATTAGAACCTTTAATGTGTCACATATAAAAAATATATATAGTGAAGTTTTCATGTTTTATACAAGTCAAATTCTTACACATTGTTTTTATATTAAAAAAATATCATAAAACATATCGGTTTTCATAGATTGACGGAAATAAAATAATACTAAACGGACAGTTAATTATTCATTTATCAAGATTAAACTATACGTATTGTTGTCACTTACGGCTATGTGTGCAAAATATGTCATTGTCTCTGTATTATCGATACTCCAATGTTATTGCGGAAATTAGTAATGTGACACAGATAACTTGTCAAAATGTCTGTTGTTCAACGTAAAGACATGAAAACGTGATCATAATTCAATATGAGAGACTACAAAAAGTAGAGGTAGTAGGACGTGCTCTCATTCTAATGTCATTTATAAAAGTACAGTCGTGTACTTGTATCTATAAATCAGACCTAAAGTTATTTTGGGCAAATTAAATTACTATTTCATGATTCACTTTTTTTTAATAGCTAAGAATATTTTGAGTTTTCAAAACATAAGACCTGATTTTGCAAGACACCTATTACTTTCATTACAGAACACAACTTTTCTACTAACAATTGAGAAAGTGTTTCGTCTATAGATTATAAATTGTTTTTACCACCTCAGGGGCTTCAATTGCGAAATAACATCATAGGATCTACCTACACCTTCCTTATTAACTCTTTGGTTAGATACCTCTATTTCATTTTTCGTATAAGGTATTTCCTAACCTATTCTTGTTTTCTAGTGGTGGGGATATAGAGTATTTGAGGACTAGGGTAATTTTTCTACGATTATTTTATGAAATTTTCTTATATTTTTTTTAGATAATGCACCCCGCAAAGTTTACCTTTCTGAAATAATATGTGGTCCAATTTTACATAATATTTTTTTATATATCATCAAATAACAAATTAGTCATAGCTTTAATTAAATTTTGTTTTATATGATTACCATTATAATTAAACAACTTTTTTTTATAAAACAATGTAATAACTTGCTTTTACGTTTCAATAATTAACTAAACTGCATTAACTCACAAAAAGAAGTTCTTCAACAATAAAGTTATAGAAATTGACGCTTGGGTAAAGACGTAATTTTGAATTTCTTTTTAAACTTTCGTAAGCCTTGTAACATAAAGTATACCACGTGCATTGATGAAGGTCCAACTTAGCAGTTTACATCAGAAACTAATTAATTTTTAATGACGACTCCGTAACAAAATGTTTACGGAAATTATATTTAGAAGTTCTTTAAATAACGTTGTATATTAATTGTCTAAAGAAATTCATGTAACAGAAAATATGCATCGTTTAAAGATAAACCATAACAGGTTACAAAATAACAGATGATTGAATTTGAAATATAAAATTGTCTATAAGTACGAGGGTTTCGCGACTTCGGGGTTGATATATTTAGTTTTATTTTTACCAATTTATTATTTGTGTATATATATACAAATATTTATTTATTTTATTATTTTTATTTAAATGCCTATGCGATTTTTATACCATCCAAAATTATCTGTCCTTATTATTATAAGCATTAAAATAAAATTAAGAAATAAATACTTACGTAGTGGTTCCAATTTGAGTAGATATTAATTTCAACGAGTAACGAGGTAGATAAATTGATTGCTCTAAAATTGCAGAAAAAGTAAAGTCAAGTGAGAAGTATAAGCCCTGTAGTGGGAAACGGCTAGGATAGCTCAGTTGGTAGAGTATTGGAGTGTAAATCCAGAGGTCCTGTGTGTAGGTCGTGTATATTTCACTTGAATTATTATGAGGTCCACATGTTTTTGTATATATAATGTGTTAAACTTCTAGAATTAGTAATTTTGTGATTTAAGAAGTGACAGAAGAAATTTAAAAAAAATATATCTTTTCAACCAAAGCACAAAAATTCTGTTTGGCAAAGCCAAACATAATATCAAAATTATCGATTAATTTGTAACTAATAATTAAATGTTGTTTACCTATTAAGAGCTATAATTAATAAGCTATAATTTGATTAATCAAGAAAAAAAAGTAATTAAATGGAAAATTAAACCCAAGAATAGTTTGTATTTGGTTTTTGTATTGAAGCCAAACAACATAAATTTTAGTGTATTTGTGCGTAATGAGCCCAGCCTAAGTAACATTCGGAGCCATGACATCATATGTGTACAATTTAGTAAAAGTGAGTATCTAAGAGTAACAAGCGAGTTAATAATTATTTTACTCCTCAAACTGTTACTTTATATATATTTTCTTTTCTTTTACAGCCTCTTAAATTTCGTTTTTCCAAGTAACAAAAAATAACAATACAAAAATACTTAAAAATTAACTACATATTTGTCACTTGATTCAAAAAGTTTGTCGTGTATTTAGGAATGTATAAAAATTCTGAAACATTTCAAAAAATTTAAACACATTCAGTAGATGGAAATAGACCCTCCTTCAATCATCAGATTTGAAAGCAGGTTAAAATTTGCTTATGATATTCTATCATTATTTTATATTTGCTTCACGGTTTTCAATTTTCGTGGTGATATGTTCCTATATTTTAAAATAACATCCCTAGCAAGTTGGTATTGGTAGTGGTTGTGGTGAAATCCATTCACCACCTCTCTTATCCCAGCGAAACTTCTACTCCTACAGCTGTAGTAGCGGGTTGCTTGAATGGTAAATTACAGGATATTCGTTTTAAATCAAATCAGTTTACCCCCTCCCTCTGTGATGAAAATCTTTATCACACTTCAAGTTATAGAGAAAGACCTTGGAGTTGTGCTCTAGCCACAAGAGAGACCGGGTGTGTTTACGGAAGTGCATGTCTTCAGTCTACAAGATAGCCGACTTTCCCAAAATGTTCACCCAAAAAATAATGGTTAATAATTAACCGCTTTGAGATGGGTCAGACGGCCCAGGGTTTTCGGCGGTGCGTCTCCAAATTTCGTACTAAATTAATTATGTGAAGAGTAGTTAACGGCCATTTTGGCCTAATACTATTTAATAGTTTAAATAGAGATATTCCCTTAATACTATTCATAGTTATTTAGTGTATTATGTATTATAGTTAATAACATAGTTTTAATAGCTCGTGAAGCTGGCAGGCTGAGCTGTAGTATTTGAGTAGTTGACAGTACGTGTCCGGTTAATCCCCCCCAATATACAAATTTCCTTCCCGAACTCAAACTCTCTCCAAAATCTACTCCCGTCAGCATAGCCCTGATTTTATAAAAACTCGGGCGCTATATATTACCTCCGTGAGTAAAACTTGACACATTAAATTGAACTAAAATATAATTAATAGTTTAGTAAATATATAACCAGAAAAGGAATCTAATTTTAAACTGTTTATCTGATCTAGCTGGTTAATTACTAAACTTTTATTTTCAGATATAATCAGAGAACATATATTTAGCATTTGTCAACAGTGGATAATCCGTGTTTTATACAATTTTTAAAGACAGTAATTGATTAAAGTAGTGTATTTATGCTCTCTGTTAGTAAAAAACTGCTGTTTGTCTCGTTTAGGATTGGTGTAAGTCATCTTTAATCATGAAATAATTATCACATTATTAGATCTGTTAAGTGTATTGAAAAATAACGACGTTCTAACCTCTTGACAAGACTTCATCGGGGCTTAATCAGACATTATGTATATCCAGTCAGGTTTAAATGAAGCAATAGAATAAAGATTCGGATTTGGCCTAATAAGGTGTTGATGAAATTTAATCAATTTCTATCGCACTATATTCTATACTTATTAACGTATACAACCTAGGAATATTGCTTAAAATGATTTTACATTATCCCACCACTGTTAGGTCACTATGTCTTGTGTACAAACTATATTCATTGGAAGGTTTGGACTATTTCATTTTAATTTATATCGATGTAAAGAAGTTAAATACAAGATACATGTTTAGAAGAAATCTCAAGGGTGAGGTGATTGTTTTTCTATTATGTAAATGATATTTAATTTTTACATTTTTGTAATAAAATGATGCAAAAACTGTTAAATCTTTACAAATTAACCATTAAAAATAGCATCTGTTATAAGAATTCTATTTAGTTTTCAGGTAAGAATATTCAGTTTTTAATTTTTTGTACAAAGTTTTTGTTTGTGTTTTTTTTACGTCAACGGCTTGAAATAATAAGTAAAAGCTTTGTACTCACGTCAACTGATCGGCTATACCAAACGGTTAGTGTTCACATTTAGCCCGAACTTCGAAACAAACATACAGACCACATAACGTAGGGTCGAGTTATAGCAGCATTTAACTTATATATTATGTCTTGTTGTCTACTTTTAAATACGTAAAGACGTAGTTTCTTCTCTTTTGTAAGTTAAGCGATAGTTTTACGTAAATTAATTAACCTTTATTATTGTCTAATATTAATGTTTTTAAAAAACAACTTATGTTTTTATAGAATTAGTGTATTTGGGAAAATTTCCTTACAATTTTGTAAGTGTATTACTGTTGAATCAATTTTGATGAAAGTTGCATTAAATATATATAATACAGGTTTCATTACTATTTCCCTAATGATAAACTATAACTTTGCAGTTAATAAAGTTATACAGTTATACAAACATCAAAACTTATATGTATTTTACCGATTTGTAATAATAAAAAAATATAACATTTGGTTTCTTAAAACATTTGCCAAACGTCATAAAAATCGTACATTAAAACCTTAATGTATTAACATTTTTATCAATATTTTCATCTTGTAATATATTATGATTTATAATATATGTAACTCGAGACTTCTCATACAAGCAATCTAGAACGTTGTCACATATAATATGAGCCCAAACGTACATAATAATCCATTTCAATATCCATAGATAACAAAATAATATAGTCTTTAAAAAAAACAACTAGAATGATGCAATAATTTTATTAGTAATATATTTATTTCAACATGACTTTGTTTACCAAATTGTATTCTACCAGAAAACAATAAGTTTATCTCATTTCGTTTTTCAAACAATGTTTAGGAAACTTCTGACATTTAATATTCGTTGTACCAGCTTAGAACAAGATTTATGTTATAATGAGGAATCGCGGTCACTGATATATTTATTTTATTGCATTACAATTTTGTTGCCTGTTTTGAACAATAAATAATGATTTTGAACTCAAACTGTACTTTCTTTATTAAAAGACATTTTTAAGTTTGAGAATGAAATTAATTGCTCCTTAAATAATATTATACCTTTTCATAGTGTAGGTGCCAAAATAACTTGTCTCATTAAATTCCCAAAAGCCTCCCTTAAACTGATTAGCCTTCAATTTATGATGGTAGGAAGGAGTTGGCTAATGGACATTAACATTGCTTTCAGTAAAATGTAATTTCCGTTTGATGTCATTTCCGTGAAGTTTAATTCACCGATGGTTAGGAAACTTTGTGAGTGGTTTTATTTTCAACTTAAATTAGGGTTCATATGATTTTTCTTTACAGTTAATGTAACGAAAGTTTAATAATAAGTCATATTAACGAATATGTTGTAAGAAATAGACTTCTATGAAACAAATTTTATAAACAACAAAGTTTCTATAAATAATGTATTAATAAGAGTAATAGGCCTACATTATTTTTAAACAATAATTATAGCATGTTAGATAAGAATAAATAAACGATACAAATCATTTACAGAAGAAGAATTAAAAACATTAATAATCTTAATTAATTATGAAACTTTCATTTAATTTTAGATAATTTACACCAAAAAAACATATTTTCTACGCCATTATTTATTTGATTTGATCATTTTGTTCGTTTAAAATAATCTGATAGTAAGTGATTAGTTCTGCTGCGTCTATTAGTCTATTATATTTCGATAGAACATATTTCTAATTACACGACTGGTATTTAAATTACCACTGGTAATTGGTATTCCAATTACCAATTGTATTTTAATAACATGATACAAAATCTACGCATAATTTAACTATTGTTAATACAGACACTGTAAGAGAATATTGACCTTTTTAATGTTACTTAAATTAAATTTTGAATTTGTTTTACTGTTAACAAATTGATAACATTGAAAATAAAATATTTTAACGTCCCAATACGTTTAATTTTTTAACACGAAAGAACAGTAGTAGAATATAGGACACCTGGGCCGAGTCAAGCTAGGACACCTGAACACTGGGACACTTGAGCCTCAAAAGCCAATAGGCCCCTGACGTCACTTCCAGAGACGTCATAACGACGTCACTGGAGATGACGTCATTAGGGTACTAGAGACTTAGGAAACAGAATGCCCTACGTGAAACAGGTGCCCTAAGTTTAGACCCAAACCAGATGTCCTTTATACAATGTTAACTTACCCGAGATCTTTCCTCTTCGAAAGTTCGATGAAGACTAACTAAACTTAAGATATACCTAATCTATAAAGTACAATACTACGTCACAATACTACGTCACATAGCGCTATGGGACACCTGAGTACAGATTGATGTCGCATAGCGCTATGGGACACCTGAGTACAGATTGACGTCACATAGCGCTATGGGACACCTGAGTACAGATTGATGTCGCATAGCGCTATGGGACACCTGAGTACAGATTGACTAGCGCTATGGGACACCTGAGTACAGATTGATGTCGCATAGCGCTATGGGACACCTGAGTACAGATTGACGTCACATAGCGCTATGGGACACCTGGGCACAGATAGACGTCAGCTCTAGTAACGTCATTATGACGTCTCAAAAAAGACACTGGAAATGACGTCAATGGGGAATTACTCTATGTTACTATGCTGCGTCACCTAACCCCTACATCACACAATATTACAATACATAATAGTACATCAAACAAAATTTGTAACTTACCCGAGATCCGTCCACCTCGACATCTCGACGAAGACTAAAATAAAAAAGATCGATACAATGATTATATAATAATACACTATAAAACACCAGATCTTTTACGGATATAGCCTTACAGGCGTTACCGCAGCACACGTAAGTCTCCAAAGTCTTGCAAAGATACATCTCCATTATCTGAAAAATCAGAAAGTAATTTGTTAGTATAAAAATACTAAACAACTTGTCCTCTGTGTTCTACGGGGTTGGAACCGTCATCTGGTACAGTAAAGCCGTATCAGAGCCCACATTACAAGCCGGGGTAAGCAGAAGGCTTACCCCTTGTGGAAATAGCTCCAAACCAACGCTATTTCCTGTGACCGCCACTCCATTACAAAATGCGGCCCCCAATATTTTTTTGTATTTTTACTTTTTTATTTTTTTTGTATTTTTACTTTTGTTTTTTTGTATTTAACTTTTTTAAATTTTTTTGTGAATAGCCGTGCTATGTATTACTATGACATTCAAAGGTTTACGGGAGACTTAACTCCACGCCAGGGACCTTAAGGTTTACGGGAGACTTAACTCCACGCCAGGGACCATAACGGTTTACGGGAGACTTAACTCCACGCCAGGGACCGTTAGACACACACACTCTTTAGACAATCATAGTAACATTTAGCACTACGCAATGCACATTTACTATCTTTTTTATTATGCTTTGATAAAACACAATTGAAATCTACTCTCTCAGAGACTTTACACTGCGAATCCACCTCTAGCACGTTCCTGTGGAACCGTCTTAGGAATTTTGCTTTCTCTAACCCTTTAGTATATAAAATAGCGAAAGGTTTACACAGTATACGTATTAAATCTTCATTATAAGTCACGCCTCCTTCTCCCCACCGTATACAATGGTGATGTCTTTGTAACCAACGTGCTGTCCTTTGAGCTTTACTATTCAATACCTCAAAACTGTACGGAGGTTTAAACACAGTAACACTAAAAAAGTGATTGCTCACAATTGCAAGTTCTTTAATAATATAGTTATTGTCATTATCCATAAACGCGTGAAACTCAACCACGGCGTACTCCATGTTTAAACAGTGTAATTTCGTCGTATAGCCTGTCAGCCTCAGGTAAACTGCTAGGTACTACCTCGTCTGCGGCTAGGTTCTCATTGATGTATGCTTTCATTTCGTTTTCAAAATAAAATAATTCAGAAATACGACGTGTCACAACAGGAATAGAGTCTTCAAACGCCCCCCACTCCGATTCGTTCAAGGTTAAGGTTCGCCGCTCGTCGTTAAATGTAACATAACGAATACCAAAAATAGATTTAACCACAATCTCACCGTAGCTCAAGGTGAATCTACGATTACTTTTTTCACCTAATGCAACAGTAATGTGAGAACCTTTAAGCAGTAGTAATACTTCATTAAACAACTCTTGTGTAAAAAACACAAAATTCTTACCACCATGTATAAGCACACCGATTTCACATCCTGTATGTTGAAATAAACCAACTGATATGAATTTTGAACATTCTTTATTTAAAAAATGTACAGTCTTTAAAAAAACCCCGAGCTGAAAGTTAGGTATTTTTACGAGCTCGTCAATATCCTCCACGGTGGAGACGTTCACATTTACGTCCGTACTCGTTGACTCCATGACTACAAATAACCTTTTTGAATGAAACTCGCACCCTATGTACTACCCCCACCCTTATTCGCCCCCCTCCTCCTCAAATACAATTCCACCGTTAATTATATCCTCAAATTCTTCAATAAATATATGTTCCTTCTCATCACCAACAAGATGGTATAGTATGAGAGGAAAATCGTGTAACCTCGGGTCATCAAAATCAAATTGGTAGTATGTTAATTTACCATTTATATACTTTTTACAAGAGGACAAATATCCGTAAGTATCAACCACACCTACCCCACCCACCAATACGCAATCACCATAAGCATACCGACAAAGATCACCGTCATACCTATCAGTTAAATTTTCATAAACACGGCTAGATATTTGCTCCAATTCAACTATATAATTTTTATCCTTATGTAAATCATAATAGAATATTTCACACAATTCTCCGTGAAACTCTTTCGGATCTTTACCAACAAACGAGTAAAGTTTCTCAATCAAGTCATTAAATTCCTCTATTTGATCTGTAGGCACTAACCTGAAGAATGCGTAAACACTCCCTGGAAACGAATCGTATATACTCATGATGTCTCTTCACTGAATGAACAGGTTCAAACATGAACAGTTTTATATATCAATGACCGCGCATGCGCAGAAAGCAAATATACGATGTCAGTATACAACAATTACACATTAACTTTTTTAACGTTACCCGATAGGAGAGTATATACAATATGTGAGTCATGTAGAATGAGACAGTAGGCTGAAGTATTTGCAGGTATATTTGCGGAAGCCTCAATTTCCAGTCTCACATCCACAGGACCTGATTTAATAGAATCATTCTGTTTAGAACAATCAATTACAAAAATCGGAGCTTTATCCCGAAATTGGTCCAAACTGAGATACGGAGACGGTTCCTTTCCATAATAGGATTTTAGAAATCTTGCATGCATCTCATACATGATCGAAACGTCGCCGTGCAAGTTGTCGTAAGGGAAATATTGTGAATTGAGATACAGTTTTACATTTGTAACATTACATCTGTCAAACAAAGTAGCATCTGCATTTATTTTATTCTTTCTATCTTTTTGGAAGCCCAATATAACATAACGAGGTTTTTCCAGCTGATTAGCTGTCTTAACGGTCCAAGAAATTTGTGTCGATTGGGGCAATGTTGGATATTCGTAAATTTCCCAAGTACGGAAAGGTATGTGTACAGGACTGTCACGTTCTATCATTTTCAAAATTTTCAATCTAAAAGTATCGGTTACTGTTAGGTGAGGAACTCTCCAGTGTATACTGAGTATCTCAAGCTTTATGTCTGTAGCGTTGTCACTGTAGATAGCATTCCAATCAGTGGCTGATCGTAATAGTATGAGTTCTTGTTTCACATTCACTACTATCCTCTTGTAGTCCTCAAAGAACCCCATCAACAGCTTCAATGGTACAGAGAGAGTAAATTCTTCAACCTCTTTTGTTTCACCAATACCCAACCATCCCGCGTTACCTAACTTATTCTTCTCGTGTTCACGTAACGATAATAGATTTTTCATTATACTTGTAATTCCGACATTTCTCGTACGGTCCACTTCGTTAGCAGCTATCTCATATCTAATGTCATCGAATAAGAACGCTACTGCATTGTTAACAAACTTAACAGATGCAGCTGTACCGTCAGCCTTCGTTCCACTCAATTTACCCTTGATATGTAACAAACTTTCAAAAGGGACTGTAATAACATCCTGTTGATTTAGTGGGATACGAATTTCATCGTTATTGCCATAAGTAGAGGACGCATATGGTCTGTGAGAATGGTATTCAAGACCAGTGATGACGTCATCGTAATTTGCATCACTATCTATTGCCAGTAGTTCCATTTTTAACCTTGAATCCTAACGATCTAAGGAACAGAATATTCCGTCGTGTTAACTCGGCTAGGGGTCGACTTATACTGACGTCTTTTTTATACTGACGGTCGTTAAATACGAGACCCATTCCGTCGTAAGTGTAATCTGACAGACACAGTCTCCCCTCTGAAATCTACAGGAGCACCGACCTGATCTGTTAAACTTACTGTGATATTATGAATAGTTTTTACTTTGACAGGTAAATATATTATTGTTGGTGGAATGTCCACAATCTTGTACCCTGGAGGTACTTGTGGGTAAAACTCGTGTATAACATGACATTCTGTACCGTTTTGAAATGACCCCTTCACAATGTTACACTCTATACGAATCACATTCACTTTAATTACATCAACTGGTAAATCAGATTCATGTTTAGCATTAGCTGCAAGGTCACCGATCTTAAAACCGAGTAATTTCCCGATAGAGCCCTCTTTAAACCGAATTAGCCTAGAACACTTTATCTCAGCTTTCAATGTATTATTGTTGGGTTTTAGGGATAATCCATCCTTCGCTGGCAATTGTGACCTGATATATCTTTCAATATCCTCGATTTCATATGAGCCAGTAGGTATACTAATGTTCAATTCAACACTATCTTTATCTTTTGGATCTTTGCCGAGGTAAAATTTATTATTAATACCCTCCACTATATTAGGGATTGAATTGTAAGTGGCAAAGTCAATGAGACCAACCTCCCACTCACCATCATCCAACTCAACTGGAGGAAAGAAATCACACGAAATTGTAGAACTATTACCACTTAAAACGATACTCATGATAGAAACTTTAGACACAAATGTCCGCACACGACTGAGTTATCGCTTTGATGTCTTTTAAAGTTATAGTTGATTGATTAGCACCTGTACCAAAGTACCTAGTCAACTCGTTTGGCGGTCTAAGATTTCCAAAACTGTCGAAATACTCTACACTATTACCTCGTTTTTTATAACACACCCAATGTGTACCTTCACCGTTGATACTATCTAGGTTTACAATAGCATTTTCATTTTTCAAAGGCTTCGAGGGAAGACTGTCTCTCATGTAGACACCTCTAAAATAAGGGATTCTTAGTTTCAAGACATATTTCTCCAAATCAATATTTGTTAACGGTCTATTTGGTAACGAATCTAACAACGTTTTTTTTTACCTCTCCTACGCTTTTTCTTACCACCACCTTTCTTATATGGTTTCAAGTAAAGACCCTTCCCCTTTAACTGTTTCAATAGTTGTTGTACTGTACGTTTTCCCCTTTTCCTCTTTCCACCCCCTAATTTTGTTTTAGCCTTCATTGCAGCTGCTACAGCCAAAGCGGCGGCACGTTCACCCAAAGACGCGTCCCCTGCTTTAACTCTACCCCAAGCCTTTCCAGCAAGTATTTTATCAGCTCCCCTACGTCTTTCCGAATCACCGTATCTACTATATGCTATATCGTGTTCCTTACAAGCTTCGTCCAAGGGGTTCACACCTTTATCTCCACGAGCAAGACGTTTGGCAAGTTTTGTACCTGGACCGCAATAGTTGTAAGACGGTAAATGTAGTTCAACGGGTAATAAATCAATTGCTTTATTCAACACCTTATCACCTACACTTAATAACGAGGATACAAGACCACAACCTTTTCTCTTTGACTTTCGACGTCTAATAGATGTTGCTTGTTTCGCACCCATTTATATACTGATCAAAAAGGTGAGTTGCGTTCTATTAAGAGTAAAATATATCCCATAGTAAGGTGTACAAGTCCTTGAGACGCTCCTCCTTCATACATGTAATTTTGAATACATCAAATATATCAGTATAAACCCCCGTCTCATAACCTAAAAACTCATTGTATGCGTACACGTTATTTTCACCAAAAAAGTAAAAATTACCGTCTATATATCTGAAACCGCCACTTATAGTATTTGGTAGACCAGTGTAAAGATCGGTTATTCTGCCTTCATACAGACTTTGACGTGCACAATCATCATATCTCATAACATATGTGTTATCGTAAAATACCAAAGTCCTACCCTGATTACCATTAAGTACTGCGTTTAACCTTTTAACCTTTCTCCTCAACCAATCATCGAGTTTATACACATACTTTCTCTGTAAACTTGGGTATTCAATAAGATACACGGTCACGTTTGATACTAAAACTATATCGTTATTAGGCGCCTGATAAACAGAGGTTACACCGTCAAAATTTGTTGGTAAATAATCCAGCCAGTCCGTTATCATTAAGGGTGTTATGTTCAAGTCTCTTTTGGCTTTATCCAGATGTATTATCCATACATATTTCCCATAAAACAGATATATGTGATTATTGGCTATTAAAACTGTATTTACTTTACGTCTTATACTACATAGATCAGGAAGAGCCGTCTCTGTAGTAATGGTATTTTTTGACCGTCTTGTTGTTGTTGTGGTAGTGGTAGTGGGAGCTGTAGTTGTTGTTGTTGTTGTTGTTGTTGTAGTGGTAGTGGTTATCCTAGGACCGTATAGTTGTTGAATACTGTTAATTGTATCTGGGGAGAGATCTATTTGATACATGTCTACAATGTTACTAGGTATAATAGAATAGCGATACATTGTGGAATTTAAAACAGGCGAATGGTGTAGGCCAAGAGCGTGTCCGATTTCGTGTAAAAGGACTGTATAGAAAGATTGATGGCCATCCAAAGGTCGATTCATGCTAAAGTCCCAATTCTCATCCGTATCGAAATGAATTTCCGTTTGCATAGTGGTCGGTGTGGGTAGTGTTGCGTGTGCAAGAACCGAACCTGTACCGTCAAAATCGCTAAAACACTTTGTAGCGCCATTAACCAAATTCAAATGATCCCTTTCAGCAAAAGAAATGACTATGTTGGGTGTAGAGCTGCACCGATAAAACTTTAAATTAGAATGCCTACTCCATAAATTGAAAGCGTACTGAACAGTTTTCACTAGGTCACGGTTACCACCACCGTACACGTACCATGAGAGCGTAGTATTACTCCATTTAAACAGCCTCGAGGCATCAAGCGGATTAACACTATCGTTATATCCACAGCGACCATATAGCGTCACATCTAGCGTTTCAGGTGTTGTACTGTAGCTGTCACTGCCGAATTCTTCAGCGAGAATTGTACAGTGACAAAACACAAAGAAGACAAACACTCTGTTCAAAGTCATATTTACGAATGAGTTTAATCAACAAATTGTTTAGATATTTATTCTACATCCTTATCCTCTGCGCCCCATAGCGATCTCCAGTTCTTTACCCCTTCTTTAGGAATAGTTTCTTTACTGTATTTTGTTTTAATGGCACGTGCAAGTTGAATCAATTCCGTGTTAATAAATTTTTTCAAACTAGCTTCCGTAAGTTCAATACCGTGAACAAAGTTGAATTCTGCAGACTTAATAGCTTCGGCTAATTGATGGAATGTAATAGCATCCGCTGCTGAAGTACCACGAGCGACATTACAAATACGTTTTGCCTCGGCATTAAAACAGTCGTCTTTTTGATTTTTGAGTAATACATTTGTATTTAACCATTCATACATATCGTGAATATATTTTTTCAACTGTCGCAAATTGACTGCATCTACATCAGACGTACCGTCAAGTAAACCACTTATTTTCTTACTGTCAGCACTGAATATCTCACCAAACGGGAGTAAATGCACAGTATTATTTATAAGAAAAGCTAAATTCACCGCATCATCCATAAATAATGGAGAGCCGATTTTTGCTACTCTTTTTTGCGCAAAATTACATGATTGGCCGTCATTTAGTGGCAGTCTATTGTCAACGTACTGTTTGTTGACAGCATCCTCTTTACCACTAGGCGTTTCTACATTAATGATTCTAGAGTTACTGGCATCAAATAAGCCCTCTCCGTTCTTTACGATAAAATTTTCCTTCGCGTATATAACGTTAACAGCATCATCATTTCCCACAGGTTTGCCTACATCTTGTATCCTATTATGATTAACAGAATACTCGGTCATAAGTTTGATTGGAATTAGAGACTCGAGATAACCTTTTGTTACGGCATCATCAACGTCTTTGGCCACCCCCAGACCTCCCAAAGGTACACCCTTTGTATGATATTTTTTAATTTTTTTGTTAAAAGTTAGACAATTTTTCTCTAGAGTTTCTAGGTTAACGGCATCTTTTTTAGTTTTAGGGTTGGCTACATTACTTAAGATTTTGCCCCTTATGTCGTAGTTTCCCTCAGGTGTAAGGTCATATCCTGTAACCCTAGACCCCGACACTGAACGAGTCTTACTAAGCTCTGAGTAACGTCCAAACTTGTCGACGCTCATTTTATTAATGATCTAATTTTTCTATTTCCAGAACCTTTTATAATCCCAGCTTCCCGTAGTTCTTCAATGATGGAGGCTATTTCGTTAGCATGCCCTGTATGACCAGCATCTATAGAGGCCAATAAGAGTCGTAGTCGGTTACAAAGTTCATTAGGGTTGTCCCAATATGAATATCCTCTCCCTGTGATTGTTTTAGAAGGGAATAACGGCTCTATAATGTTTCTATATTTTAGAGATCTGTTACGATTAACTACTTCGTTCGGATTGTATGATCTCTTGTGTGCACTGGATCTCAAACAGATATCTCTATACGCTCGTAAATCGGCATCGGTATATATTTCATCATCTGGTAAACGTTTAAACACCAACTCGTACAACCCGGGCGTCCCACTATGGTGTATACCGTCAATTATAATTTCACCATCGTCCGACAACTGAAGAGTCTTGTTTCCGATCGTCATAGAGTTGTTTTCGATTTTCGGCCCGTAACTGTGATCTATAATTTGACTTCTGGCGGTATCTTTCATCATTATAAGCATATATTTTCGTGCCAGTGGATGTTTGAAATTACTGTTTACCCAAGTTTCAGATGTACTTTGCCCTTCAGGTGTTGACAATAGTTCCCTTACACTGGGTCCTGGTTGGTCCGGACTCTCGGCAATTATTTCAGTATCCATAAAACTAGGAGAACCCCACAAATTCCCCTCCTCCACCTCCTCATCCTCCTCCTCCTCCCCTCCCCTCTCCTCAGGGCTGATCACGTCCCTAACCACGTCCTTAACCTCGCCTTTGACATAGGGTATAGACGGCGACCCCTTTATTTTTGACAACTCTTTAAGTATAGGGCTGTATTGTTTATTGAGCAGCACCTCTGTATAAGCTTCGCCTTGACGTATAGACCGATACTTTTTTTTAATAACCTCTCTTAACCGTGATATCTCCGCTGTAAGGTTAGATGACGTCATGGTAATTCTATAGATCTGAAGAAACACGGATATTGTTTTCTAGTCAGGAGGAACTTTATTATATCACCAGCTGATGATTTCAATATGTTAGCACTCCACTGCAACCCTTTCAGGTATCCGTACGTGTCCTTGTCAAAACGAGGAATGTGCTCGATTTTTTCCGTACTTTTAAATATAAAGGTTCGTTTTAGATTATCACGCCATTGAGCTATTTCGGCTACAAAGAGATAATCATTCTTTGGTGTGTCCTCCATAAACTTTTTAAGTTTAGCTATAGGCTGAACACTTTGCTCACTAAGCAGATACGAGTTTAATAATAAAAATTCGTCCAAATTTGAGCCCGTATATTTCATCCAAGACTGTAACAATTTTTGGTTAGTTACAGTATAATTGATACCGTCAAAGGATAGCCCGAAATGAACACATTGTTGAGGTACTGTAGGTAAGGCTTCCTTAAGAAACTCTGCAGTGAACAAGCCTTGAGCTTTATTGTTTACAGCTTCAAACTGTTTACCTCTGGTTCGTTTAGGCATGATGGGGGGAGGGCCGAACTTTACATTGTAACTAATGTCGATACAGCACTTTGCCTTTAAGGCCATTCTATATAGAGCTATAGGCCCACGTATAGGTATAGTTCTCTCTGTGACAACTACACATTTGGAAGTGAAAGGTAAGGAGCTTCCATACTGTAACATATTCAAATACGCGTTCATATACCCCACCCCTCCGTGGGAGGGGGTGACAGCTGTATTGAACAAATCGGGGAAAGGTCTAAACCTCGAAATCATATTTTGAGGGTGTCTCACTGTGCCTTTCAACATATGTTCGTTATATATAACAAGTTCAATAGGCACACCGTTTTTTTCACACTCGCTTAGAAATTTCAACCATATTTCCCTATTGTAAATCCTATCAGCCGAAGTAATCATGAGTATAACTAAAGGTGATAAACTTTTACTGTGACCACCCCGCCTTTTATGCCTCCAACATCTTCTATTGAATATATCACCATATCTACCAGATCTACTACAATAGTTTCCACAAAACTGTTTTCTGTCCGTATAATACCATGAACATAAATTTGATTTCGGATTATGCAATTTACAAATGTTGGCAAAAGGCCGAATATTATTATACGTGAATATACGCATTATATATCTTTAATAAAACGGTCAAAACCAATTCTGTAACGACCAGTTTCTCTTTCACTATCTTTATCTATCACAATAAAACCGTGTTTATCCCCCCAAGCAATAGCACAAATATTTCTAAACTCGTCAAATGAAACGTCTGTATTGACGTGATCTTTGTAAATGTGGCGTAAGTTCAGATCATCCTGTTTAAATACTATTAAGAGGTTTGCATTATCACGAATCAAGTGTTTTGGGATATTACTGTAAGATTGACCTAAATAGAAAGAGTCAATGTTATTATGACGCCCCATAGTAAAATAAGCACGTATATTGTTATGTTTTTCACAAGCGATATCATCAAATATCATTATAGAATTAGGTTCGGCCTCGTTTGGCGGGATTACGAATTCATTATCAGTGAATGGGTAGTATCCGACGTCAGAATTTTCAAGAATCATTTCCAGGAACTTGTACTTTGGTTGGTGAAGGGATTTTGAAAATATGTAAACATTAGCAAATTTTAAGCCGTTAGGTTCAAAAAGCAAGTTAAATATAACGTTTGTCTTCCCGCAATTTGACGGTCCGCAAAGTAATGCTCTGATTGTGTTTGGGAGTAATGAGCTGTGTCTTTTATTTACAGCCTTTTTCTTGAGAAAAGTGTCGAAATTCGTCATATTCATTGAATGTAACGAGTGCTCGACCCTCATGATGACGTAATACTGAAGTTAAATTGATTTGTATGAGCATTATATACGTTTTTTCCAATACTCTACAGTAACCGTAACCTAACCTAACCTATTTGACAATTTCCTTTTCACTTACCCATGAGTTATGTGTCTGATCAAACCCCAACCATTTCACAAGGACCTTATCACCTCTTTTCTTTATAACTTTCTCAACAAGATATACATTACCTATTTTTGATCTATTTAATTCTTCACCATAAAACCCGCCTTTTAAAATTTCCCCCTTCGAGTCTTGTAGAATATAAGTTATAGGTTTTGACGGTACAATAGCGTAAACTGAGAAAACCTCGTTTGTCCAATTAGGTAAATAACCTTTAACGAACGTCTTTTTAAATTTGGAAATTCTAACTTTTTCATCTAGTTTAAATTTTTGGTATAGCTTTTACGGTTTTACGATCTAGTTTTTGTAATAAAAGTTTCTCATGCTTTTTCAATACGTGAGACGGTTTCATTCCTGTGGTACTATGCACTGTATTATTATATGATTTTAATATTTCTTTTAAAAGGGTTAACCATTCATAACTACCTCGAGCCGTAAATTCACGCCACATTAGATTTTTTAACGTACGATTTAACCTTTCGACTATGGAAGCTTTTTTGTCAGAGTATGTATGGTAATGATTAATGTTATATTTTATCATTAACTGTTTCACACGAGTGTTGAAGAACTCTTTCCCTTGATCGGTTTGCAAATGTTTCATACGATGTTTTTTAAGTATAGGGTCTAAACATTTAGCTACTTCAACGCCTGATTTTGTTTTTAACGGCACAGCAAAAGCATATTTTGTTAAACAGTTTATCATTGTCAATATATACTTGAACCCTTTATTTTCTCTCGCATAAGGGATCATTTCGACCAAATCGGCCTGATACAGGTCATTTATACCTTTTATAGTTACATTTCTGGTTGGGAAGTGCCTACGAGCCGATTTATGCAACTCCGCGGCAATAGCCTGTCTCACATTCATTATGAAAATGATAGAATTTAGAGAATAGCAGCTATTTATAAAATACGCATGGTCTTGTATCCATAGGGGACTGTATCATACTCTCCAAATCTCTTTCTTTTAGCACCTGTTATACTAAATTTTTTCTTTTCATTTATTGTAACAACTTCACGAATAACGGATCTCCTAATTTGATTACCACTTACGTATATTGGTTCGTTAATGTTCTCAACATCGTCTCCGGTGTCAACTAATCTTTTTAAACAATCAAAGTTTAGTATCTGCGAATTTCTAAAATTTAGTGTGAAACCTTTAATTTTACAAACCGTGACGGTCTGACCTGTATTTGTAGAGACTTTGTATCCGTATGTTTTGGGACCTCCCGAGACAAACTCACTGATATATGAATCTGGTCCATATTCTGTAAGTTCATCGGTCATTTCGCCTAAATTTGTTCATTCTTATGAAATGAAATGTTTTTCTTATGACACCTACCCTAAATTATGAGTTACTCAATGTTTGTCCACAATACATTTTACAAAAGTTGGTTCTCGTTTATGTAGCATGTACGACAATCAGACATTATTCCAGAACCACTTTTAGGCTATGTACTTGAATTTCAAAATTTAAATTGAATATCCGAAACCAAACACACAAATTTTTTGACCAATCACACAATTTTCTATACATTCATGTGAGAAATAAAAGTTAAAATTTCTTAGACTGTAAGTACTTTAAATCAAAACTATCCCCAAGATGTAACTCAAGGTTTATTTTTTCATCCACTATATAAATTTCTTTAAATTTTGTGTATAAAAGAACATAAAAACAATCCAACACCTCTAATTTATGAATTTTACTTAAATTTTCTCCCCAAAGTGACAGAGCTATAAACCACCTTAACTAATTCAAAATAAAGTGTCATAGGATTTATCTTATAAATGAATTTTCGGATAAACTGCCTGTTGAAGTGAGTATATAACCATTTATTTTTAATATAAACAATGGACGTTTACGAGGGGGGATGGAATATTGTGAAAACTACATTTAAGACATGTTTTGGAGATTACAGCAAACTCTTTACAATGATTATACTGTATAACTTTTAACTTGTATGATTTATAACTAAAGTAAACCCTTGTCGCGTTGTTTATAGTCCATCTGATATAAAACAGATATTTTAGTACTCGGTTAGGATTAGTTTTGTAATCGTAAAAATTGTCAGAATTACAGAGTTTGTTTGTGTGACCATTGCAAGATGGAGCTGGTTTAGTACTTAAGATGTCCAAACAAATTGTTTTCGGTTTAACTTTGCAAATAAGTTTCCAAAAGTTTAACTTCGCAAAGACATTATAATTTTCACTCCAAAAGGAATTTGTTTTAATTTGTTTCTACGTTTTAATGCCAGTAGAGTTTTAACGCGGCTATCATTTTCTGCGTTTTTACAGGTGCGTTTTGTTTAATATTTTTCAACTTTCGAATTTATTTTATAAAACGGTTTAAAAGTGTTCTTTTAAAATTAAACTTTTACTCGAGGAAATGTTTGGTCAGATGATAGAGCACTTATCACATAACTTTTTGTGCTATATTTACTTGTATTTAATTAGTACAATTTTACAACGTTTCCGTGGTGTAGCGGTTATCACATCTGCCTAACACGCAGAAGGTCCCCAGTTCGATCCTGGGCAGAAACATTTACTTTTTTTCAATATCTTTTTAAATTTAGAATATATATGTAGTAATAATAAATCAATACTAATTATGTTACTGATATACTGACATGATTTGATGAGAACTTTTGGTGTTTTTTCCCTCTCATTTGACGAACTCGCCCTTGAGATGTGTGAACGAAATATATAAAATACTAACAGAGTACCTGTCCTTCGTAGGTGGTTTACGAATTGTATAATGGAGTATAGATAATTGAGTGTAGAGGAGTTTTCAAGGCTAGTGGGGCGGTGCCCCTGATGGAATTTCTAAATAAAATAGGCCTATGTGTTAACCAGGGACCCTAAGAATATCCATGTACAATTTCAGCTCAATGGGTCTAGTAGTTTTTACGTGATTGAGTAACACACACCCAGACAGACACCATTAAATGTTTATATAATAGTATAGATGTTTTATCTCAACCTCTACTTTACGTATAAAAATGTTTCCGTCGGTTTATAACTCCGTATGTACAGTGTGTCAACGAACTGCTTTCGAAATTAAAGTATATTTCAAAACGTGCAAAAATGTAATTCATTTTTTAAATGTATGTCTTCTGCTACGTTTACATTTTTAATAGTTTTCATTACGTAGGTTTGTGATATATATATATATATATATATATATATATATATATATATACCTCTAGTCTTCACCTGTTAAATAATAGGGACAGAGTCGAAAAAGAACAAGAGTTGATTAAGAGAGACCTGACAGGAAACATGAATGAGACGTATCTAACTCAAGACTAGTTGAAGGGAGGTGTATAATCAGCTAGGTACCTTGGAATTGTCCTATTTACTTTATGTGAATCATTAATTTGTCTTATATTCTATTTTAATTTTTTCTGTCATGTATTTTGTTTCATTTTTGGATTTCAAAATTTTCTGGGACTCAGCTTCAGTAGAACACCTTTGAGCATTTGAGCACTACTACTGTACACACAAATTCATATCTTTTGTAGACGGGTTTGTTAATTCTATACGATGTTTTTTACTCGCATAATAGCGCGTCCGTACTGCATTAAAATACACAACTAACATTAAACAGACATTAAACAATGTATTGAGTATTTTTCTGGTGACATGTAGAAGAATAACCTAATATTAATTTTTTAAATATCGTTATTATTTTTCATTTTCTTTTTACATTTAAAAAACACATAATAAACACACGAATAAAAAAAACCCCTGCCTTAAAATACGTTTTAAGAAAATAGTTATGTTTAAGAAAGCATACTTGTTATAATATAAACTAGACCTCTGTTGAAAAAAAAATCAAAAACATATTAAACGAATGCTAATGTACAAAGAAAATGTACAAAGAAAATGTACCTCATTTAGGACTTATTATTCTTGTTTTGAGGCTACCCTTCCTTAATTTCTCATTATTATTTAAAGAGTTGATTGACAAAAACTGACGATTGAAACTTAAATACGATTTCACAAAACAATAGCTATGGAGACTATAGGGGGAAAGCTTATAAATGTCACGTCTATTTATGTTAGACCAATGCAATGCACTTACATGTGAACAGATGTCTGTTTGTATGCTGGTAAGCGGATATTTATTTTTGCAAGGCCCCCCCCACTATGCAATTTATTGCATACGAGCATATGTGCAATATATATGTAGGGTTAGTCTAATTTGAACTACCGAGAGGAACAACAGTACCACGATGTACGTTGACAACTTTATAGGGACGCTTGTTCCACGTAAGTAAATTATTATTTTTGGTGTTATATTATTACAAAAGTGTTTTTATTTTTCGTTTTAAACATTTATAGATTCAGAAGTGGAATATTATTTTTTGTTATTAATATTAATACAGATCTGTTTTTATTTTTCGTTTTAAACATTTATAGATTCAGAAGTGGAATATTATTTTTTGGTGCTAATATTTTTATTCTTAATATTATAAATTAATTCATTTGACTGTCCAAATCTGTAATTATTTCTCTATATCAACATTTGATATTTTTGTTTTTGTTATTTGTCATTAAAAAATTGAACAAAATTTAAACTGATTAAATTGATTAATTTTTTTAACAAATAGAATTTATATATTTTAAATATAAATTAATGGATTAAATGAAGCTGCGACGAATCAAATTATCCTGTAATTTACCAATGTAAATGTGAATATAAAAAACTGTTATAAACAGTCAAAGTAGTTGACTGTCAATTTGAATTGAACTGTAATAATAATAATAATGTATTTCTTCTTTTGTTACTAACGAAATACTTACAAAATTGATTCAATTAAGTTTTCGGAGAAATTCCGCTGTTTTATACAACATTTGTTCGTTTTAGATACGTGACTTCTCGAATTCTTTTTAAAATTTCTCATTCTGTTTCTTTAACAGAAACCTTTAGATGAGTTTTACAAAATTATATATATATATATATATATATATATATATATATATATATATATATATATATATATATATATATATATGTAGGCCTGAACTACTGTAGATATACTGAGCTTACATCTCGCCGGAATAAAGGATCATTTGTTAGTTTACGTTACTCTATTTATAGGGCCTACCATATAAAATGTCTCTGAAAAATGTAAATTTTATATATTTTGAATATTATTCTATTTTCATGGCTCAATTTATATTGAATTTGTAATATATTGATGCTATGCGTCAATTATATACTTAGGGATTTGGATTTGGATTTGTAAAAATGTCTGCGACCTGTTGTTTGAATCGATTTTTGAATTAGCTACATACTTCTGGTGTGTTATATTCAAATTGAACACCATTTATGAATATCAAAATGCTAGACTTTAAAAACATATTTACAAATTATCAACTCAAACATTCGTTATAAGACTAAAATTAACAAATCTGAGAATGTTCTTAATATCATCTCTACAGCCAAATCAGCTGAACTGATTTCCATGTTGTTTTTACTAATCTCTTTCTTTAGCAATCTTGTTGCAGTCATTAAAACTTTAAAAAATTTAGTATATTTTTTAAAAACCCTAAAACGTTCTCCTCCACCAAAACGTATTTAAAAACAAAAACAATATTTACAGGGAATACATACAGACGTATTGATATTATTGCACGTACGTGACAGTTTGAATCCATATTACATTCCCTTGTTTAATTATTGTCACGTTTAAAATGTTCCACACCCATAGCCTACAAATTCGAGAAAGAGAGGCGTTGAGCGTTTAAATTTAGGTCTTTATAATAATTTGTCAAAGTAACCATACCCCCAATGAATTTACCGTCCATTACTCTTACCTTACAAATTTAAAATTAGGCTAAGTACAGAGTTGCAACTTGAACGTTGTAACTTAGCAATTAGTAGTTTTTAAAAATATTCTATTTCCTCCGAAAACATTACAGACAAAATTTATTCACATTCCGATTTGATTAAATATTGCTACGTCTTTACATTTACATTGCACATAGTCTTCGTTAAGCTAATAAAGAGGTTGGGTTAGAGGCCAAGTGACGTAGTATTGTGACGTAGTATTGTGACGTAGTGTTGCGATGTAGTATTGCAGCGTGGTATTGTGACGCAGTATTGTGCTTTATAGGTGGGTTATCTCTTAATTTTAGTTAGTCTTCATCGAACTTTCGAAGAGGAAAGATCTCTGGTGAGTTACAAATTTTGTTTGACGTAGTATTGTGATGTAGTATTGTGACGTAGTATTGTGACGTAGTATTGTGACGTAGTATTGCGACGTAGTATTGTGACGTAGTATTGTGACGTAGTATTATGACGTAGTATTGCGACGTAGTATTGTGACGTAGTATTGTGATGTAGTATTGTGACGTAGTATTGTGACATAGTATTGTGACGTAGTGTTGCGATGTAGTATTGCAGCGTGGTATTGTGACGCAGTATTGTGCTTTATAGGTGGGTTATCTCTTAATTTTAGTTAGTCTTCATCGAACTTTCGAAGAGGAAAGATCTCTGGTGAGTTACAAATTTTGTTTGACGTAGTATTGTGATGTAGTATTGTGACGTAGTATTGTGACGTAGTATTGTGCCTTATAGCTTAGGTTATATCTTGTTTTCGTTAGTCTTCGTCTAGATGTCGAGGTGGACGGATCTCTTGTAAGTTACAAATTTTGTTTGATGTACTATTATGTATTGTAATATTGTGTGATGTAGGGGTTAGGTGACGTAGCATAATAACATAGAGTACTTCCCGTTTGACGTCATTTCCAGTGACGACGTTGTGGCGTCTTTTTTGAGACGTCATAATGACGTTACTAGAGCTGACGTCTATCTGTGCCCAGGTGTCCCATAGCGCTATGTGACGTCAATCTGTACTCAGGTGTCCCATAGCGCTATGCGACATCAATCTGTACTCAGGTGTCCCATAGCGCTAGTCAATCTGTACTCAGGTGTCCCATAGCGCTATGTGACGTAGTATTGTGACGTAGTATTGTGACGTAGTATTGTGCTTTATAGATTAGGTATATCTTAAGTTTAGTTAGTCTTCATCGAACTTTCGTAGAGGAAAGATCTCGGGTAAGTTAACATTGTATAAAGGACATCTGGTTTGGGTCTAAACTTAGGGCACCTGTTTCACGTAGGGCATTCTGTTTCCTAAGTCTCTAGTACCCTAATGACGTCATCTCCAGTGACGTCGTTATGACGTCTCTGGAAGTGACGTCAGGGGCCTATTGGCTTTTGAGGCTCAAGTGTCCCAGTGTTCAGGTGTCCTAGCTTGACTCGGCCCAGGTGTCCTATATTCTACTAACAGTGGTGTCAATGAAATTTCAATTACTAACCGCTGATTTTAAAGTTTTGACGGATTAAACTAAGTTTATTAAATGTGTTGAATAAATTCACTTCCATTACAAACAAACGGTCGCCAATTTAAGATATTTTGAAGAAGACTAAGGTCGAATTTGTGCATTATTCCCAATTAAATTTAATGAACGTTTTGTACAAATGAAATTGAAATATTTTAAACATATGTACACACTTGAATAAACTATAATGTTTTTTTTTTAATATTTACACCGAGCAGGTGTTTATAATTATTATATCACTTTGGGTACTTAAAGCTAAACCGTCTTTCTTTCCTTTTCATATTGTGAATTATAAATTTATAAATCGCAAAAACACGAATCTTCTTTATTTTATATCAGCTGTATATAATTCAAATTGTATATACTTAATTAATTTTTGTAATTCTATATTTTACAAAAATCTGATACCACACCCATAGAATAAACAGTTTTCAGATAGTTGCACTATTCGTTCTATTTTACAGAGTGCGAGAAAAATAATAACAAAAATAGATCTTCGATTTTTACATTCAAGTTCCATGATCTGAAA
Source organism: Aphrophora alni (assembly GCA_963513935.1). Lineage (NCBI taxonomy): Eukaryota > Metazoa > Arthropoda > Insecta > Hemiptera > Aphrophoridae > Aphrophora > Aphrophora alni. The sequence goes on along the minus strand of OY740767.1, from coordinate 121,255,637 downwards.
TAAGTTAATAGTCATATATATCTCAATTTATTTAGACTTCATGATGAGAAGTTGATACAATTTCTGATCTCATACTTCTTAGGAAAACCCCAAAGTTTTACCTATTGAAGTACATGAGGGCAGAATACACATCAAGGATATAGTTACTGTAAGATGTTTAGTATATTTTAATCTTTAAAAGTTTCAGTACAAACGATGATATGGTCAAACTATAACCTATGTAATTACAAATTGTGTAATAAATTATAAATCAAAGTGTTGGGATCAAAGTTAACACAAACAGTTTATTTGTTCCGATTTCGTGCTAACAGTCAGAAACATGAATATTATAATACAAGCGCAATAGATAGAAATATAGCATTCAAATAACTAAACCATAAAACAAATCAAATATTCATATACTCTTATTATATTTTAGTATTAATGTTAGAAAATTATGTTACGTTTTAATTGTTTTGCAAACAATTAAATTATGTGTATATACAAAAATTGTTGCGCAACAACAATCTATTAGCTTTTTTACCAGTTGTGATTTTTCCTTATATCGATATAAATATTAGCCATTAAAATTATGGAATGCATGTAGGCGTGATTTTTATATAAAATAAAACTACATGAAATTTGTTTGAAGGAAATCATGGGGTTATTCTTGTACATAAATTATAGGAAATTCAAACAAGATCGTACGTAGATGGGTTTCGATAATATTTCCTTTATTAAATTTTGTTCAATACTCAAATTAAAATTGACTGTTTTAACTATTTAAAGTTTAATATATTTCTAACACATTATAAATGTGTTATCCATATACATTAAATTGAATGCCGATTAACTTTAACCTCCTACTGAACAAACGAATTGAATTGATATTCACTGAAGGAAAACCTTGCTCAAGCAAACTACGAGTCTTGCTTCCTGTTGGTCTCTAAAAGTCGATTTCCTGTTTTCCTTTTTGACTGCACTCATTCTGTGACTAGTAACTAATTTATCTTCAGAGAGTAATAAAATGACTAAATGTAAAATGAACTTTGTTTAGGTATTTCCTTTCCCAGTAAATATAATGTTCATTTAACGCAAAAAATAACAAAAACAGCAGCAGATTCTTAGTGTATTTGTACTACAGATATACATTTAGCAAACTAATATTATAAGTAGCACTAGTTTGAATTAATTAAATATTTGTTGTTATAAACAGACATATCATAGATAGTGTTGAAAACATGTTTTGAAATATTTCTTGAACAAATGAAATTAGCATTTCGTCTAGAGTATAAAATATATATTTATTTATTTATATTCTATAAATTTTAATCAACGAATGATGACAAATATATCAATGAGTAAGATCTAGATCTATATTAATTATTTGATTTTGTACAATGTGTTTCGTGTGAAATTAAAGATGATTTTTTTCTCTGCTAATATATTTTAACTGCTATAAGAGCTCTTACGGACATTAACATAGTTTCTGACACTACAATAATCATTGCTTATTGTAGTAATAGCCTTACCTATTGCTCATATAATATTAAATTATTTTATAATGTTATATATTATTTAACTTGCATGATCAATCGTTTGTCAATTAACAGCTGTTCCGCCTATTTCTCAGACATTATCAGAACTTAAAATTCCATCTAGACCACTCATAATAAACTACAAAATTAGTCAGATGAAATTAAAGCACACCTAAAACTCTATTTACACATTAAAATAGTTAATTAATTAATTTTTGTTTATTTATTTATTTAAGTACACATTTCATTAATAGTTGCTATCTCATCTGTCTTTGTAAATAGAACTCAAATAGATAAAGTAAAAATAATAATTTTTTTTCAACTTTAATTTGTTATATAAAAGGGCTTTAACGAGATTACTGCTATATTAACAAGCGTTACAGATTATTGTTGTACCCAGTGCAACACAAAACAGTAAAATGAAATGATAAATTGGAAACAAAGTATAAATAATACAGTTTTTAGTAAATATCATATAATCAAAATATTTATCTTTTAATTGTGATATTTTTAAAACTAAAAACCAAAAATGTATTATGTATGTTATGATATATGTTTCATGATTTATTGGAATTGGTGCGAATATTGTTTACAAAACTCTCTAATCGTTTATCTTTATTCATCAATCAGAAATATCGTGGTTATGTTTGAAATAGTTTTGAACGTATTAGAACAAGGAGCAGATTTAATTATTTCTTCAGCTTTGGAAATAATATCAAATACTACCTTCAAATATAGGCTTAATAACATTTTATTTAAGAAAACAGACATAAAATTGCACCTATGTAATAATAATAATAATAATTCAGAGGAATATTTATTTTGTTTTTAATTATCTATATCACTTCATAGTATCACCATAATCCTTAAAACAGCCAACACCTCTACATAAAAGCAGTTTTTATTTTTCATGTTATCTCTTTATGTATCAATTTGACAATCTATCATAAATTAAGATAATATTTAATTGCATACTTTAAGGTATAAATCTGAAACTAATTTCAAATGTGTTCCATTGTTTTGTTTAAAAATAACATTCAAAGTAACATTCAGGGAGGTTTATTTTATTTCATCCAATTATCATTATTTTTTGTAACGCTATTTTATATAAAAAGGATGTTGCTCAGTTAATAGGTGTTAATTAAGAGAACTTTTTAATTTCCATTAATTATTTTTATTGTTTTTACAGTTATTGTATATTTAAAAAAATGATGTTGTGAAGGTAATAGCTTATCATTAAGAGAACTTTTTAATTTCCTCCTATTATCTTTATTATTTTTACGGTTATTGTATATTTTTTTAAAAAAGTTGCAGCATTCGTAGTTTAGAATTAGCAGAGGTTTTAAATTGCATCCAATTACCTTTATTATCTGTATAAATATTTTATATTTATAAAAAAATATGTTGTGGCGTTAGTAGTTTAAAATAACTGAAGCTCTTTATTTTCTAAGTTTTGTGTATTGTTTGTAACATTGCTTCATATCCTTAAGGTTGATTTTGCTGCGTTTATATGTTACATTTTACAGAGGCTTTTTAATTACTTTCAATTACGTTTAGTGTTTTCATCAATAACTTATATATAAAAATTTGACTTTACAGCCATCATAGGTTAGAAATTAAGGTGCTCTTTTATTACCTTCAATGTTTGAAAAATTAGTTTGAAATATTTGTGTTGGAACGTTCAAAGCTTAGAACTACGGGGGCTTTTTCATTTCTTTAAATTATCATTATTATTTTAATGTTGTTTTATATACAAAATTTATGCAGCAGATTTCACAGGTTATAATTATGGGGGCGGGATGTTTATTTCTTCCAAATCAATCTAATAATTATATTCTAATGACACGTTTGCATGTTATTTGTATGTTTTACTATTCACTAATTCTTTTTGTTTAAACGTATTTAATTAATATTCTCTTTATATTTGTAAAAGAAAATATTAGGTTTAAGTTATTGTCTCGTGAAATAATATGAGGAGAGAAAATTGAAGGGGAAGTAGGGGAAAGAGAAAAGGAAGAATCATAAGTTTATAGGAGGATCACTTAATAGAAAAAGTGTTTATGTCAATTATGTAAATTAAATTAATAACAGATACATATCATCTGATTTAAAATTTACACAACGTCTTCAGTGGATTCGAGGTAGTAGCTTAGGTTGTCAAAGTTTCTCATCTTAAAACATAAAAAACATAAGCATTTTCTGAAGGTCTATGTGGTAGACCTGTTGAAGAATATATTTATGTAACCAGATGACATGTTGAAAATTTACATAAACCAAAATGTTTTTTTTTTTTTTATTTCAATAATCAGTATCATCATTGAACATAAACTGAAATAAATATTAAATATCTAAAACTATAGCAGGAATAAACATTAGCCAAAATAAATACATAGTTCTAATTTTTAACTTTTTACTCGCTTAAAGATAAAGTAGAAATTACTTACATGATAAACAACTGGGTTATATTGAACTAGTTAGAAATCCTGAATCTATTTCAACTATCCGAATACAAAGTTTTGGTTGGTCAACTAGGAAGCTATCCACAAAACTAATCAGATGACGAATTGACCTTTATTTAACTAATTTTAAGTTAGTTACTCTACACAGCAGCAGGAATTCACAGTGTCGATTTTTCATGTTTAAAATAGATAGTCTTCTCTCTTTGGTGATGCTACTTTATGGGTTCATTTTAACTATTAATAACTGAATTACAGGTGACATGATTTACCAAAAAAGATATGAATACAAAGAAAGAAAAAAATTAGGATTTAATTAAATGAAAGTCAACAATATCTGCTATCTTAAAAATAGTCCTTTATTATTACATAGGACATATAGATAAAATTATGTTTATGCACTGTCCTGTGTAATTAAGTACTTATCATAAGAAATCATAAACATCTATCTGCAATGAAATTTTAGTTATATAAAATCAAATAATTGTCTTTTAGTCATTCATTGTACTCCTTTTTATGTTGTACATTCAATGAATTTAATAAATCCTCTTATTTTTTAAACAAAATTTAACTGCGGTCATAAGATTATGTTTTTATTGTGGAATAACACGTTACTGAAATATTAATTTAGTAGCACTCGGCAGTACCAACTCTAACAACTGTGAGTGTAATATCCTACGTCACAATGTATGATTGATGTTGACAGAATTGTTGTTGATACAGATTAATTATCTCTGGAAAATGATAAACACATTTATCTTTCTTGTATACACCTGATGCGTCTCAAGAGTCAGGTATGTACCAAGTAAAATGACAGTTATTCATAAAGAGTTCTTTTCATCATTACAGTTAATATAAGTATATAATAAGAATTATAAACGTTACAATTTAGGCTACCTAACGTCAAGGAATTACGTGACTTAATTTTTATGTCTCCAGGGAGGACCGTAGGGCCTCTGCAAATCAGCGTAACCTTCTTCTGATGTTCGCCTACACATTCAATGGATTCCAGGTCATTTGGGACTATCTTGCCTCTCTTTCAACAATTCTTGCCCTCACCGGTCCCCGTGAATCTTATGGATTCCAATTTAACAACGTTTTATACAAATCTTCTTCATTGTTTTTAGTGTATGTCCCAGCTATCTCCTCTCCTACTTCTACTCTGCAAGTCGGTTTTCTTTTCATTTGCTCTTGTCAGTATTTCTTAATTTTTTCATAAGTGGCAATTTTACATTAAACATGTGTATAACACCTCTATTTTCCAAACACCTATAGATTCCCAGTTATATAATATTCTGATAAAATCCGTGTCTCACATCCATACATGAGAACATTTTTACATTTGTAGTAAATATATATATTTTTTTAATTTTCTCTTCCTTGAACATTTTTCCCTCCCAACTTTGTTTAGCTGGACAAAAACAGCATTTACTTTCTTTGCTCTGCTCCACCTTTACTTGTCACAAAACTTCCGGAGATATTGAAATGTTTTGTATCCTCCAATGTTTCCCTCAAACTAGGAATTCTTCTTCATTTCTAGCATTTAATCATATCTGAGTAGACCTAGTAGTTTTAAAATTTATCTTTTTAAGATTAATTTTTGAAGATATTAAACTTTCCTCGGAAGTCAATATCATTATGCGAAATTTAGGCGCACATCTGCGGACAAATCCAGATTTTCCAGTCACGTCATCAAGGCACAGACAATATATTTGCTTTCACCACTTGTAGCTCTCTTCACAACCTCGTCCATAATTATATGAAACACACATAGAGACAAAAGATATCCAAGAAGACATAAGAGAAGTTGTTGAAATTGGTGTGGGAAAACAAATTCAAATATGTAATCATAATTCGTATTATTATGAATAAGAAATACGGGTAGTAAAAGGTTAGGTTTGTACATGCAATAGTCTACTAAAAAAACCAACTATATCGTATTTTAAACTAACTGTATTAAACTAAACAGCCATCACTCACTGCACACTTGTTTTCATTTCTTCTCTGCCGCACCCCGGAAGCGTGCGAATATACTGTATACTATTTTTTGAAACCCAAATTAATATTTTTTTTTGTAAACTTTGATAGAGGAATAATTTTTAACGTATTAGATATCTTAGGTAATAGAACTTGAGTGATCAGTGATCAAATGAAGATTGCTATTATCAAACACAAAATTTAAAGAACTAGAATTTAACGTTTCAAATTAGACAATCTGTATATATTTACTCAGTCCCGGGTATGGTTTTAAAGTCAATATGGCTGCAATTGAACTTATATTTAAATAAGACCAATATGCACATAATTTTGTGAGGGATTAAACTAAAACCTGCATTTCTTGAATCCTGATTGATTTTAAATATTGTTCAAAGATAAAACGAATACTTTAACTAATGAAGTATGCATTTAAAAATAAATTGATAGCAAAAATTACATAGTTTTAGTATTAAATTATTAAAGATTTGATACGAATTGTTGGTAAACAATGTATATTTTTAATAAATTTCGATAAATGTTATTTTAATTTTGTCGCAGTATATTTGCAAACATATGAAACACGAAAAGAAAAATGCAAGTGTAAATACCCAAAATACTATACAAATTCTTATGTAAATTTTTAAACAAATGTTATATCATGAAATCAGTTTGTTTGCAGTATTGCTTTAATTAAGTATATATATATATATATATATATATATATATATATATATATATATTTAAAGTTACAAGATAAGTTATATAGAATAAAATTTTATTTTATGCTCATAGTTCTCCTTGTTTTTCTTGAAGGGAATGTAAACACGAACATAGAATTTTCACTAGACACAGAGTTTACTTTTAATACATTTTTTTATAACTCTTCTGAATAATCATACGAGGTTCACGAGAGAAAATAGATGTCTTTGATCTTTGTTCAATATACAGTTGTCTTACATACATATACGGATTAGAGGCTTTATTGTAGGATGAGAGCTCCTGTTCATGGACTGTTTATTATACCTAAAGTAAATTAATCTATTTTTCACAAATGTTTCTTATATCTACAAAGACTTGAGTACTTTAATCTGCTTCATGAATACAATTAAAAGTGTGTGAAAGTAGTCAAATTAAAGTAGTTCAAAACTAATTAAAAACTTGGTTTCTCGTGAAGGAAACTTTTAGGTATTTAAAACAGTAGTGAAAACCATTCAGCCTTTATAAATATGTTTTTCTTTTTCATGAAAAATATTTTCTTTTCTTTTTTCTCAAGTAATATTGTTGGTATTAGAATAAATAATCTTGCTATTGATACGCAACATGTAGGGTATATGGTGTATAATGTTTAGATGAATATACTTCTTCATGATATGTGAATTTTAATCATTCAAACCATATATATATATATATATATATATATATATATATATATATATATACAGGGTGTAACGAAAAAGGTGGACTGCCTATTATTTTCTGATAATATACACCAAAACCAAATAAAAAATTGCAAGTAGCATATAGTCGAATTCCTCTTCATTTTCCGTCTATCCGTCATTATTTTTAAACAATATAACTGCAGAAACAGTAAACATATTGCGATCAAATTGTGTATTAGTATTTTTTATATTACGTTTTACAAGTATACCAAACACCAAGACTTTATTTTAATAATTTTAAAAATGGCTGTCATTTAAAATATTTAAATAAAGATATCTCAAAAACCGTTAACTTTACAAAAAACTTACAATAGACAAAATATTTTTCTTTTCTAACGACAAACAATATTTTTTTTTACTTTATCTTTAGGCCAAAGTTCAACCTTTTTGGTTACACCCTTTATGTATATAATTAATTATTAAGTGTTTAATTCCAAACAAATTTAAATATCTATTCTAAACAAAACCTATTATGAGCCAAAACAATATAGGTTTTTTTATATCTTTGGAGTAAAAGAAGATATATAAATAATAATTAACAACTATATTTAATGCACTGGCCTTATCTTTAATCCTAACATTGCAACACTTACAATAATTGTTCTCGTACCACGGAAATTGATTTATATTTATTCATTGTTTTATAGATTTTGTCCTATAACAAACCTCTCTTTTTAATGTTTAAATTGATATGACTGTTTATGATGGTCTCATTGCATGACTGCAATCTTTTCACAACTTGTTAAAAATATTATTATAATTTTAAAATGCATGTGCTCAACAATCAACAAATTTGAGTAGGAACCGTTTTGAATATATTATATAACTCTAAAAACTTCAACTATAAGTCGTTCATTAGAAGATGGAAAACGTACTGTATAGAAAGTGGAGAACGATTTTGAATTAAAATATGAGTTAAAATTGGAACGTCAGAATGAGAAGCAAATTAATTGTTACGTGGCATTCTTAACGAATGAACGACATTAAAGAACGAAGTTGTGCTTGAAGCTTTCAGGCGACTGCCTCCGAGTTCTTGATTATAATAATTTACTCACTTTTCTATCTATTAGGGAAACGGCTTAAAAAATGTAGTTATATTTATTCTAGGACTTACTTAGTATATAATTATCTTTAAATCAAGAATTTAAAAATTTTATTTTGAACAGAAATAGTAATTATTTTGAAATTAAAACTACATTACATCATAGATATCCACCCATTTTCAAAGCGTTTTAATATAAAGTAATGACCGTATGATGTGCATCGTTTTTAGAGTGAGTGTGTTGAAAGATGATTTATCACCTGAATATTTGTGTCTTTCTTGTAGTGAAAAATAAAATCTAAAAATAACAAGATTAATTACTCCAGTCGTTTGACACATGCAGTAAATTCGTATAATCTCAACCAATTATAACGTCTTTATATAAATTTGTAAATCCGTTTAAAATATTTTTTTTAAATTTAACTTAATTATTTATATTATATGGTTTTTTATTTGACGCATTTCTTTGTAAGTTGGCACTAAATGTTATCTGTAATTTACATAAGCTATTGTGAAGTACTAAATTACTTCGTTTATTATTTTTGATTATATAAATTGATGAGAAATCCTGAGAATTGGATATACAATAAAAATAATATATTTTAAAGCAGAAGTTATTTTTTTAATTCATTTTATTTGATATGAAATAAACACTTTACTAATAAAAACAATCTTCAAAAGAGAAATATGCATACATCAAATACCCATACAAAACCATCATTTTCTAGTTATAGGTATTTTCAAAGACTTCGAAAAAACAAATTACAAAGTTATTGTACTAAAAGTACTTAGCAATCAAATGTACTAAAATAATATTCCACGGAAATAAAATAAAGTAACCTTCTGTAACCTAGCGAATTCCGACTCCCTGCGACTCACCGCTGGTGTGTTTTGCTACCAATCACTCAACGTTTACAGTATTCAAAAAAATAATACAGTAAAGTACGTGGAAGTGGCTCTATTTAAATTAATTAAACTTCAAGATGTAATACAGCCCAATTTTTGTTAAACGCAAGGAAATGAAGGCATTACCAAGCATCACGAAACCTGCTCCTTAAAGTAATAAAATATTTTTAATTAAAAGAAAACATCTTCCGGTATAAAAAAAAAAGAATACCCACGGCCTGAGTACGGTCAGAGTATCCGAACGTGATACTCTTGTTTCAAATAACCAAACATTTTCATTAATGAAACTTTTTTGTGTAAACCATCTACTTGTAAGCTTGAGAAAGTTTTCTATTTAATATTTTTAGTTTCATACTTTATTTATTGATGGCCCATTATTTTATACTGTAATTAGACGTTGCAATAAATTTCGACTAAAACAACGGAACAAATCAATCAACTTTACAGCCAATAATACAATTGACTTGGCTAATAATAAACAAATGATTTGGCGGTGATTTGCATAGTGGATATAATTCTATTATAATATCATCTATTAATTCTAATTAGTTAAAAACTAAATTTGCACATGTACTCCAATTTTAGGAATAAATTACTAATAACTAGAAGTTAATTTATATAACATCATTCATACAACTCTTAAATGACGGGTTTATATAACTAATTGATGTACGTTCTCCAGATAACTTACAAAATCATTGTAACTCGAACCAATTTTATGACATTAACAAATTCCAAAAATTTATAAAAATGCCAGTATATATATACACACACACATATATATATATATATATATATATATATTTATATATAACAACAGATGTCTGTTGTTAAACAAAAATTCTCCTTCTGTACAAAAAGTATGAAAATACATTCGCACCAATCTCAATTGTCTATTACAGTAATCGAAATATTAACAAGAAAAAGTGGGATTATTATACATATAAGTACGGCAACTAAACGTTTGTTGGGTCCCTCACAAGAATATTAAAAATTATAATTATTTTCAAATCGGATATTATTTTTTAAGATAATCGATTATTTAACCAAAGTACTTTAGTGCTATTTTAAATATTTTTTAAAATCTAATCGAGCAACAAGAGTTCAGAAAATAAAAAGATATTATAAATAAATATTTTATTACATAAACAACACTATGTCTTTGTTAAATCATTAACAAATGTGACCTAAATGTTTATACCTTCCAAAACTGATTTCTAAAATCTTTTTAGAACCAATCAAGAAAAAACAAGCAAAACAAAGGTACAAAAGCACAAATAAATTAAATACAAAAATAAAATGAAATGTACCTCATTTCGTTTTTCAGTAATATTATCATAAGTATAGTTTTACTTTTTGTGGATAGTTACAGGTAAGTAATTATTGTAATATGTGTAATTTTTTACTCCATACATTTACTGGACAATACCAAGACGGGTTTCACAAGATTTTGTTCTTTAGAATTGCTTGAAAAGATTCTCAATGTATTTAGTTTTAATTGTGTAGTTTAAGGCACTTTTTTTTTTTTTTTATTCATCAAACTCAATTACAGCATGTGAATATGCCTTTAGATTTTGTTTTTTTTAAATATAGAAAGATTTCGATAAAGGAAATAATTTTAGGTTTACTACTGGAAATGGGCTAATCTACGTTAATAGTTCTAGATAAATCTCATGGGAGATGACGATGAACAATCTTTTTATTTAGCAATATAATCTATATAAAGCTGAAATCTAAATCAAAACGTCAAAGATAAATAAAACTCAAATTCAGTTGTTTTATACCATGCATAAATATTACGCTGTCATAGCAATTTGCCATTATGCTGTTATAAAGGGTATGCAATTTGACAGTTCTCGTTGCTCTTCATTTTTGAATGTTATCCGGTTATATCTGTGAGAGAATATTTACCATGTGTTTTTACTACTTACTATAAATTCAACATTTAAAATATAAAAATGTCAAGCTATCAATGTTCGTTGCCGGGGGGAGGTGGTAAACTAAAATCTAAAATAGAGTCTTAACATAGGATAAAAATGTATAATTATATACGAAATTTAAGATACATTGTAAAACTTGTGTTTTGGTACTTTTTTTTAATGGAAATTTTATACCAGCTATAAAGTGTATTAATATTAATGATCTCATATTTATTTGATATTTGTTTATGAATTAAAATTATAAGATTGTATTATAAATTAAAATAAAGCTGTTTAGGGTATTATGGTAGATGGCGGATGTTTATTGTATCAAAAACACACATATAACTAATAATAATGACAAATATTTGTTACCAGTTATACAAACCGAAATCAGGTGATAATTTAGGACATTTTTATTATATTTTCTCGTCAGAATATATACAAAAATCAAATAATTTGCTTTAGTGCACAAATATATGATGCAATATATTATGAGTACCCAAGATAAATTAGTAAATGTATTTATTTAACGACCAATTTTTTAAATACATAATTACGACACAGATACATAAAGTTATAATCTCGTCAATTTATTATGAAAAAATATATTTTAGATTGTTTGTTTATGAACGTTGAAATATTTCATAACTTTAAATATTTTATGACGTGTATTTCAAATATTGTTATACTTACTTCTAAGTCGATGTAGTATACACGATGCCTTTGGACATACTTATAAAAGGCGTAACAACAAAATATACACAATTTATGTTATTATATGTCGTTACACTTTCTTTTTGTAAAGTTGTATCAGTATACAAATTGTAGATGTTTCGATAAAGTTGGCATGACGCCTACAGCGTGTTCATTATACTACTGTTATGTAAACTCCAGATTAGAGGAATGTTCTCTATGTCTTGCCTTAGGCAGCAGAATAAATGGAAGACAAAGAATAAAAAATATCTTATTTGACAGTTTTCACTGGTGTTGGAAATTTCAAAACAAAACAATAATATCCTGCTATAGGCTATAGGAAAATGTAAATGATTTTTAAAAACTTTATATATATATATATATATATATATATATATAGTTTAATTATGACTAGTTTTGTTTGTGTCATACTTATTTTCGTATTTTGTATTTAATAACATATTAATACACAATATTACCAACAACCCTCTATAATATGTAGTTTCGTTATAAAACATTTTCAAAGATTATACAACTATTACACCTTAGAATAAATTAAAATGATCAAACTAGTATTTTCTGTTCTGTATACATTTTGTTTTGTTCCGAATACAATTAATTAAATATGTTATTTATTTAAACACGCCTCTACAGAATTACACTTTTTTCTAACATTTAATTTTATGAAACACTGACTCTATATCTAAGTAGTTTCTTTTATATTATTGAAGAAACTTATATAAATGTATTTATGTTTGATTGTTTTCAAACATTGAAAATGCATGTTAATTTTCGTTTGCTATTTGTTAGAACTAAAATAATAATGAATTAATTTCCCTTCTAACTGATTTATTTCTTCTTATTTACTAATATACTAAAACATTACACGCCTATTTACTAGGTAAAATCATTTAATTTAGAAATGTGTCAGGTTTCCACTATCTCCATAAAATACTCATGGGGAAAAATAATATTTTCAAAAATTTATTATAATCGTGGTGGTATAGTTTGAATAAAAATAGTGAGTCACCGAATACCAATCTATATGAGTAATTAAAAAAAGGGGGGAATATCGTACATGTTGTTCTGAAAACCAAATAAACTTATATATATATATATATATATATATATATATATATATATATATATATATATATATATATATATATATTATATATATATATGTGTGTGTGTGTGTGTGTTGATTTCTGGGACAACATCCTACCTAATAAAATAATATATACAACTGTCTAAAGTACAAATTTCGTAATAAATATAAACAGTGAATAGACTAAAAGAATGAGTATTTTATTTAAACATTTTACATAAGTATTACTGCAATATTTGTAAAAAGAATATTTTCACCGAGCATTTTATATTTTGATCACGATAAATATTTGTTTATTACTATATATTTGTATAATTTTTATTTTTTTGATTTCAGATAGTTCAATAATAAATATATACATATAATTTTCTTAACGGTAATCTACTTTATGTTATTAAATATTAACTAAAACGTTTAATAAAAAAGTTACACTTATTATATAAATATGTAGTGCTGAAGTATTTGTCATGACTGATCACAACCAACATTAGATTCGCTTTGTTTCTACATGTTTCAATATTATAATATCCATCAGTTTTATATGTAGCGGTACAAAGTCACTTGAACACTTTGTTTAACGTCAATTAAAAACTCTTTTATTGTTATGTGTTATTTCCATATATATATTTTTTTCCGGTACTTTATCGTTTCCACATAATAAATGAAGTCCAGGTACGCGTATGTTTCTCTTTACAATAAAACCATTATCAATACATCCGTTCTATAAAGTTTGTTTAACTATGGATGAATGAAGAGAAAGAAAGAACAACTGAGAGTGACGTCAGCAGAAGCACTGCATTTACAATAATACTGTGATTAATTGATGTTACAATGCCGTTGCAAATCCCACATTGATGATTATCCGGATTCTATTGACATCAGAGCATTAACTGACAGAAACATATGTTTGGAATTTGACGGATGGCTCAACACAATAATATTGCATACTTTTTGTATTACTTTTTTAAATTTTATTTAACTTGTTTATTAAATATTTATTTTTGTGTAAAATAAAGTGAAATGTTGTAACTTAATAAATTCACTTATTAAAAGGTCACATACACAACTAATATTTCAATTTGTTATAATACATCTATAAAATTTAAACAGTGACACAATCTCGTTAATTTGAATCTAACAACCTAGACCTGTTACAGAAAAGATTCGTCTTTGTAATATTATAATTTATTGCTCAAAATATTGGATTATCTTTCATTTCTTTCTAAATTATTTCAAGAATTTCAAAATGTTAAATGACCTAAAATAACTTAACCAGACACAAAGTATAAAACATGTAAAAAAAAAACATTTTTACAATATTAACTTTGATATTTAGCCTTTGAGGTATCAAAATAATCATCCTTTATCTAATATATGTACTGTAACACCAGTTCTTTGTGTGGAGACATTTAAAATCTGTTGTGTACAAGACAACACTATCTGATCTACAAGACATGAGAAACAGAATTGTGCAAGAGTGTAGAGCGATACCTCACGAAACATTGCAAGTCGGATTGGATTTCAATAAAAAATACTCTTATATTGCTTGGACAGAAATGTTGAACATTTAGAACATCTAACAATTTGTGTTAAGATAACACCTCTTATACTAGTTTTGTTTCATTTTTAAAGATAGGTTACTATACAAACTGGTAGGTCATTAGGCAAATTATTTTTATTTTTACATAGTTATTGTACAGTTCTAAGAAAATTACTTTTCAAATCATATGTTATGAACTCATGAGCTGAATTTTTGTATTTTTGTCATAAAAACTCATTGATTGTTATGAAATGTTATTTGGTAAAATAAACAGCCTTAATACAATTACGAGTTGGGGGTTGATTGAAGAGTAAAGGGATTTTTTCCGATGTTGTGCAGCCTTCTACTTTTTCAGGTACTGTTTACAAACAACATTGGTTTTTTTCAGTACCTCCATTCAAGATTTTAATGTATTTTACGAAAAAAATATAATATTTTATTTTTAAACTTAACAAGCAAACACATATGGCGATTGTTATTTTATTACTCCCATACTGAGATTTTCCCACACCCTTCAATTTCATATATCATAAGCTATAGGTACCATTTACAAATTTTGGAGTTGGGGGTTGTTTGGGGTGAAGGGGTCGGTTTGGAGTTTTGTATAATTATATTTTAATCTTCCTCTTTGGCTAAAAAGAATCACTGTAAACATTATTTGAATATATATTTCAGTTAAAAAATAATTATTGTTGGGAGTTTTAAAATAAATCACCCGGTATGTTTATTAAAGGATTTTTATTATCAAACAATAATCTGGTGATTTACACAATATTAAAATAACAAAAAATTACGAGAAAATGTAACAAAATGTAATACAAAATAATTATTCTAAAGGGTGCAATCCTCTCAACAAGAGTAGCTTGTATGATCTTGATAATTTTTATCTCAGGTGATTCAAATTTAACGTCATTTTATAGAAGTCTTTAAAAGCGATTTAAATTTTAAAACAATTTTTTGATAAATTACTTCGGCTCACCAAAGAATATATTTATTTATAGTTTAACATTGATTACAATTATTTGTAAATATACAATTTTAAGACACTTTATGGCATATAACATACGTAAATAACAACGAACTTTCCCTTAAAATGATAAATATATTTCTATTAAATGAAATATAATGCAATTATAGACCTTCTGTTTTATCTGTTTCAGATTGAAATTCTGAATCCTCTTTATAGCTTATGTAATCTCAAGTCGCTATATAGTGTCAATTCCTCCCATGAATCCTGACATAGGATATGTATTAGGACATAGATATCTGTTGTATTTACTATCTAATCAGAACATTGTATAGTAGTGAGTATAAAATGTACAGGATTGATTAGGTGGTATTTTGACTATGTGTCTTTTACTGCAAACCAATCTTGTATTACGTTATAAATACTTTTTTAGTGAAACCCATCTAAAATTTACTTACTAAGTAAACACACAAACAAAAAATAATGTAAACATTTTTCGAAAAATTAATCAAATGAGTTTTTTGAAGTTTATTATAGATTCTAATATTTTGTTAATGATTAAAAAAACCATAACTATGTATTGCCTTTAGTACATATTTTATAAATTGTATTTCCTTTTTATCACATGTTTCAAAAAGTAAAGTGATAACTATCCAATCAACCAATCAATTAACAAGCTATTCATGGGAAAACATATAAATGGTTTACGAATTGGTGTAATTTTTGGATTATATACGCAAATGCTTTAATAAAATAATAATACATTACACTGTTTTTTTTCTACTGGTAAGTGATGCAAACAAATTTAAATTCATTTCAGGTACAACTGTTCACTACCGCAGTCGGAGCACGGTAGCAATAAACTTCCCCACTGACTTTTAGATTAGGGTCAGAACTGTTATTTAATAAAGTGTAGAAACAATGTAAGGAATTTGTCAATATTTTTCTTTATTATATTCTCTAAATATTTGTATATAGAAGTGAGGATTTACATATATTTGAAGAAAAATTGTAAATATATTAGTCATATTTAAAAGTGAATATCTTTACAAAAATAATAAGTGAAACAAGGTTAACGGTTAGTGAATGCTTATAATATTTATGTGTTATTATTTTGTTGAAATTTAAAAACCCTTAATGGAATTTGATTGAAAATATGGTGTAATATCTATGAAAGGTTTAGGTTTTTACAAACTAGTTGAAATTTTAGATAGTTTATTAGTAAATGTTAACATGGATAAGAACAGCAAAATATATATTTTTCACATAAACGATTAAAACTATTTAGAACACTTATCCATTGTATTATCATATAATTTTTGGTGATGACATGGGGGAAATGTCCCTTTTATTATTTACTTTTAATTTAAATTAAATAATTATTTTTATAGCGACAAAAACACACGAAATTAATTAAAATTACGAAACAAAAGTGATTTGTAAAAACACATGGTTGGAGTAATTAATGTATTTCAATCAACTGCACTGTTTGACAATTCTTCACCTTTACATCATTCATTACAAATGTAGGTACTTGGTAATATCTACAGATCAACCCGTATTGGTAAATACTATATTTGATTACAGATTGAAATACGTTATTCAAAGGTTATACTAGTGTTTTAATTTAAATATAAATTAACAACAATTATTATTTAATTAAAATAAACTAGGATAAAATAAAGCAAAAGCTTAAAGTTTCAAATATTTTAATAATATAAATGAGCTACAATTGTTGCAACTGTTGCCCGATGATGCCGTAACTTAAGGCGAAACAATGGTAGCTCATTTATATTATTAAAATATTTGAAACTTTAAGCTTTTGCTTTATTTTATCCTTGAATATGGAGTTTCAACAAAAAATATCTGCTATTACATTAAAGTTTAAAATAAACTAGTTTTTTTATGTCCAAATATCAATAGAGTTACATATTTTAAGCAATGTCAACCACGTCAAATTCCTTAATTTTTAAGAATAGAACGTTTTGATTATACTTGTTCAAAGAAAATCACGATAGATATTATAATTTGTATTTATTCATGATAATATAATATATACATTAATATGTGTATAATATAATCTCAAAATAAATTACTAACCATTAAAATTTAATATTTTGAGATAAATATGTCACTTCTTTCCATTAAATATTCTTATTCTTTTCATATTTCACTCAATATGAGGGGAATTTATTCAATAGGTACCTAGTTTTGAAATTACATAACAAAAATTTCTCCATACATTTTTTTTCGATTATTTTTTTTTCGAGAATTAATATATTTAACTATACAGTATATATTACTTTCTATAATACTCTAACAACTAACACCGCAAGTTATCAAATATGTTCCAAATATATTTAAACAGTTTGGTTGAGATGAAGGAAAATCATACGTGTAGTCAATGTTTTAAGACTTCAATTCAATAGTCTGCATCAGTTCACTAACGACTTTTATTAACTGTAATTGGTAATAAAAAATTATCTCAGCAGTTTAGGCAATTATTTTGCATTGGAATGGAGCTGTTTTAAATTGTTTCTCAACTAATTGCTGTTAATATCATATTATTTAATATCTATGGAATCAATTAACTCATACATATAATATGACAATTATTCAATCTAACAAGACTTTTTGTCAATAACTGATTTTCATATCTTCATGTCGATAGGTCTAAACCTGCAATTCAACAAAAATTTCAAGGCAGGCGTAACATTGGCAGAACAAAAAATAATAACTACTAAAGTGGGCAAGTTAAGAAACATGATCAAATTAATTTCTTTGTGGGTTTTTCAGTCTTATTTATGTTACTGGTTTTGTGTGTTGGTATCCAATACATATTGATAGATTTTGGTTCAATACCCCTTCAGATTTAAGTAAAAGAATTTGGCATAATTTGGATAAATCATTGTTCTATGGACTGTTCCTAAATTGAAATTTTATACCTGAATGTAGAGGTTTACAGTTAAACCTACCCCTTCATGATATCGTTTTCCACATATTTTGGTAATAGGAAAACGTCATTTTACGTATTTATAGTATGTATCATTCCTGTTTGTTTGTTTTTTTGTTACTATTTCGTTACAATTTGTAGTTGTATTTATTAAAGCTTTCCTCCTAAACTATTTCCTAATCTTAAATGCTGTGCAAAATGTTCCATTAAAGTTGTTCCAGCAATATTTGGTACTATTATGATTTCTAATTAATAAATGGTAAGTTATGTTTTATTTTGGCTTTGTGACTGTGTAGTATATGTTTAAAAATCATTTTATTTTTATTATTATTATATTTTGGTTTGATAATAAATTATACGTTATCACCATTAGTTCCAACATTTCATTGAGTTATTACAAAATCTGTGATATAACCCCATACAATATTATGCCAAAAGTCATTAAATTATTTCTCTCTTCTGTCTTTATGAATTTCAGAGGAATGTTACTTTGACAAATTGCCGAAGGCAATATGAAGACTGACTACTACAGAGGTCAAGGCAGCGATTAACTTTAATTAAAATTTTATTAAAACTAAAATCTAGACCAATTGAAAAATACTTTTATGCACAATACAAATAAATATGTGGTAATAATTATTTTAAAAATTACTTTTAATTTGTTTATATCACAAAACAAATCAATGTTAACTGTTTTTTTTTTTTTTTTTTTTTTTTTTTTGAACAATTGAGATACATTTGATCAAATCGATAACCTTTTAAAAGAATTTAGTGTTCAATTTCGATTACACTTTTACTCAAAAACTAAAATTGGATACTTTATAATACAGGCATTTATACTAATTATGGAGTCAAATGGATAGGCAAAGTGTTGAGGTTTTCAAGGTCTAATAAACATTTAATGTGTTTGACTCGCTCTCTCGTGCCAACAAAGTATACTATATAACTTTCCATAATATTAGGCCTACATCAGTTTTTAAAAATTGCGATATAAAACAGATTTTAAATGCTAGTTACGATATCTCAGTAGAAAGTCATATTTTACGTCACGCGTGTGTTCTCAGATACTTCTAAAGTATGAGTTAGCTCATAATAAACTCAAGTTTGATTGCAATTCTGTACTTAATAATTCAAGCAAAAAGTTTAATCGATTATTTTTTGTTGCATTTTTTATCTTAAAATATTCCTAAATTGTTTTAAAGCTCAAATGATTTTAATTTGCATGCTCATGTCTCCGAACGAAACTTGTGAGCACAGAAACTATGTCCAGTGTAGTGTACTTCCAATTTACTTCTTATAATATTTACATGCGAGAGTCCTGTGAAGCAGGCATTATCTGCACCCTCGGATCTTTCTGCTGAAAGGCGGTTTGGTCCGGGGATGCAGATGGTGGCAGCAAGAGCGGACTCATGCGCCTCCCCGCGGTACAGGATGGGCAACGTTTTCGGTGTGGCCTGATGCTTTGCCGGATGGCGGCACCGAGGGCGGCTAAAGCATGGGACGTCTTACCCCCTCCCTTCCCCCTCCTGCCTCTTCTTTTCACCACCCCAACCAAAATGAGGTCGTCAACCATTCTTTGACCTCTCTATAATCTGTCCTATCTCTCTTCTGTCTTCTGTCCCAAGAAGCTTGAGGCTCTTGTGGACGTTCATTTATTCTTAATTCCCACTATCCCCACAATCTGTGGACCCAATCCAAGGTGGAACAGCATATGCCGAAGGATGCGTGTCTAAGGGGGAGCTTAGACTCTAGTATGCGGACTCCGGATACCAGGCGACCTCCGGTTTCAATTTAGCCTTACTACATATGTGGGCTCTGTGTGGTGGACCTTTTAGAACCCTGCATTACTCGTGGGATCTCTATGAAGAACTACAAAAATAATCTTAAAGAAACAACGGCAGGGTACCAGCCACCAGCTGGAAGCTCAGCCGCAAACCCAGGATCAGTAGCGGCCCCAGAGCACGCGGGACTGATCCAAAATCAAGAAAAACTAACACCTCCTGACTCCGGACGGGGGCCCGCCAATGAGCAGGGCTCGAAGTCTGGGGATATGGAGGTGGAAAAGGGGGAGGAAAATCTTGGCCCAGAGCTAGGAGAAGTACTCCTCACTGTTAACCCTGGCACCCAGAGCATCACTGATGGGCTGACGGACGCTACTCAGCAGTTAGTCAAGCTTAGAGTGACGCAAAGGAAGCGAAGAATGACTAAAAAGGAGAGGAAACTGGCCGCTAAGAAAAAGTTCGGCCTGGAGTACGATCCTAAATTTTCATTCAAAAAAAGGAACATTGGTGCTGCTCAGACAGCTGCCAATGCTCCAAACACAATGGAGGGAGGACAGAAGCGCAGCAGGACTGAAGCCTCTACTCCCCCTTCCACTGAAACCCAGAGGAAGAGATCCAAACAGTCTGGTGAGCACGGTGCATCGACATCGGCGCAACCCAGTACCTCGTTTGGGGAAGCTCTAGCCTCTACTAAAATGGCAGTTGTGCCCAAAAGATTCCCCGAATACAAGCTCTCCGAGGATCAGGGCAGGACCGTCCAAAAGGCCATTATGGCAAAATTTGAGTGCCTGGAAGACGGGTCATATCCAGTCTTTTCAGGCTCTTATATGGAGAAAGGAGCACTAATCATCTCGTGCTCTAATCTCAGCAGCAAATCCTGGCTGATGAAAACCATCTCCAGTATTCGACCCCTTGGCGAGGATGTCGAGCTTATCATTGGTGATAAGAAGGATATTCTTCGGGCCACTAAGGTGTTCTTCAGAGCACCTGCTGAGCTGGAAGAGTCTCCTGAAAGGATCCTTGAGATGCTTGGCAAACAAAACCTGAGCCTTAGGGTCGGAGAGTGGAGAACTCTGGCAACGAAGGAGGACCCAAAAGGTCGTACTTTTGTTCTCCTTGTGGATGATCTCTCCCTTACAGCTATCAAAGCAGCAGGGTGTAAGGCGCATGTGGGACTCTGGCAAGTCTCTCTTGTCTTCTTGTCAGGAAGAGACAATGCTGAGGGTCCTGCAAGTAAACCTACATCACAGTAAGGCGGCTTCGGCCTCCTTCTGTCAGACCTTCATTAGGTCTAACATCGACCTAGCACTGGTCCAGGAGCCCTGGCTCCACCGAGGCCGGATTGCCGGGCTAGGAGATGCAAAAGGTAAGCTTATTTACTGCAATACAATTAATAACAACCGAACCTGCATACTAGTAAGGTCAGGTCTGCAATGCTTGCCCCTAATGAATTTCTGTTCTAGAGACATCACAACGGTGCTAATACACTGGCGCAACGGGAAGGAAAAGGATGGTCCAATTTTTAGCTCCGTCTACCTACCCTATGACGCCAGAACTCCTCCTCCATCAAGAGATCTAGAACTTCTGGTGGAGTCAACTACTGTCAGGCGGCAGCAGCTTCTGGTGGGATGTGACGCTAACTCTCATCATCGCCTAGGCTGGGGCAGCTCTGATACAAATACAAGGGGTGAGTCATTATTTGATTTTCTCTTGTCCAATAACTTACAAATTGTTAATGTAGGTAATACACCGACCTTCTCCAATAAAATCAGGAACGAGGTCATAGACATTACTTTTTGTACAGAAAATATTGCAAATCTGATTGGGAACTGGCATGTTTCAACAGAAGCCTCCCTCTCAGATCACAAATACATCATGTTTCATCTAGAGACATCAACCGTCAAATCCCACTTTCGGGACCCGAGAGCGACGGATTGGGGGTCCTACTCGGACCAACTATCGACGGTTCTTGGGTCCATGCAAGGTGACATTGTAACATTTCCAGATGTAGACAGGGTGGCGACCTCGCTTCGCGATGCCATCATGGACTGCTATCAGGATAACTGTCCTCTGCGTACGAGATCAGGCAGACCTAACACAAGATGGTGGTCACAGGATCTCGGCCGTAAGAGAAAACAATTAAGAAGGCTTTTTAATGTATCCAAGCGGAGCGGTGATTGGAGGGAGTACCATTTAGCTCTCACAACATACAGCAAAGCTATAAAAAAAGCCAAACTTGATTCCTGGAAGGCATTCACTCACAAAGTGAACAGTCTAAAGGAGGCAGCCAGACTGCAACAAGTTATGGCTTCTAAACCTTACAATCCTGTAGGCACCTTGCGGAAACCAACAGGAGAGTATACTAAAACAGCGGAAGAGACGCTCAAGTTACTGCTTGAAACTCACTTCCCTGGTAACATAAGTAGTGACAATACAGACGGCGGTCTAAGTCTAGCTGGGGACATCTCTTGGCCAAGGGCATCCCGGGCAGACTGGAAGATAGCCAGAAAAATTGTCACTATTTCTAAATTAAAATGGGCAATAAAGAAATTTAGCCCGTTTAAATCACCAGGCGGAGACGGAATCTATCCTGCACTATTGCAGGAAGGACCTGACGCCTTGATCCAACTGATCTGCAAGCTTTCCAGAGCCAGCGTAGCATACGGCTACATTCCGCAGGCATGGAGGGTCAGCAGAGTTACGTTTATTCCCAAGCGTGGCAAAGCAAGTTATTGTGATGCCAAAGCTTATCGACCAATCAGCCTATCCTCGTTTCTATTGAAAACACTAGAGAAGTTGGTTGAGAGATACATTAGGGAGGGGGTGCTCTCTGGGACACCTCTTCACCGAAATCAACATGCCTACCAACCTGGTAAATCCTGTGAATCTGCTCTACATAATCTTGTGGGCAGGATCGAGGACGCACTGGAAAGGAAGAAAATAGCCCTGTGCGCCTTCTTGGACATAGAAGGCGCATTTGATAACACTTCCTTTAGATCTATAGAGCGCAGACTGCAAGTGCGAGAGGTGAACCCGGCTGTAACAAGATGGGTTCATTCTATGCTAAGAAGCAGACGCATCCAAAGCTCCCTGCTTGGTGATTCGCTGGAGGTCACAACCACAAAAGGGTGTCCACAGGGAGGTGTTCTTTCACCTCTACTGTGGAGCATGGTGGTAGATGATCTCCTTACGGAAATCAGCCGGTCAGGAACATACATCCAAGGCTATGCGGATGACATAGCAATCTTGGTTATTGGGAAAAGCGACTACACTGTCTCAGATATCATGAACAGTAATCTGAGGCGAGTGAAATTGTGGTGTGCAAGGGAAGGCCTCAACGTCAATCCCAACAAAACCACTATAGTTCCCTTCACTAAGAAGAGGAACTTGACAGCCCTGGATAGGATATCCATGGATAACACACGGATAAATATGTCCATGTCGGCAAAGTATCTTGGTGTAACCCTTGATCAAAAGCTAACATGGAACGTACATCTGGACAACTTAATTCATAAAGCGAAATGGGCGCTAATGACAGCCAGACGCTTTATTGGTACCACTTGGGGACTCAAGCCTCACATAGCCCTTTGGCTATATGAGGCAGTGATCAGACCCCAGATTACATACGGAGCGGTGGTATGGTGGAAGAAATCATGCCAAACCACTGCAGGAAGCAAACTAACAAGCCTGCAAAGACTTGCACGCTTGTGCATAACCGGAGCTTTTAGAAGTAGCCTAACAGCTGCAATGGAGGTTCTCCTCGGGCTCCTGCCTCTTGATATCTACATAATGTCGGAGGCAAGGAAATCCGCCTACAGACTGACGTGTGTTAACGAGTGGCGGAAGGGCTTGCCTGGAGCAGGACACACTGACATAGTTGACACCGTACTTAAAAACTCGGTGTTAGACATGGTGCCAGACGCAATGCATACCGAGTATGTCTTCAACAGACCCTTCACGGTAACCCTTGGTAACCGAGAAGACTGGGAAGGAAACAGTAAACCAGGATCCTCCAGAGGGACTCTTGTCTGGTACACCGATGTGTCTCTTATGGAAGGAAACTCAGGTTATGGTGTTTACAGTTCATCACCAAGGACAAACATTAGTGTAAGTCTTGGCAAGCACTGTACAGTATTTCAAGCAGAGATACTAGCTATCTCTGCCTGTGCCCATCTGGGATTGTCAAAAAGCTTTCGAGATAGACAAATCCTTATTCTCTCTGACAGTCAAGCAGCACTTAAAGCGCTAGACTCAGTACTAATCACTTCAAAACTGGTGAAGGACTGCCTCTTAACACTAAAGAAACTCTCCACAAGGAACATGGTGGAATTGAGATGGGTGCCAGGTCATCGTGGCATCCAAGGTAATGAGATGGCAGATACTCTCGCAAAGAAAGGAGCATCTACACCCTTCATAGGGCCAGAACCTATGTGCTGTATCAGCCGCAGCATGGCTAAAAGCGCAGTTAACAACTGGGCCAAGGAAGAGCAACGCCAGAGATGGCGCAGGACTCCCGGGCTCACACAAAGCAAACAGCTGATTAAAGGACCCAGTATTAACCTTACGAAGTCATTAATCAAGCTAGACAGGCTACAGCTTAAAAGAGCTGTAGGACTCATCACTGGACATGGCCAGTTCAGGAAACATCTTGCAACAGTGGGAGTCTTCGAAGGCGACCAAAGCTGTCGGCTCTGCGGGCAGGCCGTAGAGTCTGCAAGACATGTCATATTCGATTGCGGGATGCTGGAGCGCAGAAGGAGGGAGCTCTTTGGTATCCAGCAACCTGGAGATGAAGAGGATACGTACCTGGTGGAAAAAATCCTGAACCTCGTTCGAGGAACAGGGTTCTAACCTTCTAGGAACGGCTCACAGGGGGCACAATAAGCCAATGGTTGACGTGCAGGGAATCCTTCTCAAATTAGAATTCCACCCCATTCTAAATCTAAATCTAAATCTACATGCGAGAACTTTGCATCCCCTATTTCAGATGGAGATACTGTTGCATAATTAATTATTACTAACTTTACTATATTATCGATCTAATATTATTAGATAATTTTTCTTGTGTACTATAGAATTTAAGACAATATAACAATTGCTTTACGATTATAAGACTATTGCGGATGAAAATAAATAATGGTTGAAAGTAATTTATTGTGTTATATATATATATATATATATATATATATATATATATATATACATTTTTTTTAATGAACTACGTAGATATATAAAAAAAGTACTAGTTTTATCAAGGAGTATAAATATGAAATAACACTTATGATCAACAAAATAAAAACTGTTGTTAAAATATTCCTTCTTTGGTGTAATTATCCTTACATATGTAATTTAAAAAGTAGTAAATAACACGGTGAAATATAAATAACTACATTTAGTCAATCATTTTAAAGTAATTGCAAGTAAACATAGCCTTTCATAAGTTTTCTTCTTGACTTATAAAAGAATTATGTTTCTTGTTTCCATTTTTTCAGTTAAGTCCTTAAAACGAATCACATCGTTGACATAATCACCTTATCAATAATCAGATTTCAGCTTGAATTGATGAGTGTTTAAAAAAGTAAAGAATTACCATAGATTATTTTCTCAAATTTAAATTTTAAAATTTGGTAGACGTGTATTCTCATTCTTCAATAAAGAAAACATATATTTCATTTTTATTTTCTAAAGTTATTATTTGTTACACACAAGAGTATAAGTAAAAGTTAGATACGGTAATTTTCCAAATCTGCTGCCATTTCGTCTTGCAATGGTTCTTGGCAATTATATTATTTACGAACAGAGAAACACATAGTTGTTACCATAAATAAATTCGAGCATAATTAGGGAAACAAAATAAATAATTTTAGTTTTCGAACAAAATAGAAAAGTTTAGTAACTTATCTAATCAAAGACTATTTCACAAGGAACTATAACTGAAGGAAGACATAAGTTATTTCACAAAATAATCATATTCGTAATGCAAAATAGGTAGAACAAACGATATATTCATTGAATATAACTGATTCCTTAACTTTAAATAATACAAAACTGATTAGAATGTCTATGTATTCCATGGATGTATACGTCTCTACGGGTACAGAAGCCTATGGTCTAAACCTACATATCGTCAACTCTTCTTGTAAAACACTTATTTAGGTCCCTGCACAAGTAAACCTCTCCACAGTACTGATTTGAGATATCTAATATTGTTTTAATATTTCTGCAACTTAAATATTCTTTTTGCAAATAAACACATATTATGATACTTTTTATACTATATCAATTTAGATATTATATTCAATTAATTTTTAAAGAGATTAGATGGATTTATTTACTTTAAAAGTCTTAAGGGAATTAATTTCTATATTTTTGTAATTATAAAAATCGTTTTAAAATAAAACTGCAACAAAAATATAAAACGTCTTCCATCGCAACATTTTTGTAAAACATTTCTCTAAGCTGGATAAACAATTATTTCCAAAACGATAAGTTTGTTTACAACCAGATAACAGACTTGTCTGCTTTATACATTTGAAAACAATTGAGAGTGAAAGTTAGCTGTTGGTACGGTTTAGTTTCAAAAAATTATTGCAATGGAAAGTAATTTGTTTCTCTCGTTTTATATTGTAAACATTCCTATTATTCAATGGAGTTCAAGTATTCATTTCTAAAAATGTGTTTTGTTTTCATCTGAATATATTTGGACATGCTATTACACCAAATAATATTATTGTTGATAATAATGTTTTTAAACGTGCTTTTACGTAAAATTAATTTGCCCAGAGAAATACTAAATTTTAATATCCCAAAAGAAACGTGCGATTAGTGAATCACGTGTTGACTGAAGGCACGTGCTTCCAACAGTTATATTGCGTGCCTGTTCCATTTTATATTCTGCTTTTACTCTTTTATCACACCTTATGAGTAGAAAATATGGTGTTTTTGTTAATTTATTTTGTTTTGGAAGGAAACGGTACGTTTAAAATGCCACAAAATTAAAACATGTAATTTAAGCGAACTGAAAAATAAATAAGTTGTAAACTCTTCATTTCTATCAAACTCCCTCCTTCTACGTCCAACTAAGTAGAAGTTCTAAGTAGAGTTAGGCGTCATATTCTCTAGGTGATTTTGTGTGTGTCTTTGCTTGAATAAACATATACGTGGCAATTTTTCTCCGATATTTATTTAAAGTTGTTTGCACTCTATTAATATTAAATCTTTGGACAAATAAGTAACAATTAGACGTTTTCTAAATGTGTTATTTAGTGTAAACAGTCTATTCAAAAGTATTCAACCAGTGTTTTGGAAAATTCGTATTACAATCAAAAGATAAATGGTTTCTTTAAAAAAATGTAAACATTAAACCTATCTATAATTATATATGTGAATTCATATCATGGAAAAGCAAATATTTTTTTAATTATTTTATATGTTCAAAGCTTTTATACAAAAAAAAATATTTGTTACTTAATAATTTTAAAATACAATGAAATTTCTTATCGTAAATACCAACAATAACCATAGTTTTTAAATGAAAAAGAGTATCATGTAAAGAAGAGTAATAAAATTACAAGTAAAAAGAACTCTATCGTGGAATATACTCCCGTGAAAACTTTTCGTACAGATAAAACTTTGAATAAATAATGCCAACAAGAACAAAAGTATAGCTGCAAAAAGTTGGGGATTTATAAAATGTATGTATTGTAATGTATTTGAGACTGAATAACTTTTTTGGTTAAGGAACTTCGTTAAATTTATTTTGTTAGAAAAGAAATAAAGTTAGACCGAATATTCTACTTGTTTAATTACAGTTACGTGTATAGCGTGTGTTGACTCTTTTGGCAATTAAAAGATACTTTCGTGGACTTCTAAATCCAGTAAATATCAAGGATGTTTTTTAATTGCTACAAGTAATACTACTTTACTGCGAACAAAATTAGCAACTTTATAACAATAGTATTAAAAATTACATACTATATAAATTTGTGTGACCAATCAAAAAAATGTTTGTACGCTATGAGTGTGGGTTTGGGAAAATAAAAAATAAAAATAAAAAACACAAGTTGAAATATTTTAAAAGACTTGTGATTGTAGCGGGGTTATTTTTAAAGATTATTATTCACAATACAAATGTAATTGTATATCGTCAACTATACTAAAGTGTAAAAGATATCTTTTTCTAAAAGTAACTGAATTCTATAGTGTAAGTTGATGTTAACAATTACAATTAATTTCAAAATTACTCTCCTTTATAAAGTGGAATTAAATTTGATATCCTTAAATATCTTTCTGGATAACAAAATTCAATTTTTAATCTAATTTATTTAATAATATGTTAAACTTAACAACAACTTATATTTTCATTATAACATAACAAATTAAAAGGCGAGATCGTTTATACTTGTAACGATTTGGGCCACTACCTACTGATGCCAATGAGTGGTCAGGGAAATTGTCTGTTTTTCAGCGATTGAATACTTTAATATGTACAAATATTTGCATTATTTATTCCTGTATATTCAAGTTTACATTATGTTTTAATGCTATTTTTATTTTTCTCATTGTATAAATAAATATTATTGTTGTCACTTCCATTGGTTTTGAAGTTAGATACATTGGGTTTTCAGGAACAATTTAGAAGAACAAAGACTATTGTTGACTGAACAACAGTTTTATAATAAGAGTTCTCTGTAACTCATAATAAGATATAATTTCAAATATCTAATAACACATAGTGCGACTATTTTCATGTAGTAAGACGTTACAATGAATGAACTTTTGCTTGATAAGTTTCTTTTCTGATAATAAATCGTATTGTAAAGAAATATCTAAAGAGTTATATACTCAGTACGTTGAGAAATATATATATCAGTTGTCGTTTACAACTTTAATAATATTTTAAAAGAAATTACATGTTTTTAAAAACATGCATTAGATAATGGTTAAGATTGACGTATATATTCTTTTCTCACTCTAATCGTAAATAGAAAAATTAATTGTGGTTTGTATGATTCCGATGGTATGTAAAATTTTTAAAAACGTTTCATAATCTATTACTTCTTGCTCGATGATATTATATAGTTGTCAAGTCAAACTCATTAATGTCCTCTCCAACTTTAATGAATTTGGAATGTTTTGTATAAACACAATGGAACAACCAATCACCCTAAATTATGATTAAAATTTTGTGTAATCCTGCATTGTAATTACCATTTATTCTATACGGCAAATAAATCCTCATATTTCAAAAGAAAATAAACTTCTGTCAAAGGGGATTACAGTTTGGGAAGCAGTGTCAGTTAATGGAGATCTTGTCTACGACTTTTCTGAGAGGACAATGACTAGGCGTAGGTATCATGAAGTGTTGAACACTCACATTTAACCGTCGAAGAAATACATATTTTCCAGTTTATGGTTACAAAGTGTAAAAAAAAATATTTTATAATTATATTATATATAATTATATATAATTATATTTATTTATAATTAATTACTGTAAAAATCGGAACCATTATATATAATTACTTTTTTCCTTCTTTTTTTTCTTTTGTAGAATGCCCGGATTAATTATTTATTTTATTAACAACAGTAATTACATAAAATGTTCATTATTTAAACGTATTTATTAAACAGTCTACAGTAATTAATTATTTAGCTTTCACACTGATTTGTGAAAAAAATATCAGCTTTAATCATTGTGTACTTTGATGTATCAATAAAAAATATGACAAAGATGAAAATTGTGCACCAGTTAGTCATATTTGTTTATGATACTTTCGTTTTTAACCTAACCTAAACAATCCTCGTCAGAAGAATAACACTAAGTAGACAACAAATAACTAATCTTAACTAAACTATATGAAACCGATGAAATCTAAGTACTATTTAATAATTATAATCTAGTGAAATCTGTAAAACATATATAGAATTACATATATATTATTACAGCTCTGAAATAGCTATAGTACAAACAGATTTCTAAAATTGTTCACATACGACAAATATTTATATATGAGTAATTTTTAGATGATTAATTAAACATTTTAAAGTACGTAAATATGCCTAATCACAAACATTTCATGTTAATATTTCATTCAAAAGTTAGTGTATGTTGTATTTAAAAAATACAGCACAATGTTTTATATTGTAAAAGCATATAGCAATAATAAAAGTCAACTTACCTGGTAGGGCTATTAACTTAGTGAAACAGAAAATTAAAATTTATTAACTGTTTACTTGTCTTACAAATTAAGCAGTCAAAGTTAAGTCAACTATAAATCATAATTTTTTGTGTGTGTGCGCGCGCGTGTTTGTGTGCGCGCGCGTGTATGTGTTTATGACTGCATAAGCTATATTCAAAACCATTAGAAGAATATTATAGACATTACTTAGTAGTGAATAAAATCATCAAATTCCTTCAATTTTAAGAGGGAGGTGGGAGAAGAAATTCGTATTAGATATATATTATAAATTGACATAAGTTACTTTTCGTTCATATAATTATATTTTACAAAAACGAACGAGTTTTTATGTTTAAAGAATTCTTTTGTTTCATAACACAAAAGAACTCTTTCCATTTTTTCCATTGACTGAGATAATTCAATGACAATGTAGATGGCAAAATAAAAATGAATCGTAAAACACCTTCGCCTCACTCTATTGTTGAGTTTTATCTTTAACAACGGTCTCCTTCTGTGATGAGAATAATGTGTTAACAAACGAAAAATACACAACATAATACCTTCCAATTTATAATAATATTAGACAACATAATAGCCATACATTTTACTCCATCGAGTCTCATTAAGCGATGAATATTACGTTGCTGGTAATTTTTAGTTAAAGTGTTGGGGACTGATTGAAGTTAATTTGAGAAACATCTTTGTATTTTTATAATTTAAATAAAAACATATAACAAAGTGCAATAACACATTTTGAGGCGATTGGAGTTAATATTATAGCCGACGTTTAATATCCTTCAAATATGTATAACTCAAAGTTAAATAGTGTAATCAATCCTATTGCAGATTGTGAGACAATTATCAGTAAATCATTTTATCTACTTACAACAGAATTAATTTTATGAATTAAATAATACTTGCAAAACATATCTGGAATTACTTTTATACGGATCGAAGACTTACAAATATAAAATTTAAAATATTGAAATAATGTAACTTTTGTTATATATTGTTGAGTTAATTTGGATTCCCGTACCTTTCCTTAAACTGTTCTTTCAGAACTTTTAGTTATTGTGCAATCATACGTTTGCATATTCTCAGTATATATACTATATAAATTCCGTTAGTGCTGTTACGTCCTTCCTTTGAAGCGTCCAATAATTAATTAAAGTACCATTATCTCGCAACAAGGGTATAATAATAAATCTGTCAGTTCAGAAATAAATATTTAAATATGTATATTTTAATATATGAAAAGTGTCTCCTTAGCAGATACTTTCTAACCAATGTGGTAGTTTCTTTGAGAGCTGAAAGATATTTCAATATATAATTTAAAATATAATTTATTCAAATGCAATACAAGCTCTTAATTTGTAACTGAGTTCGTATTTAGATTAGTGTGTGTGTGTGTGTGTGTGTGTGTGTGTGTGTGTGTGTGTGTGTGTGTGTGTGTGTGTGTGTGTGTGTGTGTGTGTGTGTGTTGCAACGGTTTAATTGAACCGTCCGCAAGGAACAATTTTGGAAAACAACAAAATTCCAAAATTTCAATTAAATCCAATAAAAATTGTAGAAATGACAAAAACATTTAAAACACATGTAAAGTTAAAGGGAATATCTAGGTTGGACCAAGCCAAGGTCACGCGCCTGGACAGGAAATATCCAGTTTTCCGGTTTGAACATGAATACTCTCATATAATCCAATGTTGTAAATTCAAAAATCCGAAAACTAAAAATAAAATAATATCATCGTGTAGAGCTAGGAAAACCTAGTAATAAATAATAAGATAATAAACTCGTCAGATTAATAATAAAAAAGTTATAGCCATAATAAAACGTCATAAAACACAAAAATCTCTTAAAATAAATAAAATCCAAAATCTAATAATAACAGTACATAACCACAAGATAAACTAGTAATAAATAAGACTCTAAATCAAAATTTAATAAAGGACCATAAAGTAATAAAATCATAAATAACCAAACATGCAGAAAGTGCCGTAATTTGTGAAACCCAGAAGCGAGAAAGAAGAGGAAAGCAGTTTTGGGACTTTCAGCATCAGAGGAACAACCTACAAAAAGAAGAATTCAAAAATTTCCAAAATTGGAAAACTAAATTCAGAAAAACTACGGAATCTTCAAATCCCCATAAAAGAAGAAAAATACGTCGTATCGCTGCAAATGAAGATGGAAAATCATCAGGAAGAGAAGGGCTTCAAAATGAAATCACCCAGAAGAAAATCGAGAGAAGCGAACGGAAGATATGAAGAAAAGGAGAATTCGCAAGTAAAAACTTAAGATTTTCAGGAATCAACGTGTGTCCAAGGTCGCGCGCACGAGAAGCATTCGACGCATGGAGAGGGAAACATACCAACCCTAACCAAAATTCACCATAAAACAATTAAACTAATAACAACTAATAATAATAGAAATAGATAATTCAAAGTAGAAAAAATAGCCAAATAATGTAAGGATAAGCCAAGAAGAGTTCATAAGTAGTGCAAATAAATAAAGAAACTTAAATAAATTGTGAAATAAAATAGTAACAAAAATCAATGAAGGTTGGCTACACTGTATGGCCTAAACTTTGGCGAGTTAACTTTCTTCAAGTTAATTCAGCAGTCTCGTATCAGCTCCAGGATAGATCACCCACTTTTACTCAAGACTGAAAAGGAAATCGTCGTGAAAATATATTGTCAGCATTCAGTACTTCGCCAGTTTATTAACGGTGCCCACAGACACAGTATAGGACAACCCGAAGTTCACGTGTGTAAGGTCTAGGTAGCGCTAGTAGTCATTTGCTATACACACTGAGACGGTTTGGGAAAACCCAAAAGTCTCAAGCCAATTTAACCCTTTTAGACCCAACTTATTTTTTTTGTTAAAAATCTTACTTTTCCTATATAACCTTGCTGTTTTACTTCTACTGGATAAGAAAAACACTCAATTACAATTTTTAAATTTTTATATATACCAAATAAATTATGTTCCCATTTGGGAACAACGGGATCAAATGGGGGGGTGGTTTAAAATTTTTTTTTTTGTACAATAACACAATTTATGTATGTTTACAACTCACAAAGCATATACATAAATGTTGTTTGCCAATATTAAACTTGTACATAAAATATATTAACTTAAAAGTACATGGAAATTTTAAAAAATACTGTAATTCATCTTCAATTTATGTATTTATGGTTTTTTGTGAAATAGTTCAAAACAATGAGTATGTAGAGCAATGTTACACTTTTTACACTTCATTCTAGCATTCTTTTTACACTGTCCACATCTCGTTTGTTTTTCATTGCTCACAATGATATGCTGTAGTCCATCAAAACGCACTTGCTCTGTTACCCGCTTGTCAACTGCACCAACTAGATGGCGGGGTCTGCCAATAACTGGGCGTTGTGAATACTTCTGCAAGTAAGCTAAGCTAATTGTTCTAGTAAAATTTAAAAGATCAAGCTGTTGTGGCTTAGCTTTTTCTACCCATCGATAGAGCTGCCAAGCATTGTTGACGGACACATTGAGTAAAAATGATAACAGTTGCCAATACCATTTTTTCCCTCTTATGTTTACTCTCATTTTTGCCACGTTCTCATCCATCCTGTCAACCCCACCCATATATAAATTATAAAGAACAACAGATGCAGGTTGATCTACATACACAAACTTTTTTAATGCTTGGCTGAAACGTTTTACTTTTGATATAGGCACAATCCCCCCCTTTGTTGAAGCCATAGTTACAACGTTATTGTCCATATAACGGACAAGTGTCACTCCTGAATCTTCATCTGTTACTGACTCACATGATCCCCTTACTTTTTTTGTCATAGCTTTAACTTCTGTAAGAGGTGCTCGTTCAGTGCGATTAGCCCTCAAAGTTCCAGTTGCATGAAATCCCTTTTTCTTGAGAGTTTCTAGTAATGTTACACTTGTGAAAAAGTTATCAAAGTATATACTATAATCTTTTCCAGGTACTTTATCAATAAGCTCCAATACAACTGACCCACCAAGTCCTAAATTAACATCATTAATACCTGTGTTACACCCTTCGTATAGCTTTGACTGTACTACATACCCTAGTCGTGTACAAAGACACCATGCCTTATAACCAAAACGAATAGGCTTGTTGTGCATATGTTGCTTACCCCCATGCCGTCCATAATAGGGTATCATGGATTCATCCACAGACAAGTTTACTTCATTGGGAAAATATTTTAGCCATTTCTCATTCAGCAGCTGCCAAAGGGGCATTACTTTTGCAAAACGGCTGTTGGATAAGTTATTATTGTCACACACATGAAGGTATTTCATAATTTGGGTGAAACGGTTGCGTGACATTGCATCTGATATTGCTTTATTGTTTGTATCAGGCCTTTCATCCCAATACATTCGTAATCTATGTACTTGGCTATAACCACTGATAAGTAATATGGATAAAAATACTCGCATCTCCTCTTTTTCAATCTTGAAAATTTCTTGTCCACTTTGGAGAGCATATAAGTTTGTAAACTTACAAATTAACTCAAGCACTTCGTCATCATAAAACAATTCAAAAAAATTAACAGGATCAATATTTTCAAATTTATCAAGCCATTCAGGAAGTTGAAATTCTTTTTCAGGTTCTAAATTAACATCTTTAGTCTTCCAATTACGCTCTTTAATAATTTTTTTCTTTTGTTTTTTCTTTAGGCCTACATTACTAGCCAGACGTTTCAAATTGCTGGACTGGGAACTAGTAGACGCATTATTGTTTAGGTTATCTGTGTGATAATTATCGTCTGTGGTAGAACTGCTCATTAGGTATAGTGTTAATATGTGCAGGTATTACCTCTTTAATGACTTCTCCATCTACAAAGTGTTTTACTGTAGCTTCAGCTTCGGAAAGGAGTATATTACCAGGAAGGCGATCCACATTATTATCATCTTCTTCTCCACTGTCCTCGTCAGATTGGTTTCCAGATGGAATAATAGTTATGTATCCAGATACAACATCATCATTTTCAAACAAAGCACTTGCAATTTCATCCAAAGTCAATCTAAAACAAAAACATAACCTTGTAAAAACCAATATAAAACCATAAAAAACCCCTACCCATTTGAACCCACTGTTCCCAAATGGGAACATTCATGTTTCAAACACAAATAATAATGTATTACAGTCAAAACATGAGTTATTTCATAGTGAATTTTGTAGATCAGCTAATTTAGTTATATGTTATTGCTATTCAATTAATATTACTAACACTTTTACTGTAAAAAACACTTACCTTTCTTGTGCAGTCATGGTAATGCAAACATAACCTCTTCAAATGCAATTCACCAACTGCTACAGCTGAAATTAGAGGGAATGCTATATCAGATGTTGTCAGGCTTGCCAACTGCTTACTGTCCAGCAAAGAATTTTACCACACTTCTGTCTCAGATATTTTTAATATATTTTCAAAGTTTTGTTCCCATTTGGGATCAGCGGGTCTAAAAGGGTTTAAACAGTTTAAATTCCCGCGATAAAGCCATGTAGATGGGGGACGAGGAGGAACGATGACGTCACGCCAACAGGTGCTAGACACTGCATGTTGATTCGTGAAAAGTCACTCTGCCTCGTTTCTTATTCTATTAAAATACTAAATTATTAAAATAAATTAATGTTCAGTAGAATCAACCGATAAATAATATCGAAAAATAAATTTAAAAGCAATTAAAACTAAAAAGTTATTCAAGTTTTTATAGGGGCTCAAAAACCTAAAATTTGGAAAAAACTTAAATTCAAAATTCAAAAAACGTAGAGTCATAACTCAAAGGGGAACTAACAATAATCACAAATAAAAAATATGAATTAATAATAATAAACAGGCGAGAATGGACTTAGAAAGTCATTCTTGGGGAGTTTTTTGGAATTTTTGAGTTGAAGGGGGGATTATTTAAAAAATAATAATAAGTACTATTGAAGAGACCACAATAGGGCACAATAATATGTACTTAGAATCAAATTTGAAAATAAAATAAGGGAGATATAATAATTACAAAAAGTAAAACTTTAAAGCCCAAAAGCGGTTAAATTAAAAGTTAAAGGGGAGAAATAACATTGTAATTATAGATATCTATTATGTAAAATTGTAAAACATCAAAGCAGAAATGATAATATATAATGGGGGGGTTTTTATGAACAAAAACTTATACGATAAAAACTTTGGGACTTCAAAGACGTATAACTCAAGAACAAAACGAGTTACGTGAAAAGTGCAAACAGAGTTTTTCGTCATAG
Source organism: Aphrophora alni (assembly GCA_963513935.1). NCBI lineage: Eukaryota > Metazoa > Arthropoda > Insecta > Hemiptera > Aphrophoridae > Aphrophora > Aphrophora alni. Next base: position 121,218,890 of record OY740767.1, on the reverse strand, counting down.
TAGAAGAGGAACAAGATTTCGTCAAAAGAATTTTGAAAAAGGACTTATCTCAAAATTTGAAAAGAAGAAAAACCAAATTTCGGGAAAAGGGCGATAACTCGCGAACGAAGCGTAGTAGAACGATGAATCAAGTTCCACAAGACCCACAAGATGGATAGGAAGAAGAATCCGAAAGGAACTTTAAAATCGGTTCGAGCGTTCGAAAGTTACAGCGAGTTGAACGAAAAAACGACCAAAGTAGAAATTTTCATGCAAAAACCTGTAAAGTGGCGCGCGCACCCTCAGTAGGAATCTAAAGTCTGAAACATCATATTGCCAACTTGGATCACAGATAACGTTGAAGAATAAATACAATAAATTATTAATTAAAAGGTGTTTTAATTAATAATAAAGGAAGAAAACTATTCATTAGTCAAAAAATATGACTAATAAAATATATAGTGTAAATATTTCAGACCAAAAGTGCCTGAAAACACGTAATAAGAAGAAAATACCTTTTTCCCTAAAAGGGAGGAAAATTGGCTCCAGGAAGTGGATTAATTCCCACGGAAAGGGAGACCGTAATTTATCTTTCGAAAGAAGGATACTTTTGATTTGGAATCGACGCAAAGTGGACGTTTCTTCGGCAACCGACTCTGAGCTGAGAGGAAAATTCAACTGTCACTCTACTTAACTGGACTTAGAATAATTTCTACTCTTATCGAACTTCAAGGCAACTTAGAAGAATTCGAGACCAGCATTCAACTACATAGCAGCTTACAGACTCTGGATCGAAAATATCATATCAACATCAGCCTAATTATACAACAAATTCCAAATCCAACTAGAACTTCTAATAAAGTGTGAAGGTATCTTATACTTAAGGAATAATTCGCAAATATTAACTTCATTTCAAATATAACGTCATTAGGGGAATTATTAAAAATTAAATTCATTTTTATACTTCTGCTTTGGTGTTGTAAATAATTAACAATTAAATACGACTTTTTCAGTACAGGAAAAACTGTTTGTGGTTCTGTCTGAAAAGTCAAGCGTTGTTATTTTTTGTTTACAATATAGAAAATATTACATTGGTAAATTTTGTCAAATATATAAATAGTTGTGTTGTTGTTTAATCAAATTTTTGGTGTTATTAAAGAAGTTTATGAATTCAACATTTTTACTGTGCAAAAGAGAAAAGAATATATAAATAATTCATTTCTAAATTTTGTTGTGTTTTCAATATATATCCATTCTGTATATGCTATTAACCTTGTTTAAATATAAATCTTATATGTGTGCTGTGGTAATATAATTTGAAAATTTTAAAAGTTATAATCAGAACTTAAGAGCCGATTTCTCCCAAAAGGCACGACCTTGGAGAGAGAGAGTGTTAATCTTAAGAAAGAGTCAAATAATCGAGCATTGAGATAAAATTCAGGGAATTTTGCGTAAATTAAAAGTTAGTAAGTTTATGAGGACAAGCTCATACTTACTAGAGCCAAGAGTTGCAAAATCTTTGATTGAAAAAGGTAGAAGTGAGCATCTTGGCCTTGCCCGCGCTTGCTCTGAGCAGAAAGGTTGTTCGCCCAATCGGTGGTGATCGTACAGCGAGTTTAAGAGTTCGTGATAAATAGCGTTCCAAAAAGGGAACAAAGAATCTTAAAATCGTGAGCGAAAGTAGGGTGGTAAGTGACGCTGCAACGATACGGGGCACGGACTAAAAACACCACCGTAAGGAAGGGAGCGGAGCGTGGCAACACTTGCCTAGTTTTGATTGGCAGTTGGCACAGTGGAAGAGTTCAAGTAATATGAAATAAGATGTTTAGCAGTGGAAAATGTATGGTAAACTTATGTTCTATGTTCATTAAATAAAAAAGTTAAGTCAAGTGTCTTTTCATGTTAGGGTTATGTTTAGTAACTAGACATAATGCAATAGTTTCTATGCACCTTCCTACATTCGCCATGAAGCTTTGGATAAGTTTATTTTATTTCCATAAAATGTTTTTATTGAACTACTAACAACCTAAAGATTCACAACTTGTGGAAATTAATTTTATACAACTTAGAACATTAAAAAAATAAAACTGTATAGGACTACAATTCAAGCCTAAAAGTGCTACTTTTGTACAAGCCTAGAATATTCTCGCTTAAGTCCTACATAATTATAACTTTTTCATTACCCAGAACAATTGATACAACTGTTCCCATAATAGGCCATCTATATTTAAGGATTGTAATAGGCTATGCACTGCATGCCTCTATTAAGGCCCATGAGAAAAATATTTAATTAGGCATCACCTCTATATTATTTCTTGGGCTGTTTTTAAATAAACAAGGTTAAGTTATGGCTTAGGCCTAATTTGCCTTTTACAAGATTCAATTAGCCAATTTTTCTTAATTGAAAAATGTAGAGTAGGGACCTATAGGTTCTAAAAGGTAATTAGGCTACATTTTTTTGTTTAGACATTTTAAAATAGCATAATGCATAGACAACATAATAAATCTCTAATTCCGAAAGCACACATTAAAAACAAATCTTGTTGAAATAATTTTTTTATTGAAATCTATGACATCTAAAGGTAATATGACCAATAATAAATTCAATAAAGATGGAAACAATTCTAAATATCTTAAAGAAATTATAAAATTAACATTTTACTATGTATTTTGTCATATGTTAGCCTACATTCCGTAATTCTTCTTAACTGTATGCAGTATTAGGCCTATAGTATTTTGTCCTGTTCTGAAAAATCGACTTGTTTCATAGCTATGATATTGGTTTCATTATGTATGATGAGAATGGAGATTTAGGACAGACACGTTATAATTAATCACAGTTGTTGCCTTAAAGGAAAGAAATAGTTTATCGTGTTGAGGATTAAATTAGAATCAAGATATACCAAACTAATTACGAATGGGTATATTTTTTAGTGCACCAACTAATAATTATAAAATTACTGCAACAAATTGGATTAGAACCAAGATTTACCAAATTAACTAGAAATGCGTTTATCCTAATTCATCAGTTGATTCGAAAAAAACAAAAACAAAAGAGAATTAAATTACAGACAATATTTACTAAAGTAATTGTAAATGTGTTTGTTTCTGCATCAGTGGACTAAAAATCTAGGTAGAAATAAAATTAGAATCAACATTTAACATTTTAACTTACATTTTTAAACCGTATTGTTTTAAAACTAAATAACTTCATCAGTATTTGAATGTACATTATAACATAACCTGGAAGAACCTAGCTTATTTGTAGAGTTTTTGGTAAACAAAAACATAACTTAGATTAGATTAATGGTAGAAGCAAGAATCACTCCAAATAGGTTAGGTAATAAACAAAAGGAATAGAAATAAAGCCACGCTCATGCGTAATAAGATGTTTATTTATTGTTTCTCTTTATTTTGTGGAAATAATTGTTACGTATGAATAACAGGTCATACATCACGCAGAGGGATTAATGTTCTCATTTTTAAAGTTTAACTTGAAGCAAAATTGCCTTGAAGAGTAGGCATATGTATGTTTATAAACATTATAAATTACTGTTTATAGGGACCAATGTAACTTTATTTTCTAATCTGCAGATAGTCGTAATTAAGTTTAGGCCTAAACCTCAATTATTGTGATATTGAAACTTATAATTAAACAACAAGCATGTAAAACCTTAACGCATGCACAGTCCTAATTTGTTTGAATTTGACAAATATGTTTAATAGATCAGAATGAGGTGGCATTAATATCCCTTACAATTCAGTTTAGAAGTTAATAATTTTTTTCTCTCAACTGGTTAGAACTGTTTCTGCCAATTATGTCTGTTGAATGTATTACATTTAGTCATTGTAGATTTTAAAAAATATATTTAATCAAGATACTATACAAATGTATTTTTTTTTCAGAATTACCTAAATCTAAGTTTCAAGAATAACACCTTAATGTTATGAATAATCTATACATAAATTATGCTTTACCTAGGTATTAAATTTAAAAGAAAATGAATTGGATAATCTAGCTCAATTTCTTGGCCACAATATACGAACGAGTCCATAGGCAATATTACCGCATGCCAGAAGAAATGGTCCAAAAAACACAAATTAGCAAAATACTAATGACTTTAGAACAAGGACGATTAAGAGAAATGAATGGAAAATCTTTGTCTGAAATAGACATTGAAATGAAAGACACTACTAGTAAACAAAAATCAATAGCTGTTGTAGATGATACATTATACAAAGATTCTGATGAATCTGACGACTCAAACTCGGAGCTTTTTATGTTAAAAAACCTTCCAGTTAATACTGTCAATGAAAACAGTAAAAACAAATAGGCGTATGACCAGGAACAATCATAATTCCATCTTAGAATTTGAAAGTTCTTACATTGAAAAGACAGAAAATAACAATTGTAACAAAAGAAAAAACACAGGTAGCAAATCAGAATCTGAATTCTCTGATTTTGAAGCACCAGGAAAACAGTTGAAAAAACAGAAAGGGAGAGGCATACGAAGGAAAAATTGTGTTAAATTTAGCTGGACCGATAGTGACTTGGAAATTGTGAATAAATTCTTTTTAAAAAGTATTTTATGTAAAAAAGTTCTGGGAAAAAAAGATTATGACAGTTTTATCAAAATATATCCGCAATTTGAAGAGAGAGGTTGGAGTAAAATAAAATGGTGTGTATACAATTTGATTAAAAAAAAAGTAACAATTGTGGAATAACTTAGAAGTAAATTAAAATAACTGAGAATTTTCTTGACTTTTTGAAGACTGTACCAATTTAATTAATTAAATAATCAAATTATAACTGTATAAGTATTATAGTAAAGTGGTAGTTGTTTGTTTATTACTACAAAAACAATTGTTCTCTAAGAAGTTCTCAAAATTATTAAGTTATTTCTTTCTTGAAGACAGTTAACTTATATGATTTTGTTATTTAGGTCTATGAACTTATATAGAAATCATGTTTGCCAGTAAGTTAAAAAAATGTTCATGTACCAATAATAAAGTTACATTTTTATTAATATACTAGGAATCTTGTTTGAAAAAAAGTTTTAAAATTGTTCTTGTACAAAACGATTAAGTTTTATTTGCATTACTATACTAGGAATAATGTTTGCAAAAAAGTTATAAATTGTTCATGTACCAATGATAAAGTTTCATTTTTTTAATATACTAAGAATCATGTTTGCAAAAGAATAATAAAATTGTTCATGTACCAAATGATAAAAAATTGTTATTGCCTTAGCTCGATAAAAACTTATTGGATTCATAATTTGTAGGTTTCATTGACAACCTGTTTTAGTTGTAGACGGTAGAAATTAAAAGTATTGAAGGTTTTTCTAAAAAATGAACTGTTGGTCAATCGTGACCAAAAACTATTCTCAGAGTTATTACACTAACAGGGATAAATATAGTTTGTTATAATGTATAGATTTATGTAGTGAAATAATAAATATGACATATGTATTATTTTTGCATTAAAACTATTAAAAACCAAACTATTAGGTAAACCAATTTTAACGTAGGCTTACATTACTATTATTAATTTTTTTCATTAATGCAGACTTTTTGTATTTCTATTTTATATAAAGTTTTTTTTCTGCAACTCAATATATAATTGACTATATTTTTCTCAATTTCGATATTTTTATTTTATGTACTCTAATTTACACCAATAAGTTTACTCTGATAATGATTTTAATTAATTTCTTTGATATAATATATTTTATATAAATTAATTTACCTCAATTCACACTCAGTAATATTGTGTATATGTGAATTATCCCCCCCCCCCATAAACGTCTTTTTATCTTTTTTACTTGGCTTGTAGATTTTTTTCTTTTATTGGATGATAGGAATTAAAATTCTCTAACTGTGCAGATAGTTATTTATATGTTTGTAATCCAATTATATTCTGAATATGTAGGTTATGGCAGAATAAAACCCCTGCTTTTTGGTTCGGGTAATTTTGTTTTATATGGTAATAAATTCTTGCTTTTCAAAAATCATTAATGATAGACTTTGAACATTTTTTGAATCTCTGGCGATATCAATATATTTGTATTATTTATTTTTCAAACATGCTAATTTATGGTTTAAGACCTTATATTTTCTCGTAGGTCATTGCATACTTCTGACATTTCAATATAAATGGAGATAATATTTTTATAAGGTCATACAAGAAAACTTTTTTTTTACATACATTATTATTTGTTAGGTGTATTCAGTTGCAATAAATTATATAAATATATTCAGATGTTCGGTATTTATCTAAATATTCCCGATTTGTTTTATGACGGACGAGCTAACGGTCAAGCCGTTGGCGAACTCAAAAAATAAACACAACATTTGTGTTTAGATAAAAAAAAAATAATAAAAAAAAATATTTTTAAATACATGAATTGTAAGAAACTAAAATTTTGATGACGGACATACCATTCTCAAAAAATAAGTTCAGCAACAGAAAATACACAAGAATTTTAATTTAACTGGTTAAATTCGATCATTCTAAAGTTGTTGGGCTCGGACAGATGGAATAACGGACCGACCGTTGATCAAACCGAAATGTGAATTCAATATTTGAGTTCAGTGACAAAAAATACATAAGAATATAGTCTGTTTAATTCGGTCATTCTAAAATTGTTGGCGCCGGACAGACGGACTAACAGACAAACCGTTAGTCAAACCGAAAAAAAAATGCAATATTTGAGTTCAATGACAAAAAATACATAGGAATATAGTCTGTTAAATTTGAGCAGCCTAACGTTGTTGGCGTCGGACGGACTAACAGACGAACCGTTGGTCAAATCGAAAAATAAATGCAACATTTGATTTCAATGACAAAAAATACACAAGAATATACATTTTAATTTTTAATTTCGAACATTGCACAAATATTGATGGTTGTGATTATTCCGAATGCTTTAGATATGTGGGAAATGGTTCTGTTACAGGTAAGGGGCTACAAGTTAGTGAGACATTTAAACTCCTCATAAAGGTTTACACAAAAGGCTCACAAAGTCTCACACATATCCTCGCAAAACAGTTAACACAAAAACCGTTATAGCCCTCTAAAAATAGTGTAGGACACATTAAAAAAAAATAATATTTCAACAAATAAACTTTGGCACTCCTAGCAACTCATAAATATCATGAAATTTGTTAATTGCCACATATAGATGGAATCACTTTAAACCGATTTATAACACCTTTCTCACAAGGGTCGTAGGGTACACACATCCTCACAACGGTACCAATACACGTATGTGTGTGTGTGTGTGTGTTTGTGTGTGTGTGTGTGTGTGTGTGTGTGTGTGTGTGTGTGTTTGTGTGTGTGTGTGTGTGTGTGTGTGTGTGTGTTTGTGTGTGTGTGTGTGTGTGTGTGTGTGTGTGTGTGTGTGTGTGTTTGTGTGTGTGTGTGTGTGTGTGTGTGTGTGTGTGTGTGTGTGTGTGTGTGTGTGTGTGTGTGTGTTTGTGTAGGTGTGTATGTGTGTGTGTGTGTGTAGTGAGGCGGTTTGGAAAAAGCCAAACGTCTCAAGTCCATTTAAAACAAGTTAAATTGCCGCGCTAAACCTTGTAGAGTGGGGACGAGGTGGGGCGATGACGTCACGCCAGCTCGAGAGCAAACTTGCTTGTTCGGACGTGAAAAGTCAAACTGCCTTAGTTCCTATTTTATTAAGAAACTAAATTATTAATATAAATAAATATTCAGTAGAGTCAACCGACCAATAATATCGAAGAATAAATTTAAAATCACATAAAACAAAAAAGTTATTCAAGTTTTTAGAAGGGCTCAAAAACCTAAAATTTGGAAAAAGAATAAATTCAAAATTCAAAAATCGTAGAGTCATAACCAAGTGGGGAAGTAACAATAATCACAAATAAAAAATATGAATTAATAATAATTAACAGGTGAGAATGGACTTAGAAAGTCATTCTTGGGGAGTTTTTTGGAATTTTTGAGTTGAAGGGGGGGATCATTTAAAAAATAATAATAAGTACTATTGTAGAGACCACAATAGGGCACAATAATAGGTACTTAGAATCAAATTTGAAAGTAAAATAAGGGAGATATAATAATTACAAAACGTAAAACTTCAAAGCCCAAAAGCGGGTAAAATAAACGTTAAAGGGGTAAAGTAACATGATAATTATATGTATTTAGTATGTAAAATGGTAAAACACCAAAGCAGAAGTAATAATATATAATGGGGGGGTTTTTATGAACATAAACTCATACGACACAAACTTAAGGACTTCAAAGGCGAATAACTCGACAACCAAACGAGTTATGGGAAAAGTACAAACATAGTTTTTCGTCGTAGTAGAAGAGGAACAAGATTTCGTCAAAAGAATTTTGAGAAAGGACTTATCTCAAAATTTGAAAAGGGGAAAAATCAAATTTCAGGAAAAGGGCGATAACTCGCGAACGAAGCGTAGTAGAGCGATGAATCAAGTTCCACAAGACCCACAAGATGGAAAGGAAGAAGAATCCGAAAGGAACTTTAAAATCGGTTCGAGCGTTCGAAAGTTATAGCGAGTTGAACGAAAAAACGTCAAAAGTAGAGAATTCATGCAAAAACATGAACAGTTGCGCGCGCATCTTCAAGCAGAGTCTAAAGTCAGAATCATCATGTTGCCAACATGGATCAAAGATAACGTTAAAGAAAAAATACTATAAATTATTAATTAAAAGGTGTTTTAATTAATAAATAAGGAAGAAAACTATTCATTAGTCAAAAAATAGGACTAATAAAACATATAGTGTAAATATTTCAGACCAAAAGGGCCTGAAAACACATAATATATGGAAAATACCTTTTTCCCAAAAAGGGAGAAAAATTGGCTCCAGAAAAGTGGATTAATTCCCACTGACAGGGAGACCGAGTTTTAATCGTCGAAAGACGATTACTTTTGATTTGGAATCGACGCTGAAAGGACGTTTCTTCTGCAACCGACTCTGAGCTGAGAGGAAGATTCAACTGTCACTCTACTAATTGGACTTAGAATAATTTCAACTTTAATCGATCTTCAAGGCGACTTAGAAGAATTCGAGACCAGCATTCAACTACTTAGCAGCTTACAGACTCTGGATAGAAAACATCACATCACTATCATCTTAATAATACAACAAATTCCAAATCCAACTAGAACTTCTATTAAAGTGTGAAGGTATCTTATACTTAAGGAATAATTCGCAAATATTAACTTCTTTTCAAATATAACGTCATTAGGGGAATTATTAAAAATTAAATTCATTTTTAAACCTCTGCTTTGGTGTTGATAATAATTAATAATTTAAATACGACTTTTTCAGTACAGGAAAAACTGTTTGTGGTTCTGTCTGGAAAGTCAAGCGCTTTTATTTTTGTTTAATATATAGATAATCTTACATTAATTAATGTTGTTAAATAAATAAATAGTTGTGTTATTGTTCAATTAAATTGTTTTGTGTGGTTAAAAAAGTTTTGAATATAAAATTTTTCTGTGGAAAAGAGGAGATAATATACAAATAATTCATTTCTAAATTTTGTTGTGTTTTTTATAAATCCATTCTGTGTATGCTATTAACTTTCTTTTAACATAAATTTTATATATATGTGCTCTGGTAATATAATTTGAAAATTTTAAAAAGTTATCATCAGAACTTAAGAGCCGATTTCTTCCAAAAGGCACGACCTTGGAGAGAGAGAGAGTTAGTCTTAAAAAAGTTAAATAATCGAGCATTGAGATAAAATTCAGGGAATTTTGCGTTAATTAAAATTTAGTAAGTTTATGAGGACAAGCTCATACTTATTAGAGCCAAGAGTTGCAAAATCTTTGATTTAAAAAAGTAAAAGTGAGCATCTTGGCCTTGCCCGCGCCTGCTCTGAAAAGAAAGGTGGTTCGCCCAGTCGGTGGTGATCGTACAGCGAGTTTAAGAGTTCGTGATAATAGTGTTCCAAAAAAGGGAACAAGAATCATAAATTCGCGTGAAAGCAGCAAAGAATAGCGGCGTAGCAAGTGGCGTTCCAACGTGGGGCAAGAAGAACCCTACTCGAACTCACTACAGTAACGCCGAAAAGAATAGCGGCGTGGCAAGTGGCGCCCAATAGCGTGGAGCACGAAAAGGCAAAGTTTTGGAACAAATTTTCAAAATTTTGAATTTTTTAGTGTTTCATACGAACGAGAATATCTTAAGTTCTGATATAATTGATATGTACATGTGTGTTAGTAATAAGTTGTGCTGGTAATTACAACGACAAATATACTAAATTGCAAGAATAATAATAATTAAAAGTAGAGTCCAAATTAAACCGAAATTTAAATTTTTTAACTAATCAATAAAATCAAGTGAATAAGTGAAGTGAAAATGGGACCAGCGAAAGATCCAGCAAAACAGGAGGGTTCAAAGGAACAGGAGACAGAAATGCAGAAAATGGTGAGGTACCTGAACCAAATGGAGGATAGAAGGAAGCAAGAGAGAGAACAGGACAAAGCAGAACAACAGAGAAAAGAAAAGGAGAAGGAAGACGAGGACAAATTAAGAAGATTAGAAGAAAGAATCGAGAGAAACCAGGAGAAGGAAGAAATGGAATCATTACGAAAGAAGGAGAAAGAAGAGATGGAGGCCAAGCAGTTGAAGGAAAAGGAAGAAGCGGAGGCCAAGCAGATCCAAATAGAAGCCAGATGGATGAAGAGAGATGAAGAGATGGAAGCCAAAAGGAAGCAAGAAAAGGAGGAGATGGAAGCCAAATGGATCCAAATGGATGTACTACGGAAACAGGAAAAAGAAGAGGTGGAGGCCAGACGGAAGCAGGAGAGGGAAGAAATGGAAGCAAGATGGAAGCAGGAGAGAGAAGAGAGGATGAAGAGAGAGGAAGAAATGGAAACGAAACGCATCCAAAGGGAAGACGCCCGAAAACAGGAAATAGGGAAATATATGGAGGAAATTAAGGAATCTATAGATAGTAATATGGCCGAAAATACGAGGCGAATAGAAACTTGTGAAGAAAAAGTGGAAGAGTGCGTAGGGGAAATAAAAAAAATGACGGACAGTTTAAAGGAACAGGGAAAGTCGACTATAGAAATTGGGGAGAAAGTTAAAAAATTAGAAGTTAAAATTAGGGAAGTTGCCAAAATTAAGGAAACCGGTGGTAATGCTAAGAATATAATTTATTTAGATAGGGCAAATTTAGAGTCAAAAACTATAGAATTTTGGGGAAATTCAAGAGAAAATCCTGTGCAATTTTTGAAACAAATTGAGGAGGTATTCCAAGAAATAAATCCCGTGATGGAAGAAAGTGATAAATTGAAAGTAGTGGAGAAAAAATTGAAAGGAGCTGCCATGGAATGGTGGGAAATAATCAAGCGAGATACAGAAGAATATAGCCAGTTTAAATTGTTATTTTTAGAGCATTATTGGGGTTATCAAACGCAACAAGTAGTTAGGAATCAGATAGAAAACCATAGATATAATCCTAACGGAAATATGAGTAGGGTCGATTATTTTTGTAAAATGGTACGAAAGGCCGAATATTTGGAACCCAAAATTCCGGAAGAGTTCCTTATATACCAACTAATGAGGCATTTCGACCAAAAAGTTCAATTAGCGTGTATTGGTAGGGCTAGTGAGCATTTGGAGGACGCTATCAAGTTTTTGAGGACCATTGAAAACGTAGACGGAATGACGAGAGAAGTTCGCCGACCAGATAGTTTCGAAAGGAGGGACGGACCACAAAGAGATCAAAATTTCAGGCAAAGGAATCAAGACTACTCAAAACCATCCCAAAACCCCAACCCTCGATCCTATGGTCAAACCCAGAATAAACCTCAACCACAAATACCTCAAAACCCTGGTCCTTCAAATCAAAAATTCCCGCCCAAGGTCACAAAAAACTAAAATACGAGATCTCAAGGCAAAATTTTTGGCAGAAAAAGGATAATACAAACGGAATTGAGATCGACGATAAAACCAAATTTAGCAAACTTAAAAGGGGGGATCAGAAAATAAATAAAATTAAATTGGGGATTTTAAACACAGAAATTAAGAAAGATTTAATGGAGGAAAGAGATAATAAAATTTTAAATAGTGAAGTTTACGAAAAATGTCCGGAAATAGGGATAGAAATCGAAAATATAAAAGTAAATATGTCCATTGACACCGGAGCTCAAATGTCCTGTGTGCAAGAGGATTTTTATAAACATGTGCTTAAAAATAGGAACGATAAAATCATGGAATTACCAGTTGTAAATACGGAAATGGTGACAGCGATAAAAAGCCAACGACAGAAGATTAAATTACAGGCATTATTGGAGATTAGAATAAATAACCAAGCAATAAGAGGGGTATTTATGGTGGTACCAAAGCTGGAAAGCAAAATTATAATGGGTTGTGATTTAATGTGCAAATATCGAAGTCGAATTAATATGGAAAAGGGTTTCCTACAACTGGTAAAGGAAAATGAATTTATTGTTGTAGATTTTCTTAAGGAGAATAAGATATTAAGATTGAGCAATAAAAACGCGCAGAACGAACATCAAAATGGCGGCGAAACCGGTAAAATGGTAGAGTCGTCAGCTGCAAATAAAGGAGGCTCAAATTCGTATAAGCGAGTGTCAGGGGCTTATACGTTGTCTACCAAAATGCCGGTAGACATAAAACCAAAAGCAAAGGACGTGTCTAGACTGAAATGTGACTATACCGGAGGTGACAAAGAGTGTAAGAATAGGGTGAGCCAGTTTTTTGCAAAAAGTAATAATAAAGAAGTGCTTAGAAAAGCGGAGGATAGGAGATTAAGATTGAGCAAAAGCGACGCGCAGACCGAACATCAAAATGGCGGCGAAACCGGTAAAATGGTAGAGTCGTCAGCAGCGAATAATGGAGGCTCAAATTCGCACAAGCGAGCAAAAGGGGCTTGTGTGTTGGCCGTTAAAATGCCTACGGACCTAAAACAAAAAGCAAAGGACGTGTCTAGACCGAGTAGTGACAAATCAGAAAGTGGTCAAAAGCGAGGAAGCAAGTTAAGTGCAAGGAAGGAATCGGCGAAGAGGAAAAATGCAAATTTTAACAATGATGAAGTGCTGTTAAAAGCGTGGGATAAAGGTAACCAATTAATTAATAAAGAAGAAGGGCTGAAAGGAGCGGAGAATAAAGGAAATAAAAATGTGCCAAAGGCAATAATCGACGAAAATAATAAAATAATACAATACGACGAAAATTTGCAAAATAACTCTGAAAACGATTCAGAACTTACACAAAACAGATTCGAAGCCAGAGACGGGAGTGATTGGAGAGCTATAATACAAATGGCGGATCCGGAAAGACAAAATGGACGAAATTTAAGGTATCGAAAGAAGAAAGTTAAATTCAAAAATTCTACGAAGTGTAAGATGAAAGAATGGAGGCCCGAAGGGAAAGTAATATTTAAATGTGAAGGACTAAGGAGATATTAATAGAACGTAAGAAATTTCATGAATAAAATGTATAAGTTGTAATGTTTAAAAGTTGTAATATGTAAAGTGTAGAAGCGAGTGAGGTAAAAGGGAAATAACGGACTCTCAGCTGATTAAAAGAAGGTAGCCTAGGTCAGTGATTAACCGGAAAAGTCCCGAATAAATTCCTAAGTGTACAAGGTCAGGAGAGTAGCGGTAACACGCATCTGCAGGCCGCACCTGAATAAACAAAGTATAGACGAGGAGGTGAAGGGGAGGACCGGACGTCAATCAACCAATATTGACAGACTGCTTGTCCAACAAATTAGCAGAGGGGATAGGAATGAATGGATGTTTAAATGTGTACTGTTTTGTTTTTTATTAATGAGAGATTCCGATAGATTAAATATTTTTCTTTTTAACTGCAATTAGGATAGAAATCGTTGTAGTTACCAAGTACTTTATATAAATGTAGGCATAGTTTTAAATTCAACCAAAGCAGATAAATATAATCATATAAGACGAATTATTCCTTATATAAATGTAATATGTTTTGTGTGTGATAATGTGTGTATTTACAGCAAGGACGTTTAGATGAAACGGCTGTAATGGACTATAAGAACGCTTAAGCAAATTTGTATGTATACCAAAATAAATAACATGTGTTTTGAATATATAAATATTATACTATCATGAATAAAATGTGTTTTGAATATATAAATATTATACTATCATGAATAAAATGTGTTTTGAATATATAAATATTATACTATCATAAATAACATGTGTTTTGAATATATAAATATTATACTATCATGAATAAAATGTGTTTTGAATATATAAATATTATACTATAATGAATAAAATGTGTTTTGAGTATATCAAAATATGAAATGATGGAGGAGATGTTTTTTAGATATAAATAAATGTGTTTATATAAGTTGTTAGGTTAATATGTCAAACTTTATGTTGATGATTAATAGAGATGATAAATAAATAGTTAATATGAAATGTGATATGTCGAAAAAGGGGTTTAATACTAAAATTTTAGTTTTTTTTTAAAAAATGAAAAATAGGAATTTTTCATTTTTACCGAAAATTTTAGTTCAAAGGGGGGATTTTGAGGCGGTTTGGAAAAAGCCAAACGTCTCAAGTCCATTTAAAACAAGTTAAATTGCCGCGCTAAACCTTGTAGAGTGGGGACGAGGTGGGGCGATGACGTCACGCCAGCTCGAGAGCAAACTTGCTTGTTCGGACGTGAAAAGTCAAACTGCCTTAGTTCCTATTTTATTAAGAAACTAAATTATTAATATAAATAAATATTCAGTAGAGTCAACCGACCAATAATATCGAAGAATAAATTTAAAATTACATAAAACAAAAAAGTTATTCAAGTTTTTAGAAGGGCTCAAAAACCTAAAATTTGGAAAAAGAATAAATTCAAAATTCAAAAATCGTAGAGTCATAACCAAGTGGGGAAGTAACAATAATCACAAATAAAAAATATGAATTAATAATACTGTAATTAACAGGTGAGAATGGACTTAGAAAGTCATTCTTGGGGAGTTTTTTGGAATTTTTGAGTTGAAGGGGGGATCATTTAAAAAATAATAATAAGTACTATTGTAGAGACCACAATAGGGCACAATAATAGGTACTTAGAATCAAATTTGAAAATAAAATACGGGAGATATAATAATTACAAAACGTAAAACTTCAAAGCCCAAAAGCGGGTAAAATAAACGTTAAAGGGGTAAAGTAACATGATAATTATATGTATTTAGTATGTAAAATGGTAACACACCAAAGCAGAAGTAATAATATATAATGGGGGGGTTTCTATGAACATAAACTCATACGACACAAACTTAAGGACTTCAAAGGCGAATAACTCGACAACCAAACGAGTTATGGGAAAAGTACAAACATAGTTTTTCGTCGTAGTATAAGAGGAACAAGATTTCGTCAAAAGAATTTTGAGAAAGGACTTATCTCAAAATTTGAAAAGGGGAAAAATCAAATTTCAGGGAAAGGGCGATAACTCGCGAACGAAGCGTAGTAGAGCGATGAATCAAGTTCCACAAGACCCACAAGATGGAAAGGAAGAAGAATCCGAAAGGAACTTTAAAATCGGTTCGAGCGTTCGAAAGTTATAGCGAGTTGAACGAAAAAACGTCAAAAGTAGAGATTTTCATGCAAAAACATGAACAGTTGCGCGCGCATCTTCAAGCAGAGTCTAAAGTCAGAATCATCATGTTGCCAACATGGATCAAAGATAACGTTAAAGAAAAAATACTATAAATTATTAATTAAAAGGTGTTTTAATTAATAAATAAGGAAGAAAACTATTCATTAGTCAAAAAATAGGACTAATAAAACATATAGTGTAAATATTTCAGACCAAAAGGGCCTGAAAACACATAATATATGGAAAATACCTTTTTCCCAAAAAGGGAGAAAAATTGGCTCCAGAAAAGTGGATTAATTCCCACTGACAGGGAGACCGAGTTTTAATCGTCGAAAGACGATTACTTTTGATTTGGAATCGACGCTGAAAGGACGTTTCTTCTGCAACCGACTCTGAGCTGAGAGGAAGATTCAACTGTCACTCTACTAATTGGACTTAGAATAATTTCAACTTTAATCGATCTTCAAGGCGACTTAGAAGAATTCGAGACCAGCATTCAACTACTTAGCAGCTTACAGACTCTGGATAGAAAACATCACATCACTATCATCTTAATAATACAACAAATTCCAAATCCAACTAGAACTTCTATTAAAGTGTGAAGGTATCTTATACTTAAGGAATAATTCGCAAATATTAACTTCTTTTCAAATATAACGTCATTAGGGGAATTATTAAAAATTAAATTCATTTTTAAACCTCTGCTTTGGTGTTGATAATAATTAATAATTTAAATACTACTTTTTCAGTACAGGAAAAACTGTTTGTGGTTCTGTCTGGAAAGTCAAGCGCTTTTATTTTTGTTTAATATATAGATAATCTTACATTAATTAATGTTGTTAAATAAATAAATAGTTGTGTTATTGTTCAATTAAATTGTTTTGTGTGGTTAAAAAAGTTTTGAATATAAAATTTTTCTGTGGAAAAGAGGAGATAATATACAAATAATTCATTTCTAAATTTTGTTGTGTTTTTAATATAAATCCATTCTGTGTATGCTATTAACTTTCTTTTAACATAAATTTTATATATATATGTGCTCTGGTAATATAATTTGAAAATTTTAAAAAGTTATCATCAGAACTTAAGAGCCGATTTCTTCCAAAAGGCACGACCTTGGAGAGAGAGAGAGTTAGTCTTAAAAAAGTTAAATAATCGAGCATTGAGATAAAATTCAGGGAATTTTGCGTTAATTAAAATTTAGTAAGTTTATGAGGACAAGCTCATACTTATTAGAGCCAAGAGTTGCAAAATCTTTGATTTAAAAAAGTAAAAGTGAGCATCTTGGCCTTGCCCGCGCCTGCTCTGAAAAGAAAGGTGGTTCGCCCAGTCGGTGGTGATCGTACAGCGAGTTTAAGAGTTCGTGATAATAGTGTTCCAAAAAAGGGAACAAGAATCTTAAATTCGCGTCGAAGCAGAACAGAATAGCGGCGTGACAAGTGGCGTTCCAACGTGGGGCAAGAAGAACCCTACTCGAACACACTAACGCGGAGAGAAGCGGCGCGGCAGTGTGTGTGATTGTGTGTGTGTGTGTTGAGGCGGTTTGGAAAAAGCCAAACGTCTCAAGTCCATTTAAAACAAGTTAAATTGCCGCGCTAAACCTTGTAGAGTGGGGACGAGGTGGGGCGATGACGTCACGCCAGCTCGAGAGCAAACTTGCTTGTTTGGACGTGAAAAGTCAAACTGCCTTAGTTCCTATTTTATTAAGAAACTAAATTATTAATATAAATAAATATTCAGTAGAGTCAACCGACCAATAATATCGAAGAATAAATTTAAAATTACATAAAACAAAAAAGTTATTCAAGTTTTTAGAAGGGCTCAAAAACCTAAAATTTGGAAAAAGAATAAATTCAAAATTCAAAAATCGTAGAGTCATAACCAAGTGGGGAAGTAACAATAATCACAAATAAAAAATATGAATTAATAATAATTAACAGGTGAGAATGGACTTAGAAAGTCATTCTTGGGGAGTTTTTTGGAATTTTTGAGTTGAAGGGGGGATCATTTAAAAAATAATAATAAGTACTATTGTAGAGACCACAATAGGGCACAATAATAGGTACTTAGAATCAAATTTGAAAATAAAATACGGGAGATATAATAATTACAAAACGTAAAACTTCAAAGCCCAAAAGCGGGTAAAATAAACGTTAAAGGGGTAAAGTAACATGATAATTATATGTATTTAGTATGTAAAATGGTAACACACCAAAGCAGAAGTAATAATATATAATGGGGGGGTTTCTATGAACATAAACTCATACGACACAAACTTAAGGACTTCAAAGGCGAATAACTCGACAACCAAACGAGTTATGGGAAAAGTACAAACATAGTTTTTCGTCGTAGTATAAGAGGAACAAGATTTCGTCAAAAGAATTTTGAGAAAGGACTTATCTCAAAATTTGAAAAGGGGAAAAATCAAATTTCAGGGAAAGGGCGATAACTCGCGAACGAAGCGTAGTAGAGCGATGAATCAAGTTCCACAAGACCCACAAGATGGAAAGGAAGAAGAATCCGAAAGGAACTTTAAAATCGGTTCGAGCGTTCGAAAGTTATAGCGAGTTGAACGAAAAAACGTCAAAAGTAGAGATTTTCATGCAAAAACATGAACAGTTGCGCGCGCATCTTCAAGCAGAGTCTAAAGTCAGAATCATCATGTTGCCAACATGGATCAAAGATAACGCTAAAGAAAAAATACTATAAATTATTAATTAAAAGGTGTTTTAATTAATAATTAAGGAAGAAAACTATTCATTAGTCAAAAAATAGGACTAATAAAACATATAGTGTAAATATTTCAGACCAAAAGGGCCTGAAAACACATAATATATGGAAAATACCTTTTTCCCAAAAAGGGAGAAAAATTGGCTCCAGAAAAGTGGATTAATTCCCACTGACAGGGAGACCGAGATTTAACCGTCGAAAGACGATTACTTTTGATTTGGAATCGACGCTTAAAGGACGTTTCTTCTGCAACCGACTCTGAGCTGAGAGGAAGATTCAACTGTCACTCTACTAATTGGACTTAGAATAATTTCAACTTTAATCGATCTTCAAGGCGACTTAGAAGAATTCGAGACCAGCATTCAACTACTTAGCAGCTTACAGACTCTGGATAGAAAACATCCCATCACTATCATCTTAATAATACAACAAATTCCAAATCCAACTAGAACTTCTATTAAAGTGTGAAGGTATCTTATACTTAAGGAATAATTCGCAAATATTAACTTCTTTTCAAATATAACGTCATTAGGGGAATTATTAAAAATTAAATTCATTTTTAAACCTCTGCTTTGGTGTTGATAATAATTAATAATTTAAATACGACTTTTTCAGTACAGGAAAAACTGTTTGTGGTTCTGTCTGGAAAGTCAAGCGCTTTTATTTTTGTTTAATATATAGATAATCTTACATTAATTAATGTTGTTAAATAAATAAATAGTTGTGTTATTGTTCAATTAAATTGTTTTGTGTGGATAAAAAAGTTTTGAATATAAAATTTTTCTGTGGAAAAGAGGAGATAATATACAAATAGTTCATTTCTAAATTTTGTTGTGTTTTTAATATAAATCCATTCTGTGTATGCTATTAACTTTGTTTTAACATAAATTTTATATATATGTGCTCTGGTAATATAATTTGAAAATTTTAAAAAAGTTATCATCAGAACTTAAGAGCCGATTTCTCCCAAAAGGCACGACCTTGGAGAGAGAGAGAGTTAATCTTAAAAAAGTTAAATAATCGAGCATTGAGATAAAATTCAGGGAATTTTGCGTTAATTAAAATTTAGTAAGTTTATGAGGACAAGCTCATACTTATTAGAGCCAAGAGTTGCAAAATCTTTGATTTAAAAAAGTAAAAGTGAGCATCTTGGCCTTGCCCGCGCCTGCTCTGAAAAGAAAGGTGGTTCGCCCAGTCGGTGGTGATCGTACAGCGAGTTTAAGAGTTCGTGATAATAGTGTTCCAAAAAAGGGAACAAGAATCTTAAATTCGCGTCGAAGCAGTAGGAATAGCGGCGTGGCAAGTGGCGCCCAATAGCGTGGAGCACGAAAAAGCAAAGTTTTGGAACAAATTTTCAAAATTTTGAATTTTTCAGTGTTTCATACGAACGAGAATATCTTAAGTTCTGATATAATTTATATGTACATGTGTGATAGTAATAAGTTGTGCTGGTAATTACAACGACAAATATACTAAATTGCAAGAATAATAATAATTAAAAGTAGAGTCCAAATTAAACCGAAATTTAAATTTTTTAACTAATTAAATAAATCAAGTGAATAAGTGAAGTGAAAATGGGACCAGCGAAAGATCCAGCAAAACAGGAGGGTTCAAAGGAACAGGAGACAGAAATGCAGAAAATGGTGAGGTATCTGAACCAAATGGAGGATAGAAGAAAGCAAGAGAGAGAACAGGACAAAGCAGAACAACAGAGAAAAGAAAAGGAGAAGGAAGACGAGGACAAATTAAGAAGATTAGAAGAAAGAATCGAGAGAAACCAGGAGAAGGAAGAAGCGGAGGCCAAAAGGAAGCAAGAGAAGGAGGAGATGGAGACCAAGTGGATCCAGATGGAGGAATTACGGAAGCAGGAGAGAGAGGAGATGGAGGCCAAGCAGAAGAAGGAAAAGGAAGAAGCGGAGGCCAAGCAGATCCAAATGGAAGCCAGATGGAGCAAGAGAGATGAAGAATTGGAAGCCAAAAGGAAGCAAGAAAAGGAGGAGATGGAAGCATTGCGAAAGAGGGAGAAAGAGGAGATGGAAGCCAAGCAGAAGCGGGAGAGGGAAGAAATGGAAGCAAGATGGAAGCAGGAGAGAGAAGAGAGGATGAAGAGAGAGGAAGAAATGGAAACGAAACGTATCCAAAGGGAAGACGCCCGTAAACAGGAAATAGGGAAATATATGGAGGAAATTAAGGAATCTATAGATAGTAATATGGCCGAAAATACTAGACGAATAGAAAATTGTGAAGAAAAAGTGGAAGAGTGTGTAGGGGAAATTAAAAAAATGACGGACAATTTAAAGGAACAAGGAAAGTCGACTATAGAAATTGGGGAGAAAGTTAAAAAATTAGAAGTTAAAATTAGGGAAGTTGCCAAAATTAAAGAAACCGGTGGTAATGCTAAAAATATAATTTATTTAGATAGGGCAAATTTAGAGTCAAAAACTATAGAATTTTGGGGAAATTCAAGAGAAAATCCTGTGCAATTTTTGAAACAAATTGAGGAGGTATTCCAAGAAATAAATCCCGTGATGGAAGAAAGTGATAAATTGAAAGTAGTGGAGAAAAAATTGAAAGGAGCTGCCATGGAATGGTGGGAAATAATCAAGCGAGATACAGAAGAATATAGCCAGTTTAAATTGTTATTTTAGAGCATTATTGGGGTTATCAAACGCAACAAGTAGTTAGGAATCAGATAGAAAACCATAGATATAATCCTAACGGAAATATGAGTAGGGTTGATTATTTTTGTAAAATGGTGCGAAAGGCCGAATATTTGGAACCCAAAATTCCGGAAGAGTTCCTTATATACCAACTAATGAGGCATTTCGACCAAAAAGTTCAATTAGCGTGTATTGGTAGGGCTAGTGAGCATTTGGAGGACGCTATCAAGTTTTTGAGGACCATTGAAAACGTAGACGGAATGACGAGAGAAGTTCGCCGACCAGATAGTTTCGAAAGGAGGGACGGACCACAAAGAGATCAAAATTTCAGGCAAAGGAATCAAGACTACTCAAAACCATCCCAAAACCCTAACCCTCGATCCTATGGTCAAACCCAGAATAAACCTCAACCACAAATACCTCAAAACCCTGGTCCTTCAAATCAAAAATTCCCGCCCAAGGTCACAAAAAACTAAAATACGAGATCTCAAGGCAAAATTTTTGGCAGAAAAAGGATAATACAAACGGAATTGAGATCGACGATAAAACCAAATTTAGCAAACTTAAAAGGGGGGATCAGAAAATAAATAAAATTAAATTGGGGATTTTAAACACAGAAATTAAGAAAGATTTAATGGAGGAAAGAGATAATAAAATTTTAAATAGTGAAGTTTACGAAAAATGTCCGGAAATAGGGATAGAAATCGAAAATATAAAAGTAAATATGTCCATTGACACCGGAGCTCAAATGTCCTGTGTGCAAGAGGATTTTTATAAACATGTGCTTAAAAATAGGAACGATAGAATCATGGAATTACCAGTTGTAAATACGGAAATGGTGACAGCGATAAAAAGCCAACGACAGAAGATTAAATTACAGGCATTATTGGAGATTAGAATAAATAACCAAGCAATAAGAGGGGTATTTATGGTGGTACCAAAGCTGGAAAGCAAAATTATAATGGGTTGTGATTTAATGTGCAAATATCGAAGTCGCATTAATATGGAAAAGGGTTTCCTACAACTGGTAAAGGAAAATGAATTTATTGTTGTAGATTTTCTTAAGGAGAATAAGATATCAAGATTGAGCAATAGAGACGCGCAGAACGAACATCAAAATGGCGGCGAAACCGGTAAAATGGTAGAGTCGTCAGCAGCGAATAATGGAGGCTCAAATTCGCACAAGCGAGCAAAAGGGGCTTGTGTGTTGGCCGTTAAAATGCCTACGGACCTAAAACAAAAAGCAAAGGACGTGTCTAGACCGAGTAGTGACAAATCAGAAAGTGGTCAAAAGCGAGGAAGCAAGTTAAGTGCAAGGAAGGAATCGGCGAAGAGGAAAAATGCAAATTTTAACAATGATGAAGTGCTGTTAAAAGCGTGGGATAAAGGTAACCAAGTAATTAATAAAGATGAAGGGCTGAAAGGAGCGGAGAATAAAGGAAATAAAAATGTGCCAAAGGCAATAATCGACGAAAAAAATAAAATAATAAAATACGACGAAAATTTGTAAAATAACTCTGAGAACGATTCGGAACTTACACAAGACAGATTCGACGCCAGAGACGGGAATGATTGGAGAGCTATAATACAAATGGCGGATCCGGAGAGACAAAATGGACGAAATTTAAGGTATCGAAAGAAGAAAGTTAAATTCAAAAATTCTACGAAGTGTAAGATGAAAGACTGGAGGCCCGAAGGGAAAGTAATATTTAAATGTGAAGGACTAAGGAGATATTAATAGAACGTAAGAAATTTCATGAATAAAATGTATAAGTTGTAATGTTTAAAAATTGTAATATGTAAAGTGTAGAAGCGAGTGAGGTAAAAGGGAAATAACGGACTCTCAGCTGATTAAAAGAAGGTAGCCTAGGTCAGTGATTAACAGGAAAAGTCCCGAATAAATTCCTAAGTGTACAAGGTCAGGAGAGTAGCGGTAACACGCATCTGCAGGCCGCACCTGAATAAACAAAGTATAGACGAGGAGGTGAAGGGGAGGACCGGACGTCAATCAACCAATATTGACAGACTGCTTGTCCAACAAATTAGCAGAGGGGATAGGAATGAATGGATGTTTAAATGTGTACTGTTTTGTTTTTTATTAATGAGAGATTCCGATAGATTAAATATTTTTCTTTTTAACTGCAATTAGGATAGAAATCGTTGTAGTTACCAAGTACTTTATATAAATGTAGGCATAGTTTTAAATTCAACCAAAGCAGATAAATATAATCATATAAGACGAATTATTCCTTATATAAATGTAATATGTTTTGTGTGTGATAATGTGTGTATTTACAGCAAGGACGTTTAGATGAAACGGCTGTAATGGACTATAAGAACGCTTAAGCAAATTTGTATGTATACCAAAATAAATAACATGTGTTTTGAATATATAAATATTATACTATCATGAATAAAATGTGTTTTGAATATATAAATATTATACTATAATGAATAAAATGTGTTTTGAGTATATCAATATATGAAATGATGGAGGAGATGTTTTTTAGATATAAATAAATGTGTTTATATAAGTTGTTAGGTTAATATGTCAAACTTTATGTTGATGACTAATAGAGGTGATAAATAAATAGTTAATATGAAATGTGATATGTCGAAAAAGGGGTTTAATACTAAAATTTTAGTTTTTTTAAAAAAATGAAAAATAGGATATTTTCATTTTAACCGAAAATTTTAATTCAAAGGGGGGATTTTGAGGCGGTTTGGAAAAAGCCAAACGTCTCAAGTCCATTTAAAACAAGTTAAATTGCCGCGCTAAACCTTGTAGAGTGGGGACGAGGTGGGGCGATGACGTCACGCCAGCTCGAGAGCAAACTTGCTTGTTTGGACGTGAAAAGTCAAACTGCCTTAGTTCCTATTTTATTAAGAAACTAAATTATTAATATAAATAAATATTCAGTAGAGTCAACCGACCAATAATATCGAAGAATAAATTTAAAATTACATAAAACAAAAAAGTTATTCAAGTTTTTAGAAGGGCTCAAAAACCTAAAATTTGGAAAAAGAATAAATTCAAAATTCAAAAATCGTAGAGTCATAACCAAGTGGGGAAGTAACAATAATCACAAATAAAAAATATGAATTAATAATAATTAACAGGTGAGAATGGACTTAGAAAGTCATTCTTGGGGAGTTTTTTGGAATTTTTGAGTTGAAGGGGGGATCATTTAAAAAATAATAATAAGTACTATTGTAGAGACCACAATAGGGCACAATAATAGGTACTTAGAATCAAATTTGAAAATAAAATACGGGAGATATAATAATTACAAAACGTAAAACTTCAAAGCCCAAAAGCGGGTAAAATAAACGTTAAAGGGGTAAAGTAACATGATAATTATATGTATTTAGTATGTAAAATGGTAACACACCAAAGCAGAAGTAATAATATATAATGGGGGGGTTTCTATGAACATAAACTCATACGACACAAACTTAAGGACTTCAAAGGCGAATAACTCGACAACCAAACGAGTTATGGGAAAAGTACAAACATAGTTTTTCGTCGTAGTATAAGAGGAACAAGATTTCGTCAAAAGAATTTTGAGAAAGGACTTATCTCAAAATTTGAAAAGGGGAAAAATCAAATTTCAGGGAAAGGGCGATAACTCGCGAACGAAGCGTAGTAGAGCGATGAATCAAGTTCCACAAGACCCACAAGATGGAAAGGAAGAAGAATCCGAAAGGAACTTTAAAATCGGTTTGAGCGTTCGAAAGTTATAGCGAGTTGAACGAAAAAACGTCAAAAGTAGAGATTTTCATGCAAAAACATGAACAGTTGCGCGCGCATCTTCAAGCAGAGTCTAAAGTCAGAATCATCATGTTGCCAACATGGATCAAAGATAACGCTAAAGAAAAAATACTATAAATTATTAATTAAAAGGTGTTTTAATTAATAATTAAGGAAGAAAACTATTCATTAGTCAAAAAATAGGACTAATAAAACATATAGTGTAAATATTTCAGACCAAAAGGGCCTGAAAACACATAATATATGGAAAATACCTTTTTCCCAAAAAGGGAGAAAAATTGGCTCCAGAAAAGTGGATTAATTCCCACTGACAGGGAGACCGAGATTTAACCGTCGAAAGACGATTACTTTTGATTTGGAATCGACGCTTAAAGGACGTTTCTTCTGCAACCGACTCTGAGCTGAGAGGAAGATTCAACTGTCACTCTACTAATTGGACTTAGAATAATTTCAACTTTAATCGATCTTCAAGGCGACTTAGAAGAATTCGAGACCAGCATTCAACTACTTAGCAGGTTACAGACTCTGGATAGAAAACATCCCATCACTATCATCTTAATAATACAACAAATTCCAAATCCAACTAGAACTTCTATTAAAGTGTGAAGGTATCTTATACTTAAGGAATAATTCGCAAATATTAACTTCTTTTCAAATATAACGTCATTAGGGGAATTATTAAAAATTAAATTCATTTTTAAACCTCTGCTTTGGTGTTGATAATAATTAATAATTTAAATACGACTTTTTCAGTACAGGAAAAACTGTTTGTGGTTCTGTCTGGAAAGTCAAGCGCTTTTATTTTTGTTTAATATATAGATAATCTTACATCAATTAATGTTGTTAAATAAATAAATAGTTGTGTTGTTGTTCAATTAAATTGTTTTGTGTGGATAAAAAAGTTTTGAATATAAAATTTTTCTGTGGAAAAGAGGAGATAATATACAAATAGTTCATTTCTAAATTTTGTTGTGTTTTTAATATAAATCCATTCTGTGTATGCTATTAACTTTGTTTTAACATAAATTTTATATATATGTGCTCTGGTAATATAATTTGAAAATTTTAAAAAAGTTATCATCAGAACTTAAGAGCCGATTTCTCCCAAAAGGCACGACCTTGGAGAGAGAGAGAGTTAATCTTAAAAAAGTTAAATAATCGAGCATTGAGATAAAATTCAGGGAATTTTGCGTTAATTAAAATTTAGTAAGTTTATGAGGACAAGCTCATACTTATTAGAGCCAAGAGTTGCAAAATCTTTGATTTAAAAAAGTAAAAGTGAGCATCTTGGCCTTGCCCGCGCCTGCTCTGAAAAGAAAGGTGGTTCGCCCAGTCGGTGGTGATCGTACAGCGAGTTTAAGAGTTCGTGATAATAGTGTTCCAAAAAAGGGAACAAGAATCTTAAATTCGCGTCGAAGCAGTAGGAATAGCGGCGTGGCAGTGTGTGTGTGTGTGTGTGTGTGTGTATGTGTGAGTGTGTGTGTGTGTGTGTGTGTGTGTGTGTGTGTGTGTGTGTGTGTGTGTGTGTGTGTGTGTGTGTGTGTGTGTGTGTGTGTGTGTGTGTGTGTGTGTGTGTGTGTGTGTGTGTGTGTGTGTGTGTGTGTGTGTGTGTGTGTGTGTGTGTGTGTGTGTGTGTGTGTGTGTGTGTGTGTGTGTGTGTGTGTGTGTGTGTGTGTGTGTGTGTGTGTGTGTGTGTGTGTGTGTGTGTGTGTGTGTGTGTGTGTGTGTGTGTGTGTGAAAAATTGATTAATATTTGTCCATCTATTTATACTCTATATTGTTTTATACAGAAGATGACATGATGAAACATATAGTAGGACTGCGCTATTAATCTCCGAAGTGGGAGCTCATTTTGTATCTATGTTCTTGAATGTAACCAACTCCCAACCCCAGCTTATTACTTAAGAGCGCTATTACTGAAAACAACGCTGTTAAGGTTTTATCTTTCAAATTAGTGAAACAAAGACATTGAAACAAATTAATCTAACTTGTGTTGCAACTAATGGAGCTTAAAGTTACAAACAACACAATGGTGCTTGTTTTATTATACACAAGGGAGACCTGAAACGGTCGGTTGAGATGTTGAACGATAAAGGTTATTATTATCCTGTCTATTTTATTGCGTTAATTTGTACAAAGAAAGGGAGAGTTATATGTGAAAATAAATTCATAATGTGTTTCTTTTATAAATATTTAAAACGAATCGTATATATGCAAGTTTAATTCATTACCAATATATTATTATTGTTATATATATATATATATATATATATATATACATATATATATATATATATATATATATATATATATATATATATATATACAGTGTAATGCACACCATATTAAAAATATACAACTTCACATATTTATTAATATAGGCTATAGGCAAAAATTTACGATATGCCACAAATACTGGCTAATAATATAAATTTGTTTAAGTCATATTGAATTAATTTTACTAATTCCTCCTCATGATTAAAAAAAGTAAGTTCTAATACATAATAAATCATTGTAAATTATTACATGAATGGTAAGGTCCTATTACCAAATTCAATACAAAAGCAGGTCAGTTTAATATGGAATATACAATTTCTTGCCAAAAAATTTATATTACGCGTAAATAAACGAATTAATTACATTTCTACTGAGAATTAAATACATCTCTGTAATGTCGTAAATATCATCATTATTTATTGTCAGTTGAGACGAGAACTAGAGTTTACAGTTGAGATAGTATGCTATAAAAAAATTACACATATGAGAATTTATTTAATTTATTTCAGTCCTATGTAAAATGTATTAAAGGTTAGTTATTCATTAATTTGCATAATATTTAAAAGAAACTTTAAAAATAGCTATAGTAGCGTAGTTTGTAATCTGCATAATCGATTATAAAATATTTTTAGTTAGTGATTAAAAAGTGTTACTTTATAGCCAAAAACATTGTAATTATGATGGGTTTAATCAACAATATTTACTCTTTCTCAACTAATATTTTAGTTAATTTCATGCACTACTATATATAGTAATAATTTTTTTTTAAGGGATATATGCGCTAATTAGACCTATTACGTTACTATTTGATAAATCAAGAATTTCTGAATAAACCCATTGGTAAATGATAAAAAGAATTACATATAATATTATTCAATTTTTAAGATAGCAGAAAGAAATATACTACCATGGTGTAAGTGAAATATACTAATGAGAAAGAACGTGTAAAGTTCATACAGTAGGTAATTGACTTATCAACTCTCAAGGAGTATTGAAATAAGTTACTTTGCCTGTAATAAGTTACTAGAATCACTGAAAGAAATGGTTTGGTGTGCATATCTTAGCTATAATAATTGTATCGTATTAGGCATATATAATGTTACCCTATCACAAAGTTGGATATACTTTTAGTTTTTATATGTAAAATAATACATTAGATTAATGTTACTTTTTGGCCTAATGTTTTGGTATTTTTCGTCTTTTATGATTAATAACACCATTACAATTAGAGTGTAACAGTATCCTGGTGATATGCAAAAATATTTCCTACTGTCATTTATAAAAATGTCTTTTTTGGAATTCGATGTTAGGCTACAACTTTAATTTGGAAACAATTAGATCATAGAATTATTAGATTATGTGTTACAGAAAAACATTTATTTTAATGAGGCAGATTGATTTATTTAAGTTACGGCTTTCAATTTAGTTCCAAAAAGTCAGTGAAGCTTATCAGAGTCTAGATTTGAAAGTGTTTCAAGATTTTACGTATAATAAGAACACAATTTCAGTTTTTAAAAAATAAGACATTTAATTGGAATTACATTCATTCTAAATAGTATTCGTAAGTATCCAAACCTTGCACAACATATCACCACTGGAGAAAAACAACTTTTAAAATAATAACTGTATTATTAGTAATTACTGAGTAATGTAACTTTAGTCGTTTTCAACCAAGTTATAAAAGACTCTGTATAATATGACTTGTCGTTTTACTTTGAATGTTTATTATTGCAATTATAATTACTTAAGGTATCACCCTAACACATCATATTTTCATTCAGATCTAGTAATACTGATAGATTAACAAACAATAGAACTTTAACTGATCTTTCGTTAAAGTCACATTATGTTGTTTATAAAAAACTTCGATTTAATGTAATTAATTCAAAACGAGTCTCTATTTTATAGCATTACACTTTATAATATTGATTAGTATATATCCTTTATTGCAATAAAATCTTATGTTGTTTAGCTTAATGGATAAAATAATTTTTAATTCTGACGTAAGTTATAAGTAACATCATAGTTCCAAATAAAAACAGAATTTTTAATAGAATAACACTAATATGTGGATGTATGAATGCATACTCTATTAAATGTATTATTGCAATAACGGAATTTAAAATATTTCATATGATTTGGCCTAATAAAATACTTGAAATACTCTAGTATCCAAAGTTCTATCCAAGAGTTAAATATTATAATAATTTAGAATTAAATTTATAATAATTACAAATATTGGTTCTAAAATGAGTAGTTTCATTTTTGGAAACATATCTTTTTACACAGAATGAAAATGGTCTATATTTTACCCTCTTTAAAAAATAACTCTACCCCATTGATTCATATATTTGTAATCAAATATTTTACAAGCATATATATTCATGGTAGTTTATTAATATTTTTGTACCAATAAAATCACGTAATGTTGAACCCTTACTCTATATCCCTGTAATTATTTACCTAATACGTATTAACTCTAACTTGACAATAATAGTTGGGATTAGCTTAATTACGTTTTAGGATTTCCCCAAATTACTTTAATCATGACATTACACAAATTGCATCTACCCTTGGTAACCAAGAAAGTCAGTTCGCTTACAAGTATCTTCCATTTTAATTCTAGATTAGTACTAAACTAGTTATGATTTTAAATATTATTCTAGATGAACCTTTTCTATAACTAGTTTGTTATCTTTTTATATGACGATTAATATAATTTTTATTTCATTAATGCATGAATCTGTATTCAATATTTACTTTTTTTGAACTATTTATATCATAATAGTAATTAATATTTTTGTTGTTGTTATTTTTAGAGGTGTTCAACCATGTGAATCATTACAAGTTAATTATGCTTCTATACGTTTTGTTCAATAGTCCACGCGAGTTGATCTGTAAGCACATTTAAATTGTTTTATTGTAAACCATACTTCTACTGTTACATTTGTAATATGTTAAATATGCCCAAATAGATTTTTGTTTTTAATTACCACAAACTGCTCGTATCCCAAACCTAAAATATGCAAGGCTTCCTTATATATCGCCATCTTAAAACTTGTTACTAGTTTTATTAAGCAATAAAAGAAAGTTTTATATATATATATATATATGTGTGTAATTATTTGCTTCATTTATATAAACACTAAAACTTCAAATTACAAATTACGAAACATTACTTTAGATATAGTTTGTACAATATAATTATAAGAAATCTATTATTTGTTAGAACACAAAATTGACAGTTATACTTACTTAACTATATTTATGTTTGTAAATTCTATAGATAATTGTGTTAACCGATTATATATTCTAAATCAAACACTGATAAAGAATTATCATGTGAACATAATATTTGATTTTTAGATTGTTAATCAAAACACCGTGTTAGGTTAACTGCTCAAATTATGTTTAATTTTTTTTTAATGTACTAGTTATTAACTCCGATATACTTATCGTTTAACGACGTTGATGGATAAATTACTTAAAAAGTTTGTATTTACTTTTTAAAACCCCAACTAGCTTATTTTTATGAAAATGTAAAACATAGAAATATTGTTTTGTTTTTTTTTAAGTCAAAATAAATATGTGTCGTTGATTATACTTAAGCTTGAAAATACCTACTATTGTATGAATATAAACACATGCAATGTTGGGTATTAAGTAAATTGTTTCCAATTCGTAAAAACTGTATTAATAACTCTCCATTCCTCACCTATAAAATATGATTATTCGTTATACTTAAAGTTATATACTTAGACAAAAAAAAATTAATTTATCACACAAAGGATAGCGGTATTGAAACAAGATTATAATATTATCAACGTTTATTTTCAAATAATCTCTAAAAGAGGAGTTCTTGCGTGGGAATATTTATGTTCACAACAGTTGTTTCTGTCTCCTGGGAAGAGATTGAAGCAAATTTAATACACACTACATTGAAATCTAAAGTAGTTGTACTTGAATAAAATAATTAAACCAGTGACCTGTTTATTTTATCATCATATAAAGTAATAAGACACTAATATTTAAATGTTCTATAGTTCAAAATATTGTTTTAAAATACTTGTTTCCAAAGTTAATTATTACTGTTTGCATACAACTTACGATGGTAATTTTACATATATGTTACGGTCGCAAATGTATCGATATACTTATTTTATTAATTACTTGTCGAAATGTAGTATGGCTTAAAATAAATGTGTAGTGTTAAGAAATTTTGAATAAAATACCCAAATGTAACAAACATCGCACAAATCACTCTCATTTGCATCAGTTAATGTCTTTATATTACGATTGGTTTCCTAACGTGATAAACAAAGATACAGATAGTGATTAGAAGTATGTTTCATTAAACAACAGATGATATGTTATTGAAAGAATTCTACTTTACTAAATATATCATAGAGAAAGAGTGCTATGTATTATTTTACAAATAATTATGTATTCAATGATTGTTTAATTTGTGACCAAAAGTAAGTAACTGCGTTAGTCCTTCATTTCTATTTGGTAAAAACAATGTTTTAAAATTTATAAAAAATCTGATAGGTACACACAACTCACATCCAACTATAATGATTAAATACTTTTGAGAGAAACATACTTTAACATGTTTTTACAATTAGAGATTAAACAACATTATTTATAAATTTAATCAAACCGTGCTATTTTTATACATATAAAATATTATTTAAGCAATAACAATCATAATTATTCCTTCTTACGGTATGTTGTTTTTATCTTAACCAACTTAAATTTTTTCCGATGATTTGAATACTTTTTTTCTACCTTTTATTTTCCTTTTTCAAACTAACATTTTTTTTTTTTTTTTTTTTAATGAAATTTCGCAATTATATCCCAGTTTTAAAATATACATCTCTTTTTCCATGATAATTAAGAGTAGTGAAATTGGAAATAATTACCACAATCCTACTGTAACTCTTCTATTCTTGTAGATCCTATTTATTTTAACTTAATTATTATTCGTTGCATTTTTAATAAAACCAAATTACAATTTCTTATCTATCTTTCTCTGCAACTAAAACATCCTCTTTACATTTATTTGGATCCAAAATTTTTGTAATTATAATTTTCATAAAAATAATTGTGCCGTTTGTTTTTAATTCCATAAAATGGCCATACTTTGGATAGTAAGCAATCTATAAATAGTTTCAAAAATTGCTGTATTGAATAAACCTAAATTCAATTTTCTAAAATAATTCTCTATTTTTATTTAAGTTTTGTAATTTTATTTCAAAAATAATCTTAGACATTATACAAAAAAAATTACAATAAATACTAACATTCCACAGTGTTTAATTCTAAAATAATAATAATTCTATTTTATTAAATCACCATATACTAAGAATTATTTTAGTAAATGTTTAATAGTCACACAATGCTTTAGAACAAAGTTACATATTACTAATTCCATATGTTACGGATGGTAAATAATGATTTTCACTTCGGAATTTTCATAAATATACTAGAATAAAGTACGATTCCTTCTATTTCAAATAACAGCATTGCAAGTCATGATTCGTGCTTAAATACAAATATAATTTAAAGAGAGCACTCATCATACTGTTTTAATTTAGGCTAGTTTACTTCACAAGGTTAAAGAGGAATTATTTTGTATGACAATTGAGTTTTCAATAACTAAAGTTATTTTAAATAGTTACTTTTTAAAGTTTTCCATGGTTCACTAACCGGGATTCTTATCCTACATTTGTGTACATAATCTTTGATAACAAAACTTTATATACTTTAGTTGCAATAACAATTAATATCTTTAGTTGCTAATTTGAAGAAATAACCCGTTCCGAAACAAATTGACATAATATAGAGTATTGGTTTCAATTTTGAAAATTGAAGCTATGATTAAATATAATGTAAGTAAACTCATTTACATTCTTTTGTAATATTAAAACATTCATCAAGTAATAGAAGATCTAACAAAAAATTTTTAGCTTGCGTAAATAAACTCAGCTCAATATAGCGTTCTTTATATCAAACCAATTTTCAAACAAAATGTAATGTACAACAATGGATGGTGGCAATGAAAAAAGATCATATTTATATAAATAATTGTTTTCCTAATAATTTATAAATGTATTAATATTAATTAATAATATTATATTAAATATAGTATAATATATATAAATTTTTATTAATTATTTCAACAAAAGGGGATTTCTAGCAGTGGAAAATTTATGTTTACAACAGCTGTTTCTATCTCCAGGAATAGGATTGAAGGGGCTTTAGTGTGAACTGCATTGAAATTTAATTTATTTGTATTTGCTTAACAATAATTAAACCAGTGCTTCAATTAATATAGATTTGTGTTACCTACACATAAAATAATGTAACACTATTATAACTGCCTTTATATGTCCTATGATTCTAATAATTGTTTTAAAATATTTCTTAAACAAATTAAATAATTACTATATGAATACAACTAACTAATGTAATTTTATATACATCTTAAGGTCACGAACATAAAGATACATTTGTTTATTTTTGAATTTTGTATGTTTATTGTCGCCAATTAAATATACTTTATTACTTTTATCTGTTATCAATTTACATTGTGCCTAAAAAAAACTATAACTAAATCAGATTTGGCGAAATATGGTAATTTCCAATACATTATCGGTTTTTTTTACAAAATACTTGCATAGAAATCTATTTTGAAAGCAATGAATAACTATTATATTGTCGAATTAGAAGAAAATTTTTTTATTCCTATTTTGGTGTAACTGCAGTACACAAAATTATGACATTCCTTGAATTCCGAACAAACAACTTTATCTATTTATGTAGAAAACTATCTATAAAATGTTATGACAATAAAATTCAAAACCTTTGCATTCCTTTTTCAAATCCATTAAACATAATTTATATATTTTTTAATACAATTGATTGCAATAGTTTGGTTTTCCTTATTCGAAAGTGCGCAATGGAATATAATACAAAATAATGTATAAACTAAAATTAACTAAACTAAATTGGTCTATTTGTTATAAAAATGTCAACTATTTATTACGAGTAATTTATTTTATTTTACGCTAAAAGTCACTTTGTTGAAGTCATATTAGTAGTGAATATTATACTTACAGCATTACGAAAATCCTGTAATAGCCTCGATTTGCTGTAGAATCCCTTAAAAAGCATTTTCCATTTCACTGGATTGCGTGCAATACATTACTCTCGGCTTATGTGCTATGTGTTTCGGAGCTTGTTGGCACGTTTTTATTTTCCTATAAGCAGTAAATTACTAACCTTGTCGTAATGGTGGTGGTGTTGAGAAAACGTGCAGTGCTATGAAATTTAGGAGAAAATTGACAAATATGACGTACATCTGACAAATCACTCTCATTTGCATCAGTTAATTACTTTCTATTACTATTGGTTTATTAATAATATAACTCAAGTTAGGAATTATGTTTATTGTTGTGGGAAACAGAGAGACATAACAGATATACAGATATGACATATACAGATTAGAAGTATGTTCATAATAATTTATTGTAAATATTCTACTTCACTAAAATATTATAGAGAATGAGTGGTATCTACTATTCTATAAATCAATTAGGGATATAGTATTTATTTCATTTATGTGCAAAAATGTAACTGTTATTCGTCTTTCATACCTATTTGGTAAAAACAATGATTTACAATTCATATCCAACCGTAATATTCTAATATTTGTAAGACAATAATATAACTATGTCATAAGATGTTTGTGTAATTAGAATTTAAAGAAGATTATTACTACATCTTAATTTTACAAAATTTTTCATATTTATATTTATCTTATAATATCAGTCATGTGACTTTGTTCACCTAGGATTGACGCGTTTCGGAACTATGTTCCATCATCAGAAATTTTTCACTCGTAGAGGTCATCCAACATTAAGATAATTTAACACAATAAACCACAACACTAAACACAATAAACACAACAGTGCGCACTACGGTAAGATGAACTTGCTACGGATTGTGAGTTAACTTATCTCAGGTACCTTATCGCTGTAACGTGTAATACATTGGACTTAAAATTTAACTGGTGATTCAATAGGTTGTTAATTGGTTGTTGTTTAAAAGTTATATACATATTTCAAATTCCTCGACAGCACCCATGAACGCTCCTTTGTTGCAAATGTAAATAGGTTTGAAGTTACCTCTAAAATCTGTATATTTATGACCGTTGTCAATAATATGCTTCGCAAACATTTACCATCGCTTCGGAAGAAAACCATCACTTCAAAGTTGAAAACAGCATCCTCTTAAAAAATGTGACCAATCGAAACATCCTGCACGCATGGGAAACTCTTTTTATTAATAGATATAAAAAAATAAAAATATAATTGTTAACAATGAGCCAGGCCCCATCCAGAGCTCATTACTTATATAGTCCTGTTAAAACATTCGAAAATGTGTACTTTATTTATGTGCTGTTAGTAATACATCGTTACCACAATAAATATATAAATTCACGTTTAGTTTAAGACTTTTCTCTTATAAATACTAATCACTTTTTGTGGAGGTGTTCTTTATCAGATTGTAAATAAGGTCTCCCTGTCTGACCTACCTATATAGTACTGCAATGTAATAAAATAAAGTGCAACAAAATTAGTACCGGACATAAATATTTCATAAAATTAAATTTATTATAATAAAATTATAATAAGCGTATTAAAGCATTAAGAAAATAAATACAACTGCCAAACTGTTCATTGACCAAGATCGAACTATATTAATACTTACGCTCTTATTAAGTATATCGATTACCAAGCATTAAATTTGATGCCACTTGTAAGTGAACTAACATTATTGGTTACTAAGGGTAAATGAAATTTGTGTAAAGTCAAGATAAAAGTCATTCAGAACAATCCTTAAATTTAATTAAGGTGATCCCAACTTACATTGTCAAGTGAGAGTAAAGTTAAACCGTATTTGATAATAATTGGATATATGTGAGGCGTTGAACTTTATGTGAATAAGTTGTCCAATAATAATATTATGTGACATAAAATCATCTTAAAATAATACAAGAATCAAAGGCGAAGGACGTATTTTTATAGTACGTAAAAGGTAGCTTTTTTTACTCTCCCTAAAGATGTAACTTTGCAAAAAAAAACCTATTCTTTCTAAAACCAATATATGTAATATTAGGAAATGATTAAACGCACACAATTTTCACAATTATATACAGTTTATTTCAGCCGCGTTTCGACGAAAATGTCGTCATCATCAGTAACAGTTACAAAAGCAAAAATTTTAACTAAATCAGAGTGAGGTTACAGATAACATTTATAGTGTCCAGTAAGGGGCGTGTCTAAATTTCATATTCACCAATGACGATGCGATGTTATAGGTAGGAGGGAGAGACGGATGGAAGGAGTTGGAGTGCATCCATGTATAAGTGTATGATGTAATATTTACAATTAATAAAGTAAAGGTGAAAATGACAACAGAATATAGAGTCATAACGATATTAAACCTAAATTTGATATGACACTCCAACTCCTTCCATCCGTCTCTCCCTCCTACTGATAACATCGCATCGTCATTGGTGAATATGAAATATAGACACGCCCCTTACTGGATACTATAAATGTTAGCTGTAACCTCTCTCTGATTTATTTATAATTTTTGCTTTGTAACTGTCACTGATGACGACGACATTTTCGTCGAAACGAGTCTGAAATAAAGTGTATATATTTATGATAATTGTGTACGTTTAATCATTTCCTAATATTACGATTCACTCAAGCCAAGCTCAAGTGTATATTCATCAATATACGTAAGTTTCATGGGAACTGTTAATGATAGTCTATATGTAGGACAGTATTTTATGCTAGAAGTTTGTAACATCCTGGAGTTGTTAGTTAAGGGCATATTATGTTTATTTATATTAGAAATAAAAGTAAGTATGTATTGTCCATACACTTAAACATATTTTAAGAAAATATTTTAAACATAAAATCAGTTAAAAACCAGTAATTATAGAGATAATTAAGAAGTCATATTGATATCAGTTAAAACTGTTCTTTAATTGGCCGGTGCTTTTAAAACGTTGTGTTTTGTTTGTTTCTGTAGATTCGAGTTTTGTTTGGCTAAAACGACAGAACTGGAGCTAATTGTAAAATGTAATTAATATTTACTTTATTTTCTCTTTCAAAATTAATCAACAAAGTTAAGTTTTAATAATATCAACTTACTGTTGATAATTCAGAGAAAAAATCACCCCAATGGTGAACTAAAAGAATATGAATATTTATATAATATAATAACTTACATAATTTAATTATACTGAAATTTAACATATTTAAATACTTACATAATTAACCTTTTGAATATAAATTTTTATTACGTTTTGAGTAATCCAAGATCACTGTCCTAAACTTGTATCATATTGAAACTAGACACTACAATATATATGCGTTTTGAGTTGATTTATTGTTGTTCAATAAATACAAAGTTTCTAGCTTTTGGGTGTTTAATAACTATTTTTGTAATTATTACGACAAATAGAGTAAAATCTATACTATTGTTTCAGTTATCTCCAATTTTGTACTTAAATTTCTAGAAAAGAATGATATAGGTCCTAATTTTTTTTCATACAAATAAATTTTATTTTATTTTTCATCATTCACAAATGATATTTTTTGTTACGTACTCCTAAAATTTATCTGGAAATAGAAACAATGGTGAATATATCATAATATTTGTTGAATATATTTTTTAAATCCAATCTTCCTGTCAAACACTGTTTATTGGTACCAAATTATATTAATATCAAATATTATATAGTATCATATTGTGGCAGATAGGAGCAAAATGTATAAATACCTGATGTTCTCAAATTCAGAAACTTTCAATACACGTTTTAATTCAAGTGCATAACCGTTATTATTTATACAATAGCATTGTACATGTAACTACTAAATTCTAAGAATAATTTTAAACAGATTTATAAAAACATAAAATAATTTAAACAGATAAAATCGAATGAACTGAAAAATGTCTTCTTCCTTATTAACGTTTAGAGTCAACTAGAGATCAAAATATGTGATTGGACGAGCGCTGGGAGTAAGCAGTTGTAGTAGAAAAGGTTTCCATTTGTGATAAAAGAAAATTGAATCGTTCCATGAAACTCGTAAGAGTCTCACATTTTAAAAATAGTAGACTACCAGTTAGTTACTTTGTTTTATAATAACAATGCCATATAATTGTTGACTTTTATGAAATCTTAAGGGGCAACTACTCTAATATATTTCCTAATTGATCTTGTTGACTTTTAGCAATACAGTTCCATCGGTCTTTGATTCTTCTTTTGGTGTATTGAAAATATAAAGAGAAGTAATATCATATAAACCCAAGTTAAATAAATACGAGTCGTGTTACGTTCTTATTAGAGCAAACAAATTATTTTCTTTTAAAATAATTTGATTTAATTAATGGATATCTAAAATAAACATTTGAAAATTTCATTAAAGTTTTTTTTTAAATACGTTCCACGGACACGGCTACAAGATTAATAATAACGAAGTGGTGGTGGTGTATAAAACACAGATGGGAAAAAAATGTAATAGTACTAAAATATGTGCAACCTAAAATCAGTTCCAATTATTCCCATAGACTTCATTACGTGTAGGCAGTTCAGAGATGTGTTTGATTGTATTACGCTACGAGAAAAAAAGAAAATGTCTCCCAAGTATTATACTTAAATTACTTAGCAACATAAAATTTCAATCCCAAATTTCTATGATATTTGTGAAGACGCCAAAAAAGGTAAGCTATAATAAATAAAGCTGTAATTTTGATTAATGAAAATATTTTTATAACTCTCTGTAGATAGTATAAATTAAAAATGCACTACTCTCGATATGTTATGTAATGATTGTACTATATTATAAATAGATTACTCAATCTTCTTTAGAGAACTAATCCTATTGTAGTATTACGTAAGTCTTAATCTTTAATATTAAAAAAAGTAACACGTTGTCTCATTTTCTCTGTGAGATAGAAAGTTAATATAAGACGCAATATATTATCACTTAATCTTTCTGACTCAGATATTTATTCTCAAACGTAACTTTACATCTCGACTACTTTTCTATTCTAAACTTTGCAAATATGTTTTATTAACGATTTCGTTCTAACTTTATGAGTTAGAATTGAATTTCCATTTATTTTATTAGAGTTACATAAGTATTACATACGTATCGAAGCATGACCACTAATAAACCAGGGTACAACAAATAATTTTGTATTAGTAGAGATTCATGAAAACGTAGAAACATTCCTTAAAAAAGACGAAGTAAAAGTAACTTTTTAAAGGTTGAGAATTTATGAGACCTTTGGATGAACTAAATACAAACAGAACTGTTACAAATTCTGTATTTAAGGATTGTGTAGAAACGTGTACGGGATAACTGATTAAAAAGTTCCACTTTGAATATTAAAGAGTGGGCTCAAAGTATCATATATCTTTTATTTCAAATATGGTATATACAAGAGTTACGATTTGGAGTGTTTAAATTACAGAGGGATCCCCTTGTTGTGCCCCACCTACAAGGTATTCTATAAAATTCAAATAGTTACAGTTGTAAAAGAAATTAAGATTTCACTATTATAGGACCTAATCTATTGTGTGTTGAAATATGTGGTCTCAAAGGATATTGTTCTCGTATGTTTTCTGTTTACATAGCACATGAGATATGTTGTGTAAGAGGTAACAATTAATTAAGATGTGAATGATTGTGTTTTATTAAGCAGTACAAATACTTATGCCCATGGTCCTAATATATGAATTATATAAAAATAAAATTTTTAAGTTTGGAAAAGTAACAACGAGATAAATATCAATGTCAACAAAGGTAAATCCTTTAATTAATTAATACACTAGTAAGAAATGAGGACTTTGTAATTCTCATTTTCATTCAAATATTGATTGGTCTGGTTATTCGAGACTCGGAG
The DNA here is from genome assembly GCA_963513935.1 of Aphrophora alni. Lineage (NCBI taxonomy): Eukaryota > Metazoa > Arthropoda > Insecta > Hemiptera > Aphrophoridae > Aphrophora > Aphrophora alni. The sequence continues at coordinate 121,178,872 of OY740767.1, read as the reverse complement.
GTAATTAGTAAACATTATGCAATTGGCGATAAAAAAAAATGCACAAAACAATCATATATTTATAAGAAACAAGAATACATATCAGGCTTAGTGTTATTGAAATCATTCTAAAAGATATATTTTTGAAAAGTACGAGTAAGGGCAAAAGTATACTTCTGAGAACTGGATGTTGTCAAAGGTACATTAGAAAGCAATTGATGTATTTTAGAAGAATATGCCTAAATGTATTTTTCTAAATTAAATAGAAAATGAAAAAGAAAAGATGATTTTGAATTATATTAGTGTTGGAATGAAAAAGATTTGGTTAAAAATATAATTTTTTTTCTACCATTACAGTGATACATAGTACGAACTAATGTTTATCGAGTAATTGGAAAACTGTTTTTTATCAAGGAAGAGGATAAAATGAAAGAGTTAATTAAAAAATAAAAGATACGATGTATACTAAAGCAATAAAAACAGGATAATGGAAGAATATTGTTTAGGAAGTGGAGACAAAAAACTACGCAGTTTTTTGTCCTACGATAAATAGGAATGATTTCAATCGTCAATATGAATAATTATGTAGACAAATTAGATTTGTCACTTTACTTTGAAACCAGCCGATAAGTGTGTGTATTTATATCTCTAAAGTACTTAGCATGTATCAAAGAATCAACCTATCTGCTAATAGAATAAACACAAAATCAGATTTTCATATTGACAGAAAGTCTCATATTTATTAATAATTAATCATAATATGATCCAGCATTAAATAAATAAATCTCTACTGTAAATACCATGAAAATGCTTCTCTAGGTTTTCATGAATATGATATAATCACTTGATGTCAGATGTCTTTATTTTGAAGGAATGAAATAGATTTCCAAATAGTAATTTTCAGTGATACAATATCATGTAGTATTTAACACACTCTCTGTTGTTCTCTATTTGTCTTTCCGTTATTACGTGAGGACTCATTCGTCAGTTGTTTGTCATAAATGAATACTTTCTTCTAATTTACTTAAAGCTGCGAGTTTATTTCAAACTTAATAAACTCCAGTTTTTAGTAATATAGGGAATTCTACGAAGAGAAAATCCACAACATTAATGGATGTAAATATTTCCTTATGGCGTTACTTATGAAATCTACGTTTGCTAAATCTTCAGACGCGGTACACCTCGCATTACATTACCTTCTGTTATTACACCTCCAGTATATGTTTCGCCCGTTGCAACTACATGGATATAATGGTACAACTTTCTTTGATAAAAAGGCATAGTCTTTCCTGTTTTGCTATAAATAATGTCAGCCATGACATAATAAAAGAAATAGCAAATACATAAATACAAAATTCAGAAATGGATAGATTGTTAATACCCATTATTGCAAAAGGACTTAATTTTCATGAACTTTCTGTGTGGTAAACATTTTCGTAAGTGGATGCACTTTTGTAGACAATACTTAAGCTTACTTAAGTGGACTTATTACACGAACTTATATCAAACGAACTTATCATAAGTGAACATTTTGTGATGGACATTCTGTTGCTGTGGACATTTTGAGCTGGACCTTCATTTTAGACATAAGTAAACGTACATAAACAAATATATCTTATCCATAGCCTGGTTCATCAACTGATTTTTTTTTTTCATATGAAAATAAAACTTAATAATACATCATTTTAAGATAACATTATTGGAATTCATTTTAGTCGATTAAAAAAAATACCTAATAATAATACGAAATTCTATGATAATTGCCTCAACAGTAAATTATAATTTATTTAGTATTTATCTAAAACTATCTGGAAATATTTGTGTTTTATTTTAATATTATTTACACAATATGAGATTAAATAAATACATGTGTAATATTATAAATATCTTTCAATCAGACAATTTGTAAATTCTGAAATGAGAATGGAAAGTACAAAACGTATAATATTAATTACACGGTCCATACCGTGTATTTGTTTAACCAGTTAAATTGTTCATGTAAAATTAAATTTCTTAATACAAAATAATCGTGTTCCACCGTTCATTTGATTTTTTTTTTTATAATTACCAAATTTAGTTTTTTCGAAACAAGTTTTGTTTTTGAAAGGGAACACTATTTTAATTCTACATTTTATTTTTAACATTAAAACCTGATGAATGATGTTTGTGATACTTATTAAATAATATTGTTGGTCATTTCATGTAAAAAAATCTTCTTTTTTTTTTTTTTTACTTGACTATTGCTTTTAATCTTTAATGACAAATATTCCAGCAAAATATATTGTGTTTCTGTTTATTATATTACTATAATTATATATAAATTGTTGAACAAATAATAATTACTATTACTTTCTATAGTTGTAGGTCGTTTTTCCTTATTGTATACCAGCAACATTACATTATTAATGGTATTATTAAATTTAACTAAAATACGGTTTCAAACTACATGGGAGATAAAAAACTTTTTTTCCCCTAACTGCACAAGAAAATTATTGTCCCTATTAAAAGCTTATTGTATTTGAATACAATGTAAACTAGCTTTTATTACTTTATTATACTGTAGTATTATGTTCAATACATGTACATACTTATCTTGAATTGTCATCAACAATCCCATAACATACAGGTATAAACAAAGTAATGAATATTTCTGTTAACAGTTAACTCAAAACTAAAACAATAGATACTAGTATATTTTAACTTAAACAACAAACAAATCATCAAGACGACATTGCAATATTTAGCGAAACACAATGGATACACAAAGACAAATTTGTTAGTGGCTCATAGTTTGTGCAAGAGAGAACGCCAATGATTGATTCATTCAGTATCTACAGTTTAGAAATGCATGGTGCAGTGGAAGCAAGTTCATTGTTAGTCACTGAAACGTAGAAGAGGTGTTTCCTTGGTATGAATTTTGTATTGATTTGTTAAATATGTATTATGTTATTAACATATGATTTGATTCCGTAATATGCTTAAATGTAAATTTAACAACACTTGATCCGTGTCTTACATCACTAAAACTGATGGAATCGTTGTTGATATTTTACTAATGATAGCAACGTCATTTTTCATTGTTTTTATTTTTATTGTTCAATGATGAAAAAACTTCTTTAGCCTTTTAATTAGGAGGACAAATATCAGTAAAAAAATCCTTAGGGTTTTATAAAAACAATGGAATATTCTAAAAGCGTCTGGATCGGAATGAAAATTACAGCTATCCATAAGGTACCAAATAGTAAAGATAGTAAGGAGGAATTTAACCCCAAAACTAAATAAGTAGAGAATAAATCATGCTAGTTTCCCCTCGAAATTTCCATGCCCGGATTAACAGTGAAGCTCCACATAAGGGTATTAGGCGGAGAATTGATATAATTTGTGAATGGAAAAATAATAAAGTACGTTTCGAGGCTATAAGTCAACTAACATTATCAAGTGACACACTTAAAACATCAAACAAATGAAACAGGTTAACAAAACCTAGTGGTTCAAGACCATATTGGAATTGAAAATAAAAATACCAATCTATTAAAAGAACTGCGAAACGTAGATAGCTATAAAGGTAGTTTTTTTCTATATATTTATTATATATATATATATATATATATATATATATATATATAATATAAACCTCAAATATTATATATATACATATATTATATATATGTATATATATATATATATATGTATATATGTATATGTATATATGTATATATATTATAATATATTATATATATATACAGGAGTAGTCAAATGAATTTTAAATGGGAACATTAGTATATTGTAATTTTGAAACCCTGAACGTAATAAAATTATTGAAACTCATTAAAAACAGAAAAAAGCTCAAAAAACAAACATAAAAATAGTATCGTACACAATATAGATAGGGTAGATAGAAATGATTCAGAAAATGAAAGAAAACAAATATTTATAAAAGAGTTTTCAGCTCAATGGTTGCCAAGGAAACATCTGCTATGAAATATGAAAATATAACCAAGAAATTATTGTACATGAAATGAACTTAAAAATCTACTTCCTAATATCCACTATTTTATTACTTTGTTGAAAGTATTTCGGGACAATGATTTTCAGGAAAGCTCCAGAGATAACATTTTGAATACATTTATTAATAATTTAGGAGAGGCAATATACGAATATATCCCTTATCTGTTCTGTATAGTCACTTTTTACTTCCTCACAAAAAAGTATTAAATAGAAATTTTTATAATGGGTCAAAAAACTAAATCAAGTTTTTATCGGCTTTATTTTGTATGAAGTCCTAAGAGTGAAAAAAGTGGTTATAGATTTCCCTCTGTAGTCTGTGTAGTGATGTACAGCCCAGACGGGTGCACCTATTATAATCAAATTAAAATAGGGGACATTTTTACCACAAATTTGAATTTCTTTTTCATTTCTACGATAACTCCAAATGAGTGGTATATCCGATACGAAAATAAACCACACATTTAGAACAATTATTTTTATAATAAGATATGATTATAAAAATAATACATTTATTATTTAATGTATTAAAGAGTAGCGACATTGTTAATGTCCAAAAAAAAAGTAAGCAAATTTAAACATTTTACAATTAATTAGATATACGTTTCATCACATCAATTGAAAAGTATTTACTAGCACGTCACTTTCTTTTATTTAGGATATGCTGTTTTAATTCTTAATTCATGGATATCCACTATCTTTTTTCTAATAATTTAAACGTTATATCATATTTTCGTTGTTGTTATTTGAAATATTTTTGATTAAATTTAAATAAAATAATTTTGTTTCAGATTTTTTAAGACATCGGAAACTAAAATCGATATACAGTAATGAATAAACATATCACAGTAATAATCCCAGAGATTAGACGCGATTTTAAACTAAATTTAGTAATAAATGACCGGGAAATAGGTTCATAGGTATAAGGGCATAGTACATAATCAATTATTAAACCGACAAAGGACGCCCAACCTATCCACGTGGCATGCCACAGTGTATTAATTAATCCGAACACACGCCGACTAAAATTAACTTAACTGCAGTATAAATAGTCATAGTAATATTGTCCTAATATCGTTACAATTAGGGATTTATTTTGTGTAGCACAAAATGCGACATATTTCTGGCCTTTGGGAGTTTATATAAAAAGAGTGTATATTCATTATCATTAATTTAATAATTTTAATAGCCGTTAAATGCAACAAGAGATTTGGACTGTAATAGTCCATTCCATCGACCCCATTTGGAAATAAAGGAAATATTATTTTCCGTTATGACAACGTTTCTACCAAAAGGAATATCCAATTTGTACAAATATTTGTCTAACTTTTTATTGTATTTTAATAACCAATTATTTATAGTTAAACTATTAAAGTTGTAATCACGTTTCTTGACTGACAAATAGAAAACGTTTTAAATTAAAATAAAAAACAAACATTACATTTAACATATTACATTTCTACTTATATTGGTGGGAGAGAGTGGGCCCACCGGACATGATTATTATTAAGGGTGTTTTAAAATAATTGTATTTAAATGTTCATGTTAGAGTTTTTTTCAGTGCTCCATGAAAACAGAGAAGCTTTTCAATAATAAACTTACTAATGGCTGAATAGCGAAAAACGACCGTCGTTTTTTAAACTATAAGACAACTGACTATTCATGACGGTATTAATATTATACTAATGTTTTAATGTTTAAATATTTATTTTAATTTAAACTTTACAAACATTAAACTTCTTAATTTTCTGAAAAATCGTAGTTTTAAATTCCAATAAACTATCAAAAATACCCCAAGTAAATTAAAAATGTAATATTTATATTTCCGTAATATTATTTTTTTTAAAACATAACTGTTGCTTTTACTATACTTATTTTATTTTTGTTCATATATTTTATCCAATTAACAATTTTCAAGCTAAAAACCAATTTTTAATGCAAATTCAAATATACAGATAATAATAATATAACTAGAGAAAAATCAAATGACAGATACATGCAGCTTTTCAAGACTATGTTTTAACAAACAATATACACACGTAAATTCTAGCAACTAAGCTATAAAATGTAAATAAAGTTTTCCTACAACAGAGAATGTATCGTTAAGTGTAAATGGCTACAACAATCTTATTTAGGTTATAAATTAAAAAATTTAAAAATAAACTAATACAACAAGGATAAATTATAATTAATATTAAACACTAAATCGTATTACAAATATCACATTAGAAAACATTCCCATATGAAGACAGAAGTTTCACAGTTTGACAGTTACACTGGACAATCATAACTATGCAACTCACACACGCGTAAAACGCCCACCGAGCTGGAGGAATCATTTTAAAGACTTATTTATGGTAATTTAAATGAATATAAACTGTTACAACCGTAAACATGTACAATATTGACAACATGTTATTGTTATTTCCAGCTAAAAATTCACGGATATCAAGTGGGAAATATAAATTACATTACTGCTATGTGAATTAACATACTTTATGATAGGTAAAATATCTACTATAAATTGTAAATACTACTTTTTGGAATGCAGTAAATTATTTAATTTTTAACTTAATTAAGGCAAGTCAAGCATACATTAATTTGTAATAAATTTAAATAATTTCACATTATAGTTTACCTTAAACATAGTATTGTTAGCCTCCTAGATTGCGATTTTATTTCAATAATAATACGTCCTTTTGGGTATCATAGAGCCTGGGAGGTTGATAGAATTGGTGTAAGCCCGAATGACATAGCGATTGCTAATTTGGAACTCTAGCCTTCTAAAGTATTCAGTAGATACGTACTTCTTCAACAATAAGGAAGGGGGACAGTTATGGTTTTCAGTTTTTCCTTCAATTGTATCTGATTTTTATCTTTAGACTCTTGCGATATATTTATTTATATCATATTCTTGTTTTTAGTTTTCTCGTTTAATGGTAAGCTGATTATGTAGTGGACAAGGCTATTTTTGGTGACTAAGGATGTTTTGATGAGCGACGAATGGTCTGGTTATTTGTTATTGGTTTTCTGTATAAGTTGAAAGTTTAGCTTCAGTTTCCATTATTTATAGTTATGTCCATGATGATAAATAAGTTATTTATTTCATTCTATAGGTTGAATCTTACATGATCTGTGACGTTAACTTATAGCTTCATAACATAAAATAGTCTTAAATCCCGTTAAACAAACATAATAACACCACAATGTTTAATAAATGGAGTCCATTCATTCGACCACAACAGCTTCCTTTGAAGTGAAAGTAGTTTTGTTCCAGGACTATAAATGGTATATAGGTAATTTTATTGCTATGGTATTTAGACTGCAATGTTATCTGAGGGAACAATAAATCGTTTTACATTATGCTATAGTAGCTAAAAATTTTAATATATTTTTAATTATTAGAATGACTATATATGTGAAAAAGCAATTATGAAGATTGTATTATTCACCTTACACTGTTTTAAAATATAAAGTTAAAGTAATGTTGGACGCAACACAAGGATTATGTGTATCAATCGTCAGGAATTTAATCAACTTACTGTTCATTTAACATCGACACTACAACCGTACTATATTTCAAAGGAAGTACCTTGGAAACATTTCCTTCTGCAATTGTATATAACTAATCAATGATTTTAGGAATAAACTGAATGTTTATAAATATTTGTTTTTGGGATTTTTTTTAAATTCAGTTTAATGTTACTTACACCTCTTTTTAATTAAAAAACTTCTAAAAACTATTGAATTTAATAAATGGTTGAAAGTAACACTGTGCTTTTAAAATAGGGTATTAATAATTCCATTTTATACGTAAGGAAAGGTATTATTTTTCCTTTAGGATATTTTACAAATTGCTGACGGTAAAAGTGATTTGTTTGTCTATAAAATAGAAATGTAATTTAAAACAGTACGCAGTATGCCTTTTTTAATTTAAGCCACATTTATATCGTTATTAAAGAGAAAATATTTTGTTAGGATAATTGCGATTTCATAACTGTTGGAAACATGACTTATGAAGTTTTCCATTCTTCACTAACCGGGACTCTTATCTTCTTATACTTTGAACACTTATTTTTTATAATAAATATTGAAATAATACACAAAAAATAAATTTATGGCGGTAATAGTAATTGTTGGAATTAAAACCCATAAGTCGTGAAATAATTTGAGACTATTTATAAATTTGTTTTTAGTTTTTGAAAATATCTGCGTTTATAAATAATGCAATTAAACGCATTTATATCTCATTATAGTACTAAATCTTTCTCCACGTGTTGGATGAACCTAACAGATAAATGTTTGACCCCGACTATCTTATTGGACTTTAATAGTTCCAGGTCTTTTAACTATCTCAAAACAAATCTTAACAACATTTGCACATCAGACATTGGTGTTTTTAATCTAAATTCTATTATATGTTTTACTGTCAAATGTTAAATCAACACAAAAACAACTAAATCACAATTAGACACTTTATACGAGACATACAAATTCCCTCGCTGTCATAAAAACCTTACAAGTCTTGGAAAATCTTATGTAACGAGACAGTTCTCATGAAAATATCGCTGAGAAAAACATTGATTTTAATTTAATCTGAAAGGATTTTTAGTGACAAAGTTTATTGACCTGTTTCTTCAAGTCATTTCTTAAACAATATTATGTTCCATACACATATATAACTTGAGGAACTTTTTTTATTAGTGAGAAATAAATCTAAAATAGACATTCACATAACAAAACGCAATACGAATATTTGTATAGGCGTAAATTTTGTGTTACTCAAAGCGAGTGTTTGTTTGGTCTTCGAATTCTAACGTCTGTACATATAATGTAAGTTTCATGAGGACCTTTAAGTAATGAAAAAGGATTTTGTGGTAACCGGAACTGAGAGTCCTTAGAAAGTCGTTTTTTTATTAAGTAATTGTACATGTGAATTAAAATAAACAAAATTCATTTTATATAATGAGGTAAAATTTATAATTAACAAATTTATGGTAATTATGCAACAATTATGGAATTACCGGTTTGAAGTTTATACAGACTTCTCCAAGTTCCAGAACATCATTCTTGTTTTATTGCTTTCCTTGGTGGACTTTGTCAATAAATAGTGTTTTATTAAATAAACTTATTCATATTGATTTAAATATTTGTTTCTTTATATATTATCTATATAAATGACCACTAACATTACTGGCACATATTTTAATATGAACATGAAACATATAAAATAACAGTAATAAGAAAACACTTATTTCTGTAGAACAATATCAGCCGGAGCTAATAAAAAGGTTGGGTGGTGTCTCAGGTTGTCGTACTTCTAAAAGTGTAAACAACATTTGTTAAGAGAACAAAATAAAAAATAATTAAAACATCACCCAACCAAGAAATACAGAACGGTAATTAATAATGTATAAACTCCTGTACCCCATTATACCTCCAGAAGACATCAAATACCTCCAAATAAATCCCTCACCACCTAAATTTTATTATAACCAATAAAAATATATTAAAATGATACACCATTTAAACGTCTGGTTGATTGTACCTCATCATCAATTTATAGAATATCGACATTATCGGATAGAACAATTAGGAAAATTTTGTAATTGATTTACAACCTCAGTGTGAGATTGAGGTACGAGTAAATAACCTAGATACTTTAAACAAAATTACTAAAACCTAAAAAAAATTTATACGTTTTTGACATAGTTAATCTGTTACCAGGGGACTTAAATTTAAGAAAAGGCGGAACCGAAATGGTAACAATGTTTAAAAAATAAAAATTAAAAAAAGACAAAGACAAATTTAGTAAATAACAAGGCTCAAATTTATTAACAAGAAGGAAATTTCGATGGTTCAGATTTTATCATTTACAAATCAAAAAAGACATCCTGAGACAGATCATCATAAACACAGCTTATGATTAACAAGATTATAATTAATCAAAAGTTATACGCCCTTAATGTAACATATAATAATAATTTAAAAAAAAAATTGATGAATAGATTCTGAAAATTTATCCCCCCCCCTTTTAGTTTATATATATATAGTTACAAAATTTAACAATAAAAAAAAGACAATGAGCACAGCTTAATAATTAACAGGATTATGATTAATCCAAAAAAAAAAGATTATACGCCCTTAATGTAAAATTAGAATATAAAAAAAAGATGAAAAGATTCTGATATTTATCTCCCCCCTTTTTGTTTATTAAATAAGTTTTTTTTTTTTAAAACAGTTACAAAATTTAACAATGAAAAGATTCTATAAATGATATGATATTTTAAATTCAAAAAAATTATATTAATTTTAACAAGTTCAATATTAGATTAAATATTACATATCATGATTTGTTTGATAAATTTCTTAAATACTAAATTGGCCAATAAACTTATATATTTTAAATAAAAGAATTTGTTATAAAATGAGAAGTTTATATAAAAAAAGAAATGAAAATTTTGAATATTGAAGTTTTATTAATTGACGTCAATTTTTGTTAATTTAGGAAAATAACCTCTTGGAGGTTGTTAGGACCGAAAGTTTGCATGCAGGCTCCACCCAATGATTTTTTATATAATTTATAAATAACTACACAAGACTACATTTAAATGACAGCTTTAAGAAACACACATTCGCTGAAGCAATTTAGGCACATGTACAATATAAGTTTAGACAAAGTTCTGTAGAGTCAGTTTTAAGGAAAACATCACTTTTGTGCACTTGAAAGTTTGTAGATCTATTATACGAAACGTGTTTTCTAAACAGGCAGAAACATGTTATGAGCTTTTGCTGGTGTATGCAATATGAAACAAGATTTGCTAGATTTCTCCAACCAGCGTATTAGCTAAAGCAAAAAACACGTTTTTTAGCGTCTGTGCAAAATCAGACTTGTTGTAGCATTAAAGTTCTTTATTTAAAAATATCTGGTTATTTGTCAAAATTAAAGAATTTTGATTGCATAACAGAAATTCATTAAGATTATTATTAAAAGCTTCTTAGATGATTATAAAGCTATTTATATATACTTAGTTTTGTTTAAAACAAAGCTTGTATGAAACTTGCAAAAATCTGCAAAAATCTGTAAAACGAATATTCTGATCTAGAAGAGATTTCTTTAATAGTTTTATATTTGACATGTTCAATAAGATATTCCGATTGTTTAATGTTCAACATTAGTTTGCACTAATTTCACATAATTGCTCAAAACTTAAAATGTGACTGCTCAAGGTTTTGTAAAGTATGTTTTAAGAAATGAAAATTTTTATAATTATTTAGTTTCAAGAAAAAACATTGAATATTAAATAAAACATGAAATACATATTTTAATGAATAAATGATAATTAACAAATTATTTTAAAACATTAACAAAAATTTATGATATGATAAAATCTGTAAATTTGAATACCTGGAAAATCCTGTCGCAGTTTACGTGAACTTGTGCCGTGAAAATAAAAATTTACTCAACATTTTTGAACACTAAAGAACACATTAATTTGTAGACTAACATATTATCTATGAAACTGAAATATGAATTTTTGTGACGAAGAAAAAAAAATTAACTAGCGGAGCTATGAAGGTTTGTTGTACATGGTGTGTAATTACAGGTAGACTGACATAGAGTTTTAGATCAGATCGCCCGACCAGTAGTTGGACTTTGCGCTTGCATATATCACGCGATGCTTACTTTTGGAGAAAGTCGCTAGGTGCCGGCACCTGTCAAGGGACGGATGTTGAAGCTATGGAAGACGAGTGGATAATTTGTCTGCAGATTCATTTATGAAATTTGGATGTTACAAATCTATACACTAACATAAAAAATAAAGATATCATAGTAATTTAAAAAATAATTTTATCAAACTATTTAGCCTTATAATTATTGTAATAATTGAAGTTATATTATTACAAGATATATCCTGCATCAAAACTATTTCACTTCAAAGAAAGCTCTTTATAAACGAACAATCGGCTTTCCTTTTTTATATTAAGAACGTCAAAGATCGTGTGAGATTCACCTTAGAGAATTAAATAAATAACGCATTTAATATCATGAACATGACGATCAACAATGAAATCCGACATTTTCAACATATGCGGAAACCCAACATCAAATTATGAGACCATTTATGCGTCATCGAACAACCAGCAGTCACAAACAATGGCCCCATAATTAACCTCGTCCAATGCCTAATCAGCTTAACATTACGCCCATAAAATTCCAAATGAAAATATAATATAATTAAACATATCTCAATAGCCAACGGAATCAAGTTAAATATTATTCATCAACTAATATAGAAGAAAAATCTAAAAAAAACATTACCACCACAATTTGTACTATTCCAATGATTCGCAAATAAATACATCACAATTTTAACTGTGCGACTTTGATGAAATTAAATTTTTAGTAAATATTTTGATAATAGAAAACAACCGTTTAGAAACATGACACCATACAATCAATATATATAAATCATTTGAATCTCTTACAATATATAAACATTTTAAGTTGTCGGCATTTAGTAAACATTTTTCGGCTATTATTTTTTAAATATAGTCTAATAGTTGAATATTAACATTATCGTTTATAACATCTCTTATTATTTCAGCCATGTAAACAGTTTGAAACATTGATAATGATATCTTTATACAAAAATATGTCATATCGCACTTCAATTTTCCTTCATTTAGTTATCATACTTGTAGTTTTGTATTCTTAAACTCACCTGCTAATAGAAAAAAACAGCAAAAATACATCTTCCGTTTATAAAAATAAGGTATAAACTTTGTCAGTCAAGATAATTATCAATTTTGCATAGGATCCAAAGAGTATAATTTTTAATGATATTCCCAAATTCGGAAGGTTATGACAAACCTTCAATATCGAGTGAAAAATGGTTTTATTTTTATACAATAGATTTGTATGTGTCACACAAGAAACTAAGAATAACGCTAAACAAATAATTATTAAACGACGTAAAATAAATGAAACGGATATAATCAGATAATTAGGAAAATATCCTGCTCCTAGTTAACGTTAAGGTGTGATCAAATTATTCAAGGTGTGATCAAGTCAAGGTCTGATTAGACGCTCGTAGTGTGAAACGGTTATCATTGAAATGGTTTCCAATTGTGATAAAAGAAAATTGAATCCTTCTGTGAAAACCGTAAAATGGGTAATACATGTTAACTGGTAAAGATGGAACCAGTAAGTTACACAGTTTTCTACTGAAAATCCCACATATACGGTATGTCGATTTTTATAAAAATGTTATGTCATAAAGAGATAATTACATAAAGAGGAATCCTAATTACAATTTCTTAGACGACAAATAAATCGTTGTTTATTAAAATACAAAACATATTATGATTGTCGTTATATTATTCTTTTACAAAAAGAGAAAACGAATATTAAATAATAATAATAATAAGTTATTAATAGAATAAAGCTAGAAAATCAAGCACTACAAAATCTGATTCAGTGTCTTTATATGGCAGTATATTTTAATGTTTAGCATGCACCCTGTCTTTTAAAATCCTATAAACTGGAGTGCTACTTAAACTCTTGCTGAGTCGTCAGCAATATTTATTGCATACAGTTCCTTCCAGTAAAATGTGCTAATAAACTTTGTTTGTTTTTTTCAAAACTATTACGTTATAAATGTAATATGCACTCACATTTTCTCGAGTTTTAAAAACATTATCTTCCACAAGTATTGAATAATTTATCAGTAATAAAAGGAGGGTTGTATATTAATACTCTCACTATGAAGTATACGTATAAAATCGTTTACTACTCTGTTGATATTATGAACTATGAAATTTTCAGGGATTTATTTTAGTATTTATCTGAATTGTTCTCGTTTTCGAAAAATAAATCTTATTAACGATTCTTTTTTATTATCAATCTGCTATCAGTCCTAAATTTTATAATATCAATAATAATTTTTTTAGACCCTTAACATATCATCTTTGAAAATGTCTTTCGAATCTTCACTTTGGTGTATAAGTTATCTTCCTTAAACCAACAAGACTAAAATGGTTATCACTTTTTCATGACTTAATAACGCAAAGTAAAAATAAAATATTTGTTTCTTATACAAGCCAGATGTATACTTGAAAACAAATACGTTTATATAATTAGTAATATTTTTATTTTATTTTACTTTGGACTTACAAAAAAAGGTGTTATTTGTGTCACTAATTGGATAGTTACATGTTAGGAGGTTTTAAAATGGAAAGACGAATAAATAAGTTTAATTTTATTGGTGGTTTGTTTAAAATACTGTATTATGTAATATTTATTTGATATCAAAACTGAATCACAAAACATATTGGATTTACTTTTTTTATTACTTTGGTAGCAATAAATCAAAGTTAATGGCGTGTAATAAATATCGCAGTTTTGAGAAGAAATTGTACAAAACATAAACTTGTAGCTCTATTTCTTCGAACTGAAATTACCATTGCTGGAAGTTAAATATTTATCGTATCCCCATTTATTGCAATAAATACATTTTACTACAATGAGAGCACTGTAAAGTATTTTATATCTTATTGCAATGTGTACAATACAACCGTGTAGTTTCCAGGAAATATGACCACATAAATTGAGTAATCTTAGACGGCACCTAGCCGTATGTTACACATTACGAAGTAATCCATCAATCTCAACATCTGGACATCGGGTATTTTATATTTTACCTTCTACAAAAACTTAGTGATTTTATTTAAACATACAATTTACACTATTGGCGATTAAATAATTGTAATTATTAGTAATTAAATAGTAAATTTTCCCGACATTTGACATTAATTATTTTTGTATATAAAAATACTTCATGATGTTTCTTAGACCATACAAATTATCAAAAGAACCTACAAACTGAAACTAGTAAGTATGAAAAGGACCTATGGCCAGCCTTACATGAACTGGTATGTAAAATCAAATAATCAATACATAACAAATAATTTGTTTTATGTGCATTTCTCGATATACAAGGGGCCTTTGATATAATACTGCTTATTAATCAATTATAGCAGCAGTTAAAAATCGAGGCGTATAAAACACCTCGACACTAATTGGCTAGATTCAATGTTAAGAATTAGAATAATCCTAGGGTTAGAATAATCCTTTACTAATAAAGTAAGGTGAGAAATTATAGTAGTATTTATAAGAGGTAAATTCTTAAGTGTTTTTGCTTTCAGATGATGTTCAATATCTAAGTGTTATTCTGGATATAAGACTCACCTGGAGTAAATAGGAAAATTATATTTTGCAGAAATCAACCCGATCACCTATGGCATGTAAGCGACTTCTTTGTAAGAACTGGGGTCTAAGTCCAGCTATGACTAAATGGCTTTATGGTATGGTAATTAAATCTCAGATACAGTACGGCGCCCTAGTGTTGTAGAGAAGAACTTTTCTAATTGTCACTATACGTATGTTGAGTAGTCTGCAAAAGTTGGCCTGTCTATATATCTCAGGAGCTTTAAAATTACACCTACAGCATTAACAGAAGTTCTGATAGAAATAGCTTCACTAGAAATCAGTACGCCTCAGTGTGGCAAGTTCAGCGGCATACAGAATGGAATACTCTGGAATGTGGAAAGGAAGCCGTTGGCAAAAACGACCCGGCTACACTCGTAAACATAAATTGTATAATTACGTACTTACTATGAGAAGTGATAACATCAGTAGAAAAACCACATGGACTATTTGAAGTTATCATCCAAGAGATAGGATATTGACAGTGACTGGTCTCCAATATAGAATAGTATATAATACTGACGGATCTCGTACTAACTCCGGAGCTGGTGCGGAAACATATGGTAAAAGAACCAAGGAAAATACAAGAGTAGCTTTGTGAAAGCACGCTACTGTGTTCCAAGCAGAACTCATGGCGATACTGGAATGCGTACAACTGTGCCTAGGGTAAAGAATATACCAATGAGTACGTCATTGTCAGGTCTAACAGTCAGACTGTTATAAAGTCTGTAAGCTCACACAACACTATTGATCACTAGTATGGGATTGTCACTGAATCTTAACCCAGTTTTCGACCTAAAACGAGATAAAACTTAGATGGATACCAGGTCACAGAGGATACGCAGAAATAGAAAAGGCAAATAAACTGGCAAAAAAAATGAGACCAAGAGATATTTTACTTGCCCAGAATCTGTATTCGGGAAAACTGAAGCCGTAGCAAACATAGTCTAAAGTCTAAAACAATTTCTAAACTCAGAAATTGATTATCTATGGACAGAATATTCCTAGGGGAATATACACGGATTACTGGTACAAATAGATCTGTACTCTCTAAATTAGATATTTTACAAAGTAAATCTTAGGATTCGCCTCAAGGCCAAGGGGTTTTCAAGAACCATCTTAACACGATGGAATTTTTCCAAGGAAATTTCAAATGCAGACTACGTAATCATCACCTAGAATCTGCAGAACATAAACTTCGAAAATGTCTAGGTGGAGGGGGTAAACCCCACATCTATTTATAATAATAATTTTAAGTTTATTGACATTTTGATGTATGTATAAACCTCAAATTTAAAATACATTTGTCTCCATTATTTTCACAAATAAATCTATGTGAACTTCATTAGAGTAGTAGAAGAAAATATGATTGTTGATAGTTAAAACACAATTGTTCAATAATATATTAAATACGAATATCATTACTAATAAAATTAGTTTAGTAGACTTTTACAGTGAATTTGGTATTAAAGAAAAGCTTCTTGCATTCCACATATAATTTATCTGTGTTATTGTTACTGCACAAAACATATTGATTGATTTAGTTTATTAATGCAATAATTAATTGTATTTCATAAAACAAATATTATTAACAATTCTTAAATAATTTAACAGTTTAAATTTTATTGTTTACAAAGTCTGGAAAATTGGGTGATATGTGAGTTTCGGCTTGCTTAAGGTGAATTCTATAATATGTCTAAGTAGCGCTTTCACATATATCAATGCACTACTATATTATTGATTTTTATTAATTTATTATATTGAAATAAAGATACTGCAGATTATTATACGACTTTTTTGGATATTCATTGCAGGTATTTATTTTATATAATAGTGATTCATGTGTCAGTGGTTAAAAAAGTAATATAATTCACCAATATAAGTCCACTTGTAAAAATGTTTCAAAATAACGATCTGACAAGTTATACACGAGTGAAGTTATCCATAAGTTGTTGCATAAATAATGACTAATAATTATTCATATACAATCATGAGTAGCCTAGATAAAATGAAGGAATAGAGTTGAGGTAATAAATGAAAGAAAGATACTTTTGTCAATTAATGGACAGGACTGTATTCAACTCAATGATACAAAAGGGTCTGTTGTGTTATACATACATTTTATATCTACATCTAAGAACTATTTGAGTTTTAAAATGTATATAAAAACCGCCAATTAATTACACGTTTAATTAAAAAATACTGCACTATACTACGTGTTAAATAAAATCAGCCATGAGGCAAGATGTCATTTTAACAATCAAATATTTAACATTATATCATAACTTTATGTATAAAAATTTGACACTATACAATTTACATTTCCTCCAAAGCCCAAGAATCCAATTTTTTTATATTAATTTTAGAGGATCTGCTAGTGTTACATTGTATGTGTGCTTAGATATTGTTTTTTTTTTTTTTTTTTTTTTTTTTTTTCACCGTTACTTAAATTATGTTTCCCATTTACCTTTGACCGGCAAGATAGGCAAAGCGATACATTTTTGTATGAAAATGGAAGTTACAAAAGTCCTCATTTGTTGCTAGCGTATATTTAGTTTTACCTTGATTGACATTAAAATGCATCTCGGAGCTACTTTTTCCAATCTGGCAAAATCTTCTTTATAAATAACTTTTACGAACATGTGGCATAAATATTTGTCTGCTTAATAAAACATAATCATTCACATCTTAATATTTGCTTCTTACATAACAAAATGCACGTCTCTCAAGTGCTATGTAAACAACAATCTTACTGATTGATACTGAAGTCAGTATAACTTTGCCAACGCAACAACAGTAAATCATCTCTCAATGAAGTAAACTGCATACTATATATAATAACATAAATGTCGCAGGTGAAACGCCAAAGCCAGTTGAAAAATTACCCATCATGCATTAGGCAATAAGACATATTGCCTTCTATTAAAAAAACTACTGCAACAATTAGTTCGAAAAAGTGTTAAAATATTCCTAACATTTGGGGTTATAAAATCAAACAAAATCGAAAAATCAAAATTGTAGTAATGTTTCATTGTCCGACTCCCATCGTTTTTGATTATATTTAACTTTCCTCTCCTAAGTTTGCGATTAACTTATTTATTTCGAAAGGTTTCAATTTTATTCCTCCATAATTATGATATGAGTTAAATAGCCTTGAAATACGTAAATACTCGTAATTTTATGAAACATACATAAACATGGTTCTTTATATTGTTCCATTACCTTATAGTTTGAACACAGAATCAGTTGATTTACTTAGAGTTAGATTGCAATGGTACATTTTCAACTATACACATTTCCATATTTATTTCTGATGGCTGCAGATTTATTAACACACCCTCGTTGGGAGATAAAGATGCTTTAGTGAATTAATATACGCTACAATGAAAGGGTTGTAACAATATATGTATGTATAAACTAACTGAGAATATGTAAAAGTACGATTTCACTATAAATAAAAGTTGTTAAAGAACAGTTTAAGGAAAGCTACGGGAATCGAAATTAACTGCAACAATAAAAAACTAAAGTTATATTATATACAAATTTTTATCTATTTTTGTAGTCTTACGACTATAACAAACATTTTTTGAAGTCTTACAAACTGCCCGTTATGTTTTCAAGTATTGTTCAATTCATAGAGTTATTTCTGTTGCTCTAAGTAAATATATTGATTTACAGATAATTTATTGTCTTCCAATCTGAAATAGGATTGCACTATTTAACTTTGAGTTTTCAATGTTTGAAGGATATTAGAAGTCGGCTATGATATTAACCCCAATCACCTCAAAATGTGTTAGAACACTTCGTTATGTTTTTATTTAAATTATAAAAATACAAAGATTTTTCTCAAATTAACACTGTAATTCAACACTGTAATTCAGTTCCCAACACTGTAATTTAAAATTACCAACAACGTTATATTCATCGCTTTATGAGAATCGATGGAGTAAAATGTATGGTGATTATGTTGTCTAATAATATTATAAATTAGAATGTATTAAGTAGTGTCATTTCCGTAAACCGGAAAGGAGGTTTATTATACAGCTTTATTGCGGGCTCTAAATTGTCATTGTATTAACTCAGTTAATATAAAAAACAAAATAATAAAACATAAACCCCGTTCTTTTTTATAAAAAATATAATTACATCACTTAAAAATATAATTGTCAATTTATATTATGTGTATCTTATACGAGGTCCCCCCCCCCCTCCAATATGGATGAAAATCAAGTATTTTATTAATTATTAAATAATTTTGTAAAGGTTTCCTTTAATGCATTTAGTTTACGTAGCAATACACATAAACAAAGAAGAAACCATTTTTGTTCACTATTTTCAAAATTACTTTTGATTAGATAAATAAATAACAGTAAGTGATCTAGTAAAATCAAGTTAAAATAAATTTGTATAAATATATTTCATTTTCTATTATTAATGAAACACTCCTAACTAATATACTTTATAAATAAATATTTATCTTGACTTTTGAGATAATATTAGATAGAATAAAATTTGAACATAAAATCTCAAAAAAATTGCGTTTACATAATCAAACGCGTTTCAACGACAAAGTTGCCATCCTCTGTGATACATGTGACACAATATTTAAACTATAACTATGTTCACTGGCGATGGCGACTTTGTCGTTGAAACTCATTTAATTAAGTAAATGTAATTTTTTGTGAGAGCTTACGATCAGGTTTTATTATATCTAATATACATTGACTAAAAATTTCAAAACCATTTGTAAATTTCAAAAAACTGATTTTATATACACACCTTAAATTCAAACCTTTAACCTAAAGGTTAAGAAAAACTTTAGACACTATAAGTTAGCACTCACCCCAGAAATGTACACAGAGAGAAGCACATTTTACGTTCCAATAGTTACTCGTATTCCGATAGTAGTATATGCATAATTTATTTTATAGAATATAATGTCGTTGTTTTTCTAAAGTAAGTAATTTACATATCAATTTATTTTTAAAATAATTCAAAGATATCTTTTAAGTAGATTTGGAGGAAGATTGGTTGAGTTTTCAAACTACGTTTCTTTTATGATTAAATTTTTAATTAAGAAAATCCTCTGTAATTTTTAGCTTCGTCTGAATGAAAAGATGTAACACGAAACTGAATGAATTAGGAAGATATTAAAAAGTAAGCTACGAAATGGAAGCAATTAATAAGAAAATATGTGAAAAAAGTAGAGACAAATTGTAATGAATTAAGGTTATATTTACATAAAATTATAGCTGGTAAATTTATGTTTAAAACGGCTAAGATTAAAATGTTGTACCTTATAAATAAGATCACTATTAAAATCTTAGTTTATGTATACCATTGTCATAAAAAAAAAGATAATTTAAATACGTAAGGAAATATGTTTAACTCTAAATTTTATTATTGGTATTTTGTTTTAATAAAACCTATTTAATCATAACTAACAAAAAATAAATTCAAAATAAAAATGATTGTCGTTGTTTATTTAAAGTTAATAGATCATTTCATAAATTGTTTGAAACCCTTTATAGTCACCATGTGTTTTAGGAAACCAATAATAAATGCTCTGTTCTTGACGTACACGGTTAGTTAACTTTAAATAGTTCTAAATGAGAACAATATAATTAACAATAGCAATTACATTGTATGCAACTAATCACAGGGATACCACTGGGATACCACTGGTAGTTAAATTGTCAGAATCTCTAATTACTTTTATTTTAAATATAAGCGAGAGATAAACGTTGATTTTAAAATGTTTGTACGTTAGACATTATACTGAATAGCCATTAGGATTGTCTATAGTATACATTTTAATGAAATTGTAAAAATTAAATTATATTTTCCGTCTAACATGTAATGAGTTGTTATTACTCACACTATTACAAATAAAAACATATTTTATGACGTATTATCTATCTCAAAATGGACAAGTTCAAATCATGGTTTTCTCGATTGTGTTTTTTGAGATCTTTATATTATAACGGTTTAATAACTACCTATTCATCCATCCTTAACGCACAACATTCCACACAGTTTCTCGCCTTTTTTCTTGTTACACTCCTCTACTCATAACTAATTATCGATTTTGATGACTCCTGTACAAATTCTGTTCGGAATGACTAATTAACTAAGAATTACATCCAAACTGGCTACAGTATTTTTAACCAACATGTAGGGATGCAGCCCTCGAATCAGAGGCCTGTAGTCATTCTAGCCGCCATACCCAATCCAAGCCTGATTGGTCAACGTTCGCTCTGAGTTTGACCCTAGCAGGAAATGTACGCTTAGAAACCAAACCAGAGAAATCTAATTACACGCTTTCTCACTTGCAGCTTTCACGCTCGATATACAATTCTAATTTTTGAAAAATATTGACAAGTATTCTAGAATATGTGTATGTACCCCTTAGTTTGTATTTTAACTTAATATGGTGCCAGTGAGTGTTCTAAGTGAACATTTCGTATTGTCAATTTGCAACAACTGCTCTGCATCATCACTAGACTTAACAACACAAGGTAATAAATTACAATTATTAGTTATAAGGCTGGTGTTCAGTATTTATACAATTTATTTCCACATGAATAAATGTCTAATTAACTGGTCCTGCGTTATTATTAAATTATAAATGCAATCATCAATATTAAAATTATTAAAAGGTTCTGATCTAATAATGGCGAAATAGGTTTCAGAAACAGGAAATCTGTGATAACTAAAAAGGATTGTTAGACGAGAAATATAGGTTAATTTTTATAATTATATTCACATATTTTTTTTATGTTAAGTTTAAATGTGTAACACGTGAATGTAATACAAAACTAGAGTTTCTGCACAAATAGATTGCAATTTTATCAATAACATAGCTTAAAGTAGAGTGAACGAGACAAATTTTCGTATGGAATATTTAATCTAAATAAAATGTGAGAAGATTTAAAAAAAATTATAGTACAGATTTTCTGTCTCCCAAAAAAACTAATAAAATGTGTAGTTAAACGTGTCTTAGTAAATTATATACATATATTATACATGTGACAATATTTTATTTTACAAAAGTTATTTTCAATTAAAATCAGAATATAATAAGTACTTGAAGGCATGTTTTCTCCATGATCTCTATTAATTCATTCACGTAAAATTTTTTTTTTAATTTTCACTCAATTATTGGAATCTTTATATCATAAAATATGTGAAACACCAATCTACTTTACCAATATACATTTACCAATATACTATATATATATATATATATATATATATATATATATATATATATATATATATATATATAATATATTTCTGGAACGCTTACGAACGCATCAAAAACAATAGATAAGATTTTCTTTAATACTTTTTCCAAAACAGAATGAAAAATGATAGTTTACTTTGACTGGAAACAAAGGCTAAAGTGGTTCACTTGACATGGAAAGTAATCAACTGCTTTCTCGACAGCCTCCACTGTACAAATTCTCATTTTTCAAAAGAAACAATGTAATTTCAACACCTATCAAGACAGACCTTGGTAAAATCTTGTTCTATTGAAGTTAGAAAACCGTAGGACTAGCTATTGAAAATGTCTAAACATCAGTAATCTTTTTATTATTATACATTTTTCGGACATTTGCCATCATTTGTGTCTTAAAAATCTAAACACGACGTTTCGGGAATAAGAATCAATTCCCGTTATCAAGTGACTAAAAATTAAAGAAACATGAAACTAGAAACTAAACCTATGTAAGAAGTAAAATTAAATAAGAATACCACCAACCTTAATATCTAAGCATGCATCTCAGAGCTAAAACTGAGAAGTCAAAAAACACAATCACGGTAACACACAACTAACGTCAAATACGTGTTGTTGTATCAAAGATACAGCAACAAGTGACGTGGTCCAGAAGGCGTGACAAACTATTAGGGGAGTGTCCTATTGTTAGTTGTATTAAGCTTCCTAGCCCGAGAGCGGGTTACAACCCCTTGTGGCGATTTAACAGGTAAAATTTCAGCTTGTTTTTTAGTTGTAGGGGTATAATTATCAAATTTTATTTATTTTTTTAATAATGGGAGCCATAATAGCCTTACTTGATTGGCTGATAGGATTGTCCGTTAGTTTTATATATGAGGCTTCAATTATTTTACGTTTGTATAAGTTACTTTCCCGGTGTATGATTTTTGCCTCTTCCCATTAAATTTGTGATTTTCGGACCATATTTTTTTTAATGTTCTTCAATTACATATAAATATAAATCAGTAATCTACAAGCTGGTTCAAAAAATTTAAAACCTGTTCATTCTTGATATTTAAATAAAATTATGTTGTTAGATTACATTATTTTTATAACTCATAACGATACAAATAACTATTATATAATATCCTCCCTATTTCATACATTCTTATATCTTTTGTTTATTGAACAATATAATGGGGCTGTTGTTAGTTAGGTCTCATAGGCCCTTATCCCTTTACCCAAAAACAGTAACGTAATACTATGTCACTTTAATCTCAATAACATTAACACATTCATGTGTTCAAAAAACAACCGTCCATGTTCATTTTGTGACATTACTACAAAAGTTTTAAACTGCAATAATTAACTAATTACCTCGATGACTATTAAATAACTTATTTAAAATGTTCAGCAATGTGGACTGTTGCCAATAACTGTAATTATTCATTTTACATTTTATTAATAAACTACTATGTTTGAGTGGATAGAGCAGAAAACTAAATTTAATTACATAAAAATAAACAAAATTTCAGTTTAAGCTCTTATTACATATATATTATACAAAGGTTAATCACTCATCGACGTAATTTATGTGAATACCACCTAGTTGCCTCATCTTTACAAGGACTCAATTTCCTCTGTGAATAATAACAAAGTCATTAATAATGTTTAACAAGGTGGCTGTTGTATCCTGGTTATTAATGGATCAGGAATTGACAGATGCAATATGACAAACACTAAATATATTCAACGTTGTCTTAATTAATCTGTGTTCAGCCAATCCTGATATTTAGTATGGAAATTTGTTACTGACAATTTCAGTCTTAAATATTTAAAGAATTCATTTAATGTTTATTTAATTAATCACATTACTCAGTTAAACAAGATGTAACTAAAAAATAGTTTTAATAACAAGAAAACATTTCTTTATTTTTTTCATACGAAACATAAGTTTAAAGAACTATATAAATCGTTTGTTGTCATTCTCACTATTCAAGTATTTTTAATTTTATTTATCCATTCACTAAGACTGCTGGGTTCAAGGTGCATAACTGAATACATAAATACGTACACAATCAATAAATCGGGTGTGTAAATACAATTTAATTTGGAAAATACAGTTTGCGAGTGAAGTCTGTTCATGAATCTACTATATAAGAATGTGTACAAATTGATTTAAAATACAGGAAAATATTTCATGAGCTGGTTCTAGGGCTAAAGTTATTGAAACAAGAATTATATCAACATATGTCCTCAACCATTATGTGTTTATAAAAATTAAAAAACTTTGTAGTTAATAATAATAATCTTAATATTTTGAGGCGAAGTTAGGAAATAGATACGTTTGGTTTTCGTTACACCAGGAAAATCGTTTAAATCATGAAATTTTTCGTAAATATCAATACTTAAAAATATGAAAAGTCCGCCATTTTGAAAACGAATAAAATAAAGTAGTCTGACATACTGGTACAAAGATTAAATAAATAATGTTAATATCAAATCTTCACTCAATATCTCATCTACTTTAAAAGTTATAATATTTATATTTTGTAAAAACACAAAATGGCCAACAACTGAAACTAGGCATTTCCGGACCAACGTTTTAAAAATATTTTTCCTTTAGAATCACATACCAAAATATTTCCTTACAATATTTGAATGACCATATATATACACTGTGTCCAATTTACAAGTTAATCTAAAAAAATAATAATAATAAAATTTAAAAAAAATCAGTTTTTAACAATTAAAAGAATGATTTACACTTTAATAAACAAATGTGATTCTACATATTTATTGTTCATTTCAATGAGACTTAAAATCAAAGAAATCAAATTTCTGTTTCATATAGTTGTATTTCATTGATTAATGGATTTATAATAGTCTGGTATTGGTTCACATTAAACAACACATTTTAACATACAACTATCAAAGTACAGCACATTGGATAAATTTTAAAGAACAATAATATTTTATTGCATAAAATGTATGTTTAGTATAAGAACTGGGCTTGATGTCTAACTCGTTATTCATTAATAAACACACACCAAATTTGTAGAGTTTGTTATGGAGCACAATATTTTTTAACTGTCGAGGGGAAATAATCCTTATCCAAATTAGTAAAAAGTAATGAAAACTACAATTATTAATATATGAACAAATTTATAGTATCTTAAATTATATTTACTGTATATTTTATTAAAATTTGTATAAAGAGCCAACTTTAATGTCGAAATTTTAAAACGAACTATTTAATTCTAAAATAAGTGCCTAATTTGTGATCACGTTCTTCGGTTTGATTGTGAATTATAAAATTTATTTGAATTCTACAGAGGTAGTTTGATATCTTCTATCTTCTGAAATTTGTCCTGTTATTAACGATTTGGTGAGGGAAGGAGTGTGATAGAAGGAAGTTGTTAGAAATTAATACTAAAGTTTACACAAAGAATATTTGACAAAACATTAGTAATTTTTTCGATACTGTTATTGTTTTTGATACTGCTTAGTCATTGGCAGTATATATATAAACATTTATATTTATGTGAACAGATATTATAATTATTTTTTTGCAGGATAATTGCTTTAGTTGTCAGGACTAAAACACGACAGAAAATTTTGTTTTGAAGCCTAGCGCAAAGCAAACGAAAAACTCCACGGACGAATCAAAGGCATATATTTTTACAAAGCAAGGTAAGAGTCTGGGTTGTAATTATATTTCTCGACCTATAATTGACATTCAACGACGCAAAAGAGTGTGTGGAAAACTCTTGATTAGAACTATATACAGGAGGCATCAAAATGCAACTTGAATAAATACCATTCTAATAGTGTTACACTTCAAACCTCAACCATTAATCCATTCCTGTAATTATTTCGTAGTACAGTTTACCACTATTTTTTCTTGGCAACATAAGTCTGCATCAGCATTCCCATTTTCAAGTATTCTGCTAAATACCTGTATCACGAATTTGCACAACTAGTATTTAGCCTTCGTATCCAAGGCGTATATTGGTTGATCTAAAAGTTAAAATAATTCTAACACTCTAACTTTAATAATAGTAATACATTTTTTATTAATGTAACAATAGAATTAATAACTTTGCTTGTTTCGCTATAACACTTTCAAAAGTTTGTACAGTCATTTTCGAAATTTTATTAAAAAATATATTCCTTATTTCTCACGTATTATCCCATCAAGATACCAAAATTTTTAGCTAATTTAACATTTGTAATTCAAAGATATCAAAGTGTCCAACATATATTAAACCCATGGAGAAGATGAACTGCCACCAAATTTTTCTACAATGGCAACCCAGAATTTATGCAACTTATTTTGGGAAATGCGGTAGGAAGAAAACAAGTCATAAGAGAAGTATTGAGGTATTGTACTTACAAATCAAATCAAAAACTTTTTTGTTATGTCCTACATTTTCCTTTTTTTATAAAAGCAAATTAAACAGGAAACAGAATATTATGAGAGTTGCGTCCAAGAAAGTAGATCAACCTTTAATCAGATTTTCTGTTCCATACAAATTTGAGGAACATCTGAAAGTACGACGTGACAACATGTCACCTTTTGTTTGATGTTAGGGCTGCCTATTATAATGATATGCATTATGTAATCTTACCTTTTTTTTAGGTCTGTCTACAATTCTATGTTCAACTTAAACGTTTTCAAACGGTTGTTAAAAATACTATGAAAAATTTTAAACTATGAAACTTAATTCTTATAATATTGTGTTCGTATGAGGTACAATTTTCTTTAAAAAATTGTCAAAAAACACTTTAATAAATTGAGAACGGAAATAATTACGTGGTTATAAAAACTGAGCGTTGTTGCGTGTTTTATCCCTATTTACTAAATCTATTCACATATGAAGAGGTTGAACAAAACCATCTATTAAATTCTTGACGTTCTAAGCCTCATTGTTAAGACTTTTCCTTGGGTTGTAATTGCTATCTTAATGAGTTCTACGACAAGTTCGTTAATCTAATGCTATTTTTTTTGTTACACTAATATAAAAATACATCTTCATTATTGTTTCGTGTGGTTTTAGCATTCAAAGACATCAGGGATTTGGATGTCTATTACTACTTGAAAAAAAAGACAGAAAATGTTCCAATTATGATGTTCTATTTAAGAGAATAAATGTAATGTTTCTCATTTCCACTTACATTTTATGTCATCCGAGCTTTTTATTTTTCTCTCTTAACTGTTCCTATCATGCCATTTCTCTCTATCTCTCCTTCTCTTTCAGTAACTATTGCATATTATTAATCTACTTTAAGAAATCGCGCCAGTCTCAACCGGACTTGTTGAAACACAACTGAAAAAGTTTATCAGATACATTTCTTACCAAAATATACTAACTAAATTGCAATCTAAATTGATACAGTAAATATAAAAACTTCTTTAATAATATCTTGTAGTTGCTACAGTTATTACGAACAAAATTATATACGAATATCAGAAATAATATGTGAAAATTCGAAAACATATGCTTATTAGACACACACATAGCCTGTGTACTCATTAAACAACAGTTCTGGTTTAGAGCTACGGTTTATACCTCTACGTAAAACAACAGGTTTACTTTTTGCAATCATGTCGACAATGATATTTTAAAGCGGCTTATTTAATTTTTTTTGTAATATGAAAAAATACGAAAACGAATAACCACCGATGTCTGAATCCTTAATTCAGCAATGGCGATGAATAAGAGGATTTACCTTTAGATATACATACTTTAGTTATTCCACGATTTAAAATATTTCATATAGATTTCAAAACCAAAGGGATTTTGTTTTTTATTTACTCAATTATTAAATGTAAGTAATATTTACTTTTTGTACAAACCAATTCCAATTATATTGAAAATATTCTATGTTACTGTTACTTTTACCCGAGGAATAAATGCTTTTTAATTTGACATTTAAGGTAATGCTTTATTTGTTGTGAAGTCAGACCTCCTGAAATATTCCAACATTAACTAGATATTATTTTTCACAATTTACAAGTTTCGTATTTAATGATATGAATATAAAATTGATATGTTATAAAATATAGATTTAGCTTACATTGTGAGATAATACGTTGAATCTTGTTATAAATCTTTCAGAGACTACTAAATTGTATGATAAATTTGAACGAAACATTCCAAATAACCACTCAAAAGTTGAAAATGTTGGAGGCGGGGGGTACCCATAATGTTGTATACGAATCATTATTTTGTATATGAAAATCAAAATTGTGAAGAGTAAATCGTAAAATTTGAATCCAAAATTTTTGGGGATAACGGATATTTTTTGGGGTCACCTCTGAAACTTTTTTTTTTAATTTGTGTGAGCTTGTAATGAAGAGATTTTAAGGAACCTGGGATATTTAAAAGCCATTTTGATGGAATTTAAGCCAAATTAAATAGACCAAGCTGGGACAAGTAAGGAATCGCATTCCCTCTGAGTTGTTGCATATTTCCATGTAGGCGAGAAATAGAGGTATAGGTAGACATCCAGAGACACAGAGGAATATGGAAGCTTTTTTCTATTCCCGTAATCTAAGTCATGTACTAAACCGCTGACTGACTCTAAACTTGTGTTGTTCCTATTTGGTCATGTTCCGTTTGTCCGTTTATCAGTGCATGTGTTAAAATTCACAATGTTAAAGTTTCACAGATTATATTCAATAATAAATTCCACTTTATCAGTAGATCGTAAAACTGTATTTATTTAATTATGGGCTTTATTTTGGTTACCTAGGCTATTAGTGAAGTATATTATCGTAATATCTTAAGAGATATTGCATACAGATGAAGACAGATACGGATATTTCATAGTCCGTACAGACGAATAATTTGACCAAGTCTACCTCATCAAATGACTAAACACATGTCAAGACGTTAGTGTGTTATTAATTCATATTGTTTATTTATATAATAATATTGATATATTCTTGAATTACAAATTTATTTCTAATGTCACATTGTCAAATTGTCTGAATAGTTCCAAATTGCTTATAATTGATGACGTAACATTGATTATTTTTTAAGGAAACCATAAATATTAGTCAAAGACACAAAATATCTTTAAAGACTGTTTGTGAAAATTTAAAAACCATAAAATTTAATTTAAAATTACTTTTTACGTCTTGATAAGTAGCCTACAGTTCGTTTTCAATAACAATGTAACAAATTATTGTACGATCAGTATTGTGTATTTATATTATTGCGGTATAATATTAAAGTGCAATAAGACAAATTTCATATATAATGTACGCGTTTTTAAACTCATTTAATTATCATTCTTTACTCTTTTAACAGCACTAAGTGACATTTTATAAATATATCTAGACAACACTTTCGTTACAAACTTGTGCATATCAATATTTCTTTAAACGTTATAAATAAAGGAGAATATATTCTGAACAGCAACACTATTATAAATACTTTATTGGTTTTCTACTACAACTTTACACTTATAGGGTATTAGTGTGTGTAAATTTGAGTATACATTATCATTACTGACCTCAATACAAAATAATAAGATGTAATTCTTGAAACTAACATAAAACTGTAATTGTTTAAAAATTTCAAAAATCACTATTACGGATCCAAAATTAAACGAATACCAGAATACTTTGGCAAATGTAGAACTTTTGTGTCTGAATTCATTCTAAAATTTTAACATCAATTTATCCTGACTTACAACTGCAAATTTTCAATTTCAAACAAATGTTTTGAAAACAAATAATAGGTCTGAACAAAGGATGTGAAATCATTAAGGCTTTCCAGTCATTAATTTATTATGTGAAAAATGATATAACAGAGAAATCATTTCCAGATGAATACATACTGTCAAAAATTTAAATTCTGCCGTTACTGTTCTTTTTATGCACCATCCTTAATTCAAGATATTCTATTTTAAAAGCCTACTACACGTACTTGTGTAATATAAGTAATTCATAGAAAAAAAAACACATATTTTTGGTCAATTTGTTGAGTTTATTACACTTTATTTAGTCAGACTTTAACATCAAAATCTCGAGTTTCTGCATGTACGTTAAATTGTTCGAAAGTATTTTACTTATGTGAAAAAATAATCTTTTGAGTCTCACATATAGGTGATTATTCTAATACTTCAAACGAGACATGTGCTTCAAAAACAAGCTTTCTTTCTAAATTACTTGAATTAAATTTTTAGCAGCTTTAAATATACCACCATTAATATACACTACAATAATTTTATGATGAAACCTTCTGAATGATGTTCTTGTTAACCAATATACATGTTGTATGGTTGCAAACCATACCTTGAAATGCTTCAGTAACTGACAAGTAATTCAATTAAATAAAATCATAACTACTGAAACATCAATAAACAGAAAAATTCTTAAGTTGAAATTAATTTAAGTAGCAAAATATATCTTCTTCAGTTACTTCCAAATCCTTTATTTTTTATTCCAATTTTAAAACTAAAATATGATCAAGATATTTTTACGAGATGATACGGATTTAAATCCCCTTCGCTTCTATATTGTTACTAATTTATTTACGAATTTATTAATTAAATATTTACTGTACATTGCATCAATATGTATTATTTATATATTGTCTCATATTAACAATGAAGACTATATTCTTACATTGTACACATACCCATAAAAAAATATTTAAGAAAATTAAATCTAAATATTACGTGTCAGTAGAAGTAAGATTAATTTATGTTAATGTACCTGTAATAAAGTATATACTTTAAAGTATTATACTATCATGAGACACTATAATAAAACTTATGAAGAAATACATATTGCTTAACTGACCAGTAAGCCAATTGAAAAATGAAGTGATTTTTAAACTAAAGAGATTTTTAAAGGTTGCTTTAGGTATACAGTTATGTAAAAATAAGGAAACCAGACATGTATTTAAATGGTGAATTTCATAGCGGTGTGGAACATTTATCTTACTGAGATGATAAGTGACTGAAAATTGGCCAAGTTGTGGTTTAAACTGCACCTGTTTTACTGCCGGTTTTAATTCAGATAATACAGGTGTCATAAACGGAAATTCTATGAATGATTTATGACGTCAGACAAAATTATTACTGAACCTGACATCAATACCTATCATTTAATAAATGTATAATTCAATAAATAAATGAAAGAGAGGCAGAGCGTACGAGCTGAACTAAACAAACGCGTAGTTCTTTTTTGTCGGATTTATAGTTAACTCAATTTATTGTTGAAAACATTATAGAATAATTAGGAACCAAATAGTTGAAAAATATGAATAATCAAAATGCCATGCAATACTCTAACATAGGTAGCCTACAGGTTAGTGATTACACCTCATTTTTAGGTATATTCCCATATCGGTGTAGCATATAATTTACAAAAGAGTGTCTTCGAATTAAATCGTTATCCAGTTCACAAAAACTACAAAAGATATATTTGAATGGCATATCAAATGAAAGGTGTGTTTTATTTATACGCACTTTTAAACTTACATTAATTTTCGTTTCGTTTTTAATATTTTGTTTTTGTTTTATGTTTTTTTTTTTTTTTTTTTTGCTCTTCAAAGATTTTATATGTACAAAATTTCCATAAACTAAATTGAGATATTTTCTTTTCAAACATATTTAAACACAAAATCTATTAATAATTATTAGGAAATATTGAACGTCGAGATAAAAAATCAACATCACAAAAAGGCTGAATACTTTATGATGTCTTTTAATTAATTTATATTTTAGGTTGCATAGCTTAGCACTATGAAACCTGTTTTAAGATTTTTTTTTAATATATAATACAAAGTCAGATACATTGTAGATTTAACATATTTTTTTATGTTCAACATTATGTAATAAAGATCATGTTCAATTTTTGTAATTTTGTTGAATGCATTCTAAAAACAAGTTCCACGTATTAGTAATACCAGACCTATAATATTTATCTTGAAAATTACTATACATTTGGGAAGGAATATTTTCAACAGTTTAGTTCACGAATTACATATTAAAACGCTCCAGGGAGTCCCGTGCTTAACAAGGTTAAATGGTCTCTGCGGGATGTCTTCTCTGTAAAAGTTTTATAGAGGTCTCCCCTAGAAAGATATTTCTACTCCATAGCTTAGACACATACATTTTTGTAAACTTATTTTGATGATAAGTAAAGAGATGATGTTCAAGAATTATAAATATAACTTTCACTAATTGTAAAACAATGAAAAATGTTGAACGATTTCCCAATGCAGTCCGAAGTACAAAAAAGAATTAAAATTTAAGAAAAAAAAAATCATACATGAATAAATAAAACAATTTAATTAAAATATAAACATTGCTTCCTCAATAATTTACTTAAAATTCTGATGTAGCTTTAAATACAAACCACTCTTTTAACTTCGCTAAATTTTAAATAATCATCCCTTTCTCACTATGCATAACTTATGATGAGCTGCCTGTTACCAATAACTTATATTTGTGATAATGGCTATTATTTAATTCCGAGCAGAAAACATAACCTAAAGGCTACTACTGGTGATTAATATTTGATTCTGAATGGATAAAGGATAGTAATAGCCGTTAATGTTTAATAGTTAATTTTGATCCCGAAGAATGGATAAACAATTCCTAGAGTGTACTACTGTTGGTAATATTTGGTCCAAAATGGATAATAATTTCCTAAATGATAGAACTGGTGGGTAATATTTAATTCCAAAGTATAACCATTTCATAAAGGATAGAACCGGTGGTTAATATTTGATTCCGATTGAATCAATATTTCCTATAGTGTAATACTGGTGTTTGATATTTGATTCCGAGTGGACAAACATCATGTAACGGGAAATACTGGTGGTTAATATTTGATTTAGAATTTATAAATATTTCGATAAGAAATTTTTATTTTAGAATATTTGTGTTGGCTAAATAGTTGCACGACACTCACATTCTTTATCCAGAGGTCCTAATCTAAGAAATCCTCTTGTCGACGACCAAGGTTTAGTATATTTTACATGAACATTCCTGCTGTGTATTTATAAATTATTTTGAAAAAAGAAGATATGTATGATGCCATTGAACTAATAATTGATTTATGAAAGTTAATATTTGTGTTTGAGATACATTTGTTTTATTAAACACTATTTTGGGCTAACGTCAATAAATTATTAACTAGGGTCATATTATATTGTACCATGCAATTGTTGTAATTGTGTTTTGATATCTATGTAACTATTTGTTACAATATACTTCAACTTCCGCAATAAACTAAATTTCAAGATGTTTCAACCACTAATTCAATGGCTACTGTTGTGCAAACCTTACATATATCAACAATTTGTATATTAGTAACTAGTTAATATGTTGACTTAGTTTAGATAAATAGGAATGAAAAAACGCTGTGTTGTTAGTATGTTAGTTTATTGTGGACATTAGAGTAATTTCTTTATAATTATTGTAAATTTTCTACAAGTGTTTCTCATTATTTTACAGAGAAGTAATAAATATGAATTTGTATATAATAAGAGCAATCGATTGGGTTAATTCCATAACAAACAATCAACTTCCAATCATAATAATAAGCTCTCTGTATGTTTTCCAGTTTGTTTACCAACAAATATTTGTGTTAAATATTAAATTATAATTCGTTATTGAAGTAATGGTCCATCATATAAAAATAACTTCACTCAAAGGGTTTTACACAATTGTCTGAAAATATTCGATTTTTACTTCACCTCACCGTACCTTTATTATGTTTATGTTTTAGGTTGAAAAAAAAGTATCTTTCCAGTAATGGACAATTTTACAGGATTTTAAAGTTTAAATGTACGAAAAATATTTTTTTCATGAATTCCAAACATGTTCAAAAATATTAAGAGGAATCAATTATTCATATAAAATGTAATGTTTTTTTTTTTCGTAAATTAGGAAGAGCTTCTTTTTTCTAACATTAACTCCCTAGTTTATTACAAAATTAACCAACAAAGGTTGACTGATTTTTATGTTTTAATCAAATATGTAAAACACAATTTTAGAGGCTGTTCTAGTCTTTTTCTTGGCTACTACAATAATTTCCCTCGTCCGCTGTGTGGTAATTAACATTTTACGTGTATTATTGTTAATGTTCTCCTAATGAATAATAATTTTTTCACGAGTGTATCTACTATGAATAATCAATAAAAACAAATGTAAATATAACACTGACTAAAGTTGATATTTAATCAAGTAGAGAGATTTTATTAAGAGGAACAACTACATGTAATAACTTTAATAATTGTATATAGTAAGGGTTGAAAAAATCGAACACAAGATCTCACGAAAATTACGTTTACCTTATCAAACGCGTTTCAACGACAAAGTCACCATCCTCAGTAATACATAAACTTCAATAACAAAGCTATAAGGAATTTATAAATATTGTAATATTAGATGCTTGTTTATTTTGTCAATGAATTAAAATTTGATACCGTAATATGATATTGTTGACCTTTAGTCAATCGCATGCGGTAATGAATTAATTTATCCAGTAGTGATTTAATTGCTTATAAATACAATTGTAACAAACATCATTTAGAGTATATTGAAATAAATTATAAATGACCACAGTTAAATAAATACAAATTTAAAAATAATACCATAGTCTAGACTAAAACAATGCATACACCAATGTCTTATTTTTAAACAAATGTTTGAGAACAGTTCTATATCTCCTAAATTATTGCACTGAATTGAAAACAAAGAATAAATACATTGTCTTTTTAGGATATCAGTGTTATTGCAAAATGAGTAATGCAATTTAAAATATTTTATAATTTTTTGGCTGATATCAGTTGTACATTTATTGTACAACTGAAATATGGCACATATTGTAATGTTATTACTTTAAACTGAACTCTACCTGATATAGTGGTTAGGTTCAAATCATTATATACTCTCTATAAAATGGAGTACAGATATTTATTATGGAATAAATAAATAAACCATCAAAAGAAAACGTATTTTACGAATATCATACATAAACGTACTGTATTACTGTAGATGTTATTGACTTCAAAAAAATCATATCCCATGATATAATAGTTATTAATTTCAATTGAACGCTTCGTTTATTTTATATTCAAGGTATATTTTATAGTTAATATTAGATAAAAATTGTTTATAACGTAATAACATGTTTCATTAAACTTTACTATGCCTTATAATGAGAAAAAGTTTTAGAAAAACCTTTGAAGAGAAAGTTATTTGTTTTTAGTTAATTAGAATGTTCCTTTGGTTTTTCAAAATTAAACCATTCCTCTTTTAGAAGGAAGAATTTTATATATTCTATATACAGTATTCTTCTCAAGGAGGGACTAAATCTAGCATTCAGATAAGTTTAAATTCAGCTGGTAGAGTTGTAAAAGTGCGTTATCCTTAGTGCTTTTATTGTTTTATCCTCGGATTTATCGTTTAGTTTGTAAATCTGGAAACTAGTTGGTTTGTAATTTCTATCTAAGACAAACGTAATTTTTACGGTTCTTTACCTTCTTAAACATGAACGCAACTAAGAAAAAAAAAATTTTTTGGTGCATAAAACCTTCAATTATTTCTAAGCTGCATAATGTGATATATCTTTTTTGCGATAGATAAATAGAAATTATTTATTATCGTTATGTTCATGACTACGACTATAAAGAACCCTCAAAATTAATGTTCTCTTCTATTTCCAAATTATAAGATATTTAGAAATACTTATGCTATATTAGGGATCAAGTATTTTTTTTCTCTAAAGTTAGAGGATCAACACCATGTAATCGGCATAAGAAAAAACAATCAAGAAAACATTTGAAAAATTCGTGTAAGCAGGAGTCCTCTAAAACAATTTCTATGACGTAAGTTATTTTGGCTCGAATTAAAGAAATGTTTAACTCTTAGGATTTGCTTGAAATAACTAAGTGTACGCTTTGACACATATTCATATTAGTACGTCTAACTGAGTCATCTTAAATGATCTAATTGATTTAAATGTATCTCAAATATGTACACAACCATAAGTACATCATATATTAACAATGTCACAAATGTTACAACAATAATATCTTGATATATGTCCATGACAGTTAAGACTATTTTGTTGTTTTTTTATATTCTTCATTATGATCATGGTGTGTAAAACTTGGTTATTGTGTGTTGTCATGATCGGCTTAAGCTTAAACAAATAGTTACTAGATAAATAAAATGTTGTATTTTATCTCTCTGTCTTTGCGCTAGGCAGTCTAGAAATGACATATACTAGAACATAGCAAATGTCAGTGACAGTAAGTACAATCTGAAGTTTAGACAATAAATAAATAAATTCTGTTTATCTACGATCTACGAATATCTCAATTTTTACTGCGTAAAATCAGTTACTATCGATTTTTTTTCGACCAACGTAATTTCCCAAGTCCTAATATAAACCTTCCACCAAGGAACTTGGCTTACTATATTCAAAATTATTAAACTGAATCTGTTTTGCTATTTTGGTTTAACAAAAATGATATTATTATATACCCGAATGATAGAGGTGTTTATATTTGTTGTTAATGTTGTTGTTATTCCTGTGAAAAACTATTCTTAATTTTTATCCAACCCATTTTAATTTAGGTTAAATTGACAATAGTATATACTGTATATTTTTAATTAAACCACTTAACATCGCATGTAGTCAATAGGACTCGCTCAAACAAATCTATAAAATTGTAAAACTTATAGGTGGTGATTAATTTATTGTGGATATTTGAGTATTACAATTACTGTCATTACAAATGTTTCACAGGTTCAATATTTCAACTCCTCATTTACCTGGGATATAGTTATTAAATGATGATTGAAAACTAGAAAAATTGTTTGTTGAATTAATTAACAATTTTTTTAATGATTTTTCAGGAAATTACTTCATTACAAAAACTATATTACCAGAGCAATCGGTGGAGTTAACTCTATGACACGTAATAAACATCTGTCGAACCGAACTATTATATTGTTCAGAATTAATAGTTCCATGAAACATTCTGCATTAAAAAATGAATCGCAATCAGATATTCATACAATATTTTTGTAGTAATTATTTATATAAGAGTGATAGTTTTTACGTAAAAGAGAGAAACTATTTATTAAAGATGATAATATATAATTTGTTAAATTAATAAATAATAAATCACCCAAGGTTTACTGACTTTAATAGTTGATCAAATAACTGAGACGAAATATTGTTGTAGACGTTGCTTTCAAAACTGCAATTTTTTTTAATACTTTGAATTTTTCATCTTTTTTGTCAAAATTAACAAAATTTTATGATTATATTTTATTACGATAATTGCTCTCATAATTAGAATTAACATAATAACGTTAATTATTGCTAATGGTCATAATGTCTAGTGCAATTTCGTCCTCAAAACTACAGAGTCTATGCATTTTAGTAGCGTTCATAAACCCAACTACCAATGTTTTAGTAGCGTTGCTCCTGAGACCTTGATAGGTTTAACCATACTTTGTCTTAGAATCAAGTAAACTAAATTACATGATTGATAGATTGAAAAAAAAACACAATTATTCTTCAATAATACTAATAGAAGCCTATTTCGTTTTTTAAGTTTACAATGTTTATGTTTTGTATAAAAAGTAATGTGGTTTAATTTTTTTTTTTTTCATAATTTTTAAGCATTTGAAATATAAAATATCAATGATCTTTCTATAATTACAACATCAGTAACAATCGTCAA
This sequence comes from Aphrophora alni, assembly GCA_963513935.1. Lineage (NCBI taxonomy): Eukaryota > Metazoa > Arthropoda > Insecta > Hemiptera > Aphrophoridae > Aphrophora > Aphrophora alni. The sequence continues at coordinate 121,140,666 of OY740767.1, read as the reverse complement.
AGAAATATATGTATGTCTAAGTAATATTTATTCTAAGCTAAGTAATGTTAAATGACATTTATATGTTGTACGTAAAAAGAACAACTAATATACTTAAAATATAAAAGACTGCTATTTAGTCTTGATATTCACTTAGCGATTCTTATTTCGCATAGTGGCAGAAAATCAATTTTCCGTTTCCTTTTTACTCGAAACTCGTTCTATTACTAGTAACTGAGTTATGTGCAGAGAGTATGAAATAGAGTGTACTAAATAAAGTACATTAAGTTTTTCCTTCTTCGAAGAACTCCATTACCCTTCGTTTATATTATGGTCCTGATGGAATATTAGTCAATTAACCTATTACTTAAAACAAAGGATATTATATGATGTATGCTTGTAAATATTAAATTGCGTTAATTTCAAAAACTTGCGTTAAAATTGTTTTATCGTTGAGGTTAAAAGATAACAGGGTGCAAAATATTCTTTGTTTAATGTTCAAAATAACAATAAATTTTCTTAAAATAAAATGGCAACCTTCTCAAATTAATTATTATTTCAAGAACTCTAATAACTGCATATGATATTTTCTCTCCGACAGCAGTTTTTGCTTTAACTGGTAAAAATAACTCTTTCCTACGCTTACAGTTTCTAAATAATTAATATCATAGGATTTAACTTTGAAAAGGTTTGTCTAAATAATTAAATGAATATGTGATTCCATTTCTGAATAATCAGTTTAGTTGAGATCGATTAAATGATAATGCAATACTTTTAACGAACTTGCATCCATTGTGTAATGAGTTTTTAAGGGTAAATATTTTAAACTCACTACTATTGTAGCGGTCGGTTAATTCCTTCAAGGGGATGACGTGATAAAGGTTGTTCATAAGCTATTAATTCTTGATTTATAGAGGCCTCTCTAATGAAAATATGGAATATATATATATATATATATATATATATTCTAAGAACAATATGTCCAAATAATTATACTTTGAAATTTGATTTTAAAGAGGAAAACTGGTCATTACTTTCTTTGATGAGTAATGAATATATGTATTATTGTAGGTCGGTAGTATCATTACAGAGGATGTTGCTATATTTTATGAGAGGACATAAAGGAGTTGCAAACGGCTTTCGTCAATAATGAATTTCCTTTCACTTCCGTTTGGTGATATAAGTAGTTTAGTGTTTCAAATTATAAATATTTTATATTGAATAAACTTTTATTTAGCAGTGAAAGAACTTAGCTGCTTAATATCGTCTAAGAAACTTTATGCATGTGTTTACATATTTTCTTCTTTAGTTTCAACTTCTATGCCAGTGTAATGTTTTTGGAGTAACTAATATATGCCGTGATATTTATCATAAAACTATACTTTGTATACAAAAACGTTCATGCAATGTTGAATATTAAAACGTTATTTTCAATTCATAAAAATATGATCCTTTATAATACTTACAATACTATTTTCCTTTTTATGTAAATGTTAGGACTTTTTCGAGAGTTTCCATATATGTTCAAATATTAATAAACAACAGGTTATGAAATCATCAAACCCGATTATCACAAATATTTAAATCGTCAAAGAAATTTTTTTTAATGAATTATATTATTAGAATTAGTTTTAATGAATCTTTTATTGAAATATATAATTGAATTAAAATTACATATTAATGATTTAAATGTTAAATACTTACAGCAAGTATTTTGGAGGAAAAAACACGAATCCAAATAATTTTAATTCTTATAAAAACTTACGGTACTCGTGACTAACAATTGTGTAATTATTTTAATGAAGAATTTATTAGATTGGTTTATTTACATTGTATATTTTCAGCCATATTTACAAATATAAGTTCTTTAGTAAATACACGCTGTTGACTAATTTAAGATTTTTACCAAAAGCTTTTTCAATGTGGTTGAACTATATAAGTTTTATTCTTAAAATTTAAAGCATACATAATATTTGTTTCACCTTCAATGTATTATTAGTTATAAATCTAACTTAAATTACATTTCTTTTAACGTACGACTTGTAGCTAATCAAATTAACTTCCATTACTTTAATGAACGTAACCACAAATCCACATAGGTCCATAAAACAATGAACTTACAAAGTTGATAAAATTTGAATTCATCTATTGCACAAAGCTAGATGCAGAGAACATGTCGCTCTTGTGTACCTTTATAAAACAGTTATAAAATCAACACGCTCCATGCTATTACAAATATAACGAACTATCAACATTATTGATATTTACTTAAATGTACTCAAACAACGCAACGCAATGGTTTCAACGTAGTTCAAGTGTGTACAAATTCTGTAGATGTCAACTGGAAAATAAACATGCTAACAGTTTCAAAATGTGTTTGTCTTTCTTCAGTGTTATGTTTTATTCCCACATTTAAATTAAAGAGAACATAAAAGTATCAGGTAACCTATATTATTTATCTGCGATATAAAAAAAATAATAATTAGCGAAAAGTAAATGAAGGTTATTTGTAAGGTTATCAAATTACAAATAACCATATGATAAATAACCATAAATATATGAATTTACACACAAAATGTTAGTACCATATTGGTTTAATTTTACTAATATTTAATTTATACAATTGATAAAAAATAAATTTCTCACTAATTTGTAAAATATCAATATACCATCTGTTCGTCAAATAGTAACATATGTAGATATATTTCAAAAATAAATTAAATGTACGACGTTTCTTACGTAGTGTATCTAGAGCTTTGTGTTTAGTTTCTCATGGTGTTTAACTTGTAGCAGATCTTAAAGATCGCTACACTAAATTACACTAAGCCAAAACATTTAGGCAGATCTTTTGACTTTGTTGTAAGGTTGGAAAGTCTTATACCCTGAATGAAGGAACCATCGGATCAGCATTCAATCAGCGCAAGGAACCAATCGGGCGTGACCAAATTGATAAAACTTATCTGGGATTGGACCTGGAAATTTTCTAGATAATTCCACGAAAGATTAATCTGGCTTTCTAACTTTGCAGTAGTAGACAAGAAGTTTCAGCCAAGCTATGACGATGTGGTAGAGGAGCAATTTTTTTCTCTTTTCGGACGATTATGTTTTAAATATTCTCCATTTAAAAGAAGAATATGTAAAATTTTGTATTTAATAGAATTGAATACACTTCTGGAAAATCGTTGTTAATTCATTTGTGCTAAATATACTTGATGCGGGAGATAGTGTTTTAGCCAACTCGGTGTACCATTGATAGTTTGCGTAATTTATCTGTTGGTCAACCGTACACAAACGGTTTCGACGTTTACGAGTAATTATTTGATTAAATAAATAGAGGGCAAATCATACGGTATATATTTACCGTGCAAAAAGTCTCATACCCCTTACTTAAAATGTTTATTTTTTTAAATAACCAATTAAACTTTGGCACATCTTTCTAGCATGAAATATTTTTACGTAGTTGAGTTTCATCCCTCGCTTCGAAGCAGGGGTTGCAGAGGGTAACTTTAAAACTTTCAATAGTAACCTCCATCATGCTACCCCTGATTTTAAAGGGGTTTGGTCTTTAAAAGACCAAACCAATGGTGTGCTAAAAAATATTTTTCGATGTTCCTATAACAAATGGCGACCAAAAAAGCTTAGAGTGATTTTAGTTGAACAAACTACTGCCAATGGTTCTTGTTAACAGGTTATGGGATACAGTAGCCTACTACGGTATTGCTTTAGGTTAAATTAGATCTTTAAAATCAAGTAATGTTTTACTTTTTTTTTTAATGTATGCAACAGAGGGTAAGTGAACAATCTTCCAATTATTGAATTATAGTTACGTAAATTTGAGTTGGCTAAGCTTTCCTCCACCAATAAGTCTTTCGTGAAATTTAATTTTAAATTTGTTACTATAAAATTTAATGTAATAGCAGATATTTCTTGTTGAAACTCCATATTCAAGGATAAAATAAAGCAAAAGCTTAAAGTTTCAAATATTTCATAGTATAAATGAGCTACAATTGTTTCGCCTTGCGGCATCGTCGGGCAACTGATAATTTACAGGTATAGACAACTATTTAAAGATTGTGACTCTGAGTACATAGGTCAAACAGGTAGATCTATAAAAGTTAGAATTAAAGAACATGTAAATAGCTAAAAACATGGCTTTAGAAACTCTAACTTTGCTAACCACCTTTTGGACTCGGGTCATAGTTTTGATCCGAAATTGAATGTTTAACTCTTACATATAGAAAATAAAAGCAATAGATTAAATAATTTAGAATGTTTAGAAATAAATAGATCTATTTCACTTAGGCCTATTCTCAACTAAAATAACCAAATTGTATTAAATTCGTCACCTCTTCTAAAACCCATCCGTAACATAGTTCATTAACCTTTACCTACCTGCTAGGTCATCCCCCTACCTTCCTCGATTTCTCTATTGTATTTCAGTTTCCTGTTACTTATGTTTATATAGTTGTCTATACTTGTAAATTATCAGTTGCCCGATGATGCCGCAAGGCGAAACAATTGTAGCTCATTCATACTATTAAAATATTTGAAACTTTAAGCTTTTGCTTTATTTATCCTTGAATATGGAGTTTCAACAAGAAATATCTGCTATTACATTAAAGTTAAATAATATTTACTTGAATGTTCATTACTCTTCTTTTACTTAGTATATGTAATATTTCTAAGTTTTTGCTAAAATACCAGAAAATGAATAATAGCCTCGATTTGAATGTAAATTTCATCATTTAAAAGAAATAATTCCGTTTTTGATAGATACGCAGTGATTCTTTTTAACTCAGCAGTTCAAAGAAAAACCAGAAGTAATTCTTTTAACAGTTAAAACATTAATTAGACAGAAAAATACAGCCGAATCTTTGCCATTTGCTGTACCATAACTTTGCTAACCACCTTTTGGACTCGGGTCATAGTTTTGATCCGAAATCGAATGTTAAACTCTTACATATAGAAAATAAAAGCAATAGATTAAATAATTTAGAATGTTTAGAAATAAATAGATCTATTTCACTTAGGCCTATTCTCAACTTAAATGACCACATTGTATTAAATTCGTCACCTCTTCTAAAACCCATCCGTAACATAGTTCATTAACCTTTATCTACCTGCTAGGTCATCCCCCTACCTTTCCCGATTTCTCTATTGTATTTCAGTTTCCTGTTACTTATGTTTATATAGTTGTCTATACTTGTAAATTATCAGTTGCCCGATGATGCCGCAAGGCGAAACAATTGTAGCTCATTCATACTATTAAAATATTTGAAACTTTAAGCTTTTGCTTTATTTTATCCTTGTTACTATAACTTTAATTATGTTATAACTTTATTAAAGTTATGTTAAATCTTCTAAAAGAAGCGCATATACTATAAGAATTCGATTGCAAAATTTGAAGCTCATTTTTATTATAAGTTCTACTTAAAAAAAAATTATTCTGGTTATGTATTTTGGTTTTGCATTGTATTTACGATTATACTGAAAGAATTTTGTTAAATAAAGTTGTTTAGTGGAAACTGTCTACACGGTATTTTTCTTTGCTCTAAGCCCAATCCTACGTTGATAAACTGGAGGAGCGTTTAAAATTTTTAAATATACTATTGTTCAACACATTTTTGTTCAGTTAAATTATTTGTGAAACGCAATATCTCTATTATTTAAATAACTTTTAGAGTATGTTGTTTATTAAATGTTTTACAAGTTAAAATGTAATGAAATCTTTTGTTATTGAACAATTTAGGGACATTCTTGGCTTTAACTTAAAACAAAAGTCACTCAATTTATGTAGAGAATGTTATTTATAATAAATTTGTTATTTCACACACTTAGATTATTTATTCATTATCAAAAATGCGTTAGCTAAATAAATACCCAATTGGTGCGGCAGCACTTGTTTAATTTAAGTTAAACCCAAATGCTTGGATCTAAAATTAAAATTGGTTCCCTACTGGAACACTCTTGTTGAAACTGTGCATCATGATGCTTAGATTAATAATGACCCTACGTACAGGATGGAACATGAGAGATTACCACACAATTACCATTAGAGATATCTAGCTAAATGATAGAATTTTGCTTTGAATTAAACTTATTGAACTTATTTTGGTTCCTATATAGTATCATCAGGAATCATTAAATTTTTATACTAGTTCACAGAGTTATACAACTTTTAAAATACATGCTTATACATTAATTTGTAATAATTTACTTCCTAAAGAATTTCTATAAGATATCGGGGTAAGAAATACAGACGAATCTGTTATGTTTATATGCAGATTAAACCAACGGTTTTGTTGTAAGTTCTATTAGGATTCATAAACATAATGTACAAACAAGTACTTTCACTTTGAATAATTCAACGTTATTTGGATCCTATGAGAACAATTTTCAAACTTTTATCTCAAATCTAATTACTTCAGGTCCTTCTCTACACTGAATATTAAACTCAAGTCAAGTTATTCGACGTATTCATTTGTATTCAAAACACAGCATTCTTTACTTTGTTAAAGTTTGAGGCACATTAAAGTCTCTCTGTTTTCATAGTTTGTTGTTTCGAGTACACAACGTGGCTTTGAATAAACCATGTTTTAGTCTCTATATGTTATAAATACGTAACGTGTACATACGATTTGTGTTATTAGTTAGAATTAATAAGCGAATCTTTTGAGTATTGATTATAGCAAGCAAGTAACATTTATTTTATGTTTTATAGAGTGCAAATTAAGTTGCAAAGAAGTTCATGATTCCTATTCATCCCATTAAATAAGTAATTGATATCAATATCTTTATTTCCGAATAATTGTAATACTATTTATATTTTATTATGAAATTAATTGTGGTTTTATTTTTTGTTAAAATATAATTTAATTTCTATATCTATCATAAGTTATGACTTCATTTTTATACTTATTTAAAAGATAGCTTTGACTCTTTATATTTAACTAAAACTTATGTAATCAATTAATTAGGGTCAACATTAGTTAATAACAACGTAGGAATACGTAAAAGTTATTCATACGTACAACGTTGAATCATGGGAAAGTTGCAATACGTAATGAAAATCTTGGCTAGTCTATCAGACATTATATTATTCATAAACTATTGAAATAGAAAACAATTCAAGCTTTCTATTCTAAGTAAAACGTTCCAAATAATAAATACGATTGAAATTAATATATTTTAAAAAACTATATTAATTACAAAATTCTGAATAACTCATACACACCTCTGTATATCGTAATTTGGCAGCACTGGACTTTAATAATGCTAGTCTCATGACCCAGTAGCTGTATATTACCTAGTGAAACCTAATATAAATATAAACATATAAGCTACCCGGAATAAGGTATCTTTAGACGTTATTTGTGTTAATGACTAAATGTAACATTATAAAAAAATATATATCTAAGTTACAGGAGAGTGGAAAGTGGTTATGAATAGTTTAGCTTTCTTAATTTGCAAAACTATTTATGTCTTCACTGACTTAAGTCCTATATTAGTTTATAGTTTCAAACGAAATGCTGTGTAATAATGAATGATTTAAAAAATGAGTATTATATTCAACTAAATATTGTATCTGTAGTGTGTTGTACACTAACAAAACAATTATATATATAAAGAAATAAATTATTCAAAATAAGAAATAAATTAAAATATGTATAACTCATAAGGAATTGTACACTAAAGTACAACTTGTTATACAAGAAGTGTGAATAATATTCTACAAATTAATATGAGCTCCTCATTTACAAATTTATTCTTATTGTTACATTCATTTAGCTCTCATTATTAAATCGTAGTTTATTCTCATAAATGTTCTTATGTCAAATTTATATATTATCTAATTTTAATTATTATTTATTATATAGGCTATCTACTATTAAAATTACTGTCATAGAATTGTTTTACAGGGAAAAAAAAGTAATTCTAACATAGGATTAATCAAATAATACTATTAAATGATTGGTCTGCTCCGTTGTTTTTGTACAAAATGTTTTCAAATGAAATGAGTTTGGAGAACGCTTTAAATGAATATATGTATTGTGACGACTACTCTAATAATACGCTTGAATGACGACTGTATAATATAATAGACCAAGAAGTAATAGATTACGACTTTTTGAAGTTTTTATTTTGTATATTTCGGAATCATACAAACCGCATTTTTTTTTTTTTTTTTTTTTTTTTTTTTTACTTTTAATTTATGAATCTACGTGTCATTCTTAACCATTATATATTAAACCTGTTGTTCATTTAACATTTCATCACAATACGATGTGATGTAGATAAACGTATCAAGCCAAAGTTTATTCATAATAGTATCTTATTACATGTGATTGCACATTTGAAATCATATCTTATTATGAGTTATAGAAAATTGGTACATGTTCTTGTATATTTATTTCTTATATATATTATTTCTTGTATTAATTTTGAACATTTGTTCAGTCAACAATAGTCCTTCTAAATCGTTCTTGTAAACCCAACGTGACTCTTTCATACCACGTGACACGATAATAATAATAATAATATTTATAAACTAAGAAATAAATATAAATAATATCACAAACAATATACAGTTTAATAACTCACAGGAAGAAATAGTCAAAATCAGTTCTGGTTGTAAATATTTCTACCTATTGATGTATACAAACCCTGATATGTCTTATAGGGAAAAGAGGAAACCTGACCACTGATGACCATCAATGACTTGTGGCAGAATTCGTTAAAAATTTTAATGATCCCCTTTTATTTTCTTACGTTATATGAAAATATTAGTGTAATTATGTTTTTTTTTTTTTTTTTTTTTTTTTTTTTTTTTGTTTTTTTTAGTATGCAATGTTAAAAATAATTCTTATGAAAACAGATTAAAATTCGAATCTTGTTATATTAAAAAATCCTTAAGGAAATATTATACATTTCTATTTTTTAAAGGTAGAAAATTTCTAAAAATATTTATAATTGTTATCTTCAACTCGCACTAAAGAAGTCAGTAAGTTTTACAATTAAATAACTTTTACACTGTAATTTATTTTATGACATACAATTACATTTATACTGTGAATACAAATCGACAAATTATCTTTTGTAAACACAAAACTTTTAAAATATTTCAAATTGTGGTTTTGTTTACCCTCATAACCCAACACTCATGGACTACAATTATTAATGTGGGATGTCACACATATTTACTTATATTAATCACTTTGTAAATATATTTATTAAGTGGTCCACTTTGTTCCCAGGAAAGTATTATTATTTTAATATAAATATCATTAAAATTACATCATCGGTATATAAATATATATATATATATATAAACTGGAAATAAACACACGCTCTACATTTATATCCATTCCTACACAAGTAAATTGAAATACATTTCTTAACCAAAAAGTTATTCAATCTCAAATACTTTACAAAACGTAAATTTTATAAATCCCAAAACTTTCGTGAGCTCCAACTTTTGTTTTTATTGGCTTGCTTTCTTCATAGCTTAAAGTGTAGAAAAGTTTTCTCGTAAGGATATTACATGATGGAGTTCTTTTTACTTGTAATATTTTATTCTTATTTGCATGTTATACCTACGCTGGTTCCTTTAATAACTTAGTTTGTTGTTGGAATTTACGATAACACATTTTATCATAGTTTTAATTATAAGATAACATATATTTTATAACTACTTAGATAACATAAGATACAACAAAAATCATTAACTGTTTTTTTTTTATTATATGGAATAAATTATATTCCCTATATATTCTAATTACGATTCAGTAATTTTAGAAACGTTTCATATTTACATTTATTTAAAGAAATATTTATTTTCTGATTTTAATAGCAGATTGTTGAAAATACCTGTTAAATGCATCACTTACATTAAGCTATACATTTTCATTAAATTAATAATGAAATACAATTTTAGTCTAATTAAAAACGATATAATATATTACCATTACATGTTTAATTTTCGATATCAATTCACGAAAGTTGTGATAATTTGCCACATTGGTAGGGTTAGTAATGATTCTTACTTGGTTTGTCAGGAACTTCCTTGAGAATTAAGTTATTAAAACATTTCATGAATACATTTAACACTTATACTAATTATTTAAACTAAAATATTTATATATCCTATAATATTTCCTCCTTCCTTTAGTATTGAAATAAATAATTAAGTCAGTACACATACAGATAACAAACAACTATTCTTTGTTATTAAGATGTTGTAAAATAACGTAAATATTTTAAATAACAGATGTAAAGACAATTACTGGCAGAAATAAGGTCATTTTCCTTAACATAGAGATGTACACAGGTAAAGAGACCCCTTTACTCTTTCTCTTTGTGAATGTTAATGCATGTTTTTTAACTGTTCGTTTGATGGAAATAAAACTTTTCTATATATAAGAAGAATGCTCAAGATGCAACTAGTCGACAGAAAAAAGTAACGGGAAAGGAATATATTTGTATTACTTTGTTTCAATTGTTATTTGTGTGAATCCAATAAGTTGCTGACTATACCTTGCTAATAATATAATACCATGATTCATTTAACAAGGTATTCCAGATTCCTAGCCAATGCTACTTGTAATAAATACCTGCCAAAAACTATTTTATTCGTCGGTTATAAGGAAATTTATTTTGTGACAATGTCGTTTGAGTAAAGATTATGTATAAATAATGCTGAACAACCTTTAATGCCAAATTGAACAAACGTATAATAACATCCATTACCTGAGTAAACTATTTCAGGTTTGTTTTTGTATATTGTAGTTTATTTTTTATGGTGTAAACTAACGTTTCAAGGGAATAATCTATTATGTTTACATTTTAAATACCATAGGATATCTTATGTTTTTTTTTTGTGTTTTAATGGATATACAGATCTGTAGTGAGATGTTGAAATAAATGAAATGAAAAATAATTATGTAAAAACGATTTTTGTTTTAATAATAATAATTGTAGTATTTCAACTTACAGTACTGTTACAATCAACTCTTCATTATCCTTCTAACGTGTTTCGGCACTTCGTCGCGCCATCTTCAGAGTTCTGTTTTCCATAGATTTTAGATGTCGTTAACACACTCAAAATAATATATACTTATAATCACAAATACACAAACACAAATTCAAAAAAGAAACCACCATTTTAAATAGTGGTTTTATTGAATTTATTGGTTACATATTAGTCCAATTATTTAAAATTAAGAAAGTGCAAACAACTTTAAACAATTATTAGACAAACATTGTCACTTATTTTTGTTTTTATTTTTAAGAACAAGCATACACAATCACCTAGACTATATAAGTAAAAGTACGCCTATGGTTAGGTCTAGTGGACACTTCATAGTCTGCAATGTTGGAGTTTCTATGATGGAGATTGATTGAAACGATAAGTTTAAAATTTATTTAATTTTCTCTTTGTTTAATTTACATGTTTTTATTTTGTTAATTTATTACACATATCGTTTCCATCATAAAAAATAAATGAGGTAAAGCAACATAAAACAGAGTTTATTTTGCATTCATAAGTTGTCCTAAAAGAGTGAAAGCAGGATATGAAACGGGATATGCACAAATTACTTAAAACTGTTATAAGCAAGTACTTTCATTGAAAGTAGTCAGCACAGACTAATTTAAAATGTTTTGTGGAAAAATGCATTTTAGTATTTATCAGGACAAATTCATTTTACAAAAAAAAAAAAAAAAATAAAAAATAAATAAAAAAATGTTTACAAATTATTTTGATCAATGATGATATTTTTGTTTTCATTGCATATATCAAAAATATCAAGGTGAAAACGAACGAAAATTTGAGAAAGGAAAAATTGATAAATGGGAAATGTTTGCAATTATTAAAAAAAAATATTTCCCATTACAATAACTTTATTTTAACTAGATCGTCTCAACTACTAGGTTTTCACTCTGAATCGTTTACAAAAGTATAATATAAACAATCTGTTGTCTGGCTGTAAATAAACTTATCGTTTTGAAAATAATTTTTAACTAACTTAGAATATTTTTTTTCAATTTGTGAGTTGGCAGAAATCAATATTTTTATTTCAGTTTTATTGTATAATGATCATTACAATCGAAAGCTATATAAGTTGAAAGAATTTCACCATTTCTTTCTACTAAAAAACATAATATTTAACTAAAAGAATAATTAAAACAATATTTGTGTCCTCAAATATGCAGAGTAGAGAAAGTTATTTGTGACACGATGTAAAGGAGTAGCTTTCAAGCCGCTTTGATGATATATAAGTCAAAATATTGACAAGACAATAAGCTATTGTAATCATGGAGACGTAAACATCCGTGGATTACAGAAACATTCAAATCAGTTATTTAATGGTAAGGAATCAATTATATTAGAAGAATATGATTATCTATTTCGTATTATGAATTTCACTATTTTGTGAATTATTTTTTCTCGAAAAATTTTTAAAGCAGATGAATTAATTGCCGCTTATTGGAAATAAACTTCCAACTATCACTAGTTGGATTAGTTCAATAATGGATTATTTTAATAATAGATAAGTTTATTTGACGAACAAACTTTATTCCGATTAGATTAATAAACAGTATTAATAACTCAAAATTAATAAAGTAAAGAAGGCAGAAAAATGTGGATTTGTCTTTGACTGGATATTAGTCTTTTCAAATGTATTCGATTACTAAAAGTATTTAAATTGTTTCCCTAATTTTGCTCATATTTATGTATGATAATAAATATTATCTTTGTTCATACACTATAACATTAATCTAAAGCACCATTGGAAGATGAACTACCAGCTGTTCCGGAAAATTACTGTATCTAACTTTTTCTCATACTATTGAGTGTAACAAATGTTTACTTTTGAAAAATTTTAAATTAATTAGAGCTTTTTTTTTATTGGAGCAATAGAATGAAACATCTATTAAAATATATACTATAAATGAGGAAAAAATTAGCAGATATTATTTCCTTATTACAGACGCGTTAGTTCATGCTAACATATGATTATTCATAATTTTAATACGATAATGGGAAGTGGTTTAAGGAAATAGTTGGAAGAAAAAAAAGAAAGAAAAAAAAAAAAAAAAAAAAAAAAAAAAAAAAAAAAAAAAAAAAAAAAAAAAAAAAAAAAACATAATATGTTTATAATCACAAATGTGGAGAACATAAGAAAAGTTATATACTTATAATATATCAATAATAGATTAAGTAATGTTATTGCGGGAACATCTCATCTTAAATATTATATGCGAACTTATAATTACATCTCGCCATTTAAATGTTAAAAGAGATAAAGTGAAATTAAATATTATCTTTGAACCTACATTGTGCAACCCTACACTGAGATACTGTGATCACACCTTCCGTTCAGACCCTCAGGGGCTAACTCATATTGAATGCTGGTGTGCCGGAACCGAGAACCTAAGTTAGATATGTGGAACGGAGGATCCACACTTTCTTATATATTCTTGAGTTAAATTCCTTTCTTTCGTCTCTCCTATCAAGACCAACTCTTTTTCTTTACGCTATTAGAGTATTCATGGGCTAGGAGTACTTATTTTATATCTTTTTTCTTCTTTTTGTATAAGGCGATGACGACCGAAAGGCTTTTCGCCTTTAAACAACAAGGAAAAAACCTTCCGCTCGGAGAGAAGATAAGCCATTTGAAATGTGAAACTTATTTAGTAATTTTTTAAAAAAATAATAATAATAACGCAATAAATTACATTTTATTGAATTAGCTTGAATTATAAGTGCAAACTAACTTGAGTACATTTCAGCTAATTTATGTTTCAGAAGTATCTGAACACTGTTTTAGTCGTGACTGTTTAAAAATTGATGTAGTATTACTGAAAGCAGTATAGTATGCTTTGTTAACAGGATAAAGTGAAGCAAACAAATTAAATGTATATTATATTTTGAAAATCTCTGTACGTTGGCCTGTCGGTTTGACTACGTAATGAGTATAGAGTATAGATGAGTATAATTAGTCCATAATTTTGTTATTGAGTAAAATTCTAACCAAAATTTAGTACTAAATTCTTTAAACCGTCTATTGATTTGTTCCAATACATCTCAAACTTTCATAAGAAATTAAAGTGAACATTGATTGTCATATAATTTGTATTGAACCTTTTATGTTAGGGAATCACCTAATAATAAGGTCAGGAGTTTAATAAATTATTTTGACATATGTATTTGTAGTGTACACAAAACTATATTTAATTTAGTTTATAGTTTAATTAAAAAATATATAATTAAAATCAATCTCTCCATGATCTCTGAAGTAATCAGTCTTCATCTCGCCTTCGGCAATTTGTCAAAATAAAATTTCCCAGATATTCATAAACACAGAAGTGAGTTTTGATTTATTGACTTTTTACATCATCGTTTATTATGTCCTTTGACAGCTTTAAATGTAACTCATGAAACTGACTGTAATAACCTGTACTTTATTTTAACTTTAAAAAAGTAATAAAAAATAACAATAATAATAAAATGATTTTATAATATATACGTCATAATTAGACAGACAAAATAAAATGTGTCACCATTTAGTACTTACGAATCTTAATTGTATTAATATTTATTATAACTTCTGAATAAGAATTCAGTTGAACAAAATATGCACGTAATAATCTCCAAGTTAAGGTCAACGCTTTATGAATAAAATAGAAAATAATTCTTTTTTTGCGTGATTGGATGTTGACTTCCTGTTTTATGTTGTTCATAAGTGAACTTTACAGATATAGAGTCACTGAGTCTAGAATATATTTACTTCTTCTTAATGGTAAATTATACACTAAATGGGAATTTATCGATGCTATAAAAATATGTTTTTCACTCATTAATTATTACATTTAATACTAATGTATAAATAAAAATTATAATTTCTATTTAGATATTGGTTGATCAAGTATAACAAAAACGTCTAAAATTTATTTAACACTAATTATGATTTGATTTATTAGATATATAAAACTATTTTGATTTATTCAAATCACTGTTGGTAATAATACATGTTTACGTTAAAATGCTAGTTATCATTGAAAAGTAAAGTTTAGTAGAGGAAGCTAGATTCCTCGGGATTGCCTAGATCCACTAATCACCCCTGAGGAGTAAAAAACCAGATCCTCTAATTCTAATACTAAATGGGGGTTTCTTGGGCTTGTGGGAAATATTAAATTGTATTGGGGGATCAAAGGTCACTTTGTATGTGATAGTGTCTCGGTCCTAGAGGGTCTCGAAGGTATTTACATGTGAAGATGCACTCTATACAGTGTGCATCACATTTTCTTGGGAGGTTGGGGTTAAACATTGTTGACAATACTTCCCTCTTTGTTGTCGGAGAAATTAAAATGTCAGTCGTTTTGACATTATTTTGTGCCATTTTTTTTTAATTTTCAATGAGTACACTATATATTTCCCTATAGCAAATCCATAAACTTAACTTAAGAGTAATGATAAGCTTAAGAGTAAACGTAAACTGATATTTTGAATTGTTTCAATTAATTGTACGTATTTCCTGTTCCCTACGAAAGCCCAATCTACGTAATTGTTTACTAATTAAACAAACCAATCAAATCTGATAAACAGAGAGGTTTGTCAAACAAATTTAATTTGATATCATTGTAAAATTTAAAACATGTTATCATTTTTTGTCCAAAATTAGACTATTAACTAATTTTAGTTTATGGTAGCTCCAACTACAAACTATTTATGCGATATGTAGGAGTGTAGAAGCAAGGCAGTAAATATTGGATACAAGATATTACTTTTTAAATGTCGGCAAAGAAATTGTAAAAAGAAAAACTTGTATGTAGTTAAAGCGTTGCTAATTTATTCCTAGACACCGCCAGTTAGGCTACAATTGGAGGTTTAAAGGACGATGTTCGCTCCTTAGAAGATTATTCACAACAAAAAGTTTAATTCTTGTACCACACGTAACTATAGAAATTATTGTTTTATTAAAAGTTATTTTTGTATTACTTATATATTCTTAGATGTACAACGTGATAGAAAATTATAGATATGGCTTTATATTTTAAGAACATAACTAATTAACTTTAATAAAATGCTGTAGATATTAAGAAGCACATTTGCAATGATAATTGTGTAGCTTGAGTTGCCATAAAGTGCAGTTGAATGAAACAAATTAATTACTCTAACTTTTTCTTTTTACAAATCTTTTTATAATTTCAACTGTTTCATAGTGTTTTTTTTTTTTTTTTTTTTTTTTTTTTTTTTTTTTTTTTTTTTTTTTTTTTTTTGTGAAATAAATTAAATTAATATAAGGGATTTTTTTCCTCTTTTAGTATCAAGATTATGTAATAATGTAGTTCATTAGTGTTCTAAATAGATTTTAATCGGTAAAGCCAACAAAATATATTATTATATTTGTAACTACTTAACATTTACTAATAAACTATGCAAAATAGCAACTAGTTTGTAAAATACCAAAATCCTTCATAGATATCACACAATAATATCAATCAAAATCCAAGAACAAGTTTTCTAAATTTAAAATAGTTTCTTCGAAATATGTAAATCCTTACCTCCGTAAACAACTATTTACAGGATATAAGATATAAAATTGGGACAACATTTCTTACATTGTTTCTACACTTTATTAAATAACAGCTCTGACCCTAATCTAAAAGTCAGAAGGGATGTTTATTGCTACCGTGCTCCGACTGCGGTAGTGAACAGTTGTACCTGGAAATAAATTTCAATGTATGTAATAGGAATTTATTTTTATTACATGTCAGTGGAGAACATATAGGGTTAAGTCTCATTACCATATTCAAAGTTTTATGTATATAATTCCAAAGTTACAGAAATGCGGTACAAGAATTAATTTTTTTCTAAACAGCTATTGTTATTTGATTGTATATTTATCACTTTACTTTTTTGTATATAATACAAATACAATTTATTATAGATGTAGTAAAAGCAATATACAGATTTTTTTTTTTTTTTTAATAAATAAACAAATTTTTTAATCAATAATAGACGTCGAAAAACAGATTTGATTGATTTCTTGAACTATGTTTGAAAAAAGGGATTAGTCGGTTTAGAATTCATTATATAATATTACATTATATTACATCGATAACTGATGTAAATCTATTTCAAAAGTTTTTCTTTCAACATGAAATATTCAGTACATAACAATGTTTTGCTTCTACGGGTGATAAACTCCACTGCATGTAGTTATGCTAAGGACCGTAGGTACTTGGTGGTATTATATTTTAATAAATAAAACACTTTTATTTCTTAGTATAACTACAAATGTATTGAAATTTGCCGACCATGGTTTCGCTAGTTATAGCATTGTCAAGGTGTTTTATTTATTTCCACTGAATTTGATCAATTATACGTCTAACCTGAAGAATAAACTTTCAATTGATTTTATTTCTCTGTTCATATTTTAGATATTAAAAATTATTTCAATTTAGTAAAACACCAAGATGGAAGAAACAAGCCTTTAAATTGTTAATGGGGAAATCTTATCTTTCAATATCACTTATAAAAATAAAGACTCTCTATGATCTTAGTTCATATTTAATTCATTAACTGTAGTTAGACTTCAGCATTTTTCATAGTTTTATGACTTTAAGAAAACTTAAATACAGTTCTTGAATATAAATGTTTTGCGATTTCTGTCTCCAAAACACACAAAGATGTTTTATATAGAATAAATCTGATGCAATTTAAGATATATCAAAAATGGTTTACGTTCAAACATCGGGCCCTTCCAACACGTATATTAAATAAATCAATCAACCTTAATTTTCAAAGCACTGTTTCTAAAACAAACTTCAAAATATTTTCTGTTAGATCGTTGTTATTAAAAATGATTTAATGTAATAAGTGCTGCCACAATTTCTTGCTTCTTTCTGTTCGTCAAATATCCTTAATTTTTTATCAATACTGAATTATACTTCTTTTAAGTTATTTATTATTGCTACGTTTAATTCCCTACATGCTTTAAATCTAATATGTTGATACATCAAAGGCTGCACACAAAATAATGAAATGCAAATAATGATTACATTTGTTTGTTTCATTTTAATGATTTATCCTAATTTAATTTGATTAATGAATACACACACACACATATATATATATATATATATATATATATATATATATATATAAAGTACCGATATTTAATATAAATAACAAATATAATAATATCTAGAATATGTCATTCTTTATTCTCATGGTGTTAAATAAAGTTAAATCAATTTACAGCATTCAAACCATTTTGAAAATATTCATAAAAATGTCTAGTTATCTGTAAATTGTTTAATCAATTTTATAAATTCTGCTACCTATAATTGAGCTACGACTAGTTTCAACTAAACCAGGCAGTCAACAGGATTAAAGATTAAAGACTATATAGTTTAAATCTGAACAATAGCCGTAGTGACTTCCTGCTCCAATCAACTCTAATTAACACCTACGGATATAGCTAATTTCCTCTGATTTAAGCTATTGGGGAAAGCTTTATAGTTGATTGAACAAAACTTTGTAACCTAGAGGTTGAATTAGATTCATGCTTTGAAATAGGTAATTGATATTAGAACAGTTATTTACAAAGTAAGCTAATGAAACTTTAATGATAGTAAGCTACCCTTGAAAATTAAAATCATATTAGTTTTAAAAATAATTTACGAACATTGGTGCTACTAATTATAAACGTAGATAGGGATGGAAATACTGATTATCATGTGTTTATACATTTGAATGAATGTATCAACGTGCATAATATCTTTTTCAATTTTTCAATAAGTACACTTGACAACACTATAACATTAATCTTTATTATAGCTCATTTACTTTCTTGTCTATTTTATATTATATGCAATTCTTCATTTTTTCTTTTATTCTAGAACACATTATTTGATTTTATTCTTATCGTTCCATTTGTATGAACTTCTAATCAAATTATAACTTGATATTTATATTTTATTGACATTTCTTTTTATATAAATGTATCACTTCATATACAAAAAAACCACCAATAAAATTTATAGGCACACCGTGTTGTGTTCGGAAATAGAGTTAAAATAACTAACTATTCAAATTACTCACAGTATCAAACACAAACTATTGAAAGCCTATAGGATAATATAAAATCGTTAAGTACGATTCAATCATCTATAAAAATATTTAAGAAATATTGCATATTTTATTTTAATTGTAAGATTTCAGAAATATTTATAGATTTACTTTCCTTTTATTCAATTATTATTGTATACATTCTATCGATCTACCTTAAAAGATGATTGGTGGAATAAAACTATAAAACATTTTTTAACACCAAATGCTACAAAAGTAAAATCGGGAATTAAAATGACGATTATTTAACATTTGTTAATATTTGTTCAAATTCGTTAAAGGTAATTTTGAATAGAATTTGATCTCATACTAACTATAATTACAATTGTCCGCTCATTTGGATTGTGGAGCACTTCTGAGACGACATTTCAAAATATCACTTCCTCAGCCGAGTTTGCGAAAACGGATATATCCCTAAAAACTCGACATCAATTAATTGTTAACCCATCACATAAGTTTCTGTATAACACAATTATGTGAAAGACAAAGTAATACAATGGTCCGAGATATGTCCCATATACGTTTCCATTATACGTTTCTTTCATGATATTACGTAATTCACACTTCATCGTAGAGAAAAGTAGGAGACTCAATGCAGTGACCACACATTAACCTACTAAAAGCTGACTAGAGTTTTTTACGACGATGAAATATCCTAGACGATACATATACGTAAGTAAATAAAAATGTATACTCACATTCTTGTTATTTAATGAACATTTAATTCGAAGAAACAATTTTTTTTACTAAACTCCTTTAAATACCTAGATTGTCTGTTTCGTCTTAAAGCTGTTTTCAGAAATATTGTAAATTTGTGCCTTAAAGGAAATGAATAAATTTATATATAAACCTATCAATTATTAAAATGTATTTGTATCGCTTTTCACAGACCTAAAACCTGATTTAATGCAGACCGTACATGTAAATTTAGGACCGAAATTCCTTTTAAAAATGAAGTAGAAACAGTCCCAAATGTGTAAAGCATAACAAAGGTTATAAATGCAATCAGATTTTTGAAGTGTGAGATGAACACAGGATGTAACGAACCATCTAAGACTGCTTGATTCAATAAACAGCCAATCAATCAGTATAGAAGAAAAACTTTATTTTATAACTTAGCATCACATTATATAAATAAAATCAATAAACGGTTCATAATATGGCATTAACTTTCTCAGACGCAAATCAAAAATTTAAAAATTATATCATTTATGGCTATTTTTAATTTTAATGTAATAGCAGATATTTCTTGTTGAAACTCCATAGTCAAGTATAAAATAAAGCCCGATGATGCCGCAAGGCGAAACAATTATAGCTCATTTATATTATTAAAACATTTTTGAAACTTTAAGCTTTATTGCTTTATTTTATCCTTGAATTATGGCTATGACCCCAAACATGTCTTTATGCTACATATATATATATATATATATATATATATATATATATATATGAAAGTAAAGCTGTAATGTTTTGTATAATTTTTTACCAAAGCAATTCTGACCATATTGCATCAGATTAAACGAAATTTAAACTAATATTTTAAAAGATGTAACTTACACAGATATTAAGCTTACATCGATTGTGCCATAATTTTTCCCTAACCATAATAACTATTTGATTGAAATGTGGTTTATAGTGACGGCGATTAAGATTCATTTTCTTGTTTTGGCAATTCACTCTGAACTGTAATAGTTTCCTTTACTTACGAATTGTAGTTCAATGATTTTTTTTTACAGTTTACAAAAATTGGTGCAATGGAAATCTTTTATATTAACGACATAGACATTTTTTGGTTGTTCTACCCTTCCCATAAATCTTTAATGGGGGGAGGAAATAGTAAATAAATGTTTCGTATTCGAATCCATAGAGGATACTAACGTATGGTCCAGCAAAGATTTATCAAAATTTGGAATGTTCAGTTTCAATAACCTCAAACTTTTCAACTAAATTGTTGTGTCAAAGAGTTTTAAAATATACGCTAACCTAATCTGTCCGCTCATAAAGGATACAGATAATTACACAGACATTACAACAAAACTAACTTCCAGGAGCATAGGTGACTTCAAAACGAATTCTTTCACCTAGAAATCGATTTTCGTCCGATCACATAACTTTTCTTTATGTGTAAAAAAGGGGAAAAAAGTTGATGGATTTTTTATTTTTTTATTATTTTATTGGAAGTCTTCATTTGTTCATCAGACATTTGTGTATCTCGATTTATTTGCACAGTTTATTGATTTTATTTATAAAATGTGATACTAAGTTGTGTAATACGGTTTTAGTACACCTTGCCTATGTCTTGTACGAAACAGATTTAGAATGTTAGTTGTAGATTATGTTCAGACACTATTTTTTGTAGCCTTCGTTTTACTTTTAACTTCAGCAATTATTTGTACTCAATATTTGTAACATGATGTTGATTTTTAAGATAAATTATGTTCTATTTTCATACTCTAATGCTATGTCTATGAAGAGCTATACCAAATACATTCAGATTAATACAATAAATAATTAGCATTCACACAACACAAACATCTTTTTACTTTTACCTTTATGAGATGAACCGAAAATATATTCAAAATCAACCTTTCCACAAAGTGAATCATTTTCGATCAGTTCAGAATTTTTAAAAGGCCGTGCTTGGATTCATAAGTTATTCAACAATTTATTAAAAATTATTTCTGAACTCATGTGGTGGAATTCATTGTTGGGAGTTTGTTTTTATTTTTAAATGTCTAAATTTATTCATTTCTTTGTAAGTGTTATTCTATTGTAAATAGAGTTGTAATGGATTTTTAATGTTTTACTGGACCATACATTTTTCTTATACATTTTAAAACCAATTTCCATCAACAATTAGTTTATATACTCTTTTAATTTCTGTTATAGGAAGAACATTTTTTAAATCAATATATTTCTATTAAAAACTACAGTGTTCGTTTTGCTTTGTTTAAGTGATATAATACGTCATGACAGTTAAGTTTAAGTTCAATTTGAATGTGAGTCTATAAGTCTGGTGTAACAGAAAGAATGGCTAAACAGTTTAATGTATATTTAATGATACTCTTCAGAACAAAGTATACAATTTTTTTTTTTAAGCTGAAATGAGTCTGAAACAATGTATAGTGTTAGTGACTGCTACACTTCTGTTGAGAACAAAGGCAAGTTATATTTAGGCCGACACAAAGAGAGTAAAAAACATATAAAAATCTATTCGTAGTTCAGATGGGTGTTTAAAGGTTAGCTCAATTGTTACCACATAATTATTCAAAACTTTATGAAAATGTGAGTGCAGCTATAGAAACAATTCTATGTCACACTATAAACCACCTCATGTGAATTACAGGTATAATAATTACTCATCTGGACTCTATACAAATATATTGATCTACTTGGTAATTTCTAACAAGTATGCCAGTGTTCGAACGAAAACAAAGGCCATCATAAACAAGGTTATATGGCATTATTCAATAGATATATTTGGAAAAGATATATGTGGTAATAGGAAATTTAAGAGGGAAAATTCGTTTCTATAAAAACAAACAAACAAATATATACGCCGTCATATTTTTATTTATAATGTGTTAATAACAACATATTCAATTCACGTAGAGTACAATTTATACCTTTAATCTTTATGTAAAGAGATACCATATAATAGTGAATTTTACGATTAATCTTTGACAATACAAAATATAGTGTTTAATGAAATTTAATAGCACTCAGGTTTACAGCATATTTCGTAATATTAAGTTATTGACAATAAACGTGGATAATTGTGTCGCATAAACTTCGTAGAGATGAAACGTCTTTTATGATTTACCCACTGCTTAAAAGACATTGTAAGCTTTACAATTTCCTTGCAATTATGTTGCCATATTAACTATAGAATTTTATTTTATAAAATGTGACTTGTACAATCTGGTTTTTCCAGACCGTTAAAAATCAATTCAATTGTATGGATACTGTTTTTTTTTAAACAATGAATTTGTAAAATTTAGCGTGTTTAGACGGTCCAAAAAACCGATCTCAAGGAAGAATTTTTGAAAAAATCAAAAATTCCAAAAATTAAACTAAAATAACCCAAAATTAGTAGTAATAAGACTTGGGGAGAAGTGAGGGCACTTGATGGAGACAGGGACAGATGGAGAGCTCTTCTGGACGCCCTATGCTCCAATAGGAGATAAAAGGAAATTAGTCAAGTAAGTCAAATAGTAATAAGAGAAATAATTAGATTCAGTATAGGGATGTATAATGTAACCCGCCAAGGCTAGCAGCAACGCATGATTGTACGGACAGGAAAATCTGAGATTTCAGGCCACAACTTGCAAAGCTCCATAAGAGCCCGTGTTAAATTTTAAAAATTCGAATTTAGATATAAGAAGAATAATGTCATTTTGTAGAGTAAATAAAATAGAACAAATAATAATAAAAAATAAACCAAAACTGTAAAATAAATTAATTAAAACGTTATAGAAGGAAGAAAGTTTGAATAAAATTGTATACGAAATATAAAGTAGAGAACAGAGGGTAAGAGGGTTTTAGGCAGCGAAGTTAAGAATTCTCTCTCTCTCTCTCTCTCTCTCTCTCTCTCTCTCTCTCTCTCTCTCTCTCTCTCTCTCTCTCTCTCTCTCTCTCTCTCTCTCTCTCTCTCTCTCTCTCTCTCTCTCTCTCTCTCTCTCTCTCTCTCTCTCTCTCTCTCTCCTCTCTCTCTCTCTCTCTCTCTCTCTCTCTCTCTCTCTCTCTCTCTCTCTCTCTCTCTCTCTCTCTCTCTCTCTCTCTCTCTCTCTCTCTCTCTCTCTCTCTCTCTCTCTCTCTCTCTCTCTCTCTCTCTCTCTCTCTCTCTCTCTCTCTCTCTCTCTCTCTCTCTCTCTCTCTCTCTCTCTCTCTCTCTCTCTCTCTCTCTCTCTCTCTCTCTCTCTCTCTCTCTCTCAATTCTTACGCACTGACTCGGTGTGTGTGTGTGTGTGTGTGTGTGTGTGTTTCTGTATAATACAGAAATGGTATTACTTGTTTCATTTTAATGATTTATCCTAATTTAATTTTGTTAATGAATACATATATAAGTACCGATATTTAATATAAATAACAAATATAATAGTATTGTTATACTATAATACAACTGTGTGTTGTATTAATACACATTAATACAATATGTGTGTATTAGAAGCGTTTTATGAGATATTTAATTGAAACGATGAAACATAGAAGCAATTATTGAACGAAGCCGGTTGTAAGTTTTATATGTCGTATTTGGGTAAACACTTGAATTAGAGCTCTTGAAATCATACCGTTTATATGATAAAAGTATTATTACCCAAGTAAACTATACTAAAGGCGAACTATACTGCCTGAATAAAGGTGAAATATTAAGTGTGATTTTGATATTGCTAAGATTAAGCCGCTAAAGTTCTTATTTGCACATATTTTACATCTTCATTGAACCTGATTTTAGGCAAATATATAGAAGACACTAAAATTTGTTTCTGATATACAGTTACCATAAAAACTTATTATTCGAATTAATATTATCCACTGACAGTTTATATTTGCATAGGCTCCGGCAGCAAACAAAAAATGAACGTGGCTTTCAAAGATAAAACCATTGAAGGCAAATTCTGTTTTCATACAAAGCTCTTTGTTTGTTTAGAGTTATAATAAAACGTCATGGAAGATAATACGAACTGAAATATAAATCTTAAGCAACAAAAAAAAGCAAGAAGAATATAGTCCTCTGAATAATATTACACTGGTGTGAGTTAATTTGTTTTTAGTTATCAGATAGTTAGTAATCCCATCTTTAAATTTATATTGGAAGGGTTTGAAGCGAGACAAAGACTTTTGATTGTTTTTAGATATATCGATAACGTTAAATAACATTGTAAGTAGTAATCATATTATCTGTGTTTGGCTCAAAAAGAAAGGGCGGTATTATAAATTTCATCTTGATTAACAAAAATGGTTGACATTGTTTCAACTGTTTTGTTTCCGTAACTAAGTAAAACGCAAAGTAAAATTATTATAGAGTTTAATTTCTTATTTATAACACAAAATGTCATACATTGTTTTTATTTCATCTTATTACCAGATTATAATTACAATATTATAAATACGTTCTACAAAATATTTCCAATCCTCCTGAAATAGCATTTATAATATTTTTTCTTTTACTGTAGGCTATATATACAAAAACTTGTCTGCTATTTTTCATGGCAATCAGAGTAAGG
This sequence comes from Aphrophora alni, assembly GCA_963513935.1. Lineage (NCBI taxonomy): Eukaryota > Metazoa > Arthropoda > Insecta > Hemiptera > Aphrophoridae > Aphrophora > Aphrophora alni. The sequence goes on along the minus strand of OY740767.1, from coordinate 121,115,319 downwards.
TGTTCAGTATTCAATGGATTTAAAATAATAATAATAAAGGTCTGTTTAGACAATTATTACAGAAGATCGGAAATAAAAGTATATTTTCATATACCATAAAAATAAGTTTGATAGATTACATACTTTATCCACCATGATATATTTCTATGGATATAACTCAAGAAGTAAAAGTTATACATCTTAATTGAAGAGATTGCCACAAATACATTTTGTTTGATCCATAGAGACTAAACTTGAGAGAAATTTTACTAAAAGGATCAGATCCAATTTTCCGATATTACATCGTTATAACCATAACAACCTATTTCTATTTTTATGCCGATAACAATAAGTAGTAAAATTTTTGAGAGATGATGACGAACACATTTTGAACTTGAGAGATATTTGATCAAAACCATTAAAGCCGGTTTTTTTTTTTAAATTACATACTTTGACCATCATAGTATATTTCTACTTTTATAAATATAACTCAAGAGGTTGAACTTTTAGAGTGATGGCGACCAAAATATTATGTTTGGTAACAGAATAAACTAGAGAGAATTTTTATCTCAACAATTTGAAATGATATTGAGAATTTACATAATTAAACTATCATTGCCGATTTCTATTTTTACAACGATAACTTACTAGGCGGCATTTTTGAAGAGATGGAGATCAAAACTTTTCGTTTGGGTCCTCAGGGAGTAAACTGGAGAGAAAGTTGATCAATAACTTCAGAGCCGATTTGAGAAATCATATTTTAACCATCATGGTAAATTTCCATTTCATAGAGATAACTCACTAAGGGATGGTGACAAAACATTTGATTTGGGTCGTTAGAGACTAAATTTGGGAGAAATGTCATCAAAACTATTACAAGAAGTGAATCTCTTGTACAACATTGTTTAGGATGTTATATTCAAATTAATGAGATTGTATTTAACAGCTCTAACTTTCACATTTATTTTATTACCAAATTAAGTATTGATTTTGTCTGTGAAAGTAAACTTGTTATATTAGAAAATTTCAAGTTCTTTTACACAAAATATAAACATTTTATAAACGAGTTAAATAAAAACGAATATAATTGTTACCAGGCGACTAAGAATTAAAGTTATTTGGAACCTTCTGGTAAACATGTTTAAAAAAAAAGAAAACAAGTTTCATAAAAACAAGTGCTGAAATTTATTTAGCTTAAAGTTTGAATCAAATTTGACCATTTACAAAAAAAATCAATTAAACAATACCAACATTTTATAGTTCTTGATCCTTTTTGAAAAACAATTGTTACAGAAGTTATATTTCAAATTAATATAAATTTATACAAAGAATTTAAATTTTAGATTTAAAAAAAAGGTAAAAAATTATGTATTACAGTTAACAAATTTGCATTATCAAATGCTTAGTTTACTACCATACCATATATATATATATATATATATATATATATATATATATATATATATACATGTTAAAACTAGGTTGATCAACTTACTATTTTTCTATTTTTTAAAAAAAGACAAATTTATCATATATAAAAAAGAAATTAATTTTTGTTTTATGCCATTGACGTCAATATTCAGGCTTTTCTAATTTTGAAAGACAACCCCTTTGGGTTCGTGGAGGCCGAAATTTTGCATATGCTGTCCCATCCAAGCTTATTTTAATCCTAAATTAGTACACATTGTTTCACAGAAAGAATTCACTGAAATGAAGACACATTATTATACCATTTTTGTTTCTTAAACAAAATTTTTTTATTTTTGTGAAAAAGAATAATTCACAACCAAAGTTCATTTAGTTAACAACTGTCATTTTTGAAAGTTTATATATATATATATATATATATATATATATATATATATATATATATAAGATGATCTGGTTCACTTAGGAAAAGTTGAGAGTGAGTTTGAGCCTGTCTTCACTTGCAATCTTGAACCAGCTTTTGCTGTGCAAATAAGCAAGTTAAAAAGAGATTTAGACAAACTCATACAGGTTGTTCAACAAGTTTTTGTAATGAAAAATGATTTTTAATTTAATTAAAATGAAAAGGAAATATTATCAGAATTACAAATGTCCAAAAAAGATTATAAATAAGGTTTTTTTATATTAATAAAGAAACTAATGTATCTCAATCTTTGTTTGAGATAAAGAACTGTAATAATTGCTAGGAAATTGTAAAACAAAAAATTTTAATTAAGGAAAAGTTCGACTAGTTAATTCTTTGATTTTATGACTATTTTAGAAATTTATAATTTGATTTTCTAAATTGTTTTTAAATGAAAGAAGGTTATTCTACCTTTACAAGACATTATCCTTTAATAAAATTACTGACAATTCAAAAGAAAATTAATCATAGTTAAACTATTTCTGAACAAAATATATATCAGTAATTAAAACTTAAAAATATTAACAGAGCTATATCTAGGATGGTCAAATTTTAGTTTCAGATACCTGGAATTTGTTGTAAAGAAGCTTAGTTTGATATGTCCATGAAGGTCATTGTAAGACGAAAGTTAACAAAAAAACTCACTGAACACACCTAATGGTATGTAATGTTATGCAACTGTAACACATATTTACAAATTTAGAAAAGAATAGGCGTAATTAAAACATTATTCACTTTTTCACTTTAGAATTTTCATCTTGTAATAAAGACTACTGCTTAGCATTGAAGTTCGGTGTCGACTTGCCATGCGTACTTGCCCTAGGTCTGGGTACACGGATCATGCGATGCGTTGTTTTTGATATGGCTCGCCAGGTGGCATAGTGCAGGCGCTATATCTGAATTTGTATGTTGGTTTAATTTATGTCGATATGGATGATGCAGATTATATTTTATGTAACGGATGTTACATAATAATGGGGAAAAAATAGATAAACAATTAGCACAACTTGTAGGTGACTATGGTTGAGGACTTAGTGTTTACAATTGAAAAAAAAGTAGGTAATAAATATTTTGTTCAGTCATCTGTTAAATTTCAATACATGCTATTTATTAATTAAAAGCCTTTATGTCAATAGCCTCCTCGAAACCATCAATGTGGGATATGGTAGGTCTTTGTGACAACAATTAATCACTGAATCATTGTAGAAGCATAGAGCTTCTGCTGACGTCACTCTCAGTTGCACGTTCATTCTTTTCATGCAACAATAGTTGAACATACATTATTGAAAGGATGAGTTGTTTATATGCATATTGTTCAGATAAACCTACAAATGCCTGTATTGAATGTTTAAGGGATATCGATAAAACATAGCATACTGGGAACAGATTACGTTTTGGCGAATCAATAAATACATTCAACATAAAATACTGTTTATATTAAATGAAATGTCCAAGTTACTGTGTACCAATATATTTATAATTTATAACAGGTACATTATTTAATTGTAACAGGTAGAAAGAAGGCAAATGTAATATTGGATGTTATTATACTTTTATTTTAACCCTATATCTTTCCCCACTTACTTAAAGTTTAATTATTTATTTAAAGTATTTGTAATATGTTATAGTATAAAGTCCATTAATTTAAATAATATTATGTATATTGTTAATAATGAACTCTCCGTACGCAAAAATTTTAAAAAAGATATAAATACATAGCAAATATACCGATAGAAATCAAAAACTTTCCAGAATAATATTAATTCTACAATAATAATAAATGTTCAATCAATTATTGTATTTTATGTAGTGGCGTTATTGTTATGAATAACCTTTGAAAAAAAGAACATAAAAATAGCAATTACATCCATTTTCCCGTACCACCAATATAAAATGTTTAAATAAAAAAATTAATTTCTCATCATTTAAGTTTGTTTTATATTTATGTTAATTACGACATTTGCCATTTAGATAACTTGCTTGTAAAAATGAAAAACTTCGTCTTTGATAAATTGAACATATAATCATAACATGAAAATAAACTATACTTATGAGATTGCAATTCCGTTCAAGGAACAGGGCAAATCAGCAAAACTTGGTATTTAAGTATTTTATGTTGAGGGAAAACCCTCAAAATCAATAAAAATGTTTGAATTCAATTTGTTGAAAAATCAGAAGCTTACAATTAGACTAAATTATATAAAACTAAATATGTTTTTCTTCTAAAAAAACTTGTCTCAAGTAGAATAAGAATTGAATTAGAGTTTATCAAGAAGCGATTTGTATTCTAAAGGCTACTGAAGGCTATTTGAATGGTGAAAAGTTTTGAAAAACAAATACAATGAAATTAGAAATATTTGAAAACAAATGAACGGTTGACAAGTAACACAACCTAATAACGTATTCTACATGAATCCCGGCTTAACAAATACAATTTGAATGGTGAAATGTTTAGAAAAAGAAATACGATGCAAAAGGAAAACAAAACAATGGCTTGCAAGGAACATAGCATAATATTTTCAACATCACTCCCAGTTAAATGTAAAGACAATTTGTCTTACATTGACATTTGATTAATAGTCAATCGGTAATTTTGTTTTCTTATTTTGTAGATAAATATAAAAAACAACAAGATGTATTTCAACTACGATTTTTCAATAAAGAGGGTAGACTAAATATAATAATATTGATCAATTATTATGAAAAATAATGTTTAAAAATTAACGTGAAAATACACACTTTAGGCCGGCTAACCAGGTAAGTAAAAAGACATTTTTTATGACAATAATATTTTCATACCGACACTTAAAACACAGGAAAATTTGTTTTAACGTATGTTCTATAATGGTTACACGATGAGTCATTATATCCTCGACTCTTTAAAATCTATAGTTAAATATGTCCTTTTATAATCCTTTTGACCATTCGGGTCTCATGTATCTAATATTTACAAAATGATAATAATAATACACATGAACTTACTCTATATGTCTTAGGTTTAATTTCACTGACCTTATTTTCATTGTATTGTCACATTATGTGACGATTAACAATATACGTAACTTACTAATGAAATGTAGTAGTATTATAATCAGTTGATAGGAGACTTGAAATAGAATGAATAATGTTAATCTATAATACCTATATATATATATATATATATATATATATATATATATATATATATATATATATATATAACTTTTTTATTAGCATGTTATCCGTATGGTATGTATATAAATTACAATATAAAAGAAAATGGCAAGCAGTTCAACAACAGACTTTAACTGAGTGATACATTCTGTGCGTTACAAGTTGATGATTTATAATTAATTGTAATGTGTATTTATTGTTTTTTATGATACTAAACACTTTAAAAAAGTAAACACGTAGTAGGCCTAACCTAAAATTAGGATATGTATAATAATAAAATAAACCTAATATAGAAGGGAATGTATTTAATTATAAAAAGATGAAACTAACTTAAATAATAATAATTGTGGGAGGTTAAAATGTTAATAACAAATCTATATGCAAATATAGGTCATGACGAAATTAAATAGTGTAATTGAATTATAAAAATATAATCGAACATTTGTTAACCTAGCGGACAATTTATGCAATAACGAGATACGAATGGAAACTAATTAGTCCATATAAAGAAACATATTATAACTGATTGAGGAATTTATATAGAACAATTTTTTTGAATAAATAAATTTAAATATAATACATATTCTTAAAATAATATAGCTTGAATAAATATAATTAAAATTAAGAGTATGTAAAAAGTGAAACATTTATTAAGGTGCAATTTCAATTTAACATTGCTAAGAGGTTTGAAGGTTAGATACCAATGAAAACTAAATTAATCACTATTAAAGGGATATTTGTTAATGAACGAAACATTTTGACCCAGGATCCAAACGAAATATACTCAAAGACGGTTGAATTTGAATTAGTTAGTTGTTAAGAAAATGAAGAAACGGAACCAAAACATATATTGAATTCATAAAAGAGATGGTGTTTTGATAGGAATATGGATCGACTAAAAAAGGTAATATTCGATATTTTATTAAGAAAAAAAAGTAAAAGTTTAGAAGAGCATTTAACAAAATTGTTTGAATTAAATTCAACATCAAGAGTGTTTTATTTTTTTAATTAACATTTTAAAAATGTAATAAGCAATAAATAAGACAATTACTCAATTTTCTATATGCTAAATATCAAGCCATAAAATAATTTTATTTACTATGTACATGTTTCGTTTAAGATCTATTAAAAAAAAAAAAAATACCCAATATAAATGCTTAGTGTTAACATTGTGTTAAATAATTATAAACATTTAATATTTTTATTTATGGATGAATAAAACAGTTACTAAAAATATATATGAAGAAACCAACCAGTATACCCACATCTCTTAAACATGTTACAATATAAATATGTTTCTTATTATTGAAATTGTACTCCTTATAATTTATAAAATAGAGTCTCCCTATATTTAAATTTGAAGTTAAGTGGGAGATGGGATCATAATCTCACCCTACAAAGTACAAACTGAAGACATTTATCCATCCATTATCCCCACAAGTCACGTTCGTGTAAATCTCTATTATCAACAACCAAGTCAAATCACGATCGCAGTAAACATACATTCCGACATTTAAATAACAGCACTAGACCAGATATGTAGTAGTTTGTTGGATTTTTTAATACTATGGAATAAGATTCAGATTAGGTTAATATTGTTCAATCAACGTATCTCAAATTTAGTACTTCAGCACACCCAATCATGAATGATATTATTAAATATATTATTCAAAACACAATTTTGAAATAATTAAATAAGTATTAAAGTGTGGAAAATTTTTAGTAACAAGATGCATAATAAGTTCTCGATTTAAACATAAATTTTATATATACATAAGGTACAAAGCATTTGTTATGTATGTCAACTATAAATATGTATGTTTTGTTTTAATTAGCGTTGTGGATGTAATATCACTGACGAAGCAACAGTTTGGATTAAATCAATATATATGCCCTGATGATGCTGCCACAGTTTTGTAGCTAGAAATGTGACAAGTTGTGTATGTCACATTGCATAACTGTATGAAGTTATTGTATTGTAATTCAATTATTAAACAGTCAGGAAAAAAAGGATATTTGTTGAGTATATTGGAAAATTAAAGAAAAAATTCAGTTATATAACCCCGTCACTTAAGATTTGTATCCAATATTCTAAATTGAATGAACTTCTAGTTGTTAGTAAAGTATTCCCACAAATAGGACATTTGCGGAAATTTAATTTTTAACTCAATATAATTAATAATATATCTACTGTGTAAATCATTTTCAACTAATTTATTTAGATATATATCAACTAATTTAGATTTATTGAATCAAACAATTATACTACAGTATTACTACATTACACATAGTCATTATATGATTGCTTTCTTCTATTGTTTTTATCAAAAATTATTTTACTTTTTGACCGAATGAAATAATTAGCCAAAAATGAATAAATAACAAAACTAAAAAATGAAGAGAAACTTAGAAATACACGAATTACACAAAAATGTTACATTAATGAAAATGATATATTATTTAATAGAAGGCAGCCTTATTCAGACATTCTCTTGTCAACGCTATTTTTTCGTTTCGTGCCTGGAAGCTATTTACTTTCAATTATAAATGATTTACTACTCTAAAGAGGGGATTTCGTATCTTTAATGAAGCCTTTCTTTGCTTTACTTGTAGCGAAAATTCGACTGCAATGTATCTTGTCGTTTAATTAATATAAATAAAGCCTTTTATAATTGCTTTTGTCGAACCACAAACAGAGCAAGTTTACGTTGTAGTTACTAGCTACAGGGCCTATTCTAAAATAATAAGGTTTTAAACCAGTGCTATTTGTCAAACTGATTTACATTTATATGCACTTCCTTCACTGAATATGTAAATTCTACAATCGTCAAAGGCATTACATGAAACTGAGTTTCTAATAACATATCCATTAGGATTTTTGTGTGTTTTATTGACAACTGAGATCGTCAATTTATTAGACATATTTAAGTCAGTAAGTTCAGTTTTGACCCTATTTCATTAACGTTAACTATTATTGCATTGCCTTTTTGTTTATAAAGAAAAACAAAAGTTTCTATCGTTTCTAGTTACACAGCAGATTAGGAAAACTTTTTTATATTTTCAATATAATGTAAGACAACAGTCTCGAAAGAAACGGTTATTTATCTTCGCTCTATTCTGTTTCATTGAATGATCGAAACTTTGAGTGATTCGTAATAAAACATCCTCAGAGAAGAGTGGATGGAACATAAAGATGTGGAATCGTATCCTGCTAGAATGCGCAATGTTCTTTTGTGTTATTAATCGTACCTCTTTTAAATTGATAATAGTAGAGGGAAATTAGTCCCAAAAATGTATGAAAAGTTATTGTAACTAGGGAGTTGATTTGTTTTTCTTTTTTTACATGCAACTGAGTGGAAAATCGAAATAATTTAGCAAAATCGAACTGGAACATCGCTAGAAGAGTGCATATAAGTGTATTTTTTATGCATTTTGAGTACATCGCTACACTATTAATAAATATCATTTATTGATCGTAGAAAAAATAAAAAATAAAGTAAAAATACTCCTAAAAGAAGGAACTAACGAAATGGTAGTGTGTAGTAACTTTAATAGTACTTCCTAACATTAAAATATTCGAACTAAGATTCAATATATAAGATTTAAGATTTTGTTCACAAAAAATGCAACAAATGAAGTAAAAATCATAAGATCTTCACGAAAATTGGGCAAATTATGTGTCTTTACACTAGAAACTTGCAACAACAAAAATAAAAAATCATTTTCACAGCCACAGTTGGCCATTTTAGAACAAAAATAATAACCATTGTAATTTAATGAGAAATGGTCGTAAGTTAAACCTTTTTTTTTTTAATTGTCTGATTTTTACCTAATTTCTAATGAACATATGCAAGAACTAATTTATGAAAATAAAATACCTATTTTTAGAAAACATAATTTGTCGTAAGTTAAACCTTTTTTTTTTTTTTAATTGTCTGATTTTTACCTAATTTCTAGTGAACATATGCAAGAACTAATTTATGAAAATAAAATACCTATTTTTAGAAAACAAAATTTGTCATTTTATTCTTTTGTCATTTTTTTCCAAACAAATCGGGGCCGGTTCGAGACAAAGACCGTCACCCATTTATAAAATTTCAACATTCAGTTCAAAATTTGTTTATTTGATTAATAATGACATTTCAATAAGACGTTTACGGTAATCTGGTTACGTTAGTTTAGGTTTTAAACAATATTTAAAAAGGGCATTTTACCTTGATAGAGAAATTATTGCATATATTCATTAAAATGTAGGTATTTTATAAAAAAATAAAAATTTTAAAAATAAAAAATATAACTTTAAACTACGACCGCTATTATATTAGAATGCTTTCAATTTTATTTTATTTTTATTTTTTTTTTTTTTTTATTTTTTTTTTTTTATTTTTTTTTTTTTTCAAGTTTGGCCACCTATTTCTAGTGTAAAGACACATAATTTGTCCAATTTTGGTGAGTGAAGATCTTGATGATTCTTACCCCATTTGTTGGTTGTACTATTAATGACAAATATCTTAATTCCAGAAATTCGATGTTTTAATAAGTACTCTAAATGTTACTACACTCTACCATTTCTATAGTCCCTTCATTTGCGAGTTTTTTCTACTTTTTTTTTTACCTATAGAGCCGGAGATATTAAAAAAAAATAGTTTAGCGATAGGTAATTTTTGTTTATACTCTCTTAAAATCGTCTCGGATATTCTTCTTCAATAACATATTTAAAAAAGCTTTCAACTTTTGTCTAAAATAGCTTCTTTTACAGCTAAAATGATTACATTACTGCTAGTTCTGCCACAGAAAATGCAAGACTTTTAACGATTTGAACGAAAATTGCCTCAATAATATCATTAGATTATACCAATAAGGAACTAATCTGTCCGTGTATAGTGTACGGAAATGTTTGGATAAACTTTACATTACCACATCGCTGATACCGGGTGGTACAGCTTGCGTAACATTGAAGTTATTGTAGCATGAAATGTTCTTCAGTCGATTACATTTTTTCTATATTATGTTTATGTAATATTTACATTACACCAATATTTCCAAAATGTACCTATATTGCAATTCTACAATTATAATCTGCATAAACATTTATATGTAAATTTAATACTATTCATTGTATTCCATCCGTAAAGAGAATAGAAATTCGCAAAACAGCACCTATACAAATAAGTTGCATATTAATAAGTTCCAAATGTTTGAAATTATCAGCACCTATACAAATAAGTTCCATATTAATAAGTTCCAAATGTTTGCTATTGTGAGAATTCATATGTGAAACAAAGGGAATGATTAACATTATTGTTTCTTAGATTTTCTTTTTGCTATACTAAACATACAAAAATTACGTAATAAATCATCTTTTAACAAATACACTCAAAACTCTATGTCTATTATGCGTTTATTACTTTGTAACACTAGAAAATGGAGTATTGTATTACTTATTTTAATATAATTACTATTTATGTATAACATAAAATTTTTAAATTCTTGTTTTAAATAGAAGTAAAATCCAAGTAAGTACTACAATAGATTTCTTAAGCCCTTACTCTCATAAAAAGTAAAGTTGGAAAGTTATAATAAGCAATAACTTGAAGAAAGAAGCCTGAAATAGTGAAGCAATACTTCGTATCTTTATTTCAATCATTCGTTAAGTACGACACATATTAATTAATTAATTAATTTGCTTCTCAAATTTTACCTTATGTTATAATGCAGAAGGATGATGTTTCCTTTCTACAGTAGTTTTAATGAGAAGTTTTTGAACATGTAAAATAATTTTAAAATAGGTAATTCTCAGAAGTATTGATTGATGTGCATATGTATTTCCGATTATAAGAATATATTTAATAAATCATGAAACAAATAGAATCAAGCTCTGTAACCTTAATAAATAGTACCTAACATAAATTTAAACATATTACAAAAGAAAGGTTTATTATAGAGACAACAAATTCTATAAAACAATAAATATATACAAATCCATTTCTATGGTAGTAGAACAATAGTACATGTTGCAATGTTATGACTAAAAATAACGCCAGTGTATTACATATCATTACGAACAATTATTTTAAAAACATTACCTACAACTGGATAAAATATTCAATTCTTTTCAAATGGTTTGGCTTGTAACTTCTTATTCGATTCGAAAGATTTATGTATTAAAAACTGTTTTTGTTAATATTACATTTTTGAAATTTGTTGAAATTAAATTCGAGACTGTATATTTTACTAAAGCTAATTATATTGATAAAATAACATTTATAATATTGTTACATATTGAAGATTGGTCGTTTAGATTAGTGTATGATATAAAGATGTATCACTAAATACTTTCCATATTTTCTATTATAATGATGAAAGTATTACTTAGGCTACATTATCGACTTTTAATCAAGCTATTTAATTACAACTCATTGATAAAAATAAATAATTATATGAATATATTTTTATTTAATTTACACATTTTAAAAAGTTTTATCTATCGTCATATTTAAACCCGGAACTGCTAAATTTGATCAAATAATTGTCAAGAGACCTTTACACGAGTATTTCACATTTTATTAATGATTTTTTTTTTTTAGGTTTCAGCCTGTTTCAATATCAACCTATAAGTTGAGATTTACTCTCTTGGGACAAAATAATAAAAATGCGTAGCTCGTTAACGTTAATATTCCTTAAAGCATTTAATATTTAAATCAGGAAATTCAAATTTCAGATCTTGATCATATTGTATAAATTAATCCAGTGATCTTTCTCAAATTAGACAAAAATATCCAACTACAAATTATTACAAAGAAACGCTTATAAAAATTATGAAACACGTTTCGAACCCGTATACTCGTTTATATTAAATTAAAAATTAATTTGACACATTGTTTATTTATAAAAAAAGGCAATTCTCAAGTTAAGTATTTAAATAGAAAAAACTTTCGAAAAATATGAAATGAAAAATTAATGCCATAAATATACTTTACGTTTGAATAAGAAAGATATCTTTTTCAACGAACAATTTAGTGTACTTAGTCTTTGACGCAAAACGACAAGAAAAGATATCACAAGAAAAGATTTCAAATCCTTACACACAAAAAAACTATTTAAAATGACTAAATATAAGAACAAGAATATCTACAAAAACAACAAAATAACACTCGTAAAAACTTTAATCACCCATTTTAAGAAATCACATACATTTATAAAACTATATTTACAACTTTATTAATTTGAATTGCAACAAGACGAAATTCAATGACTAAATTATTATCTACAATATGTGACGCAACAAAGTTTGTGTTTGTGTAACAACAGAAAATGGTTACTTATTTATTGAAAAGTCGTTTTGAAGTAAATAAAATATTCACATTTACATTGGATATCTGTATATTTCCTTCCGTTTGGTTTAACATATATTTTGAGAAGATTTTATTGAAAATCAATCATTACCCTTATCTTTGTAGTAATTAGTCATCGTCTCAATGTTGGCAATTTGTCAGCGTGGAATTCCTTTGAAATTTATTACAGAGATGAGTTATGATAAGTTGACTCGTGACAACATTTACTGACAGCATGAAAAATAACGGAACAAATTTTAAAACTGAAATTGGTTAAGTTTAATTTCATGTTGGTCAGTACATTCTAATTAATGGTGTGTAAATTTACAAATTTACAGTATATATGGCACCATTGAACACATAAACAATACATAATAAATGACACAATGTGTTCGTGTATATTTTTTATTTTCATAAACATTAATATACTCTGGCTATTAAGACACATAAACAAACAAAATAAACGATAGATCTCTTCTTGTTTTTTTTTTTTTTTTTTATTTTAATTGAAGTCAATATTTACTTTGGTATAATACATTTGTATTATTCAACCGCCCTAATTTTCGCTATTGCATAAAGTGAACCCAGACTGTATTGCATACTGTTCAAAACCCAGACTGACTGGAACTTTTGAAATAAAAATCATACAACATTTATCTTAGAGGTGGTTGGTGGTATTTCAATTAATTACTCTGTTCATTGAATTACATTTCTCCCTTACAATATCTGCTAATTTAATTTGGCTCATTAATTTAACAAAAGCATTCTTTAAATTATATAAGCTTCACTATGAAGCTACAAGTATTCTAATTAACTCTGACAGAGTTTCCTTGCTTTTGTGAAATATAATTTCCGTTTGATCTGACTTCGCGAAATTCAATTGACTCTCCTTTAAAATAATTTTAGCAAAGCTCGTCCTAATAGAATAAATTATATTTACTTTGCAAATACATAATATTAGTTACTTTCAAGGAGAAATCAAATTTAATAAAATAAAATTTGTAGTTTGTTGAAAATATATTGTAATTAGTAGTAGTATAGGAATTATTTAGTTTTGTTTATGTATTTATCCATAAATATTATTGAATTTTATATAAACCCATATATATATATATATATATAACAGATCTATGAGTCATGTATAAAAAAGGAGTGATATCTAAGAATTCCACAATGATATATAACATATACTATGAGTTCCTTAAAAAAAATACTCTTACATCATCATATATTCTCTCCACAAATTTTCATCTGTCTCATACAGAATACGTCCTGTATAAAGCTTAACTGATGTAATTTATTCTATTACTTGCTATAAGTGAGACAAGCTTTATATATTATGTTAAATGAGAATTATTTTAAGCTATTCGGTTTCGTGCTTAAAAGTAAGCCAAATTATTTCTTTTTAAAAGAATTAGTTCCTTAAATAAGTATACTTTTACTATAACAAAACATATATTCTGTTTTTGGTAGAAATATGGCAGCAAATAATAATTATTATAATTTGATTTCGCCTTTGAATTAAAAAATAATAATTTCGGAATCAATTAATTCCAGAAATGGTGGCTATCATAACTTAAACATTTCTTAATTTTGTAATTCAAAAATTAAATATAGTCTTTAAATATGTACTCTAAACTTGATTGGTGTGATGTGTGACAATCTAATAGATATGTATACTTATAAATATATACCGTACATACAATTAAATTAGGAAATTATTAATTATTCATAGAAAGTAAAAATTGTAAAATATACAGAAACTTGTGCATTATCCTTAAAAATACAAATATATATGATTAATTATTTAAATAACAACGATATTACTTCAGAAGAAGGAAAAAGTTAGGAATTTTGAGGAAGACTGGAGCTAATTAACTATTTAAAAAAAAAATCTTTAAAGTTTCTTTATTGAGAAGGCAAGTTATGGTTTGTTTAGAAATTGTTTCACCTTAATACACTATATTATATAGTCAGGAAGCAGATTAAAACATTTAGGTCCTTCAATTAAGAAACGAGTTTTTAAAAAGAGATTATTTTACATAAGTTTATTAAACAATCCATGAACAGAAGCTATAATGTTACCTACTATAAAACATATCAGTTCCACTATTCCCGCTTCTTATATAAAACGTTTAACAACATATTGACAGAAGAAACCTCCACGTCATCTATTCGGTCCTATCAACCTTTCCTATTATTCAAAACTGAAATTCAGTGTACTAAAGTTAACAATGTACAAAGTTTAAACTTTATGTCTAAATTTAATTCCCTTTAAAAAAACTAAGGAGAATGTTTGAGCATAATACAAAATTTAATTCTGTAAAACTTAAGTTATAACTTCAAATTTGTATACTTAATTAAAAGTTAACATCATAAACACACTGGTTTCATGACACAAGTGTTTCAAATAATTTACATAGCAATTTTTATAGTAATTTGGATATAAAAACTTTAATTTTATTTTGGTTATTTAAAAAAATTTATATATTACAAAATTAATATAACTTTCATTGAGAAATATATATTGTTAAAAAATTAGTATCATATTATTGTTATCATAATACCAAACTAAATTTCTTGATATTAATATTCTTGTAAATATAAACTTCAATATTTTCATTAATATTCGTTTTATTTGTGAACAATTTTTTAAGTTACTCCAGGATTCAAAAAATGCATGCTTTAGTTTAATCTCTTACAAAATTACCTACATTTTTATTGCAGTCATATTGACATTAAAACCAGGCCCGATTAACAAACACTATATTACTGATTGATTGATTTAAAATATCCAGGTATAGTTTTATAAATTAAAAGTGTCAACACTCTATAAATTAAATTGTTTCCTCAAATCGTCAAATATTTTGTGCTTTATTTAAAACAAATTCGACGTCTAGTAAATGACACCTACTTTACCAGACCGATATGTTTGATAGCCGAAATCTTCGTTTATTGAATCTCCATTCAATTTAAATTGCATACTAAACCAATAAGTTGACAATAATTGGCACTCCTTTATCTTAGAGTTTTCAACAAAAGAGTAATATATTTTGTATTCTGGATTAAGTGAGTTAAAATTATTTACACACTTACGTTGTACGCTAGTCTAGAATTGAAATAAAGTGTGTAGTGCGTAGAGTATATTTAGTTTAATGCATAAATATGTACGAGTTAGTTTTCCTGATAAACGAGTGTATGTACTAACTTAAAGTCCATCATTTTTTATTGGTCATATTTTATTATTCATCACAATAACCATTAAAATGAAATATAACATTTATATTTTATTTTCACCTATTTTAACAGCCTCAAAATATGTTGTAAAACATAAGATATTATATATTTAGACGTAAATATGACAATGTTACAGTTCGTATAATTACATCCGTGGACCAAATATATAGGGTATTACGATATGCTATGAAATGATGATTGTTTTCTATTATGTATGAATGCACATCACGTAACTGCCTAAATAGTGATTTTTTTTTTATTTTAACAACTTCTTGAACACAGAATACTGTATGAGGGGAAATTTCATGATAGTAGAAGCATGAAATTTATGTTAGGACATTCAAGTTTGTTCAGATTATTAATATAAATTATTTTAATAAGAATCTGCAGTTTCTTAAGGCAAATCCAAATGTTATTTTTCTCAAAACTGACAGTAATGAATTGAACAGAAAAAGTTTGTGTACATCGAAAACTTATCAAATAAAATTAAAGTTACAACGTAAAGCGTTATTTTAAACGAAGTGTTGTTTAAAGAGCACAATAATATTGCAGGTGTTTATCAGGGATGTTAACAATAGTTAACATAGTATAATAAAACTTGATGTTTCACTTTTCATTTCATTGTTTAAAAGTTTACCAGTAGACTGTAACAAAATTAATGTAATATTTAATGAACTCGTTATTTAAAGAGTTAATCTCTAGTCATTTATGACTATTAGTTTTTATTTTAGTTTTTAGTTGACAATGGGGTTTATTAATATCATTCATAAACGAAAATACAAAAACGTGACTAATAAAATATGTTACAGAAACGTTTCTGTTATTTCTAATGAAACACATGACTAGTTTTAGGTTTTTTCTATAACATAAAAAACAGCAGTCTATCTCACAGTGATGTTCAGACTCTGAACTGTGAGATTGTTCCAATACTCTTATAATATCTAATAATCTGTTATAATTTACAAAGTTGTTAATACATCTTTTGAAAAGGTTACACATATTCTCCTGGATTTTTCCATAATTTTATATTTTGTTTCTCTGTGATATTTTTTACTACTGTTATCCAAGATTTTGAGCCCAACAATGTAAAATTATACCAGTATTAAGTACTGTGGAAGGACTTTTGATCGAAAAAGACATGGAAATTTTCAAAGTTATAGTGTTGGTCTATAGCAGAATAAAAAAAGATAATGCTGATTTTGCCCAGCTATCCAAAGTTTAGAGAGCAGAATAAAATATCAATGAAAATGAAATAAAATGGTCACGTCAAATGTTAAAGTCTTCTCCTGTATGGAGACTATGCAATTACGAAATTACAGGTGTTTGTGAATAGATGTCTTAGAATTATATTTAAATGGTTTATTATCATAAAAAATGAGGAACTATTGGGAAAAAAAGAGACATGCAGATAACAAGAAGGAAAATGAGATGTTTTGGACATAAACCAAGAAAACCCCAGAAATTGTAAAGAAATATTTCTTGGGTTGAAATCCACAGGCTCACGGGGAACGGGGTGGCTCAGAATGGCATCGATTATAAGTTGAAAGAAAGGCAAGGAAGGTAGGAATGATCTGGAATGTGGTGTAAATGTTGGCGAACATCAAAGTAAACTCTCGCTTCTTAATAGAGGCCCCAGGTTTTACCCTGGAGACAAAATGAATTAAAACAAGTAAGTCCATAATGTAAGGCAGGGGAAAATTTTAATATTTATTATGTAGTTGCAATAACCTTATTAATAATGCAATTAACCCTTAAGAAATAAATGTTACCTCATACAGTACATTTCCAACTCTCAATACACATCAGGATCTCCCAATGATATATTGATTTCAGTATATTTAGCATTATGGTTACATGTAGAGCTACTGTTGTGAAAATAAAGTGGTACAATGTTTACCATCCCGGTAAGTATGTGGTTTTCTTTTCAGATGTATCCCTCAAATTATTCAGTTAAATATTATCTGAATATACGAAATCAATATTAAAAACAGTTTGTTTCTACTGGCTGTTAAAAGATGCTGCCTGTTTTAAAATTTATGGCGAAAATGTGAACTGAAAAATATAATTTTAAAAAGACACATGTTTATCTCACAACTGCATGTTTATTACACAGCTGCAACTTTAAACCTGCTTCGTGATATAAAACGTCATTAAGCCTAATTTTTATGTTATTATTTGGTATTATTTCCAGAGTTTAAGAATGAATTAAAATTACTTTTATATTTTCTAATAGATTCGAAACTCAATAAAAAGTTATAACTATATTTCTGTTTGGTATATAAATAGAAACAATTAAGTTAGTTTAGGTCAGGTTAAACCTCGCAATCTATTTTGTTTTCTACGGTTAAACTAACATAATGGAAAGAAAAAGTGTTTTAAAATTTCTTAAACAATGTGTAAAAAACATTTTGCTTCCAATTATTTATAATTTGTTTTATCATGTTTTGTATAAAAAATACAAATAGAACATTGACCTTTAACTCAGATAAATTTCAGTAATGTCGTTAAAGCTATATTTTAAACAAATTAAAGTCAGAAATATTGTAAATTTTTGCTTTATGTATATACATTTCGAAACGGACTATACTTTGAAGAATAATACCGTTTCTTTTCAACGCTATTAGTTGCAATTCAAAACGTTTTAAAGAATAAAGTTGTTTGAGGAAAATCCTATTTAAATGATTTACTCTTATGGGAGTTACAATATACATTTCCCCTAAAATAGAGCCACAAACCATATAGAATTTCACACAAGCCACTTTCTATAAATTCGTAAAAATAATTTAGATTTATAACTTAATCATTGATACATTTGTTGTAAATGTATGTAAGAGATTTTTGTGTATTTGAAATTCATTACAATTTTCATATATTGAAAAAAATAACCCAAAATGATTTTTTCAACATTGTCCATGATATTTGCATTTATGACAACAAGAACTTCAATGTCACTAAATAATATGAAATAATCATTTATATAAGTATAAGTGATATAAAGTTTAAACCTATATTGATATAGGTAGCACTTTACAGTAATGATCTCTAACTTTTGCGCTAAGTGAACATGTAGGTACTCTGGAAGGAAATACCTAAACAAATTTTACTTTATTTGGAGATAAATCAGTTACTAGTCACAAATAAGTTTATACTAAAAGGGAAACAGGAAATTGAATTTCTGGAATCAACGTTAAGCAAAAAATCGTAAAGTGCTTTTCCATCAGTGAATAACAAGTCAATTTGATTATTCAGAAATAGGCTATATTAAAGAAGCATTCTAGTTTAATGTATTTTGTTGACACAGTTAAAATGTATTGTCTATGTTTTCTTTTACCTATGTATACGGCTTAATAAACTAAATAGTACCTAAATAATTCTGTATATATTAGTCTATTTATTTTCATAATCTTTCTTATTTTATTATCTTATTACAAGAAATTTTATTTTTATAACATGTCAAAATTTTCATTCAAAAAAATTTAGATGTAATTTTACTTTATATAAAAATCATACCTAGCTTATGTTGAATAATTACCATAGCAATTACAAATATTTATGGAAATCATAACTATTAAGAATGCTACTACATTGTTGTTCAGCACAACAATATTTGTAATGATGAATCCTGATTATTTAAAAAAAAAATTAATATAATTTTCTAATACTAACACTAAAATATATTTTATGAATAATTATTGGTTTTGTGATGATCTTTTGTTTAAATTTAAATATCATTCCAATGCTGCTATTATCCCATATCTCAGAGTTTCTGACTGTTACCAATAAAATTGAAACATTTTATTCTTTTTGTGTAAACTTTATTAAACTTTTTTTTTTTAATTTATTACTTTTAAAAATGTAGATCATAAACCATTCGTGTATTATTTATTGTGTTTTCATTCAATATAAATAGTAATTAACCCGTTTATCAGAACAAGGGTTTTATTTCATGACTAAATTTTATGTAACCATATTTTCATTGTAAAAATAAGTCGAGGTTTCAGTTAGGGTCTACGATGAAGATAATATAATAGCATTTAAAGCAATTAGTTGTGAAGTATGTAATACAACCTGAATGTTTTAAGGCATACGTTATAAATGAAAATATTTACATACTTTATAGTTTAATGAACACATTATGTACATATTCCAAATCAATAACATTTATTTATATTTACAAAACAAATAAAATAAATAAATAGAGAGAGAGAGAGAGAGAGAGAGAGAGAGAGAGAGAGAGAGAGAGAGAGAGAGAGAGAGAGAGAGAGAGAGAGAGAGAGAGAGAGAGAGAGAGAGAGAGAGAGAGAGAGAGAGAGAGAGAGAGAGAGAGAGAGAGAGAGAGAGAGAGAGAGAGAGAGAGAGAGAGAGAGAGAGAGAGAGAGAGAGAGAGAGAGAGAGAGATGGAAGGAGTTAATAATAATACGCAAAGTCTTCTGTACTATTTGAATTTTATGTATACTTAAAACAGATTTGTTGCATTTTCTTGTATTAGGAAAGAGAAAGAAGAATAAATGTTTTGTATGATCTTGGCTATTACTGTGCCTTACCTTTTTCCAGTCAAGTTTTTTTTGCGATAAAAATATGATTCAGTTAAAAGATTTATGTAAATATTATAGAATTCATTAACAAATAAACAGAAAGTAGATAAGGATTTTTTTAATTAAATGTATAACACGAATTAAATAAAAAAATATTACACAAAATGAATAATTACTCCCATATAAATCAAATTCACTTTGGTTTAATCATTAATCGAGCAAATAGTAAATGTATTTATTAGTATATTACGATATATATTAAATTTCTGTCTTATTTAGTAAGGCTGATCTGATATAACTCCTTTCTCAAGGATATACAATGAATGTATGAAACTTTATTTGTCTTTCAAGAAGCAATTCAGAAAGGGTTTTGCCAAGACATTTCAAAACATCGTTTTTTTCTTAGTTTTAACAATTTTTTTTTTATATTTGCGTTAATGATAAATGCTGCATATGATCAGTCGTGTCTTTCATCAGTTTGAAATCTTGGAAATTATATACTATTAAAAATTGTGCACAATACGATAATAACAATTATGTGTTTATACTTTATCTAATGGATTGCCATATTGCGTCATGAATAAAATCTACAGATTCCAAGCATGTATACTAGAAAAGCATTTTGTCTTTTATGATACACCTGTTCAAATAACATACATATACTAAATTAAGCTTTAGATGACTAAAGTAACCATCTCTAAGCGCATGTCAAAGAGGTAAACTTTTTTTTGTAATTTGTTTATACAAGCCACTACATTCCAAGTATTATTTTCAATTTTAAACAATTACATAAAAATTGGAATTTTTTATATCATTTTTTAAAACCACGATTTAGTTCTTGGACCCACTTTGCTGGTTCAACATCTAAATTCATTTCTTATCAATTTTATTTTTATTATGTTCAAATGGACCATGCCAGATAAAATGCAATTGAATAAGATTTTTTCCATAACATATTTACAAGTTATTTCAACTACACCCTGTTCCTTTTTAATTAGCTAATCAATTTCAGAAGACTTTTAAACATGGTGGAAATAGAAACTATTTAGAAAAGATTAATTCGGTCGTCTATAAGTCAAACGCATCTTTGTTTATGTTAAATAATGTTCAAACATTGGTTATCCCATAATGGTAAATTTTATAGCTTGGACATGGTTGGTATTGGATCTACAAACAAACTCAAACAAAATTCAGTATTTTTACCTTCAGAACTATAAATAAAAACGGGGAAAACTCGCATCGTTATTGAGGTCCGCAGGGGGTAGATTAAAGTTGTATTTTCATTAGAGCATTGATTTCAAAGCTTTACTAACCGAAACGAAAATAAAATATACCTTGTTAAATTAAAATATATAATTCCTTTAAACTTTTCAATATAAGCACAAAACAATAAATAGTTTGGATATACAAAAAGATAATGTGAAATTGTTATTAAACAAGTTTTGAATGAGATGAATGCTATAGGCCTACATATTAAAAGTGTACGCTCTTCTTTATCTTATATATAGTTCAAATACAAGCATACATATACTATTTTTAAATAATTAAAATTATAGATTAGGTAAAATAAATAAGGTATCAAATAATGAAGTTTGTTTTTTTACCGCTGTTCTTGACTCTTTTACATTCCCAATTTTGTAAATTGTTAATCATGTTTCTGATACAAACATGTATGACCAAACAGTGTTTACACTGAATTTAAGTTAAGGGCCTTAGGTATAATTTTAACTGTTTGCTTTATTGTAGAATATTGCAAGTAATTTGGTCTAAGATGTCATTTTCGGTACAAAAGGTAATGTATTCAATTAAAATTAAATTAATTAGAGTTCTCATAATATGAATCAAAACTATTACCTCGGGTCCACATCATTTTTAATCGTAACCTGTTTATTTTATTTTGCCCATATGTTGTCCTCAGAGAGCCTCCCAATCTTCTTTATTAATTCTGGCCAGATGACTTGTTATTCATAGTTTCCCGAACTTTATAATATACTCTGTCAATAGTTCATATGATTCATACTTTTTG
Source organism: Aphrophora alni (assembly GCA_963513935.1). NCBI lineage: Eukaryota > Metazoa > Arthropoda > Insecta > Hemiptera > Aphrophoridae > Aphrophora > Aphrophora alni. The sequence goes on along the minus strand of OY740767.1, from coordinate 121,093,164 downwards.
CTTCATCATATATCATTATAATTTTACAAATCGACTTCTATTTGATGTGGATTGCAATCTAGTAGAAAAAAGTGTTGACAAAGTAAGGAACTAAATTGGTGTAACGCGTTTCATACAAATATGTATTTATCAATGTCAAAGAAAAATATATTATATAAATACTATGAATAGATATTTGGCTAACAGACATTTTATAAAGGATTTATATGTACGGGAATAAAATCACAAACACCCATTTCAAACAATAAATGTGTTTTCACGTGCATGCAATAAATTTATTTTATTCTGGTTATTTTTATTTTATGTATTTATTTCTTTAAACTTTTTCATAGTATCTTTTCCGATGGTTTATTTGTAGATTTAAAGTTACTTTTTAACCGATGTTTTCTTATTTGATATTAATTAGTATCATCTATTTGGGCTGGTTTTATGAATATTTTATAACATCTTCATCAAATCGTGAATGGATGTTTAACTTATAACATATATAATTCTGAAGCAATAAAGGTGGTTTAATTGCATTAAGAATTGTCGATATTGTAACACGTGTCTTTTTAGAAATTTTTGGTTACAGTTTAACATATTTTATTATTGAATAAACATGACTTTGTGATTGATTTTTGCAAGTAGAATACAATTTAAGTTAAAATTTTCACATATCTCACACAAAGAGATTGTAATAAAATGAATTAATTGAATTCCATCTATCCGAGAGTATACGTTATTGTAGTATTGTTTTCTAGATAGATACAAGGTTAGAAGTTCTGATTCGCATTTTTTTAAACAAGTTGGAGCCCGGCAACCTAAAATAAATGTATTACTTAAACATTTAAGGTTTTAAATATAATTTTTGTAATACTTGATAGTACGTAATAATTCCAGATATTATTTATTTGTAAATTAACTGTGTTTTTTATAGAATGTTCTGTTATTAATTTACGTCGAAATTTTATCAACTTTCTCTAAAATAAAAATCCAAAAGGTTTGTAGAGTTCAAAATGTGATTTTTATTTGAAAATAGATCAAATCGGAAATGATTTTATAGTAAACAGTTATTTTCATTTTGCGATTGGCCTGATAATTGATTATTTGATATAATTAAATATGTGACCTTCAGTGGTCCTTGTTTTTGAGTTGTCCTGACTGATGTTTGACGCTCAAAAAGCGAATTTCAATGGTTTGTAGCTTTTTTTCCTGTTGGGCTAGATATAATTAAACATATATCTTGATATAATAAATATATGTAATTACCATCTGTGATTTTGTAAAACCTTTGAAGATGGCGTTGTGAGGTTAAAACTACTGTCACGACAACCACAAAAAAAAGAAATACTGAAGAACATATTTTCAATTATTTTCGTTTTATAATGAAATATCGTACATTCAAATGTTTCTTAGGAAGATAATGGAAAACTGATTTAGCAATATGATAAAACACTGATCTAACACTGGGCATTAACAATATCACTTGCCCTTCTAACTTCACAACATAACATTAAGGATTGAGAAATAATAGTTATTGAATAAAATAATAACTAAACAACATTCCACTATTAAAATGTTCAGTGAGTTTTTTCTATTAGGCCTACCTTACTACCATTAACTATTTTTCAAAGTTCTTTAAAATATAATATTAATACAGTTCTAATACATTTAGAACACAAAAATAATACAAATTATAGGAACATATGTAATTTTAAACTATTTTATGAACTTTTTTAAACCCGTCATGATATTTGATTAGGATGGAATGAAGTTTTGAAAGTAAACATCAACCCAAAGTCTCTACATTGTTTTAAGATAAAACGATATCATAAAACATGTTGGTTGTCATAGATTGACAACAATAAATTAGTGCTATATGGAACAGTTATAAGTTTATCGCGATTAAACAATAGGTATCGTTGTTGCTTGGGGCATTGTGTACAACATTTGTCATTGTTGCTGTATGCAGATAGTATTTCCAAGGTTACAAGTTTCATCAAAGTCACCGACGGTTTCCATTAAAAAACGAAACGAGAACTTCAAAGACAAGGAAACAAGAAATACGAGTCGGAGAATGGAGAGCGAGACTGCAGGGAAAAGACGCAGTTCTCAGGGAGTCACAAGGAAAGACCAACAGCCTTGATCATCTAACTTGGGAAGAGGCCAGCTTTCTTCACATCTGTATCTAGCATTAACCTATCAAAAGGACCACGAAGCTTTACTCAAACCACAAAACCCAACTTTTTTATACCCCAAAATTTGTTAATTAAATTTTATGAGTTGGATAGAATCATAATTTGTTAATTAGATTAATTTGCTTTTATTTGATATCTCATAAATATATTAAATTCAATAATTTTCTCCAAACATGCTCTGCTTTGAATATTATTTTATAGTTTTAGTTTATTTTATAATTCAATCTTCTTTATATAAAAAGATATAAAATATTTTCTTCTATTATCATATATGTATGTACGTTTTTATTGTCAGAAGATTTTATGTTTTGTTTAGATTAAGATTTCGGTTTATTATAAGTTGTGATTACGAATGTACGCTCCAGAGATTAAAAAACATTAAGGTAAATTAAAGTGGAGATACTCCATTACTTAAAAAGTAAATACAAGAAATCGAAGATTTTTAGTAAAGGAAAGAGTTGGAATTCATTAAGTTTGGCTACTGAACTTGGTGAGGAGAATGTACAAACCAGGCCACAAAAAATATATACCCTATATTTCCAGTAGTCTGGGTTGTTCTATCTTCAATATCAACGCCTCATAAAAAAAACAATCAGCTTGCACTACAAAAGTGTACGAAGCGTCGAAGCTAACGGGTAGGTTGTGTTGTATTGTGTTTATTATTTCGGAATTACAATTTATGGCATTGGTTTTGCTACAGAAATACCTTCAACATTTTCGATGTTAATTTACAAAGCGGTATAATAAACCGTAAGTGTGGATTTTGGTCTAACTGTAATTTTATTTATAAATCTTATATTTGTATTCATCGTTTCTTGGTGTGATATAGGTTCTAACTTTGTGTTTAAAATTAAAGAAATAACTATAATAAAATATTAAGTTGATATGCAACAATAAAAATACTAACACAATTAAATTGTCTTACGACCAACTTCCATATAAGTAACAATTTAGAAAACAAGTTACAAATTTATAATTCGTATTGTACAAGTTAGGATTCAATGTTTTAGCATTTTAATTGAATTTTAATTAGTTTTCAATACAGTTTAAAACTTTCCGACAATAAAGTTAATACGCGACCTAATTCTTTTCCAATATTTGTAATAACCTAATGATTTTCGAAATAGTTTGAAATTCAATTTATTTTCTAATTAAATGAGTCAAGTAATTCTTAATTTTTTTACAACCCGTAATTTATTTTTTCATAACTTTATTGTTATTCCTAGAATATGTATCAAATTATAGATTCAATATTTTGTAATTGATTATAAGTCTTTGTTAGTAAATTATCAGAAAATAAAGTTTTTATACACAAGTAATACGTTAACGTGCTTCTGTTCTAAAACAACATGAACTTCAAATTGATGTGATATCAATACATTTAAATTTAGATATTTTATTACACATAAACTTCACATTATTTTCTACTCAAGAAACATACACTGTAAAAACAACGGACATAATTTTATATTTCTTGCAAGTTACTGTTTCCTTCTACAAAAATGTCCATTACATTCAATAGAGTCCTATATGGACTCGTTAAAGATATAAAGGCAGAAATTGTATACGTGTTCAGTAAGTTAAAATAATACACACACGCACACTCACACACAAATCATTCAACATGGGTTTTCATCAAGCTGTCTGTTTCAGTATTTTGTAACACGTAACAACATCAAGAATTGTTTAAGATGTCGAGTTTGGGTTTAAAGTTTCTGTAAAACAATAAAATTTCTATTTATGTCTTATAATAGCGGATATATATTTATATTTAATCATGCGTTTGTTTGTATTACAAAATATTTTTTTTTTTTTAATATTTCAATAACAAACTCACAATTAATTTTTTTAAATTTAAATTGTATAACAAACATTTCGATAACAAAATACTTTTTGTTATACTTTAGCTAATACGTTTAGTAAAAGGTGTATACTAAGGACAATGATAAATATATGATAGATTTCGAATTTCAATAGGATATTATAATAATCTTATTTGTTTTCATATTTAGAACTAAGCAAGTTTATTATAAACGAGGCTGAGTGAGTTATTGGCAAATTTACATGTAGCATGTTACATTTAAGTTAATCTTTTCCCTTTAATATAAATCTTACATGTAACTCATCATACTCGTATTAATTTTTAACTGAACATTTTCCATTCAATTAAATAGAGAGACATATGTATATGTAAACAAGCGCGCGCGCGCTCACACAAACAAATATCTCTTCAATCTTAATAAGGTATAATAAATATTATGCATTTTTTTAAGATTTACATATTTTAAATTAGGTACTGTGGCTACATAGACCCCCCCCCTCTAACACTCACACCCAAATACAGTATAAATACACACCCACACATCATAACTAACAATTAAAATAACAAAGTATTTTTCATCACACTGTATCAAAATTAATAATTTTCAATTACAACTGTCAATATTGGATGTGATATTTTCCCAGTCTATTTTCCCGAGAAAAACAGCTGGAAATTATTCCGGTACTGCTACGTAGTTATGCATTCTAAAACCAGTTACGCTAGTCGTATGTTGCTTCTATCAGTAGTAGTTATGTATTTTGAAATCAGCTGTTTTAATTAATTACGAGTACTAGCAACAAAGCAGCTGAAAGTAATGCAATGGAAACTCAAAAGTCACAAATATTTCAGATCCTACAGAGTAAATTACCCAGCAAAGGAATAAACATATGTAACAATGAAAACTCTCATGTTCATAAAAATTTTCATTCATAAGTAAATTGTCAATAAATAAATGAAGTTTAATATTTATAAATTGTAACCATTTGTACACTTTTGTTTAAAAAGTTATACATTTTTCGGTACTCAAATTATTTTCATAAAATATTGTTCTTTTAGTATTATTATTATTATTATTATTATTATTATTATTATTATTATTAATATTATTATTATTATTATTATTATTATTATTATTATTATTATTGTTATTATTATTATTATTATTATTATTATTATTATTATTATTATTATTATTATTATTATTATTATTATTATTATTATTATTTAGATTGCGATGAAAAGTATTGTTCATAATTCGTGCCTAAAGTGTTATTCCGGTCCTTGATCGAATTTCCGCGATCGGCTATCGCCTTGCATGGAAAACATGATCGCGTACCGGAAAAGACCATTTCCAGTGCTATCGATGAAATATACTATATTAAACTAATGTAAAGAGTACCTTGTTGACAGAGCTTCGATCTGGAAAAATGTGATAAATATAGAGTTATATTATTTCTTATACCAAAAGTGTCTTACACTTGCAATGTTCAAGGACATTTATTTAATTTTCTTTATGCCTATGTATTTTTCTCGAAAACGAAGAGGGAAAAGGATTATTATCAATGAAAAGTTATAATATATTTTCAATGATGTTTAAATTAAAACTAATTATACATCCTATGTTTATTATATAACTTTTTCAAATAACAACCAAACGTGTTTACCGTAAGAAAGCTTAGTTAATATTTAAGGAATTACAATAATCTCAAACACCCTGTGATTGTACATTTTTACCAACTTCTTAAATGATTACAACTTAAATAGAACGAGGTTGTTTGGCGTTATTTAGTTGTGATTTGTTTATATATAACATAAGTCATTACATTAAAACAAACATCACTTCAGTTATAGTTTGTATGATCCTCTTTGCTATTGGCTGTTAACATTTTGTTATTTTCAAAAACTTTAAGCTTCTCCTTTTATATTTCAGTCTTTGAATACAAAATATTTGAAACACTTAATTGATATCTAAACTTTATTTGACAAATTTAAAAATAAATGTAATAGTAAAAAGGTATAAACATAGGAGCACTTTTGTGACTATACCTGTAAACACTCATCTGTATCATGTTTGTTATATTTCTTTTTTCAGAAATACATATAGTTTTATTTGTTAGTGCATACATGCCTACATTTCAGTTAATTATTTACAACTAATTATTTCAGCAACACTGAAAGTCTTCCATTAGCTGTACAATGTAATTTAAAGTAATAAAATACATTTATGTGTCCCATAATTGATCTTAAACGAATAAGTAAATTGATGGAACCTTTACCAATGGATTTCTTGTACAGGAAAAAATATATAAATTCAATTTCATCAAAATTGTTAAAGGCGTTTTCGATAACGCGATTACAAATATACATACAGACAGATTTGCTCGTTTTAATAGCATAGTGACAGTACTATTCATAATTTACAACTATGCTATATAGGTTAAGCACCCCGAATCATAATTATTGGCATTCTTGACGTATCAATAAGTATTTATTCAATTTAAAAGATCTAGGTAGAATATTTTTTTCTAACGATATACTGGAGCGAAAATAAAAGAATATGTTATATAATTTCGTCTACATTGTTCGCACAATAGTAACAGATATTTTTTTAAACTTCAAAGTAGCTTCACCCAAAAAAATAGCGGTAGATAGTTCTCCAACTGTTCAAAACTTCTCATACAGCAACTTATATATAATTGAATATTAAGTAATACGAATCGCTGAAGTGATGAATTTGTGGCAAAAAATCTGTATAATATAAACATATTAAAAATTAGTCACGTTTTCATGGTCAACCTTCAAACGAGCATTCTTTTATTTATTCAACACATTGGAATTTGCCTTAAATATTTTATACAGTATGATGTTTTACTTTAATGATTTGTAACTCTCCGATTTTGTCGAAATTGTAAAAAAAACTTATTGATGTTTTGGTTTTAGGTGCATGTCAGTTTCTGAGGAGGTTACCATTACTTGTCACTTCTAGAATAACTTTGCAATAATTACTATTAACCTAAAATAATAATTTTAAAATATGTTCAATAAAATAACAACTTAGATTAAGTATTTCTGCCTCTAATCTTAACACATAATTTGATGTGTACTACTGTGAAACCTGAAGTTCTATAATAATTGAGATGGACTTTCTATAATGCATCAGCATAACTCAAACCCCAAATTTCATCACCATAAAATGGATGGTATAGTAAACTGCATTGTATAGTCGTTCTCGTTGATGATATAATGTAATCTTTGCTCTCTTACAAGTGTTTAACTTATAAACTGTAGTAATATTTTCTCTAGGAAGAACTTGCTACTGACCTTTGTTCAAAACCTCAAGAAAGAATACTGCACGCCTAATGTAATAAGATTCATTATTCATCTTTAGTAATATGTCTTTTAAACAAAATATTTCTTTGTTTTATCGGTTATGCTGTTTTGTAATTTAACAATTTTCTTGTATGTAAATTAAATTTGAGTTAGTTAGTTGTACAAAACATTTGAATTTAGAAAAAAACTTCTTTGTTTCTTACTAGTACATGATTACAAAAATTATTTCGTTCCTGCACAAAGTTGTGTTCACAAAATCGTTTATATGATTTTGTATATAAACCACAAGCTCTAAAATAGTTTCTGTACCACACATAAATAACTTTAATAATTAAGAACATTTTGTTCCTCCTAAAATTAGATCTTATGTTATATTTATTGTATAAAAAAAATGATGGTTAGGACTAATCTCAATATTTAAAAGGTTTCTAACACTGAAAATTTGGTTCCATAGGATCTAAAGCAAAATTGTAATCACAAAAATATCGTACAAAAAGCCTTTTTAACATTAAATTTTGATCCACAATGAAAGTTAAAGTGATAGTAAAGTTCTCAAAATTATATTTTCTTCCCACTTTCCCTTATATCTGAAGGATGTCTGATTGATGGAATGGTTATTAAACTTTATCTTTTCAACAAGTCTCTGGAATTATTTTAAAAAGATATATTTAGTTTATATAGTGTATACTACACTTATTTTAATCTTCATTATCCTGATTGCCATTAAATATATACAAGTCAATATACTAATCCCAAAAACCTAAATATACTAATATTAAATAATATTAAAAAATAATAACCCTTACTTCAAAAATTATTATTATTTCACAAAATTTAAATTGTGGCAACGTCAACTATAATGGTTAGTGAAATAAATACGTTTAGCCATATATTGATGGCTATGTCAATACTGAAAACTGTGATACACCGATAGGGCAAAAATGTAATAACAACGAAATTAACCGTGGATAAATTTTAATACGAAGAAACTAATATAAGTTTTTCTTTGAATGGCACGAGATTTGGCAGTTTGTTGTAATAACACAGTTCGAGTTATTACCACGAGTAAAGGGAATGGAGGTTTTATTTTTATTTATGAATTTTTGTTTTTATGTTATTTTAATTACATTTAAACAAAAACAGGATGTAAAAATAAGATGTACAGTGAAAATATAGTCATACCGTCCTTTTTATTTCCACTCTTCTTTTATATAAATACATCATAACTATTCATTCAGATAATATCACAATTCTCTGCTATCCGGGAATGAATAAAGAATATATTATTTAGCAATACAATTATATTTTATTTTACCACAGAAAACACCAGTATTGTTTACAATTTACAATATGGTTACTGAAGTTTATAAAAAGGAAATTTAAACGTCACTTTATTTTCCGTTATGATTTATTTTTGAAATTAAAAAAGAAAGATTTATAAAGAGAAAGCTAAACGATAAAGTGGTTTAAATAATGTGAGTTCCTCAATTCTAAAAGTAGAATGGAAAGTTTATTATTACATTGACATTTATATATTAAAAACACTTAAATAAACAAACTTTCCCTTTCAGTTTAAAAATATTTTGATTAATTCATGAACTTTCTAAACAAATTTCTCTAAACTTTTCTCATTTCAGGCCATGTTAATATTGACCAAATATTTTACCAAAATTAAAATGTGACTATAATTATTACTTACAGCGGGATGAATTTCAAACCCTAAATTATAATACATTATGTAAAAATTAAATGAAATTTAACTGAAACATGTGTAACTGAGTAAATATAAATTTGCCCAAAACATTTAAAAACAATTTATTACACAACATTTGTGGATTGATTTGTGTACTACTATTATGTTAAAATAGTATTACAAAATTAAATTCACCCATTTACAAATAAATGTATTGCTTTCCACCATCAGTAACGATCGACTTCCAGCGTATAACGATAGGTAATCAAATAACTTGCCTTTAATACACTTTGGTTTCCAATCAGTCAGAGATGTTGCAGTTGCGTCTAATTCAAATTAAAATGTCCTCCTATTTTTAATTTTCTTCAATGAAAAAACTAAAGCTATCTTAATTGTTTTTTAAAAATCTTTTTTATTTAATATACGATTTTATAACTCACTAAACCCAGCTTAACTCGGAAGGGAAAATAATTAAAAAGTTAATTGAACAAGTTTTTGTTTTAGAAATAAATTCCATTTAAGGGCTTATAATAAATAGAATTGAAATATTTTCTGTTAAATTACGATGAATTCAAAGACAATATATTTATAATATTACATTTTACATTATATAGCTTTTAAATGTGTCAATATCGACTATATTTTATTATTACTAATACCACTATAATTCCCTTTTGCAGGTTAGTTTTATTAAAGTGTTAAAAATGAAAAAAAAACAAAAAAAAAAACATTGCGCTTCCGTTCAGTGTAAGAAAAATACAATTGATTGTTTCTTTGAAAATGTTTGCAGTTCTTAAAACATTTTTGAATTATTGTCATACTTGTCCTGCTTTAGTTTAAATACATAATTTTGTTTAATTTGTCAATCTTTTCTTATAGTTAGCGATGTCGATTAGACAATAATGTACGATTCTTTTTAAACAAAACTCACGTCCTAATCAGCTAATCAGCGATTGGTAATATTTTTTAAAAAAAATTACTTGCATACCTATAAACTAAAGTCGAAATTTTTACGACTGTATCCGTTCACAGAATTCAAAAATGTCATTGTTTCGATGTCGTCTTTTGGACTTATACCAATTTGGTATGACTTCATACGTTTGTTATATCTAAGGAAGTTTGTATTAAATTTATTTTATTGATTACATAAAATTTAGGTGTAGCTGATATATACAAATACACAATATTGCGATTGTTTTAAAACTGGATCTACGATTTTAATAACATTTATTTTATTTATTTATTATTTAGAGGTAAGTATGTGTTTACCTCTAAAGAGCCAAAGAAAACTTATTTGTCCCCATCTCTTCAACAAATGGAGATCAGAGTGTTATCAGTACTAACTAAAATCATTGGCCATTTCTCTGTAATAAAATACTTAATTCCTCAAAAATATACTCTTTCAAATGAAAGTTCAAAGTTTAATGAATGTGAAACACATTAACTCCCCCTACCCCAATTGTGTATCATGAAAAAATGGTAGTGAGTAACTAAAATTTCCAATTTTAATGAAATAAATTTACACTGAGGACATGTATATGGTACAAGTGAAACAATTATAGACTCTATTTATATGTATATATGTTTATAAATTAAATGTTCATATTCATTTTTAGATTTGACTGACAACTTCTGACCTGAAATTTTTTTTGGTTAATAATTTGTGGTACATTTATTAGTTATTGGAATTCCTGAGTGAACGAGTTTGTGCTATGTTTTTAAATCTTTTATTTAAGCTTTATTATGTTTCCTATACGGTTAATGTATGCTAATGTAAGTCATCTATCTACAATACATTCCATAACCTAAGTGACATATGCACTGGATCCCGATAAATAAATTGATGACTTACAAAAAATATATATAAGTAAAAAAATATATATGTAAAATATAAAATTAAATACAATTAGAAAAGGAAATAGTACTCACAAAACGTAAATATAAATATAAAATAAACTCAGAACAACAATATATATTTTAATAGACAACTGTCTAATGTCTCTATGAATGAAATGAATCTATAGAAGTAATTCCGTTAGTTTTAAACTTTAACTTATTGTTTTTTTTGTTTTTTTTTTTTTTAAATAAAAGTTTATAAAAAGAAATATTCACAACAGGATATATAATTTAAGAGTAAGATCTACTGTACTTATGTCAAAATGAAAAAAAAAAACTTATTATTATTCTTGAAAAACTGTTACTTTAAGTAGAGCTGCTTTAAATTAATCTTACAGAGATTAATTGGAAATTTAATTATTGGAACTGTGGAATACATTGCCTTTAACCAATTTACAACAAGAAAGTGTTAATTGAATTTTAGAAGAGAATGAATGCTACTCACATGATCATTTAACAGCTTGTTTGTGTTTCGGTGTTTAATTACATTTTCTATTTTACTTGCAAATCTCTAGGACGATGTGAGATTTAATTTTGTGTGATACAATATCATAGCTGGTAGATGAACAACATAGTCTATATAAAGTTATTACTAAACATATGGTAATACACAGTGTAATATATGAAAGTTCTATTTCGGATTACTTAAAATGTATGTAACTGATTTATAACTAACATTCCAAATTATAGATCTTGTAACATATTTTAGTTTTATTTTCATGTACATTATTTGTACCAATTTTATGATAATTAAAATATTACAATTTTTTTAATATTTTTAACCGGAATTTATTTACATATACTCTGACAGTATTCTGAATTACAATTAAGTGTTGTAAAATTTGATATAATCTACTTACTGATAGATTCAGTATATTAGTAAATTATACCAGGTAGTCCATAAGGTTGCCAAGAGCACTGACCCTTCAAAATCCGGGTTAGTTACATTAGGTAAACCTCTTTGTGATTGATTGGCTAGTTAAGAGCGGAAGAGGGCGTTACTTAGCAATGAGCTCTGGGTTTATGTTTAGTTTATCTGTAAACCTCTGAAGACAAAATGTAAACATAATTAAAAAATACATAGAGATAATATAATATCCATACTGGTTTTATTACAGTCTTAGTTTTCTTGTTTGTTTTGTGGTTCCAGTAATACTTTTTTCACTATATAGTGTTACATTAGTCTTAGTTTATATAAAAATTTTAAAAACCTCTGCTTTAAATATGTAGTTTTGTAAGAGAAACAAAATAAAATAAAAAACATAGAAATCTCGTATTCCGTTTATGATAACAATGTATTGGTTATACATAAACCCAATTTTTCTGAAAACCCACCTATAGATAAAATTATTATTATTAGTTTTTTCCCATATCTCAGTACATCTCTGTTCCATTCTCCTTCCTCATAAGCATCATTCAGTTTTGTTTTATTTTTACAAAGTTTTTTTGGAAATTTGCTTCGTCTTTTTTAATAAATTTTCTCTGTACCACGTAATTTCTATCAAGGTCATTCTACCAAAACTTTTCTGAATTTAACTATGTTACTACTGTTTAATGTTGCAACGACTTCATGAACAAAAAATTCAAGGGTAATTTTCAAGTCAAAAATTAACTTTGTGATCCTTAATTTAAAGCTTTTGACGAACTCCTTGGGAATTTGACCCACAACATGGAAGCATTTTTAAGGTGTTGGGGCTTAGACAAATCTTTTAAAATTGAGTGTATTTCTTCCACGATAACTTTTGGGAAGTGTTTGTGTTTTTTATGGTCATACTGTTCGTTATTTGCTTTACCCCTTTGTTACTTGCACTTAATTTTCTCACCTTTTGAGGAAATAAAATATCAATATGCATGTCAAAATAAAAACGGTCATAAATTGTGTTCTACTATACAGATAAACATTAATTCGTTGTCAAACAGAACTTTATTATCACAGAATATTGTAAATGTCAAAATTAAATATAAATTTAGAACCCATTTTTCAAAAACTGATAATCTTTTTCAATATAGCAAAGATGCACTAATTGCATTTCAGCAACAGAAAAAACAAATAATTAATATTGACCATTTTCATTAAAAATTTTATAAAATAAAATAAAAAATTAGTTTCTTTCTATATCTGAGGGTTATTTGGTGTGTGAAAAGAGCTCAGCGCCGCATGCAATATGTGTGAAAATAATAATAAACATTAAGTAAGCGTGAGTAAACGATGTAGTACTTTGCTTTATTATAAAAGAGAAAAGATATAATTATACACAATTTAATTTCAATACCATCTTCAGATTGCAAAATACTTTATATTGAATATATTTTCCTACATTGCACACACAATACATAATATCGACAGATCGTATTTCTTATTTCGAGACATTAGAGGTCACATGTGCTCTCTTTAGAAAGATAAATCTCCGAGGATATATATCAGGGAAGTATCTAAGAATTCATTACCTTTATTTTAATATATAGTTACCTAGGGAACACAATTCTCTAAGTACTGGAAACTTTGGAAGATTTGTGGAATCACTGAGATTTCATGTTAGTTACACTCAGTCTGCATACGAACTTTAATTATCTCTTTATTGCACTCACTTTTAAATTTAACAAGTATATAAACCAAACCATTGTCAAATTATTTAAGAAATACAAACGCCTCAATAAAATAAATAATACTCAAATATAATATATATATATATATATATATATATATATATATATAATACTATTTCTATTTTTCTAGTTTACTGCGAGAAATGGAAAATTATAATATAACAATTTATTGTAATATTATTATTATTTACTACATTATTTTACTGCAAAGGAGAGAATACAAATAAATTAAAATTACACTAATTAATAATCAACGACTGGGTCGTCTGTTTCCAATAAAGTGTTTGTTGTAAGAGTTACTATGTTTTCATTCATTTTACCATGCTAAACAAGTGTTGCGCATTTGCTATACTGTAAATACAATTTTCCATTTTATTATAAAATGTCATAAATACAAAATAATCTATTTTAATAAGTGTCACATACTTTCAATATTTAAATCAGGTATTTCGTTGTACATAATATTTGTTTTATTATTTTAATTACACATTTTTATTTGTTCGGTATTATTTTTAGTAAGGAAATAGTAAATAGTCCAAATATTTGTATTGAGAAAATATTTTACGCTGTCTGGCCGTATCAATTTCTCAAAAGCAAAACAAAAAGGAGGAAAAATTATGTACGTAGTATCACATTATAGAATGACTCAAACACAGTTCAAGTGAACATAATAATTCCTATTTATCTGACGTCCACATTGACCCATATATTTATTGTTTCTACTAACAAAATATGTTTTAAAACGATGTTTTAAATTGTTAAACAATGTCTTTACTTTATGCCTTTTTCTTTCTTCTTTATAAGGCTTTTATTACGGGGAGGATTTTAGCCTTTAAAAAACATAAACAAAATAGGAGAAAAAAGATGTAACTTAAGATAGACACTTGAGATACCAACAACATTAAAATCTCTGCATTATGTCTAGAATTAGTTTCACCTCTTTATTTGTCCAAGGTCGACAATAACTATAATATCGTACAGATCTTGTAATAATTTTGTGTGCATCTTTCGTCCTATTCTGATTTTCCATAAATGATATTTCATGAAATCAAAAATATGTATTAAGTTTGTGTTCGTGTTATAATGATTTTCAGTGTATGTTTTATGTACACCATTATGTTGTATCATAAATATTTAGGTTCAGATTAATATTTTTAAGTACAGCTCCTTATACACCTCAATATTATTTTTTTCCTTCAAAATTAATCCATAGGATTGGTGACTTTAATTCTTTGATGTGGTATGTTTTCTCTTTTCTGTGAATGAAAAACTGCCAAGACAATATTATATATTTTCGTTCTTTGTAATTTCATTGAGTTATTAGAGTATATAAATAAATATCTATTATATATATAATATATAAAATATATATATATATATATTTCACATCTGTAAAATGTTCATATTAGTTTCCCATTTAACGTTTTTTTTTAAACTTGCTTGAATTTAATCCTCCCCCAACATGTTAATAAGAATATAAATGTCAGTGACGATATACAGTAGAGATACAAAAGTTTATCACCACAGTGCATTAGAGATATTATGATATCACTATTCATATCACATTATCTAGTTATTACTGTAGGAAAGTAAGATCAATCGACAATAACAATACCATAAACACAGAGCAAATACAACGCTTCTGTGGATAATCTATATTACAGTTACATACTATGTATCGCCCTATGAGGTACAACGCTATTGGCAACAATGATAAGGTTGTTTGAACTAGGCTATGCTGTATTAACATATGCATTAACAATTACCTTCAGAAACAATATACCTAATATTCTATCTATAATTTAAGCGTGCATATATAATGTGATAAGTCTACATTTACCTTTCTCTAATATCAAGTATGACACCAATGTTTCAATAGAGGAAATTTCTTTTTAATTTCGAAATTTTTTTAACTGCTCTCAATTTTTTTGTTGAGATTATCATAATATAGGACAACTGAAATAAATATTTTAAATTTGCAAAACTTACTTTAGAAAAATGCATAACAATTCTTAGTGTGGAAAAGTTAAATTTTTATGTTCACATTACTGGTAATTAAACCAAATACATAATTAATCGCAATATTTGCGTCAATTTGAAAACTACCGTGAGATATACTTATATAGTCATGATTAGTAATAATTGATAAAAAAAACATTAATATAACAAGAAACGCTTTCATTTTATTATGTACAAACCTAAAAAATGCTACACTGAGCAAATACCTAAACGTTTGACGTAGTACACCCATTTTATGAATAAAAATGTGTTACTTTAAAAATATTAAACCAAAATTAAATTAACACAATTCTCCTCCTTAGTGCCGAAAATAATGATAATAGTGATAATAATAGGAGGAGCTCATGAAAAATGTGTATGTTTAATTGTAATAAAATTGAAATTATGAGATCTTTAGTATATTATGTTTTATTTTATTTTGTAGGTTAATTGTTTAAAGTTGTGGTTCTGTGTCATCCATCGTCATACCCATATATGTATTGTCGAGTTGATAAATTGTGATAGAGTTTTACCAATGACTACATAAATACTATAGTATTTATGTAGTCATTGGTTTTACTAAAGATGTAAAATATAAAAAGAGCTCTAACACCTAAAAATTACATATATTACTCACACACAAAAATTTAAACTCTGTATTTTTAAAAGGTTTGACTTATTTAAAGCTATATATTATTGTATGTATTATATTTTATAAAAGTTAATAAAGTTTCATGAAAAAAAGAAAAGGGAACTGTTACGTGTTACAGATATTTCAAAATTTAAAATAATAAATTTGTACAATACAATATTTACTTTATATCAATTGTAGTCTTTGCTATACTATACCTTAATTATACGTGTAAGTTATAAAAGTAACTCAGAAGACAAAAAAAATTAAAAAGTTATACCTAAAAACAAAAATACAAATATTGGCTATGTTTGTTTACCTCAATATAAATCTTTCTTTTAATATCTTGTATTTATATACGTATGTAAGATTATATATATATTAAAAAATGTTATGATATGAATTTTTGTGTTTTTGTAAATTATGTTTATTATTGTTATTGATATTGAATTTGTTAAATTATAGTGTATATTCTATTTCTTCATTATTAATTATATCTACAATTTGTGCTTTATCCTAAAACCTTTTTCAATACACCTGTTTGTTGTTCATTTCCTTTAACACTGTCCTACGTTTTTTAACTTTCCTGTATTAAATGACCTACGTACTCACTATTCTCTCTATTCCAGCCCATCTTATTTATTTATTTTTTTATTTGTATAGTAATTAGTTACATCAAACAAATCACAAGTTCAGTTTCCTTCTTACACAATGTTTCACTTCTAAACAATTAGAGCCTAATCCTTAAAATGTCATTTTATTTTATAAACAAAATCACTTTACTAATTGGAAGAAACTCATATCTTTGTTGAACTCTTACAAACCATATTTTATAACTTTTTATTAATTTTAAATGTTTTAGGATAACGTAAAAATGTAATATTATAACGTTCATATAGTAGTAAAAGTGTTTAAAAGTATTCGTGTTATCGTATTAAATTGTATTTTTCTATCCATCTTATGAAAAAAATTTATTATAAAGTTGGTTGAAATAATTGAAGAGTTTTATTCATTTCCTCATTAAAATGTTATTAATTTATTTCTTATTATGAATTGTCTATAGTTATGGAATAAGCTAAATTAATAATAAAGATTATAAATTTTGTATTTCTTAACTGTATGAGATTATTTTACTAAAATTTTGCGTTTAATAATACACTAAATAACATCAAAGACATTTGTAAGAGACAAAAGTTCAGATAATTGTTATGTTTTACAAATGCAATATGTAAGTATATTTAATAAGAAAAGGATGTTGTCGTACTTTTTATAATTCATACAGACAAAAGATAACTGAACACAGAATTTTTTTTGCACAACGGCAAATCAATAAATTGATGTCAGTTTAGGCAACTCACTTTTATTTCCCATATACATTAATAAAATATCCACACATATTATTTATAATCTTGTGATAATATGTAAAAATAATTTCAAGTATTTTAAAGAATACATTTAAGTTGAACAATGGTATTGATATTTAAAATTAAATTTTCATTGATATTATTTATTTTATTTTAGTGAACTTTTTTTTAAACTAATTAATAGACAACTATTAATAGGGGAGATAAATGTGAGGTTGTGAAACTGACATCAATTTATTATGTCTTTGTGTAAAAAAAAAAGGTTATTATGTAATATCATCTAATACCATTCATGTTTGCAACTGACTACAGTTGTATATAATTTATTTTAGGTTTCAGTGTATAGAGATAATAGAGACTTTATTATTGTAACATTTCTTATTTAAAAAATTAGGAAAAACACTTTATTACTACCTAATATGATTTAAATATTGTAACTTTGACAAAATCTGTAAGTACATGTATTCTTTTTTTATTATTATTATTATTTTGAGAGATCGCCAGTTATTTTAAGTATTCATACAAATATTCTGAGAGTCATGTCTGAGGAGGATGGAATCGATATTTAAGATTGAAGCAAAGCCATTTTGTGAAACGGAATGATGAAAGTGTAGTGGTCGACCAAATCCCTTAGGAAATTTCTATTTTGAAGCATGTTAACAATTTTACACTATTATCATTTGAATAATAAATTTATTATTCAGATGGGAGGGAGATACAAAAAATTAATGTACTAAAAATGTTGCATAATTTGAAAATTACAATTTAATTTGATAAACAATAATTATGAAAATAAATGATGAGCAAAGCAATTGATATGATTTTTCTCTTACAATTAAATTCCATTTATTTGTTCTTAATAAACAAAATATTTCACTTATGTTCTAGTTATCACACGATGAGAGGTCACCAATAACAAATTTCTGAAGATTTATTAACTTAAAGTTCATATATTTTAATAAATTTAAAAAAGTTCATCTTTGGGTTCATTTACTTTATATAACTAATATTTTCCTCTCCTCTAAATTTATTATGGCAATAATATTTCTAATTAAATGAGAAAATCTGCAAAGATAAAGTTTCTTCCAGGAGATTAGGCAGCAAAGTTTTCTCATTTCGGAAACATACAGATTCGTAATAAATTACTATTAGTTTAGAACTGTAATTACCTGTGTATAATGACAGGATCAATTAAATTAAATATATAAATTACGGCATCATAACAATAATATATATTATAATTTCATAATTTATATATTTTATTTTATTGATCCTGTTATTATACACAATTACAGTTCTAAGCTAAGAGTAATTTATTTAAAAAATCAAGTCATTATCGGATAGTACGATTATTTGTTATACTTTAAACATGTATGATGTGTATGTATGTATGTATCCGATAATGACTTGATTTTGTCGTATAGTGAAATTTTATTTGTGTTATGAAAAGTTTGAAATATTAAAGATAACAATAAATTACGAAGAAATGAACAACAATAATTATTATTATTTATGTTTGAACTACACCATCTTAATTACAAAAGAAAATTTTTATATATTTTATATACTGTAAATTCTTGGTCACAACTAAATATGTTTTACATTTTATTCACATACATAATGAATGACATTTTTTTTTAAATGTTGGTTCCTTGTATTTACAGATATAGAATTTAATGCTGATAATATAATAATAAATACTTGATTTTTTTTTTTTAGTTACCAATGCACCTGTTTACAATCTAATTACATTTATTTATTATATTTTAAGTCAAAAAATATATAGTTAGAAATATATATTATGTTTTCTTAATTATTATTTTTTTATGGATTTTTTTTTAACTAGTTCCCGATCGCATGATAGATCGAGCAGAATATCCATGGCACCACACACAATATTTTTTTTTTATTTTCGTAACCTAAGAAACGGTATCACACAAAATAATATTAAAACACATGTGTATAGTTTTGTGGCAAACTCTTATGCCCCCCACCCTCTTTACTCTGTAACACTACATTACACGCTTTCTAAAAGTAACATTCTAACACACAGAGGGGGGTTCATTCAATTATAATATAAATTATTATAGTTGTTATGTTTGCACATATTTTTCAGTTGTGTATTTTCAAACTGTTTGATTCGTAATTTTATACAAAGGAGCTTTGTTTTTTTTGTGTTTTTAAGTAATAATTAATAATAATAAGCGTCAATTAATGACAAATTACATCTGCTCTCCAGATAATGTGTTTGCAGACAAGGCGGGAATTTTCTGCTACCACACTTTTTTTTCCTTTCCAATGTATCTGTAGTGTAAATATATTGCATAAAATTTAACTATAATTTAACATTTTACTGCTCATCATAAATTAGTGAATTAATTATGTTGTTTAATGTAACGTAACCTTATCCCTATATCCGTAATAATATGCCAAGTATTATACTATTTTGTGAATTATTACACCAAAGAAAAAATAACCATAAGGTGTTTTTTTGGATTGTGTAATTTTTCCCTCTTTAGATGCATCCGTTTGGTGACTAGACCTCCGTTTTGGCAAATACTTAAGGATTTTAAAATTTACTCTACTGCTTTTTTTCCGTTATTTATCGACTGCCAGTTATTTTAACGCACTACTGTACTGCATTTTAGGCGTTTTTTTTTTTTTTTTTCTTTCTAGCAAATTAATAGTTTTTTCCATATTAACTTTTTCTAATTTTATTGTTCTGACTCACTATTTTTTTTAAATTGTCCTCAAAGTAGGAATTCGAGAATTGGTACCCTGCTACTTTATGAACTCTTTCGTCGTTAAGTGTTTGTTAGGTTAGTGGAGATTTTCAGTCCGTAGTTGTAATTGGGTGGTAATTGATTTTGAATGGAATCTTGTAATTTTGTGGAACAACCACGACAAAACAAATAAAAAGGTTTTGGTAATCCATCTAAAGATATTAGGTATAAGTTATTTTAGTTAACGGCATAGTTTTACCTCTACATCTTGTAATGATTTTGTTTAAAATATTCAACGTGATACCTAGCATTAATTAAACATTATTTAATCTTTTAATTTTTTTCCTTCATATCATCTGATTAAAAGTAACCACAGCATACTGTTTAGAGAACCGTTTGACAGGCAGAGATAAAATAGTATACCATTATTTCCCAGTGAACCCAACGACCAGCTCTTACCATATTAACGCTCAACACCTTCAGTATATTCAGTATAATATCCATACTTTCAAAGGTAATTGCAAAGTGGAAATGTGTTCTCGATTATTCCGTTCTTTAGTTGATACGAATATGTAATCCACTCCAGAAAAGTACACTGCCATGTGTATGTAATGGGTTTCAAAAATAGTATTAAACTTCAACTAATATTTACAATATGTTCGAACCCACAACAACTGAAGTTGAGCTTTTGAACTTGGAATCATTCAACTTTTATATTATTCTAAAATAGAAATATTTGAATTAACTATTTTGCTCAACTAATAATATTGTATCTATTTTTACAAAAAAAACATACCAATCAATGTAATTTGACTCTTTAGTCTAGAAACACTCTTTTGGAAAATTGTATAGCCTTTGGTTTGCAGGAAAAATGGACTAATAGACCCTAAAATGATTTTTTTTTACTTTCAATAATGTCAAATTTCTGTTAAAAGTCTCTTCAATAAAAATTTTAATTTAACTTAATTTTAAAACTGTACGAGCTACATTCTTCAAATTGAAATGTACAATGAATTTTATTGATTTAAATTTAAAATTTTGTAGAATATTTATAATCTTTTTATTTAAAATAAAATATAATAGATATTTAATTCCTTATAAGACTATACCTAAAGATAGTTATGTTGTTTCATTTCATCGAAATTAAAGCGATCATTACCGGTGTATATATATATATATATATATATATATATATATAAATATATATAATTTCACCGCCGGTTTCAAAATATTTATTTATTTAATATCGTTAAATTAAATTATTTTTTTTTTAATCTATGCCTTTCTGTTTTATTTTTATTTTTTCAAACATAATGTAATTGGGTAAATTTAATTAGAAGGTGATTAATGTAGTGATAAACCGAAATATGTATTTTTTTAAAATTTCAAATGTCCTAAATTGTGTTCATTATAATCTGAAAAAATAAGGAATAATATTTAATAATTAATACGTTTAGTTATTTCAAGGATAAATATGGTACTTTTTAAGATTGAACTACGGCCATATTAAATTATTCAATAAAATTCCTAAATTTAAATAGTGACAAATCCCAATCAATAAAATAAATTTTATATACAGAATAAAATAAAAGTACAAGATTTAATACTAAAATCATTAAGAATAATTAAAATCATGAAGCCTGTTAAGCGTGCAGCTGTATAGTACAGACTAAATTTGAATAATTGTTTCATTTCCGTCCATTTTTTATTGTGTATTTATTGAGGTATTCTTATTGTCAAATTCGTTATAAGGTAATATTGTATAAAAATAACCTTAATAACGTTCTGATTATAGTGAAAGATGGTATTGTTGATTACTTTCTTTGTTATAATCACATGTCTTATACACCCAAAATTGTCTATGACGTCAGAAGGTTTATGAAGGACAAGACAGAAGATGTGGGTTATGTTACTAATTGAATCACATCACCTGGTGATATAATATATTAAGTGTAATATTTAACTTTAAAGAAGTATAATTGAAGAATTACTACTGATGACTTTTTCAAACATTAACTTTAGTAATAAATTACATGACGAGGATTGGTGGTTTTAATCAGTTTCACACTAAATAAATCATAAATCAAAAATGTGTCTTTGTGAGAAAACAAATTGGCTCAAATAATTGTTAGTAGACTTGTTAGTAAAGCGGAGAAATGTTAACTGGAGGGTTTGGCGATATGTGATTGCACAAGACATGGCTGACTAGGGCTCTAGTGCCACAGAATAAGTTAAGGGATTTTCAAAGGGAATTGAATGAAAAGATGTTTGTATAAAATTTGAAGTTCAAAGCAAATAGACAACCCTGCAGTGTTATTACTTTTATATCTCTAACCTAATAAAATATTTGAAGATGTTTATTTTTCACTTATATATAACAGTCTAGATTAATATTATGTTTGCTAAACAAATTGACAAACCCGCAAAACGTATGATACTGAAGTTAAGGTATGATAGAGATGATTTTTATCATGAGCATTTCCCAATTTAGAAATGAAATTTAAATTGTACACAAAGAGTGGATTTCACGAAGAAATTTACACTATTTAATGAAATTAACTTAATTTACATTATGACTTATTTTACAAATAATTAATTTCTAACCACAATAGTACTATGCCTTGAACCTAATAAACCAAATGTTAATATAAATAAGACAAATTCTATAAAACTCAATTTCATTTGTAAGCTCATAAAAATGTTATGAGGTTTTTATAGGCTACATATTATATTTATTTTAACAACGATATATTTAAATCCAATTGCTTTATTGCAAAATAATTTCAGTTTGGTTAGCAGAATTATAATTCGGCACTAAGGATAAGAAAGCAGAAAATCTTACTACATACATTTAATGTAATCAAATATACAACAAAAATAAAGTCATATTTTAATAGTGCTAATAATTGTAATAGTATCACGTACTAGTGAAAATGTAATTATGGTAATTACATTTTATAAATCACTGTAACATTATATAAACTTCACTTATTTAGAACTATCTGTAATTCTAAGTTTTTATTTTTCATTAAACTATTGAATGCAGTTTATGTCAAATAAGCATATGTCATGAAATGCACAAAATTCATAATAAATATATAAAAATAAATTTAGCAAACTGATATTTAAACGGTTTTATTGAAATTTAAGTTTAAATGGTTTTTTATGTTCACGAATACATACTCCAACAATATTACAACTAGAATATTATAATTGAAATAATCTCAATTATAATATTATAATTGAATATTATTATATAAGAAATAAATCTCGAAAATTACAATTAAACTAATAAAACTCATTGACAGTTTATATATACATCCTTTTTTTTTAAATATATCTATATATATATATATATATATACATATATATATTATTACTTTTTAGTTATAAAGGAGTAAAATATATAAATATATTGAGTTAATTTTGGTCTTTTTTAAAATTTCTATCGCTAGGAAGTTTACTTTACTTTTCAGAATTAATAAATATATTGCTTGTTTCCGTTTATTTAACCAAAGTTAAAGATACTAAAATATATATTTATAATTTTAAACACAATTTTAAAGAAATAAATATCTACCCAGAAAAACAATAAAAATTCTTTCTGAAGTACAAATATTCTGAACCAAGGAGTATCACAATCTAAAGCCACGTGTGACATGTCATTATTATGTAAAACTACTTAATTTTATTTATAACTATATTCCTTGTATGACTTTTGAAAGTTGTGGTTCTTGTCATTTGTGACAGATGTAAAACATGAATGTTACTAATAAATTTTACTATGGTTGAACTAATGTACTGATTTGAAAGTTTTTTCTTCTTTAGTTCTCTTCTTGTTCACTACAAATCCCTAATTTTGTTCGTAAATGGTTTATTTTGAAGAACATGTGACTTTGGACTAAAATACATAGTCACCTCTATAAATCGAATGGCTGGAACGTTTTCATGTTACTGTTAGATACCTTTTATATTCAGCATCATTGTGATATGTGCACTTCTTTAAAATATCATCATTGGTAGTTTTGTACAAACATGTTTTAAGAAACTACCTACTGTTTTCTAGGTAATAGAATCTGATTACCTATTTGTTTATTTCTAACACAAATTAGTATGTTAATTTATAAATTAGGGCACTTATCGGTTATACTATCGGTTTATTAAACAGTGAGAAGTGTAAGTCGCTTTCAGGTTTTTATTTATCTACACAAAATTTATATTTTTTAAGTTTTTTTCTGGACTATTTTCTATAGGTACTAAATTAAATTTTTATGAAACAAATTATACTAAATATTATTTTCTTGATAGTCGTTAGAAAAATATAATCAAATGGTCGTGTCATGTAAATCCGTTAAACTGATAATATCGGAAAGATACGTAGAAACGTATTTCACATAATAATGAAAACTTATTTCAAAAAGTTATAAGTTATTTTATATACTATATATTACCGAATAACTTAAATATACATAAATGACAACCATTAATTTAGCTGAAATTTAATAAGTGTCTGAACCTGTAGTAACATCTAACAGCCTTATTAAAAAAAAAGTTAAATTTCCAGCAAAAATTATTGTTGTCTTATTTGTTTGCTTATCTCAACAAATTGAGACACATTCATTTTATGTTTAAGTAACCACCAATGAAGGTGGAGCCAATGTAATTTACAACATCTAAATTGAAGCCATATATTTTGATGATTCTAGACAGGTAGAGATTTATCGTATTCAAGTTGGGTATATTGCGTTAATTCTGATGTAGTGCTATGTACACTCCCTAAACGTAGCAACAAAATTAAAGGAAAATAATAGATACTTGTAGATAATAATAAACATAAATAAATATGAACATTGGACCTTACTCATTCTTCTTCAGTCAGCGATTTTTCTCCAAGTACAACACTTAAACACCTATACAATTTTTTTCGTTTAAATCGATGGTGTATAAATCAGAAATTAAGTTAACTAAAATATAAATGTTCTTTCTACTTTAGAAAGTTTTTAATTTCCTTACATTTTACGGTGATTAGATATTTCTAAAAACAATATATATTTATATCAAGTTTGACTCTTAGCAGTTTACATTGCACTGAGTATTCGTTTTTTTTAAATAATAAATTAATTACAAACAATATATTTCATAAAAATAATATGAACTACACTGAAGTTATGTTACTATAGTTAATAAAATAACAAGATAGAATAACATAACATATATAATGTAAATATTTATGTATAATTTATAATTGGCATGAGGATATGTTATATGTTTTATTTAATTAACAAAGTTCTATTGGCAGTTATGTTCACTTCATCAACAGAAACGTTTTCTCATCATATGGGGATTACTTTAGAAGTTATTAATTTGTGTTTAAAAAGTTCATACAAATTTCAGATTTATGCATAGAGATTTTGTTTGCTATGAAAAGAGAAGAATATGTTTATATCACTGTTAATATTAAATTAAGTGATAACTTGAATGAAGAATTAAACGAAGGCAGCAGGCGATGTAGACAAGAAAACTAACTATAGTCTGATTTGTAGTTTAGGACGAGTAGGTAATCAAAAATAGAAGTAAATAAAATATTAGTACTACAGCCAGTAAAGGTTCTCATTCTGGTAAAGGTTTCATAACTCCGATTGATGAAAATCTGGTGATGTGATGATCATCACATCTACTTCCCTTCACAATAATTTTATTTTGCTTTTGCCAGTATTTCTTGATTAATCTTAGTTCCTCCTTCCTTCCAGTATTGTGTTAATACATTAACATGTTTAGTTCAACTTCTGCACAAAGCGAGAGCACTATTCACTAATCCAATTAATTGGCACATGGGTAACCGAATTAACACAAAATAGAGAGACTAAATTATTGGAGTAACACAATCGTTTATAACAAATGACGTATAAGATACTTTTTATCCTTAGGGACTTCAAATTCCCAAGTATATGTTGAATAAAGAAAGTTGATAGTAACTAAAATAGACAGTATGGCCCTAACCTATTACATGTACTGAATTATTATATATGGCATGAGGTATATCTAGACATAAATAGGTACACTAAAAGTTGAAAAGGACTAATGTTCTGACTTCATTTCGACCAACACCCATCAATATTTATTATGTGCCATTACCTGTAACATTTATTACTAAAATAGTTGGCCTATATTTTAGACCAGTACAAACATCCCATTAATATCTCAACATTTTACAAATACGATATAATTTCAGTTATTGCGGATTAACTTGTGATATCATGATATTTGGTATGTGACACCGTAATATTGGTTAATAAATTTTCATGCAAAGATTTTTGAAACAAAGAATCAAAATTGAAAGAAAAAAACCATTTTACCCTTCTATCAGTTATCAGGTTTATAGTTGAATACCAAAAAAACTTTAGGTACGATAAATATAATGTTTAATTTATTTCATTAACACTAAAAATATTTTAGTCTTTTGTATCCTTGCTTACTTTTCTGAATTGTTTTAGAAAAGAACCCCAATTTAAAAATTGGGTGATGTATTTGTAATTGTTTTGCTATCGATCATACGTTTTAGTAATTATTAATAATAAAATGGATTTTATATCAGAATATGCAAATAAATTTTAGAAAACCATTACCAGTATAGTCTTTGTCAGTAAAGCCTGATTATGGCCTACAGTCAAATAAAAATAATTTATAAACGTGAAATAGATTTATATTGCTGAAATAGATTTTAAGATATCAGTGCAATATCACTTTAATGATTAAATCATTATAAGTAGACAAAAACTGCAAGTTAAGTATATTATGAAATAGATGTTACAATTTTATTATTTGCTAACAGGATTTAGTAGCATTAATTTAATATTATAATCCGCCAGTTTAAATTAAACTCACTAATAGAAATATATATTCCGAACTCATTTTTATCTTAAATTAGCTTCACAAATTATATAGTTCACGACGTACTTCAAACTAAAAATAGATAGGAGTAATATATAAACTCCCTGTTTCGATCAGTTTTTATCCACTACTGATTCTATTTAAAATGATATATAACGCTGTATCACGCTATATCACGCTGTATATGTTGTCATTAATTTTTTTTATAGATACCTTCTAAATTCTCATTTGTAGGGAACCGACAGAATCATCCAATACACAAAAGTCACGTATCTTAACTCTATAACTATTCCGCAAACTGCATATTTCTATTTTCACGTTTCGATTATCTTAAATACGAATACAAATCGATTACGTTTCATTAAATCATTTTTTTATATTTGTCGGACTGTTTAATAAACATATGCGGAAACATTTTAAAATATAGAAATATGAAATTTGAAAAATATCATTGACGAACAAATTAACAATGAATCAGATATAATGACTCAAAATACAACTTTGTTGAAAATATATCATTTTGAGATATACAATTTTAAAAAGCCAAAATTACCCCAATGAGACGCAAAAGAAGAAGGTTTAGAGCTTAGAATGTGGTGGAAGACTATATTTTACAGATACCGAATCTGATAAAATAGTGCGTAAGGAGTTTTTAAGACAGAAAATTAAAGTTTGGTTTATCTAAAAAACGCAACAACTAAAAGCGTTATGTGACTAAGCTCAACACAATTACGTTACTCCTAGTAGAAATGTAGATTATTATAATAATTTACTATGGGTTATAAATAAAATATTTGATACATTCCATCCCTGATTAATAGAAAATTATAATAAAACATTAATGCGTTTTATATTTTATGTGGTTTTAATATTACTTTTTAGCTGATTCATAATCACGAGAGAGTGTGGAAAGTACAAGCTAAGATGTGACATTTTCTGAAAATAAATAGTCGCCTGTTATTTGTCCAAACTAAGTAAAGTACAATTGTAAACATAGTTATATTTTTTGTTAACAATTACAGTAGTTGTAAACTACGTTGAACCATTTGAGTTCTAGTTTAATTAATAACTTAGGTTGTAGGAAAGAAAACTACAGTACATTAAAGTATTTAGACTAATAAAAAAAAAACAATGTGATTTTGCACAAACAAAATTTATAACTGGAAAATTATGTTTTACATTTTTACTACATAACATAAGTACCTAACTTCTTCCCTATAAGTTACCTTAGCTCCGGTTCGAATACTACAATCTTTATACTTTAAGATATCGTGCACAATCTCTCAGCTTTGTAGGATTTTCTAGAGTAAAGTAAATGATCCTTACAAATCCTTGCATCCAACCTCTCAAGCTGTAAATTTATAACTACTTGGTTTGTTTTAATATCAATGTACATTCCTTTATTGTATAACAATGTCTAAGAATTATTAATTAGGAATAACATGTTTGCAAATACATAGTATTTTTTTATATTTTGGACCACCAAATGATCAAACAAATACAAGGCGACATTACAATTATTACTAATTTATTTATCTCAGTGCTTACGTTCCAGCTCTTCTGTCCCTGAACTGTGGACGTTATTATTTCCGTGGCTGAATTTTCCACAACAAGCTATTTTTTTTTTTAATTTTCTTTGTATTAATTGATATTAATCATAGCCTAAACCATGTTCTATAAACACGTAAATGATAATGTTTTAATTACAAAAGGAAACGCAAGCTTTTTCACTTTTCATAGTAAAAACAAAGTTGTTTATTCGTTTTTTTAGATCATAAATTTATTTGAATAAAGTTAATGTGAAACTTTGTATTTATGTTTTAGTTCCTAACATAAACACCTAATATTGATTTTATGTACAAATATATTAACAGAGCATCCAATTAAAGATATAAAAATCGGAATTTACCTTGAATACTTTTCCAAATCATAAAGTCGAATAATAATTAACGAAAGTAGCAAGTTAGAAAAAAAGTCAAAGCATTGAAATTGCAACACATTGTTCCATTTGTTTTACTACGCAATCGCTTGGAACAGTTAATTGGTATCTTTTTTATCTTGTTATTATCATAAAATTATCGAAAAAAATGTAAAATTATTTTGAACGCGTGAAATAACTTTTGTGTAAGCGAAAGTACCTATATATTTTTCAACTTATGCAAACAAAATTTACGTAATCAGTTATACAGTATACTTTATGAAAACAAAGTAAGAAGGTATTAATATATATTATATAAATATATAAATCCATGAACTCTATTTGGGTGGCTATACTATCTTTACAACTGTAATAATTAAAAAACACAAAAATGTAAGCCTCATAGAAATCCGCAGGAGTTAATTAAAGTTGTATTTTCATTTTATGCAACCCTCTATGAGCTCCAGTGACGGCATGAAAGCTTAGAATATTCTAAACCGTAATCTCTTTAAAATTAAACAATAGAACTAAATTTAATGGCTTACTGGAATGTTGCTACCTTTTTTATTATTATTTTAGTATTCATATTATACTTTCGTTTTATATATAGTTTAAACGCAATCAAAAATTTAATTAAATATCTATGATGTTTAGGTACAGTAAAAAAAATATATAAAAAAAATTAAGGTTTCCTTTAGTATGATTTTATTGATTAAAGTCTTCCTATTTTTTTTTTTTTTTTTTTTATGAATACTACCCATAAATAATTGTTCACAGTTATAAAGTGATAAATATGTGACAATTCATTTAAAATCAAAAGGAGTGAATATTTCAGCTTTTGAAGTCATCATATGAATATAATCTAACAATTAAGGACTTAAATATTTATTCTTATAAACTATAAAACAACTTGTACCTAATGTGTAAAATTTGAATTCCGTTCCTTCTTATTCAAATAAATAAAATCTTCCGTCAATTAAAATTTTGGAGTATGAACACTCATAAACATTAGAAAGTCTAAGTTGTAAAAAAACTTAATAGGACGACATGAAACGTAACTAATTTGCAACCCTTATTTCTGAATAAATTTAGTTCAATGATTTAAGAAACTAATGTAACCAAAACATTTTAACATTAAACAAAAATACACATATAAGTTTAACTAAATTATGTATTAGATGGGGCCCAACTGGGTACATAGAACTCTTTAAAAACTGCTTTTTAATGTTTTTTGCGTGTACGTGTGGGTGTGTTTTTGTCAATAAAGTGTTACTTTAAAGTAATGTAAGGTATGTGTTAATAGACAAAGGAATAAAATCCGGTAAATTTGAGAATGCTTGAATAGCAGAAATAGTCATCTTTAAACATTGTAAGAAACATATTGAAGGCGATAAGTGCTATTAAGCATACACAAATATTCGAAATAGCGACAACAAAACGTTAAAATTTAAAAAGTTTCTGGATTTTGATTAATATTATTTCTTAGTTATCTAAAAATGGTATGAATCCATTAGTATTAAAACAAGCAAACTGTAACGGAAATACTGTACAACATTCTCAAAGTGATTTATTACTGATTTACACAAATTTAATTTGTCAAGTAAGGGGTAAAAAAAGAAATGTGTTAAATTCTTGTATACAATTATCCCTTTTTTCGGTAAATAATAGTAAAACTAACTCATAGTATGGGAAAATAAAGGAAGTCAAGAATTATTTTTACTTTTAACGTATTCTAAGTTTTAAGCGTAGAATTCACCAGTGTTTAAGCGTCTAGAACTAATTGAAACCTAATTAACAGTTTTTATTTCTTAACTCAAGGTTAAGTGTATCTCTCAAGAGAGACGCCTATTAGGAATTTTATTTTATCAATAGTAAGATAACTCTATTATAGTCCATTAGCTGTCATGGATATAACCTTCAACATTGTTATTATATTAGCACATAAATAATTTAAAGAAATGTTCAGAAGAGAACCTTTCCATGAACCTATAATTATTCAAAAACCGTTTCTTGTTTAAATATAGCTTGTTTAATTACTTACTAATTTGGCATCTCATATGTTAAGTTAAGCTTTTTATAACATAAAGTGTTTTGTTCATAACTAGTTTATGTTATAGAGCAGTCAAATTATGTATTTATATTTTAAAAAATTTGTAACAAATATTTAACAAAATCGACAGTTGGTTGAGTTGATAAATATATTATCCTATGAAGTTTGTTTATATTAATAATTGTTAATTTTTTATTTGGTAACCAGTGTTGTAATTCAAAGTTTTAATCACGCCAAAATTTTAATCACGTTTAATCACCAACTAAGTAGGTAGTTGAAACTGACGAATGTCAATTAAAAACTATTATCCTGATTCTAAATCGTGACTTGATTGTATTGGAAATTATTGTTTCTTATTATTTTACATTAAATGTATATTTTACAATAACAACTTTATTACTTTCTAAGTACTGAATGTACTCTGAATTACGATTATTTTTCATATGAATATCCGTTTTGAAGTTTGTTGAGTGGCAAGTAGATTTTTGAGAGATGAATGTTAATTGTTTTAGATAAATCTCACGCCAGATTTAACACAAATAAAAAAAAATGTCACAAAAATTGTTTTTTTGGGTATATGTTAGCCTCGTTTTTAATTTGTTGGGGTAACTACCTCAATTTACCTTTTTCTTCCTGAAAATATGTTCAACTAAGGCAAATAAAATTTTTCCCACATCCGAAAAAATATTTTGCCATAGTTATGGTTAAAAACAAAACTGGAAAAAAAAATCATAACTATCACCGTAGAACTTTAAATAGAAATAGGCCAAACTAAATTTAAATAATATTTATAAGAAATAAAAATATATTTAATAAATCCATGTTTCAAATCTTAAATTTATGAAAATTAAAGTTTTCTTAGAAAAACAATCCCACAACGGTCAAATAACTATTTTTTTACAAAATACTTCGAATTTATTTTCGTCTGAACACAGTATTTTAAGAAAAATTAAATCAGTACTCATCTCAAAGTGCTGTAGCTAACACGGGATAAAATAACCACCACAGCGTGATATCAGTTAAAGTTAACAATATAACCTTTTTTTTTTCTTCCCCGTTCCAATTTCAATTTCCTTCTGCATATGTTTTTTGACACAATAAAGAACTAAAAATTCCATTATAAATATAACTTGTGTACAGACTCATTACTATTTAGTATATTTTATTAAATAGATTTTATTAAAGATATTACACGTAAGTGTTCGCCTTCTCTTACATCTCCTTACTATAATAATTATATCTTAATATATACTTTCTTTGGTTGTCCACTCATAATAGTTTCATTAAATTAGGGTAAACATTAACAATTATAATACTGAAAAATAATGTAATGGACGAAACAGACAAGAGAATTCATTTTAATAACAAAGAAGCAGTTTAGAAGTAAGCATATTATACCACCATACTTTATCTACATATTTGAATAAAATGGCCAAGTCAGTCAACGTTTGGTAGTTCATTTTGTATTATACTAACAAATTTATATCATTACCATTTATAAAAAGCCTCTTCTGATTTTCGTGAAAACATTGCATTTTTACATAAGTAATAAATGCATGAATAATGCATAACCCAGACTTATTTCCATTTATTTTTTTAAAGGTATCAAGTTTTATTTCTATACAATTTAAAGTTTTAATTTGTTCTGAAAATAAATTTCTGAAATTCTTTGAAAGTAATGAGAAAATAATCTTCATACATATAAACTAGAAGCTGACACAAGAAGTTTTATTTGTAAAATTAAGTTTACTTTTTGAATTGGCGTTTTATTCAATCCTTGAAATATTTTACAATATTTTCGGTTCCATGGATTATGAAAAACATATTTTCTGACCAAGTTTAGTTGACACCGTTTGAGTAAAACGTTTTTTAAAGACGAATTATATTAAGTTAATACACAAAAGTTACACATTACATTAACATTCGTTTTTTACAAAACAAAATTTGAAATCATATTGAATGTGTAATGTTAAAATATTCTTAATTAAAATCAATATATCATAATCGATTTCATTGATTAGTATATGTAAAAAAAAAAAAAAAAAAAAAAAAAAAAAAAAAAACTCAGTACAAAAATAACTTATTTTAGCATTAAAGTTAGAAATGTTAAAGTATTTTTTAAATAAAGTACATATTTTTTTTATTATGGGACAGGAATTATTAATAAAAATATTATTAACAATAAAATTGTAAATGTATTTGGGAATAGTTCACTGTATGTATTCAATTTACGATTTACAAAATAAAATCAGTGTAAAAACATGAAAACAATTTAAAACTCTGTTTTGTATAAATTCTTTTTGAGTTGCCAAAAAGTCTTTAAACCAACTTGTGTTAAATTCAACGTCATGAAATCACATTTTCTAGATGTTCCTCTTGCGCAGAATGATGAATTTGCTTTTATTTCCTCCTGTTTACATCCAAGAGACATAAAGATATAACAGAATGTTCCCACGCAATGTAAGATACAATGCGAATAATTAAATAATATTAAATTTCTGAGGGATGAAGAAATAATGTAATATTTTCATAATATGCTTTGAATTGTAAATAGATGGTGGGAAAATATAAACCTTTCAAAGGAGTATTTTAGCTACAAAACACTCGAATTATATAAGACATTTGGAAATAACATGTCTACATTAATTTTTGTTTATGAAGTATCAACAAATTAAATATCAGGCCAATACGTAGTATAAATGTAAAAAGTTTTAATATGCAGAAGATTATGTGAAGCAAAACGAGGACTTTATGTCGTGGAAGGGAGTAAATAAGGATTTGAAATGGACGTACTAAATTACATTTTCCTTAGCGATCTCAAGAAGTTAAAAGAATTGTGAAAAATAACAGGAAAACTTCAAACATAAAATAACTTAAATTTAACTTTGGAAACGTATGGCAACTAATTTAGAAGATTTATAAACGTAATTTTTTTACAAAAGTCCATAATTTTTTTTAAAACTTGGTTTATTTAGATTATAATACTGGTATAATCTCAATTGTAATACGATTTAGTGTACGCAGAAAAGTAAATTTACTTCCTTATTTTTCGACTCTTCCATTTATACTATTATACTTTATAATGTTGTTATACTATATTGTCTGACCACTAGTAGTCCCCATCTGAGATCGTAGAGTACACTACATTTCCTTTCCAATCTCGATTAAAAATACCAATAAATAAAAACATATCCTAGAGGTTCTGTTTACTACAAGTAATTAAAAAAAATTAAATTAATTAAGTCGAAAATATCACAAGCGTTTGTCAAAAATGTACAATTCAAATATCTATTTTACTCGTGATGGCCAATTAATACCATTACATCAGTGGTAAATTGGTAAATGAAGAAAGAGAAGGAGTTTCAATATATCTATTTTAGATTGTTAAAAGAACAAAGGAGACTCAATTCCAAAAAAATAGTAGTTTTATTTTAAAATATCAAACAATAATATTAACTATGTTAACCAGTAAACTCAACTAGTTAACGTCACTTAAAAACTTACTGGTGTGTAATTTTTAGAGCCTATTTTGATTTTCAAAGTATATTAGTGTGTTCTATTAATAAAATATCAGTGTCGCAGTACACATTTATTTCAGTTTGTATATTATTGAAATGTTATTAGCAACATACAATAGGTTTAAGTAAGCAACAAAATTTCCGTAAGTTATGAATATTATATTACCATTATATTATGTAATATATTATTGTACAAGTGTTGTTTTAAAATTAAGGGTAAACTGACTGTAACATTGCTACAAACACAATGAAAATATAACGGTTGTGTGTTTGTTTAACGTCTGTTACATTTATATATTGTATTCTGTCCTTGTGTTCATGCAACATTATTTACAACAAAGAAAAGCTAATACAAGGTGAGAGAGTTTGAACTGTGTTATAATAATGTTGATTTTCATTTGATCTTGGTCTTAGAACTGTTTCGTTTGTAGAGGAAGAAAAATTATTGTAAAATTATTTCACATTGACATATATAAACCTAGTTAATACAGTTTTTTAACACTACAAATATCTAAATACAATTTAGTTGTAAAAAATATTTCAACTTAAAAAGATGATTTTTTCATATACAGTATCTGTAGGTTTTTCTTAGATATTTTTTTGTATTGGCCACAAACAATAATTTCTATTCATTGGGCATACGTGATTAATTAACATACCTTATTTGAAGTCGATAGTAGTTCCTTATATTATATTAATTGTTTATATTATATTAATTGCTACATGTTTCGCTGCCATAGGCAGCATCATCAGGCCAGCTAATAACATAAACACATTGTTCACACACATATCACAAAAACATATAAAATTCTGGTCTAACACAAATCATCATGTAGAACCGGCACTCGTTAAAAGTTAAAAAATCGACTTCAAATAAAGTATGTTAATTAATTAAAGTAGTTCTAAGGTAAAACAATGAATATACGTGATTAAATTTATTTGGAATCACAATAATTGTTTTAAACATTATTAATGTCGAATTCCACAAAAAGAAAAATGTAAGGTTTTTTTGGAAAACATTGATAAATTTATCACGATGATTCTCAATCATAGATGGACATTTATAAGTCATAATTATATTTTCTGACATGAAAATTATCACATTGTGCCCTGCGTAAAGTTATTTATATTCCAGAAGGTTTATATTTTACAAGTTCTTATTTTTCTATTATATAAATTTCAAATTAACATAAATGAGGGTTAATTTTATCAACTAATTCAACAACAGTAGAAATGTAGTAATGTTACACAAAAATTAATTAAATATATTTAGAAGAATGTGGTTATTTTCTACATGCACATAAGAATTACGTTTGCCTTTAAAATGACGATGTAAACCTATTATTAATATGTAAGCGCATGATTAATCCATAAATATTATCCACTATTTTTAATAATAAAAATATAGGAAATAATAATACAAAATATATTTTTGTGACAAAATAGGTCACTGTTAACAAGTTATTATTATTCCTATAAATAGCATCACCGAAATTGCTGAGATCTTTATGAGAGAAATCTTCGTATTTATATCGAAACCTTTTTTATTGGATTGCACGTTTTAAACTGTGGCATAGGATTTAAAAATTATATCGAATTATGAAATATAATACTTTAATTTCGTTGTTTACCTGACATAAATAAAGAGATATGGTTATTTTTATTTTTGACGATAACTTTTACAAAATTACGATTCGGTAATTTTAAAGTGTGTCAAAACGCCAATAGCATGTAAAAAAAGGTAGTGAAACTAAATTTCACAAGTAATGAAGAGGATTTCGAATTAGTTCTGTTGCATAGTGACATATTCAACTATTTTCTAGATAAAACATTGTACAAAAACTATTTCAACGCTACTATTACACTGCCTGAATTTATAAAGCGATCAAGAAAACATATTCCTTAAAAAATTGAGCAACATACATTTTTATAGCAACATACATACAACCAAGCAACATAAATTTTTATAAAAATCAATACGAAGTAATGTAATTTATGTTCTTACAAGCTACGTCAGAGAGTATTAAAATATCAATTGAAAAATGTATAATATAATATTTCTTACTTCTGAGATATAATGCAAAAAATAAATCTTTAAAACATTGTAATTCAGTAGAAATTGTTCTAAATAATAGAATAAGTTTCTAAAACACAGTTGATCTATTTCTGATAGAAATCTAATGACTTTATTATTATTAATTTTCTCCAACCTCACTGAGTAGTTGAGCAACTCAACTTTGTTTAAAAGATTAAACATAATAAGATTTCAATGCGTAGGATATTGACTATTATTCAACAATTAATCATACAAATAATACGATAACTGATACAATATAAAGAGAATAAATATGATTATAATTTATTAAAACAAGTTTAGATGTAATAAGTAATATTTCAACTTTGTGTTTGTACGATATTTGGTTTAAAATTTATTTGTGGAATTATAGAGTTTCTTTTAAAATGTTGCAAACCACCCACAAAAGGCCAACGTCCTTACTGTACAAAGGACAAAGAGATATTAAAATTCATAATGTTTTTTAGCTCCTAATTAATTCCTCTTTATGCATTTGAATGTTCAATTTCTGTATTAAAAAAATTGCAAGTCATGAATAATTAAATACGCTTGCTGTCTCTGTTGGTTGGATTAATAACGAATATAATATAACGAGACATGAAGTGATATTTTATCTTCAAGAAAGGAGGATGAAACTTTCAGACTGGAAATATTTAATAATCTATTGTAACACTGAGTAAGAAACCTGTATTAAAATATAAATTCATACAATAACATCATATCTACTAACGATCACTTGTTGACTTTAAAGCAACAATTTATTTATTTCTTAATATTATTTTACAAGTACCGCTTAAGTAAATCGTAACAATTTTTTTTCCAGTATAGACAGTTATGAATATTGGAGATCTGTTGTTTTCAAGAGCCTACTTCTCAGATGCTGGGATAGACAAAACAACTATAGTTATAACACCTTCACAATACCACAAAGATGGATTTGGGGTTTCTGTAGAAGAAATCATAGTACAGGTTGTTAATTTCTGTTACCGCTAAATATTGTAAGTTATTAATTTTGGACTATATAGAATACACTTATTCTTCATTAACCAATAAATTTACAACTACGCTGAATTTAGTTGATTTAAATGCTTTTCAAAATGTGATTATTGTTAATAAAAATTTTATATGTCACAATATTTAAAGGTTATTAATCCCTTTCCGTTATGGTTGTAACAATATACAATTTCCTTGTTACTTGATAAACAAATGTTATTGCTCTGCAACTTATATTACTGGTTACATTATCTGTAAATATTGTCCATCTGCAATGCAAAGAAATAGGTTAATTCGAGTAATCGCTTTTTCAGTTCTTTGTATTACAGTTGATTCAAGTTCTTTTCCCCATCGATAGATCAATAATTACAAACAATTACAATAATGTATGTGACTTTTTATAATTGTGATCTGATGATGGATGAATAATGTGGACACAGTTAAAATCGCAAGACATAAATTGGGTTATTCACTGTACCATTAGGTCACAATAGAGGTAATAGTTAAATCAATTTACTTACAATTTACGATGTTCATCGTGTTTATTTTTTTAGGTTAACACATAAGTTTTTTTTAAATTTTACTTTAATGATTAAGTATATTTCGTCGTAAAGTATAAAAATTATGAACAACCATAATAAAACGTCACAATAAGTTCAATAAATTTATAGAATGTACTAATTGTCGTTTTTATAATTCAAAACCAAATATCGTATTTTAAAATTAACAAATAATTATATTTGAGCTTACATTACTTATTTATTTATGTTATATAAAAATATCGTCTATAATTAGTCATATGTTTTCAGAATTTATAAAACAGATTTAGTGTAACATGAAACTTTTTCTATTGTTTATACTGATGACCGACGGTACTTGATAGAATTCCATGTTATACAAATAACACACTAGTCTTTGTATAAGTCTCGTCAATGGCGTAACTGACGAAACCATGGTCGGCTATATCAATAAATGTAAAATTTAACAATATAATTTTTGTGTTTTTTATTTCTATGAAAACTTTTCAATTATTAAATCTGTTCAAATAGGGTGATAGATTATAAAAAAAGTGAGGAATAAAACCCAATCATGGAAAAGTTGTTTTGAAGTTTTTAAATCTTTTGATTTGAGAATTCCATTTTTTATTCATGTTACCATCTTACCATTTTTCTTCTGATTATTTTACAAAACAAAATTAAACGTGCAACATTGAGATAACATAACTTCCTTGCTTATTCATATCCTTATTCATAATGACAAACTGATAGTAATCGCATAGTGTACGTTATTTAGGTAATAATTTTGAAATAATAAAACTATCAAAAATTTAAATTTAGTTTTAATTTCCATTTATTTTTACTCGCATTTTCAATAATGGGCATAAAGTAAAAATAATTTGTCTATAATTAAATAATAAATGTATCGAAGACAAAATTTATGTTGACAATCCCATTCATTCATAAGTCTTCATATAGCCCTTAATTTCGTTTTTACAAAAAGTTTTACATAACATCTGCAAAATAAATTGAAAATATCTCCATTTTTGTATCGTTCAGTTTCAAAACGAAAATATACAATCCTCATTAACAAGGTTTTAATAAGAATGTTCTTGCTCGGGCTTTCCAAAAAAAATGTAGCATTGATATAAATTTAATACAGAAATAATACTTGTTCACAAGCTTAAAGTTAAGCAAACATTATTGCCGGTGATACTGCCACCTCTTTGCTGCATAAATACTCTTTAGCCTACAATTCCTTTAAATAACATATATTTCTAAATATCATTTTAGTGACTGTATTTGTTTAAAAAACAGAATTAAATTTAAATAACGTTGTATTTACAACGCAAGATTTTTCCTTACAGTTATTTAACCTATAAAATGAGTTCACAGAATAATATCGTAATAGCACATTACCAAAATTTCGAAACATATTAATATTAAATGTGTGATTGTTAAATTCACAAAAATTATCAAATAATTATTACGTTGTAAGCTGAAATAATAACCAAACTATTACATATACAACTTGATCAATCTAAGTTATAGTTTATGAAACTTCAATCGATATATTCTCTCATAATTGACTTTTATGGTCAAGCCATAAACAAGTTATTTGAGATTGCCTTTGGTTATTGGTAGTTTATATTACAATATAGACTATATAAAACTTCCTTTACTTCATAGGAAGATTGGTATTGTTATTGACAATTCAGATTGGTGTAATAATTGCTTGTAAATTTTGGTTAACTGAGAACCACAACTGTGCATTTATGATCAAGTCACAATAGATAGGATTTCGAACTGTTAACAAAATTTCTATTGCTAGATGTTCATCATTATTATACTTAAAATGAAATATCCAATGTATTCAACTTCAAGTTGTCCATTGCTTAACAAAGTAATAGTTTGCAACATTTTTTAAAAATATAGTTACCGAGTGAAGAACAAGAATGTGAAAATGAAACTGTAAAACAAATATTAGATTATAACAAGATTCTAATGGTCAAATAATACATTTTTTCACTATTTAAATAAAGAGCCTTTATTGCTAAGGTAAAAATCTGTTTTGAATGTGTTCATTAATAATATTTGTTTTGTTTCCTCTTGACTTAAAAATGGAAAGTTTGTTTACATAATGGATGTCTGTGTATACGTTTTTTTTTTCTCTCTCTCAGTAATGATTTATTAAAAATGGAGTAACCAAATTTGTTCGGATTCCAAAGAAAAACCATACACGATTTTAGTTCTTCTCAAAAATGGTATTACAGAGTTCGGTAACATTAAAATAAAGTTTCTGTTGCATGGCATTATTACATAGACCTTAATTTCAATTCGAAATTGACTTTCGTATTTCAATCAAATATTGTGTACGTATTAAATCGTTTGGTCAAATTACTAGTAAAAGAAAAAATATTAATTTTGACAGTCGTCATTTTAAAAAATGTATTTCAAACTTTTGCAAGGTGAGATGCCCTTAATCTAAATTTCAAACAAGAGAGAAAAACAGAATGCAGAATTCAATAAAAATACCAATCACTCTTTTTTATCAATTTTAATATAACAATCTTCAGGCCGTCATTAGGCTTAGTGACGTGGCATATTTCCTGATATTATTACTGCCTCGTTTTAAAAATATAACTGCACGTAACGCAAAATAACAAAACAATAAACTACAAATATTAGATAAACTGTGTTCAGCTACGAAGTTCCGCCTGATATATCATCGGGAGTTACTTACGTCAAGTAGATCTTCTTAACTCAGAGGATATGATTTCTAACCATTTCCACAAGTGAAGCTGGAGGACAAACATCTCTCCTGTAACCAGATATTCAAATAATTAGTTATATAACTAAATTTAATTAAATGTTAACAAATAATCGTGTAATGTTGAACACTTATTTTAATTTCTTTCAATTCATATTCACCTGTTGTTATTTAGTTTCTAATTAATTTTAAGTTGGTACAGTAACTAAGAAACTTGTAAAAAAAATATTGTTTGGAAAACTAAGTATTAAAAGGACGATTTAAAATATTTATATTTTCGAGACATTTGAAAATTAAAACTTTCCTAATCTTGCAAATGTAAAATTTCAATATGTTCAGCGACACAGCGACAAAGTTCATTGAAACGTAAATGAGCACCGACTAGATGACTTTAAATATTTATGTAACCAAGTATTTAAGCTAACTGCACTACAAAACATTTAAGTAATATGTGATAAAATTCTTTAAACTGTGAATAAAAAATATATAAAATTTAAAGTCATGAAATTGTAATCTGAATTGATTCAAAAATTGAGATATTTCATGAAATTGTAATTTCGAATAACTACAAGTTGTTGTCAAATTAACAAAAATATTAAAATATTCATTCTACCCTTACGAACTTTTTCAGTTATTTTGTATATTTTGTCCAAAACATGCAATTATCACAAATTAGACATGCACATTTTCTGATCCTATAAAAAGACGTATAATGTCCCAAATATAAAACTTTTAGTTTTTAACAACTCAAAAGGTGATAATCCCTATCTTAAGTTGTAAATTGGTTTTGACAGATATATTTTATTGATTAAGACAATAATTCTATCTGTATTAATTACATAATTGATGATATATATTGTTTGATAAGAGCTTTAAACAAAGTGATAAATTGTTTTCTTGTATAGTTTATATGTCGCAAGTATAGGAAGATAACATTCCTCCAAGAGCAGTATACTATCAATGGAATGTAATAAAGAAAAGACTTGATTATATATTTATCCTTTTTGCTGTAGTTACTTTACACCTTACATTCCCAATAATAGATTTTAAATAAAATTACATTATATACAAATATACAAACTTTGAAAATTTAATAAAATAACTTGATGACTTGTCGCAAATACAGCTACTAACAAAATAAAAAGCCCCCTTTTAATTTTTATAGTTATAGAATTTATGAACAGGCTGTTATGTGTTACTCATATACAAAAACTATATTTCACAGCAATCAATAGTGTGTCAACGAATATACTTGCCTCAAAACGTGAATCGCCTATAAGTAAAAGTGACCTAACAACCTACTTACAGTATTCTGACATTAAACTATTTATTTTTTGTAAATGGTCAATTCCCCCCCCCTTATCATAAGAAAACTATATATAGTTAAAGAATTTATTTATTTTATCGCAAACTTCAGAAATAACTATACATTTGATCAGTATAGATTTTTTCAACTTGTATTTATTGAATTATTATAGTTATTTATTAATATTTAATGAAAGGTTTTCAAAGTTCAGTTTATTTATAATTTATCGTGATGTCATAAATCGTACAATGAATTTCCTTGGTTGACACCTGTATAATCTCGATTTACAAATAATAGGCAGTGAAATATGGTTACGCTAAACCACAAATTGCGCAGTTTACAAGCGTATTCACATGTCATCCCGGAACGAAGGATGTGGTTATGTCAGTTCCACAGCACTATAAAATGTATCTGGTAATTTTAAATTAAACTATGAATTCATAATGTATACACAAAAATGCTTATTTAAAATTATTAAAATATCGTAAATTTAATAATACGTAAAAGAGCATATAACAAACTTTTAAATAACAAAAAAATAAAAACACAAACATCGATCGCATACTTGGAGTATATTGATAAATTATGCAATTGTATAATTTTAATTTAAAACCAAAAATGGTCAAATTATCATAAATAAAGGATTTTGTTTTATAATTAAGATTAATTCCAGTCATAAGTTATATTATATTCTAACACCTTCGTACGTCTAAAGATACGTTTTTCTTTCCCTTACTAATACTAAATCCTGAGAAACTTTTTCTTTTCTGTACCTCGTCATTTGTCTGCTTGGAAATTGACTAGAACTTTGAAATCTAAATTATACCTTAAACTTGTTTTACTCTTCTTCTTGTTTGTATATTCCTTTCTAAAATTAGAAATTTAATAATAGGTGCTATTATAAGATTTATTGGTATAAAAAGAAATATATAAAGTTAGTCTAAATATCGGTCAAGGAGATTACTACCAAAATATCATTAAAGTATGAAATTATTAATGGTAACTAATGTAAACCTTACGTAAATGAAACCTATTTGTCTCAATTAAAAGAAAATCCAATAATATGTTTATAAAATTTCATTCACTTGAGTTACTGGAGCACATATGTAATGAAACACAAGTTCATTTTCAATTTGTTTGACTAACATTCTTTGTAAAAGAAGTATAGAAACAAATATGCTTACTAGTATTAAATTAATGGCTGTAAGAGTATTTAAGGAAAATTATCCATTTTTTTCTATATATGTTCATGAACCCTAAGCCACTAAGTGCAAGTTGTCATTTAAAAACCCCCACTGATT
Source organism: Aphrophora alni (assembly GCA_963513935.1). Lineage (NCBI taxonomy): Eukaryota > Metazoa > Arthropoda > Insecta > Hemiptera > Aphrophoridae > Aphrophora > Aphrophora alni. Next base: position 121,049,602 of record OY740767.1, on the reverse strand, counting down.
ACTATAAAATTAACTAATGAGATGTATAAATAATATTATATATATATATATATATATATATATATATATACATATATATATAAAGTTACAAAAAAATATTTTTAACTTCGGAAATAATAAAAAGTCACTAAAATTAAAAAATAAAAAATTATAAATAATCTATTAGTCATATTTTAACATGTGTTAATGTGATTTTATTTGTAGGATATACGAAATATTTTAATGTGTCTCCAAGTAAAATATTCGTATTAGGTTAAATCAATGAAATAATTAGTCTTCTTTTAATAATTATTATATAATACTAATCATTAAAAATTCATATGTTCCAATTTTTAACAATGTTTAATATGAGCAATTATGTTAACTATTATGATCTATTTACTTTTATCAAATATGTTATGTATTAAACCCACATGTTTTTTCACAAGTGTATAATATTATAAATTAATTTATTCAACTGTTTTTTGTTTAATAATTTGTCGTTACTATTCATGAATCACGAGTAATTATTTATTTAAATTAAAATAATATTTTAAAACTACCTCTATTTAATAAAAGTTTCAATATACAATCACAGCAATTGGTTTTCTGTCCTTTCATCGCCCTTGATTATAATGTTTTATTTAACTTCAACAGTAAATTAATTGTTTAATAGGATTAGTTCATGTTATAAAATAGTTGCAATAACTTATGTGTTATTTAAATCATTAATAATGAATAATTAGAATATATATATAAAAGTTAAATGAAGTAAAATTTGTGAAAGTGTTGCCAAATCTGATACAATGTTACAGACATTATTAATAAATAAATGTTACAATTTATTTGACAGGGTATAATGTTTCCTGGCTGGTGTGAGCGGACATTTTCCCAGTTTATTGTTCACCAGAGATATAAATATTTTTGTAAAATTATAACCTAGTTAAATAAATTTAATTGTACGAATGTACACTCTCCTGGTGTCTTCGTATATCCTATACTATAGTATAAATATACTTACCTATATTAATCTGGCTTGATAAATGTTATAGCGTATAGTAATGTTCCAGGACTGGTGTACTCTGAATTTAAAAAACATTAATTTATAAATACAGTGGTATAAAATGCACGTATTACATGATTTCGAACAACAATAGTAGTACTCCATTATTAAACATGTTATTCAAGTCATTCTAAATGCACTGAGAAAGACAATTTAAAATTACCATTCTACAATGAAATGAAAAGTATTATAAAGTATAATGTGTTGCCTTGGACAGTTTAATATATAATATAGGTTATTACCTTAGAGGTTGTCCTCAGTCTGTATTATAGTTATGGCTACAGCGGGCCTGACGTTATGTTAGTGCGGGCCCGACAAAGCCGACAGTATTTCGCGAAACAACGATGTAGCCATAATTATAATACGGACTGAGGACAACCTCTAAGTTAATTAACTATATTATTAAAAGTATTATTTGGTTAAGATAACGTTCAAACGTATTTCATACATTTACGAAGAAAGTTTAAGTATCTATTTCGCCTCTAAAAGTTGATGTTCAATCGTCATAAATTCCAAAGCTTGTACATGACAATATGTAGATAGAAAATATCCAGATTTGTATGTGAATGATGGCACTCTCGTTCACTAAACAGTTTTGTTTTTAATTATTCGTTCCCTCGAAATTGCTTCATTCAACGTTTATTGAAATATTTATATAGAGTATTCTGGTACTATAATATTTTATAATTGATTAATTACAATACTTTAAATATTAAACCTAAATATTGATGAAAGAATATAATATGGAAAATATTTCTTTTTAATCATTAGAACTTGTACTAAAGTTTTGTTGCAATGAGGCGATAATCATCAATATCGTAAGACATGAGTAGTCGTTTAGATACTTTATTACAAGATTTCTTTAATCCCTCGTCAAACTATGAAGTGGATAAGTAGTGTACTTGTAGGTTAGAGTAAAGTTATAACTTGGTCTGGTTTTGAAATTATACAACATGTACGTGGAAGTACAAATATATTACCCAAAGGATTTCACTACATAAGTAAACTTGAGTATACATAATACCATCGAGATAATATTACTCTTGGAAATTAAGTTTTGTGTTACCAAGTACTATACTTGAATATGGTAAAACATTTAATGAAAGGAATTTAAATAATAATATGTCAAGTATTTTTGTAATATAATTTAGCTTTTTTTTTGCAAGTAACGTTGTAAATACTTTAGTAACAATATTAATATAATTTCAAATTCAATGAGATACAATATTATGCAAAATAACTTATAAAATTTGGAATAGCTGTAGTAATCCTTATATGCAGGATCTAACAAGGATTGTATACAAAAATCTATTAAGGATTTTTGTGAACAATAAATATATAAAGTTTGAAAAACTTAGTAGTATAACTATGAATGTTAGATGTAGAAGAGATAAATATCAAGTTATGGTTGTGTAATATATAGTATTTTTAAAATAATAATTAATTTAAAATAGTCTAATATCTCTAGCGACGTAAATGGGGACATAAAACTGAGTAGATTAGTGATAAATTGTTTCAACACACCCTCAACACAAACAGTAGGTTTAACTTGTGTATTTAGTAATAATAGCATTGTAAACGTTGTAGTATATTATATAATAGTAATGCATTTGTTCTATGTTGGTGGACATAATCTAACAATACCAGATACATGATATTAAATAAAACCATTTAAAACTAAAATTATTGTAATTCCTTTAATGAACTATTACGAAACTAGAATATAAGATCTTATATTTTAAAAATGATAAATGCTGTGTGATATATAATATTACTCTCTCTCTCTCTCTCTCTCTCTCTCTCTCTCTCTCTCTCTCTCTCTCTCTCTCTCTCTCTCTCTCTCTCTCTCTCTCTCTCTCTCTCTCTCTCTCTCTCTCTCTCTCTCTCTCTCTCTCTCTCTCTCTCTCTCTCTCTCTCTCTCTCTCTCTCTCTCTCTCTCTCTCTCTCTCTCTCTCTCTCTCTCTCTCTCTCTCTCTCTCTCTCTCTCTCCATATATATATATATATATATATATATATATATATATATATATATATATATATATATATATATATATATATATATATATAATAATATATCACTATTTCTTTTTTATACAGATATTTGCGATAAATAATCGTAATGTCAAAAGAAATAGTTCTACATTTTAAATAGGTATTAATAGAGTATTTCCTTTCGTTTATGTTTTTTTTGAATTTTGAAACTGTTTCTGGACAAATATGATTTCACATGTTTTGTCTTCTTATTCCAAAAACTTGACATTGTTTATAATTTATGTTTGAATATATCCTTTTTATCTTTCAACATATTCAACACAGAATATGAATACGTATTAACCATATTCATATTTCTGTCAGTTTTAATTTCCATTTATAGTATTAGTTAAACAGTTAAGTCATGTTTTATTACACAATTAGAATTAAAAATTATCATTTTTCCGGGAAACAAAATGAATTATTATTGTGTATTTTAAATTGTTTCTTTTAATACCTACTACGTAGTTATTAGTTTGCCTATTAAACACGTTTATAATTATTGTCTGCACGACTGTGTTATGAACATAATTATCATATGCTAAAATAAAATTGTACTTTAACAAAATATAATAATAGAGACTTTTCTATGGGAATACCATGTTAATCACAACTCTCTTTATCCTTAGATGTCCTATTATGAGAGGTTTTAGTCTCGGACTAAATTTATTTCAAATAAATCTCATTTACCAGTATCCTCAATTTCTGTAAAATCAAATATTTTTATTTCTTGTACTATTTAACTTTCAACTGTCATGACGGAAAGTAAATTATGCAATTCCATAAAAGTTGTATCAAAGTAGTGAGTTATATTTAAGTACCTAATAATATACTATAGTATAAAAATGCCAATAAAAAGACAACGCAAAATATATTAACATTTTGTAACTAACAACTGATAATTTATCTTTCTAGAACAGTGACTAATTTCTTTTGTGGGTGCAAATTACCTAACTTTATCTAATATTGTTAAAACTCGTTTGGTTTAAGTTTAAGGTAGCCTACTCATTAACTTCATTATAATTACCTGAAAATTAATTTCATAAACGTTTTAGAGGAACATACTTTTATTTTTATTATTAACATACGTATTTCATGATTAATGATTTTGCTAATTACCAATTTCAAAACACTATTTTTTTTTATCCTTTTAAACTACAACCAGAGGTACCATGAATTATAGTAGTGTTGATAATCAAACTTAGATTTAAATATCTAAATCCTTTGTATATTTCCAAGTTTTGTTTCTCTTTATTGTATTCATGCAGATGAGTATGGTAAACAATTCAAAAGATACGACATATCAATTCAAATATAACTTTCAGAAAGTCGTCCAGACCACATTATCCTTTCTTCGACTCTCATAAAACTAGCTACATTACGTTGAAATCACGTTTAAGCTCCATTAATTTAAAACGAGGTTTAAATTGATTTGTTGTCTTACTATTGTTACATAAATACAAAGATGGAACCTTCGACGGAATTGTTTGTGATAATTTCGTTATTATAAGGACATAAATAAAGGTTGGGTAATGATACCATTTTTACTTGAAAGCAGAACGATCCCCCATATAAGATTACACATATGGTTATATAATCTTATAATATTTACCAACGTCTTTTCTTCCTCAATGAAGGATTGAGGAATCCTTTATCCTTTATTTATCTACACAATAAACTGATAGAAAATCAATAAAATAAACCTTAATAATTAATAACTATCTCTAGTTTTACTATTTTTAATTTACATTGTAGATAGTTTTATTTCTTATTGTTGTTAAGCTTTACACTACTTAATTTAATATAATATAGACAATGAGTGACTTAATGTGTCGCAAAATTTCTACTTACATAACTCGAATCCACGACTTACAAATTCATAACAAACCGAGCTTCAAAAAGTCATACGCATAACCCTGAGCCGCTACCGGGAACGAAAAGTAAGCCTGTTCGACGTCTAATACTAATTATAATTATTGTTTCATGTTATTTCATAAAAATAAAACCTTTTGAAGAATTCCACATTCCGTCTCGTAATATTCATTCATAAACATAATATACAAATATGCTAATTATTATTACAAATCATACACACAAATCGAAGCATGCATATGGTAATACGGTGTATGTATGTACATTTCTGAAAACAAATCATTTCGTATCAATATTTAAAAAATTATTCTAGTGTTCCTCTCATATTTAAAAGTTTATATACTTTATAACTATAGTTAAAATTGATTGGGTTATAGTTTGATTGGTGTAGCTCGTGAAGACTTCGTCTATCACTGAAGAGGACGACCTTGTCGTTGAAACGCGTCAGTGCTAGTCGTACTTTTTGTGAGAATTGTGTTCTGTTTGGTTGTTATCCTGTGTAACTTTTCTCATAAGTCAAGCTCGACATTTAGTATACTCAAAAAATGTTTTTATCAATTTATAATTTTATAGTATATCCTTTTCACCTCTTGTAATGTATGCTATATAGTCAAAAAAACTGACTAATGTTTTCTCAAGTATGTAACTTTAAATATTTTAAGATCTATATTAAAACTAATAAACTGTAAACATCCTATTTTGACAGCTCCAAAACAACAAATATATGATTCCTGTTGGAACGTCGAACATTAAAGTCAAACTTTGTTATTAAAACTGTCGAATGCTAAACAAAGAAAACTTTCTTCCTCTAGATAACTTATAGTATCTTCAGATATTTTTTCTGTTAATGCAATGCAGCAATTTTCAGAGTTTGACAATGATGGACAAACCATACAAACGCTAAAACAACGTTACATCGAATAGTCTGTTTGGCGAAATAAAATAGAGAGTTAATTAAACATTGATAATAAATTAATATTTTGTATCTATCTCTCAATGTGTTTAGTTAATGTATATAAAAACTGTACACCCTTCAGTATTATTTATTAGATTTTAGACATCGAAAAAATGTCTCCTCGACGTTGTCAGTATTCACTGGCATTCATGATGTATTAAAAGTAAATATTACACAAAATGACATTCATTCACACATGCACTGTCTAGCGGATACACACACACACACATATATTCACACACAAAATATGAATTTGCTAAACAGGATTAATATATAATTTCACCAAAATTTTAACATATATTTTTGTTATATATAACACCACTTTATGTCTATTTATATTTGGTATTGAAAAATATTACTAAATCGAAATATTTAGCATTTTTTCTAATCAACGACCTTCATTATATTTTTTTAATTATTATTAAACAATAATATATATAAGTAATATATAATAAATATAAATACACTTTTTCAGTATATTTATACTCCTTTTTTGTCAACAGAAAAGAGACTAAACGTATTTAACTCAATACGTGTAAAATTTCATATATAATTTCTATATAATTTGTTCATTTTATGGCAACCGTTTTTAACTTTAGCTTAAAGACGGGTGCAATAGCTATCGCAACAAAGTAATATTTTAATTTGAAATTAATCGGAGGATTTATTCTATAATAATTTTGTTTCGCAAGTGATTGTTGTCAGCTATATATTCCATAGCTCATCTCTATTGTTATGATTACGGATTACACAAAATTATGAACTGCAATTTCGTATAACACACTAGTTCATTATTATATACGGTGATATGATACGATGAATTCGAGAAGAACTCACTTAAAAATTGAATATCTGCCATGTAATAAGAGTAACTCATTTTGAACAATTTAATATCTCTAACAAAAATTAGAAGTTTGCATTATTTGCTGCATTGTGCACAATGGTTTATATTTACTTTATAAATAAACGTCTTTTGTAAAACTAATTTGGCGTTGGTTGTAGAAAAAACTTTTAAAGTGCTGATAAAACCCATTCGTACTATAGTACTACCTTATATAGTTTTTCTTACTATTTTCTCAATGTTTACTTCATTTGAACAAAAGATAATTCAATTAACTCTTAACATTGTGAGGGAGTTTATTGTTATTTTATTATCTATTAAGACGTTATTGTTACTCACTTTGTAACTCACGTTATAGTAGTAATTGGTGTTTGTATTTCCCAAAGTGCCTGTTTATTAAAAGTTAAACAAAGACGCCATTAAGGCCTAACCACTACTAAGTGGGTGGACAACAATAGACTTTTATAGCTTTGTTTTTGACGGTAGTTTATCGATCTTATCTGACAATTGACTACTTTAGAATGTAACATCAGACGCTTCTTTTAAGCAATAAAATTATAATTATCTCTTTTATAGCTACTACTTAATACTTTGAATACACATTCCATTAGTTTATTTAAAGTTATGACAAAAATACTTAAATTTCTTAGATATATTTGTATTTACGTTTATTAATCAGATTGAAAATACAATGATGTGTAAAAATTGTGGCAGAATAAAATACGAAAGGCTTAGACTAAATTGCAGGATATTAGAGTAGTTTAATACAGTATATATTTATATAAGATCAAGAAAACTATACCTCATTAAGTAAATAATGGTCTGAAATGTTATGTCATCAATCAAAGTAATGCTGCCGATACTTCGTGTAACATTTGTTATTCGCTATACTAGTATAATAGTGAAGCATTGCTCACCTGTCAAGTTATTAACTTCTCAGAACTCCAAGAGCTTACATATTCAGAGAAATAATATTTTTTAAATTTTCTTAGTTATTGATATAACAAACTAACGATTTCCACTGCCCTCAATCACCTACAAAAACACAAATAAGCAACAGTTGTAACAAAGTTTAGGGGGAAAACATGTTATAATGAGCACACTTTTCCACATTACTGAACAAAGGTTTTACTCAAGAATTGCTTGTGGTCACGTTTAGAAATAAAAAAACAAAGGAGTGCACGCCTTAGTATTGCATACCATACCATTAACTGAAACTAAATAGTAAATAGTTCTCATGACTGATGTTATAGTCAAAGTGATCAATCATACAGACTAAGGTGGAAAGGCTGATGTTTTCAACCTTAGGTAAACGAGTTGAAGATAAAAATATAGATAAGAATTTGCAACATAGAAGGAAAAGAAGCGAGTCTACCACTTCAACAGATAGAATTAAAAGAAGAAGGAAAATGACTTACGAAGCAAGCATAAGAAGGAGTCCTTGGATCTTGATGGACTTAATCAATTCAGGTACACAAAAATAAATTAAGAATGAGTACTAAGGATACCCTAAAGGTGAGATGTCGAAAAAGAGGAAAACGATAATTAGTGAGACAATAAAAGTGACAGCGAAACCCGAACATATCTACGCTGATATCATTAAATAAATGAAGACTTCAGTTGATCCCATTAAACGTGGGACGGAAATACTGAAGAATAGGAGAACAAAAAATGAAGAACTTCTTGTAGTCCTTAAGAAAGGGGTAGTGTATTTAGCGAGGAAATGACTAAAACGATTGGCGATTACGCGGAATTAAGAACAATTTCACTAAAGGTTCTCGTGTAAATAAGGGATATCGATGAAACTGTCGTAGGAACAGAGATTTTAGAAGCGGTAAAGCTTACTCATCTCTTATGGTAGAAAATTGCAGATTGTTGAAAGGTGACTCTAGTGTACAATTGGTAACTATACCTCAGAAAAAAGCGGATTAGCTTATAGAAAAGGGGAAACTACAAATCGAATGGATAAGCTGTAGAATTAGAGAAAGAGTGCAAGTAACACGATGCTTTATATGTTTGGGATTTGGCCATATACAGAATGACTGTAACCAATGGTGGAGATGTGATGACGTAGGTCACAAAGATAGCTAGCAGTAAAAAGAATTCAAAATATACTATTTGTGACAAATGGGCTTTAATATGTGGTTGGGAGCAAATTCTGTTCTTTTTAGAGTTATTAAAACTTATTAAGAAAATAAGTGGATAAGAACAATGTCAAATATGGCAAATAAATCGCATTCGATGTAAGGAAGTTTATGATCTTTTACTGCAATCTGCAAAAGGCATTGAAATTTATATAGTAGTCGTAAGAAAACAAAATAAAAGAGCCACAGGTAGTGCTATATGGTATCAGGATGTAAATCGTTAAACAATGAAAATCTCATAGTGAGAATATATGTATATCGAGGGATATGTTTGTATTGAGACCGAGGGACTCCGACTATATAGCTGCTGATACTCCCAATTGATCAGTTCGACAAATTTAAGAGACAGTTCGACAAATTTAAGAGACAATTTGAAGAGTTAGAAATGAGTGTCAGATCAGCCAACTGCCAAGTATAGTTACAGCCAATTTATGGCTAAATCCCCCAAATGGGGAGAAACTATACTAAATACTATACGAATTTGTTTGTACAGACGAATTGATAAATCTTAATCGCTGGCAGGAAACCAACATTTAAAAGAGGAAATGCCGAATCAATAACATATTTGAAGATGCCTTCTGAGCGTAAAGCTGAGAGCATAAGTGAGTGGAGAGAGACTATCAATGAGCCTTGTGTATAGAGTTCTGTATAACTTAGATAACTATACAACAAAAAAAAGTAACCACTACGAGAAGATGAAAAAGAGGCAATTATGGAATATTACGAATTTGGATGTGGAGAAGTTTAAATCGTATTTGGAAGGAGGGAAACTTATTGATGGGTTAGGATAGTTTACAGACAAGGAGAGTGTTGATCATGTAGCACTAAGTACTAAAGAGAATATATTGTCCGCATGTAAGGTTTCAATCTCTAGAAGGGTAACAAATACCAAACGCAAAGGTATTGTGTACTGGTGGGCATCAAAAATTGCGGAAATGAGAAAATCTTGTGTTAAAGAGAGACGAATAGCGATTAGATTTAAAGCAAAAGCAACCTTATACGTAAAATACAAAGAAGCAAAGAAAAAATTTAAAAAACTATAAATGAAAACAAGAAAAGGTGCTATAAGAAATTAATTACTGCAATAGAAAACTATCCGTGGGGGTTACCATGTAAAATAACACGGAACGTTAGAAATAAGCATAAAATCACAGGGCTGGATAATCCACACTGGTTGTGTAAGATTATGTGTACCCTTTTTCCAAATGATTATATCTGAATAAACGAGAAATATCACAAAAAAGAGCTATAGAGGAAGATTATTTTACTCTAGTTGAGCTTCAGAAGGCCGGACAAAAATCTAAAAATAGGTAAAGAGTAGGGATTTGACACAATTCCGAATGGAGTTCTCATGAAGCTCATAAAGACGTATCCGGACTTACTATTTACAATGTTAAATAGTAAGAGGTATTATTAATGGTCTAGGATCCATTGTGAAACTTATCACAGGAAATCTAGATTCCTATGATGGTGAAAAATATGACAAAATGATAGAACCCTTGAAAAATAATCAAAATAATATGTTAGATGTATTTGATTCAAATACTCCATTAATTTCATTACTGAAGTATTTAATAAAACTGTAAATATTATTGAAAGTAATTTTGATGAATTACAGAATAAACTATTGTCCATAAATGAAAGTTTAAGTTATGAGATAAAAAATAGACCAATTTAGAAATATTCTAAATTAATTAAATATAGTTTATAACATTATGGTACAATTAGCCTAATGCAAGACATTGAAAACTCGTTAACTTTTTGTAAATTAGGTACTTTACACCCAAGTGTAATATCTGGGCGGGAATTATTTCAATCAATAGCAAAATTATTACCCTATTATAATAATAGATTACCTTTAAAATTTAAATTAAATATATTTGGGGAAAAGAGAATCTGTTGTAAATAAATTGTAAACTTAATCCTAAAGATATAATATATTTTATTAATCTACCATTACACCCATTATTCGTCACAACTAATATACATTTAAAAGTGTACGGAGTGAGCTTCTGATTAACACTAAAGTATAAAGGATAAAATTATGCAAACTTCAACTTATAAACTTCAACCAAAACAATATGTCGTGACGTAACTCCTCCACCCCTAAAAAGAACTTCGGGGTAGATTGAGTTCGTTCTGGGGTATGCAGGGGTACAAGCTTCTGTGTACTCATCTGTAAGTTTTCATCTGTAAATACTTGTAAAATACATACAACATCAATAAAATTAGAATAATACAAATCATAAAGTTATAGTCCATATGTTAAAATCTGGTTCTACAATTGGTAGATTAATAAAATATATTACATCTTTAGGATTAAGTTTACAATTTATTTACAACAGATTCTCTTTTCCCCAAATATATTTAATTTAAATTTTAAAGGTAATCTATTATTATAATAGGGTAATAATTTTGCTATTGATTTAAATAATTCCCGCCCAGATATTACACTTGGGTGTAAAGTACCTAATTTACAAAAAGTTAACGAGTTTTCAATGCCTTGAATTAGGCTAATTGTACTATAACGTTATATATTATATTTAATTGATTTAGAATATTTCTAAATTAGTCTATCTTTATCTCATAACTTACTTTTTTAAGATCTTTACAAAATAGCAGGGTACGTCTAAAATTAAAATATATAACGTAACTTGTAATTTTTCATAGAAAATACTTTTTTTTTGGTGTTTGAGTTTTATCTCAAATTGCACAACAACATTTAGCTGTAAGCAACACAAAATTGCACTAAAATGACAAAATATTATTACAACAATATCAAATTACCATGGAAACGCCAGCTGGCTCCTGGCAACAATTAATGCTACTAAGGCCAAAAATATAAATAGCAACATTTTATACTCTTACATGACAAATATATATGTGTGTGTGTGTGTGTGTGTGTGTGTGTGTGTGTGTATGTGTGTGCGCGTGTTTTTTTACTTCAAAAAATGCAATTGCTAGCTTGACTTAGATTTTTTTGTATGGAAGTATCTTATGATCACCTCCATCAAAAGTTAAAGTAAGATCCTCTTTTTGAGATGTTTGTTAACAGCTTGAAATTATTATTTATATATATTGTAACGAAATAGAGGGCTCCCAAAAAATCCTCTTTCCCAAGTCCCAAAAAGTGCTCTGCATGCCATAAATTGTGAAGAGTTGAAAGGGTTGACAGCTAGAAAACGATCCTACGTCAGTCACGGGCCCCAAGGAGTCAAATAAAGCATTCAAAAGATCAAAGCCTTCAACCGAAATTATTTTAAAAGGACCAATGAAAGGAATTGCATCATTCTAAAGAACGTAAAAGATTTAAAAATAAGTCACTGAAGGCAGAGGATCGGAATAAAGCAGTTTGAAAGTAAAAATTATAAATAAGGGTAGGAGGGAAACGCAAGGGGTCTTTTTGGTTGTTAACTTATTGAAGAAGGTTGTTCCCGAGAAATTGTTCTCTTAGTAGCAAAAAGAAAAATTGTTGTGAAAGATTTAGCCGAAATCAACCGTCAAAATTAAATAGTAATTGCGTCGTTTTGTAAAAGTATTTAAAAGTTGAAAAGAGTCGTCGTCATAAAAGTGTGCGAGTAATAGCGTCGTTCTACAAGTGTTTGAACAGGAATAATCATCAAATAAATTAAAAAGTAATCGTCGTCATAAAAGTGTGTGAAAATAAAAGTGTATGAAGAAAACAAGATTTGTTGAAAAGATTAAGGCAAATCAATCCATCTACTGGCACTCTACACGGGAACCACGTTCAAGGAACCAGGAACATTGGAGCTGTAATAAAACTTCAGAGTCGATAAGTACAAATTAATGGACAATTTTAATTAAACAAACTACCACCAAATTCTATTTTATATTAAGTAAATTATAGTCACCAAAGATCCTAACGAACACGTAAAGAGAAAGTAAATTAAATTAATAAATAATAAATTTCAGTTAGCCGGAGCATTTTATCAAAATAATTTAAAGTAAAACATTCTGATGCATTCTTATTTCTTTATTTTAGATTAAGACATTGTAGAATAAGTAACTTGTATTTAACTTTGTGCTTAGAATATGTAGTAGATTAAGATATTAATTGTATAATTATTAAGTGCATCAAATTTGAACGATAATTGTTTTTTTATTGTAAATGATTTTTAAACTTTAATTTTACAATTAAAGGAAGAGTTAAAACCTACATGTTTCAAAGTTATTTATTTTATTAACATTGGCATGAATAACGTGCGTATAAATAAATAAGTCATAAATATTAAAGATTTGTTATTATATATATTAATATATATAATACACCAATTCTAATACACCAATTCAAATAAATTTTAACTGGAACAAAATTTACTCTTTCCGTCACTTTTTACCTTTAAATTGAAAATATTCCTTATTAAAGGCTATAACGTCAGCAATTTCAGAAGCATTGAAAGTAACTTAACAATATAAACATAAATCTACAATCTAAATTGAATGAATAATCTAAATATCTATCAATGTTTCTTAAAAATGTAAAAATATTTTCTTCGAAATTCATTTGTTTTCGCATTATTTAATTGTTTGGCCTGGGAACATCAAACAATACTTCTGAAATGAAACGTCACAATGCAAACTGCAATAATACTTAATTTCACACATAATTGCTAAAACACATAAATATCAAACAATTAAATAATAAATTTATTTAAAACAAGTATCACCTTCCTCAGAATGCCAAAAAGAATCAACTTCTTTGTTAACAAATCAAAAGTAAATAATTCATGTTTGGCAAGGTAGTTTAATATGGGTCACAAATTTACCTTTACAATGAAGACACATATTATGTAAATATTCATGTCTGTACCTTGCTACCGATTCAGGTAATTCCTCCATGGTGTTTGCATGATTATTACAGGTTCGAAGGTTGGGTAAGAACAATAGGAATGTAAATTTTGCTTTTTACTTACATATAAATTTACAATTAATAATGAAGTTTCTGTTAATTCCTCCATGGTGTTTGCATGATTATTACAGGTTCAAAGGTTGGGTAAGAACAATAGGAATGTAAATTTTGCTTTTTACTTACATATAAATCTACAATTAATAATGAAGTTTCAGTTAATTCCTCCATGGCGTTTGCATGATTATTAGAGGTTCAAAAGCTGGGTTAGAACAATAGGAATGCAAATTTTGCTTTTTACTTACATATAAATCTACAATTAATAAGAGGATGTTTCAGTTAATTACTCCACGATGTTTGCATGATTATTGCAGGTTCAAAGGCTGGGTAGGAACAATAGGAATGTAAATTTTGCTTTTTACTTACATATAATCTACAATTAATAATTATTTATATTACATAACTGTTTTATGATATCACTCAAAAATTTTAATCTTATAAATTTGTGTATGAAAAGTTCTAAGCGTTATGTGTATTGTGATACTATAAAATACGATTATTCATAATTTTTAAAAAAACCTTATAAATTTGTATACCTGTAAAACGTCTGAGTTTCAAATTGGTGGTAATTGAAAAGATATTTTAAAACTCAATTTGTCTTTTAAAACTATTTGTAAAAAGTAGTTACATATTATATTCACAAATTTATAAAATTAAAAAGATTGAACTGACAAAAAGAAATATTTAAAAAAAAATTTATCGGAGTTCAGTTCTTCATAGCCAAGAAATAATGAAAATAATTAATAATGTTTCATCAATTAACAACATCAAAAACGACATCATTTAATTTTCTAAATTATAAAAACAACCATACACCAATTTTTACTCAATGTTTTAATTACAGCAATATTTGGCTGAAATTATTTTTCATTTATACGATTAAAAATATTAGTACTTACTTACATTATTAGATTTACTTCTATTTATTAAAATATGAGACCTCAGTTAGTTATTGATATCATTTACCGAGGAGAAGTTGGCACATTTACTCTCATGAGAGACTGCGGAGCGAGCTAAATAGCTTTAAACATTCATAATTCAAATATTATGAACGTTTCAAGTCGCAATGTCGAAAATTGGAAACGTCTCTTCATGTATTTTAGCATAATTATAACATTAGTCATCTTATAATCCATACACAATTTGTATTTGTAGATCTTATAATCCATACTCATAAAAATATTATCAAGATTATAAATATTTTCAAAAAATCCAAATTATTAAACTCACAGACTTACTTTTGGAAGATCTGTTTAAAATTACCTTTTATAAAAATTAAAATATCCACATCATAAAGAGATGAAGATTATTTCAATAAGTTTTACACACGTGTTATAAATTTAAAAACATATTTAACCATTTCATATAGCAGATACAAGCAAATTACAAAAATTGATATTCAAAATGAACATATAATATTCTTCTTACATATTAAAAACGCAACAAATATTTCGCCAAGTTATATCAATCTGATAAATATACTTTGTCGAAAATAATAAAGAAATACTAATCGAATTAAAACTTTTATTACACATTCAATAACAAAAATTAGTTTATTTCATTTATAACTGAAGAAACAACTACATGTTTTGAGTTTTTTTATATTGGTATTATTATAATATGTATTTATTTTCTTTAAAAATATATATATTTTTTTTTAATTATGTATTTAATAGGTAAATTGCTTTATTAAAACCAAATAAATCATACTAACTAGTTATATTAATTAATATCCCACACTTTTAGTATTGCGATAATAAATAATGTGTTGTTTTTAAATTATATCACATTTACCTGTTATATTAATAATAGCCAAAACTTTTGGCTAATGTGATAATTTATTTAGGTTGTAATTTGTTTTTAAATTGTATTAATAATATCCACCACCCTATGGTTAATGTGATAAATCCACACGATTATAACATTTTTAAATTGTTTCGTTGGTCCAGTTCCCCCACTACTCTAGCATTTAACAAGGTAAGATTGCAAAACACTACCAAGGAGAGATGAGCCGACCAGCAAAGTTGTTGACACTGCCACTGCTAGTCTGTCGTCTCCCTCACTCTAGCCTTATAAAGGGGAACACGCTACTGCCAGTATAAGTGAAAAAGTATTATGTTGCTGTTAATTTGGCTATTTTTAGGTTAACGTCTTGTATTTTCTTCTTGTTGTGTTCCTGTTAATTTGATTGCTATAAGTTTTAATGTATTGAATCTCGTTTCTGTGAAAAGATTTTGAATGCTTCCGAGTCTAAGAATAAATATTGTGGGATTATGAATAACAAACTATATTAACAATAAATTGAGAAAGTGCGAGAGTCAAACTCCAAAACCAAAACCCCCTGAGGACTGGTAACAATTAAAGACGTACATCATTATCAAGTTATAGTAAAAAGATAATATAACCGGAGAGTGGCGCTTCATCATTAATCTGATATTACGTCCATTCAGAGGCGATTTTCAGCATAATCCACGAGACACAATTGGCGATTGGACTGAGGGAAGAACAAGAATTGTTAAAGGACTGAAGAAAATATACAAACACATCACACATGGGCAAGTAATGATGCCCTTAACGTAATGTAAAAACATTCAAAAAATCAAGATTTTCAAGAAAATGGCTGGTAAAAGGGTGCAAGAAAAGATTTTAAAAGAAATGAACTAACGATGGCAGGTCGATATAATATGCAGAGCCCACTCGACCACGACTACAAATTAATTTTCAAGTACCAACATCATGTTATTCGATGTACATTTAGGACTTTGAAAAGTAAAAAATCAAAAAGTTGGTTCATATACTTCTTCAAGTTTTCTTAATTTCTGGAGCTCCAAGCATACTACAAAACGACTTTGGTCGTGCATTTTGAAACAGTATTATTCATGTCATGAATATTTTGCAATGTAGAACGAATTGAAAATATTTCATTAGCAAGTCGAGGGTCTGAGGAGCATGTAAATCAGGACGGTTTGAACGGAAATAAACTCATTGGTCTGAGGGACTCATATATGTTCAATTTATGAAGAACCAAGCTCACCATATAGGCATAAATTGGAACCCGTTGAGACCATGTTTAGAGCTACAGTTGAAACTCGCCTTGAAAATTCATTATTTTTATCTAATGTTATTATAAACTTGAAAATTGAAAATGAGTTTGAAGCCTTAAATCGACTTATCATCAAATACCCCGGTAGGAAATGATTCAGTAGGACAATTTCAGAACTACATTTAGGAGAGAACAAGAATAAAACAGAGAGATAACTATAGAGGCTATTTCACTGGACAATATTATTGCTGATAAAATCATCGCCATCAGGAAATAGAGAGTTTATTCTAGAAGTACGTTAGAGTCTTAGACAAAAAAGATGAGATAAACGTCTGAAAGAAAAGGTTCCAAAAGGCCATATTGGAGAAACTATAATGTTACGAGTTCCTGATGTCAAAAACGATAGGGCAAAAGGATGTCGAAACATTTGAAAAATTCATTCAAACGGCAGTGACTAATTATTCACCTACGTTTACATAAACTGTTCAAAAACATTGATCAAACTTTTTCATTTAGTCATCTTCTACACCAAATAAACACCAACCAAAATTATTCGTCAACAAATATCGGTTCAGTAGTTGTTAGTTAAAATTTGAAGATGGAGTCACAAATCAAAACTTCCGTTGGTTGAGCAATAAACGCGTCCTTAGAAAAAATCCTAATTTTAGTTTATTTTTGTTTAAAGAAGAAGGCTATAGATCATCATCGCCTTTTTATCACTGTAAAAATGACAGACGACAGACTGACAGGTGACTTTCTCTATGCAAACTATAAATATATGAAAACTTTTAAAAATGATTATTACTGGGTTTTTGAATTATTATTTATTTATATTTTTTAATTTCTATTAGATAATAAAATATATAACTGGGAAGAAAATATATCGTCTTCTCGGCTCAAGTGTTTGGTAGTATTATCAATGTATTGAAAGTTAAGTGCCGTTTTTAGTCCTGTAATAGATACAAGAATAACATCTTTATTATTTATACTTATGTAGCCGTTCCTCTCTTATGGTACATATATTTTATTTTTATCCACCATATTTACCTTTGGGAATAAATTATGTTTCTATTACCATTATATTATCTGCTTATTGTGTATATCGGATGTCCCACGAAGAGGTCGGTATTTGTGTATTTGTATTAATATGCAGGACATATAGAACATTCTACAAACTTCACACCTTACAGTTATGTTACATAGATACGTAAAAAAAATTTTTTTAATAAAAAAAAAAAAAAACCATCAATTTCATTTTTTATGTTCAATCAACGTGTTATATGTTATATTTTATATGTTATTCATTAGCATAGATATTGATGAACGTTAATAATTTATTAATGTTATTTTTCTTACTTCTTTTGTTAAGTTTCACACATTTTTATGTTACCTTCAAGTCAACAATTTGTAATTTTTATACAAATAAAATAATTTTATTGAAAACTTCCCATTATTTTGTTATTCCGTCATTTTTTTTATTGACTATAAACAATTAAAGTTTACGTATCAAAGTAACTCAACTGTAATGTGTCAAGTTTGTAGAGTGTTTCATATGTTCGGCATATTAATTAAAAAATAGCGACCTCTTCGTATTACACACCGTATTTATATTTACTTGTGTCTGTGAGAAAATTTGTTTACGGCTAATATTTTTCCTATCCCGTAACAATTCTCACACAACTAAGTACCGCAGAAAGATTGAATACAATGTTACCAGTACTAGATGGAATTAATTAAAGCTTGTTAACGTAACAGTTGGTGCCTGTTGAATTAAATACAAATGTAACGCTCATATCCACCTTCTGTGAACTAACAGTAGTTTAATTATTTCTTGCCTCATCATTTCTAAAAAGAAACTTTGAAGTGCATTAGTCCTTAAAATTAAGAAAGTAATTTACGTTTTGTGAGCTATTTGAAGTTCTTAGCGATTTTCAGTGGTCCTATAAAATTACGTAGACTAGGAACATTTATACTAACATCTAACAATAACTTGATAGTAAATTTCAATATTAAGAAGAATTTTAATTTTAAGAAAATGCATCGTGTAATTTATTTGTAAAATTCTGAATTTTTATAATATTAACAATTTGTAAGTATCTGTTTGTTACTGATATTTTAATATTATTATTACTTTCTCTTCTTTGAGGAATTTATTTTTATATATTATCTATACAAGAAGATATAGGATTGTACCAGTTGTAAAGGGTGGACCAATGGTTGTTTAAATACAATGAATTTTTATTTATCAATTTTTTACTATCCAACTTATTAACTTTTTCTAAATCCCGTAAGGATTGCTGGGTTCTTTGGTTGTAAAATATTGAAATGTTCCATATTAAGAATCCTAGTCCTCTACGTTTTGGAGCTTTTTAGGAATTTCACCATAAATTGGAAATATTTTAAGCAGAGATGAGCATACCGTTTTAAGGTCTATAAGGACAAAACTTCTTGGAAGATGGTTTTACTCATCTTCACTTCAGCAGTTACTCGGATTTAAATTGTCATTGTGCAAACATAGATATTTGTTGTTAAATGAAGAACCTCTGCGGTGTATTTGGATTATGTATTGACGATAGTTAATTATTAAGCAATAAAGAAGTAAAACATTTGACGAGCCTAGCTATAGCAACGCTAAGGATAATAATTATTGTGAGAATTGTCCTTTTGGTTTCATGTTAACTGTATATTTCTAGGCATACCCGCTGGTATAAGGTTGTTCGTAAATATACGCTTGTTAATAAATGTTATTCTTATCAATATTTGTTTTTTTTTTAAATTTTTAACTCAGATTTATTTAATTTATATCAGTACTACTTCACTTTCAGCGTATGTATGTTTAGCTACTCTAAACTGTATAGCTCTCGACTACTCACTACCAGATTCCTTTCAATTTACTGTTTCAAGTGGTCTACTATGTATCTATCCTTAATATAATGAAATAATTACCCAGACTTTTCATTACATAAATGCACACACAAAATATACACATATCTACAAAATGCATAATAAATGTTATAAAAATATAAGGCAAATATTACTTGCGATGAATATGTATTTTTACAACAACTAATAAAGCTTTAAAATGAATCTTTTCCTATCACAATCATATGATAAACAGGGAATTTCTGCGATGCATATTTTTAATAACGTTCGATATTTAATTGCAAGAGGAAATTATTTTTAATGAGCAGTGTAATTTTCAAGATTTATTTATGAATGTTTTTTAAGAGGAGTATAATTTACAAATTATATTACCGTTTTATAATTTTATTTTTCCCCCTCATAGTTTATAAATATACTTTCATTATTCCAAGATGAGATAATGCATCAAAACAGAAATTTCCCAAGGGGTTTAGTAGAAGCACTTTTGTCTTAGTCATCAAGATGTAAAAATGGCTTTGAATAAATCTTAAAAAGGGCAGTAATGTCTACGTTTTAATAAGGTTGTTTGCTTAATATTAGAGGTGAGTTTTTAGAACTTTATATTGTTATGCGGCAACTTTGATTTACCTAATAATTACATATGATAATTATTTGCTATATTACTTAATTTTCATTATCCAAATACTTTTTTATTTTGTTATTATTTTTTAGTGATATCTCACTACTTTAATAACCTACGTTGTATGAGATATACTTTAAAAGGAATTAAATAAGCTTTTAGTATAAGATTCAATTTATTCTTTTTTTTAATCATTGAAATTTAATATATTGGTTATTAGCAAAATTATTTTAAACAATCTCATCTCTGATAGAAACAAATTAAATAATACTAACAAATAATAATAACAAATAATAATATAAATAATCTCATACTCTAACAAATTAATAAAAGTACAGAATTAGAGACTATTACTTAACGAACAAATTTCCCTTCTTGATTAGAATTTAAATGTGAAAACTTGAGATGTCCAATTTTAAAGAAACATGAATATTAATAGCTTTCGTCTGAAAATAGTAAAATTGCATTTAAAGAAAAACTGTAATTCTATTTTTAAAGTTATTTGATAATAATGGATACTTCGTAATATTAATAAAGTTTAATGGAATATTTGCAATTATTTGTGTATACAAAAAAAATAATACACGACGTTTCCAGAGTATAAATTAACTCTCGTTATTAAAAGACGCAGATAATTTTTCTATAATTTAAATAAAACTAAAATTTTACCGCTTAATCCACAATTACAAATACTGTCGCGAATGCAGTCTAAACTCTTGAAAGTGATTAGGCAAAAGGTTGTTTGCCCCGGTAAACAGTTGGACAACATTATCATGACTCCACCTCTTTAACAATCAGTTGCTGGTCGTCCCTTGTGTAATGTAGGCTGTTTGTTGTGAATTCATCAATTACGTTTGTATTTATTCCATCTTAGTTCTATTTCGAGTTATGATAACAAACAATTTGAAACCATTCCGTTCAAAATTATTGAATCTGTTTCAAAATAGTTATTTTTAAAAGATTTGTTAAAGTTTACAGTTTTTAATAACTAGAGTATGTAGCGTAGGAGAATGTCTTACAACGTTTAAATAATTTTAATGTATATACATACTCGAAGCCGGCCATGGAGGGGAGACATTAAAATGAGCGAAGCGACTGGAAATTTACTAATGTCTATCCGACGTATAAAACAGATATACAAAATATTATGATGTTCAGAAAACCATTTTAACAACCATTTTAAATAAACTTACCATACTGGGTAAAATCCCTTGATCTACAAATACAATTAACATTTCCTACAAGACTCGTGAAACCAACTTCTGAATACTACATTTATAGATCTCTTTGTATTACTTTGTAAAATGGGACTATATAATTACCATGATGTTCATCAACATGTTTAAATTTCAATTTTTTCAGTTTCAAATTAAATAACATTTGATCTTAAGTAATTAGATATATAAGAACAGTAATTAAATCTATATCATATAACGTAGGAAATGGAATACCTGGAGTGGTATATTTTATGGAAATGTTGAATTTGGTTTACCAGTATCCTCATCATAATACAAGTATACTCGAATTTTGTAGTAAAAAATCTGCACAAACACACTTCAGTTACATATTTAAGGAATGAATTTTACTTCAATTATACTTACAAACTTTAACGTTAAATATAGGAATGAAGAATATAATTAAATTTATATGTGACTAAAATTTGTTATAGGGAAACCCTTATAAGCAATACTTAGAAGAGCCATGATAAGATGTTATATAAGTTGGTCTATTCTACTTCTCTAATTTTTTCCCAGCTTATGAAATTTACTAAAACAATTATATATTTCTTTCAGTATTTTGAAATTATTGACGCCTAAGTGAAATATATTATTTACCTGCAATGTAAGTTACCAGTACTTTAAACAAATAAATAAATAAGTAAACAATTTTAAATCAAATCAAATAAGTTGACCGTTGTCTTAATTCGGATCCAAACTTGGCTTACGATTATATATTTGAGAATTTAAATTGGTGACGGTCTAAGCCGCTGAAAGACTCGCTAAAGTGTTTTAAAGTTTTTTCTGCTGTAATCTTTTAATGATTGAAGAATTTTCAGTGGTTAAGAATCATTCCATGAATGTTTTTAAAGTAGAATAATTGGCTATATATGTTATATTAAACATTTAGAGAAAACATATTCCGCCTGAAAATTATATAGTCTGAAGGTAATAAATATTATTGAATATGTATTAAACCTTAGATAAGGTATATAAATTGTATTAATGGTGATCAAATAGTACAAAGTAATATAAATATACAATTATCAATACTGTAACAATTAACTTTTTTCATTTGGAGTGTAAATTTATTGGCGTAACGTGTTTTATGAAGATGAACTTGGAAATAAAATTTTGAGAATTGGAGTAAATAAAAATATTATAGTACCAGATATTTTAAACAAATAGATATAATGTTTACACATTGATCTAAAATACATTGCAGAACATTATTTTTAATGTATTTTGTTTCAAGCTGATTATCAATAACTAAGTTCTTGAACATAATTGCGTCTTATTCCTCCGAGCATTATTAGTTCCGTTGTTAATTAGTCTAGAGGGGAAGTAAACCTCAGTACAACTTTAATTTTTGCTTAGAGTTTACAGTTCCCAGTTGTATAATAACTGTGATGCAATATTTACTTGAAAATATAACTCGAACTAAGTGCAACTATGTTGCTATCGACCATTAAAGTCCCACAACTTGAATGAAATATACTTTAATATTTTTTATATATAAAAATTTTTCCATTCTATTTTTTTATTTTAGGGACAAAAATAAATCGTTGTAGTTCAATGTTGTGAATATACAGTGCCGTTAGGAAACGACAGCCTTCGTATTATTGATCATTTATAGGATCTAAAATATCTATATTATTTTTTATAATGTAGTAGTATATTGAAATGTTAGCTTATGGCAGAGTCATAAATAAATTTAAATGTGCAGAAAACTTAAATTATGACATCATTGTTCATTATTTATCTTGTTTTCTTTTAAGTTGGAAACCATTTATTTTAATTGTTCTACATTCGATAATGAAATGTAATTGCCCTTGTAATTTTAGTAATTTTACTGTGACTTATAAAACGTTCAAATAATTAAATTTGTGTTAAGACAAATCGTTACTAAATTTTTCAATTAGGGATTTAGGTTTGAAACTCAGTAATCACAATATAAGATCAAGAACATATAAGATCAAATATTTTTGTTAAAGCAGTACTTTTTAAATTTATATTATCCCTACAGTACATATTGAGTAATTTAAACTAATTGTGTATCAGCCATTTTTTTTTAACTTCCTCAGAAGTGGTGTAATAATGTATTCTTATTACCGTTACTATCAATTTTACGTTGA
Source organism: Aphrophora alni (assembly GCA_963513935.1). NCBI lineage: Eukaryota > Metazoa > Arthropoda > Insecta > Hemiptera > Aphrophoridae > Aphrophora > Aphrophora alni. The sequence continues at coordinate 121,025,891 of OY740767.1, read as the reverse complement.
TATATTTAGTTTCGAATGCTGTAGTATGAAAACGTTTTCATAAAAAACCCTAAGAAAATAAATACTTTGATCAAAATCATTTTTTATAGTCTACTTATATTTATATAACAACTTTTTTACATGTGAATGTAGCAGTATATCTACAATGTATATAGCAGTAAAATCTGTCAGATTAATTTTATTAAGTTTTTAGCACTCAACTAGTTAAACTATATTAAATGATGAGCTTGACTTATGAGAAAAATAATACAGTATAAAAAACACAAAGAACACAATTCTCACAAAAAAATACGCCTAAGTATCAGACGCGTTTCAACGACAAGGTCGTCCTCTTCAGTGATACACGAGCTACACCAATCAAACTATAACTGATAGTTAAACTATAATTAACAAAAACACAAACTTCACTTAATTAGTTAACGTATCAACAACTAAGACGTCATGCTTAGTTACATTAGCACAATCAACTGCATAAATTCTTATAACAATTAAGGATAATGATTGTGTAAATAAAATGACTTCGTCTTTTTTAATATTTTCTTTTTGTAAAAAATTGTATATTTCTTTAACCATTTAACAATGGAAATATGTAATGAAAAGGAAAAATGTATGTGGTTAACAATGGTCAATATATAGAATAACTTATTAAAAGATTCAGTGAGATATATGTGTATGAGCTCAATCATAAATATACGGATTTAAAATGGTATAAAATTGATAAATTAAATCGAATATTAATATCAAATTTCGTAAAAGTGAAAGTTTATGTTTAATAAATCAAGCCATTAAATAAATATATATAAAAATTCAAAGTTCTTTATCGCTAAGAGTGTTATTATAATGGATCCAATTATACTTTTAATAATTAGAAACAAATAGTTAATTATTCCATTAATTAAAGGTGGACATTTTCTTTTGAACATTACTTTAAAATGTCGTGTAGGAAATAATAGGTGATACTATGTTTACGTTTTGTGATTTTATAATTACGTTCCAATAATAGAAATACAGACCGATCACACAACTTAAGGCAAATAGGTAGAAAACATTAGCCAAACAAAAACCAACTGCAATAGAATGATTGTACTATAAATGTGCTAACTAATATGCGTTTAAATCTAAAATATTCAAAACACGCAGTTCCAGTTGTAGATTTGTTTTTAACCAATGAAAAATGTAGCTATATTACTACCTAATAACCTTACTCTAATCATTAATTCAATAATTTAGTTTTATGCTAAACAATATTTATGCTAAAATATGTACATACAGATTGTCCCAGGTGTAAATGCTACACTCCACAGGTGTATTCTTTGAACCAAAGTAATGAAAAAAGTCCATACAAACGGTTCGTTTCTAGACAATCTGCTATTTTGTATTTTTAAAGCATCGTAACTTTTGAAGTTACATAATAAGAACATATTGAGTACAAATTTGGCATACACATAATATTTATAACGTTTTAAAAGTATAAAAATAATTGAAATTTTCTTTTGTTTAGTTAAAAATAGCGGATATTAAAATGTTAACGTCGAATAACTCAAAAACCATTGACTTTATGTTTAAGGACTACCATTTTTAAACTATGCAAAATAAAGCATTATTTTTATTACGAGTGTAAAAAGTTACATAATAAATGCCTATGCCAAACTTGTACTCAATATTTTATCTACTCCCAAAATTAATTTTTGTTTAATACGAAGCAATGCCGGACATATGTTCATATCATCTTTTCCATTATTTTAGTCCAAACAATACACTTGTGTCGTCGGTTTTCTACTCGATCATTCTGTATTTTTCCTAATAAAAAAATGAATGAAGTTAAAAATCAAAACTATTTTATGAAAACTGTAACTAATTAAATCAAACTCCTGGAAGGATATGAACTCCATTGATGTTCACAATTATATAAAATATTATTATCTCTTAACATAATAGGTATTTTTTTCTAATAGCTTAATTTTACTTTATATTCGACACACTATAAAATTGAAATTGTAACATAGAGGGTAACAAGCTGTTATTATTTCACTCCACTTATGGGCCTAACATGTCCTTAAGCTCATAGGCTGATATTTATGTAGCAGAGGAGTGATAGTACGCCATCTTTCGATTAGAGTTAAATGTTAGTCCCTTCTTTGTAGCATCCTCTAAACCTTATTACAGAAAAATGGAGATGTTATGGGGAATAAATTAAAATATAATTATTATGATTTTAGCTTTTATTTTTGTTATCAATTAATGCTGTGTATTTCTTGAGTGTTCCTGAACTTTGTACCTTGTAACGAACTTGATCAGAACTAACTTTTTCTTGAAATGAGAAAAGTTTGCGAGATTCAAACGAAATTGTATCCAGTAGATTACAAACTTTTCTTCTTAATCAAATCTATTGGATTTTTATTCTATAAAAAAAAGAGTTGTTTTATGCTAGTGAAATAATATTGGTTATTTTATTATGAGATTGTAAATTGAATAATAAATAATTGAACATTCAGCTGGTAGATTTTTAGAAATAACCATATTTTTAATAGTTTCATTAGGGTAATTTTAGTAGATTAATTTTGTAAATTTTAAAAGATACATCTGCATCTTGACTTGAAACCATCAAAATGTTATAGATTTTATTAATGGCCAAAAAGATAATATTTTTGAGTGAAAAAATACTAGTGACCAATTCCAATAAAACCGAAGGATGCATATCATAACCTTAACTGTTATTCATATATTAAAATGTGTGACCCATTTTTATTTTATTCAATATTATTGTATTTCTAGTAAGTATATATAAGTCAAAACCCACTAACTGATCACAAAATCTCTGGATCCAAGAAGCCTAGAGCTATGAATTTTAAAACATGTTTTGGGGTAGGTATGTAGATGCGTATTAGGGTTATGCTAAAAATCTTGAATCTGAAATATTCGTGTGCGAAGCTGCTGGTAACAGCTAGTCTTCAATAAAACTGTTTACGAACAGCCAATTTAATACCAATTAGACTTTATTAGATCTAACAATTATTTATGAATTTAAGAACGTTTTTCAGTTTGAGCCATAAAATGAATCAAATGTTTAGTCGGATCCTTAAAACTGAGGATATTTTTTATTTTAAATTAGTTTGGATAAATCGATGCCTTTACACATTAAGGCGTAGAACTAGTAAATTTCCCCAACAGGAGTTAACACTGGTAAAGGTCGGCTGGGATAATTCAAAACGCAATGGACTTCAGTTTTGAGCCAAAACATTTAATTTCAAAATCCGTTTAAGTAAAAATATGTAACCAACTTATCGACCGGCCATCTTAGTCCAAGTCGTAAACTCGACTACTTTTGTGCTGGACACGTTGTTCGTAGTCACCATAACCTTTCTGTATAAAACATCTTCGAGAATGGTCATGTGGGTTCGTAGAACATCTGGGTGAATCGGTTTCACTTACCAACTAAATGTGATAGCACATACTTTATCTTATATGGAAAAAAGGTTACTATCCGATTGCATACTAGAAAAGTAAATTGAGCTAGAAACGAATTAAGAGTTCAATTAATAGCCAGGACATGTATATAATTCGAGCTTTTATAATATATATATATATATATATATATATATATATATATATATATATATATATATATATTACGTTAATTACTTAGATCTTTAAACTGGCAAATTTTACATATTGCATCATTTTCAACTAACGTAAATTCCTCATAATTTAATAGTTTCTAAAACAGTAGATTTTCGTCTTCTTTATTTCATAATACATACACAATCCAATATACATTGGTATACCCTGTTCAAAAAGTGCATATTTGAACAAATGGTTTATCTAAGTTATTGGTATTTCAAACATCGATTTGGAATTTTAATGTAAAATTGTTAAATAGACAGTAAACGCTTGCTCTGACACTTGGTGTGCCAAAGTTAATATTATGAAGAGAAAACTGTAGTTGATGAAAATTTAACTTTTGGTGAGAAAAACCAAAACATTCGTGGTCGAAATTTGTACGTTTTTATAGTTTGATGTTTGAACTATCCCCAGGTTTTGATACTTTATAGTGAAGTGTCTATCAAGAGTGGAGATGATTTTGATTCATAGAAAATGTACCAAATATTTCACATTATAAATATTAAAAATTACGTAAGAAGCCCCATACTTTTGGCACATCGGATATGTATCGCATGTGCCAAACGTATGGGACCTGCCACGTAATTTTTGAACGAATTGAAATACAAAAATGTTGATACTGGAATTTTGATCATGTCCTTGGATAAAAAGGTCATGCTTCTCTAAAAGCGTTGATATTGATTTTTTTTTAATAGCATGTCCTATTTATCCAAAAACATTGCAAAAGCATCATTTTCGTATTTCAAACCATTAAAAAATTACGGAAGGGTTCCCATTATTTTGGAACACCCGGTGCATGACTGACTCTGCCTAAGATTGCCCTTGCTATTATTTACACTTCACTAATTTCATTTATTTAATGTTGGATAATGATTTTCCTTTCCTCCAATAAAGAGTAGAGAAGTACCGTATATTTCATTGTTCTTTTCACATTTGGAATAATTCAGAAATATTTGCAACCTCTCTCATTTTTTAAAATAGTTTTGAAATTATATTGCATTTTTATCACACCATAAACATTTACTGAGCGAAGTAATAAAATCTCGAAGATTTTATTGCTTTATAAAAGTCTCCACCAGATGTTGTGTATTCAGCTTTCCGTGTTATTTTGACACTTGCAATTTAATCTTGAACCTAGGATTGAGTTAAATAACTTTCATAAACTGTATACATTTTCAATTTAAAATTCAATAACCTTCTCAGTAATGAATTTTTGCCTTGAAAATTTCATATTGTTTTTCTTATAAACTTCTTGTTCACATTTATTTATTTTTAAAACTTAATATTGCATGTTAATATCAATTTAATTATCCATTCTGGATAAAGTTGAAAACAGATGGCCTTCACAAAGGAATGATGTAATTTAATCTTTTTTTCCAATTTCCAGCATTATGTTGTGCAATTATGATATACGTCAGGGAACTGTTATTTTATTTTTTTTTTTTTTTTTTTTTTTTTTTTTTTTTTCGCCTGACTGTAAATTACAATTTGAGAATTCTCCGAAATTTAGGACTATTTAACCAAGTCAATAACAACTGATTAAATTGTAATAATACATTGAAACTTTAAAACAAAACGGCTAATCGTTTAAATAAGTTAGTCAATTATTAACAAATTTTTATTACGTTGAGAACTTTAGTGTTTCAATAACTATCTACGTAATCAATATATATAATAAAAGGAAGTCTAGAATGTGCGTGCGGGTAAAACTAAAAAACGAATCCCGGTACAATCAAAGGGGGGTATATAGCGTGATAGTCCTCTATTGCCCATCCGTGAAGAAGGTTTCCGTTTTGTCTCTAAGGGCGTCCATTGGAAGATAAAATTGCCAAACTTATGACCGAAAAATACAAGGTAACGCATGATTCTTCAATTGGGTGCTAGCAGACGGGTTTGAGAATATTTTGAAATCAAGTTCATATTCAACATTTATTCGTGAATAACATATGTTAGAAGTCCCGGGCGAAGCCGAATTAAACCACCAGTAACCAATATAAAATTTGAACTCTTCTCCATGACAAATGCCACCAAACTATTTGAATAAATGTTTAGAATAATTAGTTTTTATGCCTTGTTTGATAACAGTCACCGTAGTCATATTATTTATTAGCTATTATTATTTAATTTGACATTGCCTAGATTCAGCATAATGAAATCTATAGCGTAATATTACGTAATTTTATCAAATGTTTTTTTCCGTTATTTATAGAAAATTAACTATTTAATTTAAATAATTTAATAAATTTGTTAACTGCATGACCAGAGTACTAAAATAAATCCTAAACTACTCATGTCGTGCACTTTAAAATAATTAATTGAGGTGTATCCACTAAAGTTCAAATTATTTGCCTGTTCTATTGTTCTATTTAGTTTTAGTTGACGCCTTAACAACAGAGATATACTTCATTCCCGGGTTAACATTAACTTGGAACAAAAAGCTATATTACAATTGTTTGTTTCTCTGCAATCGCGCTATGTCAACAAAAAATTTAATTATTCAGAAATAATTTCGTCAACCTTTTCCACATAAAAGATAATGAAAGGAAAACTGCTTTCCTAATATATTATTCATATATTCATTATGTACGTAAATATGCGGAATTTATATTCAGATGAGAAAATTTGTTTTATTAAAGGTGAGATATTAAATTTGTTATTTTAATTAATACAAAATAAACCGCGAAAGAGTGACTTATATTTTGTTATTCAAATATGTAAAGTAAAAATGTTGGATTTAGAAGCTACTTGCAACAATAATACTTTTTACACTACAATGAAACCTTTATTCTGTTGTGTGAACAAATATACTTTTTATTACATTAATTTTTAATGTGACTAAGTTAGGGTTCTATAAATTTCATGGAGCCGGTATCTGGTCTAAGTTAGTTGTGAACAACTTTAGTTGCGAATCTATAATCAAGATGATCATTAAAAGTACAGTGTTATAAAAGAGATGAAAGGGATTGGAACAACAATGATTAATAAAAGTCCAAAAAGTACTAAAGTATACGAGTTATAGTCTTATATTGACACTTTTGTTATACATTAATTGTGCCAAAGAATCGTTAATGCTGACAGATATTTAAATTGTATAAAATAAAAGACACTATATTTATATAATTATTAATTTGATAGCACGTCTGTAATGTTTTTTTTTTAACCCAACGGCAACTTTTCTACCTACAGGGTATTTTAAAACTGACCTATGATTTCATCTATAAATACATAATACAAATGAACCAAAATTCAAAACGTAACCGAGTTTATGTTTAAAAAGTAAACTGGAAAAACAAAAACTAGATGGTTTTTCTTGTTTATTTTACCATGTTTAGTAGAAAACCGTAGTTTTAATTTCCATGCAGTTTGAAACACTAATTTGGTCAAACAAATGATTAATAAAAAGAAACTTTACTTTATTTTTCAGGAAGTAGTGTCCCTCATTTGTTTGCACTTTTTTTAGCAATACACCTTAAATACCAATATTGTAAATGTGCTGTCAATTCGTTTATATATATATATATATATATATATATATATATATATATATATATATATTCCTTGTTTTTCTTAGTTTTTTTGTTTGGTTTTTTTTGTTTTTCTATTACTACGTTAGACCAGAATATGAAGAAAAAAGAAAATATTGCGATTCGGTGATACGACAGTAACCGCCAATTTGTTTTATTAACAATATCAAAACTAAGAACATAGTAAAGAAGTGGAAAATAAAACCAATATAACAATATAACAATTTCTGTAAAATCTGTGTACGTATATGGAATACATGAAAAACAGAAAACAAATATCATTTACAAAACCATTTTTGTATGGTTAAAAAGTACATTTAATCGAAAAAAGTTCATTGATTTGAAATAATGTATCAATTAAATTGATTTCCAAATTGATTATTGATATTTGTTACAGATAGAAATGTAAATAAATAAATGTTGTTGAATGAAAAAATATTGAAATTGTTGTTTCTAAGAATGAAAAGAAGAGACAGAAATTAAATTCAGTTCTTTATTTATATTATAAAAATTAATAATTGTGGTCAATGTTTTAAATTTTCCGATCGATTTACAAATTTTATAATGTACAATTATTATCGTTATAAATATAAATCTTCAATCAGTTTACGTTCTGTCTGTTTTCTTTGTAAATAAAACATTAAGTGTTGTTTTTTATAAAAAGGGTAAAGATGCATTGACCTTTCTATAACAGGGATGCGGGATAAGCTTATTCAGATAAGAGCTTTGACTACATTACAGTAAAGGCTTAAATAATTAGCAGCAATTTTGAACGTTAATAGGATATAAAGTTCATGTAAAGTACCCCTTCTCAGTTCTCCAATAAACTGCTTAGATACTAATATAATAACTCTTTAAAGTGTACATCCACTGTAATGGAGTTTTCATGTTCTCCATAAAATAAAAATATAGATAGATATTTGATGTATATATTGATTGGAAATATATTTAACCCTCTGTTGGGATTATAACTTAAAACAAAATAAAATTTGGTGAATTCTCTACTAAAAAATAATAATTTAATCTATGGCAATATCTTATTTATTTTAACTACTTTATTTTTTGAATACAAAAAATCAGCTAGTTCACACCAGTAGTTTTACTTTCTATTTTACACAGAAGATTTTTATTTTTTAAACGAGACAATATAAGTGGCCAATGTTGTTAACATTTATAATTTATAAAAAAAAAACATGAGACTGAATGTGTAATGCACTCAAGTTGATAACTATATTTTTACTTGAATCATACATCGATCTGATTATATTATAACTTTCAATGTAACTGGTGTTAAAACTAAACAATATATAAAATTTAATATATGTTCAAATAAATGTTAACAGAGATTTTTTCGTTGAAACATCTTAGTTAAATTTTGTCATAAGTCAGTAGCAAAAATATGTGTATAATTTCTATTACACAAATTATTTAAGAAATCCCTGTTGTTATAAAAATGTCATAATTTAACAAATAACAGTCCTGTAGGTATTTCTTCGTGCACAGTGTGTATATATGTTCTGACCTATTTTTTTTCTCATACTATAAAAATCTGTGAGCTTTTAAATACGTGATTTGAACACAATTGTGTGGGTTAGGATTTTGTTAATATTTTAACTGTTTCTTTCAACCTTCACATTTGTGTGTGTTAGTTATAAATTATATTTAGTATGCTTACATGACTATATTAAAATATATAGCCTATATGTTGCACACTTCACTAATAATAATCATCCTGAGTGTTTAAAAACGCTACAGTTGAATAGTGTTTTTCTTAGATAATAAATAACCAAATTATTATAAGTTAATTGACTTTCTAGCAAAAAATTATTATTATATTTTGTTTTAAGGAATAATATAATGAACGTAATTACAGCATAATTATCTAATTCTATTGACATAACTGAAATCCCTAACATAATGATCAAAACTCCTATATCTGCAATCTTAGTTTTCCTGGCCTTCTGGTATATGACTATTTTTTTAGGTTTGGGTACCGTCACATCACCTTCTTCTTCTTTAGTCTTTCATTTAATTGTGACACTAATGTCTTTAATAGCTCCATCCGAAACTTTAACAAGTCCAGAATATCCTTCATTGGTCATTTCACCCCCCTGCAAGTCTTCAGATATTACAACCAGCAGTTGACAACAGTGAGGTCAATAAAAAGTAATATAACTCTCAACGTCCATTTTGTTTCTCTTGAACCATGTTATTAAATTTCTATCCACTGGTTAAGAAGATAAATTGACCTTTATAATCAATAATAATAATGATTAACGAATTGCTATTTATATAGTAATGAAAAATACTAGTAGGCCTACTGTATACTGTATTGTAAAGATATTTTAAATGTAATGTTCCGAATGTAATGTTAAATGTAACTTTGTATTAATACGTTCGTTCTAATGAATTAGTTTCTCTCAATTATATAGAAAATAAATATATCAACAGTATTAGTAACGTAACATTTTCACGAATATAATATACAAGCTGAATTTTTTTTTCCAAAAGCTAAGAGTTTAAAAGACATCCTTAACATTTGTAACGTCGTATCATATCAATAAATAAATAAATATACATATAACGTGTCTATGATTTTAAATCGGCGTATTAGTCTTTTATGGTTTTGTAGTGAAAGTACCTGTTTATTGTCATTATAATAGTTACACAAGATGAGTATAAATCATGAAGGGCGACCAGAAAGTATGGTTTCTATTTTTTGACGAAGAAAATCATGAACGTTGATAAGTGAGGTATTAAACGAATAAAGCTATAAAGCTAGTGCACTATCAAAAAAACATAAGCGACATGAAAATTAAACAATAGCGAATTTTAAGTGATTGTGAGATATTTTCTCACAATATATAAACCCATCATAATTACAGTTTTTCGCCCATTTTAACTTTATTAAACATTAGAATGGGACTTAAATTTATAAAACCTAAAAGTCTTAAATAGTTTAGCAAAAACAAAACTAAGCCAAAATTAAAAATAATTGCAACGTATTGCTTGCTGGCAGTAAAGTGGAATTATCGTCCATAATTTCAAATACATTCTTTAAAACCTCCCTCTAATTCAATTCCTACAGCATTGTTTAATTACTATATATAATTTCAAAATGCTTACTGTCAACGGAATGTTAGTTTCTTAAGAACTTATTAAAATTATATTTTAGTACAGACCACATAGGCTTTTCGTAAGCTTGGAATTCCGTATCATATCTAAAATTAATACATATACAGTTTTAAGTTATTTTTGCATAGCCCTTTATATAACATCACTTTTCCTTTAGATATTAGATAAGTGAAACTTCAAATATAAAATGATATAATTTACAGCAATCTAAAATATATAGAAAAAACAAATAATGGTTTTAATTTGTTATTAGATATATAGTATTAATTAATAGAAATTGACACATAAATACAGCATTACAAATATAAAACAACTTTCCTACTGTTTACTTAGATGGTTTCAGTAATTTACTGTTACAAATTGTGGATATTTTATCTCGACTCTATTTTATCCCCGAAATGAGAAAACTTGGCTGCTTAATCTATTGGAAGAAACTTTATCTGTCTGATTACAAAATGTCCTTCTTCAATTTAATCTTCCGTATCAAATTTGTATTTACTGTTAAAGAAATACTCTTATCTTTTATTGAAAATTAAAAAATAAAACACTAAACTTTTAACAAAATATGGGTTTACTCTCGAAACAAAATTACACTAATCATACAAAATGTGTGTTTTATTTTTATTTTTTATTATCTAAAATAAAACAACTAGTGTTAGATATCTGTAGCATCATATTTTGAAAATAAGTATTATTTGGTAAATTATGTAGTCTATATTTCACTAATTTGTATCATGTTTTGGAAATATTTTTCAGAAAGTATTTTACACACTATTGGTAAAGCATCATTTTAATAAAACCACGAACATATTCTACGCTTCCAAAAAATATTTTAAACTCAAAATAGTCTTCAGAATTAAATAACTAATCCAAAAATATCTCTATTTATAAAACGTTTTAGAAGTTAAACATTCATTAAATATTAACATAAGGCTGAAAATTACAGATTATTTGGCAAGCTGTATAAGAATATTAAAAAATGTTGCATTAGTTTTTTTTGGTAAAAATGTAGGCTATGTTGCGCTTGACTTACTGTTTGGATTAATCATTAAAGTTTAAAATATGTAAAAATTAGCCACGATTAATTAATTATAATTATTGTAGCCATTATAGTCAGAAAGTGAATAATATTTAGGATTTGTATTTATCATTAGGCCTACATGATACTAAAATTATTGTACCATAATCTATATCTTCGTTGACAATATTGATGTAATTCACATATTTTTTTTCAGTTAAACAATTTATTATTATAATTTGTTCTTTGATATTTCAGGAACCTAACATTGTTAATGATTTTCAAATTTTAGTTACATTTAGATATGATTTTTAGAAAGTCTTTCACATTTATAGTCATTGTTTAATCTTTATTCATTCATGTACATTTCAATTTACTTTATATATGCAGGTACATGGTCTGCTATGTTCCAACATTTAAATAAATACTCAAGTTTAGCCATTTCAACTTTTCTTAGGCGTAACCTGTAGTAGAGGTTGTCCTAATGTTAAACGGTATATATTAAATTGCATAATTATAAATTTAATTAAACGGCCGTTCGTTGCTTGAGTATTATGCAAAACAAAAGAGGAGACATAAGATGGATACAGATGTGTATACTACAAAGATCTCATAATTAAAAACTTTTAAAAAGATATCTTTATATTTATACATCTAATTATCATATCCTTAATCCTGTAAGGTTTGTGAGGATCAGCTGTGTTTCCCAGTAGCTAAAAAGTTGCACGTGATGTATTGTTAACCTGGGTTGATATTTTGAGATTACTCCCCCATCAATTATCGTAATTTTGAGCAGATATGATCACCATATAAGGAAGAAATCAGCAGGTTTTATTAAGCTTCATTTTAGCAGCTAACTGACTTTTAAATTAGTGTTGTCCAATCATAGATATTACATTAACAGCCCAGGAGTTGGAGTTGGTAAAAACGTTCTTAAATGTAGGAATGTGAATCTGTTTAATAAGGTTCAAAACTATTATTAAAAATGACAGTCCTTGCAATGGTTTTGACAACGTTAGGGAAGTTAATTATTTATTACCTTACTTTTGGTTTCATGTTGATTGTACATTTTCAGGAATATTCAATCATATAATTTTATTAATAAATATTCTCTGTTAATTAAATTTGATTTGTTATTACAGACTTTTATCAATAATTGGCTTATCTCGAGTTTTTTAGTTTGATTAAATTTTATATATATATATATATATATATATATATATATATATATATATATATATATACATATAATTAATTATAATAATTATTAATTAAATATATATGTTTCATCTGAAACGTATTTCTAATTTTATAAATAACAATAGATAACCTTGTTTCCCCCATTAACTAGTTTCATCAAGTTCCTATTTCCTAAGTGATACTCCAAATGTAACCACGTGGTTATAGAAACGCACAAAACTTGGTTATATAAGTAAACTAAATATAGAAACTAATTTACAAACTTTATTGAATTAATAAGAAATATTGAATGACTGACAGATATATAATGGTATAATATGCATTATATTACTGGAGGAATATGTATTATGAACGACATCTATTATGAGCTAAGATGAGCAATGAATATGATACGATAAATCTAGTCCCTTCAGAATCATGTGAGGAGAAATATATTATATAGTTACAGTAATTATGAACAAACTCTAAAATTTAAATAAAAGAGAGAAAGAAGTTTAATGGGCAATGATTTTGTTTCGTGTTTATTTTTTATCTGAACTGTTCATTATAATTTCTGTCATTGGTTTAGTAGAGCAGATTTGTAATTCCTTTCCAAAATTATAAATACTTCATTTATACTATAAAAACCTTGATTAAGTTGTCCTCAGTCAGTGATGTAGATGTAGCTACAGCGCTGTTTTGCCGATCACAGTCGGCTTCATCAGACTAAACACTAACACATAAACACCGAAACAGACAAATTTCTAAAAGTGTTTGTGTTACGTGTTGTGTGTTTATGTGTTAGTGTTTAGCCTAACGAAGCCGACTTTGATCGGCGAAATAACTACGTCAATATAACTGATTGAGGACAACCTAATCAAGGTATTTATAGTATATTACTGAAACAGTCCAAGGCAAGAGTTTTCTAGTGATAAAGTGAATGCATTATATAACTTAAAAGTGTTGTTATTTCTGCTTGCTATACATGAAATTGAATTAGATAACATATTATTCTTAACTAAATTATAAGGTACACCTGTCATCATGGAGGGCCTTGTATCAGTTTGACTGCTCAATATTATGCTTAATTTTAATATAATCTAGGATTCTAGGTAACAGAATTAGTAAAACAAATCATTAAAACCCTAACATATTAGATGTGAGCACAATAGATTCTAGATATCTGAACACTGAAATAAATTGTTGTCTACAACCAGGTTATAAATGTCCAGAATTGTTAGTTATTATTCATATTTTAAAAATGTACATCCTGCTTGAATATATTCAATTTTGTGATTTGTGGTTTTATAAAAATCGTGAGGTTTATTTTAGTAATATTTGTTTGAGAGTATCGGTTTTAATTTTAATTTAAGTTCAATTTCCAAACTGTTTGAAAATTGAATGTTACTACATATAATGATTTAAAATTTAACCATGGTAGCGTAGCTTAATATGTAATTTCCATATTTAGTCGTGGGTATGAAAACATAAACATATTCTGTTTAGAAACATTGAATGTGTATGGAAATAGGTGTCATTGAATTAAGCCTTGCAGTTTGCTTAATAACTAGAACATACAGTCCAGTTAACTGTTATACTAAAGTTATAATAAATACTAGAGTTATTAGAAGTTTGGCTTTTAATGGATTACCTCTACCTTGTAATGAGTATACCCAACTATTTAATTTTTAAAGAAACTAAGCTCATATAAATAATCCCATAATAAAAGGAAAACTATCCATAGAATACGAAGTATAGAGAAAAAATATATTAGAACCCAAATTTCAAAAAACTACTTTGATTAGTTTATGAAGATTGATAATTTTCTTCGTCACAGTAAACTCCTCAACATTTTAATATAAATTTTGATATAACCTAATACTGTTTGATGATTACTTTTTAACAAAAATAGCATGAGAGCTGGTTACTTTTTAAAATATTCTCAATGTATTATGGTGTTTTAAAAAAAATGGAAAAACAATATTCTCTTTGAGACAAAAAGCATAACTAAAGAAAAGTTATTACTAGAGACAAGTTTTAAGGTTTAAGATAATAGATTAGGTTAATAATAGGTTATATGTTAAAGTATATAATGAACTTAAAGCATAAGATAAAATGAAGTTTAGAGTTCTTACAGAATACATGTGATATATAAATCATAAACTACAGTTATGGTTAAGCACCTGCTCCCTACAAAACCACTTACTTTATCATAATGTTTTAAAATACGATATAAACTTGAAGCTCTAAATTACTGTTCACTCAATTACGTTTTACATATCGCATTACATTCTCCTGGCAATTTAAACGGACTAAAACTATGCACAGCTGCTGTTTATTGCAGTTCTAATAAAAAGTTGAGAATCGACAAGAGTGATCGAATTAATTTATACACTTCTGGGTATCAACATCCAACCTTTTACCATCGTATTTCTTCTGATATATATTCTTTATGTGAATTGTGTTGTACTTAATTTGTAAACTCTTGAACCTTAAATATTTTTTTCTTTATGGTCTGTAAAAGACTATCAATACACACCTTTTTTACACTAGACACGCTTTATACTTGGCATTTTGATAAAAACATAATCACCTGACAGATACAAATCCCCAACGTCTTAAAAAAAATAGTTTTTATAATTATTGTGTATTATTTATTAGCCGAAACTAATGTCTTAGATTTATAATAATAATTATTATAATGCATATGAATTGAAAGTGATTTATATTGCGTTTTTTGAACGTGAAAGAAAACAATAAAAATAAAGTACCTATTTTGTGGTAAATTCATTGTTCCTTTTTATTTCTTTAAAGAATGATATTAATACAACCATATACTTCTAAATTATTGTTGTGTAAAACCCTGTTTCTTTCCATATAAAGATGAAACTATAAAAATGTTTCAATATTCATTAAAACAGCGTACAGAAAAACACACATTTTTAACTGTTTATGTGTGAGATCCTTTATAAACTGGTTTGTATATATTTTTGAAACATTTGATAACAATAAATATTTGATGCTTTATATATATTATTTCGAAAATTGATCGAATAAAGGAGTTGTGAACAATTTTTAAATGTATAATTAATCTCAATAGACTTTATTTCTTAAAACAGTTTCTTTATATACACATTCTGTTTTAATATGTACTAAACGTATAAATACATATGTTACCATATATTAACAATCAAATCTATTAATATTTTAATAATTCCTAGAAAATAACATTCCTTGCGTGAGAATTTTATTGTTTTAAATCGTGACTATATAATACGTTATACAAACACTTGGTTAACTTTCTTCTAGAGGAATAAAAGGAAAATATTTATAAATTGAAAATAAAGTTATTCTTGCGTATATTTTAAGAAAACTATCACGTTGTACAAGCATGGTAACAGTTTAAAGCCTAGTTAACATGACAGCGTAATAAGTTATGTCTGGTATAAAGCAACTGAAATTAATTTTTCATTTAGATATTATGTGTCAAAACTAACGTAGGGGACATGATATACTGAAAATTTAATCAAATCATCTTATAGGACATTATATTACTGTTGTAAGAAAATATTAACCTATTTGACTACCAAACTTACTATTTTTAATTAAAATACACTTGAATTAAAGAAACTAAAACATAAATGTTGTTTACTACTAAAAAAAATAATAATATTTAAGTCCGAAATATAAATAGCAACTATGAATAATTCGTCTGTTGAGAAACAAGGACAAGATTTTCCTTTTGACTCGGTATTGTTCAGTAAATATATTGAGTTAAACATTGCTCACTTTTCATCACTTGTAATTATCTAAAACACATGAAAAGAATATCCTGAATCCAACCAGAAATAAATAAATAATAAATATGGTGTTCTTAAACGTAATGGTTTTTAATTACTGCTGTGAAGGTTTATTTTGTCAATTATTTCTAAAACGTAATTGATTTCCTAGTGCTTTTGTTTGTTAGCGATCAAACTTCTCTGAAAATTTCTAAATACGAATCAACTGATTTTTAAAAAATCGACATGTATTGCTTATTATTAATCAATTTTACTCCAAACTTTGTATATAATAAATCTATGCAATAACTTCCTGTATTTTATATAATTTTTTTTTTTTAGTTAAAGTTTCTGACTCGATAATCGTTTCAAAGTTACTTAACCATTTCTCCCGATTCATTTTCGTCAAAAAGATAGTAACTAATACATTTATTTAAGATATAGAGACTTGGATAAAAAAATTAAACACTTTAGAGGCAATTTTAGGAGTTTTATCGTTTATGCGATCGTTTTTAAACCAGCAGCCGGAATATTTTACGAATATTGACATCTTGAAACAATTTCTTTGAATTTTTAACGCCACTAATATCGGTCTAAAAGTTCACAATTAGGTTTTAACTTGACATCCATGGGACTGCGTTCAAGTGTATGTACTAAAAGCAAAAAAAATTCACAAATAAATCATAGTTTAGGAGTATAATCCCAGATTACAGAAATTCCTAAAAATGAAATTTCAAATAAATTGGGTCAACGTTTTGATATCAGAAAGAAGAATGTAATCCGCGTTTAATGGCACAATTATATGAAATGAGTTATTTTGTCCATTATTTTGTATAAATTAGATTCACGGTGAGTACACAATAAAATTCATTGTAACTGAAAAGTTTCCCCCATTTTATAATTTCTGAATTAGAACATTGTGGTTTTAAAATTAGTTATAGTATAGTATAAAATATCGGATTCACAGAAAGAACGGCATCTAAAAACAATGTAATTCCCCATTATTAAATCATGTCTACTGCCTGCTACAATATTTCCTCATACTGTTATTTAATTGTTGTAGTTTATACTTACTGCAAGTCGTGCACGGACTAAGATATTGGTAATATGATTTACACGAGAGAAGGGGAATTGTTGTAGGATAAACAGAAAATATATCCCGGGAGATTTGTTGTAATAAGGTAGAGTAGAGATGAAGAAAATAATGGCATTGCAAAGAGTAAATGGATAATATGTGTCATGTATATACTTCATATTGAACTGCAGTAAAATATAACAAAAAGAAAGAAAAGATCATAACAAACCTGTATCTAAACAAAAAATGCTAATAGTGTAAAGACGTAATGATCATTCTTGACCGCGAAAATTTAACAAAAATTAAATCGCATTGAATACTTCTGACACAGAATGTAAAAGGAAGATAAATATAAATTTACTTTCTTTAGGGATTTGTAACCTTATAAGGGGATTTTTTTTTAAATTGAATTAATAACTTTTACAATTAATTTATGCTAACGACCGAAGGTACATAAAAAAAAACTCACGAAAATATACAGAAGGTCTGTATGGATATATAGTTGTATCATTACTTTCAGTCACCAAATATAAACTAATTGTATACCGGAGCATTGTACGATACAATATGAAGAAATCCATTATTTGACCAATTTAAAGCTATTGTATTTGAAGGAAAGTTTTTTCTTAAATGAAATGTTAGTCTGTTTGTGCTTGTGACATTCAGTTCAGCATATAGTTTGCTTTTACTTATATATTTAGACAAAACTACAAATTCCTTTCAGGTTGATGACTTACAATATTCAGATTAATATTGTCCACAGACCTTCTGTAATTTGATAAATTCTGTCATTGTAATTTTAATATAGCAACAAAATTATAACGTCGTCGATAATAATCATTAAAATATGATTCATTCCCAATAAAATATAAAAAACTTCTATTTTTTTATGTGTGGTGTATTTCATAAAGTATTATTGTACCCAACATGCAAGTTATTCAAAATATAACTACATCTATTATTAAATATTAATTTACCTAGTTCTGACTGATAGAAAATTTACATTTTTGCACCATTACGACTGTTCCAATAATATAGGCATTGTAATTTTGCATACCAACATAATTATAATAGTTTCAATTAAAATAAATAGCATGTATATCTGCTTCCCGGTTTGAAAATTAGGAGGGTGTTTTGAACTGAAAAGGCAAGTCAAATATATTTCTCTGAATAATAATATATTGGCTCTGGTTTATGTGTTTCCCGATCTAAAATATTACTAATCATCATCTAAAAGTTCATATTTAGTGTCATACACAGGTATATATAGAGTTTCGTCTACTTTTTAACTCTAATAACGTTTAAGAATCATTATACCATCATTTCTACAAATAAATACAAAAATATTTCGTAACTAAAAGGAAACAACTGATAGGTGTAAACTATGCTCCTATAACAATGTGATGATGTTCAATGCTTCTCCAATGACTCCAATGCTTCTCCTGTAAAAAGTTTTAATAACTTTTTATTTCCAATTTAAAGAACTTTTATTCAATTGAGTAAAAACTTTCTAAATAAATTTACAAATGTCTTGAAATTATAATTATAATTCCACTATTGTGTGTGATTATCAGTCCTCATACTTATCAGTGACATATTTATTTGCCTAAACGTCATTCTTTAATTTTATGTTCTTCTGACATAGTATTACTACTCTACATAAAGCAATAACCTGTTTCATTTTGTGTAAACTCCATTAATACCGTTGATACAATTTTAAATCAAAAACAATTAATTTAAGTGAATACCATGTTTCATTGTTGCTTAAATTATATACTTTTTTTCATTTTTTAAGGAGAATTTTCTTTCTTTTTATTATTAATAGTTGCAATTCAAAAGGGTTAAATCAACAATTTTTTGTCCTTAAGGCAGTTATTATGTTCATTTCCATTACAGTAGAGTCAATAACCATGTTCTCATGTTCTATTCTAACGCACACTACCGCATATTAATATCAAACAACTTATTAGAGGTATAGGAGAGATACTCGTGCATTGACATGTAGACATGACGGTTTATAATTAAACAAGATATTAGTATGTAATTCGTGTTCATTAAAATCTAATAACTTCTCAACAAATCACTTTCTTTCTAGGACGATCCATCTCATTACGTAGATATCAAATTATATATATAACCATTCAACATATAACTACGTCTATTATTAAATAAGAGGTTGAGAGACATTTTTAATTTTACACTATTAGGACATTTACAGTAATAGTAGT
The DNA here is from genome assembly GCA_963513935.1 of Aphrophora alni. Lineage (NCBI taxonomy): Eukaryota > Metazoa > Arthropoda > Insecta > Hemiptera > Aphrophoridae > Aphrophora > Aphrophora alni. The sequence continues at coordinate 121,006,332 of OY740767.1, read as the reverse complement.
TTGTCGAGTTAGTAATCATTATAATTACTGAGAAAGGAAATTCCGAAATAAAATTCACTTTTTGTCAGACAATTTGAAGATAAATTAGTTACGAGTCACAAAATGAGTTTAGAGAAAAAAGGAAACAGGAAATCGACTTTCTAAAATCAATGGGAAGCGGTGATCACAAAGTGCATTTCTTCAGAGAAATGCTAACAACGCAATTCGGTTATCCAGTAACAAAACAAATCATTATTTGGTTTCGATACTATTGATTTATTATTAGTATTGAACAATTATAGTGGCGATTATTCTCTTTCTAACAACGTCTTATGATACTAACATATCATCACTTCTACTAAAAATATTCCTAGATTGGTGTTAAGTAATAACGAACACTTCTTTTTTATAAACATAGAGTCAATTTATTTACAAAACAGGGGTTTGTCCAAATTCCAAAAACCGAAAAATTCTATTCTGATATCCATCGAGTTCAATGAAAAGAACAACATTAATGTAATTGTAAATCCTACCATTTGCAGCTGAGTGTGTAAATAATTTGAATCTTATCTAGCACAATCATTTTCGACGATAGAGGAGTTAAAGTTTAATAAACTAATACCAAGATCTGTTGTTTGAATGTAATGAGGTGTTATGACTCGTTGCACAATGATATACTATTACAATACACAGACTGGTAAATAAGATAAATATATTAATTAAGAAACATTCATATTTATGTTTAATTTAAATTTTACAACATGACTATAGCTCAAAATTCGATAATAAAGTACAACTATCAAGTTTTAAAATATTTGAAAAGAGTTGAAGAATTGTAAATTTCTTTGTTGTTAAAATGAATGTTAAATGAATGTGAGAATATTTTTAAAAAATACATTTTTTTTAGATAGTCAAATTGTAATAAGTTTCAATATTGCAAGATATATTATCGAACATTTAAATCCATATAATTTAATTATTGTAAATAACGATTTAATTTACAAAGAAAAATAGTTTTACAAAAAATCATAAAACTTGAATATAATAAGAATATTAAAATATTGAATTTAAGGTTAGATATATTCATTTTTAATTATGTGGTATCTCATTTTAGTTGATGCATTTCAATATCAAAATTCTGGCTTATTATGTTCCCGGTTTTTACTATATTTAAAAACTAACCTAATTACATTACAAAAAGTGTAACCTTTAAGTCATTTAAAAGAAGTTAAAAAAATTAGTAATGGACAAAGTAAATTAGAAGTGGTTTATTTAAATGAATAAAAATAAATGTTACAAAAATTGCAAAACTTAAATTTAAACGTTTTGAACATGTTAGATCTTCTATACTAAAAGTGTGTACAATTTTAAATAATTTTTGTTTAATATAAATTAGCGGAATAAATTATAATAATGTAATCAATACATCATTTAAAACACAACGTTTATATCATTATTTCTTTTAAAACCTATGAAATAAGATAACACAGTATCTGATTGCAAAATAATAATGACTTGTACAATATACAATTATTACAACTTCATATTTTATTACACAACTTTATTATTATTATCCACATAACAACTTATTACTCAAAGCTACATAGAAACTATCCCCCTAACAAAGTTATTCGATTTCGTCATTGGTTGTTATAATACAATATAAACTATTTCTATGTTTTGCTCGATTGTATTAGGACGAAGGGTTTTAGTTATATTGGTAAATAGTTGCTTGTTCAAACAGAAACCTCAGAGATCTGTAATAAAGGTAGTCATAAATTTTAAGTAAAACTATTCTGCAACAGTATAACTTCTGTTGCAGAATAGTTTTACTAGTTCCATACTTCTGACATTTATGGAGAAACGTTTCTGCTCAATTCACCATTACATTTTTATGTTTTACACATAAATTTAGTCAATATGTTATATAATTCTACTTAATTAACTGGGGAATATAATAAAAAAATAATCATTTTCAATCTTGGTAATACGTGTAATAGAACTTAGAAAAAATATTGAAGAATAAACACAAATCTGATTTCGCACGGTAAAATGATATTAATGTAAGTAAATCTACATACTGTTAGAGTATCACAAAATATCTCGAAAGAATTTTGTTATCGTTCATGTTTTAACCGTTTTCTAAAATAAAAGGAAGTATTGAGCAATATTTCTTCAACAAATAATCCCAATGTATTATTGAGAGTACATTGAGTACATTGAGTATTGAGTAATACATTACTCTAAATACTTGACCTTAAAATAAAATTTTTTAATATTTTTGTCAGTTTGGAGTGAATTTGAGCTAAATTGTATAGTATAGTCAGAACAAATATTACAAATCTCTCCATATGCATTGCTCTTAGTGTTCTAGTTATATATTTTGAAAATTATGTTATAAATAATAATAATAATTTTATTCTCAAAGAAACATACAGATTTAGTAGATTGTTTAGTAAAATTATAACTTTTTTTTAATTATATTTAGTTATTATTTTTCTTTTTAAGGAAATTAGGGTTACCTGAATTGAGAATCTCCACAAACATAATAACAATTTGAGATCGAGGCAACAAAACGTCAATTGATATATTAAACTGATAATTATATATATATATATATATATATATATATATAACATTATTTAACCTATAGACATAAAAAAGAAAGCTTTCAAATTAAATTCTCCACTATCTACTACCAAATTACTTATTATAAATAATATCAGCAATAATTCAAAGTTATCTTAAACACTATTCTCTCTTTACTCAGAAATTTAAATAACATTTAAAAATACTTTTCCAAAATCAATTCGTATTCAGTAAGCTGTCATGTAGTTTCAAACGAGTCTTTGTAATTTTCAATTTTGTCTTCTAATCTCGTTTTCCTTCTTCAAACTATTGTATCGGAACTTTTATCAGAGCTTGGCTGATCTTTATTGCTATTCTCTTCATATATTATTTACCATAATTTATTGTATAAAGAGAAAATTATAAATTTAACGTAATTAAAATTACAGAAATGACTTATTTAATAGGTATATGTAGTTAAAATAAGTTAGGCCATATAAGTGTGAAATTCCTTCATCGTTTACAATTGCAACCTGCGGGTAGCGTAGAGAATTATACGCGGCTCAAATACAAGACAAAAGGTTTGGTGCGAACAAAGGATGTGGATACACAAAGGAGTTTGGGCACAGATCTCCCTTGCGGGAAGGGCATGATGGCGGCAAGAAATTATAAAGGAATATATCAGATCCTAACTCGACTACATCTCTGTATCTGTATTCCAGTAAACTCTTTTATAAAGTTCTGCATCAACTTAAAATACAAGTATTCATCCAATACTAAATTGTAAACAAAAACTTTTTTCAAACAAATATATTAACCACATTTGTTTCACTCATTTTGAGGGAATATGTTCGGAAACAATTATCTTTAAATTTGAGTTTATATTTATTTTGTAAACTATACGCCCAAACACTTGATACATGAAAATTAGTTTATAGATCAAGTTTTATGATTTAAATATACAAAAAAATATATATAGTAAAAATTAAATTTTAACATTATACACTAAATTTATTTCCACAAATTACTTATTTATTGTTTTATTATTATACATTTTTCGGACATTTGCCATCATTTGTGTGTTAAAAATCAAAACTCGACGTTTCGGGAATAAGAATCAATTCCCGTTATCAAGTGACTAAAAACTAAAGAAACATGAAACTAGAAACTAAGCATATGTAAGAAGTAAAATTAAATAAGAATACCACCAACCTTAATATCTAAGCATGCATCTCAGAGCTAAAACTGAGAAGTCAAAAAACACAATCACGGTAACACTCAATCAGTTGTGTTATCTTACGCGCTACCACATTTTAAACCAATAATTATCAATATCTTTTCTATTTTGTTTTCCTTGTAAAACCACTCCTTTTCAACAAACATGTATCTCAAATAGTTTCTGAATTTCAGATATTTATTAGTAGTACTTATGGAACATATTTCCCTTTATTAGTAACAAATGTTGATGTTAGTCAGAATTCAATTTAAATAGTTTTCAATATTGTAATTCAGAAAGTAAATTTAAATAATGAAACGTAAAGCTGAAATCGGGATGAGAGGGGAAATGAGGCCAAAAGACGGAGAGAAGTTAAGGAGAAATCCAATTTAAATTAAGTTTGAAACTAGAGGTAACTTTATAAGCTATTAACTAAATAGATTATAAGATGTTTCAAACTTGACACATAAACTTAATATTGAGTGTTCAAATAGGGGGTTTAAAAAGTATCCAACTTTATTTCAAAATTATTGGGCGCAAAGGAATAACTACATCCTATGTTACATCTTTCAATTATTGTAAAAAAAAATGTATACATCCAATTTATACATTACCTTGGCACCATACTCTACAAGGAGCTGGAATGCGATATCGGACAGTAGCCCCAAGCGAATAGACTGAACTTGCCCAGAAGGCCATAGGCATTTCTTTTTCTTTTTTTCTGTCCAATGAATTTACATAATAAATTCATGTCTTATAATAGTCTTATATTTTATTCATAATGACGTTATTACAATTTTGAAAAATAAATATAGATAAAAGTTAGTTAGATATGTCATTTCTAATAAATCACAGTAGAATATTCAGTCATGTGACCATTATTTATTGTATTGTTAGTGGTTGGTGCATAAACTCATGTTTGTAGGTAATATCCCTGAACGTTATAAATCGTGATATAGTCGTAGATAACAGATGGTAATAGGCCTATCTGCTTTTAAAACTAGGGCATGAAATATGAAGCGGTTGGTACACAAATTATGAAATATTTAACTGATTTCAGAAACACCAGAATATATCTCAATTAGTTCGAACATGTTCCGTTTCAATTGTACACTACTCTATATTATACACAATCACTATTTTATATTGAACGTAACATGCATTGATTAAATACATTATTTCTAATTACAGTAGTATTTAGTTTACAAGTATCAAGTGTTTATAAAAGAATGTTTATATATTAAGTACTTGAAGAATACACGTAATAATCATAAAAATATTTCTGTACCCTGTATATTGTAGGTACTTAGTGTAATTTGACTGCTATATATATTTAATAAATATTTTAGTCTTATTTCAACAAAATTATAAAGCCAGAACATTTTAGAAACCCCGATAACGAGTAATTATTGTTGAGTTTAATTACGGGACGATTAAAAAAAACTATTTACTACCATTATGAATTTAACAACGACACCGGTGAACTCAACAATGAAAACTGAAAATTTAACGTTTTATTTAGTATGTAAATTAATTTTAATGAAGGAAACCAATTTAAATTATAAAACAGAAAATTTTATTTTAGAAATTAATCTTATATAGAAGTGTAAATAAGGAAACATATTTTTAATGGTTAAATAGTATCTGGTTGCGCATTTATTGATTTTATTAGTTTATCTAGGTATTATATAAGATAAATTAATATTCTACTGAAATGACTTTCATTGAACTGCCAGATTATGTGGCGATACATAAAATGATGAGAAAATAAAAAATTAAAGTTTTAAGACATTCTGTATATTTATTAAGGCTCTGGTACAAACCTGTGAGCATTAAATGAGTGATTAAATGTATTTCTATCTAGTTCAAAACATTAAAAAAATACCCTTTTCAATGTTTTTTTTTCCACACAGTGTATCAAAAACATTAAGTGATAATCAAATATAATCTTAAATTATATTGGATCACTAATTCAATGAGTAATTTAGTTACAATTTAATTTATTTACTTACAAAATATAAATTTTAATTTAAGTCATAAAATGCAGTATCAAGACGTATGGTTGTGGTAGGTGACAGCATAATAGAGGAAGTTGATTCTATAAAATATCTAGGTTTAGTTATTGATAACAGACTTACCTGGAAATTTCATATAGAGGAAGTATGCAAAAAACTATATTCTGGTATAATCATAATAAGGAAGCTCGGACATTTTTGCAGCCTTTCCACATTTTAACAGTCAATTATGTACTGTACATTCACATCTGAGTTATGTGATCATACTATGAGGTGATTCATCAATTCGGATGGTGGAACGGCTTTTTGTTTTACAAAAAAGAGGAGTACGACTGGTGGCAAACATAATTAGAAAAGAAATATGCTTTCTATAGGTGGGGTTATTGACACTTCCAAGAACGTACGTTTTGAAAATACTTTTAATTGTATTTAAATGTCACCCAATTCTGAATAAGGATGTACATGAGTATGGTATCCGATTCAGAACCCACTTACGTTTAGTGACACATTGGCTAAGTATTTAAAAAAGTTACTATCAGAAAGTAACTTGTTTTGATCAATAAACTCCCAGAACTACTAAAAATTATTCAAATTATAATGAGTTTATTAAAATCCTAAGACAACTTTTGTCTCTGTGGATGAGTTTCCCTGCCAAAGGGTGTGTGTAGATGAAGACATTTTCAGCTATTATTGGGGACTTTGTTGATATTGATTTATTATTTATTGTATGTTATGTATAATTAGTGTTGTTTGTTGTTATTCAAATGAAATTTGTTGTCTTTGTACGTCTTTTACAGAGAATAACTATATATTTATTTTAATGATATTTTAGCCGTTTTTATATTATTTTAGTACCTAGTAATATATGTTTGGATACTTGTTATACTAAAATATTTTGTCAATAACAACAAAAATAAATGAAATGAGTGAATTAGATAGTCACTTTTTTTACGGCAGTACAACTCTCTTTGAGTTTTGGTCTCCTTAATCTGGGTCAAGAGACAACATAGTTCTCAGTTTTGTACAATCGATTCTAGCAGCAATCTACAACGTCATTGTTTCTGATGTATCTTCTTAATCTTCATGGGTCTCCTATTTTACATAGTAGTTAGAACATTGTTTGGCAAGCAATAATAGCTAGGTTAAATTCCAGCGGAAACCGAAGAATAGTCTCTTCACAATAGATCCGTTTGAGGCCGTGTGGAAAGTAGCGTTGTGGTTTCTCAACCCTAATAAGAAAACCCCAATTGACTCGTCTCAAAGATCTGTTTAATAACTAACTCTTGTTTCATTCTCTAACATATCTCTAATCAAAATATTTCATTGTGTCGAATAAAAAAACAGACGTTGTTCTTCACAACTAGAATTAAAAATTTGACAACGTCCATTTAAATAAAATAAGGTAAAAACATTTTTACTTCTTCTAAATATGTTTTGTGTATTATTTTAATACACATGAAAACATAAATGTTGAATTTTAATCATTAATAACGTAGAAAGAGGTAAATACTCACCTTTATTGCAATTGTGATTATTACTTACAACGTAAATGAAATAAGTATGTTAACACAACTCATATTATTGTAAAGCAAACTCCTGATAAATAACAAAAAAGGAAATATTGGTCATTTTACGAGATATTCAAAATCTGCATTTTAGAATTTCAATATTATATTTTAAACTATTTGACTAAAGCATTGAAATAATTTAGGTAACAATTGTCTGTTAAGTGCGGACAGAAGTAAATTGTTTGATTTCAACTGGCGAAAGAGTGTTATAAAAATAAACGCGGACAATTACACACTATATTAGCTATAGACGATGAGCAGCTGCCTACATCAAATTCAATTAACGGTTGAATAATTTGTAAATTAAATCTGAATTAATCTATATTCAGAGATTAATTGACAGGAAACATGACGTATAAAGGGTCAAAGCATAAATTCAATTACATGGTAAAAAATAGGACTCTCAATTAGCCCATGTTTGCGCCTTTGATCTGTACACATAAATTAGCATTTTTCGTTGAATAATACTACCAGCATAATTTACAATTTAAATCAAATATTTCATGTCAGGTTACCGCTTATTTGGCGCTGAAATAAATCCCAGCATTTCCAAAAATTATTTCAGTAATTATTTAGAATTCAACGATCGTGTAAAACTTAAGGAAACGGCTGCGATTTTTTTTTTTTTTTTTTTTTTTTTTTATCTTGCGAAGGATACATCAAAATGTGATAAGAAGTGTTCCGTGAGGACACTTTGAATATTCAGAAGCTAAAAGCGTTAATAATCCCTGATTTGTTGAGGTAAGTCTATAACACAAGTAGGCTTGGTAAAGTGTAATAGTAATTTACTGTTTCTCTGGTTGAAGTAAGTAAAATGACGCATGTGACCTAACTTCCGCGACGTAATGTCCAGCCAAATACAGAATTGAATGGTAGCGACTTAAAAAAGTGACTTCCCAACTGCAATTCTTCCTCTTAGTTTTTATTGTTGTACAACAATACCTAAACGATCTATGGTAGATTTTTTAACTTTCTGTTTTTCAAACGTGTGAGATAAAATAAATCATACATAGTCCATTGGTGTGGCAAGATTCACCAATTTTTAACAATGGTGGCGGGAAAGAAACTTTAAACATATATACAAACTGCTAATCCTTGTTTTTTATTATAACTTCCTTATTAAAACATCATCTTGAGGACAATGTATTGTTGTGTCTATTATTTCATTTGTTGATTATTAAGCAGTCATGTGACTAAAGTTTCAAAATCATGTTGTTGACGTTTCAGCAAAGTGTTTTTAAAGCCGCTTTGTACCATCTTTATTTCTAAAAGAGTATGAGAAAAAAAACAATCATAAATTATATATGGGTATATAAGAAATCAACACATCATAGCTTTGACGGTTTGTAGCTTTGACGAAATTTGTTTTCTTGCCCCTTTAAAGTATGTCCTGATATAATACCCCAGTCATATTGCGTGTACCTCAACAAAAAACCAATTTGCAAAATTTATATCCCATCCCGATTAACAAATTAACAATTACAATATGTACTTGACTTTAAGGAATATTACGATAGGTTCCAAACCCGAGAGCCCCAACTGATTCTACACATTTTACATTTAGTCTAAAACCGCATCTACACTATACCGAACTGTGTTGATCTAACAAGTGTAGACATGTCAATTGGCTTTTTAGAACCGAATACATCCAGAATCAAGTAGATGCAAATCAAAGGAAGACGAACCGACAGCAGTGGTGTGGGCGTGTCGACTGTACAATAAACTTTTTTCAGTCATCCATCAAGCAGTGCATATCTGTTTTTTTCCCTCAGTTCATTCATTTTTGGTTTTAAGTCGTCATTCTAATTTAGATATATTTTATTTTATTTTACAGAAGATGAATAGCTGAAGTGATGAACAATCGGAAATTCTTTTAAACCTTTGGCGGTAAATATTAAATATAGATATCTCTTTTTTTTCTTCTTTTTTTTTAGTTAATGTCTTTTTTTTTAATGACATGTTTGTTGGAAAAAGCCAATTATTGTTTTTACTTAAGTTTTTAGTTTTTATCTAAGAGTTTTCATTTTTCCGCTCTAGCAATATCTATTTTTAAAAAAAATTATGACTACTGTATTTAGAAATAGAGACGTAAAATAAACTAAATAAGGACAGAGCGTTAAACCCCCCCCCCCCACCCTCCCCAAAAAAATCTAAAATTGACTTTTCAAAGAAAAACATAAAAATACAACCTTTTTTATTTTTTGATAGGAAGGGTTTCCACAAAACAAAATCCACTTTTGAGGAGATATCTATATTCTTATTTATGGCCACTTATTATAGGCCCAATCATACTCAACAGATTTTTTAAATCTGATATTTTATCCTGAAAAGTTTCTAAAAACAGCATCATATCCAGTTCAAATCATCAACCTCATCTAGTAGTAAATCGTCCATAGATTCTGTAGTGCTTTCTCTACCTCAAACAAGACTGTTCGTACCCCCCGAGGGCGACGATGAAAACTATTTTGGCCTGAAGCAGTAACTCCAATGATGATTGCATCAGCAGCCGCTAAAACATCATTTCTTTCATCACTCACCCAAGTACCTATAATTCACTACCTACGTCAATCTTCACCGTTCTAGTTGTCCAGACATACTAAGGATATGTGGACGAGTCGAAACCCCAACGTGTCTAATAGAGTTTGTCGATGGACTTTGTTGATTGGTATAGTGTAGACACAGCTTTGGTTATATTATTTTCTTTCATCTTTCTTGTTAGTGTTTTCTTGCCCAAATCTTGTTTTATTTCAACACTGACACTGTTAGAGTATTCGAGGATTAAAGGTATTTATTTTTCATAAGAACATGATGGACCAAGAGCCTTTAAAAAACACTAGTACAATAGAAATATGATCAACAGATTAATTATTTTAATAGATTTATGTCCTCACAAAATATTCCGTTGTCATTACTCAAGTTAAAACTATGTTTTCTAAATTCCCGTACTTTATAAAAATGACAACGAGAAAAAACAAACAGTGAGAACAAAATATACAAAGTAATCAAATTTTTATTCCTAGATAAGCACAAACTCAACAAGGTAATACATCCTTTTCTTAACTAAAATAAAACTCATGAGTTATATGATAAATTGTACATCTAAACTGCAAGCAGCTTCTGTATATTAAGTAGGAGACGGCACATGGAAAATTCATTATAAACTTTCAACCATGAAATAGCCTGTTATGCACAGCTGTTGGGTTTATTTCAATATGAAGTGTTGAATATTTTAATATCCAGTAAAATAAAAAGAGGTCAAAGTTGATATAACTTCACATTGTACGCCATAAAATTTAAACTTATTCATAATTTACAAATTCAGTTTGTGTTCACACAATGTCGTAAAATATAGCAAAAACTCATAGATTCCCATAGCAATGCAAAAGAGAGTTTACTGTTAAAAATCAGAATGATATATTCCAAAATAATATCTATATAAAACCGACCGCTATTGTTATTACAATACTTTTTGATTCCCAATATCTACAGTCTCAAAAAAAAAGGCAGCTTGTAATTCCGTGATCCATAGATTAATCACTATACCTCATGATCCCCACGATCACCAGGAAGAATTAAAAACCTTTAGGCACATCCCCATGAATAACGAAAGCTTCACATGAAATACAGAAACAAATCCAAAAAAAACATTAAACGGAGAGAGCACAATCAATCTTTGTGTCAACGGAATATGTTAGCAATCTTCCTAAAGTTACCTCAACCTTCCAAAAATTAAATATAACAATAGCTCTTCCAACCAATATTACAATTATTGAAAATTATTTCACCTCGATAGAAGAACTAACAGGTGTGTACGAGCTAACGTGACAAATTCTACATAAGCCAAACTGGAAGAGCGTTTGAAGTGCGATTTAAAGAATACTTACCAAAAAAGACAATTTCTGATTACAAATCAAATTGTGCGCGCCATATAATAGATGAAAACCTATTAATCCTATTCAAATTGCACAAAAAACGCTGTGGAAGAATTCGAAATTTGCAAGAGGTTTAAAATGAAAAATGAAAACATGAACATCAATTATTAAATGACCAACTAATCGATGAGAATAACTAAATGGCACAGCTTTAAGGGTCCAAGAAATCAGCGGTAAACAGAAGTTCTATTTGCCTACAGATAATAAACAAACAGTTGCCGTCCGATAGCCAAAGGACGCAGACCTAAAATATTGGTAACCTATGTACGAGTAAAATAAATGTGTTGTTTGTGTTTTTATGTCATTTTGTTTAATGTTTTGACGACCACATTTGAATTTGAATTTATCTGTATTTATCATATTGAATGGGATAGTAGTTCCGAAACGCGTCATATTTAAAAGATAAAAAGAGGTCAAGTAACGGATTTAGTTACTTTATTCTATTCAATTAGTGACCTGGATACTAAAACAATGAAATGATTATTAAATTAATATCAATGAAAATAATAGCTGATATATTAACAAATTCTAATTATATATGTATATAACGAAATGTTCATTTCGTGTATTCGACAAAAAACAACGAAACCACAATCATTTAAAGTTTCAACTTATTTTTGAAAGAATCGATATGTACACACATATTAATTTTATATTTATTGATATTCCTCAAAACTACAACTTTTTGATATAGATTACGTCTGGTATAACTATCCACTATTCATTGATTTTTGCATAATGTGTGATTTCAATATAATTTCCAATTAATTTAAATTTAAAATGGTAGATAGCAATGAATAAAGTATCAATTAAACTAGCTCAATGGAAAAACATCAAATGTTTTATCATATCGAATTTACAACTTTTGGTTTATAAATATTCTATATAACTAAAGTACAATGCATTAGCTGATTGCTCTTATAAGATGGGTTTAGTACTCAGTTCCTCGCGTATGAATCATAAAACAAAAGCTGAGTTTGTTCCGACAAGTCTGGTCGTTGACATCTTGAACCAAAAATATTGATATAAAACTTTAATCAAATTATGTAGAACACAGCATTCTTCTTGGCAGAACGATGTGCTGTAAAAAATTTTCAAATGAAGGAAACGTAAATTTCCACAAATAACATACTATTTTTCACAAGACGTCTTTTTAACGATTAAGACATTATCTTCAGTTATTTTAACTTAGGTTATAAAAATATATTGAAATTGACGAAGAAACTAATTATTGTTAGTGAAATAATAGTAATCTTTTTTAGCAATGTTCAGCAGTAAAACAATCAACAATACAAGTTATTGTTTTGAACAAATGTTTTACCAATATTTTCAACAAACTAAGTTCATGTAGTGGCCTCATACACTATTGCCTTGTTCTTTGTATTTTTACTAAATACTGATGTAAAATACCAATCCAAACAACATTAGTTAACTACATACATGTTAAGTACAACATCTGGTATTTGACAGTTAATTTACCTTATTTATTGTTCGGTCGGCTGCGGTTTTGTCAATTTCTAGCCAATAAAACTTAATTTTATAGTGTTATTTTTCTTTTTTTTATGTGTATTTCATGTTTAATTTAGATTTATTATACATTCATTTATAAGTTTTACACATAATAAAGCCCCTAACAGGTTTATAACCTCAGGGCAGTTTTTTTATTTATTTGAAATTTGTGGTTTTATATATATTTCTTTTTAATAAATTTCTATTTCAATTTCAAATAAATAAATTACCTATTTCCACAGCTCACAGTTCTCAGCCCTGTCCTTTGTTTTATTTACGTGATCATCGTTTGCCTCTTCTTTCAGACATTAATAATCCTTGCACTTGATGCCCGTAGATGTATATAACATACATTAAACAGCACATAAACATAACATGAACACATTATAACATAAAACGGATACATTTATATACACGTGTACACTGAAGTTAAAAGGTAACATATGACAGCTTAAGTCTTAGTTTTTAAGGGTTTTAATTTGGATTATCTTATCAAAAATTTTGTGTGACTGTAATGTTCTTAATAACGCACTATGATTTATTTTTGTGTGTTTATAAATTTCAAATTCTTCTAAATGTTCATAATTGGTCCTATCAAACTTTTATGGAATTTTTGTTTTTAATTTTTGTCGACGGACATTAAATACACTATATTTATATTAATATTTGATAATGCCAGAAGAAAGAGGTGAAAATATCGTCCGTAAAAAAAATGAAGGAGAGTACTATAAGCCGTGGAAATAAGGGTTTTTTTTTTTTAATTGAACCAGTCCAGTAATGCAACACCATCCATGTGTTTTATATTATCTATTTAAAAATGTTCATAAATAGCAATTGAAAAATTTACCATACATTTAATTATATTTTAATACTTCTTAAAAAATAACTTATTGCTTCTAAGTTTGGTTGTTTAGCATGTTATTTTTAGTAAAATAGTTGGAGAAATTATGACTTTTATAACCGGCCGTTGGTTATTAGAGACGTGCTAGTGTGAGAAATATGTTCCTCTTTTTTTTCAATCACACCCCAAATATTTTCCTCTTTTTTTATCATACCCTAAACACAAAATTTTACTTACACATTGTAGTGGTCTACATTCTTTTTGAAAACTACCTAATTTTACTGTACAATATTATTTATTTTAGTATTTTTCGAGCATTTTATTTTCTTATATATTTATTATGTTATTGAAAATACATATTTTGGTTAGGTAATCATTTGTTAAATGAGTGACGTCAATAAAATTATAAAACATATATTTTAATATACAAATATAAATATACATGATAAATATAAATACTATTAAATATACATGACTTGACAAAAATAATAACATAAGTAGTGAGAGATAATAAATATAAACAAAATTTTTTATACTTCAAATTTCCTTTTTTCCACCAAAAACTAGTACAGATATTTTTTTAATAAATACAACACATGATATATATATATATATATCATATATTTATTTATTTAATTATTTATTTATAATATTATATTACAAATTATATATTGTTATATTATTTATTTATATTTACAAATTGGAAACTCAAATATAAAACTTCACAGCTGTAATAGAACCGTAATTATATTAAGACAGTGTAGTTTTAACTGCCTATCATATGATATTTTCTAATGGGTTTGGTTTTATTCAGTTGGGGACATCTGTGTGAAAGTAATTCTGATTTCAGACGCAAAATATTAAGTTTATAAAAACATTTTATCTATTTTTGTATTGGACATCTCAAAACAAACATAAACGTAAGGTAAAACAATAAATCTCAAAATAACAGTTTGAAAGTAAGGAAACATTATTTAAGCAGAGGTACTTTAAGGGTTAGAATGATGTATTACCTAACTTAGATTAATAGGAATAAAGTTTATTCCTAAGGGATTTGTAAGGAAGTTTTCAAGACAATTCGTTAATGTTGTCTTGCATATTAATTAGACTATTTTTATTTTTTAACTTACATAAAAGGTACATATTTAGAAAATTTGTTAATATTTTTGTGAGTTATAGGATATATCAATAAGTGTGAAAAATTTTGATTTCCAAATACAAATTTATCTTTTACAATTAATGACGTCACCTCGTCATACTTTGACGTTACGAAGCAATCCATCAAGCTCAACATTTGGCAATCAACCCTTTTATTTTTTAATTCTTTTTTACTCCTCCAATCACATTTATTTATGTATAAACTAAGTAAAATTAATTATTTAATTGCTAGTAAATAGTAATTAAAACTTTTTTTATTCCAATAAATTCAGATACTAAACCAACTTATTATTCTGGAAATAAATATGATATTACCATAATATTATAGTAGTTTTTTATTAAAATTTCATTATTAATAGATAATGTGTTTTAAGTTGTAAAAATACTTGTGTGTTTCTTATTTATTAATATTATTTGCTTTTCTCTCATCCGCAAACATACGAGAGTTTTATTTAATGACGAAGAGAGGGAGAGAAGTTATGGCCGAATATTAAATTTAGGAGGATACGAGTTACATATTATACAATTGAAACAGATTTATCAATGTTTATTGAAAATTATAAGATTTTTTCAAATTGTAGTTTATTAAACCTCGTTAATAAACAAAACAAAACGCATTGATAAATGAAAATAAATGCTTGTTCTATCAGATCCGAATAAAAACTGTAGTTCGGTAAATCAAACTTTAATAACTTTTTATTTTAATTACTGATTATATTTTACCGAGCTAGTATTAATAATTAAATAATTATTTCAAGTGAAAAATATAAGACCTGGACTGGAAATCGAACCCAGATCCTTTGGTTTTACACCAATGCTCTATTTTAACGATTATACATTTTTACAGAGCTTAAAAGTAAGGCAGAGTATTGGCGCTTAAAGTCAAAGGTCCTGTGTTCGATTCCCAGTCTAGGTCGTATATTTTTAATTGAAATAGTATTTAATTGAAAACTTATCAGAATTATTAACGTTAATTATTCGTTAATTAGGTACTTGATACCTCCAATGGTTATAGTACCTGATACAAATTTAATTATTATCTAATTTGTATAGATTATTACGACTGATCAGTGTAATTTTTAATTTCGAAATCATGATTGATTAGGATATCCAATTGATTCAGTCATTTATATTTGTTTAACTCTTTAAATTTTTGATTATTATTTAGTTATTTGTAAAAAACTGTTGTCATTCACTATTTAATACCATTAAAATGTTTAAATAAACAAAAAACAGGTTATAGAATAGTAATTTTTTTAGTAATTAACATTAAGAACTTGTAAACCTTTTTTAAAAAAAAATCAGTGATACTAAATAATGTAAAATGACATTCAATATTTTTTTAAAATTTTTAACATTGTTAAATAATATATGGAACTCTCCAAATAATGTTCTTGTTAATTCATGCACACATTACTATGTTTATGCATTCCTTATCCGGGAAAAACAATATCAACTTCATGTTTGGAGTGTGAACACGACATATACATAAGAGTAAACAGTTGCGTTAGATGGGCAATACAAGGAACATAAACGGAAATTATTGGGCGTAACATCATCAGACATACCAGAACTGAACCTAACCATGCCGTACTGTGAGTACAAGGCACTGTGCTGTTGGGTAAAAAACTTCACTCTTTACCGCAGTTATAAATTTATAACATCTGATGACATAAAAAACATCTGTCACAATAGTTTTAATTGTCGAATCATACAAACATGTCATTGAATCGTTGTAAAAATACATATTCATGTAATGGTTCCTATATAAAATTAATATTTCGCTTTTAGAGATTTACTTCAAAATTAATTAAACATCCTGTAGTTATAAAAAAAAAATTGATTATTTTAAAGAGGTCATGGACATAGACATTTGTTCTCAACATTTCATTGTGACGTTTACATGTCATAACGTTATTATTTACAGCTACGCATATTATTCGCATAGTTTTTTAAGCTATAAAGTAAGTTTGGTAATCCCCAAAAATTTCTACCTCCGTTTTTTTGTCTGGTCTCTAGATTTTATAGCCACAAGAAACCGAAAGAGTCAAATTCATGCTATCCGTCTTCGTTTTCGTTGCTATTGTTGTCATATTAGTCGTCTATATAGTGCCAACAAAAAATAATATATAAACTTCAAATTCGGTATAGGTAACCATGAAATTCGCTCACTATTGAAATTAAGAATACCAATACCTCAGTGACAATTTTCCTCTTTAAAAAATAGTTAGTTTTTTTTTAACACACAATCAATATTTATAGAAATAAAATTCAAATTCAAGATTGTAAAAATATTTTTTAATGAAATAAAACTCCTAAGACCAGATTAAAAAATTCTTTATTCAATTAAATATAGGTTTTGTGTCCTGGCTAAATAATCCTCTCACCAACTAGTTGTATACAAATAATGATTGTGTCGTATGAGTTCGAAAGCAAATACTAAATAATGAGGGTGTAAGTAAGTTATTAAATCAACAATGGGATATGAAAAATATAACTCACTTTATAGAGAACACTATATTTTTACAACAATAAATGTTTAGTTTATTTAAAATTATTTTTACATTTTATTTATTAAGTGTTATAAACTCCGATGCATTCATTTTTTAATTTTTCATAACTAATTGATTTTGTTGTTATAATATGTGATGTTTGTAAACTAAATGAATACACGCAGTCTAATATGTATACGCTGTCATGAAATATTGAAAGTTATACTATTTTGTCAAATAAAAAACACATTTGCCCTTATATTTTTAAAATGAAGACATTTATTTATAGAATTGGTTATGGACTTACAACTGCTCTACTTTCAATTCTCATACATCTCGCACTACTTTATATTTATATAAATCTGTACATTTAGCCAAAATATTATATATGTTAACTTCTGATAATGTATTTATATTTTGTCCAGAATATTGGAAATGACGAAGAAGTAAATGGAACTGAAGAACAAAGAAGTAAACATTATTACATATAAAAATTTGATCTCTTTTTTTATTAGAAATGTATGTCATATTTATTTATAAAATTACAAGGCTAAATACTTTGTATGCATTTCTATTGCAAAATTCGTTACAGAATTATTTATTTCACAATTGAACTACAAAACTATTGCACAAATAAACGCATTACGTTTACATCCAACTTAATAAAATTGAGATTTATTGTAACTTGGCAGTATAAAGTTTTGTTACCTAACCTGATTCCCATTCAAAAGTTTTGAAATGGGTTACCATTTTTAATAAGAGTCACCGTACGACTTTTTAATATTTTATCTCAAATTGGAGCCTGTCCTAAGGTGATAGTTTTCTCCCCTTGTGCAATTTAAATCTCGGCTAAACAATTATCCTTAAACGTTAAATGAATGCAGGACATGTAAAAATACGTTTTATTTTTTAATTTAACCTAAGAAGATAAATCTTTACTTTAATAATGTCTTAAGCATAAGGCTGTAAGTACTAGTAATAAGGATTTTAATTCGTAAAAATTCAATTGAATCATTATAATTCATTTACGTTGATTATTGGTAGTAGTCATTACTTCTATATTCAGTGTAGTTTATTTTAAAATCCCCCTTTGTTTAGCCAGTTCATTATAAATGTAAAAAATAAAATTTTTTTAAGTATTTGAGAATTTTAGCAGATAACTAGATCCAAGATGTAGTAGGAGTCATCTTAAGAAATCTTATTGCGAAGGAGGTTATTCAAAAAGAAACAAGGTTGAATCAAAACTGAAAAGGGATTTCGAGATATCAGTGAGTTTAGATTAGGTTAGGTTAGTGTATCTGGAAACGGTAAAATCATTTTCAGTTTTGATTTCACCACTGTTCTAAAACAAATACGGTTTTAAACTGTATTTTCCAAGACCGCCTTCTCATTACATTTTTCAAGTGAACTCCTAAATCTTAAACCTACTGATATCTGAAAAGAAAATTTAAATAAATATGACATTTTGTTCAAAGTGTAATATGTTTTAGTTTGTATAACTAATCACAATATAGTAAAAAGCAGCTGTTTCTAAACATATCGTGAATTTATGGATAAAAACTATCTGCTTAGATCTTATTTACTTTTATTCCTTTGAAATATGAGAATAGTTAGGGAAAGGTTGATAAGTGAACCGGTGGTTACTTACCATGTCATGTGATACACTTAATCCTTGTTTCAAGGCAAGTGAACTTTTTTTTTCCTTTTTAATAATTAGTTTAAATTGTCAAATAAAATTTTAATTGTGGTTCTTAATAAGATTTTAAAATTTATAAATGTACTTGATATATTAATTCGAATTTTATGTATTGTAAACTATACGTACTCTGTTCTCGTCATACCTCAAATCATCCATGCAATATGTGATACCCATATAGTACCCTATTCAGTCAGGACATATTCAGGTTCAAATAAATTCAAATTAAGCAGGCATACTTACTGGGTACTAGGTTGAAGAAGACAACTAATTAGTGGACTCTTTGACCCTAGAATTCTCATGCTTATTAGTCCAATGGGGCGTTGATTTTTAGCAATTTTTATCCCAGTTTCTGCTCTGTGCAATTACACACAAACTAGAGAAGTTCACACTTACTGTCCCTCATGTATTCCTAGAAAACAAAGTGGAATGAAAAAACATTGCGTTGTATGGAGTGAAATTATTAGGAAGCTAAGAAGTTGAACATTAGCTGACCTTTTAATATATAGGCCTAATACGAGTGTATTTAAAATTTATAGAATACTTATATGTTTACATTGTGTTTTTATTATAATGTAGCTGAAACATGTATGAATGTAGGATGTTATTGCTTTAAATAAATAAATAAATCGAATAATATTCTGGACAAAAGAGCTACGCCATCGCTTCTACATGTTTTGTGTGTGTGTATGTATTCTGTCGGAAGTAATATTGACAGTAGTCGAGCACCGACTCAGAATTTTGTAAAAAAGATATACACATAAAGGATTCTAAAGGGAGAGAAATATGTAAATAGAATCTGATAAAAAGGAAATATATCTTACTGAATCTGACATTAATATAGAGTATTATGCATCTAAATAAATGTACGAATTGGAATGCCATGTTTAATGCAAAGATTATCGTTTCAGTCTTAATATGTTTTGTTTTATATCTGTAGCCATTATATCCCTAATTATATGCAGAAAGTATTATAATAAGTATAAAATTATTATTAACATGCCATGCTATGTATTATTACATCCTGTCTGTTTGCAGAATTGCTGGAGTGATGCACTTATAATGTAATAAATACGAAAATTTCATTAATTACCAGTACATAACTTTCTTATTTTTCTCACTGAAAGTTTCTCTTTTCTATATGATACTATTATTTCAATTACAATTTCGACATTCTTTAGTACTTGCTTCATAACAAATATAATTTCACGTCATTCAATTTTTGGAAATCATGGGTTGGTTTCCGTGAACTTAAAATAAGAATCCACTTTGTTGTTTATTTTTGTGAAAATCAAAAGATAAGCTACAACAACTTTCATTAAAATTTATGACTTAAGAAAAAGAGGATAAAAAGCAAATATTTCTAATGTACATATTTCAGAGTAGATGGGGCCGCTTGGTGATGAATTTAGATTAATTTGTTAACTGACCTTACTTTTTATTGAATTGGTTTTGTCTACCTTAATATAACTGAAAATGTATTGATAAAACTGAGCAAAGATTCATATACACGTTGTCGTAATCAACAAATGTTCATCTTCATGAAAAGTTATATTTTAATTAACGTTTATTTTGTAAATTATATAAGTATTGATCATAGCTTTTCATAGTTCATTTAAATTTAATTTATAAAAGTACATCTTTTAAAAAGGAAAATTTATACAAAAATATTATCAGGGCCGAGGATATACAAAGTTGATACAACATTTCATTAAAATAATATTTTAATAAAACAACATAATTAAAACCCCATCATGTCTAAGGAAAGATTTTGCTAAGAATTTGTTGATTAATTTTCCCCAGTAAAATTATGAAGTCTTTCCTTTTTTTTAAGGAATAAACTTTAAATAAGGATGTTTATCCAAATAAACATTTTAAAACAGACTTTCCTTATTCTTAAACATTAATTCTACACACTAACATTCTAGCACTTAAACACAAAGCTTTTCTCTTGTATAATTCACTTTTCACATTAAGAATCATTCCACTTTTGTCAAATTAACTCGTTTTCCATAAATGTCTTAATATACAAAGTTAATACACTGCATTTGCTTACACACCTAAACTATATAGGCCTACGTATAACATTTAAAATGACATCTTTACAAAATATCATTCTACATTAGCCTCTCAACATTAAACATATACATGTCTGTTTTATTAGTAATCGTGAGAAATCTTATAATACATATTTCTTACATATTTTTCGTATTATATATTTTAATAAAATGTCGTATTATTATGAAAAATACAAGATTTCATTATTGCAACCCAAATATTTCTAACAACTTATTTTTAAGTTCACAATATTTCCAACACCTGTGAGCTTAATTGGTTTACAAATAAGTACTTTTAACAATCCTTCTAAATAATAAATATCCCTTTTATTTTTAGAGGGCGTTTTGGTAAGCATGTTTCATTTTACATTACCGTCTTAAATTACTGTCTACTTAATTTTTTGTCTTCGTCCAAATTTTATTTATTTAGTTTAGGTTATGTTAGGTTAGGTTTGTTTAGGGTAGGTTATGTTAGGTTAAGTTTGTTTAGGGTAGGTTATGTTATGTTAAGTCAGATTGTACTCTGTGTGTTTATTGCTTATGATTATTCTTTTTGTTTTTTAATGATAGTCTGATATAATCACAGCCTGACTCGTCACATAAATATTTAGAACTTACTGGTGCATGTTGTGGCTAAATTAAAAATAATTTGGTTATTTACCATAACCATTTCTAAAGATACAATTTGTTACTTTTTTGTTTTGGTTTTACTCTAAATAAGCATACACATTATTATAATATTATTTATGTATATTCAAATAATAGTTTTTTAAATGTATTTATTATTCGATATTTCATGTATATACCACATAAATTGTTTGGAGAATGAACAATTATGCAAAATGTGATTACTACTTCTCCTGTATACACTATTGTGAGTGTATATATATATATATATATATATATATATATATATATATATATATATATATCTGAAAAAAAAGTACACTCTGAAAAAAAAATTATATTGTATTTTAAAGACTTTAATTCAAAGCTGATTTTCATGGTTCAAAATTAGATAATACCGCCGTACCAATGTCAAGATAATTAAAAAGCCATTTAACACTCGACTACGTCTAGGATATATATATATATATATAGAGAGAGAGAGAGAGAGAGAGAGAGAGAGAGAGAGAGAGAGAGAGAGAGAGAGAGAGAGAGAGAGAGAGAGAGAGAGAGAGAGAGAGAGAGAGAGAGAGAGAGAGAGAGAGAGAGAGAGAGAGAGAGAGAGAGAGAGAGAGAGAGAGAGAGAGAGAGAGAGAGAGAGAGATATGCATATATAACGAAAAGGGAATAAATAATAGATAATACATTAAAAACACTTTCTTAAACATTTGGAAAATCTATATTTCATGAACATATGTACTGTACATGTCTATGTATTTTTTACCTTCCATTATGGTGTTAGGTGAAGACTGTGTAGGTATTAAACTTCAAATATGACATTTATCATTCTGGCGATTTGATCCCCAAAAAATATTTATACCTATTACAGTATTATGTTTTCTGTTTTTTTCAATATCAGTTTATATTGATATCATTTTGTAACGCATTATCTTAGCACATGACTAACATTCAGACAAAATCTAAATTTTGTTGTTTTACTAGTATACTCTATGGAAAAATTAAGTAAATAAAAATAATCGCTTATGGTATAAGTACTCTAAACAAATGTTCCAAATTGGTTAAATTTTAATATAAAGACACTGTATTCAGCAAAATATTTACCTATCCAATTTAAATAAAACTTATATAGTATGATTTAAAAAATACTAAGTTCAAATTTTACATTAACCTGCACAAACCTGGCTCCTTATATCCCCAAATTCATTATGATTACGAATTAAAAATGAGATGTTTATTTGATTATATATACAATTATATTGTAAATCTCTAATTTAACTTTTAAGTTTAAGATACAAACTGGAAACTCCAATTTCCAGTCGACGTAAACGGTTTATTATTTTAACAAATTGCATTGTCTGTTTGAAATTATTGTTAATGTTTTGATAACGATAATGTTTCCATCATGATTACAATTTTAAGATTGCCAATTGTTATTCGTTATTTACGATACTACAAAATAAATATATTAGTATTATGAAGTTTTAAGTCAGTAAGAAAATATAAAAGAATATATATTTTCCTAGCGATGTAGCCATTTTAAGGTAAAAGTAAAGTTGATAATTAGAAAAAATTATACGAGTATTTTGATGTAAGATTGATGACTTCTTGTTATTAAAAAACGCAGGTGTCGATGTTTGTTTTGATGGATTACTTCCAGTACAAGCAAAGTTATTGAGGGAAGTTTCGTTAGAAGATGTTTATTTGTTTACAAATTTATGTATTGTTTGTTCATATAAAAAAGTCTATTATATATATATATATATATATATATATATATATATATATATATATATACCTGTTTACCTTTTCAAGTGTGAATAAGAATAATGAAAAGTAATAAATCCTAATGACTTTAATTCCAGTATAATATATTATTTATAATAGTTATTAATTTAGATGGAGATTTTGTATAATTCTCATAAAAAAAACTGTGTTACATAAAAATCGTCGAAACTTAATAAATTATTAAGAATGTTTATTTGTATTGATTATGTGTTATTATTTATTTAATACATTGATTTTATATTATGAAGTAATAAATATTAACGTAAGTATAAAAGACGTATATACCAGATTTAATAATTAAATTAAATTTTGTATTGACTTCAAAACCGACGCTTCTAGCAAATAATTCAATATAGAAATGTTGCAAAATCTAATATTATTTTTGTGTCTTGTTCAAGTGGCATAATATTGAGAAAATCTTCCCTATCAATAAAATTCCATCTACAATATTTTGTTTGTTTAAATATTTTTTAAAAATATACCAATTAGGGGTGTGCGAGCCCGGATTTTTTAATACGAGCCGAGCTCGAGCCGAGACTTGGGTAAATCGAGCCGAGCTCAAACTTTAATCGAGCTCGAGCTTTTACCGAGCTCGAGCTTTTTACGAGTTCGAGCATTAACCGAACTCGAGCTTTCATGGAACTCGAATTATTACAAGCTCGAGCTTTAATCAAGCTTTTAACAAGCACGAACTTTCACCGAAATCGAGTTTTTACAAGATCGAGCTTTTTAACGAGCTAAAGGTTTTTAAAGCTTCCGATAATTTTCAGATTATTATTATAACAACGAGTATAATGTCGATATTTTGTTTTGGAATGGGTAATAATTAGAAACCAGTGTAGTGGGGAAAACATTCTGGTTTCGTAAATAAGAATAACACAATTCACGAATATGTGAACTTACCGATTGCGAATTTATACCGATACGCAAAATTTAAGTATTAACAAATTAAATAGCATAATTAACAAAGTTTTATCACAATGACTAGCGTTAATCCTAGTAGAAGTGAGGTGGGAGAATTCGTTCGCCTTGAACGGGTGTTTGTATTATTTGTTGTAAGCTCAACAGTTATTTTATATAGCTCAACAGACAAAAAAATCCAATTTACACACATTTTAGAGCCTCCTGTAGTAGAAGAAAGTATGGTTTACATCCGGCTTTAATAATAGTACAAATAATACTGACATAATTGTTTTGATCATAATTTGTAAAAAAACTAGTGAAATTACTAAAAAATAACTGAGAAAACTACTTTTTCTAGAATTGGTGTAATATTTATTCTATTCGATATAGAAAATATTCTAAAATTGTCAAACTGGAATTCAAACGTCTATTCTATATTTTGAATTATTCTCTTACACTTTATAAAAATCTGTGCGTAGAGCTTAGGGTAATATAGGTATAACTATGGATAGTCTTATTTTTTTAGAAAGGCTATAATTATCGCTAGTTAAAATAAAAACCTGAACAAATTATTGGAAGTTCAGACACAGAACTACCTGAGTTTTAGATTAAACTCAGCTTTATCTTACTAATAATTTTTCTTCTTTACAAGTTAAATAAACAATGTAGACCTTTGGAAGGAGAGATATCTAAAAGTTCACAGGAAATAGATTTCTTTCATTCATCCTGTTGCCTTCAACAAGGGGGGAGTAAAACAAAAGGAAGAAAATTATGTGTTTTTGTTGCAGATTAGCTAAAGGCACACATTGGATAAAGTTGTGATTTAAAAAAAAAATTTACATACCTTATTGAAGAAATTAAAAATTTAAAAAGTAGACAGCATTTTATATTTAATTACCCTACAAAAATAAAGTATAATTGAAACATGTTTTTACGGAATTTGCAGGTATTTTGGTAAAATTTATCTCTTTGAAGACAAAGTTTATTCTAAAACAACAAAATTTGTAATTATTTCTCTAGAGCTTTTAATCGGATTCAATAGTTTTAAAAGAGTAATATAATCTACAGTTAATATAAATATAGTTAATATGTTCCATTTTCTTTAGATGTATCTATTTTTCAAAATTAAATATTGTATACATTTAAAAAGAAAGGTGATAAAGAAAAACATCAAACGTATGTGTTACTTAACAGGATAGACTACAATTAATTGTGATGTTATCAGTAAGATTAATCCTACTAATAGGAGGTGGGACTAACTGGCTATTGTAGCTTTATCAATACATCGGGACATAAATTCTAATTTAGACTACTTATTTTTATTTTTTTATAAATTTGTCGTATTCAGAAAGTATTGTGTACAACTTTAAAAGTACATCGGACCGTTGACGCTCTGTTTTAAACCTTGTCTACCCACTCTCTGTCTCTCTCTTTCTCTTTCGCTCTCTGTCACACACAAACACTCAATTTTGCGTGTTTCTACTATCGAATCGAAGCTATATTTAAATAGGGAATAAGATTGTAAGTGGGGAATAGAGCATATCCTTACAATATTTTTTGTCAAATTACTAACAAGACACTTTTTCACAACAAAACACTCTATTCACGTTTAGTAGTGTGTCTTTTAACCACAGTATTATCAGGATGGTTTTGTTCATTATGTAAGAAACTTCACAATATTCTCAATCGATAATTTTAGTCTTATAGGATATTTTGAATTATTTGTTATATGTTTATTTTTCTCATAAAATATACCACAATTCACACTCGGTAGTTTAACATTTTAACGAAAAAATTAATGTTTTTTCCTCCATAGTAAGTCACGAGTTTTATTTTGTAATTTGTTTCTTACCAGAATGATTTTGTTTTATTAAACCAAACAGATAAATCACCCCCCCCCCCTCCGTGGCATTTTTTGTTTAGGTTTTATAAAAGCCCCCACAGTAACCAATTTGACAACATTAATTAATGACAAGTACTAAGTTACTGGATAAACGATGTGAATTATAAATATCTTAATCTTCTTGAAATTTAACATAATGTATATAAATTCATTTTTTCTACAAGTTATAATTTTGAAAACGGATTTTCCTATTTGGCTGTTGTTATAAATCTATTATAAAACGGTAACATTTTGGTTTCCCTGTGTCTTCAGTGATGCACGTTGACATTTATAACATGTCACATTAGTACCGGTCGTTATACTCAAGGTAGTCAGATAGGAAGCGGGCTGGACAAAACCTATTCGCGGGTCGGACATGGCCCACGGTCCGTAGTTTGGGGACCTCTGAACTAGATCATCAAGTTTGGTAACAGTCGGTGTGAGTTGGTAGTTCATCTATTGGGATTATTTAAATATCCCCTAATACTATCGTAAAGTTTACTTGTTATCAACATTGAAATTATTTACATCTTATTTTATCTTAGGTTTTAATAATTAGCTTTTTAAACAGTGGGAAATGATAATGGCACTACGCACAGCTGTAGAAATTAGATCAAATACGTATTAGATTTATTTCAACCCTAGGATTAATAAAAATCTGTTTAACATAATAAAAGAGGACACTCCATTGTCAATTTAAACGAAGAGAATTCACTTAAATTAAATAATATTAATTTCAGAAAAGACACATACACATATCTTTGAGATTTTCCAAACGACGAGGTCGTAAAATACGTCAAATATGTTTCATATGTAAATATATTGAATCCTGCAAGGAAGTAGAGCCATGCATAACATGAATACAAAGCAAAGAAATATTTGTAATTTTACGAATAATCTTTTAGACTTTTATGAAATATCAGCAAAGAGAGGAGAAGCCTTTTGACTGTATTAAAATATTGTATGTAGAGTATATTTACTTATTTGTTAGTGTTTGAGAAATATGGAAGAGACGCTGTAGACATAATACAACCGTTTCCGTCTGTGATTTTACATCGTTATAAAATGTTGTAGTTTGCTTGAGATATGAGGTTCCCTCCATAATAGTGACATATCGAAATAATGTATAGTTTTTTTATGTAATCGAGCTTCATTTTGTATTCAGTTTTATGCATTTTTATTATATTTAAACTGAAGAAAACTTTACTTTTTTTTCTTTCTATATTTTGTTAATGTCAACAAGTAGATGAAGTAAAACAGTCGAAAAAATAAAATTAAGAAGGTCTTTAGTTGAATAGATAAACCTACAATTAGATAAAGGGAATTCTAAGTATTCATTCCTAAAATTCTGTTGCTCATACATGCACGTATCCACAAATATTACCTACAATATATTGACCTCTCTAGATCATTAAAGGACCCATATTCCGTCCTTATTTTTTTACTTTTTTGTCTTACGTATAACTTACGTAAATATTTCTCAATAGTTTAATTTATATAATACAAAAGTGCATAATAGAAAATTATCTAAACAATTTAAAATAATTACTTCGTGCTATTTACTTTTTATTACACACTTACATATACATAAAAATGAAATAAAGTTTCCGAAAAAAACTCCTAATGTAATTATGACGAACTACATATATATCTTTGTTCACTTCCTAGGATTGTAATTGATCTTAAAATGGATTGAAAACAAATTAAACAATTTATTTGTGGAAACTTCCTTTACAAAATAAAGGAACACATACAAAATTCTACAACAAATCCCTATAAAAAAAATATTGTTTCGGTAACTAAATAGTCATCTTCAGTTGTTACATATAGACAAACTTTGTGCCGTTAAACCTAAAGAGTTTAGGACAACATAATACCCAGTTGATATCTGCATCAACTGATGACGATGACTTAGTCACTGAGACGTCGTATAGTTTGAAATAAATAGTATTTAATGATAAAATTCGTGTATATGATTTTTATTACAAGAATATTAAAAGTTCCTGTTTTTGTTTGTTTTTTTAACCCAATATGTGACTATAATAAACAGAAATTGGACTATTTGAATTAATTCGGTTTATAATAATTGTTGAGTTTGACTTATGAGAAAAATCATACAGTATAACAAACACACAGAACACAATTCTCACAAAAAATACGCCTAAGTATCAGACGCGTTTCAACGACAAGGTTGTCCTCTTCAGTGATACACGAGATACACCATTTCAAACTATAACTATAATTCGGTTTAATTAATGGCTTCTGTTTATACTATCTAAAAAAAATTGTATAATAATATATAATTCTAAAATTGTTCACACACTATATTGAAGATGAATACGCGAATTGAGGAGCAGTAGCGTGTAACCTTTCGATGCATCCTTTGGTTCACGTACTACATGTTATTTATGATATTTTCTTAATGATTTACTAAAATATTTTTCTAATAGAACTATGACAGAAGTAATTACGTTAAAAGTATGCTGTTAAAAAAGATTAAAACTTACGTTAATGGAGTTTTCATATCATACCAGTACAGAGCTTAGTTGTCCATGTGGTAATGCACCTAAATGGAAAAAAAGTCACAAGTAGACCATATCTTGTATCTTGTAACATGTGCTTTTTGGCTAAAATTAAGCGAATTTCTAGTAGTAATAAATTTTAACTTTACCTAATTTAATTGTTTTAGTGCAATATTTTAACCTAAGTAGCCTATATATTTTAGGTTAAAAAACAAGAGACAATAATTAATATAAAGAAAATAAATCTGAAAATACATAAAAGTGGGTAAACTTATACTCAATAAATATCAGCTACATTACTGTGGTTCATTTATCAATTATAAATTACAATGGAGAGAAAGGAAAAGCTTAAGTTTACATTGAGTTAAAGTAGCATGTATTCGAGCATGAACTCAGTGATTCCATGAATCTTTCTAAGTTCCAAGTACGTACTGAATTGATATTCTCCGGAGTACTATATATTGAAATAAAAGTAAAGAAGTCTTAGACATTTTCCTTAATATATTTGTCTGAAAATTTATCTCTCCAAATAAAATACTTGTAACCTCTAATGTAACGAAGTAAGAAATACGGGCTGTCGATAATATGTATTATGTGCGCAATGTGAGAAAACATATCTCAACTAAGTTATATTATAGTGGGAAGATGGTATTGAAATTTTATTGCTTATATGTAAGGCGATACAAAAATATCTGAACTGCTTATTATCTCTGTTTCTAGGAAAGAAGAACATAGTTCAAACGAAATTTCGTAGAAATTGAGAGTGAGTTTAAAAGTCAGGTACACTATACAGGATTTCCCCAAAAAATTCCAAAAATGTGATTTTTCTTATTGAACCTTACATATAGTTTTATGTTTTCTTAAAATAGAGAACAAATAAATTTAATGTTGTTTTTGAAAAATTAGCAGTTTTGTTTAGTAGAATAATTTTAGTAGTTTAAAGTTGTAACGAGAAATCGTCATAATATTTCTGTTTGATAATATGGAAGTTGTAAAAAAGGTTCGATATCAGCCTTTGGGTAAATGCCAAACTAATTTGAAATACAAAATATGCTGATTATGAGAGAATATAGTGATAACAAGTGAATTTAATAAGTGGTAACAGATTTATTCAATCATAGATTCTAAATCAGACCACCGGTATCAACAACTAGAGTTTAACATAATATGGTCCATCGTTTTGAAGAAACTGGGAGTATACGAGACAGTGCGGGCGGCCATTACTGTCACCTAGGTACTCTCTAAGAAAAGAAGGTTACAGTTAATATCTTTTAATAAAAACTATACATATAGGGATTCCAGATTGTTAAAATTGAAAGGAAATGTAATATACAGGGTGAGGCAGACCACCCGTGCAGTATTTATAACTGTCTTACTAACTTACTGTAACACTTTTTCTTTCTGATTTCCTCTTAATTTGGCGTCACAGAATCCAATAAAATTATTTTCAATTTTGAAAAATCCCCCAAAAGGGGCCAATTTGGGGGCTAGGGGTGCTTTTTGAGGAATTTTCAAATGTAAACATGGTTTGTGTGATACATCAATTTAAAGGTTTAGTTACCCTGAACATTTTGGTGCAAACAAAAGTTAATTATCTTTAACCGTATGTACAGGATGTACCAAAACATTTTGAAATAGAACTTTAAAATAAAGTACCGTGTTACCCTACCTACAATACGGAACAGGATCAGATTTTTTTTCCAAGCTTATTATTGAGCTATTCATTAAGGAAACGTGTAATAGGGGCATTATTCACTGGATTTTGTAAATTTAAAAAATGCTCAAACTTGAAGTTTACAAAAAGCCTAAAACTCAAAATTCTTTAATAGCAACTTATAAAAATTGTTATATCAAATAAAAGGTTTTTTCAAAACGAACATTTTTTGTATTTGATCTTTTTTCTATCTCTTACTGTTTTAAAATGACAGCCAAAAAACTTAATTACGTATGACAGTTCACAAAATGTAACTAATTATTTTTAAATGATATTAAATCAAAAATTTTCCTACTATGTTTAATTAGCTCCATAGCTCTGAATGTCCTCTGAACTAGCCATAATCTTACCTTTCACTGATTTTACTACATTAGGTGCTCGAATTGTAGTCCGTCATTTTCTAAACACATTTCCATTCTGGAACTGAAGCTCTATCTACAGCTCGCAACACTTCTTCATGGCTGATTCGTTGCATCATATCTTCGGGTGTTGTCGGTCGTAAAGCATAAACTAAGTATTTCAGTCTACTCCATAAGTAAAAGTCCATACAGGTCAAATCAGAGGATCTTGGTGGGTAGTTAACTGGACCACCTCTTCCAACCCATCTTCCAAGATATTGTTCATCAAGCGTTTATTGTACGTTGTGAGAGAAGTGAGCCAGAGCACCGTCGTGCATGAACCACATATTGTCAACAACTTCGTCAGTTACATCTATTAATAAGTTGGGCAAGTGATTAATTTAAAAAAAAAAGTTATATGTCTCTCCATCCAGGTGGCCTGCAAAGAAAAAAAAAGATCTACAATTCCCCTGCCAAAAATACCACACCAGGTATTCACAGTCCAGTACCTTTGGTTGTTAACCCCTTGCATTCAGTGCTGGTTCTCATGAGCCCAGTACCTCATGTTGTGGCGGTTAACTTCACAATTGTCCAAAATGTAGCTTCGTCACACCATTGTACATTACGAAAAAAGGTGTTCATTTTGTTGCAACTTTTCTCTTGCCCACAAACAAAAATTCATTCTTTGAATGCCATCATCACCATAAAGTTCTTGGTGCAGTGACATCTTGTAGGGATGCATTTTATTGGCTTTCAAGATCCTCAACACTGACCTTTGGTTCATACCTGAATCAAGAGCGATTCCTCTGGAAGACTCACTTGGGTTTAGTTGAACCGCTGCCAATACTTCTGATGCCCTATCACTTCTTACAGGCCTTTCAAGTGTTTTTCCTTTATTGCTGTCAGGCTGTACCTGTCCTTTTTCACGAACTCGACTAGCAAGTCTATGAAAGGCCATTCGAGACTGAGGTTCTATATTTGGATACCGGTCGGCATACACCCTTGCAGAAGCCACATAGTTTTGGAAACATTCGCCTAACACCATTAGCATATCGAATGCCTCCGCATTTGTGTACGGCATTTTGAAAAAGCACAAGCAGTACGTCCTTCACAGCAAACACCAATGAACGGACTAAGGGTAGCCAAATCATATTTGTCAGATAAAGATGTCTAGCCAGCATACTGCAACAAGTAATAAACCTGTTGAGGGTGTTACAAAGTACCTTTCTAGTCAAGCCTGCATTGAGATTGTGCATGTGCATGAATCATTGTTATCTTTTAAAGATAAACATGGACAACTACTACCAAAGTATTAAGCCACATTGAAAAATTAAAACATGCTTATATTTATAATTTATGAGCTTAGATTTACTAAACCGTATATAAAATAGAATTCAACGTCATTTCAAAAGCTTATACGGCAGTGTTATCACTTAACTAAACAATGTATTTATTTTTATTATTTTTTTTTTTTTTTTACGGTGAAATGGTAAGGTGAGTTTTTTGGTTGCATTACCATCACATACAAGTCAGATTTTATTTTGCAGTAGACTGACAAAGTTCATTAGTCTATTAAAATATAACAAACTAATAATTATTTAAAAACATTAATAAAAATAAAAATATTATTTTGTGTAACATGTAGAAAAGTATGGGATAATACTCAAATCGGATATCCAAAAAGTAAGGACTGTTAGAGTTTTGACTGCAAATACCAAAGGTGAGTTACCGGTTCAATCGTATTTAACATTTCACATGAATGTCAACATGGTTGAAATACAATGCCCTTAATTTTAGCTAAATAATATTAGAAACCAGAAACCAAAAAAAGAAATTGGATTACACGAGAGAAAATAAATGCTACAGAAACTGTAAAACGCATATTTGAACTTTTAATATTTTGGATTTATTATAGAATAAAAGTGTTTTATTTATTATTATATATTAAATAATTGTTTAGTTTTGGAACAAATTAATGTAATATAATAAATACAACGTTTAAAACAAAACATTCCCCATTATTTTTATAAATACTTATGAAATTAAATAACTTTGTAATACTTCTGTATTAAAATAGAATAGCACTTCTGTTACCAGAATAGTTTAGGTGCTTCTAATATTCTGAAAGTAATAGAGAGAAGTTTTTACTCAGTTTAACAATAGATTTTGTATATTAAAAAAAAATACATTATCCAATATGATTAACGAATGTTATTTTAACACTAGTAAGATATGCTATATATAACTTTTTTTATTATAATAGAATTTAGTTGAAACTGTAAAGATCTTGTGGTGAAAGATAAATAATGTTAAAGTATCAAAGTAACTCGAAGTGACCTGATTACCGATAACTTTCTGATTTAATCAAATCTCATTTTATAGTCTTCATTGTTGATTTGAACCTTATCTCGGTCTCATTCAAATGGAATGGATCTGTATAAAAACTCAACATGGTTTTTCATATTACACAAACATGAAAGTTTCTTGATGGGTCTTCTTTAACATTTGTTTCGTAAGATTAGCTTACATTATGCAGATAAAAATAATTTTTCGATTTATTAAAATTTACTAAAAAAAGAAAAATGATTAAAATATATGTTTTTTTAATCATTGATAAATAAAGTTGCATATTATAGTAACTATTATAAAATGGATTAGTTCGGTTTAATAACTAATAAATATTTACTAATTGGTAAGTAACAATAATAATAATAGTTTTAAATTTGGGTAGGTGGGTAGGTATTGCACTTTTACTTAGTTGTTGTTCTTGTTCTTTCAGATTTCTAAAATAAATAGAAGTATTGAGCAATTTTCCTTCAACAGATGATCTCAAGGCGTTAATGAGAACAATACATTGCTCAAAATTACTGAATATAAAATAATAATTCATAATTTTCTTGTGAGTTTGAAGTAAAATTGTGCCAAATTAAATACTATAGACAAAACAAGGTTGTTTAACAAATTTAGTATGATATTTCTCTCGTTGTTCATAACCCTTAGCGTTTTATTTAAACAAGTTGAAAATTGTGCTATAATAAAGTAATACAGTAATGTAATTGTTAAAATATACTGTATAATGAGTTACAAGTACTGTATTTCAAAATCGATTCATTTAATGTAATGTATATTTAAACTTTTAAAGATATTATCTCTGGCTATACACTAAAGAATCATTATTAACCTACACTTATCACTCCCAGGTTAAGATATTATTTTTCCTCTATACTGAAAGACAATAATTTTTCGACTATCAATTAAAATTACTTCTCTCTGACAGTTTAAAATATTAAAAATATCCATAAAACATTTATAAGTTTGTATCACTGCTCATGTGTGTAAGAAATAACGTAAACTATTTTAAAACTTTTTGCAAAAATATTTGTCTACTAAATTTTAAACAATCCGCAGATTTTCCATTCAATCATTAAAAATTATTGTGAAATAGAGAACATATCTTGATTTTTTGATGTGGATGATTTGCAATTTATTTTTATCGCAAATAAAATATGTATAATCCCAATCCGCATGTTCTGTTACATTTGATTTACCTTCCTTCGACAAGCCTGTTGGTAATATATATGTTGTGTAATATTTAAATAATAATAATATAGAAAGTATTTATCATCGATCAAGTGAAATTTAAGCCTCAAGGTCCAGTGATTTACATCGTGTTATAAGTATCAAGTGAGGAATACCACAAAACAAATAATATCTGTTAGTTGGTTTATTAAAATAAACAATACAAAATCAATGCATATTAGGAAAAAATACGAATATTTTTATATAGACATTAGATTGTAATAATATTTGAAACTTTCCATAAGAAAATAGACAGATTATATTCATGATATAATAAGCAAATTTATCTATGTAAACTGAATTACAAACGAAACTTAAACAACAGTTAAAAATATAGATTCATTTAAATAATATCTTAATACTATTACTATTTAATCTGTGTTGACGTTTCTATTTCCAAACAAAATTGTAGAAACAGAAATTGTAATAAAATAATTTAATAAAGTTGTTCCCTTGAATTATTTAAAACGGATAAATTAATGTGTAGATCATTCCGGAATACAAGGAGAATTAGTTTAAAACTGTTGTTTGTGGATACGGTTATATCTCTATTTCAAAGTTTAACTATATATTGCTGAAAGTTATTTTAATTTTTTATAAACATTACTAAACTTTTCTCATCTTGTAAGAATGGGATATGGATGTAAATAAACTGTAATCCCATTTTATGTAAGGAATGTATAGCATGTAAAAAATAATCACTCTCGGTGTACACATTGAATCTAAACTAGAAATATTCAGAGTGTATTATTAAAGGTATTTAGTGTACAAACTATTAGAAAAATTATTTTAATAAAATAGTACTACAATAATGGCTTTCACTTATAATTAGCTTTAGGTCCTAATTAAAATTTTGCAATCATAAATATTTCTGTTTTAAATTAACTAATTATTGAGAGTTCAATATATTATGCAGTTATTTTATTTAATAGCACGAAAGTTATTAGCATGCCCCCCCCCCAACCCAACTTAAAAATTATGTAAATTCATAATATCATTGTAACGCAGCATAGTGTACAGTATTTGTTTTGCTAATGACATCATTAAACTCTTGTAAAATCCATACAACTGTTTACAGGAATATCAGTGGTGTTACGTTTTAAATAACTGATGCAGTTTTGTTTAGAAAATTGTATAAATTACTAAGTGTTTTTGCACAAATTATTTAACCAAAATTACGAATGGAAAGTGATTGTTGAAACAAAGGTTAGAATAATTTTCCTAAAATATATCTCGTCATAGTCATGTTAATGATTTCTAGATTTTCCATTACTAAACATGTTGTTGTGAACGTTTATAATAAAAAAAACAAACAAAAAAAAAACAACAATTATATTGTATTTTAAAGACTTTAATTCAAAGCTGATTTTCATGGTTCAAAATTAGATAATACCGCCGATATATATCATATGTCTTTAAGTTTCTAGTATATATATATATATATATATATATATATATATATATATATATATATCCTATGTCTTTAAGTTTCTAGTATATATATATACTATTGTGTGTATATATATATATATATATATATATATCAATGTCGCTTTCTCCCTCTTTCTAACCCTCCCTCTCTAACAGTTTTGTATCTCTTTATCTCTTTGAAGTGAAGTGTTCTTACTCCTATAACCCCTTTTTGTTTATATTTCACTGTCTCACTTTCTTATCCTCTCTCCCATTCTCTCTACTTCACAGTCTCTCTCGCTTTCTCTATCTCACTATCTTATCATCTCACCTTACACTCTCTCACTCTGTTTTTATTTCATTCTCTTTCCGTCCTTCTTCTTTCTCTGTCTCCCTCAATGACTTAATTCGTTCGCTATCTGACTGTCTCCTACTCACTGTCTCTGACTGTCTCTTACTCACTTTCTCTTTTTCTGTCCGTGTTTCTCTTAACACGTTATCATCCTAATATCTTCTCTCTCACTCACACACAAACACAGATTCACCTTCCATTTTATTTACTGTATATTGGACTGTCCTACAATAGAGACGCTTTATCTGTGCGGTTGACGTATACTTAGTTCCGTAACAGTTCGTTACGCAATATTATTTCAGAGTGAGCGAATCTTCAATTTGCATTGGAACTTTATGACAAATATTCATCTTTGTAAGATATTAGACATCCATCGTATAAACAACTCTCTGTACATAATATATAACATCATGAGCATTAGCAAAACATTAAACAATACTGAGTACCAAACTTTTGAAAACAAATAAGTGAAAGCAACAACAGAGCTTAAAATAGAAAAACCTTAGAAATCAATTACAATATTAATGTAACATTATTTTTTAAATAGCCAAACCACAACACTATAAAAAAAATACAATTATTAAATAAACAAAATTTACAAATTAAATTATATTTGGTGAACCAAAGTCGGGGATGACATTTGCTCTGAAACAACAAATTCACATTTAAACATGCCTTCCTGACGATCCAATTTAGTTGGCCATTTTCTACTGTTTTACGTGTGACGTTAATTCTTAAAATAGTTTTAATAATGTCCACAAGATTTCAGCACTTGCCGGATACTGTATCAATGTCGTACAATCAAATGACTGGACACGCATTACCACGCCTCTAATGTTTAATTTGCAGTTATTAGTTTTAAAACTTGCCGTTATTATATCAGCACTTGTCAAGTAGTAAGTTCCAATGCCTACTTAAATAGATTTGCTATTCCTCCATAACTAAACCTACTACTATTTCAATTACTGCTATCCTGTTTATATTTATGGATTGCTTATACTGTGGAGTCGCTTTAGCTGTGCGAGATGGAGACAACGCTGAAAACAACTAACAAATCAACTTTTAGTTGGCCATTTTCTTCTGTTTTACATGTGACGTTTATTGTTAAAATAGTTTTAAATTTGTCCGCAATAAGTCAGCACTTCCCAGGTACAGTATCCAATCGAGTGACTGGCCACGCCTCTTATGTTTTATCTACAGTTATTAGTTTTAAATATTGCCGTTTTTTATCAGCACTTGTCAAGTAGTATGTTTCAATGCCAACCTAATTAAATTTGCTTTTCCTCCATATCTACCTACTACAGTAATACTTCAATTACCGCTATCCAGTTTATATATTTATACAGTGGAATCGCTTTAGCTTTGCAAGTGGGAGACAGAGCTGAGAACCACTCCTAATGCGGCTTTGAAGTGTTCATAGGAGTCACAAAAATCTACTGCAAGCATAAATAATTAATATCATTACTAAAATTTTAATATTTTCTGAGGGTGTTGTGTATGAGTTTCCATCATCCATCTGGGATTATTATCGCTCCGATATCGACAGTTTTTCTTACGCACTTGATCATTTAACATAAACGTGTGCCTCATCAGATAATATTATTAAATTAGGAAAATATATGTCAATGTCTATCTTTTGCATTACATATCAAAAATACTCAACTAAGTGGACAAAATCATCTTCCGAAAGTTATTACACCAGGTGTAGCTTATAAGAATGAAAATTATTTGTTCAAAGAATTTTTGAACTGAAAAATAACTGATGTCATGTTGGACAACGGCTTTCCTAATCTTCAATAAGATTCTGCAATACATCTAATGACTTTGCATAAGTTGTGACAGTTGGTGGTCTACCAGTGGGAGGTAGATTACTTACAGTACCGGTTTCGTCAAATCGCTTTACTGTCTTCCCCACAGTTGATTTACTTATTGGTTCTCTGTTTTGAAATATATCACATATCTCTTGTAAAGGCCGAACTCTGTCACCATAACCGTATATCATCAACAAAGTTATTCTTTTTCTAGAAGGCATTGTTATTTGAATATTTTTTTAAATTTAATAAACTAGATAAATGAAGGAGGAAACTAATAACAAATTTTTCATCAAATAATAAATTACAACAACTAGGCCTACAATTTAATCTTTATTATCACTATCAAATTTTAACAATACAATTACTTTTAAGTAATAGATGAAATGAGGAGTTAATAAGTTTGCATTCTAGTAAATTCACAGCTGCTTCGGTCAACTAAATTTGTAATACATTTTGAAGTAAATAATTCCAGCTTATTTGTTTCAAATATGATGAACAAAATCAGCTGATATAAAGAATGGAAGTTTCTTTTTATGTAGAAAATAATATCAGCAGTTCAATTTGTTATGTTATTATTTATTAGTATTTTTTTTTAATATTATCACATCAAACCACCGATTAAAGATAGTTATAGGATAAATTATGATTGTAGGCCCTAAAATGCAATAAAATTGTTCGTGTAGCGCGTATTACTTCGTTTTATTGTTAACACGATTCTTTCGTCATTCCAACTTTGATTGTTTATAACTCGGTTATGACTGCATTAACGGAAAATCGGGTTTCACCATTTTTTTCGTGTGAAATTTTAATCTCACATTTTAAAAATTAAAATCAGAATCAATATGGCCGATCTAAGATGTTTGACAGAAACTAACAACCCGCCATAATGAAGATATTTTTAAACTAAGTAAAACCACATTCCTTTCAGTATAAAACTCTTTCCATGTTTAAAAATCACCCTTTATATATAATTTATACTATATAAGTAATGTTTGACAAGTTGTATACGTAAAGCAGAGTGTACAAGATATCTTAAACCCAATGTGATGTTGTAGTATTGTTGTTGCAGCGTCAATTGATCAGAATCCCCGAGGCACTTTCATTTCCTCCAGTTCGTTTCAACGATACAACAAAAGAACGAATCGCAACAGAATGTTTTCTTGGAATAATGATTATAAAAAGTAATAAATAAATATTTCTTCTTGTTGGATATTTAAAGAAACCACTTTTTAAGATATATTTGTTCAGAATTAGTTTGAAAGATATTAAAATGTAAACATTTTTCCATCAATGTGTTGAACAGTTGACAATAATCTTATACGTTGTAAATAAAATTTTGATACTTCTTCGGTGTAACAAACTTGTCTTTAAGGAACTATTGTACTCTTATATTACATATTTTCAATAACTCCTTTGCTCTTCTTCACATAGTGGTCCTATATCACATGAAGTTTATTTACGATAAAAAGTATAAAGTAAGGTGGAACATGTAGTGGTAAAAGTGTAAGTGAGAAACAAAGTATTTATTACTAAAACGAAAGAAACAAGTTTGATATTACAACGGCGGAATATAACGGAATTCTTATAAAATATCTAAACAATAAAAGTCTAATTGGTACCATAAAGCATGAAATAAGTTACGTACTATGGAATTCATTTTTAACATAATGAAAGATTGATATCAAGTTTTACGAACATTTGTAATGTATTGTCTAAATAATTCTATTTTAAGAAAATATATTTTACGTTGACATATTACTTCTAATTATTTAACAACCTTTGAATGACGAATTTCACTGTCCTCCTATTAAAAACTATCCCTCGTGGTGACTATTTGTATTGTGAAGATTCAGAGAAGAAAGGGGGGGTTCTAAGCATGAAACATTATGGTCCAGTATTAAAGGTTATATTTAACGTTAATTGTGAATCATATTTATATTATCTACTTTCTGGAGTTAATAATATAAGTAAAAAATATCTCACGAAAATGAAAACTTGTTGGATAGTAAATAATTTAAATTGGTTGTCAATAAATTTAGTTTACTACTAAAAGAATAAAACCAAATGAATTTAAATAAATATTGATTTTACATACACACATACGTTACGGTCACAAATTTCACATGAGTAGATGTTATCGAACTAATTTTTTTTTAATTAAATGGTTTGTTTGTTTGATAACCAGCAAGACACGGAGGTTTAGTACAGAATTTGAATTACAGCGTTTTCGGTATTTAAAACCTATAATTATAAAGCATAAAATAAGTAGTACAATTTCCACAAACGCACTAGTTTCACGCACACGTGCTTAAAGTCAATATTACTTGGTTGACGTCATTTATTTCAGATAGGTTGTGCTCAAAATGCCTGAATCATTAATGTGTTTACATTTAAACACCACGTGCGAGAAATGAAAATGGAGTGCAGTGACATTACACAAACACACCAACTGAAATTAGTTAAATTTCACATAAATTATCAAAACACCTCCTGCGAGAGAAATCTCGCCTAAAGTATGACACATTTATGTCGTCGTGCACAGGAAAAGTTGTGAACATTTCAGAGAATGTATTGCTTACCTATTTATCAGAAAATTCGAAGTTATGTAATCCTTCACCACTCTGGTCTATATATTCTACGCTAAAAACGACAATTCAAGTTGAAAAATCTACAGACGTTAAAAGCACAAGAAATTTAAAATACATTTCATTTAAAACAAATGATCTTCAAATCAAAAAAAAAAAAATTGCGTTTGCTAATGAATATGTAACTAAGTTTTTAACGTAAGCTCTAAAAAGGAGTTCCTGATGAAAAAGGTAGAATTAATTTTTGGGGTTGGCAGTATTTGGGATTACTGGCGAATATCATTATTGTAAAATTAGGAGATACCAAAACTAACAAAAGTTGTTTCTTTATAATAACCAAAGATACTGCTGAGTATTAATACTCAACAGTATTATTAGTACTACTATTTAATATTTGTCATTTTATAGGTAATATGTTTGTTTAAAGCTACAAAAATTTCCTCAAGTCGAATGTTACTTAAATACGAAAAAGGAAAATGTGTTAATCAAGTTATTGGTATAAGTACAATGGGGAAAGAACTAAATGTTATGTAACTGCCTATCAAAATATGTGGCCCTATATCTGATGCAGTATGGTGCTCGGTATTTAAAAAGACCAAAGATTGAGGTTCATTTCCATATATGTATATTATAATCTGAATCAAACATAATTATTTTTTGAGGTATATATTATTTTCGTAATCACCTAAGCAAGGTGTTTGTTATACTGAAACTATAATTTATAAATTAAAGATAACAGTACGCGCACACTATATAATCTACCTAAAACTGATGTTGCCTCAGAG
Organism: Aphrophora alni; assembly: GCA_963513935.1. Taxonomy (NCBI): domain Eukaryota; kingdom Metazoa; phylum Arthropoda; class Insecta; order Hemiptera; family Aphrophoridae; genus Aphrophora; species Aphrophora alni. Next base: position 120,965,005 of record OY740767.1, on the reverse strand, counting down.
GTTTACTTGACGCCTTGCATTGTGTTATCAACAAGGTTGATTGAATGACAGCATAAATCATATAAATAGCATATTTACAACGCCTTGTCTTGTAGATTACTTGACGCTTTCTGTGGAAACTAGGGATATTTATTACAAAACTTCTTTCTATGAGAGTGAACAGACTGTAAAGGATTGTTGTATTATTGTATTTATTCTTACAACTTTGTTTTAATAAGCAACAGTTTATAATATAGTTCCTCTCATTATGTTTTCGAACACGAACTGAAAAACGAAAAATGCTACACATAAAAGTTAGCCTGTACATGTAAACACGTATTAAAAAACATATCCTTGAATCTTTTCTACATTATATTTTACAGCTGATCTAATAATATAGTATATCATTAGGTTTATGATTTCATAAGTTCAGTCTGATAACTATGGCGAAAATTAATTTCTTTCCTTTTATCTTTTCGGTATCTCCAAACCTTTTACTTTATAATACATCCAATTTTCTTTGTCTAAATTCATTTTAAGGTTTTGTAACAACTTATGTAGGCCTATAGATGGACATTCCTTAAAATTCATCTCTAAAAATAATAATACTAACATTTTTTCGTACATGTTAATTGTATTAGATTAATAATGTATTACTGTATAATATCAAATTTTTGTGATAAAGACGAAATAATTTGAATATTCTGAGATGTATGCATGTTTAAGTGATTCAAATTATACTTGGTATTGACAAAGAAATTCTATTTCCTTATTATTATGAAATAGGTTTCAGAAAAAAATGATTGACTGTGAGAATATTATAACAATGCTAAGAAAAATTAAAAATTATGATCAAAAGCGTTTCAAATCATTAAAATCAATCTGAATCATTTTTACCTTTTACAAAAGTACAAAGAGATATTTAATAATTACATAACATTACAAATCAAATTAAAACCTGTCGGGGAAAACAAATGCGAATACTTACATACAATTTAGAATAATAAGGTTATGCAATAGGAAATAAAAAATCTAATTAGCTTTAACTTTTAGTCTGGAGATTGATTTAATTTAATATTTTATTCAGATACAATTGGAGTAGAGCTCCCACGACAGCTAATCGAAATCAAAATGTAAATATCATAGTATATCGAAAACAATTTATTTTATAATGGTTATTTGTTTGCATACAAATAAAATTGTTTGATACTGTAATTATTGTCTTGTTGATAATCCAATTTCTGTCCCTGTCTCTGGATACATCGCTAGAGTGATGTGAGGAGATGATGGCAGATATCCAGACAGAGAGGAATAGAGATTCTTTCTATCTCTGTAATCTCGCACAAGTTCTTGTTTACTTGTATTGTTCCTCTTTGGTCACGTACTGTCTGTCCATATACAAGTGTTAAAATGTGAGATATTCACGTTTCACAGATTCATACCCTTGTATTTATTGAATTCTTTTTCCTTTTATGCCTGTTTAGTAGTAGACTGGGTAATAGCGTTCATTTAAATTTGTTACTAGCTTATTGTTTGTGGCAGGATTGCTGTAGTCACAGCAAGATTTCCTGATTTATTATTCTAATGTTCAGTAGGTACTTATTTTTATTATTTTTTTCCGGTATTTATGGAATGTATTTAAATTCACAAGTACATTTTTAAATACCTAGTATAACAATGAATTAAAGAAATAACCTTTTTACAATGGATTTTAGGAATGTTAAGGTGTTACCGTAGCATTAACGAGGAGAGTTTATAACTCATACTAGAAATAAAATCTGTTACACTGTGTGTTTTAAATGGTTGACAAAACTAAAGTCTTCATAATCCAACCAACAACTCCTGTCAGGTTCATTTACTCTAGTCTTCAAATTAAATCAAAGGTCATCTAATGGAGCTTATAAATTGACAGGTTTCAACTGAGCTGTGACCAGCGCGTGGAGGGAAGGTAAAGTTTGTAGTTCGAGGCCGCGTGGGGACTGAGGCATTGTAGGGGAAACAGTCAGCGCCGGCTACTGTCCTCGATCCAGCGGTCTTGGAGACATCGTTGTTAGTACCAACACCTGACACAGACGCAGGCGGCCGCTTCCCCACCACCTTACTGACGCCTAGACCACGCCTAGACCCACTGCGCACCCAAACTCCACAGCTCGGATGAAACCTGTCCATTTTTACATGGGATAAACAGGTAGACATTTTTAATTAAGTTTAAAAATATGGCAGACGTCGGCTTTAAGAAGACTTAGAGTTTTTTCAACAATTTATAAACATATTTTAAAATATTTTAAATTCAATTAAAGTTTAAAATTTTGCTTCTCAGTGCGAAAGGTAAAAAGTTATATTAATTTCAGTAATATAAATTAAATTATTAGTTTATGAAGACTTTACCTTTAGGTATATACTTTTAAATTAACGAACTTTCTGTATTTATAAATATGTACTCGTCTTCTCTATAATGATTTTGATGAAATTGCGATTATATATTTTTTGGTTACGTCAAATCCATTGGTGAAGGTTCCATCTTTGGGAAATTTCTTTTAACAATGGGACAACAAAAATAAATGCAATTTGCTCATATAAAATACATAGCACTGCTTATGGAAGTTTTTTAGTGTTGATACAATAATCAGCTGTAATAATTAACTGGAATATAGGCCTTCCTGTATTAACACTTTACAAAGAAATGTAACGATCAAGTCTTTGGTAAGTGTTTATTATATTAGAGTAGGAATTTTAGAGTAAGAAATATATAAAGCTCAAAGTTTATCATATTTGTCCAGAGCGAATCTCGATGAACCAAAAACTTTTAATATTAAATGTACAATTAGATTTCAGTAGTTTGTCACACTTTAACTGTTATCCAGGTACTTAAAGCACCTCTCTCTCTCTTCTCTAATCATATTACATCAGCTAATAACGAAACTGTTTAAAGTGCTATATAATAATGTTGTTTTCCTTAGTATCTTTTTAAAAACCTAACGAAACTGTTTAACGTGCTATAAATTTTTTGTCCTTAGTATCTGTTAAAAAACCTAAAAATGTTCGAAAATTGGCAAAAACTAGGCCACTAAAGCTTAAATAAATTTATGGACAAATAGAGTGTTTAATTTTCTTCTATAGTTAATAATAGTGTTGTGACATTTGGGGAATTAAAATTCGACTTTGATTCACCTATGTGACGACCCGACAAATTTTACAAATATATAGGAAGTATTTACAAATACTCTGTGGTCGAAGTGTTCTAAATCTTTCGTATACTTCAGGATCATGAACGAATGGCTATGAAATTAGAGAATAACGGATTAATCGGATGTGGAAACAGTTTAACAAATATATAAAAACCTATTATGGCTTAGTAATTATTATTCATCCATGAGGCTACTGATAATTCATTGAGGAAGGAGTTGATGATTTGTTACTAGTCGAAATGAAATTCACTTGATTATTCTCTCCTAATTGGACAGACCTAGTTGGGCCTGATCGAGTCGTGATTTGGAGTGTAACTGCACGTAATTTATCAACGTGGTATAATTCAAAGTAATAATTTATTTATTAGTTAATTATTAATCATCTCATCAACACTGGATTAGGATCTTTTGTGTTATTTAGCCTAATGGTGCCGTCACGTCTCACCAACATTACAGAAATTGTTTTAAATTTGCTTTATTTTCTACAAAGTTTTTACTTAAAGAATTCAATAAACATCCAGTTACTACAACATCCATATGTACATACTGTAAGAAGTAAAAAGAAGAAAATTAACAACAAATAATTCATGTTTTGGATGCAAAACGAATCATTGAAGTATAAATGACTTAGTATAAATGAGAGAAAAGTCTCTTTCTATGCCAAAGTTATACTCATAGGAACACAGTTTTACAGTAATGTTTGTTTTTGATGTGAACTTTTTTGATTGAAGTAATTGAGTATCAATTTAATTTGTAATGAAGAGAAAATTAAATATAAAAAATATATATGTAACCAAAAGTGGTTTTATATTCTGAAATTTAAAAAATAATAATTAGTCTAAAAATATTATAATGAATTTGAAAATTTGGTATTTTGCATTATAAAATGTTATCATACTATCTAAGTACTTAAGTAGAGGTAAAGAGGTTGGAGAAGTAATTACTAAATTCAATTGTGGTCACTCCTCTAGTATAATAGGTAGCCTATTGTATATCCGTTGTCAAAAAAAAGTAGGGGAGGGAGTGTGGATATTACTTAATGTTTCAAGAATAATGAATGTTAAAGGATGGCATGTCTTGAGAATCCACCCTTTTATACAATAATTATATCAAAATTCAAATAGATACAAAATCGTTACACAGTCCTTTCGAAACCCAAAGAGTAGGCTACTCACTTGTCAAGCAACCTTTTACAAGCACTCCTACAGCTGCCTAAGAGGTTTTATAAGTCTGCAGCATTTTGACTTATTCATAATATCAGAGGTGAGACCGCCTACCTATAGACTTCATGATCATAGCGAGTGGAGAATCATTAAGATAGGGAACTCTGAAATTATCAACAAAGTTTGGAAGGACTCAGTGTTAGCATGTACACGGGGGACGTTTTTACTCCACCTTTCACAGTTATTCTCAATTCACGTGAAGACTGGAAGACGTGAAGGCGGCAAGCTACTGGTACTTCCAAGACACCCTGTTTTGTACACAAACGGTTCGATATTTTACGCGTACTTAAAACCATTGGAGCAACTTTTGAAGATAGTTTATGGAGTTATTACTCATTATTCCTAGCTGAAATGCGCAAAATCAGCATGTATATATCTAGAACTAAGAGTAGACCTGAAAGAGTAGATCTAGAATATTACATTTTAATATTCCTAGATACCCAAGAGACAATCAAAGCATTCAGTTCTGTAGAAATCTCAGCCGAACTGTTATGGGATTCGCCTCTCTCTCTCTCTCTCTCTCTCTCTCTCGCTCTCTCTCTCTCTCTCTCTCTCTCTCTCTCTCTCTCTCTCTCTCTCTCTCTCTCTCTCTCTCTCTCTCTCTCTCTCTCTCTCTCTCTCTCTCTCTCTCTCTCTCTCTCTCTCTCTCTCTCTCTCTCTCTCTCTCTCTCTCTCTCTCTCTCTCTCTCTCTCTCTCTCTCTCTCTCTCTCTCTCTCTCTCAATCACTCACTATCCCTCAATGTCTCTTTCTCCCTCTCTTTCTTACCCTCCCTCTCTAATGGTTTTTTATCTCCTTTATCTCTCTGAAGAGTTCTTACACTTTTACCATCTTTCTTAATCTATCTCGCTTTCACTCTCTCACTTTATTATCCTCTCTCCCTCACTGTCTCCTTATCTATTTCAATTTATTACCCTCTCCTTAAACACCCACTCTCTCTCTCCCCCCCTCTCTCTCTCTCACTCATACACACTGAAGTAAAATGGTCTCTTCCTAAATCAGATTCTAACATACGTTCTGCTTCCACTTTATTTTCTGTATCATGGACAGTCCTACAATGGAGACGCTTTAGCTGTGCAGTTGAAGTATACTTAACCCCATAACTGTTCGTTAAGTAATATTATTTCAGAGTAAGTAAATCTTCACTACAATTCAATTTGCATTGACATTTATGACAAATATTAATTTGTGTAAGACATTAAACATCCATCGAATAAACAATTCCATATAAATAATATAATAAAATCATGAGCATTGACAAAACATAACAAAATACTGACAAACAAAATTTAGAAATCAAATAAGCAACAACAAAGCTTGGAATAGAATAGCATTAACAAAGAATTTTAATTTAACATTATTTTTTTAAACAGCCAAACCACAACACTATAAAAAAATTCAAAGTAATATACAATTAATAAATAAACAAAATTTACGAACATAAATTAAATTTGGTGAATCATAGAAGTCGGGGATGTCATCTGCTCTGAAACAAAAAATTCACATTTAAACAAGTGTTCCTCACGATCCATTTTAGTTGGTCATTTTCTTCTGCTTTACGTGTGACGTTTAATGTTAAAATAGTTTTAATTTTGTCCACACGATATCAGCACTTCCCAGGTACTATAATACCGTCGTCCAATCAAGTGACTGAACACGCCTTGCCACGCCTCTTATGTTTTATCTACAGTTATTAGTTTTAAGTATTGCCACTTTGTATCAGCACTTGTCAAGTAGTAAGTTTCAATTTCTAAACTGTACTTACCAGTAATTCAATTACCGGTATCCTGTTTATATTTATGGAATGGTTATACAGTGGAATCACTTTAGCTGTGCGAGTAGGAGACAGCGCTGAGAACAACTCCTAATGCAGCCTTGAAGTGTAGGCTACATAGGAGGCAAAAACATCTACCACAATCATAAATAATTAGTATTATTACAAAATATAAAAATTCTCTGCCTATAGCTAGCGTTGATGTAAATGTAGAGAGTATTGTGTTTTGAGAAGAGTGCAATGTTTGTTAAAAGTAAACCTTTCCAAAAATACAAAGAGAGATGTGTGTCACTTATACAACTAAAGTGGATCTTGTATAGACGACATAGTATGTTGTCCATTTTAGAATTATTTATTACTTGTATTTTTCGTTTTGTTTTCCGAGATACAAATTGAGATGTTTATGCTAACACAAAGATGTCGGTAATTTTATTTCTTTGTATTTAATAATAGTAAAATAAAGACGAAAATTTTTAAGAAAGTCTAATGAAAGTAAATAGAAAAAAAAAGAATCCATGAATAATTTTCGATTATCTTCTACGTAATATCAAATATTGTTTGTAAGCTATACCCTTTGGTATTGTATTTATAAAGCAGTGCTATTCCTTCCAATTACGTTTTGAATAATTTTATGAATTAGGTTAGTGTTCAGTTTTGATGGAGGATGCAACACAAGTTTAACCTTAGGATCACTTACGTTTCTGATGTAGGTCAAATGTACAAATCTTTATTAATCTTTTTACTTTATCACATATACTTATTTTAGAAAAAGTTAGATACACAAAATTAATGTCTATTTCTTCAAGTTTATCCGTTCTAAAGATCGGAGTCCAAATGTGGATTGATACCTGTCTGTCTTATTTGGTCAAGTGGTAAGTTTCAATGCCTACTCAAAAAATAATTACATAAAAAATGTTACATTCATGAAAATGTTACGTATTTGATACAAGGCTGGGGTTCTCCTTATTCAGGCTTTCTTGCGCCACCTTAATCATGGTTAATGTTTCGTTTCATGTCTAGAAACTGATTTCTTTTAAATTATAAATGTTTTAGTACCCAAAAGAGCGGATTACGTGATCCTTATTAAGGCCTTTATTCCTTTGCTTGTAACGAATATGCTGCCGTAATGTATATTCTCGTGTAATTAATTTATGTAAAGCATCATTCACTTAGCTTTGTTCCTACCACAAACAAAGGAAAATTTAATTTGTTACTAAGTAGAGGGTAGTCACTTCTTTTAAATGGTTTAGGTTGTTATTTACTTACTTCATTAAATTAATACATGTTCGTAAACAATCCCAAAACCCATTTCAGAAAAAATAAGTTTCTAATAACATCTCGATAAATATTTTTGTGCGTTTTGCTTAAAACTCCGAAATCCTCAATTTATTACACATATTTGGGCAATAAGCTTTGTTTGTGACCCTAGGAGGTAAAATTTCGATAACGCCAAATATTATGTATCCATTTATTTATCAGAAAGTCCAAAGTCTTTAATTCCACAATAGCTTAATTAAACCTTTTTTTTATAATTGGATCTTATAACAAAACAACTACTTAACTTCGCTATATTTTACTCTTTGAATACTTGAGACGTCGAGTGATAGTAACAATATGTACAGAAAAGACTTGCAGGAACAGAATGTTAAGGAGTCTGGTGTCGCTTGAATATAGAAAGTTATTTTTTATGATTGATAGTAAAATTTCTTGAAAGATTGCCAAGTATTTTTAGTACAATACTTTTGTAGCCTATTTCTTTCAACGTTTTTGAAAATACCTTTAATTATGGAAATGTTTGTTGTATATGGGTATTTTTATTTGTACATATTTCTCTTTTCAAAATTAGTATTGTTTCTAAATTGTTTATTTCATAAACAAAGTTTATTTTTTAAACTACTACTGCTCAAATCACGTTATATATTTTATTATCAAAAGAAAAAGTTCCTATTTTTATTTATAATTGAACGTGTGATTAAAGAATATATAAAATCATATAATGTTTTAATTTTATGTCCAATGCTCAGGTTTTCTTAAGAATTTTTTTTAAATACTTCCAACATAAGAAATACTTTAAATAATGAATATTATGTCTTCTAATAATAGTGGTAAATAATAAATAATAAGTATAAAGATATTGCTTCCATATAAGTAATTCGTATACATACAGATGATATATTATATCCAAACCGATTTTCGATTCTTACACAACATAACAGGTAATAATAAGTTACAAAGGTGAGTCCTTAGTTGTGCAATTACTACCTAGATTGTGTTTTTACTCGTATTTAACAATAATTCAGTGATTTTAAATTATTTGTTTTAATATTATCATATATCGGTGTCCATATCAGAAAGTATACGTCTGTATCCGTGGACAGTGATATTCACCGATATTTTCACTGAAATGTACGGAACTATTTCAACACTGAGCTATCAGGACTGTTTACAATGTCATGAACTCTGATATGTAACAGGAATTTATTGAAGAACAAGAATTTAAAACATTGTAACCACAGATTGTGGCAGTTTTATTTTGTATTAAATTTAAAATAATTGACAAAATAGTCTTTTATAATTGTGTGCGTTCATAATGATGAGGAACGATGTAATAGAGAATTTCATTATAGCTTATGTAAATTAATTTAAATTAAAGATACAATTTAATGCACATAAGGAATAAATATATCATATTATCATATAAACAAAAACATTTGTTAAATTAATAATTTATAATATAATTTTGGAAATTCTTCTTAATTTAATTTAAAATACCTTTCAAAATTGTCTAAAATAATTTTACCACATCTAAAATTAGAACATTACAGCACGACTTTTGACGATTTGAACGAAAATTACCTGAATATTGTGACTAGTTTGTACTAATATGTACCGATATGGAACTGATTCCAAACGTATACAACACGAACTTGTTTGGATCAGGTACAGCTTGTATAAATTGAAGTTATTTTAGCATGATTGGTTCTTCAGTTAATCACATTTGTCTATACAGAATTTTCTCTATTAGAGTAGCTTGCATCAACTATCTACATTACGCTAATATTTTCAAAATATACCTGTTATTTCGACAAATATAATCTATATAAATTTTAATTGGTATATTTAAATCTATCAATTATATTCAATAGGTAAATAGAATAAAATTTGCAAAATAGCACCTGTAGAAATTCATATCAATGAATGGAAATGCAAATTACATAGAATTTTTATGTCAAACGGCGAGAGTACTCTTGACCTTGTTGTTTATACAAAAGTCAGGTAAAAATCATCATTTAACAAACACACTCTAAAAATTAGTACGTCATACTTTACAATAAAACGCTTTTTAAAGTATATGGATATCTATGAAATAATGAAGTTTTAATTTCAAAATACTGTAATTTCAATTTCTGCAGAAACTTTTTTTTTTAATTCTCGCTTTAAAGACAAAATATTCCAAGTAAGTAATACAAAACATATAACTAGACTTCTTAAGTCGTTTCGCAGATAAATAGTCAGAAAATTATAATAAGCAAGAACTCGAAGGCAGTCGTCTGAAAAGTTAATCACGTAATGTCGTTCATTCGTTAAAGTAATTTAATTCCATTTTGAAGCTTTTAATGAACTCATGTTTAATTCAGAAGTATGATGCATCTTTTATACAGTAGTGTTAAACAATAACTAGAAGTGTTTAAATGTATAAAATAATTTCAAAACAGATCCTGCTCAGAGGTATTATTCGATGTGCATGTATTTACCAATCATAACAATATCTAATAATTAGTAATATCAATAATAATAAGAATAAGTTATAATTATTATTAATATCATAACTTATAATAATAATTTGTGAAAAAACTAGAGCCAAGCACTGAAACCATCATAAGCAATAACACGAATTTTATCTTATTACAAAAAGATAGATTTCTTACAAGAAAACAAATTATATTTAACAATAAATACGCAAGGGAAAATCAATTGCTGTAGTACGAGAATTATTATTATAAGTGTTGTAATGTTAAGATGAAAGATAACGCCAGAGAATTAAATATAACTGCAAAAATGTATATAAATTTTCGTTTACATTGTTTTGACTTATATGTTCATATTAGGTTCAAATAGTTTAAGTAATAACAATCTGTTTTTTAAACAGATGTTTGAAATTTTGTTTAATTAAACTCGAGATAATAACTAATAAATAAATACATTTAAATTGATAAAAATATATTTATATTTTTACAATTTTATTATAAATTCGGTTTTGGTTATTAAAATAGATATTCCTCATAAAGGAGTATTACTAAATACTTTTCCATATTTTCAACTATTATGACGAACTTAATTTGTGTGTTACTTACCGTATCAAATTATTTAATCACAATTCACTGATAAAAAATAAATCATAGTTTTTATATGAATGTATTTTGTTTAATACGCTTTAAATACATTTACCCGTCGTCATGTTGAAACCCGGTACCGTTAAATGTGCTCTAATTATTGTAATTGTGAAGAGAAAGTTAAATGGGAAGTTCACATTAGCATATTTAAAATATATACACAGTGTTTCAGTAGCAGCCTGCCAAAAGTTGAGTTCATGTCTCCTGGGTCAAAATATTAAGAAATAAGTAGTCCCCAAACGTTGAAGTTCCTGAAACATTTAAGTCGGGAACTTTTAATTTCAGATCTTGAACACTATCTTTAAATCAATCTCGTGATCCCCCTTAAAGTAGGGGAAAATACCATTTTAAAAAGTATTCTAATAAAAGGCTTAAGAAAGATTATGAAACACGTTTAGAACCTACGTACCTAATTAGTTTTTATTACATTAAAAATTAACTTCGAAATTATTGTAGTATAAAATCTAATATTGAAGTAAAGTGGTCAAATAGGAAATATTTTCATATTTAGAAAGAAATAAGCAACATTAAATTTAATACTTATTTACAAAAACGTATACTCAAAATTAATCTCTTTAATATATTTTACGATTAACTGGACAGGTTATCTTTTTCAATGAAAAAATGTATATACTTAAGTCAGTCATACAAGAAATTTGTAATATTTACAACAAAGGATTTAAAATCCTTACTAAAAAAAAATATTACTAAATTGTCAGAAGGAATTACTACAGATACAACAAATCAACTTTTGTGAAAACTTTAATCACAAATACAAACATACATTTCTGAAACAAATACTTTATTTGCAACAAGACGACATTTAATGACCAAATCGTTATCTTAAATTGTAAAATTCTATTACATATAACCGCTGACAAAATTTGTCTTTGTGTGTTAATAGTAAACGCTTACCTATTTATCGATTCGTTATTTTGTATAAAATAAAGTGACTGTATTGGAAATCTGTATGTTTCCATCCATTTCGTTATATATATATATATATATATATATATATATATATATATATATATATATTGAGAATATTTTATTGAAAATCTAACGTTGTCCCATTGAAATTCACGACTCGTAAACATTGAAATCAGTAATGATAAGTTGACTTGTGACAACACTTACTGACGGCTTGAAACATAATGGAAAAAGTTGAACAGTTAGTCAGTAAATGTGACATACTAAGGACAAATTTAAAGTATATGTGGCACCTCGACACATAAGCAATACACAATAAATGATAATTTGTCTTGACGTCCTCTCTCTTAATTTGATAAAAATCAATATTTACACTGGCAATTAAGACAATTGTATTATACAACTCCCTTGATTTCTACTATTTTCCTATAGTAGCATGTGTCCTATAACCAGCATGTCATGTAGATCACCTAACAACATCATGAATAATGTTACTGCAAAAAAAAATAAATCATTTTGGGAAAAGAAGAAGAAATATTAATAGTTGTTCATCCTATTTAACAATTTTCAATACATTCGTTTAAAGTTTCTTTATTGTTTGTCCTTGATACACTTTTTTATAAAGTCAAGAAACATATTAAAACATTTAGAACCTAGAAATAAGAATTAATTTCTAAAAATAGAATGTCTTACGTTAAGTCTAAACAGTATATGAACAGCAGTTGTGTTACGTTAAAGCCTATCAGTTCCTCTATTCCCGCTTCGTATATAAACATTTAACAGCAAATTGTCAGAGGATTCTCCACGCCATCTATTTGCTCCTTTGAACCTATTACGATTATTCACAACGGTAATATAATCATTAAGGTAAACAATGTATCTAATTAAAATTCAAAGTCCTTCTTTACATTCCCTTCAGAAAAACTAAAGTGATGTTTGAGCATAATACAAAATTTAATTCTATAAAACTTGAGTTATAATTCCAAATGTATATACTTTAATAAAGCAATACCGTAAACTAAAAGCTCCATAACACAACAGGTGTATACCATTAATTTATATAACAATTTTAATAGTAATTTGGATACAAAATCTTTATATTGTCTTCTCGTATTATATAGGTTTGAAAATATTCTATGACAAAATTAATATAAAATTTATTTAGATTTATACTTTGTTAAACAAAAATTAGTATCATGTTATTGACATTATACTATGCTAATTATAAATAACTTATACTAATATTTTATGTCATAGCTAATTAAATCTAAATTTCTTTTAACTAAAAAACTTCATTAGTTACAGTAGCCGTTTTATTTTTAACAATTTTGTAATTAAACCAGAATTCAATATATGGAAACTTTAGTTTAATCTCTACAAAATTACCTAAAATTTTGATCCTATTAATAAAAGTTACATTTGTCTATATTGACTTTAAAATCTGAACCGAGACTATAACATTTCACGGCGATCGTTTCATTTTAAACGTTCAGGTATAAGTTTTACAAATTAAAAGTCTTAACACTATATATTCTAATTTGTCTCAAATCGTTAAATTTTATATACGTTATTTTTATTTTCCAATATTTAAAACTAATTTGACACGGTGTAAATAACACCTTAACTACTAAACCATCATGTTCTCTACACAACCAAATTTTGTGGTCGGTAGTCGCAATCTTCATTTGTTGACTGTTCGCTCAAGTTGCATTTCATAAGGAATCCAATACGTTAAAAATAAATGCCACTCCTTTCCCTTAGAGTTAAAAAAAATAATAATAGCATTTTGGATTTTTAATTTCGATACTTAATATTATATTGCACACACATGTACGGCCGAGTACAATTGAAAAAAGTGTGAAGTGAGTAGAGGTTGTTTAGTTTAATAAATGAATAAGTAGGAGTTGATTTTTCTGATAGACTTTTGTACATACGAGCTTAACCACCATCAATTTCACTTCCCTGTTTTCTTATTCATCATAATACTCATTAAAATTATATTAAATATTTATATTTTATTTTTTACCTAATTTTAACAACCTCAATAAATGGTGTTTACTGAAGAAATTATAGACTATAATTTTTTGACCTGACAAAGTTACAGTTCATATAATAAAATCTGGGCATCGAATATTTGTTAGTATATGCTATAGTATGATGACTGTTTATTAATTATACACAATTCCGTTCCGTAATTGCCTAAATAGTCATTATATATATATATATATATATATATATATATATATATATATATATATATATAATTTATATTATATAAGTAATGTTTGACAAGTTGTATACGTAAAGCAGAGTGTACAAGATATCTTAAATACAATGTGATGTTGTAGTATTATTGTTGCAGCTTCCATTGATCAGAATTCCCGAGGCACTTTCATTTCCTCCAGTTCTCTTCAACGATACAACAAAAGAACGAGTCGCAACAGAATGTTTTCTTACAACAATGACTATAAAAAGGAATAAATAAATATTTCAGTAGTGTAGAATCTACACCATCGGTTCTTATACACAAACTAAATTTATAATGCCTAATAATCTTATTAATTTATTGATTTTAACGCTTATACATTATTTTACCAAGCTAGTATTATTGATTAAATAATTATTTCAAGTGAAAAATATACGACCTAGACCGGGAATCGAACCCAGGACCTTTGGCTTTACGCGGTTTTATGTTTTTATATGTTTTAAATACATACTTAAAAGGCTGCAAGCCGAGTATACAGATAAGTTTCAATGTCGTTTGTAACGAGGTAACTTATCTGTCATAACTCAAAAATTGCAAGCCAAAAAACAAATTCAAGTGAGAAGTGTACGCCCTATGCTAGGAAGCGATCAAGGATAGCTCAGTTGGTAGAGCGTTGGCGCGTAAAGCCAAAGGTCCTGGGTTCGATTCCCGGTCTAGGTCGTATATTTTTCACTTGAAATAATTATTTAAGCCTAATAATCATATTTTATCATTTACTTTGAATAGTTATTGTTTCATCTTTATTTCATTTATAATGACGATTGTTTCAATATGACATTGTTAATACGCTGATATACGAGGACACTTATTTTATATTCACTTATTTTCGGATCTTCGCCTTGGCTTTTCAAATGGAGGTCAACAGTTTACAAAATGAGCTACTAGAATCTCATGTCGGCTTTAAATAAGAATGGACTACAGAAACACCGATTAAAACGGCTACCATTTTCAGACCATATTCATCAAATATTAAAAATAAGTATACAAAATAAATCCACAAATATTCCATTAACAATTCTGACAACTAGAGCTATTATTGTTGATTTTATTTATATTATAAGACTGTGTTTTTTGGCGGTTTTATTTGTAGTAATAAATCTTTTTTTCTTCCTTTTTTTACACAACCAGATTTAGGAGACAACGTTGGATAAAGATTTGTAAATTGCTCAAAATAATCTAATTGTGAAACTTTGTGAGACGTTTAAGTAACAAATTACTTGTAAAAAATCTCCTTTAATGTTAAAATAAGCCATCATTTGAAACGAAATTAAAATAATTAACCGATTTTTAATTAACAACAGTTTCCAATTATATGTAATTAGATAATGCATACGAACACTTTAGCAAATACGAGCAAAATTGGAATATAAAACTTCGAACTCTAGATCATTTACTTACGTATGTGTGTGTATATATATATTTAACTTATTTGTATAAAAATAAATTAAAATAGAATACTCTTTATTTTGGTTTGTTTAATATTCTCAAGAGAAGACGATTATTTTTTTTATTTCTTTAATTTTCAAAAAAAATTATTAAATTTTATTATTATAATTTTTTAACACATAATTTAGATGTTTTGGTATTTATAAATATATATGGACAATTTGATGGGTTTATAAACCAACTAAATATTTTTAAATCATTTTTTACCAATGGAAACTTGCTACACTTAGTCATGTACGACCTTAGTAGAGGAAGACATCATATTCAACTTTACCATTGCTTTATAAAGTGATTCGGTCACAACTGACAAACCGATATAGATATGGGGCCACAACTGACAAACCGATAAAGTGTAAATTTTAAGAACATCTAGATACTACATAATAATCCCTTTTGGAATATCCAAAGTGGTGCACATTTTCAGGCAAGACGAAATAATATTGGTTTTTAATTTGTAAACTGGAACCAAAACAAAAATATATTGTATTGAGTACTTTTTTGCAAATGTATTAAGTTTACATTCGAGAACACAATACACAATCATGTCAGTGTACTTTTTCAGTTGTGTAAGGTGTATGACTTTTTACGTGTCATAGGATAAAATAAATTTAATGACTGACGAGCATCATTGAACTTCCTTGAAAATTTACTTTCTTAAGCTATCAGTCTACCATGAATGCCGCCAGTTTTCACATAAACTTGTTTTCAATTAGGTCTTTAAACAGTTCCGATAGTTATTTATTTTCAATACAAAATAATATTATAAATCGCTTTAAATAATAATTATATAAACTCTTAAATATTTCTAATTGCTGGAATTTTGGAATAAAGGTCATTTAAAATGTTCAATAACTTGAAATAAGCCCTACCTATTATTCCTTTTATTTTTTTGTAAATTAAACGAAATAATGAACTGGACTTATTCTCAGTGCATATTATTGCAAATGTCCTTAGAATTAACGGAATTTAGTTAACTATGCTTTAGAACGTCCATATTAAAAAATATTGCTGTGACCTCACATTTGGCGTAAACAAAGACTGAGCCAAATAACCCAATTTCTTGAATCCAACTTCATCGATTAAAAATCACTGGAACAACATAGGGTAATACTATAATCACTGTTTTTATATATTTTTAAATCCCTTACTTAAATATGGTGATACACCACTAAGCTGAGACAATAGATCGGCAAAATAGAACTAATCATTAAGTTCTATATAAATAAAATGATCTGGGAAGACAATTTAATTTCGTAAATGTTTAAACTGACAGCCGTCTTGATTGACCCAATCTTGTAGTCTTTCTTGAACAGAGCTACCCTTATGAAGCAAAGACTTTTGTCAATGTCGACTGCAAGAAACAGATCATAAATTAATTTGTTGCATGTTGCTTAGTGTGGATGGCTTCCGTTAAAACACTTTATCCTTAACAAACCTCCAGAAGTAAAATCGTGGATGTCTTTCAGTTGATCACGGAGGCCAACAAATGAAACCACGACGACCAATCCATTCATTGGGAACTCTGATCCAGTAATTCTCGGACAGAAGTGGTATAATGAGGTAGGACGCCTTCTTGTTGATAAGCAACATAATTCCCACAGTTCTGACTAATTTAAAGGACAACAGTTTTCCCCAACATGTTTTTGTACACATTACTATTGACCGTTCTACTGGACCAAAAACACCGTTGCAAGTCAGACCCCACACCAAACTGAGATCACAGACTTAGCTAAGCTGCTTTTCAATGGTTTCCCTGTAAAGAGTAAAAGCAGTTGAGCTGGTTAATAACCCTCTTAACTTTAAACAAGTTTCGTTAGACAACAATACATCGTAAACGTGCACTTTCCTCCTCTCTTGAAAAGAAATTCAAAACATTATAAATCGTTTCCATAATAAATATTTTAATGATTTATAATAATATTTTAATGAAAATTGTCTTTAAACTCATTACAAATGTCATAGATAATCATTTAATGTAGGTTTTCAGTCGTTTTTAATTACTAATGTTGACCTACGTTGTAAATGTATTTTTCACACAAAATTTATCGGTTTCTGGTGGAATTCTAATGTCCTATATCTTATCGAGTGCATTTACTTCTCAAAGTTCATAATGGGATGAAACATAACAACACCAAAATAATATAATACTAACGTATATAAGGTGCTGTATTTTTAACAACTGTATTTGAAACCAAAATTTCCAATTAATAATAATTTATTGTGAAATATGAAAATGTTATTTGTAATTGTAGTACGATCAATTTAGTGAATTTCAGTTCCCTAGTTAACGTGATAAATTAGGATATTTTAAGTTATATTGTTAAACATTATTTAGGTTATAATGTTTTTAAAACATGTTAATATAATATAATATATATATATATATATATATATATATATATATAAACACAATTATTATATTTCACACAGAACAAGTTAGGTTTTGTTAGTTTCCTTTGAAAACCTTTCATTAGTAGTGGATAATTTAAAAACAAAATGTATATAACATTTTTATAGACAACTAGAGCTTGTTACAATAAGTTTTCTTATTTTCAAAATATATTAACAATAGTTATAAAATGATAAAAAAAAGTCATCGCCTTTCAGAATATAAGTTTCACGTAAAGGAGTAAAATTTAGAACCATTGATTTAATGGTGGATTGTAATAATAGTAATGTTTATCTCAAAGATAAAATATTCGTTGACGTGGAAGAAATCGTGTTCTGCTTAATGCTTTTCACTATATATTTATAAGTTTGAAAACAGTATTTAGATAACAATAACGTTGTGATGCGCAGAATGTTAATAACACGCCTATTGTTTAAGACTCAGTGAGATATACTGACAGCTGTAAAACCTTAGTTTCTAGTAGAATTGAAATTCAGAACTGCTGTCAAAGTTATTCATGCTTTAGACCTCTGGTTGAGGAATAATACATATTCAGTAGGACAATAGATCAGTCTTATTAGGTGACAGCTCTTCGATTATTTTGATAAAGTAAGACAACTTCCCCATAGGTATCCTTTTCTTAAAAATTTTGTACTTCCCTAAATATCTCTTCAATTACACGTTTTCTTAGATTGCTATACTTACAGAACTTATTTTGGTGCGTTTGTGTTTGGTTTTAGTTTGTCCTTATGTCTTAAGATTATACCTGAGTGATTTAAAATGTGTAAAATGTTCTCTACGACTTATTCGTTTCTTTACTAACACATTTAATTTCCAAATCATTCAAAAGCGTAATTTCATATGCAACTGCACAAAGTGAAAGAGCTTACTGGATAATTATATTTTGGTTACTCACTAACAAATTTCCACAATTATGAAAATATGTTTCGTAGGCTATATTACAGATGAATATTTTTCTTTTGAAACTTGTCACAAAATATAGATAATTTTAAAATATGTAAACAATTTTGAGAATAATCATCCATTTACAATAGGCCTAACTCTTCTGAGAAAAAATAAGAAGTTATATTATATAGTCCCAAACCGTAAAACAGAGAAATGTCAAATATGTCAAACAGATAGCTAAACAAATAATTAAAGTGTAATCTTAACTTAGTAAATAGAATTGTTAAAATAATAACATCATAATCAAAAATAAGTATTACGAAAAAATGTTGGATTTCAAAAAATACAATTTAAAGTTTATATATATATATATATATATATATATATATATATATTTATTTATTCTGATGACCGACGATACATGATAGAATTCCATGTTATATTTACTGTATAACCATTCTAGAAATAAAAAAAATATTAAAGAAAACATTTAAACCTGTAGCTGGGAAACCCAGTGAGTCATAAACTATTTTTAAACATGCTTTGACAAAGGTTGAAGTAGTGTTAACGTCAAGAGTAAAAAATTAAACTCTTTAAAAATATTAGAAATTAAGAGACTTTCTTATAAAAATGTTAATTTAGTTTTAAACGATCAAACAGAATTCTTGTCTTTTTCTCCACTACTTCAACCTTTGTCAAAGCATGCAAAATAGTTTATGATTCACTGGGTTTCCCAGCTACAGGTTCCATTGTAATGTAACGGGACTTGTGGGCTTGGTCTCAAATGTGTGTATAATTCTTCTTAGGTATTTAGTCTTTGTATAAGCCTCGTCAATGCCGTAACTGGCAACACCATGGTCGACTAGACCAATAAATTGTAGAATTTAACAAAAGAATTTGTGTGTGTTTATTTGTATAACATATATTACCTTGCCAGTAAGACGTAAAAGATGCGATATTTTACTAGTCTACAAATACAATCTGAACATCCTAGAATACTGCATATGGCAAATTATGTATGCAAATTAACCCCTGAACTATTTGATGCGAAACATTGCTTTATTAGACGTGTAGATGTCAGCACTTGCCGGGTAACACACCGTGACTAAACCGGGTGACTAGTAAAGCGGGTGACTAAACCGCCTTCTCTAGGCTCCCATGTTTATCTTAAGTTATTAATTTTATATATTCTCGCTATGTATCAGCACATATCGATTAGTAATTTTTAAATGTTTTCTTTAATGTTTATTTTTATTTCTAGAATGGATACAGTAAATTCGCTTCAGCTGTATGAGTGGTAGACAGCGCAGTACACTCCTACTCCAGCAGCAAAGTGTACATAGGAGTCAAAACAATCTACCAAAATAATAATAATTAACAGCCTTACATATTATAAAAAATCTTTCTCTGTCTATAAGCTAGTGAGAATATATATAGATGTAAGGAGTTTTATGTTTTTAGAAAGGTAAAATTTTAGTTAAAATTAACCCCCCCCCCCCCATTAAAAGCTAGGTTGATGTCTCTCATACAGTTACACTTGATCTTGTATAGTCTATCACTTTTAATAATTTTTTTTTTTTTATATTACTTGCTATTTCTACCTTAGCATATTGTTTAATACTTTGAGGTAGTTCAGCTAACTGGAAGGAATCAGTAATTCTATTTATTTAATTATTATTATAATCTAAAGAAGTTAAGGAAGTATAACAAAAGAAATAAAACTTTAGGACGATAGATGAGTATTTATAAGGTAAGTAGAGCGAACCTGTAATAAAAAATACAGTTAACACTAGTATCTTATAAACAGTTTTAAGAATAGTAATTGGTATGACAATTATGTAGCAATGACAAAAAAAACTACGCTGCATCCGATCTCCAACAGCTATCATTCTTACTTACAAAGATATCACAATTAACCTATAATCATACTCGAAGATCAGTATGACAACGTGAACTATTTAGAGTGCATTTATCTTTCTCAGACATTAAACATCAAATCTGTTAGGGTCGTTACTGAAAAGTAACAAAACTGTAAGGATAACTGTCGTTACAAGAGTATCTTATGTCACATCGATTGGATTATCTGTTATTAATAATCTGAAATAGTTTAGATTTCTACATGTTATCGAATTGTGAGGTTTTACTGTTTTCTGAAGAGTGGAGGGATTGGTTGATTAAGAAAAAAAGTTTTAATTCACCCCAAAAGGAGATAGAAAGCATGAACATTTACGACGGCTAAATCTGTAGAAGTTGAAGTAAAATTTATACAAAATCACTTTTACACTTTTTAGAAGAAAATAATTCTGAATATTACTGGTAGGCTATTTCCATATATTAAAACGAACATCAATATCCTTTTAAATGAACAATCAATAAAAATTGTCCCTTACATTTTATAAATCCTAGACATTTTGCAATTAAACTATTTATACCAAAATAATAGTTAAACCAAAAAATTAATATTGATTTGATTTGTTCGTTCTTATTGGATGTTGGATATTTAACTTATGTTAAAGCAAGAGGAGATACAAGAAATGCACTTCAACTGTTAGTGTAAAAAATCCTAATGTTAAATGAACGAATCTTTACTTCGTTTATATAAAAACATTTATGTGGATGTCTGTAAGTCAGGTGAAGACCTGATCACTGGTATATGGGCAATGTCAAGAGATTGGTGTTCTTCCTGTACCTTAAAACATATTACGTCACACAAATTAATATATGGTTTACATTGATTACCTTATCAGTTAGTAAGGTTTATATTTTAAATTGTATTTACCAAATAAACTACTTCTCCAACTATATTGAACATTATTTTTGTCATAACGTTATAGTGCATATTTTAACGCTTTATATTTTGAAATCTATTTGAGCTTTATTAAGGTAACTTAAGACGTCCGTAGGCATCTATCTGCCTAGATACAGAAAACTTATTCCTCATAATGTTTAGCTGAAAAAAGCAGAATACAGAAGAAATTACAAATAATCAAGTTACAACTCACCTCGCTTGTCTAGGAAATTAATTATTTTATTTATTTGTTTACCATAATTTGTAATTGTAATAAATAAAATTATTATTACCATTATTGATATAGTAATGAATTTATTATAAATGGCTTTACCATCTTCACCACTCTCCTTGTCTTTAAAACAGTAGATTAAACTGTAAACCATTTATAATTAAAAAATTATCAATAGTTGGAGGGTAACAAAAATTTCACTGTCGTAATAAAATCACAAGATGTAACACTTTAAAGTTTTTATTTTAAGAACGTTGCAAATGCTGGTAAATAAAATTAAGAAAGACTCATTTTTATTCTTTGTCTCTTATTGCTCAAAAGCTTTGGATGGAGAACATTTTCCTCGTTGCAACATTATATAACAGTAGTATAATCAAATCGCTGCAAGCTTCGTTGCTACTTTAATTGTGTTTCAGAGTTGATATTTACATAACGGAAGTAATGATAATGTTTATGGTTTACACTTCTTGACTTTGTTGAATTGATTATAACACAACATGCGCAAAGTTCAAAACATTGATAGAAAAGTTTTAAACAACATATATTTCATTACTTCTCAATTTAGTTTAGAAATATTTGGTTATTTATATAATATATATTTGTCACAGAAGAAGGTAACTGAATATTGTATATGTAAACTAGAGCTTTGAGCTCATTGAAAAACCATTTAATTTCGTATTGAAAAACGTTTTAATAAATTATCACATTTCGTAATGTCCATACCTACTTTCTTAATAAAGTTAAATTTTGTAAACAATTAGTATTTTTTAAATCGGCTCTTTTGGCTATATTTATATACAGAATGTCCCAAGACGAAACCGCCATATTTCACAGGCGTATTCCTTAGATCAATTTTTTTTTAATGATATAAACAAAGGTTTGGAAACTCTTTTTTATCGCTCTGTCAATCATTTTGTATAAATATTATTTTTTAGAAAATTAATGATAACCATAAAACATTAATATTATTTCGAGCCAAATTCGGGTGTATAAACTAAACACGAATCAAAACCTTATCTTAAAATTATCAAAATGGAGGCCACTTGATACTTTAATATTGAAAGTCTTTAAAATCATTAACATTACAAAAAAGTAAACGACAACTTTTTTATAAATATATAAGATTAATATTTTTGTTACACTTTAAAAAACTAATTAGATAATAAATGCGTTTGTAAAACCTTAAATCAACATGTTCTAAATTTAAAAGTGTTTTAAGAAAAATAACACAAAATTGTCTTGAAACAAAGCATTTCCACACATAAACTTTTTACATTATTATGGTCCAAGGACACACCAGTATAAAGTATGTCGGTTCCCTTCTGGGACGCTCTGTAGTACAATGTTATCTGGGGTACGTTTTTTTACGTTCTCATACAAGTGATGTAAAGGAAAATATATGATGTGAATTAATCGATTTTGAGATTTTAGCAGTAATATTCATTTTAGGATTCCTAAGCCCAAAAATTACTAATTATAATAATGTAAATCTGTTATTAGTCGTTGATTCTTTGATGTGGATGTCTGTCTGTCTAACTGTCGTTTGAATGAATACAGTATATGATTTCACCAAATAATTAACATATAAATAATTGACAATATATAAAATTAATTAATCTTTAGGCTTTATTTTGGTTATTTGACAACTTTTTTGATTTTCCAAACCATCCCGCCGCCATAGTAGCTGTGGTCTGTATGTAAGCACGGTAATGGTCACAGATATTAAGATAAGAATATGAAATTTGGTAAAGGGGACTATAGTGTATTCATATAGAACTCTATTGAAATTCAGAAAAATCGAATTGGAATTGCCAAAAGGAGTGTCATTTTAATTAGTCTTTTGTTGATATCTCGTGTGTTATTCAACTTAAAACACACTAAAATACATACAAATTTATATATTTATATTCTGTATGTACTAACACCACCTCTCGACGGTAACAAAAAGGGAATTTATTGTAAAAATTGTAATTTTTAACTCTGACTTTAGCGAAAATGTTTTTTTACTAGTGAGTTATGATAACAACTGTGTAACAACTATTTAAAACAAACTTACCCTACTGAGTAAGACCATTTGATCTACCAAAACAAGATAACATTTCCTAATACGGACCCAAGAAACCTGGTTTTGGACATTACGCTTAGAGGATCTGTAAGTGTTACATTTTATTAACTTATTTCTCTTCATATATAAAAACTGTAAGTTAAGACGAAAATAAATCATTGAACCAAAAGCTTTGAAACACCTTTTGCACACAATGTATGTAATTTAAATTGTATTATGTTAATTCCCTTTTTCCTTAGGTTGATGTGAAATCCAGAGTAAGCTTTTTATAAAATTTGTATTAAGACAAGTTTTCCTTAAAAAGTAATACAAATCGTCTATTGTAAAATAACTATATGGCATACTTATTGCTTACGTGAAAACCAAATAACAAACCTGTGTTATTCTCCTGAAACTATCTTAGATAAGCCATTATGCCTAACTTAATCTTTAAGACACTACTAAAAAATAAATTTGTTTACTGTGTCGTATCTCACTGATATTAATTTCATATTAACGGTATCTAAATTCTAAATATAGTCGCTAGCTACATTATTAATTATTTAAATAGAACAAAATTTTAACTTAGCTTGTCATGCGACTATTTTTGGACTCGGCGTTATATTTGGAACTGTTCGTTATTCCTAGTTCACAATATGGATTCCTAGTTATTCCTAGTTCACAAATTTAATATGGATTTTTCTTGGGATTGTAAGAAAAAGGGGAGCCTTTCACCACTGGCACACAAAGAGATTAACTGTAAATTATATATATTTATAAATTACCAAAATAGAATTCCTTCCTAATATCCTTCTTATGCTTCTTACGAAACCCGTGAGGACCTGGAGATCAGCACCGCTAAATTCGGACCATAGGAATGCCCTTCCAAAAACGCTGAATATCACCGAGCAAACACCTCGTACTTACACATTCGGTAGAAGTAGAACCTATAGACACCTCTTTCTAGCATTAGTTTTAGATTTCATCTCACTATATAGTGTTTAGTTTCAGACTAATTGAACATAAGTCCTGCTATTCCAGGAAAAGAAACTTTAATACTTTGACTATAGTCTAATATTTATGAAATTAAAGAAGAACCTGTGTTCCATCTTTTTCATTTTTTTTCTGCTGATATATTATTAAACTAAAACTCTTCTGATATTGTTCCATTCATTAACATCGAGTATATTATGTTGAACTTCAACGAATACAAGAATCCTTTCATCAGCATCACCCCCTCCCTTCACAGGGTTTGAAATAGGAAACTACACTCGTACCTTAGCCACATTAATTTGTTAAGTAATTTATTTATTAATACCTATTTTTAGTATTTATTTTTTTAGAACAACTCAAGGTACAATCATTCTATCTTGAAATTTTAATAACTTTTAAAATACAATACATAGATTAAAATTAATTTATGTCATAAGTTTAGAGATTCAACTTTCATTATTGTTGTAAATCATTTAGCTTGAGTTGTAAATATTTGTTTAAATTAACACACAATACTTTTTTATCTGTATAAATACCACAACTAAACTAATTGCTTCAAGATTCACATGACTTTCTAATTGTTACAGTCTGAGTCGTGTGAATAAATGTTGTAAAAATATTGTTGTACGACCTTTCTCATTCACTGATTCCCCAAATAAAAACGAACCAAAACTAATCGTCACCATAAATTTCTTTCGGTAATTGTCAATTTAAAAGTAAATATAAACCATGGACGCCGACTTTGAAAAATATTTATATAACAAGGGCCTAAACTTCCTGTCTCATAAACACTTCCTCAGTGTAATTAGTGTTTGATTAAAATCTAGGGTGAGGTCAGGTTTTATTTTTGTTGTTACAAATATTTTTTCCTGAACTGTAATATTTATTTTACATAAAATTATGCACACAGATTTGGGTTATTCATTTTCACATTTCACTAAAATTTTAATGAAATAAGGAAAGTCAATTTTATAAATTAATTATTTTATATAACCCCATGGCCGATAAGTCAGGAACCAGCATTTTTGGAGAGATGCGATTAACACATAGTCTGCAGAGGCTCAAATTAAACAAAACTTGATCAAAATATCTTAGGTTTATTACTAAATTACTTACGTCGAGATAATAGTTGAGATAATATAGCCACATCTTTCTAACGTACTGGTCAACTGTTCACTGAGGGATAATATAATATATCTTGTTGACAGTCTAAAACTCATAATCCTTGACATTCTTATCTAATGTAGCAACCGTATCGTATAGACAGTTGGATGCAAAATTCAATTTATCATTTAATAAACTACGTTAGAAAGATGTGGCTATATTATCTCAACTTTATATTATATTATTTTCGACTTTTACTGCAGTACCAAACATTTTATGTTTATTTATTTTTGTGGAATGTGTATCAGTGTGTTGTGTAAACGTGTTGTTACATCTGATGATGGTATATGTTATACCGAAACAACTGTTATGAAATATTAATAAATACTAAACACAAGATTGCTAAGACGTAAGTAATTTAGTTACAAACTTATTTTAAAGCATTCATAAGGCAATATGGAATTTATAAAATATCTTAAGCAAATTTTGATATAATCTCAATTTTGTATCCCCACCCTCCCCAAATGTCAGCTACTTCCAAATAACGAAAAAAACCTTATAACAAATGTTTTAAATGTCCAAATATATGTCCAATATACGACCACGTACCATATTTTATTAAAATCACTACACTCGTTTGGGCTGTAGAGCATATGCATATAACACAGATGATGACAGAGCGACATCATTGGACTCAGGGGATCTCAAACTTGATATATGCACAATAATTACTACAACGATTTTTTAATTCATCACATAACTTTCATATACTGTGTAATCTATATGTGTTTTTTTAGTTACAGAATAAAGTTTTAGTGTTTCCTAAAAAATGATTGTTAAAATATTTATAGCACTCCCGTATACTTAGCGTACATATTTATGAAAGAATATTTACGACAGTTTAATTTCCGTATTGTATTATGTAGTACGGTAATACGCTCCAGGGAGTATGGGAGTATCGCTGGTTACTAAAATTAAGTGTGGCTTTTTTATTAAAAACATAAAATAGAATTTTTATAGGTGACAAATAAAGTTCTAAGCTTTCATATCAAGTGTTTGTTAAAATATTTACACCAGGTTTAGCAACTTTAGTGTACTCTTTTATTAAAAAATATTTTTGTGGCAACTTATTTCACGTATTATATATTAAAACCCTCCAGGGAGTATCGTTAACAATACCAAGTGTTTGGTAATCAAGTTTTTATGAGGTCTAAGAATAATTTATCTAGATCCCTGTGAAGACAATGAACGTTTAGAACTAGATGATTAATACACATAGAAATGTAAAGACCACTCCGTATTAAAACCTCTAATGGCGAGGATATAATATTCAAAATTGTTAATAAAATTTTCTAAAATTCAAAAATATTAAATTTAACTCAAAACAACCACAAGGTTATCGGTGAATTTAAAGACTGGAATAAATCAAAAGAAAAGCAGCATTTATCTTCATTAAATATTTGATAAAACATCTACGGTTTATCTTAAAAGTTTTTAACGAAACGGAGAAGATACGCTGCTGCAATAATATTGCAACAATTAGCACAAGCAATGTTTCATAAATATAGGACGCAATTTTTTATATCACACATACTTTCGGGCTCATATTATCAGTCATTTAAATATTAAAATTTCCTTAGAAAAAGTGATTTCAGAGATCAATTGACTCTCTTACAAATATATAGTATAGAGAAAGTGATGTAACGAAAAAAATCTATTTGGATCATATTTGAGGGGAAATAAGTTTTGAGACATCTTGGGCCTGAAAAAGTGGTTATCGAATGATATTTGTATCTCTCAAGGCTGATCAGTGCCTAATAATACAAAACTGATAGAATAATTTTAAGCAATATTATTTTAATGCATCAGTGACATTAAAATATTTATTGGGAATTGAAAATACCTATGTTGATATTTTGCGGAAATATTTGAGGTTTCCTGAACCTGAAAATGCGTGTTATTAATTACTTTCTTACATTTCCAACTAATGAACCATGGTTATATAAAATTTGGTATATGGGTTTTTTTTAAGTCAAGTTTTTGATCCAAACAAATATACCAAAACTAATTACGCTAAAAATTCATTGCATTCAGTTTTCAATTACGGTACTTACGAACCTTAAAGCTGCTTTTAAAGGTAAACATTAATTCTTAAATTTAGTATCAAAGCGCTATGTAAAAGGTATAAATTATATAAGTAAATTTATATGTAAAATTATAATATTTCTACATTATTAAATTATAAGCAATCTTCTCTATACTGTACAAAAGGCAAAACAATGATTAAGAAAGTATATAATTTTATGTATATGAAGAGTTATAGTATTATTTCTAATATGTATTGTAACTTCGTCATAAGCCGAATTTAGTTCAATTTAAACACAATTTATCAGGTGACAGTAAATACAAGTAAATGTAACACTAGTTTTATTTAAATCTACCGGTAATTTTTCTTTTCTTCTTTTATGTTTAGAATGAGGTGATTGACATTCATAATTTAGAATTGTCCACTTGTCTCTGTACAGCTATAATAAACAGAGTGGTCATTAAAAGTTCAATTTAATTGTTACGAGTTTGGTGTAATCGTAATTTCAAAGCGTCTCAACAAACCAAAATATATTTTACGCTATTTTAATACTTATTTTTAAAATAAGAAGAAACTTGATGATCCCAAAGTCCAAGCAAGTTATTCTAAATAAATACTCACCGAAATCTCCCCAAAATATATTTATGAATAAGTAAAACAAAAAATACGTATAATGTTTGTTTTGCAAGTTTTGGCTATATATTGTTTGTGATTTTTTTGCTTAATTTACATTAAGTTATAAAATTTAATTCAAGTTTTGATTCTTTTGGAGCAATTATTTCTTAACCGTAACTTTCTTTTAATACTAGTTTCGGTTATTAACCCCACTTATCAAAAACTCAAAAGCCACTTTTTATACCACAAATCTTTTATGCACTTCCATGAGTATTTTTCATTTTTTCAACTCCCTGATTGGTATTTTTGGCAAGATGTCATACCAATATATACTCATATCGAGACTTGATATCTAACGGTGCATTCGATTGTACTCTATAGCACTACACAAATTACAGAGAAACAAAATCACTCTAAACTTGACTTCAGGAATGATATATCCTCATAAAACTAAATATGTTTTTTTTACAAAATAAAAATTATAATATATTAAAATAAGTAAATAAATGGTGCAAAAATGTGTCATATATATTTTTAGACATTTAAATAAAGTCTAAGCTAACTTTTCTTATAGCATAAAGTCGTTTACATCGTGTTAAATTGTGTTTGATATAAATATAAATTATAATAACGTGGTCAATGCAAGTTTTCGTTTCTCTGCCAGTAAATATCTGAATCGTAATATTTTCCTTGAAATTAGAGGCATTGAAATCGGTTTAACCGATTTTTCCTTAGGTCTTTTATAACAGTTAAAAAATATTTCATCTTAAGAGATAATTTTTAAGCAACATTGTTAGTTTTGGTTTTATTGTACTCCAAATTTCAAATTATGCCCTAAACGCTTCAAACTTTGCCAAAATATGTTCACAGAACAAACTTTATCAAAATTGCTGACTTGTTTAGTCTGTAAGGATTATAAACAGACAGAGAGATATAATTCGAAAAAAATATTTAACTGATATTCTGCGAAATTTGCGACCTCGATTTCATTATCCATAACCTAAATTCTACTGATATTTGTGAAAAGTAAAAAATACAATTTACTTATTTTGTGTAATATTTGTAATTTTTTGTATAAAATGTTATCATACTGTTTAAGTATTTCTGTATATAACCACTTGGTTATATACAGAAATACTTAAACAGTATGATAACATTTTATAATAGAAATACCTAGTTTTAATCTAACGTTCGTTTTTTCCTTTGACTTTTTTTGCTTGTAAAATATAAAAACATTTTTCTTATCTAATTTTTTTTTATTTTTACCTTCAGTACAAATTACCTTGAGACTAATTACGTCAAATAAAAAATAAAAAAAAGCTAACATTAAAATAAATCTTTGTATTTTTTATGAATATACCTTTGATATATATAAACAGACATTTTTCTCCTTATTTTCAGTATTCAGTCTACCAAAAACTCCAGTAAAGCTAGTGTTCCATCGAAAACATGAAGTACTTCTTATTGCTCATTTTCTTCTTCTTACTTCTAACAGAATATATGGATGCTGGAATAATTAATACTTGTTTTTTGAAGGCAGTAAGTAAAAACATTGTAGATATAAAATAAAATTAAAATCATTGTTTACAACATAGGTGAGACGTAACGACACCATCAGCCTAAATTTACCAAGTGGGCTTGGACTGGTTAACAGTCATATCTGAACAATTCTGGCACACCAAACTCACACTGAATCCAAAGCCAGCTTTTATGAGGTTATTAATTAAGTAATAAATAAATTACTATTACTAATTTATATCATCTTAATATATTAGCGCTCAGTTACACATTAAATAACTAATCAACCCAGCCCAAGTAGGCTTTGCTAAATACGATACAATAATACGGTTAATTTACATTTCGGTAGGTAACTTAACTTCAATGCCCCCTTACCCCCTATACAAAAAAGTATCAATAGCCCAACTTTGAATAACTACCGAATTACAATATCTTAAACTTTTACATATTTTCAATTAAACTTTAAATTCAACCAACAACACAAGATGCCACCAGTTGGTTGGGAGGTTACACAGAACGTCGTGTCTCTTATCAGCTGTTTCCACATCCGATCTGTGTCTGTGACTATATAATGTCATAGCCACTCGTTCGTGAAAGGTAAAACCCAGAACAGTTCTGAGAACTTCAGATCCCGAGTGAAATCTCTAGATATCTAAATGTATCGGGTCTTCAATGGGTGAATTTCAATTTGAATTACCCAAGTGTCACGATAAAATATATTATTAACAATTATAGAAGAAAATTTAAACATTCTATTTCTCCACAAATTTATTTAACGGTTGGCAAAGGTTTCACCAGTTTTGGAACTTACTTACTCAGCTTTCAAAAAGACTAAGAAAAACAATATTATTATATAGCACTTGAAATATTACTTACCCTATAGAAATTAGAGAAGAGGTCGGGGGAATGAATAGTTGTTAATTTGATATTAAAATAGAGTCTTTGTAAACTAATCACATAATTAATATTACAGTATTTAAATAAATTTAACTGTTTAACTTTAAAACTGAAATGCATAATTTGAAAATTTAATTAAATTTAAAATCTTTTACAATATGTTTTTAAATGGTTGGGAAAACTATAAGTTCACAACGCCGACGTCTGTAATGTTTCCATA
Organism: Aphrophora alni; assembly: GCA_963513935.1. Lineage (NCBI taxonomy): Eukaryota > Metazoa > Arthropoda > Insecta > Hemiptera > Aphrophoridae > Aphrophora > Aphrophora alni. Next base: position 120,934,014 of record OY740767.1, on the reverse strand, counting down.
ACTTAATTTAAAATTTGTACTTGTTTACCCTATATAACCTGCATTACATTATATCGGATCGAAAGTTGAAAACTAGGTTAAATGAACATGACATAAGTTGGTGGTTGGACTGTGAAGACTCTTCAACCAAACACACAATGTGACAGATTTTAATTCTCGTATTGAGTTTAAGACTCTCTACATCAATGCTAAATTAAAACGTTAAAATGTATACAGTTATTTTCATAGTAGATATTTTTCAAATCCATTATTTTATACAAGCTTTTTAAAATTATCTTTTAAATTTAGGTAAATTTCATGAAAATCTGGTAAAAAGTCAAAACAAATCTGACTACTAGAATAAATAATCAGTAAATCTTACGCGACTACAGCAATCCTATACTAGCATAACATTTAAACACACTAGTTTTAAATATTGATACTAATTAATTGTAGTACTTTTATTATTGATATGCAGACTATTCATAAAACTTAAAAGCTTATGGATTCTTTCTGTCTCTTAATTTGTGAAAACATAATTGTACTATTTTATTTATATCATTTTTATCTTCAAAATTAATTCATTTACTAAAATTCAAATTCATAAATCATTTAGATTCTTACAAAATCTGTTGTAACAATTTCTGTTTAAATTATGTGAACCAAACATCAACAACAACACTTTTTTTCTGGGTTTTATATATATTTAGAAGTTCAGTTTTAACACAATAAAGATCAAATAAAATAAACGATTGTTGGATTTTAAACTAATGTTCTAAAACAAACGTACATATAAAAAAGTACAACTTACGAAACAAAACTTTATGGAAGCAAAAATTACTCCTCTTACATCTTTAGGAATTGAACTAAATCAAGTCAAATTCACAACGTCCATACACTACTTTAGGGCGGTATCCAGTGTTAATAATAATATTCCTGTTTTTTTTAAATTTATTATTTTACTTCTTATGGAAAATTAACTTTAACGGGTAAGGTGAGGCATTTCTTAAACAATATTATGATTTTTAATTATCTCAGACGGCAATATTATTGTACTAATGAATATTAGATAGTTTGGAAAAAATAGGATTGTTTCATACAGGGTCTACACGTAAGCTGTGAATTGATGTTTGTTGTGTTTCTGTTCATATGCAGGATTGTTGAAGTTTATTCAAAGTTTTTCACATTCAATTAGCTAGTAGATATTTAACATAAAGTTAATATTATCATAAAGTACTTTCGAAGATAACAAACAATTTCTTGATCTTCGTTTTGTAAAAATCAAAATAACATTAGTCATTCCTACATTATGAAATGAAGAAAGAAATTTTTTTCAATTTTTTTTTAAATTTAAATTACGAAAACTCGTAGTTTAACAATATAGTGTCGTTGAAGTGACACAATCGGTTTCATCTATTTATATTCGTACGCTCTTTCTAATTAATTAGTTAAACTTAGTACTAATTAATAACGTAATTTAATACAAAATGTATTACTTTCTCAATGAAAAATAACATAGAATTTGTCAACAAAATCAAAAATTTTAAGCACAGAAATAAATGATATTTTATTATGTTTGTAAGTGAGTTTATTGTTTCCTAGCATTCCTATTAAAGAAACAATAGGATTTCAGAATTTTTATCTATGAACCACAGAACCTTGGATAATTGACGAATACGTAAAATTAACCCAGATCTCCAAGCATCAAAATTATTTTAGTTTTAATTACGCATATTACCAACTGCTTGATAGCATGATTATAGGGAAATGTCAATCTCTATTCGTAACTGAACTTTTCATGAGTAGATTTGAACACATATTAGTTAATAAATTGCCATATTTTCCAAGAATCCATTTGTGTGTAACATTAATTGCGTTAGTGTCTTATTTGTTGTTTGGAGACCAGTGTCTTCATATTTAATTAACTACAAGGTTCATTCCATGTTTGTAATAGTTTTAACTTTAATACTCTCTGTTTGTTACCAGTGCAGCGCCAGTTGCTGTTCGGGATATGTTTGTGTACCACTGCCTCCAACAGGTGCTGGAAAGTGTTTATCTGGTTGAGTAGCGCCAAGGAATTACTTTAACAGAAAATAAATTTTTGTTTAAACGATATATCACATATTTTGTAATTGTAATTTTAAATATCGAAATGAACTAATTTCAAAATAGACAAATTTGTGTGTGTTTTATTCAAATTGATACCTCAACAACCAATAAATCATTTATTGCCGAAAGCATAATAAACAGTTATAATCAAAAGTAAAACTGTTATAAAATAACCATAATCGATATAGACAGATAATCATTTCAAAATGAAAATTATCCTTTTTTTATATAATTTCTTTATTCTTAGGTTTAAAGCAAAACTTTCATGTTATAATAACAATCAAATTTAAGATAAAGGTAAATTACTTATAGGTTAATAATACAAATTGTTTTTGTTAATATAATATTATTATTTTTAAGTTCAATTATTTGTTGGGTTTTAAAACTGAAATTTGTATATTAAAAATATAATACGAAATTGGTCACAAGTTTGGTGTCATTGTTATAACGATAGAGCCGTAGATAATGACTTGCACAAATACCAACAAACTAACATAAAACACGTCTAAATACAAAAACATACAAGCACAAGTATTCGATTATGACAAATTTATTAAACGGACATTATTTTAAAGAAAACTTCCCCAACTTGGGGACTTAGTTCAATATTCAGAATTGACTTGAAATCCAATACAACAAACACACTAATATTGTCATGGAATTTTACAAATTATGTGTTATTTTTTTACATTTATATATTAATTAAATAATTAACTGTGGAGTGCTCTATAAGATCATTTAAAAAAATCCTTTTTTTTTTTACAAAGAAGTAGTAACGAACACCATATATATTAAATTCATTAGAGAAAGGTAAATAAGGAGCTGTATTATAAACTACATTGTAAAATTGACAACAGACTTTTTATAAAACAGTCTTGTAAACTTCATTTTTCGTTGGCAGAATCATGAGGCTGTCAAGAAAACTTATACATGAATTGGATTCACACTACTGGATATGGGAGAAACTGTCGCTCATTAAATCCACACCACCAACTTTCAAAGACTGCCCCGAGCTTTGTTTATCGTCATTGCGAAGCATATCTTGAAGGGAAATTCCAGTTGTTTGAAATGAAAGTAGTAATGGGAGAGAACGAAAGGAATGCGGGGTATGAAAACAATGGATGAGCTAAAATTAGAGCTTCTATTTCCTCACAAAATTGAAGACGACGGTCTGGATCATCTTCATTCAACTCATGGACAAGCTGAATTTTATAAGGATGAAATTTTGTGTAGACTTCAATAACTTTTGACGGGCTACCATTTTTGATAGAGAAGAGATAGCGAACTCTGGTTTTCACCATTCTTTAAGTTTTTGTAAATACTTCAAAATGAGGTGTCACTTGAAGGGGGTTTACATTTAAAATTTTTGAGTTGCCCTCAAAATCCCCCATTTTTGGGGGACACTCAAAATTTTCAAAATCATAAAATGAAACTTCCTGCTAAGATTGCACAACCACCAAAAGGATATCTCTGTATATTTACTTAGAAAAATATTAGAGGGGGGGGTCTTGACTTTTTATTCACCCGGTATATTTATATGTATTTTCTCTCAGTTTTATGCCTAGAAGTAGGCCTACTCAGAAACTATTAAAAAGTTTGTACTGTCTGATAGTGTTTAGAAATGTTTTCGTTGTTTGATAATTCTTAAAATAACTCTCTTTCTAGAAATTAATCCTGAACGTAGTAGAAATCTTTTGCCTTTTTTTTTAATTTATTCCACAATTAGGTGTTAATCTGCGGTGATACCAATTATATTTTGAGTTGCTAAACGCAGCAGATAGGACATACTACGTTTTATATGCAAACAATCCATTTTCCTGGAATTAACTTCAAAAATTACCTTGTTTAATTAGTTCACTGTGTTTTAACCTTAAAGGTAATAAATAGTTTCTTTCTTAAAATCTAACCGTGATGCTACTTAAATGCTATTTAATTTACGTTGTACTTTCTAAAAAACTCAGCTTCTTAGATAAAAGCTTGTTTTTTGAGACACTGTATGTATATATGGACATTTCATAGAAACTGTAACTTTATGTCAACAATATTATTATAAAACTTCTGATGTCTCTTACTTACTTATAAAGTGTCTGGTTATTATAAATTTTTTTTATTTATTATTATTTTGCATTTTGCATAATTTGGTATGTTTATATAGACTATGTTTTTGTGAGCCTAAATAAAATAAGTAAACAATCAAAAATGTCATTCCACAATGTAGTTAAAATATTTTATCTAAAGAAGAAACTCTCCATCATAATTTAATACATATACATTAAATTTTGATGGTGTGAAATCCCTTCATCAATTCTAATTGCACCCGTTTCAAATACAAGACAAAAGGCTTGGTTCGAACAAAGGATGTGGAAACACAAAAGGTTTTAGTCACAGATCTCCCTTGTGAGAAACACGGAGCAAGGAATTGTAGATGAAAACACCACATCACAGATTCTACTTCTATTATATCTTTGTTTAAAGTCATAAAGTGTCTGATAATATCAGATGAAACAATCCTATTGAAAACAGTAACCAACACTATTTATAACAGCTTTAATTATTAAATACTTTTTTTAATCATACAAACGTTTTTACTTATGGAACTTTTGTAGTTAATTATGTTTTAAGTTGAGAGTTTGTTCAGTAAATTGTGTTTACACCACTTGACCTAAATATTTATAACTTAGTATACAGATAATTTTTGTAATTTTACAAACAGAGAAAATATTGATGATTCAAAGAAAGCATTGTAAGAAAATATATGAAAATGTACATATTTAAAAAGAAAAAAAGGTTTATTTTTTATAGGTTTTGATACTTTTTTATAAAGTATAAAGTAAATGATAGGTAAACATATAAAGAATATACATAATTTTTTTTCTTTCTTTCTTTCAAAACCTACATGATAATACCTGAAAATATCAAAATTTAGTTTGAAACAATCAAAAAAACACCACTAATTTAATTACACTAGTGATTCTGTAAGTAATAGACCTCAGTCCTTCTTGGGATTTAGTTGATTACCGTTCATATTCTGCCCCGACTCATTGATGAATGTTAAGTTACACTAAATTTTAGAAGACAAGTTTTAAAATGGAACATAAAATTTAAATAAATCTTTTCTATACATTATGTTGGCTTAATGTACAAAACTAAATTTCCTAACAATTAGTAGATGCGTTTGTAACTACTTAACACGCACTCACATAAATAAACATACAAACGAAATAACAAGTGGTCGAGTTAAAACAGGACCTTTCTTCACATGATCAAGAGAGTTTACAATGATGCCTTAGTTGTTCTAAGCAACTGACTGATACTGAAAATTGACACGTTGTGTGTTCTAGTAGTGCAACTGACTAATATTAAAAACTGTTGCGTTTTATGTTTTATAGGTTTTTAGTTAGCCTAATTAACATTGAAACTCCAAAGTTATAACAAAAGTTCTGAAAAATTGGTTCCAATTATATAATTACTCAATAAAGTTAAGTCCAGCCTACATTTCTGCTTGTTGATTTCTTAAATTTCTACTCTCTAATTTTTTCTATAAAAAAATTTGTACTAGATAAATAAAAGATTAAATACAGTTCGTCGTGATGATTGTGTAAAAATGTATTACTGTCAGTGGCTTATACGAAACGGCATAGTCTTTTTTATTGAAAGTAGAAGATAAATTTACAGTTTAAAAACAATTTATTTGCATATGTTTACATAATTATCCATTTTAATATGCCATTATTTGAAATAGTATGTTATATATTATTTACTATCTACACTGTACATTTTATTTCTATGTAGCTATGCTGACCACTCCACAGCCAATTACAAAATATTTACGAGAAACGTAATTGGTCTGCATTAAAACTTTAAAAAAGTTAATGAAATACTGAAATTAAACGTAATACAAAACTAAAATCAATCTTTATTAAAACTTTAATTAATACCTGTAATAATTCTTCTTCTTCTTTTTTTTTATTAATACAAATCACTCATTTTCAAACTGGTATTAAAAAATAATTTTAAAATCAAAAATTTAAATTTTTTATACTTTAATAATGCAACTTTGTTTTTCAGTTTCTTAGATAGTTGAACAACTATTATTTTTAACAGTTATATCTTCTAAATTCAAAATAAAATACAAAAAACGTTTACAAACTTAATGAATTGAAATCTGGAAATGAGTTAGTTGTTATTCAAAATCAGTTGTTTTTAAGTTGGACAAAATATTGTATTCAATTAAATAACTGCCTTCTTGTTGACAAAAACAGGAACCGAAATATACAAATAATGTTTATTTATTTTATTATCGTTATTTGTTGTAGTACTTGTTTATATATTCTTCTTGTTGTAAAACAACATACACATATGCCAAAAAAAAAATTCTTTTTTGGTGGTTTTTTTGTAGTTTCAAGATTTATACTAAAGAGTATCAACATTTTATGACACTGTATCATCGATTTCAGGTTTCTAATTGTACATCCATTGTTTGCAATGATTTGTTTTTAGATTTCCAAACCTCTCTTTGAATAACCACGATATTTAAAACGTTTATCCGATCGGTTTAACAGGACTGTACTTACCCACATTTTAAATTTCACAATATGTCTGAAAAAGTATCTTAACATTTTTAAAATATACTAAAAGCTACCCAAAATCTCTAGATTAAAATAAGATTCGATTATTATTTTAAGTGATGTAGAGTTAATGCAAATTTTAAAACGAACGTGGTGAAAACTTTCTTTATTTAAGACGATTTTTTATTAGTACATTTAAATTAAATAGTTTAATTGATTAGGTGCTACCTTACAAGTTTATATATAGTTTAATTTTATTCAAAACGCAAGAATATTCGTTAATTTTATTTAACCTATGAAATGAAATAGAATATTCCAGTAATACAATATCTAAAATTACTTTTAGTATTAAGTATATGTTAAAATTTAAAAATACACATTATAATAATTAATATGATGTAAGTCAATAAGTCATTAAATAATATTTAACATTTTCATATCTTGAAGTAACATCCAAACTAGCATGTTTATATTCCTATAATTAGATTTATAATTAGCTCTAAATAGAGTAATTTGAGATTGGGTTCGGTTATTTGAGCACAATATAAATCAATTCCTTCTCAGATTAGCAAGATTGATATTGAAGTTAGTATTTAGTAATTTAGACGGCTCTATCAGAACTAATTGTCAATATTTCGCACCTAATTGGTTTTCGTCAAAAAATAGAACAGTAACGATTATTTCATTATTTTTATTTTTCTTAAATGAAATTATCCACTCGTTAGTAGGGAATAGTGTGGAGATTTATTGAACCATTTAAACTAAATGTTGACTCATCACTCCAGATGATCTTATTTGGAAATTGTGCATCCTTTGAACATTTTGCAGGTCTCGCAAAGTCCAGAGAGAGGACGTACATTATTAGTGGATAGAACTTTTCTAATGGAAACTCTTCAAGGTGCGGTGGACAAACAATTTTTGTAGTCCCATTTCACTGACCCCTCATCGGACAGAGAAATTCTTATAGGATAGTAGAGACTTTTTATGAAATCTTTATTGTTTTACATCACTTATCGAGGTAAATGAACTCAACGAAAAAAATTAAATAGACAAAATTAGACAGATTTATAGTCTACATGACGTAAATATTCTATAGATGAAAAAAAAATGATATAACATTGAACATTGGGAATATACATTTAATTATAAAATTGTATCATGTTAACTCTACTGATGTAAAACGCAAAGTTTCTTTATCTGACTGTATATTTTATAACAGAGAATAACTTATTCCATTTTCATGTAATTTTCTTTCTTCTGTAAGTACGATATTGGTCAGGTTTTTCCATATTTTATTTATATTGATTCCGTAGTTCCCAAGTGAAAACAATATTTGACTGTAAGCTTAATACGAAAACTAGTATTTGTTACATGAAATAGACGCTATTAAAAAAAAGATTCTTTTTAAAATCGGAGCAGTAATTTTCAAGTTTTAACAATTAATTATTGTTACTGATATAATGTGATCCAGATTTTTTTATGTATTTTGCGCATTTCCTTAACATTTTCAACAACAATCTTTGTTTTTTTTAGTGAGAGATTTGGTAAATAACTCAATAGGTAATTTGAACTGATTTTTTTGTCAGTGCACTATTTTCCAAGATTTAAACAAAACTGTTGCAGCGATTATGAGGTAATTTATATTATCCAGTATAATTTTGACATTTCAGTGACAACATACATTTTATTAGTAATAAAGTTGGTATATAATTAAAACTTTATTTACAACAGAAAGAGTTATTAAAATTGCTTCTTAGGTTTCAAAGTAATATGTGGTTTTATTTTGAACGCCGCCATGTAACGCAACTCACAAAAGCACTTGACATGAGATGTAGCCTGAGCTATGATCTTAAGATGCGCGGAAGTACTGAGTCTGTTGGGAGTAATACATGGTTCGGTTTATTTTCTATAATTTGACTAAGCTTATCGCTCTGTTTTGGAAACACCTTTTAAAAGAAGAAATAATTGTATACAAATTACATAGGCTTACAAAATTTAACACTCCATAGAATAACAAAATACAAAGGATAATAAAATTGTCCTTTGTATACTGAAACTATAATTTATAAATTAAAGATAACAGTACGCGCACACTATATAATCTACCTAAAACTGATGTTGCCTCAGAGGTTTACTTGACGCCTTGCATTGTGTTATCAACAAGGTTGATTGAATGACAGCATAAATCATATAAATAGCATATTTACAACGCCTTGTCTTGTAGATTACTTGACGCTTCTGTGGAAACTATGGATATTTATTACAAAACTTCTTTCTATGAGAGTGAACAGACTGTAAAGGATTGTTGTATTATTGTATTTATTCTTACAACTTTGTTTTAATAAGCAACAGTTTATAATATAGTTCCTCTCATTATGTTTTCGAACACGAACTGAAAAACGAAAAATGCTACACATAAAAGTTAGCCTGTACATGTAAACACGTATTAAAAAACATATCCTTGAATCTTTTCTACATTATATTTTACAGCTGATCTAATAATATAGTATATCATTAGGTTTATGATTTCATAAGTTCAGTCTGATAACTATGGCGAAAATTAATTTCTTTCCTTTTATCTTTTCGGTATCTCCAAACCTTTTATACATCCAATTTTCTTTGTCTAAATTCATTTTAAGGTTTTGTAACAACTTATGTAGGCCTATAGATGGACATTCCTTAAAATTCATCTCTAAAAATAATAATACTAACATTTTTTCATACATGTTAATTGTATTAGATTAATAATGTATTACTGTATAATATCAAATTTTTGTGATAAAGACGAAATAATTTGAATATTCTGAGATGTATGCATGTTTAAGTGATTCAAATTATACTAGGTATTGACAAAGAAATTCTATTCCCTTATTATTATGAAATAGGTTTCAGAAAAAAATGATTGACTGTGAGAATATTATAACAATGCTAAGAAAAATTAATAATTTTGATCAAAAGCGTTTCAAATCATTAAAATCAATCTGAATCATTTTTACCTTTTACAAAAGTACAAAGAGATATTTAATAATTACATAACATTACAAATCAAATTAAAACCTGTCGGGGAAAACAAATGCGAATACTTACATACAATTAGAATAATAAGGTTATGCAATAGGAAATAAAAAATCTAATTAGCTTTAACTTTTAGTCTGGAGATTGATTTAATTTAATATTTTATTCAGATACAATAAAATTGGAGTAGAGCTCCCACGACAGCTAATCGAAATCAAAATGTAAAAATCATAGTATATCGAAAAAAAAATTTTTTATAATGGTTATTTGTTTGCATACAAATAAAATTGTTTGATACTGTAATTATTGTCTTGTTGATAATCCAATTTCTGTCCCTGTCTCTGGATACATCGCTAGAGTGATGTGAGGAGATGATAGCAGATATCCAGACAGAGAGGAATAGAGATTCTTTCTATCTCTGTAATCTCGCACAAGTTCTTGTTTACTTGTATTGTTCCTCTTTGGTCACGTACTGTCTGTCCATATACAAGTGTTAAAATGTGAGATATTCACGTTTCACAGATTCATACCCTTGTATTTATTGAATTCTTTTTCCTTTTATGCCTGTTTAGTAGTAGACTGGGTAATAGCGTTCATTTAAATTTGTTACTAGCTTATTGTTTGTGGCAGGATTGCTGTAGTCACAGCAAGATTTCCTGATTTATTATTCTAATGTTCAGTAGGTACTTATTTTTATTATTTTTTTCCGGTATTTATGGAATGTATTTAAATTCACAAGTACATTTTTAAATACCTAGTATACCAATGAATTAAAGAAATAACCTTTTTACAATGGATTTTAGGAATGTTAAGGTGTTACCGTAGCATTAACGAGGAGAGTTTATAACTCATACTAGAAATAAAATCTGTTACACTGTGTGTTTTAAATGGTTGACAAAACTAAAGTCTTCATAATCCAACCAACAACTCCTGTCAGGTTCATTTACTCTAGTCTTCAAATTTTAATCAAAGATCATCTAATGGAGCTTATAAATTGACAGGTTTCAACTGAGCTGTGACCAGCGCGTGGAGGGAAGGTAAAGTTTGTAGTTCGAGGCCGCGTGGGGACTGAGGCATTGTAGGGGAAACAGTCAGCGCCGGCTACTGTCCCCGATCCAGCGGTCTTGGAGACATCGTTGTTAGTACCAACACCTGACACAGACGCAGGCGGCCGCTTCCCCACCACCTTACTGACGCCTAGACCACGCCTAGACCCACTGCGCACCCAAACTCCACAGCTCGGATGAAACCTGTCCATTTTTACATGGGATAAACAGGTAGACATTTTTAATTAAGTTTAAAAATATGGCAGACGTCGGCTTTAAGAAGACTTAGAGTTTTTTCAACAATTTATAAACATATTTTAAAATATTTTAAATTCAATTAAAGTTTAAAATTCTGCTTCTCAGTGCGAAAGGTAAAAAGTTATATTAATTTCAGTAATATAAATTAAATTATTAGTTTATGAAGACTTTACCTTTAGGTATATACTTTTAAATTAACGAACTTTCTGTATTTATAAATATGTACTCGCCTTCTCTAAAATGATTTTGATGAAATTGCGATTATATATTTTTTGGTTACGTCAAATCCATTGGTGAAGGTTCCATCTTTGGGAAATTTCTTTTAACAATGGGACAACAAAAATAAATGCAATTTGCTCATATAAAATACATAGCACTGCTTATGGAAGTTTTTTAGTGTTGATACAATAATCAGCTGTAATAATTAACTGGAATATAGGCCTTCCTGTATTAACACTTTACGAAGAAATGTAACGATCAAGTCTTTGGTAAGTGTTTATTATATTAGAGTAGGAATTTTAGAGTAAGAAATATATAAAGCTCAAAGTTTATCATATTTGTCCAGAGCGAATCTCGATGAACCAAAAACTTTTAATATTAAATGTACAATTAGATTTCAGTAGTTTGTCACACTTTAACTGTTATCCAGGTACTTAAAGCACCTCTCTCTCTCTTCTCTAATCATATTACATCAGCTAATAACGAAACTGTTTAAAGTGCTATATAATAATGTTGTTTTCCTTAGTATCTTTTTAAAAACCTAACGAAACTGTTTAACGTGCTATAAATTTTTTGTCCTTAGTAACTGTTAAAAAACCTAAAAATGTTCGAAAATTGGCAAAAACTAGGCCACTAAAGCTTAAATAAATTTATGGACAAATAGAGTGTTTAATTTTCTTCTATAGTTAATAATATTGTTGTGACATTTGGGGAATTAAAATTCGACTTTGATTCACCTATGTGACGACCCGACAAATTTTACAAATACTCTGTGGTCGAAGTGTTCCAAATCTTTCGTATACTTCAGGATCATGAACGAATGGCTATGAAATTAGAGAATAACGGATTAATCGGATGTGGAAACAGTTTAACAAAATATATAAAAACCTATTATGGCTTAGTAATTATTATTCATCCATGAGGCTACTGATAATTCATTGAGGAAGGAGTTGATGATTTGTTACTAGTCGAAATGAAATTCACTTGATTATTGTGTCCTAATTGGACAGACCTAGTTGGGCCTGATCGAGTCGTGATTTGGAGTGTAACTGCACGTAATTTATCAAGGTGGTATAATTCATAGTAATAATTTATTTATTAGTTAATTATTAATCATCTCATCAACACTGGATTAGGATCTTTTGTGTTATTTAGCCTAATGGTGCCGTCACGTCTCACCAACATTACAGAAATTGTTTTAAATTTGCTTTATTTTCTACAAAGTTTTTACTTAAAGAATTCAATAAACATCCAGTTACTACAACATCCATATGTACATACTGTAAGAAGTAAAAAGAAGAAAATTAACAACAAATAATTCATGTTTTGGATGCAAAACGAATCATTGAAGTATAAATGACTTAGTATAAATGAGAGAAAAGTCTCTTTCTATGCCAAAGTTATACTCATAGGAACACAGTTTTACAGTAATGTTTGTTTTTGATGTGAACTTTTTTGATTGAAGTAATTGAGTATCAATTTAATTTGTAATGAAGAGAAAATTAAATATAAAAAATATATATGTAACCAAAAGTGGTTTTATATTCTGAAATTTAAAAAATTATTATTAGTCTAAAAATATTATAATGAATTTGAAAATTTGGTATTTTGCATTATAAAATGTTATCATACTATCTAAGTACTTAAGTAGAGGTAAAGAGTTTGGAGAAGTAATTACTAAATTCAATTGTGGTCACTCCTCTAGTATAATAGGTAGCCTATTGTATATCCGTTGTCAAAAAAAGTAGGGGAGGGAGTGTGGATATTACTTAATGTTTCAAGAATAATGAATGTTAAAGGATGGCATGTCTTGAGAATCCACCCTTTTAGACAATAATTATATCAAAATTCAAATAGATACAAAGTCGTTACCCAGTCCTTTCGAAACCCAAAAAGTAGGCTACTCACTTGTCACGCAACCTTTTACAAGCACTCCTACAGCTGCCTAAGAGGTTTTATAAGTCTGCAGCATTTTGACTTATTCATAATATCAGAGGCGAGACCGCCTACCTATAGACTTCATGATCATAGCGAGTGGAGAATCATTAAGATAGGGAACTCTGAAATTATCAACAAAGTTTGGAAGGACTCAGTGTTAGCATGCACACGGGGGACGTTTTTACTCCACCTTTCACAGTTATTCTCAATTCACGTGAAGACTGGAAGACGTGAAGGCGGCAAGCTACTGGTACTTCCAAGACACCCTGTTTTGTACACAAACGGTTCGATATTTTACGCGTACTTAAAACCATTGGAGCAACTTTTGAAGATAGTTTATGGAGTTATTACTCATTATTCCAAGCTGAAATGCGCAAAATCAGCATGTATATATCGAGAACTAAGAGTAGACCTGAAAGGTAAGGACATTTTAATATTCCTAGATACCCAAGAGACAATCAAAGCATTCAGTTCTGTAGAAATCTCAGCCGAACTGTTATGGGATTCGCCTCTCTCTCTCTCTCTCTCTCTCTCTCTCTCTCTCTCTCTCTCTCTCTCTCTCTCTCTCTCTCTCTCTCTCTCTCTCTCTCTCTCTCTCTCTCTCTCTCTCTCTCTCTCTCTCTCTCTCTCTCTCTCTCTCTCTCTCTCTCTCTCTCTCTCTCTCTCTCTCTCTCTCTCTCTCTCTCTCTCTCTCTCTCTCTCTCTATCACTCACTATCCCTCAATGTCTCTGTCTCCCTCTCTTTCTTACCCTCCCTCTCTAATGGTTTTTTTATCTCCTTTATCTCTCTGAAGAGTTCTTACACTTTTACCATCTTTCTTAATCTATCTCGCTTTCACTCTCTCACTTTATTATCCTCTCTCCCTCACTGTCCCCTTATCTATTTCAATTTATTACCCTCTCCTTAAACACCCACTCTCTCTCCCCCCCCCCCTCTCTCTCTCACTCATACACACTGAAGTAAAATGGTCTCTTCCTAAATCAGATTCTAACATACGTTCTGCTTCCACTTTATTTTCTGTATAATGGACAGTCCTACAATAGAGACGCTTTAGCTGTGCAGTTGAAGTATACTTAAGTATACTTAAGTAAATCTTCACTACAATTTAATTTGCATTGACATTTATGATAAATATTAATTTGTGTAAGACAATAAACATCCATTGAATAAACAATTCCATATAAATAATATAATAAAATCATGAGCATTGACAAAACATAACAAAATACTGACAAACAAAATTTAGAAATCAAATAAGCAACAACAAAGCTTGGAATAGAATAGCATTAACAAATAATTTAAATGTAACATTATTTTTTTAAACAGCCAAACCACAACACTATAAAAAAATTCAAAGGAATATACAATTAATAAATAAACAAAATTTACGAACATAAATTAAATTTGGTGAACCGTAGAAGTCGGGGATGTCATCTGCTCTGAAACAAAAAATTCACATTTAAACAAGTGTTCCTCACGATCCATTTTAGTTGGTCATTTTCTTCTGCTTTACGTGTGACGTTTAATGTTAAAATAGTTTTAATTTTGTCCACACGATATCAGCACTTCCCAGGTACTGTAATACCGTCGTCCAATCAAGTGACTGGACACGCCTTGCCACGCCTCTTATGTTTTATCTACAGTTATTAGTTTTAAGTATTGCCACTTTGTATCAGCACTTGTCAAGTAGTAAGTTTCAATTTCTAAACTGTACTTACCAGTAATTCAATTACCGGTATCCTGTTTATATTTATGGAATGGTTATACAGTGGAATCACTTTAGCTGTGCGAATAGGAGACAGCGCTGAGAACAACTCCTAATGCAGCCTTGAAGTGTAGGCTACATAGGAGGCAAAAACATCTACCACAATCATAAATAATTAGTATTATTACAAAATATAAAAATTCTCTGCCTATAGCTAGCGTTGATGTAAATGTAGAGAGTATTGTGTTTTGAGAAGAGTGCAATGTTTGTTAAAAGTAAACCTTTCCAAAAATACAAAGAGAGATGTGTGTCACTTATACAACTAAAGTGGATCTTGTATAGACGACATAGTATGTTGTCCATTTTAGAATTATTTATTACTTGTATTTTTCGTTTTGTTTTCCGAGATACAAATTGAGATGTTTATGCTAACACAAAGATGTCGGTAATTTTATTTCTTTGTATTTAATAATAGTAAAATAAAGACGAAAATTTTTAAGAAAGTCTAATGAAAGTAAATAGAAAAAAAAAGAATCCATGAATAATTTTCGATTATCTTCTACGTAATATCAAATATTGTTTGTAAGCTATACCCTTTGGTATTGTATTTATAAAGCAGTGCTATTCCTTCCAATTACGTTTTGAATAATTTTATGAATTAGGTTAGTGTTCAGTTTTGATGGAGGATGCAACACAAGTTTAACCTTAGGATCACTTACGTTTCTGATGTAGGTCAAATGTACAAATCTTTATTAATCTTTTTACTTTATCACATATACTTATTTTAGAAAAAGTTAGATACACAAAATTAATGTCTATTTCTTCAAGTTTATCCGTTCTAAAGATCGGAGTCCAAATGTGGATTGATACCTGTCTGTCTTATTTGGTCAAGTGGTAAGTTTCAATGCCTACTCAAAAAATAATTACATAAAAAATGTTACATTCATGAAAATGTTACGTATTTGATACAAGGCTGGGGTTCTCCTTATTCAGGCTTTCTTGCGCCACCTTAATCATGGTTAATGTTTCGTTTCATGTCTAGAAACTGATTTCTTTTAAATTATAAATGTTTTAGTACCCAAAAGAGCGGATTACGTGATCCTTATTAAGGCCTTTATTCCTTTGCTTGTAACGAATATGCTGCTGTAATGTATATTCTCGTGTAATTAATTTATGTAAAGCATCATTCACTTAGCTTTGTTCCTACCACAAACAAAGGAAAATTTAATTTGTTACTAAGTAGAGGGTAGTCACTTCTTTTAAATGGTTTAGGTTGTTATTTACTTACTTCATTAAATTAATACATGTTCGTAAACAATCCCAAAACCCATTTCAGAAAAAATAAGTTTCTAATAACATCTCGATAAATATTTTTGTGCGTTTTGCTTAAAACTCCGAAATCCTCAATTTATTACACATATTTGGGCAATAAGCTTTGTTTGTGACCCTAGGAGGTAAAATTTCGATAACGCCAAATATTATGTATCCATTTATTTATCAGAAAGTCCAAAGTCTTTAATTCCACAATAGCTTAATTAAACCTTTTTTTTATAATTGGATCTTATAACAAAACAACTACTTAACTTCGCTATATTTTACTCTTTGAATACTTGAGACGTCGAGTGATAGTAACAATATGTACAGAAAAGACTTGCAGGAACAGAATGTTAAGGAGTCTGGTGTCGCTTGAATATAGAAAGTTATTTTTTATGATTGATAGTAAAATTTCTTGAAAGATTGCCAAGTATTTTTAGTACAATACTTTTGTAGCCTATTTCTTTCAACGTTTTTGAAAATACCTTTAATTATGGAAATGTTTGTTGTATATGGGTATTTTTATTTGTACATATTTCTCTTTTCAAAATTAGTATTGTTTCTAAATTGTTTATTTCATAAACAAAGTTTATTTTTTAAACTACTACTGCTCAAATCACGTTATATATTTTATTATCAAAAGAAAAAGTTCCTATTTTTATTTATCATTGAACGTGTGATTAAAGAATATATAAAATCATATAATGTTTTAATTTTATGTCCAATGCTCAGGTTTTCTTAAGAATTTTTTTTAAATACTTCCAACATAAGAAATACTTTAAATAATGAATATTATGTCTTCTAATAATAGTGGTAAATAATAAATAATAAGTATAAAGATATTGCTTCCATATAAGTAATTCGTATACATACAGATGATATATTATATCCAAACCGATTTTCGATTCTTACACAACATAACAGGTAATAATAAGTTACAAAGGTGAGTCCTTAGTTGTGCAATTACTACCTAGATTGTGTTTTTACTCGTATTTAACAATAATTCAGTGATTTTAAATTATTTGTTTTAATATTATCATATATCGGTGTCCATATCAGAAAGTATACGTCTGTATCCGTGGACAGTGATATTCACCGATATTTTCACTGAAATGTACGGAACTATTTCAACACTGAGCTATCAGGACTGTTTACAATGTCATAAACTCTGATATGTAACAGGAATTTATTGAAGAACAAGAATTTAAAACATTGTAACCACAGATTGTGGCAGTTTTATTTTGTATTAAATTTAAAATAATTGACAAAATAGTCTTTTATAATTGTGTGCGTTCATAATGATGAGGAACGATGTAATAGAGAATTTCATTATAGCTTATGTAAATTAATTTAAATTAAAGATACAATTTAATGCACATAAGGAATAAATATGTCATATTATCATATAAACAAAAACATTTGTTAAATTAATAATTTATAATATAATTTTGGAAATTCTTCTTAATTTAATTTAAAATACCTTTCAAATTTGTCTAAAATAATTTTACCACATCTAAAATTAGAACATTACAGCACGACTTTTGACGATTTGAACGAAAATTACCTGAATATTGTGACTAGTTTGTACTAATATGTACCGATATGGAACTGATTCCAAACGTATACAACACGAACTTGTTTGGATCAGGTACAGCTTGTATAAATTGAAGTTATTTTAGCATGATTGGTTCTTCAGTTAATCACATTTGTCTATACAGAATTTTCTCTATTAGAGTAGCTTGCATCAACTATCTACATTACGCTAATATTTTCAAAATATACCTGTTATTTCGACAAATATAATCTATATAAATTTTAATTGGTATATTTAAATCTATCAATTATATTCAATAGGTAAATAGAATAAAATTTGCAAAATAGCACCTGTAGAAATTCATATCAATGAATGGAAATGCAAATTACATAGAATTTTTATGTCAAACGGCGAGAGTACTCTTGACCTTGTTGTTTATACAAAAGTCAGGTAAAAATCATCATTTAACAAACACACTCTAAAAATTAGTACGTCATACTTTACAATAAAACGCTTTTTAAAGTATATGGATATCTATGAAATAATGAAGTTTTAATTTCAAAATACTGTAATTTCAATTTCTGCAGAAACTTTTTTTTTTTTAATTCTCGCTTTAAAGACAAAATATTCCAAGTAAGTAATACAAAACATATAACTAGACTTCTTAAGTCGTTTCGCAGATAAATAGTCAGAAAATTATAATAAGCAAGAACTCGAAGGCAGTCGTCTGAAAAGTTAATCACGTAATGTCGTTCATTCGTTAAAGTAATTTAATTCCATTTTGAAGCTTTTAATGAACTCATGTTTAATTCAGAAGTATGATGCATCTTTTATACAGTAGTGTTAAACAATAACTAGAAGTGTTTAAATGTATAAAATAATTTCAAAACAGATCCTGCTCAGAGGTATTATTCGATGTGCATGTATTTACCAATCATAACAATATCTAATAATTAGTAATATCAATAATAATAAGAATAAGTTATAATTATTATTAATATCATAACTTATAATAATAATTTGTGAAAAAACTAGAGCCAAGCACTGAAACCATCATAAGCAATAACACGAATTTTATCTTATTACAAAAAGATAGATTTCTTACAAGAAAACAAATTATATTAAACAATAAATACGTAAGGACAAATCAATTGCTGTAGTACGAGAACTATTATTATAAGTGTTGTTATGTTAAGATGAAATATAACGCCAGAGAATTAAATATAACTGCAAAAATGTATATAAATTTTCGTTTACATTGTTTTGACTTATATGTTCATATTAGGTTCAAATAGTTTAAGTAATAACAATCTGTTTTTTAAACAGATGTTTGAAATTTTGTTTAATTAAACTCGAGATAATAACTAATAAATAAATACATTTAAATTGATAAAAATATATTTATATTTTTACAATTTTATTATAAATTCGGTTTTGGTTATTAAAATAGATATTCCTCATAAAGGAGTATTACTAAATACTTTTCCATATTTTCAACTATTATGACGAACTTAATTTGTGTGTTACTTACCGTATCAAATTATTTAATCACAATTCACTGATAAAAAATAAATCATAGTTTTTATATGAATGTATTTTGTTTAATACGCTTTAAATACATTTACCCGTCGTCATGTTGAAACCCGGTACCGTTAAATGTGCTCTAATTATTGTAATTGTGAAGAGAAAGTTAAATGGGAAGTTCACATTAGCATATTTAAAATATATACACAGTGTTTCAGTAGCAGCCTGCCAAAAGTTGAGTTCATGTCTCCTGGGTCAAAATATTAAGAAATAAGTAGTCCCCAAACGTTGAAGTTCCTGAAACATTTAAGTCGGGAACTTTTAATTTCAGATCTTGAACACTATCTTTAAATCAATCTCGTGATCCCCCTTAAAGTAGGGGAAAATACCATTTTAAAAAGTATTCTAATAAAAGGCTTAAGAAAGATTATGAAACACGTTTAGAACCTACGTACCTAATTAGTTTTTATTACATTAAAAATTAACTTCGAAATTATTGTAGTATAAAATCTAATATTGAAGTAAAGTGGTCAAATAGGAAATATTTTCATATTTAGAAAGAAATAAGCAACATTAAATTTAATACTTATTTACAAAAACGTATACTCAAAATTAATCTCTTTAATATATTTTACGATTAACTGGACAGGTTATCTTTTTCAATGAAAAAATGTATATACTTAAGTCAGTCATACAAGAAATTTGTAATATTTACAACAAAGGATTTAAAATCCTTACTAAAATCTTTATATTGTCTTCTCGTATTATATAGGTTTGAAAATATTCTATGACAAAATTAATATAAAATTTATTTAGATTTATACTTTGTTAAACAAAAATTAGTATCATGTTATTGACATTATACTATGCTAATTATAAATAACTTATACTAATATTTTATGTCATAGCTAATTAAATCTAAATTTCTTTTAACTAAAAAACTTCATTAGTTACAGTAGCCGTTTTATTTTTAACAATTTTGTAATTAAACCAGAATTCAATATATGGAAACTTTAGTTTAATCTCTACAAAATTACCTAAAATTTTGATCCTATTAATAAAAGTTACATTTGTCTATATTGACTTTAAAATCTAACCCGAGACTATAACATTTCACGGCGATTGTTTCATTTTAAACGTTCAGGTATAAGTTTTACAAATTAAAAGTCTTAACACTATATATTCTAATTTGTCTCAAATCGTTAAATTTTATATACGTTATTTTTATTTTCCAATATTTAAAACTAATTTGACACGGTGTAAATAACACCTTAACTACTAAACCATCATGTTCTCTACACAACCAAATTTTGTGGTCGGTAGTCGCAATCTTCATTTGTTGACTGTTCGCTCAAGTTGCATTTCATAAGGAATCCAATACGTTAAAAATAAATGCCACTCCTTTCCCTTAGAGTTAAAAATAATAATAATAGCATTTTGGATTTTTAATTTCGATACTTAATATTATATTACACACAAATGTACGGCAGAGTACAATTGAAAAAAGTGTGAAGTGAGTAGAGGTTGTTTAGTTTAATAAATAAATAAGTAGGAGTTGATTTTCCTGATAGACTTTTGTACATACGAGCTTAACCACCATCAATTTCACTTCCCTGATTTCTTATTCATCATAATACTCATTAAAATTATATTAAATATTTATATTTTATTTTTTACCTAATTTTAACAACCTCAATAAATGGTGTTTACTGAAGAAATTATAGACTATAATTTTTTGACCTGACAAAGTTACAGTTCATATAATAAAATCTGGGGATCGAATATTTGTTAGTATATGCTATATATAGTATGATGACTGTTTATTAATTATACACAATTCCGTTCCGTAATTGCCTAAATAGTCATTATATATATATATATATATATATATATATATATATATATATAATTTATACTATATAAGTAATGTTTGACAAGTTGTATACGTAAAGCAGAGTGTACAAGATATCTTAAATACAATGTGTTGTAGTATTGTTGTTGCAGCTTCCATTGATCAGAATCCCTGAGGCACTTTCATTTCCTCCAGTTCGCTTCAACGATACAACAAAAGAACGAATCGCAACAGAATGTTTTCATGGAATAATGATTATAAAAAGTAACAAATAAATATTTCAGTAGTGTAGGATCTACACCATCGGTTCTTATACACAAATTAAATTTATAATGCCTAATAATTATATTCTATCATTTACTTTGAATAATTATTGTTTCATCTTTATTTCATTTATAATAACGATTGTTTCAATATGACATTGTTAATACGCTGATATACGAGGACACTAACATGTTTCATTTTATATTCACTTATTTTCGGATCTTCGCCTTGGCTTTTCAAATTGAGGTCAACAGTTTACAAAATGAGCTACTAGAATCTCATGTCGGCTTTAAATAAGAATGGACTACAGAAACACCGATTAAAACGGCTACCATTTTCAGACCATATTCATCAAATATTAAAAATAAGTATACAAAATAAATCCACAAATATTCCATTAACAATTCTGACAACTAGAGCTATTATTGTTGATTTTATTTATATTATAAGACTGTGTTTTTTGGCGGTTTTATTTGTAGTAATAAATCTTTTTTTCTTCCTTTTTTTACACAACCAGATTTAGGAGACAACGTTGGATAAAGATTTGTAAATTGCTCAAAATAATCTAATTGTGAAACTTTGTGAGACGTTTAAGTAACAAATTACTTGTAAAAAATCTCCTTTAATGTTAAAATAAGCCATCATTTGAAACGAAATTAAAGTTATTAACCGATTTTTAATTAACAAAAGTTTCCAATAATATGTAATTAGATTATGCATACGAATACTTTAAGCAAATACAAGCAAAATTGGAATATAAAACTCTAGATTTACTTACGTATGTGTGTGTGTGTGTATATATATATATATATATATATTTAACTTATTTGTATAAAAATAAATTAAAATAGAAAATACTCTTTATTTTGGTTTGTTTAATATTCTCAAGAGAAGACGATTATTTTTTTATTTCTTTAATTTTCAAAAAACAAATTATTAATTTTTATTATTATAATTTTTAACACATAATTTAGATGTTTTGGTATTTATAAATATAAATATGGACAATATGATGGGTTTATAAACCAACTAAATATTTTTAAATCATTTTTTACTAATGGAAACTTGCTACACTTAGTCATGTACGACCTTAGTAGAGGAAGACATCATATTCAACTTTACCATTGCTTTATAAAGTGATTCGGCCACAACTGACAAACCGAAATAGATATGGGGCCACAACTGACAAACCGATAATGTGTAAATTTTAAGAACATCTAGATACTACATAATAAGCTCTTTTGGAATATCCAAAGTGGTGAACATTTTCAGGCAAGACGAAATAATATCGGTTTTAAATTTGTAAACTGGAACCAAGACAAAAATATATTTAATTGAGTACTTTTTTGCAAATGTATTAAGTTTACATTCGAGAACACAATACACAATCATGTCAATGTACTTTTTCAGCTGTGTAAGGTGTATGACTTTTTACGTGTCATAGGCTAAAATAAATTTAATGACTGGCGAGCATCATTGAACTTCCTTGAAAATTTACTTTGTTAGGTTATCATTCTACCATGAATGCCGCCAGTTTTCACTTAAACTTGTTTTCAATTAAGCATTTAAACAGTTCCGATAGTTATTTATTTTCAATACAAAATAATATTATAAATCGCTTTAATTATATATATAAACTCTTAAATATTTCTAATTGCTGGAATTTTGGAATAAAGGTCATTTAAAAATAAATGTTCAATAACTTGAAATAAGCCCTACCTATTATTCCTTTTATTTTTTTTTAAATTAAACAAAATAATGAACTGGACTTATTCTCAGTGCATATTATTGCAATTGTCCTTAGAATTAACTGAATTTAGTTAACTATGCTTTAGAGCGTCCATATTAAAAAATATTGCTGAGACCTCACATTTGGCGTAAACAAAGACTAAGCCAAATAACCCAATTTTTTGATCGATTTCAAATCACTGGAACAACGTAGGGTAATACTATAATAACTGTTTGTATATATTTTTTAATCTTTTACTGAAATATGGTAATACACAACCTTTAAATTAAGCTGAGACAATAGATTGGCAAAATAGAACTAATCATTAAGACAGAATATCTACAATTTTAAGTGTAAATAAAATGATCGGGGAAGACAATTTAATTTCGTAAATGTTTAAACTGACAGCCGTCTTGATTGACCCAATCTTGTAGTCTTTCTTGAACAGAGCTTCCCTTATGAAGCAAAGACTTTTGTCAATGTCGACTGCATGAAACAAATCATAAATTAATTTATTGCATGTTGCTTAGTGTAGATGGCTTCCGTTAAAACACGTTATACTTAACAAACCTCCAGAAGTAAAATCGTGGATGTCATTCAGTTGATCACGGAGGCCAACAAATGAAACCACGACGACCAATCCATTCATTGGGAACTCTGATCCAGTAATTCTCGGACAGAAGTGGTATAATGAGGTAGGACGCCTTCTTGTTGATAAGCAACATAATTCCCACAGTTCTGACTAATTTAAAGGACAACAGTTTTCCCCTACATGTTTTTGACATTACTATTGACAGTTCTACTGGACCAAAAACACCGTTGCAAGTCAGGCCCCACACCAAATTGAGATCAGAGACTTAGCTAAGCTGCTTTTCAATGGTTTCCCTGTGAAGAGTAAAAGCAGTTGAGCTGGTTAATAACCCTCTTAACTTAAAACAAGTTTCGTTAGACAACAATACATCGTAAACGTGCACTTTCCTTCTCTCTAGAAAAGAAATTCAAAACATTATAAATCGTTTCCATAATAGATATTTTAATGATTCATAATAATATTTTAATGAGAATTGTCTTTAAACTCATTTCAAATGTCATAGATAGTCATTTAATGTAGGTTTTCAATCGTTTTAAATTACAAACCTACGTTGTAAATGTATTTTTAATACAAAATTGATCGATTTCTGGTGGAATTCCAAAGTCCTATATCTTATGGAGTGCTTTTACTTCTCAAAGTTCATAATGGGATGAAACATAACAACACCAAAATAATATAATACTAACGTATATAAGGTGCTGTATTTTTAACAACTGTATTTGAAACCAAAATTTCCAATTAATAATAATTTATTGTGAAATATGAAAATGTTATTTTGTAATTGTAGTACGATCAATTTAGTGTAGATTCAGTTCCCTATTTAACGTGATTAATTAGGGTATTTTAAGTTATATTGTTAAACATTATTTAGGTTATCATGTTTTTAAAACGTGTTAATATAATATAAAAAATATCTAAACACAATTATTATATTTCACACAGAACAAGTTAGGTTTTGTTAGTTTCCTTTGAAAACCTTTCATTAGTAGTGGATAATTTAAAAACAAAATGTATATAACATTTTTATAGACAACTAGAGCTTGTTACAATAAGTTTTCTTATTTTCAAAATATATTAACAATAGTTATAAAATGATAAAAAAAAGTTATCGCCTTTCAGAATATAAGTTTCACGTAAAGGAGCAAAATTTAAAACTATTGATTTAATGGTGGATTGTAATAATAGTAATGTCATCTCAAAGATAAAATATTCGTTGACGTGGAAGAAATCGTGTTCTGCTTAATGCTTTTCACGATATATTTATAAGTTTGAAAACAGTATTTAGATAACAATAACGTTGTGATGCGCAGAATGTTAATAACACGCCTATTGTTTAAGACTCAGTGAGATATACTGACAGCTGTAAAACCTTAGTTTCTAGTAGAATTGAAATTCAGAACTGCTGTCAAAGTTATTCATGCTTTAGACCTCTGGTTGAGGAATAATACATATTCAGTAGGACAATAGATCAGTCTTATTAGGTGACAGCTCTTCGATTATTTTGATAAAGTGGAGACAACTTCCCCATAGGTATCCTTTTCTTAAAAAGTTTGTACTTCCCTAAATATCTCTTCAATTACACGTTTTCTTAGATTGCTATACTTACAGAACTTATTTTGGTGCGTTTGTGTTTGGTTTTAGTTTGTCCTTATGTCTTAAGATTATACCTGAGTGATTTAAAATGTGTAAAATGTTCTCTACGACTTATTCGTTTCTTTACTAACACATTTAATTTCCAAATCATTCAAAAGCGTAATTTCATATGCAACTGCACAAAGTGAAAGAGCTTACTGGATAATTATATTTTGGTTACTCACTAACAAATTTCCACAATTATGAAAATATGTTTCGTAGGCTATATTACAGATGAATATTTTTCTTTTGAAACTTGTCACAAAATATAGATAATTTTAAAATATGTAAACAATTTTGAGAATAATCATCCATTTACAATAGGCCTAACTCTTCTGAGAAAAAATAAGAAGTTATATTATATAGTCCCAAACCGTAAAACAGAGAAATGTCAAATATGTCAAACAGATAGCTAAACAAATAATTAAAGTGTAATCTTAACTTAGTAAATAGAATTGTTAAAATAATAACATCATAATCAAAAATAAGTATTACGAAAAAATGTTGGATTTCAAAAAATACAATTTAAAGTTTATATATATATATATATATATATATATATTTATTTATTCTGATGACCGACGATACATGATAGAATTCCATGTTATATTTACTGTATAACCATTCTAGAAATAAAAAAAAATATTAAAGAAAACATTTAAACCTGTAGCTGGGAAACCCAGTGAGT
Organism: Aphrophora alni; assembly: GCA_963513935.1. Lineage (NCBI taxonomy): Eukaryota > Metazoa > Arthropoda > Insecta > Hemiptera > Aphrophoridae > Aphrophora > Aphrophora alni. Next base: position 120,908,047 of record OY740767.1, on the reverse strand, counting down.
CATAAACTATTTTTAAACATGCTTTGACAAAGGTTGAAGTAGTGTTAACGTCAAGGGTAAAAAATTAAACTCTTTAAAAATATTAGAAATTAAGAGACTTTCTTATAAAAATGTTAATTTAGTTTTAAACGATCAAACAGAATTCTTGTCTTTTTTTCCACTACTTCAATCTTTGTTAAAGCATGCAAAATAGTTTATGACTCACTGGGTTTCCCCGCTACAGGTTCCATTGTAATGTAACGGGACTTATGGGCTTGGTCTCAAATGTGTGTATAATTCTTCTTAGGTATTTAGTCTTTGTATAAGCCTCGTCAATGCCGTAACTGGCAAAACCATGATCGACTAGACGAATAAATTGTAGAATTTAACAAAAGAATTTGTGTGTGTTTATTATATAACATATATTACCTTGCCAGTAAGACGTAAAAGATGCGATATTTTACTAGTCTACAAATACAATCTGAACATCCTAGAATACTGCATATTTGGCAAATTATGTATGCAAATTAACCCCTGAACTATTTGATGCGAAACATTGCTTTATTAGACGTGTAGATGTCAGCACTTGCCGGGAACTAAATGTATTAACACCGTCATTCTTGTGACTAAACCGCCTTCTCTCGGCTCCCATGTTTATCTTCAGTTATTAATTTTATATATTCTCGCTATGTATCACCACATATCGATTAGTAATTTTTAAATGTTTTCTTTATTATATTTTTTTTATTTCTAGAATGGTTATACAGTAAATTCGCTTCAGCTGTATGAGTGGTAGACAGCGCAGTAAACTCCTACTCCAGCAGCAAAGTGTACATAATAGACAAAACAACCTACCACAAATAATAATAATTAACAGCCTTACATGTTATAAAAAAAATCTTTCTCTGCCTATAAGCTAGTGAGAATATAGATAGATGTAAGGAGTTTTGTGTTTTTAGAAAGGTAAAATTTTAGTTAAAATTAACCCCCCCCCCCATAAAATAAAAAGCTAGGTTGATGTCTCTCATACAGCTGCACTGGATCTTGTATAGTCTATCACTTTTTTTTTTTTTTTTTTTTTATTATTACTTGCTATTTCTACCTTAGCATATTGTTTAATGTGTTATACTTTGAGGTAATTCAGCTAACTGGAAGGAATCAGTAATTCTATTTATTTAATAATTATTATAATCTAAAGAAGATAAAAGTTAAGGAAGTATAACAAAATAAATAAAACTTTAGGACGATAGATGAGTATTTATAAGGCAAGTAGAGCGAACCTGTAATAAAAGTTACAGTTAACACTAGTATCAATTATGTAGCAATGACAAAAAAACTACGCTGCATCCGATCTCCAACAGTGAAATTTTTGTTACCCTCCAACTATTGATAATTTTGAACTAAAGATCATTTTTACTTACAAAGATATCATACTTACAATTAACCTATCATCATACTCGCAGATCAGTACGACAACGTGCACTATTTAGAGTGCATTTATCTTTCTCAGACATTAATCATCAAATCTATTATGGTCGTTACTGAAAAGTAACAAAAATGTAAGGATAACTGTCGTTACAAGGGTATCTTATGTCACGTCAATTGGATTATTTGTTATTAATAATCTGAAATAGTTTAGGTTTCTACATGTTATCGAATTGTGAGGTTTTACTGTTTTCTGAAGAGTGGACGGATTGGTTGATTAAGAAAAAAAGTTTTAATTCACCCCAAAAGGAGATAGAAAGCATGAACATTTACGACGGCTACATTTCTGTAGACGTTGAAATATAAGTTATACAAAATCACTTTTACACTTTTTAGAAGAAAATAATTCTGAAAATTACTAATAGACTATTTCCATATATTAAAACGAACATCAATATCCTTTTTAATGAAAAATCAATAAAAATTGTCCCTTATAAATCCTAGACATTTTGCAATTAAGCGATTTATACCAAAATAATAGTTAAACCAAAAATTAGTATTGATTTGATTTGTTCATTCTTATTGGATGTTGGATATTTAACTTATGTTAAAGCAAGAGTAGATACAAGAAATGCACTTCAACTGTTAGTGTAAAAGTTCCTAATGATAAATGAGAGAATCCTTACTTCGTTTATATAAAAAAAATATATGTGGAAGTCTGTGAGTCAGGTGAAGACCTTGAGAATCTTAGCTTCTTTGAGTTGAAAAAAGTCTTAGAAAGATTGTAAAGTGATCACTGGTATATGGGCAATGTCAAGAGATTGGTGTTATTCCTGTACCTGAAAACAAATCACGTCACACAAATTAATATATGGTTTACATTGATTACCTTATCAGTTAGTAAGATTTATATTTTAAATCGTATTTACCAAATAAAGCACTTCTGTAACTATATTGAACATTATTTTTGTCATAACGTTATAGTGCATATTTTAACGCTTTATATTTTGAAAGCTATTTGAGCTTTATTAAGGTAACTTAAGACGTTCGTAGGCATCTATCTGCCTAGATACAGAAAACTTATTCCTCATAATGTTTAGCTGAAAAAAGCAGAATACAGAAGAAATTCCAAATAATCAAGTTACAACTTACCTCGCTTGTCTAGGAAATTAATTATTTTATTTATTTGTTTACCATAATTTGTAATTGTAATAAATAAAATTATTATTATCATTATTGATATGATAAATTTTATAATAAATGACTTTACCATCTTCACCACTCTCCTTGTCTTTAAAACAGTAGATTAAACCGTAAACCATTTATAATAAAAAATTATCAATAGTTGGAGGGTAACAAAAATTTCACTGTCGTAATAAAATCACAAGATGTAACACCTTTTAAAGTTTTTATTTTGTGCAAATGCTGGTAAATAAAATTAAGAAAGACTCATTTTTATTCTTTGTCTCTTATTGCTCAAGAGCTTTGGATGGAGAACATTTTCCTCGTTGCAAAATTATATAACAGTAGTATAATCAAATCGCTGCAAGCTTCGTTGCTACTTTAATTGTGTTTCAGAGTTGATATTTACATAACGGAAGTAATGATAATGTTTATGGTTTAAACTTCTTGACTTTGTTGAATTGATTATAACACAGCATGCGCAAAGTTCAAAACATTGATAGAAAAGTTTTAAACAACATGTATTTCATTACTTCTCAATTTAGTTTAGAAATATTTGGTTATTTATAATATATATTTGTCTCAGAAGAAGGTAACTGAATATTGTATATGTAAACTAGAGCTTTGAGCTCATTGAAAAACCATTTAATTTCGTATTGAAAAACGTTTTAATAAATTATCACATTTCGTAATGTCCATACCTACTTTCTTAATAAAGTTAAATTTTGTAAACAATTAGTATTTTTTAAATCAGCTCTTTTGGCTATATTTATATACAGAATGTCCCAAGACGAAACAGCCATATTTCACATTTGTATTCCTTAGATCAATTTTTTTTTAATGATATAAACAAAGGTTTGGAAACTCTTTTTTATCGCTCTGTCAATCATTTTGTATAAATATTATTTTTTAGAAAATTAATGATAACCATAAAACATTAATATTATTTCGAGCCAAATTCGGGTGTATAAACTAAACACGAATCAAAACCTTATCTTAAAATTATCAAAATGGAGGCCACTTGATACTTTAATATTGAAAGTCTTTAAAATCATTAACATTACAAAAAGTAAACGACAACTTTTTTATAAATATATAAGATTAATATTTTTGTTACACTTTAAAAAACTAATTAGATAATAAATGCGTTTTTAAAATCTTAAATCAACGTGTTCCAAATTTAAAGTGTTTTAAGAAAAATAACACAAAATTGTCTAGAAACAAAGCATTTCCACACATAAACTTTTTACATTATTATTGTCCAAGGACACGCCTGTAAAGTATGTCGGTTCCTTTCTGGGACGCTCTGTAGTACAATGTTATCTAGGTTACGTTTGTTTACGTTCTCATACAAGTGATGTAAAGGAAAATATATGATGTGTATTAATCGATTTTGAGATTTTAGTGGTAATATTCATTTTAGGATTCCTAAGCCCAAAAATTACTACTTATAATAATGTAAATCTGTTATTAGTCGTTGATTCTTTGATGTGGATGTCTGTCTGTCTAACTGTCGTTTGAATGAATACAGTATATGATTTCATAAAACAATTAACATATAAATAATTGACAATATATAAAATTAATTAATCTTTAGGCTTTATTTTGGTTATTTGACAACTTTTTTGATTTTCCAAACCATCCGGCAGCCGTAGTAGCTGTGGTCTGTATGTAAGCACAGTAATGGTCACAGATATCAAGATAAGAATATGAAATTTGGTAAAGGGGACTATAGTGTATTCATATAGAACTCTATTGAAATTCAGAAAAATCGAATTGGAATTGCCAAAAGGAGTGTCATTTTAATTAGTCTTTTGTTGATATCTCGTGTGTTATTCAACTTAAAACACACTAAAATACATACAAAATTGTATATTTATATTCTGTATGTACTAACACCACCTCTCGAAGGTAACAAAAAGGGAATTTAATGTAAAAATTGTAATTTTGAACTCTGACTTTAGAGAAAATGTTTTTTTACTAGTGAGTTATGATATCCTGTGTAACAACTATTTAAAACAAACTTTCCCTACTGAGTAAGACCATTTGATCTACCAAAACAAGATAACATTTCCTAATACGGACCCAAGAAACCTGGTTTTGGACATTACGCTTAGAGGATCTGTAAGTGTTACATTTTATTAACTTATTTCTCTTCATATATAAAACCTGTAAGACGAAAATAATTCATTGAACCAAAAGCTTTGAAGCACCTTTTGCACACAATGCATGTAATTTAAATTGTATTATGTTAATTCCCTTTTTCCTTAGTTTGGTGTGAAATCCAGAGTAAACGTTTTATAAAATTTGTATTAAGACAAGTTTTCCTTACAAAGTAATACAAATCGTCTATTGTAAAATAACTAAATAGCATACTTATTGCTTACGTGAAAACCAAATAACAAACCTGTGTTATTCTCCTGAAACTCTCTTAGATAAGCCATTATGCCTAACTTAATCTTTAAGACATTACTAAAAAATAAATTTGTTTACTGTGTCGTATCTCACTGATATTAATTTCATATTAACGGTATCTAAATTCTAAATATAGTCGCTAGCTACATTATTCATTATTTAAATAGAACTAAATTTTAACTTAGCTTGTCATACGGCGTTATATTTGGAACTGTTCGTTATTCCAAGTTCACACAATAGTAATTATAAAGTGTTTTATTGCAGAAAATATTTAAAAAATAGCATTAAATCCTTATTCTTAGAAAATATATGCAATACAAATATTACTTTCTACTAATCTCATGATCTTACGGCTGTTTGAGGTCTTGGAAATTACCAGAATTTGACTGTTTACCCCAATACTATCTTTACCTCTATTCGGTTGTTTATGTGTAGATAACTATTTATATAATAAAAATCTCAAAACAAATCTTTAAATGTCAAAATTTAATATTAGGGAGAAAACAATACTTCAGATAACCTCATATATGTGAAAAAATTTAAAGAAATGAGTATTATACAGCATATTTTTTAAACTTGATATAAATATAAGAACGATAGGTACAATCGTAAAGTTGTCAGACACGATTAATTGTATTTACTGCAAATTTGGTGGAAGAAACGAATCCACTTTCTGAACGAAAAACATCAGCAAATAACTTTTCATTCGCGTTCTGTCTTTTTCCGTTTTTCAACAGTGGTTTTTCCATTCCCTCTTTCAGTTTTGAACATACATAGTATTTTCGTATCTATAAAATTGCCCATTAATCAAAACCAACCATCTCATTTTAAGTTCTTATCATTTTCCATAAAATATTTATTTTATCAAGTTAATACATATATTCCTATATACCTTAAGAACATTCTTACACAAATCTACTAACCTATTTTTTTATTGCACAAAATCTATACTCCACTAAAAACTAAATTTGTCTTTTTTCTTTCCCATTAAAAAAAAATCGGATGACTGTTTAACTTGTCTCTAAGATCTGTAATTTCTTTTTCCAAATCAGTAATCTTGTTAACCTGGACTTCCAAAACGGTTTTTCTATTAAAGTAATTTCAATTGTTTCTAAACTTATTAAACAAATCTAATTATTTATCTCTAATCCAATGTTAATAAATTAACGTAATATAACCGTATTTCATATTTACAGTTTAAATAAAGCTAGAATTTAAAATGTTACCGAACAATATGCTATAAAATGGGTAAGAAAAAAGAAAGTCTGTAAAGAAGCCAAAAGAGCTACCAAGGCATTGACGAAAACAGAAAGCTCCTGAAGACGAGTTAAAATTTAAAAGACCGAAAAATAACACAGAAAAATATTGTTTCTACCTTTCCCACAAAAAGTAAAAGAGCTTATTGATGCCTAATTTAGTGACTTTAATGAACACGAATTTATCAGATTTATAATAAACATCATAATTTATGATAAAATAAGTAGCGCTGTTTATTCAGAAATATTATTACACCATTGTATATAATTTGTCAGTTGAAAAGTTCTTATCTCTCAATATTTGCTTGCATGACTTATACAACTAATATAAATCAGTTGTAACTGCTTATAGTTACAAACTGCTTAACAGTTTGTAACCGATAGTACGGAATGATATTTAAACTTCTTTATTTATTTAAGTTTTTTAAAGTTTGTCTTCAAAATTAACAAAACTCCACTTACATTTTTAACTAAAATATTAAACCAGTATACACAAAAGAGTTTATTACATTATTCAGCATAAATTTACTATCAAAAGTCTCTGATTTTAACATCAAAAACTACATTATTCTGCCAACACTCAAACAGAACTGTACTTGACCATTACTCGGAGCAAATCGTTCGTTCTCCCAGTTGAATATAATACGTACTGCACAGCCTCGCTTTATTCCTAGTCGATAGGCAAAGCACCCTTGTTCATCCCTTTAAACCCACCAGTAACTGTTTATAAAAATTGTGTTAGCGAAAAAAAAAGTTTATAAGTGAAATGAGTCAACTTTTCATAAAGTCACCTCTACCATAGGACACTTGATCACAGAAGACAGGAACTTTGGATTGCTCTGAAGAGTGATGCTACTGCAAAGATTCACAATAACCTTGTATTTGATACGCAATAAATCAGCTCTGTGTATTATTAGTTGTCCCCTCCTCCTCATTAAAAATAAACTGTGATTAAGTAATAAGAGTAATGATTTTAGATTTAAAACAAGTAAGATCGGAACAAGTTTCTCTTCGAATTGTTTTACTGTTTCTGTTGTAACTATATGGAGAAGACTATTTTACTTCTAAGAAGATCAAATAAACTATACAGAGTGAAGCAGACCACCCGTACACAATGTATAGTGGGTAAACTAAATGAGGTAGATCCTTCATAACAACAGACACCCCCCTACCCCAAATCATTTGAAGAAATTATTTTAAAATCTCCAAAACTCTCCAAAAGGGTACTTGGGGGGAGGTAGTTTTTGGAAAATTTTCAAATGTAACGGTAGGTTAAGTGATACCTCAATATAAAGGTATTTGTTCACTGATCATTGTAATAAAAAACGTTTTCACTTATCTTGATGCTCATGTACAGGGTAGTCTAAAACGTCTAAAATTCAGGTTTTTACAGCTATTTTTATTGCCACCACCTACAATAATGTTTAGGAACACAATTTTGACCAAAGATTAATGAAAGACACCCTTTTCAAAAATGTCCTCAAATGTCCCATTACCCAAAAAAATTACACAAATGCCTTTAAAATGAGGTATCACTTAACCTACCGTTACATTTGAAAAAATTTTAAACTACCCTTTTGGATCGTTTTGGAGATTTCAAAATAATTTCTCCAAATTCTTTGGGGTAGAATAGGGGGGTTTCTGTTGTTAGGAAGGATTTACCTCATTTAGTTTACACAATATACATTGTGTACGGGTGGTCTGCCTCACCCTGTATAAGTAGTATCATTGCTTGGTATTTTCAAGATGACACATTTTTTTATTATTTTTTTTTATGAAATAAAATTCATTAAATAATTGTAACAAACTTCTAAAATGTTATATTTCAAGTTTGCAAATATTCAACCCGTAACAAAATTATAGTACTGCAAGCACATACATCACTGAATATGGTGCCATTACAGTTGAAACGAGTTATTAAATGTATTAAATTCATGGAAGTTTTAATTATTTTACATTACTTAATATAACATTACATACTTTACATGTACATTACTTAATGTACTTAAAGTTAACTTTAGTTATCTTCTTATATGTATTATTTATTTTTATTCAATATTCCATATCTGTAAATTTTGTCATACATGGTCTGTAGTACTGTAATCTGACTATGGTTAAATAAATAACCTAAAATTATTTTAAACCACTTGACAGGTCAATCTGTGAGTTGGTATTTTTAAATCAAACATTTCTTTTAGTGTTATTTTAACGTAATTCTAAATTTTAGTATAATTGAAATTAGTTGTGGATATCTTAAATAGTGACATATCTTGTTCGTACTCATAGTTATCTTGACATTTTTGCTCTTAGTAAATTGGGACTGAAAAGATTCATTAAATATTCTTCAAAATACACTACCTAGTAGGGATTTTTTGATACATCAGAAACAAGAAACAATACTGAAAAACAAGAAACGCTGAAAAATACTGGAGAATTTTTATTTCCTCTTGATTGCTTGTAAAAAAAAGTTGTTAAAATTAGAAAACTATGGCACAGACTTTTAAAAAGTTTTCAGTTCCAATTAGCGCTTAAATCATTTTCCATTTTGTCACTGACGATAGGATATGTTGTTAATAATAATTTTAATAAAAGTCTTAAAATATGTCAGTAAATTTGTATTTCATACTTTTCAAGAGCAAAATATCGATATAATTAAATTTATAAACACTAAACCGATTTTTTAAACCTTTTCAGTTTAAATTAACATTCAAATAATTTACCGTAACTTTCACTGAAAAATATATGTTAACTCAGTACTGTTTAAGAAACTTTGTAGTATGTGTCATAACAGACTGATAATGGTATTGCTTTGCAATTACTTAGTCAATTTGAATAAAAGATAAACTATAACCTGACCAGATTTCGTGCCTACATACGAAAGGAATTCAAATCATCGGTTCAAGAGTTTTAAACTTTCAAACAAAGAGATGTTGCGTTTTACGTGGACGTAGGTTTTATGTGTAGGCTTAAAAGTATGTTTACAGCAAATATTATTTTGTTCCGCTTGTTTGGACCAAACACACAAAACTAAGAAAGTGATATTTTATTTATTATTTATTTACCAAGAATAAATGCTAACATAAAACCTTCAATAAATGTAATAACTATAAGTAACATAAACTTAATTAAAATCACAAATCTTTTAATTTGTACACAATTAACTGCACAACAATTCAGTTCAACTATATAGAAAAATCCAAGTGAATGATGAAGTTATTAAAACTTATACTTCACTTTAAACTATTCATGAAGGTAGATGTTTTAAATGTTGAAAGACAAATGTTGATTTAGAGTTTAGGTTACATAAAAGAAAATATAACATTTAATTCCTAAAACACTCCGCATAGATAAACTACCACCTTGTCTAACCAGAGCATCTACTTTAGTGTTTTAAAATAAGTACTTCTCAGTAAAGTCATTGCAATTATTCGTCTTTGAAGTGAACGAATTCACAGTCACAGTCTTTGTACAGTCAATTTCATATTCAATCTTACTCCTTAGATGTACTACTTTGATCAAACAAATTTTAGGAGCAGTTTCCTTTTTAAAGTTTTAAAGTAATTTTTCAATGATGGATTTTACTTATTATTAATATAGTTTATTCATACATTTGCCTCATTTGTCTATATGAAAACTAATATACTACCGTACGTTTCGAAATAGCTGAATATATTTTGTTCGGAAATCACAAATTTCGAATTGGGAAGAGACATCGAGGAAATAACTATATAAAAGGAAACGAATTGAAGCCTCGTTTATAAAACCAAACTAACAATCCTATCAGCCAAACCGGTTTAGAAATAAGACCATTATGGCTTAAGTTAATAAAAACTAAATTAAAATTTTGAAGTAAAAATTCTTCTACATTAAATATGGGTTAAATTAACCGCTTATTCCACAAATGGGAATCATGACGCTATCAAGGATTAAACTCTTGAAATAGTAGGTAAAAGGTTGTTTGCTCTGATAAACAGTTTGGGCAACTTTCTCTTGGCTCCATCGCTTACAATCAGTTACTTTCCGTTCTTTGTGTAGTGTAGATATGTATATTGTAGTCTTTTCTGATCTAATCACGTTTGTTTATATTTACTCATTGTTTTGACTGTTGAGGCTTAGTTTATATTTTGAGTTATTTTCTCACATTATTGATTAATTTTAGTTTCCATCGCCCTTTAACCATTTAATAAGGATTTTTCTTGGGATTGTAAGAAAAAGGGGAGCCTTTCACCACTGGCACACAAAGAGAATAAATATAAATTATATATATTTATAAATACGAAACCCGTGAGGACCTGGAGATCAGCACCGCTAAATTCGGACCATACGAATGCCCTTCCAAAAACGATGAATATCACCGAGCAAACACCTCGTACTTACACATTCGGTAGAAGTAGAACCTATAGACACCTCTTTCTAACATTAGTTTTAGATTTCATCTCACTATATAGTGTTTAGTTTCAGACTAATTGAACATAAGTCCTGCTATTCCAGGAAAAGAAACTTTAATACTTTAACTATAGTCTAATATTTATGAAATTAAAGAAGAACCTGTGTTCCATCTTTTTCATTTTTTTCTGCTGATATATTATTAAACTAAAACTCTTCTGATATTGTTCCATTCATTAACATCGAGTATATTATGTTGAACTTCAACGAATACAAGAATCCTTTCATCAGCATCACCCCCTCCCTTCACAGGGTTTGAAATAGGAAACTACAATCGTACCTTAGCCACATCAATTAGTTAAGTAATTTATTTATTAATACCTATTTTTAGTAATTATTTTTTTAGAACAACTCAAGGTACAATCATTCTATCTTGAAATTTTAATAACTTTTAAAATACAATACATAGATTAAAATTAATTTATGTCATAAGTTTAGAGATTCAACTTTCATTATTGTTTTAAATCATTTAGCTTGAGTTGTAAATATCTGTTTAAGTTAACACACAATACTTTTTTATCTGTATAAATACCACAACTAAACTAATTCCTTCAAGATTCACATGACTTTCTAATTGTTACAGTCTGAGTCGTGTGAATAAATGTTGTAAAAATATTGTTGTACGACCTTTCTCATTCACTGATTCCCCAAATAAAAACGAACCGAAACTAATCGTCACCATAAATTTCTTTCGGTAATTGTCAATTAAAAAGTAAATATAAACCATGGACGCCGACTTTGAAAAATATTTATATAACAAGGGCCTAAACTTCCTGTCTCATAAACACTTCCTCAGTGTAATTAGTGTTTGAGGGTGAGGTCAAGTTTTATTTTTGTTGTTACAAATAATTTTTCCTGAACTGTAATATTTATTTTACATAAAATTATGCACACAGATTTGGGTTATTCATTTTCACATTTCACTAAAATTTTAATGAAATAAGGAAAGTCAATTTTATAAATTAATTATTTTATATAACCCCATGGCCGATAAGTCAGGAACCAGCATTTTTGGAGAGATGCGATTAACACATAGTCTGCAGAGGCTCAAATTAAACAAAACTTGATCAAAATATCTTAGGTTTATTACTAAATTACTTACGTCTTAGCAATCTTGTGTTTAGGATTTATTTATATTTCATAACAGCTGTTTCGGTATAACATATACCATCATCAGATGAAACAACACGTTTACACAACACACTGATACACATTTCACAAAAATAAATAAACATAAAATGTTTGTTACTGCAGTACAAGTCGAAAATAATATAAAATAAAGTTGAGATAATATAGCCACATCTTTCTAACGTAGTTTATTAAATGATAAGTTGAATTTTGCATCCAACTGTCTATACGATACGCTTGCTACATTAGATAAGAATGTCAAGGATTATGAGTTTTAGACTGTCAACAAGATATATTATATTATCCCACAGTGAACAGTTGACCACTACGTTAGAAAGATGTGGCTATATTATCTCAACTTTATTTTATATTATTTTCGACTTGTACTGCAGTACCAAACATTTTATGTTTATTTATTTTTGTGGAATGTGTATCAGTGTGTTGTGTAAACGTGTTGTTACATCTGATGATGGTATATGTTATACCGAAACAACTGTTATGAAACATTAATAAATACTAAACACAAGATTGCTAAGACGTAAGTAATTTAGTTACAAACTTATTTTAAAGCATTCATAAGGCAATATGGAATTTATAAAATATCTTAAGCAAATTTTGATATAATCTCAATTTTGTATCCCCACCCCCTCCCCCAAATGTCAGCTACTTCCAAATAACGAAGAATACCTTATAACAAATGTTTTAAATGTCCAAATATATGTCCAATATACGACCACGTACCAAATTTTATTAAAATCAGTACACTCGTTTGGGCTGTAGAGCATATGCATATAACACAGATGATGACAGAGCGACATCATTGGACTCAGGGGATCTCAAACTTGATATATGCACAATAATTACTACAACGATTTTTTATTTCATCACATAACTTTCATATACTGTGTAATCTATATGTGTGTTTTTAGTTACAGAATAAAGTTTTAGTGTTTCCTAAAAAATGATTGTTAAAATATTTATATCACTCCCGTATACTTAGCGTACATATTTATGAAAGAATATTTACGACAGTTTAATTTCCGTATTGTATTATGTAGTACGGTAATACGCTCCAGGGAATGGGAGTATCGCTGGTTACTAAAATTAAGTGTGGCTTTTTTATTAAAAACATAAAATAGAATTTTTATAGGTGACAAATAAAGTTCTAAGCTTTCATATCAAGTGTTTGTTAAAATATTTACACCAGGTTTAGCAACTTTAGTGTACTCTTTTATTAAAAATATTTTTGTGGCAACTTATTTCACGTATTATATATTAAAACCCTCCAGGGAGTATCGTTACTTAACAATACCAAGTGTTTGGTAATCAAGTTTTTATGAGGTCTAAGAATAATTTATCTAGATCCCTGTGAAGACAATGAACGTTTAGAACTAGATGATTAATACACATAGAAATGTAAAGACCACTCCGTATTAAAACCTCTAATGGCGAGGATATAATATTCAAAATTGTTAATAAAATTTTCTAAAATTCAAAAATATTAAATTTAACTCAAAACAACCACAAGGTTATCGGTGAATTTAAAGACTGGAATAAATCAAACGAAAAGCAGCATTTATCTTCATTAAATATTTGATAAAACATCTACGATTTATCTTAAAAGTTTTTAACGAAACGGAGAAGATACGCTGCTGCAATAATATTGCAACAATTATCACAAGCAATGTTTCATAAATATAGGACGCATTTTTTTATATCACACATAATTTCGGGCTCATATTATCAGTCATTTAAATATTAAAATTTCCTTAGAAAAAGTGATGTCAGAGATCAATTGACTCTCTTACAAATTTAGAGTATAGAGAAAGTGATGTAACGAAAAAAATCTATTTGGATCATATTTGAGGGAAAATAAGTTTTGAGACATCTTGTGCCTGAAAAAGTGGTTATCGAATGATATTTGTATCTCTTAAGGCTGATCAGTGCCTAATAATACAAAACTGATAGAATAATTTTAAACAATATTATTTTCATGCATCAGTGACATTAAAATATTTATTGGGAATTGAAAACACCTATGTTGATATTTTGCGGAAATATTTGAGGTTTCCTGAACCTTAAAATGCGTGTTATTAATTACATTCCCAACTAATGAACCATTTTTTTATAAAATTTGGTATATGGGTTTTTTTTAAGTCAAGTTTTTGATCCAAACAAATATACCAAAACTAATTACGCTATAAATTCATTGCATTCAGTTTTCAATCACGGTACTTACGAACCTTAAAGCTACTTTTAAAGGTAAAGATTAATTCTTAAATTTAGTATCAAAGCGCTATGTAAAAGGTATAAATTATATAAGTAAATTTATATGTAAAGCTATAATATTTCTACATTATTAAATTATAAGCAATCTTGTATATACTGTACAAAACGCAAAACAATGATTAAGAAATTATATAATTTTATGTATATGAAGAGTTATAGTATTAATTCTAATATGTATTGTAACTTCGTCATAAGCCGAATTTAGTTCAATTTAAACACAATTTATCAGGTGACTGAGTAAATACAAATAAAATGTAACACTAGTTTTATTTAAATCTACCGGTAATTTTTTCTTTTCATCTTTTATGTTTAGAATGAGGTGATTGACATTCTTAATTTAGAATTGCCCACTTGTCTCTATACAGCTATAATAAACAGAGTGGTCATTAAAAGTTCAATTTAATTGTTACGAGTTTGGTGTAATCGTAATTTCAAAGCGACTCAACAAACCAAAATATATTTTACGCTATTTTAATACTTATTTTTAAAATAAGAAGAAACTAGATGATCCCAAAGTCCAAGCAAGTTATTCTAAATAAATACTCACCGAAATCTCCTCCAAAATATATTTATTATATTTATGAATAAGTAAAACAAAAAATACGTATAATATTTGTTTTGCAAGTTTTGGCTATATATTTTCTGTGATTTTTTCGCTTAAATTTACATTAAGTTAAAATTTTATTCAAGTTTTGATTCTTTTGGAGCAATTATTTCTTAACCGTAACTTTCTTTTAATACTAGTTTCGGTTATTAACCCCACTTATCAAAAACTCAAAAGCCACTTTTTATACCACAAATCTTTTATGCACTTCCATGAGTATTTTTCATTTTTTCAACTCCCTGATTGGTATTTTTGGCAAGATGTCATACCAATATATACTCATATCGAGACTTGATATCTAACGGTGCATTCGATTGTACTCTTTAGCACTACACAAATTACAGAGAAACAAAATCACTCTAAACTTGACTTCAGAAATGATATATCCCCAAAAAACTAAATATATGTTTTTTTTTACAAAATAAAAATTATAATATTTGAAAATAAGTAAATAAATGGTGCAAAAATATGTCATATATTTTTAGACATTTAAATAAAATCTAAGCTAACTTTTCTTATAGCATTAAGTCGTTTACATCGTGTTAAATTGTGTTTGATATAAATATAAATTATAATAACGTGGTCAATGCAAGTTTTCGTTTCTCTGCCAGTAAATATCTGAATCGTAATATTTTCCTTGAAATTAGAGGCATTGAAATCGGTTTAACCGATTTTTCCATAGGTCTTTTATAACAGTTAAAAAATATTTCTTCTTAAGAGATAATTTTTAAGCAACATTTTTAGGTTTGGTTTTATTGTACTCCAAATTTCGAATTATGCCCTAAACGCTTCAATACTTTGCCAAAATATGTTCACAGAACAAATTTTATCAAAATAGCTGACTTGTTTAGTCTGTAAGGATTATAAACAGACAGAGAGATATAATTCCAAAAAATATTTAACTGATATTCTGCGAAATTTGCGACCTCGTTTTCATTATCCATTACCATAACCTAAGTTCTACTACTGATATTTGTGAAAAGTAAAAAAATACAATTTACTTATTTTGTGTAATTGAAGAAGTGGTTCTAAACGTCATATGTTGTATAAAGAAATACTTAAACAGTGTGATAACATTTTATAATAGAAATACCAAGTTTTTAATCTAATGTTCATTTTTTCCTTTGACTTTTTTTTGCTTATAAAATATAAAAACATTTTTCTTATCTAATTTTTTTTATTTTTACCTTCAGTACAAATTACCTTGAGACTAATTACGTCAAATTATTAAAAAGAGAAAAAACTAACATTAAAATAAATCTTTGTAGTTTTTATGAGTATACCTTTGGTATATAAACAGACATTTCTCTCCTTATTATCAGTATTCATTCTACCAAAAACTCAAGTAAAGCTAGTGTTCCATCGTAAACATGAAGTACTTATTGCTCATTTTCTTCTTTTTACTTCTAACAGAATATATGGATGCTGGAATAATTAATACTTGTTTTTTGAAGGCTGTAAGTAAAAACATTGTAGATATAAAATAAAATTAAAATCATTGTTTACAACAGGTGAGACGTAATGACACCATCAGCCTAAATTTACCAAGTGGGCTTGGACTGGTTAACAGTCATATCTGAACAATTCTGGCACACCAAACTCACACTGAATTCAAAGCCAGCCTTTATGAGGTTATTAATTAAGTAATAAATAAATTACTATTACTAATTTATATCATCTTAATATATTAGCGCTCAGTTACACACTAAATAACTAATCAACCCAGCCCAAGTAGGCTTTGCTAAATACGAAACAATAATACGGTTAATTTACATTTCGGTAGGTAACTTAACTTCAATGCCCCCTTACCCCCTATACAAAAAAAGTATCAATAGCCCAACTTTGAATAACTACCGAATTACAATATCTTAAACTTTTACATATTTTCAATTAAACTTTAAATTCAAACAACAACACAAGATGCCACCAGTTGGTTGGGAGGTTACACAGAACGTCGTGTCTCTTATCAGCTGTTTCCACATCCGATCTGTGTCTGTGACTATATAATGTCATAGCCACTCGTTCGTGAAAGGTAAAACCCAGAACAGTTCTGAGAACTTCAGATACCGAGTGAAATCTCTAGATATCTAAATGTATCGGGTCTTCAATGGGTGAATTTCAATTTGAATTACCCAAGTGTCACGATAAAATATATTATTAACAATTATAGAAGAAAATTTAAACATTCTATTTCTCCACAAATTTATTTAACGGTTGGCAATGGTTTCACCAGTTTTGGAACTTACTTACTCAGCTTTCAAAAAGACTAAGAAAAACAACATTATTATATAGCACCTGAAATATTACTTACCCTATAGAAATTAAAGAAGAGGTCGGGGGAGGATTATGAATAGTTGTTCATTTGATATTAAAATAGAGTCTTTGTAAACTAATCACATAATTAATATTACAGTATTTAAATAAATTTAACTATTTAACTTTAAAACTGAAATGCATAATTTGAAAATTTAATTAAATTTAAAATCTTTTACAATATGTTTTTAAATGGTTGGGAAAACTATAATTTCACAACGCCAACGTCTGTAATGTTTCCATAACTTAATTTAAAATTTGCACTTGTTTACCCTATATAACCTGCATTACATTATATCGGATCGAAAGTTGAAAACTTGGTTAAATGAACATGACATAAGTTGGTGGTTGGACTGTGAAGACTCTTCAACCAATGTGACAGATTTTAATTCTCGTATTGAGTTTAAGACTCTCTACATCAATGCTAAATTAAAACATTAACACCTATACAATTATTTTCATAGTAGATATTTTCCAAATCCATTATTTTATACAAGCTTTTTAAAATTATCTTTTAAATTTAAATAAATTTCATGAAAATCTGGTAAAAAGTAAAAACAAATCTGACTACTAGAATAAATAATCAGTAAATCTTACGCGACTACAGCAATCCTATACTAGCATAACATTTAAACACACTAGTTTTAAATATTGATATTAATTGTAGTACTTTTATTATTGATATACAGACTGTTCATAAAACTTAAAAGCTATGGATTCTTTCCGTCTCTTAATTTGTGAAAACATAATTGTACTATTTTATTTATATCATTTTTATCTTCAAAATTAATTCATTTACTAAAATTCAAATTCATAAATCATTTAGATTCTTACAAAATCTGTTCTAACAATTTCTGTTTAAATTATGTGAACCAAACATCAACAACAACAATTTTTTTTTCTGGGTTTTATATATATTTAGAAGTTCAGTTTTAACACAATAAAGATCAAATAAAATAAACGATTGTTGGATTTTTAACTAATGTTCTAAAACAAACGTACATATAAAAAAGTACAACTTACGAAACTAAACTTTATGGAAGCAAAAATTACTCCTCTTACATCTTTAGGGATTGAACTAAATCAAGTCAAATTCACAACGTTCATACACTACTTTAGGGCGGTATCCAGTGTTAATAATAATATTCCTGTTTTTTTAAATTTATTATTTTACTTCTTATGGAAAATTAACTTTAACGGGTAACTTAAGCCATTTCTTAAACAATATTATGATTTTTAATTATCTCAGACGGCGATATTATTGTATTAACGATTATTAGATAGTTTGGGGGGAAATAGGATTGTTTCATACAGGGTCTACACATAAGCAGTGAACTGATGTTTGTTGTGTTTCTATTCGTATGCAGGATTGTTGAAGTTTATTCAACGTTTTTCACATTCAATTAGCTAGTAGATATTTAACTTAAAGTTAATATTATCATAAAGTACTTTTGAAGATATCTAATAATTTATCGATCTTTGTTTTTTTAAATCAAAATAACATTAGTCATTCCTACATTATGAAATGTAGAAAGAAAATTTTTCTATTAATTGTTTTAATTTAAATTACGAAAACTCGTAGGTTAACAATATACTGTCGGTGAATTGACCTCTGACACAATTGGTTTCATCTATTTATATTCGTACGCTCTTTCTAATTAGTTAAACTTAGGAGTTGTTTTACCGTAATTTAATAAAAAATGTATTACTTTCTCTATGAAAAATAACATAGAATTTGTCAACAAAATCAAAAAGCGCAGAAAGAAATGAAATTTTAATATGTTTGGAAGTGAGTTTATTGTTTCCTAGCATTCCTATTAAAGAAACAATAGGATATTTCAGAATTTTCATCTATGAACCATGTAGAACCTTGGATAATTAACCCAAATCTCCATGCATCGAAATTATTTTAGTTTTAATTACGAATATTACCAACTGCTTGATAGCACGATTATAGGGAAATGTCAATCTCCATTCGTAACTGAACTTTTCATGAGTAGATTTGAACACTTATTAGTTAATAAATTGCCATATTTTCCAAGAATCTATTTGTGTGTAACGTTAGTTGTGTTAGTCTCTTATTTATTGTTTGGGGATCACTCCTTTCATATTTAATTAACTACAAGGTTCATTGCATGTTTGTAATAGTTTTAACTTTATAGTTTGATTTTTCGGGGATGGAACCTGGCGGCTTAGCGACCCTTACTACCACACACACAATAATTAATTAAAAATGTTGTTGTTGTGCTTTGAGAACCAACTGATTATACGCTGCAGGCAGGCAGGCCGGGGGCTGCGCGCGTTCCTGCCAGTGTGCGTGTGAGAGCTAAGGGTCGCTAAGCCGCCAGGTTCCATCCCCGAAAAATCAAACTATAATACTCTCTGTTTGTTACCAGTGCAGCTCCAGTTGCTGTTCGGGATATGTTTGTGTACCACTGCCTCCAACAGGTGCTGGAAAGTGTTTATCTGGTTGAGTAGCGCCAAGGAATTACTTTAACAGAAAATAAATTTTTGTTTAAACGATATATTATATATCACATATTTTGTAATTATAATTTTAAATATCGAAATGAACTAATTTCAAAATAGACAAATTTGTGTGTGTTTCATTCAAATTGGTACCTGAACAACCAATAAATCATTTATTGCCGAAAGCATAATAAACAGTTATAATGAAAAGTAAAACCGTTATAAAATAACCATAATCGATAAAGACAGATAATCATTTCAAAATGAAAATTATCCTTTTATTATATAATTTCTTTATTCTTAAGTTAAAAGCAAAACTTTCATGTTATAGTAACAATCAAATTTAAGATAAAGGTTACTTATCGGTTAATAATACAAATTGTTTTTGTTAATATAATATTATTATTTTTAAGTTCAATTATTTGTTGGGTTTTAAAACTGAAATTTGTATATTAAAAATATAATACGAAGTTGGTCACAAGTTTGGTCTCATTGTTATAATGCTAAAGCCATAGATAATGACTTGCACAAATACCCACAAACTAACATAAAACACGCCTAAATACAAAAACATACAAGCACAAGTATTCAATGATGACTCCACAACATTCAACTCGAATACATAAATTTATTAAACTGACATTATTTTAAAGAAAACTTCCCCAACTTGGGGGCTTAGTTCAATATTCAGAATTGACTTGAAATCCAATACAACAAACACACTAATATTGTCATGGAATTTTACAAATTATGTGTTATTTTTTTACATTTATATATTAATTAAATACTTAACTGTGGAGTGCTCTATAAGATCATTTAAAAAAATCCTTTGTTTTACAAAGAAGTAGTAACGAACACCATACATATTAAATTCATTAGAGAAAGGGAAATAAGGAGCTGTATTATAAACTACATTGTAAAATTGACAACAGACTTTTTATAAAACAGTCTTGTAAACTTCATTTTTCGTTGGCAGAATCATGAGGCTGTCGAAAACTTATACATGAATTGGATTCACACTACTGGATATGGAGAAACTTTCGTTCATTAAATCCACACCACCAACTTTCAAAGACTGCCCCGAGCTTTGTTTATCGTCATTGCGAAGCATATCTTGAAGGGAAATTCCAGTTGTTTGAAATGAAAGTAGTAATGGGAGAGAACGAAAGGAATGCGGGGTATGAAAACAGTTTCTCCCACAACCACATGCTGTAAAGGTAATTACTTCAATCACGTTACTATATAAAGACTTCACCTGCAGCCTGGTATCATTACAAAGCTTAGGAGGTATCAGATTTCGTAGCACCATTATTGGTGCTCCAACTTTCAGATAGAGATTGTGAAATAGAATACATGGTAGATGTAAATTATGAAGGAACTTCACAAGTACACATCCGCTATCTCCTCCACGGGATCCAAAGACTGATATCTCAGTCTGGAAGTCTGTTTACTATCTCAATAGGAAGTTTGTAAAATAACAAAACAATAACGCTTAATGCAGTGTCGTTCTTATGCGTGATTTCCCTAGCCCAGTTCGTGTCTTTATTGCATAAATCGCTCAAATCATGGTAAATATCCATAACTTAATGTCTTCAAATATTTAATAACTTCAAAGAGATTTTCCAGAATGTGAAATTTTTCATCTTCCATTACCAATTTATAGAAGCAAATTTGATTTTTTTTTTTCATTCTTTTAATTGCTTTTAAGATGAACCCTTATAGTGAATCGCGGAATAGGACTTGGACTTTAGGCCATAGGTGGATGACTTGAGGAAGAATATTACCTCATCAGTACCTGTGCCTCTTGGTAAAATGTCTGCCGGAAGTTTTCTACCAAACATTTATATGATTACTCCACACAAAAAACTTTCATTTCAGTCACAATATTTTATTTTTTACCAAGTCTTAAGTATGTTTAATCAAACGAAATAAACTAATAATATAGAAATAAATCTAAAATCTTGGAGTAGCAATAATAAATAAATAAAATAAGTTTTTTAAATACAAGAAACAAAACAAAATTCTACCACCTAAGACCCGTTTAATACTATATGTAGATTAAATAGTCCTATTAATATAACACAAATTATCTTTGGTTGTGTTTCACCAGACTATTAATTGAACATCACAAATGAAGCATTCATTTTATTCTAATATATCAATCGAAAGCTGTAGATAAATTATAATGAGAAACCACTTTGTCAACTTTCCTTTATCTTGTATTCATGAAAAACTAACTATATATATATAGGCCTACTCAGAAACTATTAAAAAGGTTTTTTCCTGTCTGATAGTGTTTAGAAATGTTTTCGTTGCTTGATAATTCTTAAAATAACTCTCTTTCTAGAAATTAATCCTGAACGTAGTAGAAATCTTTTGCCTTTTTTTAAATTTATTCCACAATTAGGTGTTAATCTGCGGTGATACCAATTATATTTTGAATTGCTAAACGCAGCAGATAGGACATACTACGTTTTATATGCAAACTATCCATTTTCCTGGAATTAACTTCAAAAATTACCTTGTTTAATTAGTTCACTGTGTTTTAACCTTAAAGGTAATAAATAGTTTCTTTCTTAAAATCTAACCGTGATGCTACTTAAATGTTATTTAATTTACGTTGTACTTTCTAAAAAAACTCAGCTTCTTAGATAAAAGCTTGTTTTTTGTGACACTGTATGTATATATGGACATTTCATAGAAACTGTAACTTTATGTCAACAATATTATTATAAAACTTATGATGTCTCTTACTTACTTATAAAGTGTCTGGTTATAATAATTTTTTTTTATTTATTATTATTTTGCATTTTACATAATTTGGTATGTTTATATAGACTATGTTTTTGTGAGCCTAAATAAAATAAGTAAACAATCAAAAATGTCATTCCATAATGTAGTTAAAATATGTTATCTAAAGAAGAAACTCTCCATCATAATTTAATACATATAAATTAAATTTTGATGGTGTGAAATCCCTTCATCAATTCTAATTGCACCCGTTTCAAATACAAGACAAAAGGCTTGGTTCGAACAAAGGATGTGGAAACACAAAAGGTTTTAGTCACAGATCTCCCTTGTGAGAAACACGGAGCAAGGAATTGTAGATGAAAACACCACATCACAGATTCTACTTCTATTATATCTTTGTTTAAAGTCATAAAGTGTCTGATAATATCAGATGAAACAATCCTATTGAAAACAGTAACCAACACTATTTATAACAGCTTTAATAATTAAATACTTTTTTTAATCATACAAACGTTTTTACTTATGGAACTTTTGTAGTTAATTATGTTTTAAGTTGAGAGTTTGTTCAGTAAATTGTGTTTACACCACTTGACCTAAATATTTATAACTTAGTATACAGATCATTTTTGTAATTTTACAAACAGAGAAAATATTGATGTTTCAAAGAAAGCATTGTAAGAAAATATATGAAAATGTACATATTTAAAAAGAAAAAAAGGTTTATTTTTTATAGGTTTTGATACTTTTTTATAAAGTATAAAGTAAATGATAGGTAAACATATAAAGAATATACATAATTTTTTTTTCTTTCTTTCTTTCAAAACCTACATGATAATACCTGAAAATATCAAAATTTAGTTTGAAACAATCAAAAAAACACCACTAATTTAATTACACTAGTGATTCTGTAAGTAATAGACCTCAGTCCTTCTTGGGATTTAGTTGATTACCGTTCATATTCTGCCCCGACTCATTGATGAATGTTAAGTTACACTAAATTTTAGAAGACAAGTTTTAAAATGGAACATAAAATTTAAATAAATCTTTTCTATACATTATGTTGGCTTAATGTACAAAACTAAATTTCCTAACAATTAGTAGATGCGTTTGTAACTACTTAACACGCACTCACATAAATAAACATACAAACGAAATAACAAGTGGTCGAGTTAAAACAGGACCTTTCTTCACATGATCAAGAGAGTTTACAATGATGCCTTAGTTGTTCTAAGCAACTGACTGATACTGAAAATTGACACGTTGTGTGTTCTAGTAGTGCAACTGACTAATATTAAAAACTGTTGCGTTTTATGTTTTATAGGTTTTTAGTTAGTCTAATTAACATTGAAACTCCAAAGTTATAAACAAAAGTACTGAAAAATTGGTTCCAATTATATAATTACTCAATAAATTTAAGTCCAACCAACATTTCTGCTTGTTGATTTCTTAAATTTCTACTTTCTAATTTTGTCTATAAAAAAATTTGTACTAGATAAATAAAAGATTAAATACAGTTCGTCGGCATACAGACGGCATAGTCTTTTTTATTGAAAGTAGAAGATAAATTTACAGTTTAAAATCAATTTATTTGCATATGTTTACATAATTATCCATTTTAATATGCCATTATTTGAAATAGTATGTTATATATTATTTACTATCTACACTGTACATTTTATTTCTATGTAGCTATGCTGACCACTCCACAGCCAATTACAAAATATTTACTAGAAACGTAATTGGTCTGCATTAAAACTTAAAAAAAAGTTAATCAAATACTGCAATTAAACGTAATACAAAACTAAAATCAATCTTTATTAAAACTTTAATTAATACCTGTAATAATTCTTTTTTTGTTATTAATTCAAATCACTGATTTTCAAACTGGTATTAAAAAATAATTTTAAAATCAAAAATTAATTTTTTTTATAATTTAGTATGCAACTTTGTTTTTCAGTTTCTTAGATAGTTGAACAACTATTATTTTTAACAGTTATATCTTCTAAATTCAAAATAAAATATAAAACACGTTTACAAACTTATTGAATTTAAATCTGAAACGAGTTAGTTGTTATTCAAAATCAGTTGTTTTTAAGTTGGACATAATATGGTATTCAATTAAATAACTGTCTTCTTGTTGACAAAGACAGGAACCGAAATATAAAAATATTGTTTATTTATTTTATTATCTTTATTTGTTGTAGTACTTATTTATATATTCTTCTTGTTGTAAAACAACATACACATATGCCAAAAAAATAAATAAATCTTTTTTGGTGGTTTTTTTTGTAGTTTCATGATAATACTAAAAAGTATCAACATTTTATGACACTGTATCATCTATTTCAGGTTTCTAATTGTACTGTACATACATTGTTTGCAATGATTTGTTTTTAGATTTCCAAACCTCTCTTTTGAATGACCACGATATTTAAAACGTTTGTCCGATCGGTTTAACAGGACTGTACTTACCCACATTTTAAATTTCACAATGTCTGAAAAAGTATCTTAACATTTTAAAAATATACTAAAAGCTACGCAAAATCTCTAGATTAAAATAAGATTCGATTATTATTAAGTGATGTAGAGTTAATGCAAATTTTAAAACGATCGTGGTGAAAACTTTCTTTATTTAAGACGATTTTTTATTAGTACATTTAAATTAAATAGTTTAATTTGATTAGGAGATGCCTTACAAGATTATATATAGTTTAATTTTATTCAAAACGCAAGAATATTCGTTAATTTTATTTAACCTATGAAATGAAATAGAATATTCCAGTAATACAATATCTAAAATTACTTTTAGTATTAAGTATAATATGTAAAAATGTAAAAATACACATTATAATAATTAATATGATGTAAGTCAATAAGTCATTAAATAATATTTAACATTTTCATATCTTGAAGTAACATCCAAACTAGCATGTTTATATTCCTATAATTAGATTTATAATTAGCTCTAAATAGAGTAATTTAGATTTGTGCTTCTGGCTCTATCAGAACTAATTGTCAATATTTCGCACCTAATTGGTTTTCGTCAAAAAATAGAACAGTAACGATGATTTCATTATTTTAATTTTTTTTTTTTAATGAAATTATCCACTCGTTAGTAGGGAATAGTGTGGAGATTTATTGAACCATTTAAACTAAATGTTGACTCATCACTCCAGATGATCTTATTTGGAAATTGTGCATCCTTTGAACATTTTGCAGGTCTCGCAAAGTCCAGAGAGAGGACGTACATTATTAGTGGATAGAACTTTTCTAATGGAAACTCTTCAAGGTGCGGTGGACAAACAATTTTTGTAGTCCCATTTCACTGACCCCTCATCGGACAGAGAAATTCTTATAGGATAGTAGAGACTTTTTATGAAATCTTTATTGTTTTACATCACTTATCGAGGTAAATGAACTCAACGAAAAAAATTAAATAGACAAAATTAGACAGATTTATAGTCTACATGACGTAAATATTCTATAGATGAAAAAAAAATGATATAACATTGAACATTGGGAATATACATTTAATTATAAAATTGTATCATGTTAACTCTACTGATGTAAAACGCAAAGTTTCTTTATCTGACTGTATATTTTATAACAGAGAATAACTTATTCCATTTTCATGTAATTTTCTTTCTTCTGTAAGTACGATATTGGTCAGGTTTTTCCATATTTTATTTATATTGATTCCGTAGTTCCCAAGTGAAAACAATATTTGACTGTAAGCTTACTACGAAAACTAGTATTTGTAACATGAAATAGACGCTATTAAAAAAAAGATTCTTTTTAAAATCGGAGCAGTAATTTTCAAGTTTTAACAATTATTATTACTGATATAATGTGATCCAGATTTTTTATGTATTTTGCGCATTTCCTTAACATTTTCAACAACAATCTTTGTTTTTTTTTTAGTGAGAGATTTGGTAAATAACTCAATAGGTAATTTGAACTGATTTTTTTGTCAGTGCACTATTTTCCAAGATTTAAACAAAACTGTTGCAGCGATTATGAGGAAATTTATATTATCCAGTATAATTTTGACATTTCAGTGACAACATACATTTTATTAGTAATAAAGTTGGTATATATAATTAAAACTTTATTTACAACAGAAAGAGTTATTAAAATTGCTTCTTAGGTTTCAAAGTTATATGTGGTTTTATTTTGAACGCCGCCATGTAACGCAACTCACAAAAGCACTTGACATGAGATGTAGCCTGAGCTATGATCTTAAGATGCGCCGAAGTACTGAGTCTGTTGGGAGTAATACATGGTTCGGTTTATTTTCTATAATTTGACTAAGATTATCGCTCTGTTTTGGAAACACCTTTTAAAAAAGGAAATAATTGTATACAAATTACATAGGCTTACAAAATTTAACACTCCATAGAATAACAAAATACAAAGGATAATAAAATTGATTTGTGCGTAATAAGGCGTTTTGTAAATTATTCCATTTAGCAGAAGGAGAACATTATACGCTTAAATGTTTAAACTATTTATGCTAAAGACCGTAGGCATAGAGATTGGTAAATACTTGGTGGTATTCCATTTTAAATAAATTAAAACAACAATTTTTTTAGTATAAACCACAATATTTTAATTGAAACTTGACGACCATGGTTTCGCTAGTTAAAGCATTGTCAAGGACTTCTACAGAATGAAAGTCCTTGACAATGCTTTAACTAGCGAAACCATGGTCGGCAAGTTTCAATTAAAATATTGTGGTTTATACTAAAAAAAAATGTTGTTTTAATTTGCTTAACTGTTTACTTAAAGTATTGAAAGATAAGATACATTTAAATGAAAATACTTGGGCTTAAAGTTTTCAAAAATGTGTCCTGAGCAAACATATATAATAAAAATATTGTAGTAAAATCGGAATTCGTAGTAATTAAAAAATATACACACAAAGCCCAAATTCTTAAACGGGCCCAGCCAGTTTAAGTACATAATAATTTTATAAAATATGCACTTTATAACCATATCTTGTAATAAACAATTCAAAAACTAAATAACAAATTTTTTTCTTGCTATAATTTAAATTTGTTTAGATTACTGCGAACACAAGGACGATTTTCTCAAAGTCTGCTCAAAATTTTCTACAATTTTATGTCTAAGGTCAAAACAATATTAAAATCGTTATTGGTGTTCATCTCCCCAAAAATTCTGACTTAGGCGATATAGATTCAAAAACAAATAGTCCACGGGCTGTTTTAAATAGTCGAAATCGACTTAATAGTTTTTTTGTTTTTTGTTTTTCTCAATTATTCGTAAATATTATAAATATATTTTTGGGAGATGGCGACGAATATTTATTTCATTAAAATTTGGAGTGTGATAAGGTTGGTACAATGTCGTCGAAATTTTAGTAATTTTAGTCAATAACTTCTCCAACAATTTGTAAAAATTACATACCAACAATAAAACAATCAAATAAAATACACAATTAATTGGTAGAATGTTTGAACCCTTATATAAATAAAAAATTATATATATTCCTATTTCTAAATTTAAATTACAATTTAGTGAGCGAAAAATATATAAAATTTTAAGCATATGTTTCAACGAAATAAGTTATTTTTAATGACATAATTATAAATTGAATTTTATTTTAAATAATTTTGTTTAACACACTTTAGATGATAATTCTTCACTTTTACTTAAAACTATATAATTTAGATATTTACTGTCCAAGTAACTTATTAATTTAATTATTTCAATTATTTTTAATTTTCAATTATTATTCTTAAATATGTTATAATAAATATTTTTAATAAAATTAAATGGAGTGTATTTCTGTTGTATGTTAAACAGAGAGAATAAATTGTATACGTAACTGAGAAATAAATTCTGAAACTTAAACTGCATAACCCAAAGTAAAATGAAATATATTTCCTTGATTATATTGTGTAATAAAATGCAAGATTTATTTTGAGCTTTTTTTTACAAGATATAATGGGTTAAGAATCGAACTTTTAACACCATACGTCTGGATTTCGAACAAGTAGACTTCTAATATTGAACTGTATTCTCTTTTTAAACTTAAATCAATGTAATGAAACTGTTTTTGTAAGATTAGTAATTGTAATCCTACTTTAGCTAGAACACCATAAAAAGTACACAGTTACCTAAATCTCTACCTTATAAATACGTTCATATAAAATAAAATAATATTAGATTCAGTAATACAGATCCTGTGTAATTCCTAAATTTTTTAATACTTTTTTAATATAAACAGTAACTTTTTTCTTTTTCCTACAGTGGACAGACCAAATAAAATTATAAAGTTTAGTTTATTAACTGTTGTGGTTAAAATAATCTTTTGTATTTTGGTATCTAGTAGATGTATACCAAAAGTTCATTAATTGAAAATCCACAAAACACTTTCGCTTGAACAATTGGTACAAAAAATTATCACTAATAACTTATATTAGTACTTTGTAGGTATTCATTGAGAGGAAAAGGATCTAACGGGGCAGGAATAGTAAAAACAAAAAAGTTTGAAAATTAAATCTTAATTGTACCTATAAAATTATTTACTTTATAAAATGTCTAATAGGAATTGTAATGTGCAATGTACGTATATATATATATATATATATATATATATATATATATATATATATATATATACAAAACAGACATTTCTATGGTTAAATATTTACAATATTTTAATTACTATTTGAAATTTATTACCTTCCTTAAAGTACTGGATTAAAAACGTTGCCTTGTGAATATTAAATCATACTGTAATTGTTAAATATCCCTACTGATAAAAATAGATTCCGACAAATTGGACATTGTACATTCTGCTTTGTTGTTCCCGAATCGGACAATAACTTGCGAAAATGAATTTTTTGTTGTCAGAAGTAATTTCCCACTCCTACAATCAATACAAAGCACAATCACAATTTTCAATCTCGTCTGGAAAAACAACTACTGTATTAACTACCTTATCCAAACCCACAAGATTAAATTCATGGATCATGTTTTAACATCTAATAATCAATTTATTTTGGAGTTAGTTATTAAGTTAATAGTTAGTTTGAAACTAAATTTAAAATGTTAACGAAACATGGATTCTCCGTATTCCTCTCTTTCTCCGTCCCATTTTTCTCGACATTCTTCTTCTTTTATTTCTAAACTGATTTATTGGAAATTAGTTTTTTAAGGAGTATTTATGTTCCGAGAAACGTAACAAGTTAATAATATAATCAAATATCATAAAATACCCCATACATATGTTAAACTCATCGCGATAAAAGGGCCCATGTAAAGAATATGTAATAAAGGATAAATCGATACACAAACTATGTATATAGGATTCACGTATATAATGGACTTAACGGAATAAATCTAAAATATTTGAACAATTTTCAATTGCTTATAAAATATTGTGATCGTGTCGTAGAGCAATGAAGGTTATTATAAAAAATATTTCTCTTCTTTTTAACACAAGAATTAATTTATTTCTAATAAATAATAATTTCCATTAAAGTTGTTAAATATTCAGTAAGTAATAAATTACTATTTATTTTTATATTGATGACACAATTTAATTTAATGTTGGCAATAAAGTCGGACCGAAGGATTAACATAAAGTGAAATTGTGTCCAATAAATAAAAATTTAGACTCTACTAATTAATATTTTATTTTATAATCGTAAAATTAATAATTTTTTTAAGAGGTTCTTTTCGTGTAAAATGTTAAGAAGAAAATGTAATGGAAAGAAAGCTTATCTATGCACAAACCCACATTTCACTTCACTTCACTGCGTTTCTAAATTACCAATAAAAATAATAATTTTCTATTTTTCTTACCATTCTAATTTTATAACAAAAAAAGGGAAAATATCTAAAGATTAAGCTATAAAACAGTTTTTCACAAAACAGTTAAACATTAAATATTACTATCTTGTTTTATCTGATATGTGCCAATTTAAAAATACTTTAAAAGATTATATTTTCTTACAATCTATAATAACCTAAATTGTCTGCCTCCTACAACCTGTTTTTATTATCTTTAAAAAAGACTCTGCTTAAATATTACTTTTAATTTTAAACATTTCACTGACAATTTTATATATATATATATATATATATATATATAATAATAATAATAATAATAAATGCTTTGTTTCTATTAGTAAATTGTAATTAAGATATTTATTTTAAAAAAAAAACTAAAATAAGTTTTCTCATAAAATGATAAAAAATTTATTCTGTTTAACTGGCCAATGATATGTTAGTTCGTACGTAAGTTGTCTATGTAAGTCAATACTGATCTTTATAAATTAGTAAACATAACCTGTAATGTTACCTCCTCACTTCTGGAAACGGCATGTGGTTATAAAGCTTGTGGGTGGAGTAAAATAAGCTAATATAAATTTCGAAATTCATTAAATATATTTTATTAATTTTTTTTATTACGTTTATGTTTATTATTTTCTGCATATCATTTCTATTTACTACTTCACACTTTCAGCTTAATATTAATGAAATAAAAAATACAGATTAATTAAAAATCATTAAACATTACAAACATAACACAAGCATGTGTTCTATTCAGTATTACGTAGGCCTATTGTGTAAAAGGTGATAAGTATTACAACTAACTAAGTTCAGTAAGTAAACTCTTGAAAAGAGCTGGAAAATAGTGCAAATTACTGTAGTGTGATTGACAGAGATAAAGGAGAAGAGAGGATTAGAAGAGGAAAATGGAAAGATAGAAATTCCAATAGAAATGAGATAAGTAACTACAGTATACTATTACGGAGAATGGTGACGTTTCTTGGAAGGGGTGTAATAGCCTGCATCTTAGACCTGCTATTAACCCGAACTGTGTTGAAGGTGACTATATTGGTGGAACAAAGGCATTACAACAAATAATGTAACTTGTGTGTCCAACTAATGAAGAGTAAACTTACCAACATCGCTGTGTTATTTAGGCACGAGGGAGGCCTAAAGTGGTTAACGTGAGTTGTGGAAGATATCGTGTCTTTTGTTTTGTTCATTCTTATGTGATCGCACAAGTAGACAGTAAATGGAGATGAAAGTCAACAATAGACGATCTTTATTTTACCTCAATGGTAACTGTTTACTGTTTTTTACATACAAACTATAAAAATTAAAATTTTAAAAAACAGAAGATTTCCCCCCCGTTATTCAAGGTATATATTTTTATTATTGATGAACACTATGGTGGTTGTATTAATTCGATTATATTAAAATATTTTTTAATAAAATTGATTAAAATTTGTTATAACTCTTAAGGTTAAAAGAAAATATTTTTAAACATAATTAATTTCGACAGATATTCTATATCAAAATTCTTAGTCGGTGAGATAATTGCTGATAACAATATTATAATAGCTAAAAGGACAGAAACGATCCTTCATTTTATCAACGTATATTTTGAAATTGACTTAAACTAGTAAAACCATTCAGATATGAATGAGATGTTAAACATACAACAAAGAAAATCAACAGACTTCATTTTACCCGAACACTATATTAAAAATTGTCTCTTCATTATTAAACATACCTATTAATGTGTAATTCATTACTTATTTTAATTAGGCTAAGTCTTAACTAACCTAAATAAATGTAAACAATTCTACTGCAGCCATATTGAAGTATAACAAATTACATCAACAATATCGTGATTAAGGTCTAAAAATTAGGAAAATTGATTTTATGAAAATATATACTTATTAAAAATGTTGAACATTACGGATTCTATTTTGATTCTTAAAAGATGAAATTATTGTTGTTCTGAAATATTCTGTTTTAAAACAAAACCAAAATAATTATAATAAGCTATGAAAAATCTAAAACTGACGTTTGAGCTTAATATAATAAAAGTTTATCATGTAAAATTATTATTAACAGATCTTTTTTAGATTTATTTTTAGCAATACAAGTGGGAAGCGAGAACAAAGTGAGCATGAAGTAACACTATATTAGTCCCTGAACAAGTATTGTTAATATCAAAAATTACGGGAAACAATTTTTGTTTAATTTAAATAACTAAAAATTATAAATATACAGGTTCATACAATAATTACATGAACTTACTTGTGTCATAATATATTTCAAATTGAAAAGAAATTCATTTTATTTCTTCTTCATGGTGTTTGTACAATACACAAAACAATTTAACTTAACTTCTACAAATAAAATTAATCTTAATTGTATTAAAAATGTACTACAAAAAGTACTTTAAATAATACATTAATTTAATTACCTTGTGATAAAATTAAGTTTTTTTTTAATATCAACTAAAACTAACGTATACATATTTGGAAATCAATAGCTTGATCCAAGATAAATTCTCCTTTGTGTCAACCTTTACATGGACACATAAACTAATTAGTCTGAAAAGAGCATCAACTAATCTGACGGAACAACAAATTGCTGATAAGATAATCATTACGACCTCATAGGTTCTACTTACAAAATGTCATCTCTCTTTCATACTAAATATACTTAATTAATGGTTAATCAGTACTCATGACAGTACACAGTAATCATGACTGTATTTATTTTCATTAGCTTCACAATACTAGTACTACAGAAACATACATTTTGTAGGCATTAAACTACGGTACTAATAATAATAAATTTGTATATTGTAAATCCTGATGTTTTATGTATACAGATATATACACTCTGGCTCAGAATGTATTAATGTTTTACATAAATACAATTTACGAAAAGTTAAAAATAAGCCACAATAATGAATGTTATATTTTTATTTGTAGTAGTTTTAAATTTAAAAGTAAAGCATACTTTGTTATGTGTTCTACTTACCAGAGCACAATGTATGTATGCTGTATAATGGGAGTGACAAAAAGGATGTTACTTGAATCGTAAGCTTAACTATAAATTATTATATTTCGCTTTTAACGACAAAAAAAATATTTCCTGTTTTAAAAACACACATACTAAATAACAAAAGTTGTTCAGATACAGAATATTATTAGGTTCTGCATAATAAATTACCGGTCAGACAAACACTTAATAAGCTCACAATCTTATTAAATAAATAAAATTTCAATAAATAAAACCATCTTTATTACAATTAACATTTGTCAAAAAAACACACAATGTAAAATAAATCACGTAGCTAAAGGTGAAAACTAATAAAAGTGTATTGATACCGATAAATCAAATATTAACACTAATGAAATATAAGGCTTAAAAGACAGTATATTTTAAAACAAAATGTGAGCTATCAACTAGAATAATAAACAAATACACTAAACTGAAACTTTTACATTTAAAACAAAATAAACTAAAACTAAAATAAAAAATTATCAAATTTATTATATTTAAACACATAAATTAAATAACCATTCTCAATAAATATTGAGAAAAAATATTGGAATAAAAATATTCCACACTATTCAAAGAAAACAACTCTTCATTTTTATTTGAAATTTGTTTATATTATATAAATTTCTTAAATTCACTGACCAAATGTTAAAAATTGTATGTGTAAATATTTAAAATTTTCTTAAAATAAGCGACATATGGAATCAGTAATTGAGCATGATTACCAACACTTGGTCTAGTTCAATGAGAACAATCAAATACATGGTACTTTATTTCTTTTCTTGTATAAAATCAGTTTACTATAAATAAAAATAAATACCTTAAATGGTAACACTTTTAGAGATTTAAATAAAGATCAAGACCGTTCAATATCATTCATAAACCGTATCTTTGTCTAAACTTATTTTGTTAATAGCAAAACTTTATTTTTTTAAATCGTTAATAGTTTTAAACGAAATTAAGACCATTGGTATTAAGACCAACAAGTAGTTGGGTGCTGTTAATCTACTTTTATTTTTTATTTTTCTAAGAACATTTAATGCAATATATTTCTAATTATAAACAAATCGGCAGTAATTGTAAAATTTTACAAGCATATTAATTTATGGAGAGATTGGAAATAAATGTATTACGGTATCAATAGATTATTAATTATTAGATTTATCTCAATAGCTAGCGAGTTAACAAAACATTTGGACTTTAATATATCACATTTGTTATGGCATTAGCATCCACGGTGTTCACAATGTGGCTAACCCTTTAATAAACTTTGAACAAATTATGACATGAAAGTGATTTCTGAATGCACATATGTATTCGCCCGAATCTCGTCTCTACAACCTAAAACAAAGTATCGTCCAATGGAGTAAGTAAACTTTTTGTATGTATTTTTTGTATTAACATATTTAAAAAAATTACAAATAATTATATTTTGCACTATTATTTGAAATGGGCAACTACTTACGAGAGTAAAAATCAAAACTGTTTATCATATTATGTTTTTACAATTTTTACGTTCACTCTCAAATCCAAAACGTAATTACGAATTAAAAACTTCTTTTTTTTGTCAACATAAAACTCTTTAATAAATGGCATCAAACCGTTATGACATAACAAAATTATTCTTATTCTTATTTGGAAAACGGTTCCTTGGATTTTGAAAACCATTCGATATTGTTCTAATGTTCTAATTATGCAAATCATTATGTTTTAAATTTTTATTATATATTAGACTTTTTTTTGTCCAAAGTCTGTAAACTGTGTAATTTCCAATAATTTTACAAAATGTCTAAGACATAAGAAAACAAAATAATAATAAACCCTTTAAAAATTATTTTTTTATTAATTTAGAAATACAAAAATTTTTGTAATTTCATTGTAATAAGTACAGTAACTAACTTCATCAATATTTGACCAGTAACCGTTTATATTGCTTTATGAATTTAATAATTGTGACATTATATTCTGTATACATTTTGTAAATTAGCAACACGGATTGTTATTTATCTTATAACAATAAATATAATTCATGACAATCAGAGTATTTAATATTGCGATTTAGTCCTCATTAAAATCTCCCACGACAGCGAAATTCTCAAAGGATTTAGAAACAGCTGCGTTCTACTATTTTCATTTGGAACTTGTGTTACAGTTTTTCTACGAAAGTAATTACAATGACTGATTTCTTCGCGTATTAAAAGAGTTTTTTTTATAATGGACTCTCCCTTACACTAAATACAAAAATAATTGTAATATGTCATTTAAGTGTTATTTCGCTATGGAAAAATAATTTTCTAAAACAAACCGTTATGGCAAACATAACTTAAATCCAAATTCACATAAAACCATGTTATTTAAAACATCTGTTTCGCCGTTAGACATTTTCAACAACTTAAATCAAAATTAACAAAAACTTACTTATATGTTATCAACAAGACTGAGGAAGGCTGTGCCGGTTACAGTAAGGACATGACCTGAAAACCTGAGAGATGAGAGTAGGGCGTACAGTGGACAATACGTTTTAGTAGAGGGGAATTCTTGAAAATAACTTGTTCTAGTGGTTCTAGTGATTAGGTTCTTAATGAACAAGTGATTCTCAACCAATCCTCTCTACTACAATGCTCTACCAATCCACTGTACACCTTGCTAAGTCATCTCTCAGGTTTTTAGATCATGTCCTTACTGTAACCAGCACACCCCTCCTCAGTCTTGTTCTGAGGAATATAAGTAAGATTTTATTAATTTTATTTTTAGTTGTTTGATGATATTAAATGTTGAACTTGACTTATGAGAAAAAGTATACATGATAATAAGCAAACGTGAACACAATTCTCACAAAAAACACGCCTAAGTATCAGACGCGTTTCAACTAAGTTATCTAAGTTATAGTTTGATTAGTGTAGCTCATGTGTCACTGAAGAGGACGGCAACCTTGTAGTTGAAACGCGTCTGATACTTAAGTGTAATTTTTGTGAGAATTGTGTTCACGTTTTTTTATTATCCTGTATTGTTTGATGATGTCTAACGGCGAAACAACTGTCACAAATAAAGTTTGTTTTATGTGAAATTTGGTTTCACATTATTTTTGCCTTACTATGAACTGTGTTTACACTTAATTAAAATAATTTAATAATAAATATTAAATTAATAATACAATTTTCAACTAACAATTTATATTTTACAACTTTAAAGCCATTTTACATAATCTAAAGAATAAAGTACTCGTGTACATCCGAATCACAGACATAATAGAAGTCGAATCGGTGCAACCATTGATGGTTCAAAGTCCGACCTCCAGCGACATAACTGAGCTCTTACAACAACTGAGTCATCCTTCACCTTTATCAAATTTGTCATTGTATTAAACGTGTTTCGACAATATTGGATGCAGATTTTAAAATTGCACAAAATTAAGTACTATAGAAAGTTGAAGTTCTACAAGTGAAATGTTAAATACATAATGCGTATATTACTGTTATTATGATAAAATTGTTATTATGTAGGCCTATGACTACCGGTTATTTTACAGAATAACACTTATGACTAGTTATTGTCATATAGCCTAATTCATGAAATTTATATTTTAACTGGTTATTTTACATAACCACCGAACCATGCTGGCTAAAGTGATATGCGTATAACAAACAAAGATCAGAAAATTATTTTTTAAATATTTTAAAATTTATTTCTCAAATTTTTTAGATTATTTTTTAAGTAACGATTTGTTGTAAGAAATATTTTTAGAGTGAAACAATATTTTATTAATCGTTAATTATTCCAATCCTTAACACACCTAACCTAATTATAGTGGTGATCGGTTCAATACATTTCTGCCTTATCAAACGCGAGGTGTAAATTTCATGAAACTCTGAATTATCACGATAAGCAGAAGGCGCTCTTTATTATTTATAATAACAGGTTATTTATAATTTTTTAACAGTTAACATAATTTATGATATTAAACAAAAGTGTTGGCTAATATTTATAGTTACAGGATAACGTGATTTTTTTTAACTTGACCGAATTATCACATTTGCCGATTTATCACAGGTTATTTGCAAAATAACCTGCGATTATGCATATTAGCCGTATTTATCACCGTAACATATAATATAAATATAGTATATCAAAAATACTACGAATTTACTCCAACAGATAGAAATGGTGGATCTTTCATAGTCTCGGATGTAGGGTTTCAATGAGAAAGATCGGCTCCAAAAATTCGATATTAGAAATTTTCTAATAATAAGAGGCTCTTTTATTTATATTATACTTAGTTCAAATGTATAACTACATTTTGCTCCAAATTGAATATTAAACATGGCTAGTAAATACAAAGTTTTAAATCGAATATATTATGAAAAATATGCATAAAAAGTTTTATAATGTTTATTTTTAATGCCTCATTGTTTTTTTTTTTTTTTTTTTTTTATTAACGTTTATATCTTGGTTTAGTGAAAATATTTTAACATATATACATTAGTTATTTATTTATTGTATCATAATGTTTGTTCAATAACACTGTGTAATTACTGTGTGACTAAATTCGTAATCTGGATTATGATTTTAAAAAGTCATCATCAATTTAATAAATATTGAGCAAATATTTCCAAAAACTGTACACGGTTCATGATGTAATGCAATGTGCTCACACGCTGTGATAAAATTGTTCTTATCAATTTTTTTAAAAATTAATATTAACTAGAAAGAGAAGAACAAAATATAAACATCTCTTAGTAAATGCAACTACCAATAAACAATAACTGAGATATTTATATCATTATATTAACATAGAGTATATACTTGTAACTTATCTAAGAGACACTTTGATAAATACAAGTTGTGTCACGTCAGGATAGAGGTTATACAGGACACTAAGCTGATATATAGGACTTTGAAAGTAACTAAACTGATCCCAACTCAAGTTGTCAGAATAGGTTATTGTTGTCTATTCTCAAAATAGTTACTGGGTAATGAAGTTCAGATTACACTTTGATGGAAGAAAAATCCACAAGAATGATAATAAATTAATAACTTTATATCAACTTCAAAAATTTTAATATACTATGAATTGGTAAAAAAATAAATATATAGAATTCGTCAAAACTAAATCAAAATATTTGACCTCTTTGTCTTTCCTATCTAATTTATACAATTTTATCTTTTATAATTCGGAACTCAATATATTATGACTGTAAGAATTTTATTTAACAATTAGTTTGTATCACTTATGCTAATAGAATTTTGTTTTTATCTTTGAATTATACATCGCGACGTAAATATGAATAATATTTGTTTTAAAATTATGTTTCCATTACTACTTTTCTATTCTATGTAAATAGTAACATTTTTATGTCTAGATATACTAATCCATGTGTGTCATCGTTTATTTGTTAAAGAAAAACGTTATTTTCATAAACTTAGCACACCCAATAAGGAAGGGATATGGGAAACAGATTATTTTTATTTATCTTTACAATCTCAACCATACTACATATAATAAAAACCGTAATGCAAAAACCAGTATACATGAACACCTATTTAGGCTATTTTTTTAATTATCAGCTGTTTTAAGGCCAGAATATGATTATGTAGTATTATTTGTGGTTATCTTGATCTTATGATATATTATATATTTACGTTATTAAAAGTACTTACATACTTTACATATTACTTGCATTGAACTCTAGAATTTTTTGAACTTTCTGCTAATTTGGGGGAAAACCTTTGACACAGAAAAGAATGTTAGCAAACCGGGATGTTTAACTACAACTAATAACTAATTTAATAAATATACAATCTTTTTTCACGTGTCTGTTTTATAAAGAAGTAAAATAACTGATTACAGTTTATATGTGATAAAAATGGTTAAATGAGGCCGATGTAGTTTAATATGGTAAATTTATGGAAAATATATTATTAGAGTTTCTACTTATCCACAGAAAATTCGCCACAGTTACTCAAAAAAAGGCAGCTAAATATCTTATAATAAAAGGAATTATTATTTTAAAATAAGTACAGTTGTTTACTTTTTAATAAATTGCTTATTAACATGTCATCAGACAAATATTTTATTTAAATACAATATTATAAAGTACAATAACAGAAATTAAAACATTTGACTGATCCTAAAAAACTAAAAGTCTTGACGAACAATACATCTGTCATGGAAATTGACTTACTGCTTCCTATTAATAACACATGTCGCCACTCTACTTGGTTTCTTCAACTTAAGTTAGTGGAGAGTGAACAATTAACCCCTTGATTATTACCTGAGTGGGGGTAAAACATTTTGGACTGGATCGTACGATTTTGGCCCCACACAACCTTTTTATATACAACGTAATTTTTACGCAACGAGTTGACTATTAAATTGTCTCTTTTTTCTATAACAGCGATCCTAATCAACATTGCCAAGTATATCCAAAATTATATCAATATATTACACAATTATTCCAATTAATCACTAATCAAAGCAGCTTGTAACTTCGCTTAGTAACTTTACTCTCTTCCTCAGAGGCTCATATTTAGTAAATACGGATGTGGGAAATCAGTGGAATCCTAGCTGGAGCTACACCGTACTTCATAT
Organism: Aphrophora alni; assembly: GCA_963513935.1. NCBI lineage: Eukaryota > Metazoa > Arthropoda > Insecta > Hemiptera > Aphrophoridae > Aphrophora > Aphrophora alni. The sequence continues at coordinate 120,868,353 of OY740767.1, read as the reverse complement.
ACTCTTTGGTTATATACTTCTCTTTCACATTACTGTAAGATCTCTCTTTGCGTAAGGCGATGATAACCGAGAGGTTTTTCGCCTTTAAACAAGAAAAAACTTTAATATAACCATGATTTGGTTTTTACTCAACAGCCTTGTGCAATATTAACTTAATGTGATTTCTTACCTTAATATCAACAATCCTTTCCTAATCCTTTCCTAATATATATATATATATATATATATATATATATATATATATATGTATATATATATACCTATTTTGGCATCAAAACTTCATCTTCAGGTAAAACTGTTTTCAGCAGATTTCTTCCATTAAATTAATGTTTACAATTACATATAAAAGCATAAAACATTGTGACAGCCATCCCATTCATAGTGATGTTTGCGTGTATTGTTAAAAATGTTTTATTTTTTTACATGTGATTGTAAAAGATAATTTTTATTGACAAAGCGAAATGCTGTAAACATTTTTACATGTAAATGACCTTTCGATGCCGAAACCGGTAGTATTTATATAAAATAGAAAAATGGAAAAAAGGATTTTTGTCGAACCTATTTAAGTAATATGCCTATCACAATAAGTAAATTTAATATGATACATATGCACTGTTTCGCCATGATAGTCTGTCATTTGTTTATTGTCAGTGGCCTACACATTCTTTGCTCCACCCAAATATAAATAATTATGAATGTCGTAGTATATTCTTAACGGTATCAAGAGCTTTGAAGCTCCACTCGAAAGTTGAACGTTATTTACTAAATGTTGATTGCGTGCATATTTCCAAATCAAAATATTCTCTCCATTCAATATTTTGTACATATGTAAATCACAAAACTTCTCCTACATACTGAGTTACAAATGTTTAGGTCGAAAAGTGTAAACACATTTAACTAAACAAAAATGTATAATAATATATACTTATTTCCGCCCGATAGAGCTACAAAACTTCCCTAAAAGCAATAAAATAAGAGTATTATATTTTAAAACTTTATTTATACAAGGAAAACAGAATTTTGTTCTATGTTTTCAAAAGAATTGTTTCAACTGATATTATCAGACACTATGTTGTAACTTAAAACTCAGATGTAATAGAAGTAGGATCTGTGATCTATTGTATTCATCTACAATTCATTGCTCTGTCATCATGTCCTTCCAACAAACGAAATCTGAGGCTAGAACCATTTGTGTTTTCACGTGCCTTTGTTCGCACCAAACCTTTTATCTTATGTCGAGACGCAAACCACAGGCTGCAATTAGAATTGATGAAGGATTTCCACAGTTACTACCACTAAATGTAATCTAAGTACATTAATGGAGGGCTTTATTTTGTTTTATATTAAACATTTCAATTAAATTACACAATGACTTTGTGAATGTTTAATTTGTTATTCACATTACAAAAGCACACAAACATACATATATATATATATATATATATATATATATATATATATATATATATATATATAAACACATCGTATCATATTTTATCAAAATATTAAAATTACTCTATTTATGAAAGACTGTCAGTAATTATTTTCCATGTAGGAATATCAAAACATAGTTCCATATTTTGTTTGTTACCTCTTTGGACTATCAGTGTTGCTTGGTTATTTCAGAATTTTAGATCTTACAAAACTAATGGATTTAAATATTCATTGATTTCTTTTTATGAAAAAAAATATTAAATAAATGTAAATATTTCATGAGTTTTATGTAATCAACTTCTAAAAAATCAATGTGAAACTCAAATTCAGTACCATAAGATAAATATTTATATTTTTAAAGTATGTTCATTTGATTCCGCAACAAAACAATAGACTAGAGTCGAGTGTCAGAAATTGTAGTTCAAGGCATGACTTAATGAAGAGCTGAATTTTGGTTTCGTGTATTTTCAAAAGAATTAATTGTTCATAAATGGTTTCATAATATATCTAAAAATTAAATAGTCTTTGTTTAAATTAGTTTTATAGTAATTAAATAATAACAATAACGTTTAAACTTGTTTCCAATACTATATTTATGTCTGGGGAAGATTTGGTAGCATTGCAAATATAGATTCTAAAGTTATTTAGTCTTTCAAGAAAATTTTATCCAGTCTTCATATGTGTATAATAGATAAACCAGTGATGCTATGTTGCTTCAACTAAATAAAATTAATAAAATGGATCTTTTCTCAAAATTTACCTGTAACAATATGACTGAAATATTAATGAAATTTTTATGTTAATCGTCTTCACCCATTTGAAGATCTTGATTGAAAAAGATCAATGTTCAGAAGAAATAAACAAAATCGTGAAAACATTTTATTATGTGAATGTAGTGAATAGAGCTCTGAGATTTACTACGTTAAGACGCCTAAATAAAAATAAATGTTAGAATCAGATGATTTTTAAATAAATGTAAATAACACAAACTATAAGGATTAAATTAGTAAGTAAATTTATGTTGTTTTTTTTCGAGTAAAAATGAAAATTTATCTTTAAGAATTTCCTAAATTAAAAGACGTTTGATTCAGTTGGATTTGAAATGAATCTCAATAATCAAAATTAAATAAATTAAATTTGTGACTAATTTATGTTGTTTCAATATAAAGGAAAATTAAACTTTAATAATATCCTAAATTAAAAGAAATTTTTGATTCAGTTGAGTTGATATAAATGTCAATAATACAAATTAAATGGATTTAATTTTGTGAGTAAATTTATCCTGTTTCAGTATAAAACCAAATTATGCTTCAATAATTTCGTAAATTTAAAAAAAAAATTGATTCAGTTGGATTTGAAATAAATGTCAATAATACAATTTAAATAAATATAATCTGTGAGTAAATTTATGTTATTTCAGTAAAAAGATAAATTGAACTTTATAATTTCCTTAATCAAGATTTTTTTTAACACTATAACATAAAAAAAACAGTAAAGTACAGAAATAAATAGTTTAAAATTGCTTTAGTAATAGGACTATTAATGAAGCTGTAATAGGACTTCCTGTCAAGTTCAAGTTTGGAATTAATAGGATCTAAAATAAACTTTCGCCATTAAATCATTGCTAAAACGTTGGTAGTAGACTTTTCATACAGAAATATACTCCATTTCGTATTTAGTCGGCAGTGTGGATTTAAAACAGTGATGTTGAGTTATTACAAGCCTTTAAAAAAATATCATCGCCAAAAGTGATCTAGACAAGTATAACACATAATATTTTTGAATTCCAATATAAAAAAATCTAACAAATTAGACTAATAAAATTTGTTAACCTACCTTATTTCATTCTACAGTCCTTTGTACGTCCATATTTGAAGGTCCCTTTGAATAAAGACATATAATGGACTGTAGACGAAAATAAGGTAAGTTAACATATTAATTAGTATATATATATATATATATATATATATATATATATATATATATATATATATATAAGAGTTCTTCGAGGCAACATATATAATGTATAAACTAAACTATTAATTAAAGAGCAAACACAATAAATCAAAAAGCTACTTCTTTAAAATTGAACGTAGGTTTATATGGCGACATTATTTTTTCCCATTTAATTTACACAGTTAATGCATTTCGTACACTGTCTCTTAACTTTAAAAAGAGTACAGTATATGTAATAGAGCACTCGATTTACCTTGAGTTCCTTTAGTTAAAAATATCTTTTAAATAGATGTGGAAAAGAAAACTCGCATACATATAGGATATGTATGTTTTAATGTTTTAATACATACAAACATATAAAACATATACAATAACGAATATAAACCATACACACGAATACAACAAAATTTACTTTTCTGAAAAATTTAGAACATGTAAGGATATTAATATAATTAAAGGAACTTGATGATATAGCGAGATCAATATTTAGAAAGCGGATGAGTGCCAATTTTAAGAGCAATAAAAATACACTTATTTCGCTTCGTTCTATAATCTGAAATATTCTGAAAAACAAGGTTCAATTTAACATTTTTATAATGATAACTACTTGTTGCCGAATATGAATATATATATACTTCTGAAAAGTAATTTGATATTGATCATTTTAAATAACAACAACAAACATTTATTATTTAATTACTTGAACTACACAGAAACCTTTTAAATAGCTTCCAAATACTGAAAATGGTCTCCAATAAATTTTAAAAACAAATCGTAGTAGAAAATACATGGTGCCAAAATGCAAACGTGTAAGAAACGTAATGTTTCCCTTGAGAATGTATTTGTCTTTGTGCCCAAGAAAAGACGTTACTGGAAAATTTCTCTCCTTTACTACTCTTATTTCAAATCTAAACAATAATAAGAAAGGATATAGTCTAGTAAGATTATTAAAAATGTTCACTACAAGGTCATTCAAAATATGATCACGTAATTTAAATTTTTACAACAAACACTGCACTTTAATGCTAAAATTACATTACATATAATTAAATATAAAATATATTGATACATTGTATTAAAAACTAACAACTAGATTCCATTAAAAATAACTTGTTAATAATATATTCTAATGTCAAAAATTATTTTATAAATATTATCAACGATTCCTAGTTTATTATATTATCAAACTTTATTTTTTTTAAATTGGTGAAATGAAAGTAATTAAATATTAAAACTGTGTGGATTGACTTAAGCAACCAACATTATAAATGTTATTGTATTATGGCAAACACAAATTTAATCTCAATTAACTATAAACAATGCACTTAAAACATAAAACTATTTTAACTCCATTGAGTTATTCAAGCGTGACAGGTTACTATTATTTATAGTGACTTTGATTTCAGAAATTTAATGAAGCAAATTTGACTTTGAGAGTAAACTGATAGCAGTAAATTTTAAAAATGAAATTCAAATATTAAACAGCTTAGTGAGGTACTATATATTATTTCTTCTTGAAATTTTTAATATTTAAAATGTAGTTTTATGTTTTACATACAATTTGACACTTTTTTTTTCTTTTTTATTAGAGGATAAATCTCAAAGAATTAAGCATATGTAGAATTGAGGTCATGTTGCATTGTCTATCGCAGGGGTTTTTTCTCCACTCAATGAAGTAAAAGAAAGAGGACTTATCCACGAATAAAAAGACCGAAGTAGGTTAACATAATTTTTCTGATTTAATGACTCGACATGAGGGCCTCTGGGATTACGTTACTTTATCACCCAACCACTTGGCAAGTCACGCTCAGTCGTATGGCTCCAAGTCACTTAGAAAATCTCTACAGGAAACATCGACGGCCGAAATAAAGATTTCCTCTTTCCTGAAGAGCCACACTTTATCTGGGCAGAAATCCAAAAGTTATTATGTGGTATATCAAATGTTTACACTCCCCCAGAATTGACATTTCGGATAGTAGCTACTTCCTGCAATCAACATACAACAAACCTTGTGGGGTGGGAGGGTTTCCATAAGATATAGACTAGTATTAGTTTAATTTATTTGTTAAAGTTCGTATTATACAATTTATATTTCGAAATTTCATAGGTAATTAACACAACTAGTAATTATTGTATTCTAACAATGGAACAATTTTCTACACAAAGACATACTCATTTTTGTTATTCAATAAACTGAAGTATAGAATCAATGAAATAAAACACAATTATCTACAATAAACACTTTTTTGTGAATGTGAAAGTTTGTTTAACAATTATTTAATGTTTGATGGTCACCACTGATGTATCTGTAAACCATCTGGAGTCCAAACAACTTAATTAAATGTATAATTGAATATGGAGGTACGAAGTCATGTATGGTAATTTTAGTTAAAGATCTCGATAGCCTAAATTTTATCTATTAAAGTACAAAACGCATTTGCGGCAGATCTGGTCCTATGTTTGTTCGTGGTATTGTTCCAAGGTACGTCTATTTGAACTACTAATGTTCAGAAAGTTGTGTGGAGATCAGTCAAGATTTGTTTTTAAATAATATAGCATATTATTAGTGCTTATTTATCCTTATTATGGAGTTTCAACAAGTAGTTACTGCTGTTACAGTTAAATATAGCATATTGTAATGAAGATGGATTTGAGACATAACTTATTCTTAATTTGTTTATAATATAACAACAAACATTTTTATTTCGGTAAAACAGAAAATAAAGATGATGGAAGTTTAAAATTGTTTTTGTATTTACCATATAAGAGTAAAATTGTTGGTTCTTTTCGGTATGGAATTTATACAACCTATTTTACAATTAATTGCGGGTGGGGGAATTTAAAGACATTGGATCTTATAATTTTCAACTAAAGTAAAATGACAGTTATATAATTTATAATGTTCAAACAGCTTAATGATATATCAGTTTAGTGTGTTCAGTAGATATACATTTTTATAAAATCAACTTATGGATAATAATGTTTTTAAAAAAAACATATTTAATATTTGTCTTCTTGAACATATGACTGACTGTACTTCTTTTTAAAGGAGTAACAAATGAAATGATTTTAAGTTGATATGAAAATGTTTATTTATAATAGAAATAGGAGCTGCTGTATTGGGTTAGAACTGTAAACCTGATAGTTTTTCAAATATACAATTAATTGCATTTACACTAATTAATCATTACCAAAAAGAGGTATTATTACAATATCACAAATACTACATGGGTCAAAAATCCTTGAAAAACCAAATTCGTTTGAAGATGAAATTTTTCATCGTATTTTGGTTTATAAATTAAATCTAATTTAAGTGAAATATAAATATAATTGACACAAGACAATGTAACAATCCGCTGGAACTGTTTTTGCTTTTTTGAAGTTGGAGCGTTCTATATTATTTGTTAAATACGTTTGAATTCTCTTAAATTCTCCCTAAAATGCAAATTCAATGAATTTGTATGGCCCAAAAACTTCACAAAATGTTTAAACATATGACATATCAGTTTTTATTTTCAAACTGTATACAGTTATTAAAACTAAATGGAATAACTCATGAAGTCACAGCTGTACAAAACTTTCCCTTCTGCTGAAGAATATGGTTAATGCTATAATTTAACTAACTTTAACAAACGATACTACATTTTGTGTTAACGCAAATATATAAAGTGGATTAAGAAACAAAGTAAAGAAACAAAAATATGTGTTTATTAATATTAGGAGGTCCTTCTCTCAATACTCAATACTTAAATTCAACAATTATTGTGGTTTTACTAATTAAGTGGATGTAATTTTGAAACTGTCAACGAAGTAACAAGTCAATCTGCCTAATAACGAGATTAAAGAAACAACTGTATACGGTCTGAAAATAAATTTAGAAGTTGAAACAAATATAGTTTATAAAAAATGCTTTGGACAACTCTGTACTGTGTTCATTATTTATTTTAATTTCTTGTCTACTGAAAATAAGTATTTTAATATTAAAAATTGATTTTGACTTGTCAAAGTGTATCATTGTAAAGTTTTATTGTAAACAATAACTAACGTATATTAATAATAAGATCACCAGACATTTAACTTTCTAAAGAAATTTGTTGATTAAAGAAGAAATTAAGTAATATCTATAGGTATTTATGTATTTACGTAAAATATTCAACAAGTGTATTTTCGAGGCCTTAGAAATGTGATAAATGCAGGAGCTGAAAATTGCATTTACTACTTTTCATTTATATTTAATATCCGTTTTGCTTAATTACTGTTAAATTAACGTTTCTTTTAGATGTAAAATAGGTCTCGAGAAAAATTTTAAAAATATTAAAACTAACAATAAATGTGACTCTCTCTTAGTATTATTTGACAATTCCAAATTTGAATGGAATCTTAAAATCTAACATCAAACTTTTTGTAAGATAATATAATAAATCTAATATTGAAATAAAAATTACAACTCTTGTAAATAAATTCTTGATCACATTAAAGGTTTAATCTGAATTTGAATTTTCGTTATATAATGTGTTATGTTATGTCATCATTAAACAAAATATGTTTTTCTTATATAAGACAGTTTGTACACCAATAAAAGTTGCAAAAACTTTGTATTCTTAATTATCATCGAACGAATGAGTGAATATATTATATATTTGTTTTTCCTTGATTACAGTCATTAGTCGCTTGTGGTTCAATAATTATCTACAATATGTAATTACGAATTGACATTTAATCTATAATTTTAAATTAATTAGTTTTTTAGATAAAAATGTGTTCATAATCTTTTATTAAATTATTGAATAATTATTTTACTAAGCTTCTTTAAAACCAAACAAATCAAAAGTACAGGAATTATAATAAGCATGTTGCATTAGCCACAATTTTCACTGCTACTGGTTTCAAAAGTTTAGTAATCTATTTCATATTTTCGTCAACTCTTACAATAAGTACAAATAAATACTAAATAAGTAGTTTATGCTCAAAACGAAATTTTCAGTAATAGTACTAAGCCTTTTTTACATGTACGGTTTATAATATGAAACTGAAATAAACTAGTTTTAAAACAAGTAAAATGATGATTGAAGAATGGTTGTTTAAGCTCAATTCAACAAATTTTATCATATCTGGTTAACTGGACTACTGGTTATATCAAGTTGGTTATATTCTCAGAAATAAAACTCTGGAATTAACAAATTCTTTTAGACAAAGAAAAAAAAAGATGACGTAAGTTATTATATTACACCATAGCTGGTGTGAAATTTATAAAGCTCCTAAATCACAAATTGCCAAACCTTCGTGATGCCAATTTTTTGTTTCAAAACCACGTGTGTAAACTAATTTAGTTATTCATTGTAGGTAAACAGTCATCATTGATGATTCAACATATTATAATATTATACTAGTAAAAAAGTTTAGTATTATTGCATTAATATATTAATATTAATCAATATTTCATTAAAATAATACTTTTGAAAATTCATTTATGAACTATATTTGGTGTTCAAAATTAACCTTATGTTATTTATGTATTAGAAACAACTTATGATCCAATACTCGTCATGTTATCACAACAACATATTACAATGAGTTTTAAATAAGTAGGCTAATTGATATCGTTTGTAAGTATGTTGTTTCCTTAACTGTATATATGAGATACAGTTTAATAAGGAATGTGTTAAATAATGTGTATTCTTTGTTCTGTAATAAAATTAGATAGTATTAACGTTTATGTATATAAAACTATTGCACCAAAACAAAACAAAAATATTATTTCCTATCAACTAATCAAAGCTTAATTCAAGAAACTGAAATATGGAAAGTATATTTTTTTAAATTATAGTTTGTAAGTGATAAATGTTTAGGACTCAATATATCGGTGACTATGAAATATCAAAAAGAGACAAAACTAATTAAAGCAGAAATTGACGAACCTTCTCATAAACAGAAAAACTTGGCAAACAGAAGGGGAAAACGAGACAGAGATTAAAAGTGAAATTCGGCTAAAGATGTGCCTAATGAAAGAAAGTCAGTTCAAAGGAAAATAGTTATTAATATCTGGGAAATAGTTAACATCTGGAGAACATTTAAAAGAACTAGCCGGATTAACAAGAGATAAAAACCATTTATCATGGTAAGACGAAAAAGGATTAAATATCACTGAAATGAAGAAATATATTGAAAACATCTGGAAACGAATGATTATTGGAGAAATTGACAAAAAAAAAGGAAAGCTAAAAGAAAATGAAAAAAATACAAGGAATAACCAGGCGCTATATTCATATAATTGATAAAATTCTATGAAATTACTGGTCCTAGTGAGAACCGCCAGAAATTATTCTAAAACTCGTTGATGATCAAATATTCAAACTGTTGTATCTCCCAACTACAGTGAACGAAACAACCATCACATCAAGAGGAAAGTTTACTGTCGTTATAATAATCTCGTTACCCGCATGGTGCAGGAAACTCTGTTTGAGAATACTAAAACAACGGCGAAGTGAATTTGATATGCTAACCACAACCACACACTACCCGACTAAAAATCTTCAGAGCTGTTGAGCCAAGGAATTAATTTTGAGACAAGGAAAACGCTCATCAAACCTGTGTTCATTGTCATTTAAAAGAATTATTATTTAGAGAACTAAAAAATATTAATAACATCTTAAAAATAAATATTGTGAGATAGATGAAAAGCAAAATTTTCATGAATCTTCCAATTTAAAATTGTATTACTTGCCTTCACCAATGTACATTCCAACGTGCCTGAACACAGACTAGCTGACTTTTAATTGGTTATGTAAATAACTTTTCAAACTAACTGCGTGACAAAATTTTAAAGTAATATAATATAATTAAATAATTTAACTGAATCAAATATATATAAATCATGAAATTGTAATCCAAACTGCTTCAAAAATATTTAAATTTCATGGAAATGTGATATGGAATAACTACAAGCTTAGACTAAATTAATTATCAAAAATATTAAAATATTCATATCTACCTAATTTTATTCAGGTAATCTTGTAGATTTCGTCCAATTAAAGTGCAACTTTTACATGCACATTTTCTAAGTATATAACACGATATACAATGTTCTGAATATAAAAACAGTTATGGGAAACTGGATTGGAATGTAGTTTATTAAAGTTATATATAAAAAGGTTAAAAAATCGCCTCATACAGTCAAAGTGATTAAGTGCTTTGTAGTGCTATTTAATAATTCATTGTATAATCATATTCGAAGTGTTACCTAAGGGTAAAGGTTCGTCGTTCAAAGTTATCGTCAAAGTTAATTACGCCGCAAGGAATGTAATTCGTCGACAAATCAATCCAGAGAGGCTTTCTAATCCTAAAACTGTAACCAATCCAAGGTGTGTCATCATTCTCTCACTATCATCGCAACAGATTTTGCTACAATTCGTCAAAGTGCATTTATGGACATCATGGACTGTTGGTATGAAATCATTATTTAATCTGAGTAATCCATATATGTTTTTCTCTTTGAATACAGTACTCACCGTTCACTGTAATAGTTGCTTATCAAAGAATCAACTCGAGTAATTCAATTAATTATTTGTTAGTTGAATACAATTTATATAATTTGTATTTAAAACTTGGTGTTATCTCAATTTGTGCTACAGAAATAAAAGTGAGAAATTAATAATAGATCATCACATGTATTATTACATCGTACATTATTACATCACATGTTTTCATTATTATTCAACCTAGTATTCAAAGCTATATAAAGTAAGCAATTACAATAAATTAATTAACAAAGAAGTATAAATTTCATTAAAACCTAATATTAAAATATCTGTATTAATTGTATAAATAAAAGAGTTGGATAATTTAGTTTAATAGTAGTTGACGGAATCAATCTACCAAATTTTATGTTTCGGTTGATATCATAAAAATTCTGTTATAAAATAATAGGAAAATATATTTATGTTTTCAAGTTTATTGTGTAATTTTTTAAATATTTTATTTGATATCTCAAAAATATTTCATTTCAAACATTTCGTCAAAAACAAAAGATCACTAAAATGTTCACAAATGATAATAAAAAAATATCAATAATAAAAAAATGTTGGGGGGGTTTACAGTCAAACTACACCAGACGGCGAATCTTTGTTTGTTTTACTTTCAGTATTATAAGGCCTAGCACTTGTTGAACTAAGTACTTAATTGAATTTAATTAATTGTTAATTTTGACTTTCTTTCTTTTTGTAAATTTCTTAGCAGATGTAACAAAGTTAAACCTTGGTAATAATAATTGTAAATTCAAATTTGAAGAATAGGTTACCAATTTTTTGAATTTAATAATATTTAATCATTTTCGCATTTGATATTAAGTTTCTATTTTTGCAACAGTAAAATATCATTTTTAAATTTAGTCTAGAATAATGAGATTTTATTTTTATTTTGAAATCTCGTTTGTAATTTATTGGATGTAGGCCTACATTTGTTTATTTATTTTTTAATTATCACAGTTTGATTTTTTTCCTAGCTTTGTGTTCAGATTTATTAATATATTCGCATTATTATTTGAAAGTTATAATAACATGTATCACAAAAGCCGCTTTCTAATAAACAACTTTGCAAATAAAATGTAACTTTTTAGCTTTTACCTGCTGACATTTATGAACAGTGAGTGAAGAAATAAAAAATATCATAATTTCAGCAATTTATAATATGAATGCGGAATACTCTTGAATGTTTACGTAATGTGTATACATAAGATGTTTACTTTAGATATTACACCACACATAATTTGCAAAATAATTTTACCTTAAAGCGTATAGAAGTTTTATTTCAATGCGCTATATCTTCTCAATCTTTCTGCGCGAAAGAAAACATCGGAATTGAAAGAAGATATTGTTTTCTATAAAATGCTTACTTTACACTTGGATGATTCTATTAATTTGAGAAATGAAAAACCTACGTCGACGGATTTAAATAATGTTCATTTATTTTTCAATTTCCTAAAATTGATCAAACAAATTTTATGTATTTATTTAAACCGATGGAAAATTGTTTGTACTTTTTCAACTTTGAAAAAAAAATTAACAAAACACAAATCAATATTTTATATTTTCTTTAAATATCCGTCACGTACAAAGGTAAAATTAATCAATTAATACAAAGTTTATTAATCAATTGAGATGTATTATTACAAAATTATTATTTAGGCTGGTAAAGCTGTGAATATTTTTTCATATATTTTTCAATTAAATATATGTAGTTAATTAATATACTTTTATATTCATTTTTAATTGTTTCGATACAGACGCAAATGTGTTTCCTAAAGAAAGTAACCTGATATTATCAGAAACGTATTTTCAAATTACAAATATATTTGATGAATTTTCTCGACAAACGGTGATGGCATTTAAAGGAAACTATCAAATATAAGATGCTGATTTCATCAGTCGTATTGAATGAAATAATATCCGGCACTACCTGGTAAGACGTCTCGTAATTTCCGAAACTTCGGCAAGAACAGCAGTCCCTGTGATTGATGCGAAGTCCTTTAGTTCGCCTCCACCATCTGTCACATTTATAGTCCACTTAGTTTGACATATAGGTATAATATCAAATAAAATAATATCTGGCAGTAGATTTTAAAAAATAGTATTTTTAATTGAAAATACATTCTATATATTTTTTTAAAAAACGATGTTAACAAAAATGACTAATAACTTGTTTCTAAATATTTAATACTTTGTGAAGAAAATTTCTAATTCTAAATTATTAGCAGACGCCATAACAGGATTTGTTGGAACTATAACGAAGACCTATTAATCAAGACGGCATTGAATATATATTGTGTTTGTCCTACTGCAAGTATCCATTCATAATCTGATTACACAGACGTTTTGTCAAACATTATAAATGGCTTAGTTAATATTCACAGAGCAAATTGACTCCTTCTTGCAACCTTGAAGCAACTAGGTGGTATTCACGTTAAATAATTTGATGAGATATTGGTATATATATATATATATATATAATTAAGTCTATTTTAATAATATAATAAAAGTTGTAGGGAAAATTCAAATAATTCCATTTATTTTTTACTCTGGTACATCCTTCAGCCATCGCATTGTGCATAGTAGTTTATTCAATATTTCAACCTCCTTTTTTATTTCACTATTAAGTATTGACGTTTGTGCAATTAAAAATTGGTACAAGATGGTTAATTTTGGTCTGGTTAATTCGCCTGGTGATAGAAAATTGTATTTACTAGTCAAATATAATCTGTATAGTACACGCTGGATTGTCAAAAATACTTATTGATATCTGTATTTATTAGTAATAACTGTACTAGGCTCTTCTAATTATGTCGTATGTCGTTAAACTATGAAACTATTTTCATCGCTTAAAATATAACATCATGAAGATGAGTTTATTTATAATAGAAACTCTTTAAATCATATATTTTAACAGTTCAAAATAAATGTTAAAATTTTCTTTGTAGTGTACATTTTAAATGAAACATTTTTCTGTCAAAATCAGTTTCTAGATATCTTGTATTTCTTTAACGTTATGGGTCTTTCTTTTACGTGGAATATTGTAAACATCCCTCTCTTATACTTTTTTTAATTTTTAGAACTTTCTCACATCACTAAAGAGAGTTTTGTTGTAAATGCAACTACTTGGCACAAAAGTTCCTCATAAATTTCGAGTTGTATTTCACATTTAATTATAATTTGATTCTTTGGGACCATAAAATTATATAGCTTAAGACATACTCTGCCATTTAGAAATATTTAAAATATTTGTGACGGTCACCATAAAATTACATAATTAAGACACTTTTTTGGAAACGTTTAAAACAATTATTTGGGGGCGAACAATAAAAATTTGTTTTAGGTGTACAAACAATTGAGGCATCTATTTCAAAAATAAATAATTTTCCATGTTTCTTTTCTCATATAACGTGAATGTGATGGGCAATGCGCCATTCCACTCTAAAGTCAGGAACAAAGCATCTGGCTGTACGAAAGCAAGATGATTAACTGGCTACGGGGAAAAGGCATAATATTCGACGATGACTTGCTGAAATGGAAAATCTACGAGATTGGCAAGATGCATAAACCACCTAATATGATAATGATGTAAGGTCAGCTAAAATGGGATTTACTGTTATTAGACTTCCGTTTTATCAGTGTCACTACAATCCTACAGAAATGGTTTGAACTTATATTAAAGGATACGGAAAGATATGAAAAAAGCATTTAAGCTTAATGTTGTTTTATGAAACAATCGATACCGTCCCACCAGAACAATGGATGAAGTATCTAGATCATGCCAAGAAATCTATATATGAAGATTGGTCAAGCGAGGGACTCAAGACATAAGTATGCACGTGACTTTTGTCCATGTGATTCTTACGAAGAAAATGAATAAGATTTCGGCTCTAATGAAGAACTCTATTGCTTTCCTTTATAGTACGTTTGCTAGTGTTTAAGTAGAATAACTTTTGTATGAGTGAGATTAGGTAAGCAAGATTTTAGAAGGAAAACCATAAAGTAGCTTCCTCTTATGTAATATGATGTGAATATAAGTTTATAATAATCTTAAGTTTAAAAATATGTTTATTATATCTGCTAGGATCTAAATAATTAATTTGAATACGATCTTCTTCCAATCTTAGGATTGGTTTATTATTTATATTTGTCAAGCTATTAGATCAACCTAATAATTAGAAAAGATAAAACAAATACAAAATTAAACACTGCCAATCAAACCTAGATATTATAATGTGAAATTTAACTGTTTGCATGATATTTATAATATTAAAAATATATCGGTTGATCAATTTATTAAAACCGTTTATTTACAGTGCCAACCTTTTTAAAATACAATAATACTAATTCACTTTACTTTGGGGTCTTTATTTGCAACAAGCTTTTTATTGCATCATCATAGCAAATTGAGAAGGTTTTCTTGTGTTCTCTAACGATAATGGTAACATCACTAATCCTCTGCTCTCAATGGTGCTTCATATAAAAGCTCGATCAATTTAAGCTTAGATAAACTCCTTATTACAGAGGCAAAACACACTACAATCATGAAGAAGATTTTTAGAGTCGATGTACTGTGAGTCATATTAAAACAATACCATATGTTCATTTACTGCAATGCTTAATCCCGTTTGATAAGTAATGCATAAACATCAACATTAAAATACATAAAGGAAAACTAAATGTGTTGTAGATACTATCAGACTTGAAAATATTCTCAATAAATAAATATTAACCCTAAAATCTCTTTAGAATGTTCCATGAGAGTTATTTAACCATAAACCCCAAGGTCTCGAAATATAATTACCTCGCTTCTGAATATCAAACACAAGCTAAACTTAAGTTTCACTTAAGTTCAATTAATCTTACCCTTAATTAACTAAATTCTTTGACGTGTTTACATATGTCAATTAAATCCCTAACACTGAAATACAAATTATGAAGTGCAGTTAAAAAAAAAAAAAAAAAAAAAAAAAAAGATCTGATTGTTTATAATATGTGTATCCTAGAGAAAAACTAAATGAAAATACATCAAATTTTAATTTTAAACACCTCTGTAACAATCTATCTACGCGTAAGCACGAATGTGACATAGCATTGCATAAATAATAGTTTTTGTATTCCATCACCCCCTATAGGCCTCACTATAGTGAGTACGGGCTTAGCAATCCCGAGAAATCTTAGCTAGATCTACACCTTTTTTCACGTAATTTTGTGTTAGATTAGTCTCTTTTATCTTTCCTCTCAGATCTCACTTGACTAACTCTTGTTGACGCTATTATAACACTCGAATCTTGTTTTATCTACTTTTCTTCTTTTTTATATAATACTTTTATGACCAAGGAGTTTTTATGCCTTGACAAAAATTTTGTACGAGACTTACTTGAATATGTCAGAAATTAAATCACTATCTCAAAGTCATTTAAGTTTTATTAAAACCTATATTGAGACCTTTTTCACCAGTACTAATGCTTCATTAGCTAATTTAAAGTTCACAAATATACCTGTTGTATTCGTTGCCATGGAAACATAAACCCTGGATCATGAAGTTATGCGACGAGAAACCGCCAATATGAAATTAAACTAATTGCTGATTAGCTGCCTAAATTAGATCTGGAATAATCTCCGTTTAGGCATTAATTAAACGGAAATCAGCTTGATTCTGTTGATACAGCAACATTACATTTCGCGATACAAATAGAACTCCCAATCAATGTAATTGTTGATAGCTTAAGTTTAACAGTTATGAATTCATAACAATGTAAACATCATCATAACTATATAATAGTCCTTAAGTATCACAATATTGTTTACATGGGGGCTTTTATTTTGTGTTGGAGTAAAAACGACATATTTTAAGATTTTTGTAGAACATTTGGTTCACATTGATTTAAATTACTACAATATTAGTAGATATTGATCTACTAAATATTTAGATATTTATAGCAAATGATAGTGACATATGAGAATTCAAAATCTTTTTAACGCAATATCTTTTCGATTTTTGACAGGTTAGATGATATGAAAACACGGGTTGCCACCAATTGTTTTGATCAGGGTTTCCTAGATCATGCCATTTTATGCAGACTGTGCCACAAAATGTTACTATTTTTAAACAGATTAGTACGCTTACAATTTGATCACGAGAAATAAAATAAATGTTGTTGAGTGTTTGATTAATTAACACATAAAAAATCGCAATGTTTTTAAAAGGGCAAAGTGTATTAAGTTTTGAAGATATAGAAATAAATGTTGATAAAAACATTCACTGTTAACCAATTATTTAGTTTATTAAAATTTTACATTTTATTGGTTGACATAAATAATGTATCACATAACTGAAATTGTTTTAAATTTATCTTGATATGACTTAACAGATTATCTTCCTATTCGAATTCGTCTCATACTATACGATATTTTTTCTCCCACTGCCAAAAGTGTACATTTGCATACTAAGCTCAGAGACTAAGTAGCTGCGACAGGTTATCCCAATCAGTTGAGCTATAATGTGAAACACAATAACGTATAACAACCCCAAACCGACGGGCTGTACTTTCTACACTAAAGAGAACTATATTATTTATGTTTTTCTGTCGTTGCATGGACCGCTCACGATATTGTTCTGCGTAACCTCTCTCGATCTATGGCTAATAATTTACTAGGCGTTTCTCCCTACTGTGTATTGTTACACCCTTAACATGTGTGGTTCATTCAAGGTCGCAAGTATAACCGCATAACCAGTATTTACAAATAATAAAAT
This sequence comes from Aphrophora alni, assembly GCA_963513935.1. Classification (NCBI taxonomy): domain Eukaryota; kingdom Metazoa; phylum Arthropoda; class Insecta; order Hemiptera; family Aphrophoridae; genus Aphrophora; species Aphrophora alni. The sequence goes on along the minus strand of OY740767.1, from coordinate 120,850,683 downwards.
TGGATGGTGGACATTTTTAAAACGGACATATTTATTTAATCTTGGACTTAAAGCTTTCAAATTATATTCTGCCATCAAAGGTGGACTAAATATATGACTTAACGCATTTGTTAGTTTAATAATAATTTGATTGTTGTTTCAAATATATAAACAAGGACGACGATATTGTCGTAGAAACACGTTTGATAGTTATTTTGTGAGAATATGTGTTCTGTTTATTTTTATTGCTCAACATGTACTAAACGTAATGCAGAACCCAGTATCTGATAGATGCAAAGGAACAGATCCCGGACAGCAGTTACCAATGCCGCACTGTTAACAAACAGAATGTTTAAAGTTACAACTATTAATCAATATAAAGACTAAACATAATATTAAATATCAACCAACTAATAAACTTTACATAATCTTTAGTAATCGTGCATATATACAGAAATACAATAAACTCAATACTCACAGCCTAAATGTAAACTCTGTTTAAAACGAAACTATTTTTTTATTTTATAATATAATATTCATGAATAAAAATACACTGAAGTCACCTATGACTGAGATAATTCAAAACAATAATGATGTACAAGAAGGGATCAAGTTACCCTTAAAAGGAACCTTTTCATGTAAACAATAATAATTTCAACGATTAAAATTAATAATTTTTACCTCCTTAAAAGATATATTGTGTGAGTTATAATTTCTTGTTTAGAGTTTACGATTTTTATTATACATTTATGAACATCACTTACAATTCTTTTACTTTAATTGTTCTATTATTGTGTCGAATTTGGATATCCTAAATACGCAAATAACTCCAGTAACATTTATATAACATTGACACTTTAAATCTAGACTCCCTTCTCAAATTAAAATGTATATAGCCCGATTTATCTGTATTTAAAACCATATAATGTTTGTTAAACCACCATCTCAGCGAATCTAGATAAACTTGCATTGCAATTTCCACCACATCCGTTGTGTTTCTGTTGTAGCACAACACAGTGTCGTCTGCAAATGCGAAAAAAACTACCCTCCAGCCTGCCTTTACACAAACTATTTACATAGATTAAAAATAATATTGGCCCACGTACCGAACCCTGGAGAACCCCGTACTTTATCTTACTGTATTTCCAATAGTTCCCTGAATTTGCACACATTGTTCCCTGTCAGATAGATAACTGGAGAACCAATTATTTACAACACCTTTAATTCCATAATTTGATAATATTTCCAGAAGAACATTATGATCAACGCAATCAAAAGCTTTAGTTATTTCTAAAAACACTACTAACGCGTTTTCCTTTATCTATTTCCTCCATGACTTCACACATAAACTTAAGAAGACTCATCTCAGTATTGCTACCAACCAAAAAAGCATACTGATTCTCACTAAGAAAGCAATATTTCCATGTATGATAAAATTCTACTTTTCATACATTTCTCCAATAAATATATCCATAAATTATAAATATATGCAAACGTGGGCGGCTGAGATTGAATATGAAATTGACTGCAATGTCAATTCGTTCACCAAAGAATAACTTTACTGAAAAGAACTTATTTCCAAGAACTAAAGGAAATGCTTTGGTTAGGCAAGGTGTGAGTTTATTTATACAAAGTGTTTTATAAATTAAATGTTACATTTTACTTTGTATAACATCAACTTTAAATCAATATTTTTGAAACATTTACCTTTAAAAGAGGAAACAGTCAAAAATAAGTTTTAATGATGACGTCAGTCACTTATATTTGAACTGTATCATTACATTTATTTGTTGTGTAGATTAAAAGATTTGCGATTTTAATCACATTTTTGTTTCGGTAACTACTTATTGAAGGTTTTATGTTAGTATTTATTGTTTGCCATTAAACGATGAACAAAATATCATTTAATTATGTGTGTTTGGCACAAACAAGCTGAACACAAAAACATTTCTTTGAAATATAAGCTCACATCTACACGCGTATATCTCTACACATCTGTCTGTCTGTAAACTTGAAACTCTACCACCGCTGATCCGTTTATCATACACTTTTCTTCTTTGCGTAGATACGAATTTTGATCGTGTTTTAGTCATATTTTATTCAAATAGTTAACAATTTATAACACTTTTTGTCTGTTCAGGTTATATGAAAACTAGAAGTTTCTTACAATTTTCAGCGACAATTTATATATTTCATTAACTGACAAATTTGGTATAGGCCTATGGTCTGTATGCGAAGTGGAAATGAAAACGTTTTTTGAAATCGGTCGAGTAATTCTCGAGTTATATCTCTGTTTTGCTGCTGAAAGGAAAGGAATACATATTATCCGGCATATTTTATACATTTTCGTAAAATTTTTAGCTACAACACATCCATTTTCATTGATAAAATCTGTATTTAAGTGCTAATTGGAACGAAAAAGTTTTTAAATTGGTTTAGTAGTTCCCAAGTTTTAAACAAAATTAGAAGAGTACCCGTCCTTCGTACGATGTAAGGTAGTTTTCAAGGCCAGTGGGGCGGTGCCCTGATGGAATTTCCAAATAAAAATAGGCCTATGTGTTAACCAGGGACCCTAAGAATGTCCATGTACAATTTCAGATCAATGGGTCTAATAGTTTTTACGTGATTGAGTAACACACATATACACAGAGAGACACCATTAGATTTTTATATAATAGTAAGATATTCAGTTACCTTCTCGTTTTTCAAATAAATATTATAAATTGGGATGTTGTAAATAACTAAACATACGTGAGTTGTATCTGGATATATAACTGTACAATAAGGATATAGCAATAAGTATCTTCGCACATGTTCAGTCATCATGAATTCAACAAAGTAAAGAAGTGTAAACAAAAAACATTATATTCACTGACTTTGTGTAAATATGAACTCTGCACACAATTATAGTAGTAACGAAGCCTGCAGCGTTTTAATTACACTACTGTTATATAATGCTTTGGACGAGGGAAATATTTTCCACCAGAAGCCTTTGGCAATAAGAAAATGAAAGACAAATAGTAAAATTATTTTTCTTTAATTATAAGAGAGTATGTGTAGACGATCTTAAAATACAAATTTGTGGTGGAATTTATTAATTCTATTACAAATTATAGTAAAATATCGTAAACGAATAATTTGGTTTTTTTCACCCAGCGAATCGAACATATGGAATTTTCTCTGAAAATTTGTTATGCAGTTACGGCCAGACGCATGTATCTATCATCTTGAAATAAAGTAACAATATTCTTTACTCATAGGCTGATTGATGTATGTACAAGATCATTTTTATTTTTATTTCCGTTTTAGAATGCACAGTTACTTCACTGTTTCAAGACGTGGAGTTCAACTGGGAGTACAGCTCGTGCTTTAAACTCGTATTACATATATACAAATGTAAACATGACGATCATTTAAACTTCGTTTTTAATCACTTGTGCTATTGATATATTAGACGGATATTAAAACGCTATCTTGTAATATACATTTGGAGAAGTTTTTATTTTAAAACAAACATACATTTTATTTTTCGTCTTGTGAAGTATTTTAAATTACAGAAACTTTCACAGTAATCAATACAAATTATGTTTAAAGTCTGCAAGATTGGAGTGTAAGACTTAATCGTAGTAATAATAATTAATAATGATTTGTCTATAATTTCTGTTCAATTTGACACATTATGAAAATCCATAGATTAAGTTTGAAAAATAATCAATTCGAGATTGGAAGTCAAATAAAAATTGTCAAAAATCCAAAATCTGTTTAAAGATTTAAACTGTGGTTTTTATTGTTGTAACGTAAACAATGTTTATTTAAATTAAATATTATAAGAGGTATTTATTCACTCATCAGTTGCAATATAATATCACAGTAAAATTAGGAACGCTTTTCAAATAATTCGTATTAAAAATGACCATATACGATACATCTCGGTATTAATGTACTTAGTCAGTGTTGAAAACTTACCATGGATTTCTAAATTGAAAAAAAAACTGGATTTAACGTTAATCTTACAAGTATAAATAATGTTAAATATGTTTTCAATTATAGGAAAGTCTGAGTAATCCACTTCGAAATCAAACTTTATTTCTAGTCTGATTAAGTAAGCTTTTCTTCGTAAATACTACATTCACGTTTTCAGAGAGAACTTTACTCTTTGTAATCATTTATGAGAGTTAAATTTAAATGTGAAATAAAAACGGAGAAGTTTTGCTGATTTTACTGTGAAAAACAATATCTCTTTTTATTAATTTGTTTGGGTTTGAATCGAAAAACCATCGCTTTCATGGTAATAATATTTCACTGAAATTCGTGAATTTAATACTCGCTTTTGATAAATTTATCGGTGCGCGTGTTTTTAACACCAAGTTCATAAACTAGTACAATTAAATTGTATTACAAAGTGATAAATAAATCCAATAGAACTGCTAACCAATTAAAGACTTATTGTAAAACTGCCAAACGTTCACGTACCTCGGGCTGTGCTGCTATCTAACAATATTTGTATGAACTCTTGAACACTACGTTAATATTGCAACTAGAAGTAGAAACGAGCATCACGTGTACGAAAGAAAAGCATGTTACAAAAAACAATACTGTTTGTTAAAAGGGTTGCATGAATTATGATCCGGTTGTAAAAATAAAATATAAATATATATGTTGTTGGAGGTTTAATTTAAGAGGTTCAATTGAAAGCTAAATCATCTTTTTTTGAGAAAAGTTTTATTTATGTTAGAAAAAGTGTCGTTTCTTTACAACAAACAACGGGCGTTGATTGAAAATGCTGATTTTATTTTGAAGCAACAATGTGTTATTGATGATATATTATTTGAAAATCTTATAACTATAAAGGTGAACACGAATATAAAATACTAAAAGCTCCTTACCATCACTAATGTATAGGCCTAATTGATCAAAAATTACAGGCTAGTAATTGTTAAAAAAGAAGGTCTTAACCATGAGTAAATATTACTCATATTAATTGTAATCCCCCGGCTGTGGGGATTCTCTTGGGGAGGGCTGGAACTGCACTCACGGTCAGTCCCTGGTCCTTATCCAACTACGGAACTGCACTCACGGTCACTTTGAGCCTTTCTGGGGGTACCGGAACTGCACTCACGGTCAATTTTTAATTAGCCTATATCACATTGTGCAACACCATGATTGAATTGATTAAAACTTATTAAATTAGTTGAAATATATTGAAAAGTTTTGATTAAATTAATCTAAACGTCAAAAAATAAACTTACTACTGACATTGTAAAAAATACACATATAATATATATGTGCACAGAAAATTCTAGCATAGTATTTACGATAACATGATAGGCTATATTCTTATTATAACGAAGCTTCTTTTGTAAAGGTTTCTTGTTGGGCGCGAAAGGGGGAGGTGGGGATTTCCAGCGAGGTGGTTCTAGTGGTTAGGTTAGGTTAGGTTAGGTTAGGTTAGGTTAGGTTAGGTTAGGTTAGGTTACAAAAAATAGAAAATGTTTTTTGTAAAGCTGCATGTTCAAATGTATAATAAATTATGTTAACCATATCAATTATTTGTTTTCTTTTCTACTTTCACATTCCTGACCGTGAGTGCAGTTCCATATGGCTTAGGCGGGCGACCCTTCCAACCCTTGTAAATTCCTTTCACCGTGAGTGCAGTTCGTTGTCAGCCTTCTCTTGTACCGTCTATTCTGTACCCATTTTATTGTGAGTTTAGAAAAATCCGTATCATCCCATAAATCTCAATGTCGAAGTCATAACTAAAATCACCGATTTCGGTTGTTATCGTCTGGTATAAGTAAAACGTTTTCTATGTACTGTTTCTCTAGGATTTATCAATCTTTCTTAGTAGTAAAATATGGTTCTTACAGTCAAATAATACAAAAACACAATTAATATGAATATTAAAGTTAAATATCTACACAAAGACGTGTGTAAACATTTAGGTTTAACTGGTCGTAATACTTTAAGTTAAAGTTGTGATTCGTTTGTAATATGTTTAGTAAAATACTATTTTTAAGTAGTTAATTTTAGTAAGTTTATTATGAATGATATAGTATTTATAAGTTTAAGTCATGTGAATTAAACCCCAGTTTTATTACTGTTGATTGTCTGATGACGAAACTAATAACTCCAGCTTAAATATGCATGTTTCTGTGTAGAATTTTGCGTTTATGCAATATTATACATTTTTATAAAAGATACTAGTTACAGAACCTTTACGTGGTATGTTTTATTTCTGTTGAATAAATATATATTTTGTTGTTGTTATTTGTATTTTTTAATTGATGGATATTGTAAAAGAGAGGTAAAATGTTTGGCAAAAACAGTATTTCATTTATTATTTCTATTGAAGGTGTACAAAGTTGTTTAGACCTATACTAATTTAGTATCTGTCAATCAACAGTATATGTATTTAAAAACTGAAATACCATCATAGGCTGATTATTATGAGTACAGGCGTGGCAATCTCTCTGGATCTACACTTTTTTCATGTAGTCTTGAGTTAGATCCATTTTCTTTCATATTTTTTTATCAAATCTCTCCCCACCAATTCTTGCTCCCCGACCCTGACAATAATAGATAATTCGATGGCTAAAGGTCTTTATTTTATGTACTTTTCTTCCATTATTTACAAAAGCCAATGATGACCGAGTGGTTTATAGCCTTTAGACAACAGAGTAAAAAATAAATAAAAACTGAAATGTTTTAGCGACATCATGGGACTCGTAACAGTCTGGTAGGACTTAGAAGAATAGGATCTCTTGATTGCAAAATGTAACGACTTTGTACCAGACTATAACTACAGATTTATATTGAGCAGCAGTTAATAAACCGTATAAATATTAACATCCAGTATCGCATCAAGACAAAGCGATAACGTTAATAATCTTTTATAGATTTTCTGTCCCATATGAAACATATCAGAAACAAAACAAAAAATTTCTTACGCTACCCAAAAATCTACATTTCGTATTGCTTGTAAAGATTTAAATAATTTAGAATAATATAAGTAAGGTAGGCCCTACTATGTTTGCTTTCCTGGATGTTCTAAGATCGGTTTATTTAGTATAACTGAATCTTCTGCAAACTTTTAAGCTGTTTCTTTACTGTATTCATTTAGGCCTAATTATTTTGTATAGTGTCTACGTTTATATTTATTATAATAATTGTTGTAAACTTAATATTGGAAAAATCGACTTTTATTAATTATTGCTATTTAATAAAAATAGTTTTCAAAATGTCTGATAAAGCTTAAATTATTTATTGAGAAAATTTATAAAAATAATTTAAATTTACTGAAATTAAAACTTATTTAAATCTTTTTACTGTACAAAAACAGTTTCTTATTATTTCCCTGCAGTTATGTTGTCATCATTATTATTTCTTGCAAGAAACAAGTAAACAAATTAAAATTATTCATGACATTTTACTCGTTTGTTAAAGTAAAATTTTTCACAATATCATTAGAAATGATAATGTTTTTGTTGTCCTTTGCAAGTTCAATGACTTTTCGAGGGTGGTTTACCTCACCCTCTAAAGACCTCTACAGTCAATAAAGCAAATTTTTTAGCCAAGTATTCTAGGCATAAATTATTTATGTTGTGTTTTTCTGGATTAACGTCTTCAGTTTATGCCCGATCAACTAATGAAGACTGTGGAACTAATGAGACAGGTAGGTGATTAAGGCCAGCAAATGTGAGAACTCAGGGCAGGGTTAACTAAAAACTATAACAATTAGGTGTAACAAATAGGGACAAGTGGAAATTGCGAAGTCGTCTGCAAACAGGAAAAGAATCAGAACTAGAATAAAGGACCGTGTGAAATGCTGAAAGGAAGGTAATTTGTTTGAATATTATATAATTAAAATTAATTAGGAGAAATGGGTAAATACCGGTAGTTGTTTATAAAGAGACATGTTAGAGTGGGAGATAATTTCCTAGAAATAAATTAGCTTGAACACGCCCGAAACATAAACAGGCGACCAAACAAGTACATAGTGTACATTCCTTTGTAAATTTGATTATTGTTGCTGCACAAATACGAGTTATTTTGGTATTTTTTGTGAAGTTTAGTAATTAATTAAGACTGTTATTATTACTTTCCTACACATACGTAGTGGAGACAAAATTACGTGATGGGTCAAAAAATCTATGTCGAGTTTTCTGAAGATATCTCCATTTTGGGGTCCCCTGATCCCAACAAAACGAATTTTGGAATGATGTCTGTCTGTCGTCTATAGTCTGTTATCTGTTCTATGTCGTCTATCATCTATCGTCGTTCTGTCTGTCGCATGTGCCGTGATCTACAGCGCAAACACGCGAACTAATTCTAATCAAATTTGGTATGTGGTCATCTTTTGTACATATGTGGAGACTTCTTTAATTTTTATAAATAAATCAAAATTTTCGGTAGGTGGCATAGGAAACATTCTGTGACGTTTTGGATAAAATTTTGCTCAAACTATGGACCAAATAAAAGTTTTGGTCACCACCTATCCATATGTTGTCTATAAAGCTGTTATAAAATAAATATTTTTTTTCAATCGGCTCTACTCAATGAATTATTTCATATTTTACTGAAATGTGCCGGTAATTTACACAACTGAGAATACTAATTTCTTCTTTTTTTTTTAATATTGTGATTCAGGAATAATTAAAAGAAGAAAAAATTAATTACTTTCGAATAAGATCAGGTTTTAACTTAGCAGTCATTTTAAAAAATGGGTCTGCGTCGAACCCGAGTTATACTTCTTTGGCCATTCACTCACACACACGCACACAGACAGACAGACAGGATACATAAATGAAATATAACACATTTTTCCCTGTTATTCAATACATTTCTCTTCAATATATTATAAGTGACTTCAGTATTATATTATACACCTATATATTATCATTATCAGTAATTTCTTCTATAATCATTCTTTCATCGTGGTCATTTTCTGGTTGGTCATTAGAAATCGTAGGCTACTGTATTCCAGTAAAGACACAATCGGCTTATGATAACTAAAGTAACTAACAAATAATGTTCTAGATTCAAACTTTTCAAGATATCTACTAAATACAGCATCGATGGTCGTTTCGTATTTGGTCGTACTTTGATTATTATCATTCGATATTACCAAGTCTAGTTTTTCTTTTAGGAAATTTAACAATAGAGGCTCGATGGGTGAGTCGGTAGCGTACTCAACTTTCACGCGAGAGTCCCCTTTCGATCCCCGGCTGGGGCAATTTTTTTTTTTAACTTTATCCCAAAGCCAGAACGTACAAAAAAGTATACAATAACGTATAATTGTCGATTTTTCTCAGTTTTAGCGTGACGCGGTTTCTCGACCAACACCCCATCCCAACGAGCGCAAAGAAGTATAACTTCAATAACCAAATAGAATAAAATTAACTAATAGAAAATAATAAAATAATCAATTTCAAATATAGAAAGTACTGAAATTTTAGGTGGAGGCTACAACGGTAAATTCTAATTATTTGAAACACAGTTATCGCTGTGTTATGCTTAATAAAAATAATTTAGACAAACCAAAAAATAATACGGATTCTACCGAACAAAGTAAATAACAAATTTCCTAATTTAACATTTAATAACGTCGGTAAGCAATTTCTCTTCTAGATTGAAAAAAAAAAATCAGGGTCTATTCTGTCAATATAACAGAAGTTCGATGTGATCATTAGAAAAAATGACTATTTAAAAATTGATTAAATAATAGTGCATGCTCATGCGGGTTCCTAATCCCATAACTGATCGATGCCATCCCAGGAATAGTTGACCCAAAACAACCACCAGTCGCTCTGACTTTGCCAGGCCGGCAGGGGCACTTATCACTCACGTTCTTATCTCACGAGACTGAGTTAACTATTTTTCATATAAATATTCAAGAAATATTCACATCTGGGTTTCTTCAAAATTGGTAAATTGATATTAAGCATCAAACCTAAGAAATTGGACTTCGAGTATAAGTCCAATAAGGACTCCATATAAGGCTATAATGTTAAAGGATTTAAAAATTGTATTATTTTTAACACCAAATTATTATTATCAAACACTGAATAGTATTTTTTATTATTTTATGGAGCAAATGGAGAGTTGTTAACTTATATGTCATTAAGGTCTTCAAAGTACAAGATAATAATATGTGATGATATTAACTTAGATGTTAGATTTAAGAAAATTTTATTGCTCGATTTAAGAATGTCTTGTTAACTTTTGGTTTCCATTGTACAATTCTTCAGCCTACATGTAAAAATTCTTGTTTAAATAATATAATCAATAATTTTCCTCTATATTATTGTACAGTATCAGTTACAGAACCTGCATTATCTGACCATAATGCTGTATTTATTACAGTATTGTATTATAATGAGAAATTAAATAATTCTTCTAATACTAGTATAACTAAGGATTTAGTTAACAGAAGTCACTTAACTGGATCAGGAATGGACAAAATGTGAATGATTTGAAAGCAAGTAGACTGGGATGTTTTCTTTTTTGATTTAATGTCTACGATTGGGCCTATTGATCATTTGACTCCTTCTTTAAAGTGAATATTGGTTATCTTCAATGATTGTTTCCCAATCGTAAGTTTTATCTTATCCAAATTTAAAGCTAAAAAGTAACAAAACATAAAATGGTTTACTAAAGAACTTGGGATAATGAAAAAGAGAGTATTGTCCCTCTATGATATTTACAATAGGATTAAATCTAATGTTAATAACAATAATATATTAACTGTAGAAAGTCCTATAGAAAAGCTATACTGGATGCTAAGAGAGTAGCTAATGTTAATTTCATAGAACTGTCCGGTAACAAACAGAAGGCTGTATGATCTATTGTTAACAAATTTAATAATTCCTAGTATAGTTGCATCTGTAACTATAATTACTTTAATTATTACCTTTAGTAACTTTTATTTACTATTTTGTAAATATAATGGATGAAAAGACCTTAAAAATTTGTAATTTGTAAGACCTCATAAAATTACATCCTATCAGTTGTTAAGTAAATACAAGGTGTCTGAGACTAAATTTGCTTCGACTGAACTCCGAAAGTGGTGTAATTAAAGTTATCAACAAATTTAGAAATAATGTTACTAAGGATTACTATGGCATGACCAATAATTTCATAAAAGAAACTATAGCATACCTACCAAAGCCATTGACATATTGTATAAGCCATTCTTTTAAAATTGGTGTTTTTCCGCAAGCTTTATTAGTGTCAAAGGTTACTCTTACACATAAAAAAGAGAATGTCCTATCAAATCTTGATAGTTATCAGCCTATATTGTGTATTCCCATTATTGTGAAAATATTAGAGTCCATATTTAACTCCCAATTAGGTGTATCTAATTTCGAAATAAAAAAATCTTCAACATCAGCAATGTGGTTTTTGTTCTGGGAAGACTACAGCCGATCTAATTAGTCAACTTGTTAGATATCTATTAGAAATTCTAGAGTGTAAAGGATTGGCTTGGGCAATATGTGACCTGAGTAAGGCATTTGATCAGTATCCCATGATATTTTACTGGACAAACTAAAATATTATGGTATTATAGATGTTGAGTTGGAATTATTTATCATAGCCCACTGTTAGGAATCAAAAGTAAACATCAATGGTGTAAATCCTAGTCTTAAATTAATGAAACATGGTGTACCCCAGGGCTCCATTTTGGGCCCATTTATTTTTTTGATATATATTATTGACCTTCCATTTAATATACCTACTTTTGTTAGTGTTATTTCCTGATGACACTACAATTGTTAATACTCCTACTGAGTTGATGTTGTTTGGTGACATTAAGAAGGAGACTATGAGTAAAGTGGGTAGCCTATATGGTTTGGAGCTAATAATGTGTTTTTAAATGACAAAAAGTCTCAAGAAATTACTTTCTGAACTGATAATTGTAGGCCCAGTGTTAAATTATTGAGTGTCCATATTGATTCTAGTCTTAAATAGAATTATCATGTTGATGAAATTAGTAAAAAATTGTCCCAAGTCTTTTTTTTTATATAAGGAATTTAAAACCTCTACTGCCATTTTCATTTGTGAGAAGTATTTACTTGCATATTTTCAAAGTGTAATCAGGTATGGTCTTTTTCTTTGGGGCAATAGTAGTAAACTTAGAACAATACTTAAGCCTTAGAAGCAAATAGTCAGATTAATGTACAGAACTCTGTCAACCTATTTTTATTAAACTTAAAATAATGACAGTAATTAATTTATATCTTTTTGATTTGTTGACCTATTTTAAGATCAATGGTCCAAGTATAAGTCATTATAGATTGAATTTTCATAACTATAACACCAGGAATAAGAATGTTATTGATATTCTCCATTGCAGACTTAGAATGTCGACGAACAACTTTTTTAATTTGGGAATGAAACTTTTTAATGGTGTTTGAAAAATTTGCCACTGAAAATTTTTATAAAAGAAATTGCATAAATGGTTGACTGATTATCCATTATATAGTGTATCTGAATTTCTTGCAGGTGATTTTCATGCTGCTATGCTGTAGTTTTATATAGTTCTGCATAGTTTTATATAGGTTTTGATGGTTTTGTATATATGATTTAATTTATTTATGGTGAAATTTAGATATATTTAAGAAGATAATTATTTATAACTTCATTATTGTATCTGACGATTCCTATTGCCTATATTGTTGGGCTTAATGGCATATAATTGAAAATAAATAAATTGAGGCGTATAGAACCAAAGACAGGTATATCCAATTATTTACGAAATTGAGTTAGCTATTGCTTGTTATACATTTTAAACTAATCTACAAGCCTGTTATATCAGTTATTTCCTAAAAATGGTAAATCCATACTATTTTAAGCATTGAAAACAGCTGTTAGAATCAAATAAAAGTAAATCCACCAGAAGTTGTAATCAACAACAGGTATCTCCTTTACTGCCAATGAGAAGCCAGGATTTTTGACAGCTGGAGATTCTGTTGTTTACAGTTTCTTCTTCACTTTGAGGTTAATAGTCTGATTTCTATGCACTGCCATGTTCTTAGCCTGTGTTATAAAGTTTATTTAGTAAAAATAAATTTTAATGAAAAATGGACAGCAGTATATCTTCCAATGCCTCTGTGGTTAGTCCTAAAAAGCAAGAAAACTCCCACGTGAAGAGAAAAAATGAAAAAAGAATCTAGCCAAAAAGCAAAGATACCATTTGTAGCGGCTGATAGCCTATTTAATATGTTCTAAAATACATTTTTGAAGCTAAATATATTTTTTTATTTATTTCCTTTAGTAAGAGGCACTGCTTTAAATTTGTTGAATTTTAGTTTGATTTGGAATTTTAAGCTTATAATAGTAGGCTTATGATGGGTTTTCTGAGAAACCTAATAGCTATCACAACAAGAGGTCAGAATTTAGTTTAGTTCCTCAATAAATAAGTTCCATAAGCAAGTAAATCCCTTGAAGTAAGGTTCAAAAGCAGGTAAGTCCAATTTTTAATTCCAAAATCAGGTATCTCCATATTTAAAGTTATTTATTTAGAATACTGAGGTGGAAACCTATATAAAACTTTATGTAATTTAAAAACCTATTTTTTTATCTTTTTTTTAAAGTCTTCGTCATATTAATTGGGTGCTGGCAAGTATATGTTCCAGTTTTTTGTTTCTCCTGTAAAATTCAGTTCAGGTGACTTACCTGTTTTTGGTAATTTAATGGTAGTTCAAAACTAATCTTACTGTTATTTCATTGATTCTCTCTTATAATAGGCAAATATGTAGATTATATATAAGGCCAGAAATTACTGACATGGGAAAATTGTTGTTCTAGACATGACACAATTGATAGCATTCATCCAATGTCATTCCCTGTCATAAGTATAAACAATGAGAAGCAGTATTTTTTGCTCTTGTAGTACTAATCAAGTTGTGGTTGTAATCAATCTGTGCACAGTCACAAGTTTTATTTTTTTCATATACACTTGTGATAGAGAAACATATGTAATCATAAAAAGAAAATCAGTTTCCCATTTGTGTATTTATCTATTTCAAGATTCCGTCAATAAAAAAAGTGGTTTTTGCAAGACCAATTGTTGTCAATGTAAGTACCCCAGTATGCTATGTCACTCTTTGAACTCACATAGGTAACAAATAAACTAACTGATATTCATTCAAGTTTGATATAAACACGTCATTTTAAACTATGATGAGTTGATGTAAGTTTGGAAATTGTATCTAGAAAATTGAGAATAATTAACACCAAAATAAATTTAAACAATAATAAAACACCTAGTCATTATTTAGTTAAATAAGCAGAACTAAATAACAATATATTTTGTTTGTATTAATTCTTCAACCGAAATTATTCAAGAGAGTGAACAATATTTTCTAAACATTAAAATTCACTTATAGTTAAGTTTAAACTGTGTTAAAAAAAATCAACTGAAAACAAAATTTATAGTATTTTTAAACACAAAATGCAATTATTCATAAATTAGTCTCTCAAATTACTTTAAGTTGTGATTCATTTGTAATATGTTTAGTAAAATACTATATTTAAGGAGTTTATTTTGATATGTTTATTATGAATGATATAGTATTTATATGTTTAAGTCATGCGAATTAAACCCCAGTTTTAATATTGTTGATTGTCTGATGACGAAACCAATAAATCCAGCTTTTAAATATGCATGTTTCTGTGCAGAATTTTGCATTTATGCAATATTATACATTTTTATACAAGATACTAATTACAGAATCTCTCTCTCTCTCTCTCTCTCTCTCTCTCTCTCTCTCTCTCATATACTTAAACCGTTATCTTTGTTGTCATATCTTAGCTACAGTAGAAGCCCTCTAGTTCGGCTTTGGTTGGATCGGCGCCGGATGGTTCGGCCAGTCCTAGTAGGGTGAGTCATATCCGTCACGTCACGTTTATCTTGAATGTTTAGTCTACTCCGTAGAAGTACTGTACAGTAAACTATTTACTGTATGTCAGTTTAGTTTACGGGCAAGCTTGTAATTGATCAGTCGCACTTAACCTGTGACAGACGGTTTGGTTATACAGTATGTAGTACGTAATGTACAGCGAGATTGATTGATCTGTAATTTCGTGTGTGAATGTTTTTTGCTGTTTAGTATGTAGGACTGTTTTCGGGAGTGAACGTTGTGGGTAAGTGTAAGTTGTACGTGTGCGAGTTAGCTTTGATAAAAATGTTTTCTAAAATGAGTGAAAAACGTAAACATTGAAAAACGTAAAATGTAGAGCAACAAGCCTCTGCAACAGTTGATGTTTATTAGAAAATGGCGTGACTATGCTTTCAAAAACATTCATAATCAGAAAAAGCAAAAGATAATAACAGATTTCTCTTAATCTTTATAGGTTATGAGACAAATAATACGTGTTGTACAGTAATTTCCTCAAATACATTTCTGGTTTGTTTTTACAGTACGTACTGTAATTTGTTTTTCTGTTCAGTTTTATCCTTAGTACGGTGTCGGTATTTACTTTTTAATATGTGTTGCAAAAACGTATCTATGAGTGGCACAACATGACAATTCGACCAAGAGACATCAACATCTTCTCTTTGGTAAGTACATAATGTTGTAAAAATGTTTAAACAACGTTTTTGTTGATTAAGCATAGGTAATGTATTTAATAGGGATATTTTAAATTTTGATAGTACATCCGGATAGTTCGGCCATTTTGAAGTCTGGCCAGTGGTCTGGTCCCGAGGTGGCCGAACTAGAGGGAGTCTACTGTATTTTGAATGGCTTGTTTTGTAAGCTATTGGTGGTTAGGATAGTAGTAGCTATGAAGAGGCAGGTCTCATGGCTGAAATCGTATTAGCCTCCTCCTTTCCATCTATTAGTTATCAAAGACTCCACTTACGGGCGTTCTGGTTTTGAGTACTTTTAAGGTGTACTAGTGCGAGTTTTTTTTTTTTTTTTATTATTAACTGGGCTGTGATAACCTCCATCAGAGGCATCACCGGCGTCGACCTAATGGTCTTTTGCCGCCCCAATTTCCTTCCTACACCCAACCAGTAATACCCGTCATCCTTATGAAGGAACAGATACTACCGATAGGGTTGTCTAGGATGGTTTCCATCTCTTTCCCCGGAGGGCCTAGAGAGTACAGCCTGGCTCGTCCTAGCGCCTCACACTCCAAAAGAATGTGTTCTGCAGACTCTTCAGCCAAACCACATTTCCTGCATGTATTAACTGCAGCAATTCCTATCCTGTGTAGGTGTTTTCTGAGGTGACAGTGGCTCGTTAAGAGACCAACCACCCACCTCAAGTTATCCCTTCTAAGAGAGATGAGTTGTTCCGCATGTTTCTTGCTTGGTCTAATTAACCTTTTAGCAAGTCTACTAGTGGTTGAATTCGTCCAGACCCTGTTCATCCCCTCCCGCATCCACGTATCAACCGCTGCCCTGGCATGTCCATAAGAGATTCCGAGCACCGGTTCCGGGCCAACGAAAGGGGATTCAGAGCCTGACCTGGCTAGTTCATCTGCTCTCTCATTACCATCAATACCTGAGTGGCCAGGAACCCAGCCAACAGTGACCGTGTTCATCTGACCAAGCTTTATCAATGATGAGATGCAGTCCCATACCTGCTTCGACTTTACCTTTGTCGTGTTAAGTGCCTTAATGGCAGCTTGACTATCTGTGAAAATCAGAATGTTCTTACCCATGTATTTCATTCTTTGATTCTCCTTGATGCATTCAGAGATAGCACCTACTTCTGCTTGGAAAACAGTAGCATGCTTACCTAGGCTCAGTACGATGGACCTCTCTGGGTTAAACCCATTAATGCCACCGCCTGTACCCATCTCTGTTTTCGAGCCATCTGTGAACCAGACTATATCTTGCTCGTTGTATAGCTTCCTTCCAGACTCCCATTCTTCCCTAGAGAAGATCTTCGTCTTAAAAGGCTTGTCTAATGAAACCTTAGGTATCATGTGATCAGAGGGCATGTCTAACACTTCCCTGTTGACCACTTGATTTATCCTGCCGTGACCGATTGCAGGCCATCTCTTTCTCCAGCAACCCGTTTGCTGTAGTCTGTATGCACTCATCCTGGCCTGTCCCTGAATATAAACCCCTAGGGGAGGGAGATCCAGAAGTGCATTCAAGGTAACGGTTGGTGTAGACCCCATGGCCCCCGTGATAGCCAAACAGGCCACCCTTTGGAGACCATCCATTCTACTTCCAACCCCACCTTGTAGCGTCTTAGTCCACCAAACCACCGCAGCATAGGAGATTAGTGGTCTAATAATCATGGTGTAAATCCACATAACCACCTTGGGTTGCAGACCCCATTGTTTACCAACAGCCCTCTTACATGCAAACATAAGACACTTGGCTCTGGTTACTACCCGTTCTATCTGTGGGTTCCAGGTGAGCCTTTTATCTAACACAGTACCTAGGTACTTCACCTGGTTCTCCAACGCTACCTCCTGCCCAAAGAGCTTAGGTAGTGCGAGTTTGTTAATCAACAAAATTCTTGCTTGTAAGAGCATATTTTTATATTTGTCAAGTCTATTTCGCCTAAACCTTAGGTTACTTCCCATACCTTGTCTTACAATTATGAATATCTTTATGTAAAGTTGGAGTATATTTAAATTTAAACAGCAAATTGTTTGGAAGATACACTTACTACCTTGAAAGTATACTTAACTCCTTAAAAGTACCTTTGCAAGATTCTATTTTATTAATCCTGTGACAACCCATACAGCATTTTCTTGGCCACTTTTGATCAGCATCAAGCTTGTCGCATTCAAGTAGATGGCCCCTATTCATTAATTTATTAAGCTGACCACATAGATCATAATAATTCTAGTCAAGGATCTTAAACGGTACAAGTGAGCTATAAGGCAGTCGTATCCTGTACTAAAGTCAAAGTTTTTTTTAAAGTTTAAGGCTTCCAAAAGATTATAGGTTTTTTAGTATATTAATTTCAAGAAGTATGGTTTGGTATATGTTCAAAAACAGTATATTTATTAAATAACAATATTAGATTTTATATTAGATTTTGTAAAATTGATAGGCGATTCTACTTTGAAATGATTGAAATCCGTCTTCACTAGGCCATTTATTTTTGAATCGGGTTTTCAACTTGTTTTGCTCAATGTAATAATATCTATGTATCTAAAAAATCTTCACAAGTGAAACCAAAACCATTTTTCTCCATAATCCTAATCACATTGGCAAGTTCTTCTTCATCTGGAGCAGAGAGATAAGATTTTACACCCCCCCTCCACCTTTTTTTCGGAACTTGAGAGACATTTTCCTTCCAACGAGTTCCAAGAACGTAATGTTTTAATGTACTCTGTCGAATGTTGTAAACAGACTTTTCGTCAAATTCCATTTTTAACTCACTTAAATCTTTTTCGAAATCCTTTAGATGAGTAGGTTGCACCAGCACCCTTCTCAGTTTTTCTCTTGTAGTTCTGGACCATATTTTTGGACAGTTCCTTTTTATATAAGTAATAAACAATAGATGATGATTTACAATCGGATGATATAAGACTTATATTGTGTAATGAGTCTGACATTGATGAGGATTGTGGTTCAATCAATTACAGTGACATTGCTTCCAATATAGGCGAAGAATTTGAGAATGAACTTCGTAATGAATTAGGTGACAATTATGAACAATACAGTGATCACGAATTAGAGGCTGATCCAGATACAGGTGATGAAAGAAATGTGGAAGAGGGCACTTTTAAGTCATTACAACAAGAATTTGATGGGGAAGGTGAAGAAATGAATGCTGATGAATCACCATGGAAAGAATGAAATACTGGTGATCCTAAATTTAATAAATTTATATGGGCAGGTTATAGTTGCCATAAACCACTACAAGATGAACACCCATAGATTCCTTTAGAGTTTTTTCAACTGTTTTTTTATGATAACCAACTATCAGAAATCGTTAAAGGAACAAACCAGTACGCTAAAGAAAAAATCCAAATGAAAACACCATTTCCAAAGTAGTGGTCATTGAAGGAAATGTCATTACCTGAATTCAAAGCTTTTCTGGGTGTGCTCTTAAACATGGGTATCAATGATAAGCCAGAAATAAATGATTATTTTTTCACAGATTAGGTTGACTACCAACCTTTCTTTAAGGACATTCAGCAAGGAGAGGTTTATACGATTCTTTTGGAGCCTTCACGTAAGTCCGCCCTCCTCTGGATCAGTTGCTGGTACATTAACACTTTCTGGGGAAATACGTAATGTAGTGGCATACCTCCATCAGAAATTTAGAGAGTACTATGTGCCACAAAAAAATATCAATGTTGATGAAAGCACAGTTGGCTTCAAAGGAAAAGTATTATGGTATTCAAAGTTTACAACAAGGACAAGCCCATAACATGGGGAATAAATGTTTTTGTACTAACCAAATCAAGTTCCAGGTACATATGTGCAGTGGAGCTATACTTTGGGGAAACTACCTTGGACCGTTATGCCAAAGTAGGAATTATGTACTACCAGACATATCATCTGGTAAATAAATTTAAAAAGTCCTATACAAATGTAGAAGGACTGCATGTATTCACAGACAGATACTATACCAATCTTGATCTTGCAAAAGCACTCCTTGATATGAAAATTTATATCAAGGGCACTATTACAACAAATCGGAAATGCTTACCAGAACAAATAAGGTCACAAAAGAAAAAAAAGTTGGTAAAATGAAACTGATAAAGGTGACATTAAAAGCTTCAGGAAACAAGACAAGTATTCTGTTCTTTTGTGGCAAGATTCTAAGTTGGTTGTTACGTTGTACAATAATTCAACCAAGACAGTTCCTTGCATGAAGAAAAATGGAAAAGTTGAAGATGTTGAACTGGCAGATCAGTATTTATCAACCTACTCTTTCACATGGAAAATCAATAAAGTGGTGGAGGAAGACATTCTTCTGGCTATTAGAAACAGCTGTTGAGCTGTTGTAAATTTGTTAATACTGTACAATAGTAATTAGGGAGACAAGAAAGTGTGCCAAGGAAAATTTTGTAAAATGCTGATTAATAAATCTGTTTTAGCGGCATTTGATACACATCTTTTTGCACAGTGGTCGCAAAACAAGCTCATTTATAGAGTTCAATTTTTTTTTAGTAGTAAAAACGATATCAAAACATCGAAAAAGTAGGTCTGATTACTGTCGGTTCGTATGTTGCAGCAGATACGAACAATAATTATACTACTTCAGTCAGTTTATTAATGAGTTAGCAGTTCCTACACGATTTTAGAAAGTACTAAAGATTATTACCATTTAAACATACAATATATAGTAATATATATACCCGTCTTTATTATGTGGTTAAATTATGTCGTATATTAAACGGCCATTGCCAAATAAAATATTTGCGTATTTCTGCACGAAATTAAAAATAAATTGGATTATAGGATTATACTCAGCAAATCCAAAATAATGACAGCTGTTTTAAACAAATTCCAATAAGTTCCAGGTGTTACTTCTCATGGAGCTAATCCATTGGTTAGTGAATATTTTGTATAGCTAATGGAAGACACCGCAATATTAAGTTTAAAGCGAAGGTAGTAAAACTGAATCTAAACCTCACCAAAACAAAACTTCGATTTAAAAAAATTTAACTTGGTTCAGAACATCTGATTAGAAATTAAAGTGGTCTTTACCAAACTTCTTCCACTTTTTGTTTAACAAACTATTAATAATACTTACAAATCATACTTATTTATGATTTACGCAGTGAATCTTGGTTCTAATTCAAATTTTGCATTTGGTTAAACAAAACAAAAATAGTAAATCTTAGTTCTCATTGTGAATTTAACGTCTAGTGATCATTACTGATAATATGAGTATGATATTTGATAGTACAGCTGGCACCACCATCAAGAACAAGATCACCTAACAGCTGTTTAAGTAGAAGTAAATGAAAGTTTAAGGGAATTCGTAGTGTTTGTTAGTCATATTTTACTATATTTATAAAATTTAAAATGGCAGATAAAAGTATTACCGATCAAATTAAACATTATCAAAGAGATATAGATAGATGCCCTAAAAATTCAGACCGGGTAAGTTAATACTGAATTTAAATTAAGACTGTATATTTCATTAGGCCTAGACTGTTTATAAAGATCCCAGACCTCCTGTGCTAGGTGAAAATATGTTGTTAATTACCGGTCTTATAAACGGATAATAAGTCCTTTTTTCTGTACTAGGACTATCTAAGTAAAAACCTGTATTCATGAAATACCAATAGGCTATTAAAAGTCAATAAGTTGACTATTACTGAGTATTTTGTTGTTTTATTAGAGGTCTCCAATGACTAAACTTTCTTCTTTTTTTTTAAAAAAGAAACCATTCTTATGATTATAGATATCTCTGCACAACTTTTTGTTTTCATCAAATACTTTTGGCAACCTTAAAAAAAATTAATGGTAATTTCCAGTTGAGATCCTGTTGCGATTTAATATTGAAATTTAATGAAATCTTGTTTTACATACCTCATTATTAAACAATTTGATCATCATTTAGCTGGGAAGACTCTTTTCAATTATAAAAATTCAATATTTCTGTTAAAAATAAGCAATTTACAAGTTTGTATTTAATGTTCACAATATGCCATGGGCTTATAGGTTTCAGTCTAGGTATACATCTAGGTTTCAGAAGTTATGCATAGCTAATAGAATAGTGTCTTTTAGATGTATGGACATTAACTGTCTTCTAACAGGTAAATATTACTATGCTGTAGGCCTATGATTTCAGAATATATGAACTAAGTCTCGGCAGGTCAATATGTATATTATATATAGGATTAAATTGCAACACGGTATCAACTGGACATTTACCTATATACACACATATTGACCTGCCGAAACCTATTTCATATGATTCTGAAGTCATACAGCATAGTAATAGGCCTATTTACCTGTTGGAAAACTGTTAATGTCCATACATCTAAAGACACACTATTCTATTAACTATGCATAACTTCTGAAACCTATATGCATATGCTCATTGTATATTCTGAACATCTTTTATGGAAATATTCGATTTTGATAGGTACTTCAAAAGGGTCTTCTTAGCTAAAGGATAATCCAATTCTTTAATAATGAGGTGTATAAAACATGATTTCATTAAATCCCAACTAGGCCTAGATCTCAACTGGATATTTACCAAATAAAGTGCATAACAGAAATTTGATTTTGGAATAATTAATTAAAATCGTAACAAAAATTCTTTTGTAAAATATCATTGAAAGTCTAATTAAAAATAAAAACAATATATCGGTATAAACTGAATAGGTTAGTTTAGAAGTATCAACAATAAATACCTATAAAGTTATATCGGTAAATGTTTACTTTAAGGTGACGCCTTATTTTCCGGATTTTATGTTTTTTATCGCCTATTACATACCTTACTTCTTAAGAATAAATAATGTTTTCCTTGCGCATATCACTATTTTTCACTGAAAAATCACAATCTAAAACTTATCAAATCCGATGTATTTATAGGTTAAAACATTAAAATATAATGGCAGATATTCACATTTGTGTCTCATATATTCATAAAGATATTTCAATCTATAATATCCGTGATCACAGATCACGTGATATGCTGTGAATCCTCATATTAATAATCTATTTTCAAATTATTAACTTCAATAAACTTACAAAAGGTTTGGCCAGGTGTTTATATATATATATAGCTACCTGGTCAAACCTGTCGTGACATATAATTGTATCACAAAGAAAACAAATTATTAACTTCAATAAACATATGAAAGGCAATCTGGACGAACCTGTTGCGATATGAAATAGTGATCTAGCGTAGTCTCATTATGTAATACACATGCGTCAATCCATATGCAATTAACGTTGTCATTATATTTTAACCTATAAATACATCGGATTTGGTAGTTAGATTGTGATTTTTCAGTGAAAAATAGTGATCTGCTTAAGGAAAACATTATTTATTCTTAAAAAGTAAGGTGTGTAGTAGATGATTTAAAAAAAATTCTGATAAATGAGACGGTCACCTTAAGTAAACATTTACTGTTATATCACTAAATATGTATCAATGACATTAAATAGACATAGAAAATAGCTGAAAATAGCTGAAATTTTGTCTCGTGTAATGAAGTAAATTATTGCAACTTTTAAATGTACAAAATGTTAGTGTCAGAAACAGTTTATTTAAGGTTAGGTTGATTTTAAAGTTCCATTTACATTAAGCTTGTATATTTAATTCGGTAAATATCTAGTGTCCATCTTGTGGCAATTTACTATTGAAATTTAATGAACTCGTTCTGTACATAATCTCATTTTGAAACAATCGGGTCATCCTTTAGCTCGGAGGACCATTTTGAAGTATCAAAATCCATTATTTCTGTCTAATATAAGCAATTAAAAGTATGAAATCTTAGGCTTACGAGTTTAAGGCATCTGTCTATGTTAATTCGTATGGCAACGGTGGTGAATATATTGAGTGTCTCATTGATCGATGTTTATGATCAACTGCGCATTTGCTAGGTCTGTTAGGTATATGGTTATCTAACCAAACCTAGTAAAGGAACTACAGGTCTGGGAAGGTATGAGACCTAGTTCACATAATTATGAAATAATATAGTGTAGTAATATTTACCTGTTAGAAGACAGTTAATGCGCTTACATCTAACAACACGTTATTTTATTACCTATGCTTAACTTATGAAACCTAGAAGCATAGGCTCATTGTGTATTCTGAACTTTGAATGGAAATTTGTAAATTGCTTATTTTGACAGAAATGTTAGATTTTGATACTTGAAAAGGGTCCTCCCAGCTAAGGGATTATTCAATTGTTTCAAAATGAGGTGAGTAAAATACGATTTTATTAAATTTCAATATTAAATATCTACAGATTTACAATAGACATTTACCTTTAATTCTACTATCTTTATGACTTTACAAGCATCATGAAACTTTAATAATGTATTGAATTTTTTAGGAATCCTGATACTTCTGTATATATGAACCCTCCCTTTTTTGTACATCGAATAGGAACTAATTTAAATAATACTGCAATTTATATATAATAACCTATAATCTAACCAATTCTTAAATCTAGTGCTAAATCAAATCTTAAACCTCGATTTTTACTAATACCTCTAATAGGTTAGATTAGGCCAGGTTATGTTATGTTTATTCAAAACGACTTATGAAATTATTCAGTTTAAAACCAACATAAGTTAATAAATCGGCAAATTAACAACATGTCGTCTGAAATACAATAAATTATTCTCATGTAATTATGCAATCAACCTTGCCCCGAAATTTAGTTTAAAAAATCATTAAAATTATTTACTACCCTACCTTATTTTGAGAAGATGAGATGATATTAGGTGTCGCAAGACACTTTTGTAATACTAAAATAGATTAGTTTAGTAGAAAATAAGAAATTATGAATGCCTGCGTTAATATTTATGACTAAGTTCGTCAAGTTAGTGAATTGAGCAGGTGACTATATATAATACAAGACTTAATCCCTCAGATGTGATGTCATCAGCAGAGGGTGGCCTAGCGCACACACTTAGTGAATAGGGGTCTATAAAAACAACTCATATTTTTAACAAGATCAGGCAATAATTTTACATAAAGTTAAAAATCTCGTGTTTAAATAAAATATGTAAAATTAGCAAATATTTATTTATATAGGCAATTTATATTATATTAAAATAATAAAGATTTTATCTTAACACGTGAAACGTTAAAAAAAAACTTTTAAACAATTTTTGTATGTGCAAAATACACTATTTGGTCACTTCGTGCAAAATATAGTCTACTAGTCTTATGAAATAACCTAAATATTGACTAGGCCCTAATTTATAATAGTACAACTTTATGTAACTGTAATATTGTTATTCTACACCTTCAGTATACTAAGCTATTTATTGATATGTCCTTTGCTAGTCTTATCATTATTTTCCCACAGTAATTTTTTAGTAAATTAGCTGTAATAAATTTAGTTAGTGTACAGTTTATAATAATTGCATGTGTAGCGTGTATTTTAACACTAATTTAGAAATGAAAGTATTTTTATTATGTATATTTCAAAATTCTTTTGTATTACAAACAATGTTTTTTGTAATATTTTTTTAGAAAAAAAATATGAAATTTTTTAAACTCTTCCAGCAATTTATTAAAAAGGATATAATGATGTAAAACTAATTGAATTACATGTGGATACAGCATCCCTCCCCAATTCAAGTAACTTACAAGTCTGTAATTGCGTTCAATA
Source organism: Aphrophora alni (assembly GCA_963513935.1). Lineage (NCBI taxonomy): Eukaryota > Metazoa > Arthropoda > Insecta > Hemiptera > Aphrophoridae > Aphrophora > Aphrophora alni. The sequence goes on along the minus strand of OY740767.1, from coordinate 120,825,459 downwards.
ATTGAAGCATGGAAATTCTAAGCCATCTAAGTGCCGAAATTGTATTTTTGAAATTTTTGGTTCTAAATAATCTATGTACCATGGCCAATGTTTTCCTAAAGCAGCTATGTGACAGTTTTGTTATAATAGTTGAAAATGAATTTCATAGATGGTGCTCTATATATGTCCAGAATCATTGGAAATTCTAAACAATGTAAGTGCCATTCTGCCATTACTAACAGGACAACTTTACTGTCAGTTTTGCATTGTGTTGTTTATTGTCACAGTCTTTTGATATAATTTATAATTTACTTCTAACCAGATTTCTACATTAATTAAAAGAAAAAAAGAAGGAGAGTCTGTCTATGAAGATAAAAGAGGTGGTAAAACCTATTTCAAATTTACTGATAGTGATAAGGATATAGTCAAACAGCATATAAAATCCATTCCAGCAGATGTAAGTCATTATAGCAGGAAAAAATCATGAGACAAAGAATATCTTAGTGGAGATTTAATTTTGCACAGAATTTTGAAAGTTTTTTTTTTGAAAAATATCCTACTAGTAACATCACTTATAAGTTTTATCAGAAAATATTTAAAGAATGTTTCCCAAATCTACGTTTTAGAAAACCAAGAGTTGACACGTGTAAAATATGTGATCGATTAAATGTAAGGATAAAGTACAATCTATGCAAGCCAAGACGCATTTAGAACTGCATCAGCGAAAGGCAGAGGCTGCTTTCAACGCTATGAAAACTGACTGTATTGAATCTACTCAACCTGGTAGTAACAACTGCACAATCACTATAGACTTGCAAAAGGTCTTTACACTTCCACATTTAACTCACTCTGATATGTATTACTGTCGGCAGTTAGGATGTTATAATTTTGGAATACATATAAATGATACTGCCGATGGGATAATGTGTTTGTGGCACGAAGGTGAAGGTTCTAGGGGAGGAAATGAGATGGCATCTTGTTTACTGCAAGCTATTATTGATAATAACTTAAATATGACGTACAAAAAATCATTAACCATATGGAGTGATAACTGCTGTGGCCAGATTAAGAACAAAATGATGATTTACATATACATCCTATTGGTTGGTTTTGGAATTTTTGATCGTATCGACCACAAATTTCTCCAAGTAGGACATAGTTTTTCAGCTGCAGATCGTTACTTTGCAATTATTGAAAAAAGGTGGAAGGTTAGTAGGTGCCAAGTGCCGGATGATGTTGGGAAAGTTATTGTTGATGCAAGACCATCAAAACCATTTAAATTGTTGAAAATGGGAGGACAATTTTTAGATATTAATAACAGTGCATCTAAAGTAATAAATACTTCAAAAATACAAATTACCAAAGCTTCATGGCTAAGAGTGGACAAAAATGAACCAGGATGTGTTAGCTTCAAAACAAATTTCAATGAAATAACAGAATGGACAACTTGTAAGGTGTTGAACAACGGGATTAAAATTGAAGACCTTGTTCAGTGTGAATTACTGTCATTTGCTAACAACATTGAGTTACCAGCCAATAAAAAAAGGATTTACTTACAATGATAGATTACCTATGTGAAGAAAACAAACAATTTTACCTGAACCTGTGTGCCTAAATAAACTTAACTAGAAAATAATAATTTGTATTCTGTATCTTTTTTTCAAATTATAAAGCTGTGTTTAATTCTTTAAATATATTGTTTTATTTATACCCAAACCTAACCTTTACCACAGATGGCACATAGATGTTTTAGAAGGAAATAGATAAAGTGACTTAGCCTACATTATTTCCATTTTTTTTAAATGTATGATTTTTTTTTTCAAATGAAATATTTATATAGGTATACTACATTATTTTCCTTACGTTAGTTTTTCTTTTACTTAGAAAACAAATATAAAATGTTTAAATGATAAAAGATACACTTTTCCAAAAAATATGTTTTTTTGTTATTACTTAAAAACACAATTTCGGCACTTAAGATGGCTTAGAATTTCCATGCTTCAATTAGTTCCTCAGGTAAAACTAACAAACAGTCACATATAGGGCCTACTTGAGTCTCAACTTTCAACCAGTCTCAAGTTTTAAAAGAAATACAGATTTTGAAAATTTCTTGCCACATAAGCGGCAAGAAATTTTCATAAGTCTAAATGTTTCTTATAAAGGTTCAACATTTTTTTAAATAACCTTACAATTTATATTCATCTATGATTTTACTTCCATTGTTTGGGCTATTGTAAGGTATGCTTTTATATGGTAAGATTGAAATTAACTATGATTTTTCTAATACAATAAAATAAACACTTCCATTTTATGGGCTATTTAGGCCTTGATATGGTAAAATTGTATTTAAAAACCTACAATATTACAGACTGTATATTATTAGAGACCTATTTCTAAAATATATACTATTAACAGTTCCATTATTTGGGTTGTTCTGGGATGCATTGATACAATTTTAGTTTCATCAAATTTTTTAGTGAAACAGACTTATACGTTTTAAATATATTGTGTAAACTCCTTTGTACGGATTATTTTTCAACAACTAAAAAAAAATGCTTATGTTTAAAATAATTTTTTTTTTTTCAATACTACGCTGATCTCTGAGTTTATTCCAACTGTGTAAATAAGGCTAATGAATTCCTCAAGTTAATAAGGTATGTCTAATCAAACTGTTAATAATCACAATTGACTCATTTTACTATACTGGAACATATATGTTGTTTTTCAAAATATTCAATTTTTCATGATATAATCACAATTTTCACACCATATTAATCAATTTAAATGTCTTGGAAAAAGTCGCCAGGATGGATAGTTTAGGCACAAATTGGATTTTAATAATTAAGGGGCCCATGGAAGAATGGAAGTGTGGGAACATTGAATAACAACTTCTGTTAAGTCTGTGCGTAGGTATGTGTAAGTTATAATCCAAGATTGATAAACACTTATATTAATTAATTTTAACCTTATTCACTTACACATACCTACACACAGATAGAGAAAAAGTCGGTAACATTATACTGTATAGTTATTTTATAGTTTTTGTATAGTTTATAATTTTTATACAAGAAATTATAAAGAATTAATTAACTAAAAAGACACTTCAAATATTCACCAACACCTAAAATATATTTTAGAGAACAGTATATAACAATCGGCGTTAACAGCCCCATACCGATAATGATATTTTGTAGAGATGGCTACACTTGAGAAATATTGTCAAGAGCTGATTTATTTTAAAATCATTTTTATGTTTAATCCTTATGGTAGCTACCCCTAAATTTTCAGTTACCAATTTTGTTTAAAATCGATTCATATGTTTGGGGTGTAGAGCACTGTAAAGAAGACATACATAAAGCATTCCAAAAATGTAAATTCCACTTTTTTTGTAAATTCAAGGGCCCCAAACAGATAGATCAGCAATAATTTTTTTTTTTTTAACACAAACTTTCACTGTACTACTATGTATTTGTAAGAAAGTTTTTTTTGTATAGTGTTATTATTGTGGCCTATTTTATGTGTAAAAGTATTTTAGTCAGATAAAGTAGTGTTATGTGGATGCTAAATATATATGCCTACAAATTAAGTAGTATTTATTGATTAGAAATGTAACAACTGGGTAATTTAATCAGTAGTAGTTAAATATTTACTTAAAAGAAACTAACAAAACATAGATAGTACACAGCGTGTTTATGGGTTTTGCTTTATTATATGCTTTCTGTAATTATAGACTAAAATTTATTAGAATGGAAGTCATAAAGTCAAGGATGATTTTACATGTTTTATTATAATTTGTATATAGAATTTGTAAACATATTACAATGGGTAGCAATCAGGTTAACTAATATATATTGCTAACATTTGTGCTTGTGTACACAAGTGTGTTGGTGATACAACACATGAAAACATATAATAGCAGCATCAAAATGAATGGTCCTAATGTAATACCATATCATACAAATTCGATATGTTTAATATCTTAAAACTATGCTTATCACTTTGAAGTTTATAATAACCCTTGTAACATTGAAGTAAATGTGATATCAAAAAAGTGAATTATAAATTACAACAATTAAATTTGTTGTGCACTACATAAATTAATAAACGTTATTTAAAACTTATATATATATATGTAGTACAAAGAAAGTTACATAATAGCTCGAAAAATCAATGTTTAGTTTTTTGTGGATGTATCCGGTTTGAAGTCCTCCGAGTTAAATAAAAGTGGTTTTTGGAATGATGTCCTTGTGTCGTATGTGGAATGCTCTACAGCTTATATGTGTGAGCCGATTGTAATTAAATTTGGCATATGGGCATATTTTGGCCATAGCATGTACTTTTTTGAAAATTTTATTGATAACTCAAAATTTAGGGATTGCTGCCATAATAAATACACAAAATTTACAATTTTTCAAAATCTGCTCTTCATAAAATTTAGTTCAAGTGTAGAATCTATGGACCCAAAAATATATTGGTCGCTGATTCGTGAGCTATTTATTTAAAAAAAAAAATTTTATGTAAATGAGTTATATTATATAAACCTTATTCTTTTCAAATTGACTCAACTAATATCGTTCAAATTTTAGTGAAATGTGAAGATATGATCCAAACCAATATGAACAAAGCCTCCACATAATATTTAGCCACCCGAGATTTCAGCAAGTTTTGTATTGAGGTTTTCAACTCCTCAGTTTCCTAGAATTCTTCAAATGCAAGCCTTTTCCTAAGGTGAACTAGAATGATGCCACTGCATGGATTGTTATTTCGACTCAGCATTGACGTATGAAAATTGTCAGTGCAAATACTAGGCCTTTCCACTCCTTTCTTTCATAATGAACATTTGAGTGGCCTTCCCTAAACTCACAACACCATTATTTCAAATTTCCTTCACTAATTGCAGTTGACCCAAATGTTTCACACAATTGACATAAATTCAGCAGCATTATATACCCTCTTGCGTTTAGAAATTTAATCACTGATTGGATTTCACAACTGGCAGGATTCTTTATTTTCTTTATACCACTATCAATGCAAAGACAATCAACAATGGACTGGCAACATTATGGTGGTTACATATCCAACAGACCAGCAACATGGGTGGACTATTGGGTGATATTTATGACTGATGAGCCCTTACTTTTGAAATGTGTCTCTAAGTTACAAGACATTAAAGACTGATCATGCAAATATTTAAACTGAAATGGTGGTTTTAATTAAATTGTGTATTAATTTTTTTGGCATACAATATGTTTTAAAAGTCTAAATAAAATAGAGTTTAAATTTTGTTTAAAGATTGTGAGACTGTATTTTTTTTTATAAGAATGTAGACAACCATATATATGTTTCGACCATATTTTGAAAAATTTTGATTGAGCAACTAGCTCAAATCAGGAAAGGGTACATTGTCAACTCATTTTTAAAGTACGATATATTATTGAAGAAAAAATTATTTATAAAAACTAATTTTCATATGTTGTTAACAACAAAGTTTAAACTAAAAAAAAAAAATATAATAAAATCTTATATTACAATGTAATCTTAGATTGTAAGCTCCAAACTGAAATATTTGTTTTTTATATAAAGTTTGTTTTATTTATTAAATTTAAATACAGTGTTATTCAACTCCCTTTTCATTAGAAAATTTTTAATGAACTTTTCTCAACTAAAAGTGACTAGTCTTTGGAACATTAAAAAGTGGATGTTTCAAAATTTAAATTGAAGATTCAATTACATTTTTGTTTTAACTAGTAAGGATTTATAAAACATACTCCAATTTGTTGACTTAATTATCATCAAAAGTGTAGAAAATTTTGGTAAAACATAATTATATATGTTAATTGAACTAATCTTAATTTAATTTTAATTTCAGATGATTCGTTGTATCCAAAGATTGTGTATAATTCCTGTAACTGTTCAACATCTTCAAGATACTGGGATTGGCAGGTCTGTTAATTCATTACGCAAGTATGGTGGTGAAGCTGCAGATGCTGCCAAAGCTTTGGTTGCTAAGTGGAAAGCAATGGTAGCAGCTGAAGAATCAAGTGACGTTGAAGGTGGCCAGGATGAACCATCTCCAGAAAAAACCAAAGACACTATGAGTTCCCCAGATTTAAATCAAAGGTCAATGATAGACAATGAGAATAAAGTTATTCCCAGCTATCAGTCTGATTCAGATCATAGATCATTAATTGAAAATATATCAAGTACCAGCCAAAAATCAAACAGTATTCACAAGTCTAATTCAGACACTAGAAAGTCATCACATCAAAGTAGTTCAGAATATCAAACAAATTCTAGGCACGGATCAAATAGTGGCTATAAGTCTAGTTCAGATGAAAAATGTAATTTGGAAAACAGAGAAAATCATTCTGACAAACAATCTAGTTCTAAACATAGAGAAAGCAACGTACATAGATCAAGTTCCGATAGTAAATCAAATTCCGGAACTCTTGAACGTAGAAATAGTTCAGGACATAAATCAAAGCCAGAAGGAAACTCAAGCTCATCGCACAGAACAAGTTCTAGTAATCACAAATCCAAATCTGATTCAAAAAGTCTAAATAGAGACAATGAGAAGAAAAGTGATGTTATAAAAAATAAAGAACGTGAACACAAAACCAAAAAAAGTTATGATTCTAACTCTAAAGAAAGAGACTACAGGCATTCAAAAGATAAATCTAAGTCAACCAACTCATCATCTAGGGACAGAAAAAGACCAATACAGGACATGAGTGATGATGAATCATCTAGTTCAGCAAGAAGAAAACGAAAAAAATCTACTGATGATGAATTGGTTCATAGAAGATCTAATTCAAAGAAAAAAGTTGAAATTAAGGAAGAATCTTGTGATGATAATAGTGATGAAAGTGATTCTGATGTGAATGATAATGAAACTAATCAAAGTTCTGGAAGTGAAGAGGATGGAAGTAGACACTCATCAGAAAATTCAGCTAGCAATGATGAATCTAATGATAATAGTGATCAATCTAGTGAACATTCAAATGATGAATCAAATAGTAGTATCGGTAATAAACATATAAATGGCCATTCCAGTCAAACTAGTGATTCTGAAAGGGACACTGAATCTTCATCCAGCAACATATCTGACCAAAGGTACAAACATAAAAAATCTTCGCGACATCATCATGAAAAATCTAGATCTCATGATAATCGGAAAAGTCACAGCAATCACAAAAGTTCTCATAGAGATAAGTATAAAAATGATAAAAGAAAAACAGAAGATAACAACAAATCTAGTCACTGTAAAGAATTTCCAGTGAAAATTAAACAAGAAAAAATGGATGAACCTGTAATAAAAAAGGAAAAAGATAACAAAATAGAAAATAAGAATAATAGAAAATCTAAAGAAGTAAAATCGAATAGTCATAAATCTTCAAAATCATCATCATCTGAAAGTAAAAATACTATCAAAGAAAGTACAGTGAAAGCTATTAAAATTGAAAAAGCTCCAGATGGTAGCATTGATTGTGGATCAGGTAATTAGTTTATATTCATTGTAAATAATGAAAAATAGTAAATTCTTTTAAATGTATTTAATGATTTCCTCCAAAATAAATTTTCTTAGAAGAAATCAATTTTAATTTCAAATTGATGTTAAATTACAACCAATATTCATTGGACTAATTTTATTTTTATTAAACTAAATTATATGTGGTATATGGTATTCATTACTCTTTCTTTTTCTATTACATTACAACCGTTTAGTCAAAAATTTATATAAATAATTAGACATAGTGGTTATTTCAAGTTGTATATCATTTTGTTCACAACTTACTGAGGAATATTTCAGCATCATTGTATTAAATATTTTGTAATTATTACAAATTCCAGAGAGGGGGAACCAAAAATGTAAAAAACAAAGCAATTATTCCAAGTTTCACACATTAGAGCAGAAATTATTCACATAAAAAATGAAACTGTTATATAGGCTACACAATAAGCATTTGTGCATTATGAATTAAAAAATACACAGTTTATAAAAATTATAAAATATTCCAGAAGAGAAGACTTAGTGAAAAAGTTTCATCATCCAACGTGTTATAGTTAGGCATATCTATGTCAACATCTCATAGTTCCCTGTTGTCTCAACTATTATTCTAGTAATTCTTGAAGATTACTTGAATTCAAATTAGACATCACTAATTATAATTAAGTAAATTAATTGTACCAAAACACTTTAAATGCAAAAGAAATAAACAAATATGGCACTACAGTATAATAGATTCAAAATCAACTTACATGCAGCTGTGTATCATATCAGCTAAACTTGTGCAACGATAGTAGAACATTTCTCTATTAAATAAAGTTATCCTGTAACCAATGATGTTAACTAATATTAAAATATTTATTCTTCCCCTATTGATTGATGCTAAAATTGTTGCAATATAATGAATACTTTTCTTACAACAGTGGTTCAAAGAAACCATTATACAAAATATGATTTTCATTGTTTAGCGTAGTAAACTATACTTATAAAAAACGATAATCTTATTTTGGCCATTGCAGGGTTAATTCCTTCCATCCATATCTGTAGGCTATGATTAAATAACTCCTCAACTGAACTTGACTACCCCATTTTTCGACACTGATTTGATTTTTGAAATAATTAATTATCTGAAGGATAAAATTTTATATTTTCATTTTAAAACAATTTGTTGCTGTTTTAAAAATTTAAAATATAATAATTTCTTTTCTAATAGAGTAGCCTACTTAGCAAAAAATTAAAATTAAACCAATAACAAAAAAAAATGTCAATAACTTTTCATTATCACTGTCACCTTACATCCAGTAGTAGAAAAATAAAACCATTGTTGCATGAAAAGTAATATAAATCCCAGCCCCAATATATTTTTAGTGTAATATCTTTTTTAGCTCTTTTTCTGGGACTGGAAACTAGGAACTCAAGTCAAATATCTTAAATAAGAAAGAGGTGGTGTGATAATATTTTTAAGATTTTGATAAGCAGAAAAATAGTGTTAAAAAGGAAACTTAATTTTGTTGAGCCAAACAAAATGGTGACCATTCAAAGTTTAAAACAGAGTTCTTCAAATATTTTTTCTATATATGGTGCGGAGCCGCTCCTTTAGGAATATTTTACACAGTTTGAACTTCAATCATAAACTTCAACTTAAGGGTGTCTTAAGAAATGGTACTCTTAAAAATTCATAGCCTATATTATCTATTCTATTCATGAGCATTCACTATGTAAAAAAAAAAAAAAAAAAAAAAAAAAAAAAAAAAAAAATCAATATTGGATTAAATAACCCCATTGTTTAAAAATCAACATTGTCATGGTTCAGATCCTAATTATTTACCTAGAGCTCTTTTTTTATATATTCTTAATTTTTATCATACAAATTTTCTCGTAATGAAATAAAACCTGAAGTATTACAATTAATTAAATTTTATTAATACATGACTTATTTCAGCTAATTTTATAAAAAATAAATATACTCTAATTGTGTGGCATTTTTTTCTTCTTTTTTTTCTAATTTGTTTATCCCTATTTATTGGATATGTTTTATATATATATATATATATATATATATATATATATATATATATATATATATATGCAAACATCTTAAAATAAATTTTATATTTCTTGGTGATATACTTTAATATTAAAATTTTTTTGAAGATCATAATCAATCTCAGAAGTTTCTGAGTTTAGATGAGACTCATCATTTAGAAATATCTATTTCACTGTCATGGCTATGCCTATTTGACTTACACTACACTTGAGTCCCGCTAGTTCGAACACGGGTAATCCGAACGTCCACTTAATCCGAACAGGTTCTTGATTTTTTTTTTTGTAAATACTGTGTATTAGACGTATAGATTATACCATATCCATAATGCTTCCTGTACCATATGCATAATATAATGCATATGCGTAACGTGTTGAGGGTCAAAATTATGTATCACACAAATACTTTACAATTTAAAATATTTGACATAACTTCACTAAGGAAGGGGGAAAAAAGTTATTACACCAAAAAGTAGTCACACCTAAGCAAATATTGTAGTGTTCATTCTAATTCTACTGTACTGTATTTTATAATATTTTAAAGAAATTATGTTTATTTGGATAAAATTATTATTAGTTTCAAAATTTTTAGTGTACCTACTACCTTACTTACTGGGGATGCTGGCATGTTCATTGAAACAAACTTGGGTCTCTGATTTTAGTACACATTATATTTTAACACTTTTGTAATATTCATTTGTTTTCAAATTTAGGTGCAAGTTTCGCAGATGCTTTACTTGGAATGTCCGGGGGTGTAAAGAAATTACCAAAGAAAAAGGTTACATCAACTTCCTCTTCAACTAAATCCAGTTCATCTAATATCACTCATGATATGTTGTCTAAATCTAAGCTTTTGAGTTCAAATACTTCAAATGAGGTAAACATAATGAACAATTTTAGATTTTATTCAGTTTTATTTTTATTTTATGTTTTATGATTTTATTATTGTTATTTATTTTTACCATCTTAACTAAAAATAGCAGTAAAAAGAGGAAAAAACAACATTGAGATAATGTGACAATATCTGTTTCGTTGTTCATGACTCCAAAAAAGTTTCTTTTACATCTGAAAACAATATATAGTTAAAATTAGTTGTAAACAACAATTTAAAATTAGTTGTCATTTAACATTTCAACTAACCACCTTCAGTGTGTATTGTAAAAATATTTTATCTTAATTAACAAGGAAAAGTAAATTGAAATAATAAATAATTTTTTTTTTATTATTTTTTTTTTTTTACAAAATGCCATGAACAATAATATGTATACTGTTTGTCAAAATTCTTGTTTTTACATTCACACATGTATAGTATAAAGAAAGTTATATGTTGGGTCAAAAAAAAGATGTAGTTTTTGTGGATATATTCGTTTAAAGGACCTCTGAATCCAAAAAAGTGTTTCTTTGTCTGTTTGTCATCAATGCAGTGCTCTACAGCCTAAACGCATGGATGGGCTGTAATAAATTTTTATGTAACCATATTTTGGCCATATCTTGGGATTTTTATATTTGAGTTATAACTTTGAAATTATGAATTTAGGGGTAGCTGCAGTGAGAAAAGACACAAATTAACAATTTTCTTAAAACAGCTAAGGATTTTGATAATTTTTTGTTCAAGTGTTGTCTCTAAGGACCCAGAAAAAATGTATTGAACTTCATCTCTCCAAATATGCCGGTTCATGAGTTATCAATAAAAAATCAGCTATGGGACTATAAAAGACATGGTTAGTTTTCACTTTTTGATTGAAATAATGAAATTTTTGCTGACAAACAGTTTCGGTTTTTTAAATTTAGTATTGGGGATGGATGAATCCTCCCCAATGTTTGTGCAGTTTTTTGTACTATTTATTTTTATAGTCACATTGGTGCATTGCTTGCTATACTACTGTGTATTAATCCTGGAACATTGTGCCTTTATTGGCAATAGCGGTATGAAATATAGTCTCACTTTCCATTCAACCTTTCACCTACTAAAAAGTGTCTAATCGCAATAAATTTGGTATCAATAGAAAGCTAAAGATTTGAACTTGCATTTTTATCTAACCAAAAGCCTAAAATACATAATATGTCATACGATTTAATTGGCAACTTGATTAGCGCTGATGTTTTATCATTTTGTCTCAAACACACATCACTTTCGTTTATTTTTCACAAAACCATATTTTTGTTTACTATACTAAACCTTGGGACCGTTTTATAGATAAATTCTTCCTTTTTGGATCTGTGTTTTTAAAACCTTGTAGCATTTATTCTTTTAATGGTCATGCCATTTTTAAAGGTTTTAATGAATCATGCCACCATCTTAGAAAGTCGATTATCTAAAAATTGGCTCAAGCGATTTATAACAAATTTTAACAAAATATGAACATTTATGATGTTATACAATATACCAAACTGCACGTTAAATTATGATCTGGAGTAAATTGAAAGAAACTAAAATAAGCTTGATCTCATTTGAGGTTATTTTTGTTTTATTCAATTTATCCACTTGCCATAATTTTCTTTTACATGGTCCTTGGCACATTGGTTGGGATCACAAACTTTCAAATTTCACTAAATTTGATCTTTATCACCTGGGGAGATTTTAAAATATTATACATTTATATTCGCATCCTTAGTTTATTTTCAGTTTTTAACTGATAATTTCCAAACTGAAATTTTTGTAAATGGTGGCGAATACTTTTTAATTACTTAGGCTTTGCTTTAGTATACAGAAGAGTTAGAAAGTTAATGCAATGTTTGTGCAACTTTATTATAGGTTGAAAATGTAATTAATTAACTATATATTATATATACAAGTTAGAATTTAACTGGACACATAGCTTATTATGTTTAGATTTTCCATGAAAAAGAGACATAGGCTTACCTTGGAAAATGGTCCTTAGTATTGCCTAGGTAAGCCTGTGTCTCCTATCTATATACAAAAGCTAAACAATAACTATATATACATTTCTTTAATAATATTTGTTGTATGTTCTAAGGTATATATTTGTAACTAAGGTTCACTTGACTTATTTAAATATTAAAATCATCAGTATTGCAATAAATTTATTATTTGATTTAATAATGCATTATTTGAATTTATTTCAGCCATTGCTTCTAAAGAAAAATATAAAATTAGAACCTTTGGAAGTAGACTTGGCTGCAACACTGCCTGAAATCACACCTAATTATCGACCACTCCCCCATTACTCACCACCTAGCAGCCCTGTTCTAAAGCGTTCCAAACTCATGTCTCAAGAAGAAGCACTTTCCTCTATAATGTCAACAAAGAACCAAAGGTATATTTTATTCATTCAAAGTATATATTAAGTTTTTAATTGTAAATTAATTTAAATATATTTATACTAGCATCATTATTTGTACTAATTGCTCCACCTAACTTCATTTTTAAAACTTCCTGCCATATGATTTTGAAAACCTTATTCTTCATTTTAAAAATAATTTTTTTTTTCAAATTGTGTTGATAAAAAGTTTCAAAATAAACAGATAAATGACTATGGATGAACAGTAAGACCTCATTTTATAAACATTAGAATGGAGGGTAGTGACTGTACTGTACATTTGGATTGAGTCAGCTGAGCTGCTATCCTCATTGTGTACATATTATTACATGTGGCTTTTATCTCAATTTTACTGTAGAATTTATTCCTATATTTGAGTTTTACTACTGGTTATATTGGAGTTTTACTGCTAGTTATATTGTTATTATAACTAAAGATGCTTTTTAGTTATGAGCAGAAAATGTGGAGATCGTTAAAATTATAGTCTGGAGAAAAGAGAATGACAATCACGTTAGACCACAAATGGGATATTAAGAGTTTCAGAAATGATGTGAATATTTCTTGGATATGTGAATTGCTTCAATTATAAAACATAAAATTATATTCTAAATATTAAAATCTGTACCTCTAAGCAATTATCACCAAGAGATGGGGTACCATTTTGCAAGAAGTGAAACAATGTTGACCTTGTTTATGGAACTTGACTACCATAGTATGAGCAAAATTCTATTACCTGCTTCAAAGAGATACCGAACAAGAAAAGGAGATATACTTCACACACTTCAAAGAAGTTAATGAGCAATGTTGTACATAAGGATAAATATTTGCAAAATATTAAGTATTATTTTTAATACAGTAATCTCTATTAACCCCCCCCCCCAACCTAGTTTGTCAAGCAGCGCTCACATGATTTTACCCTCTGTATTTGTGGACTACCAAGCTCTGCTCGCATCCTCTGTCAGCTAATGATCTCTACCAGCTATATTTGGGACTATTTAAAAAAAAACTAAAATACACGAACGTGTAGAAAAGTTATTTTTATCATTACTAACAGTTTGCCCGAACCCAGTGCATTTTATTAGGTTTGAAATCAAATCTGAAAGTGTTTCTTTGCTAATCAGTTGTCCAACCACAGCTATAAGTTGCTATTGTGCTAAATACGAAGAAGTTCTGTCTTTTACACAGTGTTTTTATAGTATTTTTCTAATGTTTTTCATAGTATTATTAACTTTTAATATGTTACTCACCGCCAGCAATCCTTTTTTTGAAGTTTTTCTTTCAGTACATATATATTACCACTACACGTGTTTCGGACTTTTTACGTCCATCGTCGGGTGGTCAAAACACAATTAAAAACATATAACACAACAAAAACACATAACACAAATAACACACGTGCACAAATGAAGTCCAACATGTCTCTGGGCTGACGCTGTATAATGTATAATGTAATATATATGTACTGAAAGAAAAACTTCAAAAAAAGGATTGCTGGCGGTGAGTAACATATTAAAAGTTATTTATAAGCATATCCGGTGATCTAGATTTCCAATTATAATAGTATTATTGTTGTGTTTTAGAAAGATAAAAGTGAATTGTCTTTAAAGTATGTGTAAAGGTGGTATTGTCATTTTGTTGATATGTTTTTATAGTTGTTGAAAGAATAATGAGTGTGTGTTTATTGGTTAATATTTTTATAGATTGGTTCTCTGATTATTTTTGTTTTTATTTCTTATAATTGTATTTTAGTAAGTTAAAAGTGTTTTTAGTAGTGGAATCTTATAATGACTCATGTTATAAATGAAATAGAAATATTTCAATGAATAGTGTTAAGCCCTTACTCCAAAACGTACCATAGCAGGCATTATTTCCTTACTAAAATTCACCACATTGAGGGGTTAAAGGAAGACTTCAACATCCAGATAGGAAAAGAGAAGAAATTCAGAAAGATTGTAAGAAATTACATGGCTCAAAAGACAAACTAAAAAGAAAATATATGGATGTATGCTGCAAAATTCATAGCAACAACCAAACCAAAAGAAATAATGAATATTAAAGTACAGAGAGGAACCAACTTCAACTGCATGTGAAGAAAAGAAACTAGATGTTTGGGATACTTATAAATAGGACAAAATGGCCTTATATATTGAAAAAGTGATAAAATAGACGATCCTCCTAACTAAAAAGAAGAAACATCCATAATGGAATAATTGATACAAGTATGATTTAAAGAGATGTTCCGAAACAGAGAATTCCACCAAAAAACTTTGTAAAGTTAAAGTTACGACATCAGAGATTCAGAGAAAGTAAAAGAAAGTTAAAACAAGAACAGTTTGAAAAAAATGAAAGAAAACTTCCAAAAGAATAATATTAGAGACTTCTATCGGATATTTTAAATTCAAACTCAAAGAATACTCACAAGGATAACTGTGTATTTAACTAAGTATTTCAAAGAACTGTAAACCATCACAGAACAAAAATCTTTCAAAGGTCGCAAAACAAAATACCTATTAATGTCACTGGTAAAGGAGAAAATAAAAGCCATCATAAGAATTCTTAAAGATAATAAAGTATCTCCCGAAGATTCAGTAATTGCAGCGCTTCTAAAATATGCAGGATTTTAAATATTGAAACAACTCTAGCAGCTTCTTTTAGCAAATAGGTCATACAGAAAGAATTCCAGACAAATGGAGAGACGTGATCATCGATTCCCTACATAATAAGGGAAATAAACAGATATCAATAAGTGCAGATGTATATCACTCTTGGTCGCATATAAATTCTCCCAAAGTGATCCAGAACAGGATAGAACCAAGATTCAGAAAAGGGCGATCATGCACAGAGCATATCTTCACCGTAAAAACCCCTAATAATATCCAAAACATTAGCTGTGGACAAAGAAGTAGAAGTGGACTTCTAAAAAAAAGGACTATGATTTGATGGATTAGGATACACTGATGAAAGTACCGGAAGAATTCGGAATAGTAGTTATGGCAACATCACTAATACATTAGACATTTATGAGCAATCACAAATAAGTTCCTAGAACTTCATAAATAATCAGAACTTTTATAACTAAAAACAGTAAGACAAGGAAACTGACTCTCCCCGATTTATTCAACTACTTACTAAAAAAAGTAATAAATACTGAAGTGGTAGAAAAAATGAATGGGATCGAAATAGGTTTCGAAAAGTCAAGACTTAAGATTTAAATGCCTCACATATTTAGGAGTGTGCAGGCCCGAATATTCTAATTCGAGCCGAGCTTGAGCTTCTTACGATCTCAAGCCTTTTTACGAGATCTAGCTTTTATTAAGCTCAAGCTGTTATTGAGCTCTAGTTTTTTAAGATTTCACTAAATTTTAAATTTGAAATATCACAGGAAATGGACACTCTTGATCAAACAAAATGAATACAAACTTCCTTTGGTATGAAATTATTAACCCTTTTCATTAACTTATTTTATTACAGACAAATTATTATGGATTTGTGGATAGTGATGTTTTAGTTCAGATCAAGTAAAATAATAATAAAGCCCAAGAAAAGATAAACTCAAGTTTCATAAATAATAGTAATAAAATTCATAAATATGTGATATTACTGATTGGAAATTTTACTAAATTGTTTTATACAAATATTTTATTATAGAAAGAAAGAAAAATCATTGATTTAGACAACAAGGTGTTATCGCAATGATTAAAAAAGCCTAGTAGAATGAGGTGGGAGAACTAGTTGGCCTTTAATGGGTGATTGTATTCAATTGTTATTATTAGGTCTATACTAAAATATAATTTAACTCCTGCTATGTGATTAGACAGTACGAAATAGGCAATGCATATGAGTACAAAATTTCAGATTTATCTGTTTATAATCAGTTTTTAATTTTTTTTTTTTTTTTAATTAACAATATAAGTATTCAATTAATAAAAAATAGTTCTCAGATACAATTAAACAAAACATATTAGATAATTATTATCCTTACTGACTTTATGGATGATTATATGGTGAAAGTATGTAATGAATGATTTATGTTTTAATTAGTTCTTTATCTTTGCTATATACAATATTGTGAGTTCATTAAAAGTTCATAAGAAGATCTAATTTAGAGGATGTATAATAATTAAGCTTCCAAAGTTTCTGATGATAAATTTATTATTAAGTAGTTCACTCATCAATTGGTTTCTTCTATTTTATAATTATCATTTACTGAAGTTTGCTCTTTTTATCTTGGGTTCTTTTTTTTTAATTAATGTAATAATAATCTTGAAATATATTAAGCACAAATTTTATGAAACTCCTTTGGTGTCCTCAGTCAAAGTGAGGTTTGATTGTTTGATTGTCTTCATTGTTGTGGTTCCTCTGCCTTCTTAAATCTTCCTACTATTTTCTCCATCTTCTTTTAACTTAAGAGTATCAACATATATAAATGTAATTTAGCGATGCTACGTCCAACTATGAAGCCATGTTTAACATTGTACTGAATGATGCCATACTATGTTAAAAAACATTAGCAAACAAATACATTCAGTAAGTGCATACAGAGAGTGGGCTTGCTGATGTTTTTGGATTGGCTCATAGACAGGGCCAAGTTTGTTGGAAGAAGCGATAGAGCAATGGCAGCCCCATTCCTATCACAGGCATTCAAGTCATAGCACCACAGTAGGCTTACAGATATCTTTTGACAAATCAGAGTATATGAACATAGACATTAAACACCTGATCAGAATAATGAAGACCAAATTTGGGTATATAAAAAGGGTCCAGAAATATATAATACCTTTCGTAGGTTAAATTCTAACCCAAACATTAGGGAGAAACTAGCAGTTTATGATAGAAGCAGAAAAATAGAGATGACTTTTTAGACTGTCAAAATCCACCCATACAAGTCCAAATCCTTATATCAGGCTAAATTTAGGCACTATAATATGGTAGTCAGATCAGAATATCTGACTAAAACTTTTTTGCAGATGAAATGTTCCAATTCTTAATATTAATTTGGGAAATGGATTTGGAGTCTGCATCGGTATTACCTTTGCTATTAAATAGATAGCCATATCAGCAGTCGAAACGCTGAATTCTTTCCTACATGATTGACATAAGGAAGAGAATTGTTTCATTGCAGTATACACAACATTTAAAAGAAGTCAGAGGATGATATATTGTAGGGCAATAGCCGACCTTAAATACTGGTTGGTTATCTGTACTAAGTATTTGACTAAATAGAAACGATTTTTAGGCGATTCTTTTGAAATATAAGTATAATTTAAAAAACAATTGTTATGATACCTAATTTTTCTAGCAATAATATTGCGGAATCATATGTCGCAATCCGCATAAAAACTTCATCCATTTTCAAACAAGAAGTGTTAAAAAAAAATTTTTTTAAAGTTAAAATAAAAAAGGATTTTTTTGCTTAGTCACTTATTACACACTTGATACTTAATTGTTCGGTAGTAATTTCTTTTCTTCGTTATTTCTTTTTTATACAATTAAATTTCCCTGCGTCTTATTTTTTCTTCACTAAAATAATTTAAAAAGCCATGAAAATGTTTGTTTTTGAGAATTTGTGAACAAAGATCTTTTTTGAAATATCATCTTTGCGGCTCGAAGTAGCTTTTTAAACGTTAAATATGTCTCAACTTTCGAATTCTTCAGTATATTATGATTATCATCACAAAAAATGCATGTTAAACAAACTTTTTGAATATTTTTGCTTTATTGGAACTGCAGAAATAGACATTTTAAGAACTAAACAGTTTTAAATTATATATAACAATGCTTCACTAGTAAGTGAACACTTTTGCTTTTGGGCTTCACTGAGTATAAGCGATCCTGTTAAAACTTGCACCGATATGCGAGCCGATATGTTTTTTATCCTTGCTCAATTGTTATTCTACAACTAATCATATGTTAATGGCACGAATTTGAAATGTATAAATAAATTTCAAAAATACTTATTATATATTTTGTTAACCCTACAAGAGGTAAATCGCTCAAGTTGCTCGGCTTTAGCAATTATGTGACAAGAAATCACTTTTTTTGCAATTCAACATTTACCCTAGTACAATCATCCTACAGCAATAATTTGTATACTGTTTTAAAGCTAATTTTTTATAGATTATTTCCATACAACCAAATGTTCATAAAATGTTAACAATTATATTTCATAAATTGCTAAAGTTTGTGTATTACTCGCAAAGAGAACACGTAAAGTTACACGTCAAACTGAATTTGCTCAGAATATCCCAAAAGACCTAAAAAACTTTTTCCGAGCGAAAAAAAAATTTGCGAATTTGTTAAAAAAATTGTTTAAACAATTTTTGACCACTGGTAACGCCTGGTAACATGCAGATATGTTTTAAGGGTCCTTTTTTTAGTAATATTGTGAAAAAATCTATTGAGAAACATGTTTCTAGCGGCAGCGATGATACAGCCTGGACTAAATGGTTGTCATTATATTTTTCAACAAACTTGTTGCTATGGTAATAGTTTAAAATCTGGTATTTAATAAATCTCCTTTATTATCATATTAGAATCAGAAATAGTTTAACCGTGATCATGTCAAATTGCAACTTACTTTTGAAAGATTCTGTACAGTTAAGGGAAAAGATTGACGCAATTTCATACTGCTATAATGTTTGTAATAGTCAACCAATCATAATTTATTTTTGTTTATAAAATTTTCAGAAAGAGTAAAGATTTTGTTTGGTGTATGACTGTATGACTGTGCTTGGGCTATGATCTTGTCATACACAGTAGTAATAGTGCCGTCCATCAACCAGCCAATTGGTATCAAGATGGCAACGATACAACAAAATGTGCAGTGCATGTGTGGTATGCGGAGTATATAACTGTTATCTGTTATAACTGTTCAATGTACTTTCCAGAGAACGTATGGAACACAACCTCCTGTTGTGAAATATATCACACGTTTGTGTTAAACAGTTTAAAGAATCTGGTAGTTTGCACAGACTCAAATGTTTGGGATGGTCTTGACCCTCCTAAGAGACTGTTAAATGCTAAAATAATTGTGTACAGATTATGAAAAAGTTTATTGCATGTCGAAATATAAAACTCAAAATGTCTTTAACAGTTTACAGTTAGGTATAAACAAGTTCAACTCATAAATTAAATACTGAATTCAACCGAAAACTGCTGAATGAACTGCCATAAGTGGATTAGAGAATCACCGAAAATGAATATATACTGTGGATTAATGACAATGTGTGATCATGTAATTATGCTTTTCATGCTTTTGAACAAACAATTTTTAAAAAAAAATTTAACATGCTGGAGCTGTAAGTTTTCTCCTGAATTGAAAACCGTTAAAAAAAAACAGTGCCCATTTCTCTAATGTTTCAACAAGACAGAATGTCACTGCATACAGTCTTCATCTCTGCCGCTAACTCAATGATGTATTGAAAGCACCAATCTATAGTCTTGTTCTCACTAAAAAGTCTTGACCTAATGCTAATGGACTTCTTTCAATGAGGGTATGTAAAAACCTTGTGTATCCTTAGAAATTTGTGATTGAACCACTTACGAAAAAGAAATATTACAGCTGTGGATACCATTATGCCTGAGACGATCCAGCATACATGGATTGAAAAGGATTATAACTCGACATTTGTATCACCACAACAAATGGGACTCCGTGAACTTATTAAGGAATATCAAAATTACACCTTTTTGTAAAACTAAACTATCGACTTGGCCACAATGTTTTGTTGACTACAACAGTTTAAAATCAGGTCCATATTTGTATGTCCTTGTATAATTATTTTATATAATTTTTATCAAACTCGTCATTGGTGCAGATCGGCACATTGGACACATCATCAGAGTTTTTAGTAGACTGGCTGTTTCTGTTGCAGAAAGTATTACAGTATTTTAATTTTGTTTTAGGTAGAATCTTAGAACCTCTTCTGCATTTGACTTGCTTAATGTTATCAAAATTACAACTTTCTGTAAAACAAAACTATCGACTTAGCCACGATGTTTTTTGACTACAACAGTTTAAAATCAGGTCTATATTTGTATGTCCTTGTATAATCAGTTTTATTATTATGCATTTTTCTGTCATTTGCCATCATTTGTGTGTTAAAAATCAAAACACGGCGTTTCGGAAATAAGAATCAATTCCCGTTATCAAGTGACTAAAAACTAAAGAAACATGAAACTAGAAACTAAGCCTATGTAAGAAGTAAAATTAAATATGAATACCACCAACCTTAATATCTAAGCATGCATCCCAGAGCTAAAACTGAGAAGTCAATAAAACACACAATCACGGTAACACACAACTAACGTCAAATTCTTATTGATTTTTTAACACACAAATGTCCGAAAAATGCATAATAATAAAATTGAACTTCCATCATTAACAAATAATTTCAAACAGAGAATAATCAGTTTATATCTTTTTTATCAAACTCGTCATTGGTGCAGATTAGCACATTGGACATATCATCAGGGTTTTTAGTAGACTGGCTGTTTCTATTGCAGAAAATATTACAGTATTTTAATTTTTTTTTAGGTAAAATCTTAGAACCTCTTCTGCATTTGACTTGCTTTTTGGAATATGTCCTAAATAATCAATTTCATTTCAGTGATAACAATTTAAAATAAAATGTCATGTTCTTGAATTTTTCGTCAGTTCACTATTAAATCGCATCTTTATACATTTTCCAAATTTTCATATTATTTCTTTTAAAACATGTTTATTAATTTCATATTACTGTCTGTATATTATTATATGAGATCTAAGATGATGTTGTGTTCTTGTTGTATTGTATGCATGCCTAAATTAGATTTATGAGGTTGTTCGGCAAGTAAGTTCTGTTTTGTTTGTTTTTTTTTGTAAAAAAAAAAAAAAAAAAAAAAAAAAAAAAGGAAAAAGAAGACCAATTGATATCTGAGATGTTATGTTCTTGTTTTATTGTATGCATGGCTAAATTAAATTTATGAGGGCTGTTCAGAAAGTAAGTTCTGTTTTTTTTTATATAAAAATAGACACTAATGCAATTAGAGATTTTTAATTAAACACTTACCTATTTTTCCACATTATGTAATTTCTTACTACTTGTCATATATGGGTGTACACTATAACATCCATCACCTGTGAGACGTTGATACTGTCCATCAACTCCTCATAATTTTCAAACCACTGTGGACTTAGCCATTTTTTCATGTTAGGAAAAAGGTGATAATCACTAGACCAAAATCAGAGCTGTACGGAAGATGTTCAAACATATGGACGAGCATTGTTATACAAAACAAAATACCAGAATTCAACATGCCACACTGTTTGTCTGAATGGTTCTTCTTAGCTTCCTTAAAGTTTCACAGTAAACTGCAGAGTTTATTGTAGAGTCTCGTTCCATAAAATCCAACAGGAGTCCCACTTTTCTAACCCAAAAGACATTTGCCATGAATAGTCTAGCATAAAATTGTTGCTGGCAATTTAAAGGTTTTCGCAATGAGCTAGTGTAGCCCAACTCCATTAACTGAATGTTTTGTCTCCACATTGACATATGACATCCAAGTTTCATCACCTGTCGCAATAAAAGTGAAGAAATCAACACCTCCTATATCATAACGCAGAACCTATTAAGTACAAAAATTGTGGTAGCCTAGCTTGTCTTTTACCACTTCATACAAAACTATTCATAATACCTCAGAAAAAAAGGTTAGATAATTCTGTAATTTTGAGATGCCAGTTTTCTTGTATTCACTCATTCATCTTTTCAACAAGTTCATCAGTTACAACAGATAGTCTATTTCTTTCTTCATTATGGAAATTAATCCATCCATCCCGGAACAAATGGCACCATTTTCTAACAGCGCTATCACTAATAAAAGTTCTTTACATACATACACTGCACAAAGTTCACGATGAATGTCTAATGCTGTACAGTTCTTTGCCTACAGAAAATTAATAATAGCACATACTTCGCAATCATTGGAATTTTCAATGTTAGCACTAGACATTTATCGTCAACTTTGCGCAGTGTATGGAAAGAACATTGGTGCAAGAACAGACCTGCCGACTACCACTGCCTAACTTGTGTTAAGCCAGGCTACACAGCTGTAGAAAAGTTACACCTCTATCCCCACTCCTCCACCCACACGTCAGACATAAGGAGAATTTATTTTCCAAACATCAAATGTGTGTATACAAATATTGAGCTTGACTTATGAGATAATTTATGTAGAACAAAAAATCGAACACAAGATCTCACAAAAACTATGTTTATTCAATCAAACGTGTTTCAATGACAAAGTTGCCATTCTCAGTGATACACTTTGTCATTGAAACAGTTATAGTTAGGTTTTTTGTAGCTCATGTATCACTGAGGATGGCGACTTTATCGTTGAAACATGTTTGAATGAATAAACATAGTTTTTGTGCGATCTTGTGTTCTAGTTTTTGTTCTACACAACAAATGTGTGTTTTAAATTTGTATGTGTGCTTTTTAATGTTCACTATACCGGTCTATTCATTTTTTTTTGTCTGGCCAATGTAAGCATTTGTTTTAGTCATTATATTTTACATTATACATTTTTAATTAATGGTATGAGTTGTGATAGTTGATAATGTTTATTCTGTTTAGAAAAATGTTGTCTATCTGGAATGCAATTTTTATATTTGTTTAGATGTGATGTTATTTATTTCAAACACAATGTTTTTGACAATAATTCGTTCTTAGGGTTTTGTTAAAACTCTGATGTTTTTACAACAGTGTCTAATTATTGTTATAATTTAAGCAAACATTTACCACCATTTGTATATGTTGAAAAACTACCATACAATGAATGTATCGAAATTATGAATCAACTCCTATTATTAAAATACTGTTAGGCAACATCTCGTCAAAACCAAACCTCAAATGGCAATCATTATACTAAAAACTGTATTTACAGTATTAAATGTGAATATGACAACCAGGTCACAGGCGAGACAAAAAGACCTCATAAATACTGTATAAAAATTAGGAAACGAAAAGAACACAGAATTCTGCCTATAAGAACACAGAAAATAGCTGAACATATTTGTTCTGAAAATCATAAATTCAATTGGGAAGAGACAAAGATAATATACTAGGACAAACCTTATATAAATAAAAAATAATTTAAGCCTTATATATAAAACTATTGGACAATTTTATCAGCTATGACTTACCATTAATAAAAATTCCTCTACTGTAAATAAGGCTGACATTTTTTCTGTTAAATCTCCACAAGGTGTAATAACTCGATCAAGTGCTAAACTTTTAAAAGAGCAGATGAAAGGTTGATTTGCCCTAAGAATCAACCACTTTGTTGGCAAAAATAAAAATTATTTCCAATGTCCACTTAAACTATATTAATAATATGAACAATCCATCATTATCAAATAATTTCAAAACCAGAAAAATATCTGTATGTTTTGCCACAATATTCAACATAGAAACTTAAAATTTAGCATGCATGAACAACATTTAGGCTCTTGTGCAGAAAAAATTGTAACAAATTTATACACATTCAAAAAATAAATTCCATTAGTAACATTTTGAAAAAAAATCAAATTATAAGATTTCATCTGTAGTTTATTAATATACCAGATCACACATGTTTGATATAATGGATTTTAAAACTGTGATAGGAATTTGCAGTCTAGATTACAAGTGCTTATAAATTTTGTTTACAATATAATTCAAAGATTTTGTATCAAATTTACATCATAGTATCTCCCACTCTAATTAAATTATGATTTTTTTTTTTTTTTTTTTGTATGGTTTTTTAAAATTGAATCCACCAATTGTTTACATTAAAAAGTAAATTGTGTATTGTTATGATTTTCTATTGTTATTTTTCTTCTTCTTATTATTTTTTTTTTTTTTTTATAGGACTAAAGTATTTTCTGGTAACAAGTGTAGTGGAATGTCTACAGTTCCTTCATTGTTTGACTTTTGTATCCAAGTACTACGTGAAAATATTGATGGTAAGTTTGCTGGAATATTATGACATTTTTAATATAGTAAAACCCCTCTAATCCACCCTCGGCTAGTCCGTCGCTCCAGTTAATCCAACAGTGCTCAAGCTCGCGAGCTTATGCTGACTTGTCGATGACTCACGGCCCGTTGCGCACCATGCACCATTGTTTACAGTTTGTTATCACTTGCCCGCTTCAGTGCTGTGTCATCTCTCGTGTTGTTTCTATTGATTTGTCATAGTGCTTTCTAGACTCATGGTATGTACAGTTGTTTGTTTTTCAACATGTCAGGAGTAAAATGTAAACACATAACTGTAAACTTTGACTTATGACTTTTTAAAGTTTATATATCACTTATTTCACTGTAAAAAAAGTCTCTTTATATAATATGTAGTAAATATTGGCTTTTTTCGGATAATCCAACCTTTTTTGCATTCCGACCATGCCCCCAGTCACGAAGGTGACGGATTAGAGGGGTTCTACTGTACATTTTATTTTACTTTGTTGAATTGAAATCTAAGATTGTGTCATTCTTGCATGAGTTTACTAATCATAAACGTTTTAAATATCACTAGTAATGATTATAATACTAATCTAATAGTTCAACACACAATAAAACACTAAATATTGAAATATTTTGTGATCACTGTTCATTTTCTCAATCAATAGGGAGTATAAAAAGAAGACTAAATTATTGTAACTTGGTTTCAGATGATGGATCTGTGTTTAGTTTTCAACCACAGATGAATGTTTTATTAATATTTTGTTATTGTTATTATTTTATTTTTTAAATTAATTTTATGTAAGCCATCAATGGGTCACAAATCTAGAGAACCTTAATCTTTGATAAATCATCCTTTATCCTTTTTCCTCTCCTAACAAGGACCACTTTCCAAGGTAAGCCTGTGTTTCCTATCCATACAAATTCTAAACTTAATAAGATGTGTGCTCCTTTAAATCCTAATTTAATAGTTCTGTTGTCTAAATTTTGCAAATAATTTCAATATTATAAATATTTCA
The DNA here is from genome assembly GCA_963513935.1 of Aphrophora alni. Classification (NCBI taxonomy): domain Eukaryota; kingdom Metazoa; phylum Arthropoda; class Insecta; order Hemiptera; family Aphrophoridae; genus Aphrophora; species Aphrophora alni. Next base: position 120,799,655 of record OY740767.1, on the reverse strand, counting down.
TTAATTCCTCTAGTACCATAAATGGTGTTTTTTTTTTTTTTTTTTTTTTTCAGATTAACTATTAACACTCATGGTTTCTAATAAGCTACCATTTTGACTTTCACTAAGTTTTGTTTACAATTTTGTACTTTCTCACATATACATTGTATAAGGAAAGTTATGTGATGAGTCAAATCACCGGTGTTGAGTTTTCTTAGAAATATCCATTTTGAGATCTTCACGAGTCCAAAAAAGTGATTTTATAGAATAACGTCTGTCTGTCTGTATGTGGTGTAAGGTAAAATCTGCATTAAAGCGATCCCATTTTCAGACTTTAGATTGAGTATAAATGTGCTGCTGAAAAAGTTGGCACATGATATCCTCAACAATGAAAAATTTGTGTACAATGGTCTAGAGATGGAGGGAATATGTTGAAGGGGAGGGGAAAGTTGTAATATTATAATAATATACCACATATTTGTTACCAATCTTGTTTTTTAGTAGTAACACTATGTACTGTGAAAATCTCTAAAAAAAAATTTAAAATCTTTCAAAATATGACTTTTTAAAATTTTATTTGAATAGTTTTTATGTTTGTGAGATAATAATGAAGTAATCCTAGGAAATTATTGAATTAATCATTAGATATGAGCTGTCAATATCAAGAACATATAAATACCCGCCAGCTCATATAAACAGCAAGTAAGGTAGATTAACAGATTACTGTAAATTAGAAAAGAGTAAGTGAAAGAAACTGAATAGTTCTTTCGAATTTTGAACTTATTTTCAACAAAATTCACAGTATTCAAACTTATTAAATTTATTAAAAGTTCACATTAGCTATTAAAAGGCTAGAAATAATATAAGTTGACACCTTCTCTGTTTTTATTCAGCCTTAGAATATACTGGTGGTGTTCCTTTTGATGTACTCAAACCTGTACTTGACAGAGCTACGGCAGACCAACTATATCAATTAGAACACTATAATCCTTACCTCGTTGAAGACACTGATACTTTATGGGCCTTCCACTGCAACAAGGATTTCCGTGGCAAGAAACGAGAAGATTTGGAATCTTGGAGAGATCTCTATTTGGTTTGTTTTTTAAAATTTCTTTTGATATTTTATGTTTAAGAATTGTAAGATTTACTTGGTTCAAAAATTACAAATAAGGTGTAAGTTATTATTATTTAATGTTATTAATACAGTGTAACTTAGTTATAACGAGATTCAAGGACACAACCAAATATGCTTGTACTTGAAGTTGAATGCTCGCTACTTCCAAGTTGCCAACTCACAACCTTAAATTTGTGTGATATCATAACCTAACATATTAAACACACACACACACACACACACACAAATTACTAAAAAAGCTCTTTCACAATAAAACATCAATGTATTTTGCATTATAAGCTAACAAATCAAAGTTTTGCATATAAACAAAAAATTATAATGAATCAACATAATAGTGGGTAATAAATGTGGAGTAAAACTTACCAAAGTCATCTAAGACTCTGGTGAATAAAAACAACACAATACTTTCTGTGTCGCACCTTTTTATTTATGTAATCTACAGAAAATTTATTGTAATCTATAAAAAGTCATTTATTTTTGTTTAACAATTTTATATCTGTAATCATCAAACAGTTTAGTTTATGTAAGTACTCCACAAATTCATCTATTTTCTTACTTGTATACTATTAGGTAATACCAAGGACCATTTTCCAAGGTAAGCCTGTATCTCCTGCCCATACAAAATCTAATCTAATAGGCTATATGCCCTATTAAACTCTAACCATAATTTAGATTTTATCACTCATGAACAGTTGTTTCATTTAATAGCCTGACATTGAACATTAAGCCGTGTTAAGATTATACAAATTTTTAAAGCCACAGTTTTGTAACACAAAACACTAAAATATAAAACGGAATCACCTATTACTGTATATTACGTTACAGTGTATTAATAAGCATGTCCGTATCAGACAGTGAATGGTAGTCTTTATCATCAGACAAATGATTGGCACCAGATAAGGAACAGTTTTCATACACGTTATCAATACTGAAAAATGTGTGTGTTACAACTTGTATGTATTGACAACTTCTTATAAATAAATTAAAACAACAATTTTTTAGAATAAATCACAATATTTTAATTGAAACTTGCCGACCATGGTTTCGCTAGTTAAACCATGGTCGGCAAGTTTCAATTAAAATATTGTGGTTTATACTAAAAAATTGTTGTTTTAATTTATTTAAAATGGAATACCACCAAGTACCCTACGGTCTTTAGTATAAATAGTTTACAACTTCTTATCTCTGCTGACTGTTTTATTTCTTTCATTGGATGGATTTAGACTTTCTAGAGTTCTTTTAAAGTGCCTGTTATAACCACGTCTATGATACCCTAAAAGCGAATTAATTTATCATTATTGGGATAAAAAACCAACAACAAACTTGGTGTTTTTCTCATTATTACCAAAGTCTTATTCAAGTGGCAAATAAAGAGTGTTTAATTATAATAAAATCAAAGTGGACTCTAAAAGGGGTAAATTGTCGGAATTGTATCTATTAAGAACTTGTTAAAACTGATAATAATTCAGATCAATCTTCTTGTGAGCTATAATAATGGAAAAAAGTGGCAGTGATTATTTTCAAAGGCTACATAGTTAAACTAAGCCTGCCTATTTGATGGCAATCAGAAACAAAAAAAACAAAACAAAAAGCACTACACTTTTAAAACACATAACACACATATATGCACTGGATATTTTTTAAATTATATGAGTTACAATTTCTGATGTCTCTAATATATCTACTTGGATTTGATGGATGAAATGGGCTATGTAATGTGTAGTTTGAGGTGTGTGACTATTTTGGTGGGAGTCAGGGTCTTGTGGTTGATGATATAACACCCTGAGGTGATAGTCTATTTATGACCTTGAACTAACTATATAGTAGTACAAATTGAAAATAAATTGTTGTTTCATGGTATTTTAAGTACTATGTTAAATATTATACAAAATTTAATATATGTTGTATGTGTTTATTCCAAAGTACTTATATTGTTCTTTAATCTGTGACTAATTTGAAAAAAGTACCAAACAGAATGTTACAAAAGTCAGAACAACACCCTAAGCATTGCTGCAACATGGAAAGAACATTTTCTTAAAATGAGTGAAAGAATGCCAACCTGTAGATGGTCGTCACTTGAGGGAAGTAAACAAGAACTTCAATATACCTTCATGTTGATGTTAATGTAAAGTAATATAATTTTGTCTTCTGTATATTATCTTTATAGTATTATTAATTGTATATTCATTGATCTACCTTTTGTACAAAAAATGTTCCTGAATAAAAGTTATTTTTGTGTTTAATTATACTTTTTATCTATTCTTACAAATTTTTTTCTACTGGAGATTAATTTAATTATAAATTTGTGTCCACAGAGATGTTTAGATGAACGTGAGCGGAAGCTTAAAGCGTTAACAGCTAACATTAGTCAATCTATGGCTAAGTCAACACCAGTACGACAGACTAAATTAGCATATGTAGACAGTATAGTGAAGCCTCCAAGAAATGTTGCACGCAAACAGGTACATATTTTTGTGTAGATGATTTTTATTGTAATTCAAATTTGAAAAAAAGAGTATATTTCATAGACTTCACTAATATTATATTACCAATATTGGTAAATATAAATTGACATGTGAATAATACTTATACCACATGAATACAGGTAACACTCCTTAATACCAGATTTGCAAGTATATAGGTAACACGTTTTTTGTGAAACATAACTCTAAAGAGTTTGAGCTCATTTACACATCTCCCATATATTAATAACATTGCTATAAACAGATATTTAACATTATAACCCAATAATACAAATAACACAGTGTGGTGAATTCCTTTCTCCGCAATATATCTATTCTAACAGCTTTACTAGTGAGTTGCCTAAATGGTAAATTGCAGGGGAATTGTTTTACATCAAATCAGTTTACCCCCTCCCTTGGTGTTGAAAATCCTTATCACACATCAAAGCTAGAGTAGGAGTTGTGCACCAGCCACAAGAGAGACCAGATGTGTTTAAGGAAGTGTATGTGTTCAGTCTACAGGATAACCGATTTTTCAAGTACCTTCCAAATTGTTCATCCAGCCAATTAGCTCCCTTTGGTATGGGTCAGATGGCCCAGGGTTTTCGGCAGTGTACTGTATTTCCAAATTTCGTGTTAAATTATGTGGTAAGTAGTTAATGGCCATTTTTGGCCTAATACTGTTTCCTAGACCACTAGTTTTAAATAGAGTCATTCCGTTAATATTATTCATAGTTAATTTGTTTATTATGTATTATAATAATTAATAACATAGTTTTAATGGTTTATGAGGCTGGATGGCTGGCTGAGTTTTAGTATTTGAGTAGTCGAGAGTATGTGTCATTTTAAATTTAAACCCAAATTTCCTTCCCGAACTCAAACTCACTTAAAGATCCCACCTCAGCACCGCCCCAATTTATAAAAACACCGGGCGCTGCAATAGGGACGTGCAAGCCTATATTTTTTAATGATATATTCTGGACTATGCTTCTACCATAATTATTCATATCATGTTCTTCAAGCAGTAGGTTTTATGTTCTGGCTAACATATGTGACTAACAAAATGTATTTGATTCTCACTCTAATATGTTCAATGCAAAAGAGGAAGAGTTTCACACTTTCAGAAGATTGTAAAATGATCCAGAAAATTTTGTAAATGAGTAATTCCAAATTTGAAACTCATCTAGAAACTTGTTTAGTTACTTAGAAATGGAGAAGTTGTTATTTATTCGGCTCTCTACTTGAAAATGACAGAGAGGATTCAACATGAACACAAACAGTTGCCAATGTTGACCAGACTGTTATTATTATGTAAACTACCATGTTTCTGTGTCCAATCACTTACTGTAAATCCATCAAGGATACTGCTCAATGTACACTCATTGTAAGATAGATGTAGTTTAAGTGTAAATAAAAAACCTATTCTCTATTTAATTCAAATAGCAGATCTGTTTAACCATTTCATCTAACACAGCATACTCTGAGCATGACAGGGAATCTGGTACTCTAATCCAAAACTGGCCATTATATTTTTTATGGGCTCAAAAATTTCCACAGATTACTTTAGTTTTCTAAGAATATATAATTTGTCCCATTAACCCTGCTAGTTAATTCCTTGCTAGTGCAGACTTCCGGATAATCCGGACGAATTTTCGAAGGAAGAAAAAAGTTTTAAAATGCCTACCTAAATGATATAAAACGTAGGGATATGTGAGCCGGCTCGGCTCGAGCTGGGGAATAACAAAATTATCAAGCCCTCAATTTTTTTTTTAACCTGGCTTGATTTTTCGACCTTGACATGATTTTGAAAGCCCGGTTCAATTTTACACACTTGGCACGGTTTTCCGAGCAGGTCTTGCTTTTATGAGCCTGGTTTGGTTTCCGATCAAGGTACAAATTTATGGAATAATATTGCAAAAACACGATAAAACATGCACTAATAAATGAGAAAAACTGTCAAAATTGATATCAGAAATGAAACGAAATACACAGTTATGATATTTATCTTTAGCCACCCTACTCATGAGAGAAAAACAAGTTTTTACTAACATGTGTTGTTAGTTATTAAAGTTATACCAGTAGAAAGGAAGTAAGCTGCCTTAGTGGTACCCTCACTTGTACGATTCAAATGTGATGACTAAATGTCAACATGGATCACCGAAGGCTTATAAATGGAAACCAAAATGTTTCTATTTTATAATAGATTTATAAGAACAGCTAAATAAGAAAATCCGATTTCAAAATTATAACTCGTAGAAAAATGGAATTTATTTGAATATAGTTAAATTTCAAGGTAAGGAAAGAGATGAATTGGAAGGGGTATTTAGATTATTTATAAAAAGAATTTTACCCTAAGTTGCCACATAACACCCCAAATTATGTCTTGTTTTTAGAAACAGGGTTTGAAAAGGTTTATTTGTTTACATTGAAAATCCACCTGAATTTCCTTTTAAGGGTTGTAGCTTTACCAAAGAATAGATTGCCAAACATTCTTGCTAAACAAATAATAAAAAGGGGCATTTACTGGTGCCAGGAGTGGAAAGTGTTAGGATGTAAATACGGGATTGATGTGGATATGAGCAATATTGATAGGCTACGTGAACAGATGTTTAGTGTTATAGAAGCGGTTAGAGCTACTTGGGAGGGAGAATGTTTACAGAGGGCAAGAAATGCAACATATCACAAACAGTACCGGGACCTTGACTTTCAACTCGGCGGTTACAAACAATAAGTTGGACCATCAAAGCAAGGGCGGAACTTGTTGACTTAAACTATAAACCGTGGTGTAATGATAAAATATCGTTATGCTCCTTATGCAACATAAATGAAAACGAGACAGTTTACCATTTTATTGCTCGCTGTCCTATCCTAGCCGATATAAGAAATTTGTACTTTTTCAAACGCAGTTTAAATAGGGGGGAATTTGAACTTTTATTAAGCGGGAGAAATTGGTGGAGATTGGGTAAATTCATGAAGATTGCATGGAAATTTAGATGGGAATTAATAAATGAATTTAATTTTTAACTATAACAGTACACAAAATTTTGGCTGGGAAGGGGGTTACACCTAAATTCTTGGAAGGATTACTGTAAATCTATTTATATATGTAAGTAATTTTAATTGTATAGCTGGTGCCAAATTAATTAATTCTGTAGTCATGTATATTGAATATTTTGTATGATTATATGATTATATATGTATGGGTGCACTGATGGAAGGAAGGTTCTATACACACAGGTCTATATGTGTAAATATATGTGACTCATAGTGTAATTTTTAACTATATTGTTTTGTTTATGCCAACCCAGCTGACGGTCAAAAAGACCATTGCTGTAAAGTACTCTGTAAAGTAAGAATATTATTAAGTTTATTTCATTTTATTTTTTCTCCTATAAATAATTAATTGTGAATTTATTTTATATTTTGTATGGAACACATGTCAAAATAAAGTACTTTTTCTATTTCTATTCTATTCTAGTTAAATTTCAAGAAAACTGAGGAATTTATAATTCATGTCGTTTATCAAGTAGTACACATGATTATTTAATAAGGTCAAATTGGTCATAGCAGGGTCTTTTATAAACCTCAAAAATAATAAAAATTAATACCATGGAATGTATTAAATAATAAAGCCTTACATTATTGTTAAAAGGGACGTAATAAACAAGAAAAAATGTTTATCTTGCAGAAAGTGAATAATCCAGGTAAAGCAGCGATCGTGGGGGAGAAGGTGAGAAGAGGGGGGAAATTAACATTACTGATTCTACACAAGGAATACAAACACTAAGTAGAGCTTTATTTAAGAAAATAAGATTAAATTATGAAGTTTTGCTTGCAAGTCGTAGTATTTTATATTCTATTACAAACAAATCATTCAGAGTCTGGGAGTGGTGATTTGTCTGTTTGGTTTAATAAAAGATAATCAGTCTGGTAAAAAAAAGAATTGTCAAACGAAACAAAACTCATGCCTTATTATGGACAAAAAACCATAAATTGTTCATGAAAATATTAAACTACTGAGCGTGAATTGTGGTATATTATTTTACACGTAATATAAATACGTAACAAATAATTCAAAATATAACGTTTAGTAGTCGCCATTCTGAATACTTATTATAATGCACACATTGAATTATATTAAACACATTTTTTAACATTTAGCACAGCTCTCCTAATTAACGGATTTAAATTTTTCAAAATGTATTTGAAAGCTTGAGTGATTTCATGTGTGATTTAATTTTTAAGTATGTAGAGACTTGTCTCTGTTAAACTTGGAAAAATTGCAATTTGTTTTTTTGATATCTAGATTGCAAAATTATTATGCAAAAACTATAAGACCGATTTTGGTGGGGTGATTTATCCAAGTTTTTTTTGCGAAATATGAAAGTCCTACTTATTATCTAAGTACTTGAAAAAAAAATCACAAAAAGATGTTTTTTCACTTTTTTTATGGTTTTTGCTATTTTTGCAATATTAATAATATTTTTTCAACTTTGAACCAGCTATGTTTTATGTAAAATTTAATTTAAAAACTTTTTTCATCTTAAACGTTTCTCTAAAACAAATATTTTTTTTAATATACTAGTGGAAAGAAGAAGGGAAAAAAATACGGATTTTTTTTTAATTTTGTTTAATAAAAAGTTGAACACACATACTTGAAACCTGCGCTTAGTGAAATTATCATTTCTAGTAAAATTTTGGAGTCATTAAAACAAATTTTTTTCTATCATATGGAAAACATCCAGTCCAAAACAGATATCGCCTGGTCTATTACAAATTTCATTGTTTTAGCATATACTTTTTCATCGTCAGTTCGGGGCCAACATAATTACTGACTATGCCATGTGGGCTTGTCTTAATAACAGTGATATCACACTTTGTCATGGTCCTTTTATCATCTTCTTCTCAGGATGACTTGGGCTGTACGTATAAATAATATGTTTTTTCTCGTAGCCGCTGTTCTTTTAAAAATTATTTTACAGTTGGAACAAATTAATTAAATAACCGTTCTTTTAAAATGTCGAAAATCATCCAGGACGATTTTTGTGACGTGTAATGAGCTAAAAGGGTATTTATATTAATATTTTTAAAAGCTCTAGGTCTAGCTGATTTTCTTATCAGTTAAAGTGGCATTTTTAATATACATGACACGTTATTACACGTAAGCAACAAGCATATAATATTTAAAATGTTAAGCATTATGATCCAACCTTTAAAAAAATATGTATATAAAATACATGTTCTAATGACATAAATAAGGTATTTGTCTTACTGGTCTACAATGAACATTTTTTTTAGGGGTGTGAGACCCCGGATTTTTCAATTCGAGATGAGTTTCAGGTAAATTGAGCTTTTTACAGGCTTCAGTTTTTAACAAGCTCGAGTTTTTTATATTCTCAAGCTTTTTAATGAGCTGGAGCTTTATCAAGCCTTTAACAAGCTGGAACTTATATCAAGCCTTTTAACGAGCTCAAGTTTTTTAAAGCATCTGATAAATTTAAGTTTGAATAATAAGTATAATGTCAATTTCTTGTTTTGGAATGGGCAATATTGAGAAACCCTTGTAATGGGAAAGGTGAAGTAGCTGTAATTAACGGGAAATAGACATTCTCGATCACATACAAACATCCTTTGGTATGAAATTATATTACAATCCCATTTCATTCACATATTTTCTAACAATTACATATTTTATTACAGATAAATAATTATGGATTTTAGTTCAGATCAAGTAAAAAAAAAAACCAACCAAACAAAAGAAAAAACTTCAGGTTACGTAAATAAGAGTAAACTCACGAATATGTGAACTTACCGAGTGCGAATTTTGGTTAACTATTTTATGCAAAATTCAAGTGTTAAATAACATAATTAACAAAAAATTATCACAATGACTAATTGTGTTAATTTGTTATCAGGTCTATGCGCCTCAAAAGACAAAAGTTCTCGTATAAACACATTTTCTGTCTACCATAATAAGAGAAAGTAGTTACATCTAACTTTAATAATAGTACAATTAATTCTGATATAATTGTTGAGCATTATTTGTAAAAAAAACTAGCCAAATTTCTAAAAAACTGAGAATTTTTTTTTTTTTTCAGAAATGGTGTCATTTTTAAATTTTGTATTCGAAATTGAAAATGATCAAGGATTGACTAACTGGAAACCAAACCATCTTATCTATATTTTGATTTAATGACTTACACTTTATAAAAATCTGTGCGTATAGCTTAGGGTAATGTAACTGTGGATAGTCTTATGTTTTGAGAAAGGCTATGATTTTTGCCAGTTAAAATAAAAACCTCCAATAATTGTAGGAAGGTAAGAGACAGAACTACCTAAGCTATAGATTAAACTCTGCTTTATCGTATTAATAATTTCTGTCTCTATAAGTTACATAAACAAGGCAGACCTTTGGAAGGAGAGATATCTGTAACTGACAGGAAATAGATTTGTCGTCTTCAACATGTTTCAAATAAAACAGAAGACAGAAAAAAATGTGTGTATTTGTTGTTGTTCATTAGCTAAAGATGAACATTGGATAAATTTGTGATTTAAAATATATATATATTTACGAACTATAATGAAGAAATGAAAAATTAAAAAAAATAGACCACATTCTCTATTTAATTACCATACAAAAATAAAGTATAACTGAAGGATCTTTGCACGTCTTGTCTTCCAGATTCCCAGCCTGTGTTCCACTTTTGTCATTAGTGTCCATGCTTCTGATCCATACAAAACAACTGTGCTCAACATTAATTGATATATTTCTACTTTTAAAGTTCGTAGTTAGTATATTAGTTTTAAATAATCCCTGTAGTGCATAATTCTATGTATTTCCAGCTACTAATTAAGCATTAATTTCAGTTTGAAATTATTTTTATACCTTGTTCATTTACTAACTACTGAAATCATGTACTCCCTGGAATACTTTCTCATTACATATCCACAAAATTTAGACCTCTATACTATACTTTAATTCTTATACTTATTATATAAATGGAAGCTGGTTTTTTCTTAATGACTTCAAGCCCTATCTCTTTTGAGTACTGATCCAGCCGGTCTAATTTCTATTAAGTCCTATTAACCAACATATATTGTATGGGTAAAATAGTATAAAGTTCTATTGTTTATAAGATCTCCTGGATTATCACCCTTATAATAACTGCATCCATACATGATAAACAACAAATTCTTTGGATAATTGGCCTTGATTTTTATGGTACTACAAGTTTTGTCTAGTTACTACTATCATCCTTCTTACTTTTGCTGGGATGTCATGTTTTTCTAATCTCTTCATTACTAGTAACACTTTTGGTTTTATGCATAACAACTTAATATATAATTAAATGTTTGTTTTTTTAAGTTATTCTAATCTTGTGATTTATCAGATGTTATATTGTTATTCGTCATATTTATTTTTTCAGGCAAAGTTTGGTACAGCTAATTCTACTAAACATGAAATCGTTTCTAAAGCTGTAATTGGTGCTCATAGTAGTTCCTCAGGGCAAGCTTTAGCAACAGATGTAGTTCCTGCACCTCCAAGATCATCAGCATCAACTTCAGCAGCCACATTTTCTCAAAATAGCATGTGTAAGTATACATTAGAAATGTTCAAAACTTTGTTAATATTCTAGTGCATTAACCGAAACGGAGCTTTCTTTATTATTTTTGTAAATAAATATGTTTCAGCTGGAACATCAACAAAGTTTTGATTATTGCTATAACTTAAAATCCTTAAAACAATTACCTCCAGACACAATTAAATTAAAACTGCTACATGTAGAACTATCAAACCAAATTTCTTGATACCTTGAATATTTTATAAAATATTCTAAATTTATAATTGTAATGAATAGAACATATAACTATTCTATTCATTATTGATTAACAGTTGACTAAATTGTGTATCCATTTTTTTTTTGTAATTTTCTTTTTTACCATTAATTAACAATGGTTTTAATAAATCAAAATATATAATTTTTTTTTATTTTCATTTTCTCTTCTTTTTTAAATAAATAAATTGAATACAATTTTAGTAGGTACTTATGAAGATATATTAGAAAACAAAATGTTGATAATTATTTATGAAATGGAGTGTTTATATGGAATATTTTTTTAATGGCATTATTGAGTCTTTTAAGCTAAATCTAATATCGTCTTTGTGTCATTATAAAATGATTTTTTTATACGAGGTGTGTCTATTAAATAACGAGACTTGTTACTATATCTTAGAAAAAACCATGAGAACTGATGGTGATCTTTGGTAGAGACCTTGTATATCCCTCGACCTGTATAACAAACGTAAGATTATTCATTTTATTGTGAGTCATCGTTTAATGCAGTCCTGTGCCGAAATAAAACTAAATTTAAAAGTTGAACAACATGTCAATTCAACATTTGTAGTAAAATGTAACAAAATGTGAACGCAATGCTTTAAAATGTTTATTGAGACTTAAAAGTAAGACTGCATGTCTCATGTACTTATATTTGAATGGCATAAAATATTCAGTGAAGGATATTAGAATGTGTAAAATGATGAATACCTTAAACAACATTCCACTTTCAGAACCATAGAAAATGTAGATAAAATTAGCTACATTGTTCGAGAAAATTGCCAACTCAGTGTCTGAATAATAGCTAAAGCTGTGCACATTGACATTGATACTCTGTGGAGAATTTTATGTGAAGATATCATCAACATAAAAAATAATTGTGCCAAAATAATCCCTGGGGTTTTCAGTAGAGCAAAACAGTGAAGCAGCATTATTATCAGAGTTTTGACAAAACTGAGATAAACAGTAAAATAAAGACTAGTAATGTGGGGAAATGGTTTCATTCTTCTCAGGTCAATGAACCAGTTTTTGGCCAACAATTACATTACTGTACTGAAACATCCTCCATATTTAGCACTATGTTACTTTTATCTTTTCCCAAGAGTCGGAACATGTTTTGAGTTAGTTGATGTAATAAATAAAAAAAAAACATCAGATGTGTTATAAATGTAGATGTGTTTATTAATTAATATAATAGCCAACAAAAATTGACCTCCTCTACATTTTGACACATGGAAAACAAAAACTGCATCGGTGTGTAAAATGAATGGGAACTATATTGAAGCAGACAACCATTTAAATTATTATATATAAATAAAGGTGTGTTATTTTACTAGTCTCGTTACTTAATGATATACCTTCTATTTAGAGCATTGTAATATTTAGATTATATGTCATGTTAAAATTCTTAATAATGACACTATAAAACTGTTACACATATAATAAAGTAGTTAAGGTAGATTATGCATAGCACGAGCATAGTTATAGCGCAAAGTCTATCTAGATTTGTACTAGGTTTTGAAATCTAACAATTTTATTGTACAAAGTATTTAAATACTCACAGTTTTAATAATTTTAAAATTGTCATTACATTTAATATAAAATGCTCTTTTTTATTTTGCAGTAAAGAAGAAGAAGGCTCCTCTTATGGCTAAGGCACTTCAGTTAATTAAAGGGAATAGATTTAAACGATGATTATGGAAAAACCGAAACTTATAAGTCATTGTTGATTTTAATCAGAAGAAAGCCTGCTGTTGCAGAGAACATTTTTATCCACACCAGGTTCTTTTATGTATTCATTTTCAAATCTCTCTAGATTTATACTTGGTGAATTTGTTTTATATTAGTAACCATTTTCAACTTTTTACCTACTATTGACTTGTATTAGTTTTAATATGAGATTATGTTTTATCATTTTATAATAGTTTTAAATGTAATTGCTTTTCCATATCAATTATTTTATAAATTAAATAAACCCAGTACTAGGACTGATTCATAAAGTGTACTTTTTTTAAGTTATGGTATACAAAACTGTAAATATGTAGTTTATACATTATAAGAAAAAGTTAAGAATGCAGGCATTTATTATCATCATACTATTTTAAATCCTATTCTGTTTTATTATTTTTATTTATTATATAAATATTTATTTTTAATTAATCATTATAATGTATATAATATTTTATAAAAATTGTAATACATTTTCTGTTTTAATTTATAGATTTGAGATTAATACAATATAACTTCCTAATATCTCTCTTTATTACTTTCTACATATAATGTAACATTAGAAATAGTACTATCTGTTGAGAAAACTTGTAAATATAAAATGTAAGTCTAAATTTTCATGTTTCCATTATTTTATTTATTTTTGTATTTAAATTTTTTTTTTTATTTTTTTTAAATTAAAAGTCTGTTATTTCTACATTAAGGGGATTCACCACTGAAACAATACTTTTTTTGAAATACATAATTAAAATGGCTTAACTATTTTTTTTCTAGTGTGTAGTAGGCTAACAAAAAATACAAAAATATGAAATGGCCAAAAAGTTGTCACATACAGGTTACAGCGAATAAAAACTGGTTTTTTTCACGTTTTTTCAGACCATATTTCAAAGTGATATATCTAAGAAACTATCCAACATATTGCACTGCTCATGGTCTCATTTTGAACATAATGATCTAATCTAAATATTTAGGTAGATTTATCATGGTATCATTAGTGGTTTTCAAAAAATCATAGAGTAAACTTTATACTTTTTTTTCAAAAAAACTTGCATATATATAAAATTATGTTTCCAAGCAACATATACTCCTATAAATCTAATTCTACCTAAATATTTAGTAAAAGATCTACTGAATATGTGGTGAAAACATGAACTCTCTATCTCAATTGGTTCTCAAGATATATCGATTTTTGTCAGAAAATTTGTCGAAATTCAAACTTTCGGAAAACTGCGTTTGAAAGTAAACGTATGTTCAACACTAATATTTCAAGTATATATTTTAGTTCATGGTTGTGAAATAAATTGACACAATATATTAGGTCAAAAGCTTGTATTATACATCAATATTAGGTCACATTATCATATCAGTGTTCAATAAAAAAAAAATATATATATATATATATATACATCGTACGATAAGCGTGAAGTTGCGCCCTCATGTTCGACTGTTTTGTTAAGACGTTTCAAAATTATTTTTGTAATCGCATTCTTGACACCATAATGACCATATATTAAAAACATGTGCATATCCCTTTGAAGGCATTTGAAGAACTTGGTCTTGAAGGTTCCCTGCACACTCAGGACAAGGAAATGTTTCCATAAAACTTGATAGTTTGTTTCCATTTATCAAAATATAGTTAGGCGCATTATCGTCAAATGTGACTTCTGTTTTATAGCTATTGAAAATCGCGAAGCCTGTAGGTTTATCGGGAACTTCATTCTCATTATTAGAACATGAGGTACTTTGTTCAGATGTACTTGGTACAGTAACATCATCATTGGGTAGTAACATAACCTCACTTTCATTATTGATACCTGTGTCTGTGTCAATATTTACAAGACTTGCAGGTTGCACCTCATACCGCTTTGCAATATTGTCCTTATTTCTTCTAGCAACATTTTTTCTTGTATTCTTGACTCTTTCCATATATTATGGCATAAAACTGAACTAAATTTTACTCAAAACAAACAACCTAAAACTCAACAGCAGAATGACTGATGACAGAACACAAGTTTATTCTATTACTACTTCTTCATCTTCTTTAGCATAGAGTAATGAAAATAAAACAGTACAATTATTGAATATGTGTATGAAACAAGATCTAAATATGTGGTTTACATATTTATAATGAAAATATATCAAAGAAATAAAGATTACTTGTTTTTAGCAAAAAATAAGGTATCTAGTAAAAATGTGAAATTTTAGCCATTGAGGCTTATGCAAAAAATGTTATTTTTTTCATACTTAGGGTTAAGATATAGGTTTTAGGCTACTATATTCTTGTTCAGTAGGTTCCAAATGACAAAATAACACCAAAAAATTGTTTTTGAAAATTTCATGATTTTTCACTATTTTCAGTGGTGAATCCCCTTAATGCTCTACATATTATTTAAAGTTAACTGTAAAAACTTTCAAAACTATTTGTCTCAAGACATGTATTAGTCATGAATGTCTTTATTAATTAGTATAACTAACCTGAAGAAAATAACTTTTCTGTAGTTCAAAAAGAGAAAATTTGTTTTATTTAACAAAATTTCGTACTGACATTTTACTGGTCTAAATCAATGACACAATTTCTAAAGACGAAAGACATAAAATTAATTTGGATGGACATCTTGTTTAAACTTTCTCTTGTCTTGTTAATTAGTTGTGTGGTCGTTTCTCAATATTTTGTTTTATGAAATGTAGTGAAAATCTCTTAACCCTTCCCACGCGGCAAACGAGTATAGCCGCAATGGTAGACTTTGACCCAAACGCGAATGACGATTAAAGTCGCAAAAATATATTTTAGCCTATGGTTAGTTAATTAGTTCACCAAAGTTCCGGTAGAACACAGAGGCATGTCCGCTGTCTATTCAGGAATAGAAAAACGTTTTGTTGAAAGTTCTACGCCTCGAGGCAGTGGAGGGGGATGCTATTTTGTCTGGAATTGCCCGGCGGTGCACGCATTCTATAGCTTCTACAGAGCGGATAACGGCTATACTTGCAGTCTCATTAGTCTGATAGGCGATGACCTACGTGTTTGCATTTGAGCATTGTTTTGAAGAAGTATTGTTTTTTTGTTTTTTTAACATTACCTTGTATTTTTTATATATTATTTCACAATATAACTGTTCCAATTTGCAAAAATTAATGAAAAACTTTTTTTGCAATTTTTTACTATTTTGTTGTATGTAATAAAAAAAATGTTAAATGTAGCCGAAAACCAATGATGACATTTTTTTAAATTAATCTTTCACATACAAAACGAAAACCAAAATTAACTTTGAAAAAAAAAAATTTAAGTTATTTCAGCGTTGAGGTGAAATAAGGCAAATTTTATTCAGCATGCGAAGGGTTAAAATTTAATTATTAATTAGGCATAAACCATTCATCAGAGATTCTTTGATATTGAAATAAGTTTTGCTGAGCACTATTGTGTTGTGTGTGAACTTCAGCCCAGTAAATACAGTATAGTCCAAGTTAATGTGAACCAAGCCTACCTCACATAATCAAGAATTAGGAAAATACAAAAAAAAAATGGTGAAAAAACACATTTATGAATATTTTTGTATGCATAATTTGTAAATCATAAGTTAATAAAACAGCAAAGCATTTGTGTGTGGCTTCAGTTATAGAGGGATAGGGAGTCACAGGCCCTAACCTGTTGCTTATACAGTACAGAAAAAAGATTAAAATTGATTTGTTTTAATGTTTTGATCATTATTAGGCTATCTATGGTATATTTCCTGTATTCGAGTTCATGTATATTATAATGGTTGTAATTTTTTGTAAAATTATGTACATTATTGTACCTTTAGTTGCCTTCAAATCTCAATTATTCGGCAATAGACAAGAATAATCCGGACTTTGCTGTACACATAAAACAAATTGTTTTAATGGTAAAAAAAAGAATCGGGCTGAGAATGGAAAATAAGAATCAAACCACCAACCTTACTTTGCATCTACATAAAATCTTTTTTTAAATTTTGAAATTCTTCAAGAAGCATGAAAAGTTTTAAAATATAATATAAGTTACTTAAATCAACCAATTTGGTAATAAAATACATTTTATGACTGTGCTATATATTGATTATATAGTAAGTTGTTAGTTGAATTGATAATAACAATTAAAAGCTGATTATTGACTAGATTCAGAATTAAAGCAACCTATTTTATTCTTTAAAAAAGATTTGTGTATATTAAATGATATTTTTATTTAAATTTTTCATAAACAAATTATTCACTTTTTGATGATCACTATGTAAAAATTACACTAGGAATTAAAAAAACATACAGTTAATTACTGAAGAAATCATTGGAAACATACCGTTTATCTTCTACATTTGGAGAAATGCTACTAATTTCCATTTCTTATTTTTAAATATACTTAAAAAAGAAAAACCACATTAAAGTAAAAAACTTTTTCAACATTATTATTTAGTGAGCTAAACTACAATTGTGACCTTCTTTAGCGTCTTAGAAGTACTTGTGGTTGTCCAGGGCATTTATACATCTATGAGTAGATCTTAGATCTTGTGCCATCCACTTCACACTTCCACATGTGCCTAGGCCTTCATCATCCTCTTTTATTTGGTAGTGACCAACCATCTCTCTTCTGCTATTCTTAGAATCTGTCGAAACTAGCTGAGTTTCTTAATCCTGATATCAGCGTTCCTTGAAACATCATCTTCATCTCCAGTAGGACTAACTCAAATAGCTCAAATTTTAACTTGTTCTTGTTATCTCCCATAGTTCCACTCCATACCTATCAGTATTCTTGATGATGGTCAAAACTTTTGTAATATACATACAAATCAAGTAAAGAGTTTTCTTAGCCAATGTAAATTTCAATATTTGTACCATATTTATTGAACATCAGACAAAAAATGTGACCTGTACTGTAAAAAATCAGAAAGAGGAGGGGGGGAATTAACTAAACACAAACTTTGTTATACTTTTTTTTGCTCACAAACATGCTTAATAAATAAAACAATCTTTTTTCAAAAGTTGGTGAATATCACCCAGAGCAGAAAATTGGTTAATACTAATTTTGATTTTAGTATTTTTCTAACTTGCAAACTTGTTCACATTTTTTCTTTTTTTTAACGAACGGGTGTTTTCACAAAATTTGTTTAATGGCACAAAACTTGTGTCCACTAGAGAAAATACCATACATACACAAATGTATTTAAACTTGAGAGATAATATTTTTGTAATATTTGACAATTTCTTCTTCAGAAATAATTTTTATTACAATAAAAAGAGATTAGTGTAAACTGATGATATATAAAGTTATCAATTTTTAAAATACATTTTAAGTTGAGTTAACTTATGAAAATCAATATATATAATTTTTTTTTTTTTTTTTTAGAGAGAGAGAGAGAGAATAAAATATTCTTTATGTATATAAAAAATAAATAAATAAATATCATGAGTATTTTTATAATAAAACAAAATTATATTGTAACAATAGTGTAAATAAATTTATTTGAAAATATAATTTTTAATTTGAATATTGCCGTTTATTCTAGATATTAATAACCGTTTTAAAAATATATAAATATAAAATGTAATTGTTTTGACTAGATATATTAATATTAGTTTTACACTTTAATTCCTTATTATGTCCAATTTTTAATTGGGTTATTTGCAAATGTTGGAAGTTTGATGTTCATTGATATTTTGCACGATTGCATGAACATAAATAGGGTTAGTATCTATTTGTTAGCATGAGTCAAAATTAGTTTTAATCATTCTTATGCTTTTGGAAACATTTTTTTAAAAAATATAAATAATGTGTTAAATTTTGCTTCATTTACTGTAGAATTTTCATTTCTGATATATTTGTCTTTGACTGACAATTTGACCAAGAACTAATTTAGAATGATAACCCCTATCAAGAAAAGCATTTGTTATAATTTCAATGCAGCTAACATTTTAGAAGAAATGTTCCAAATGAAATTTAAACAAGAAAGTTTATTTAAGATTTTTTAACAATTTTAAATTTGAAAGTATGACGCTAAATTATAAAAATATCACCAATTAATCAATATTATTAAATGATTATAAATATTTTCTTTAAAAATATCCAATAGGTTAGTTCCTTTTGCTGGTTATATCCAATTGCTGTTCCTTTTAAAGTTACAAGATTTTTACTTTTAAATCTGAAGATAAAACATTATTGTTATTAGGATTGATATATTAATAAATATAATAGACAACCACTACATAACTCTATACTAGCATAAATAGAGTTGAGACTTCTGTCAACATTTTTATCCCCCCTCTCCTTCCTTCTAATAATCAAAAACTCCTAATTTTTATTATATACTAATCTCGTTTGGATAGTTGGCTACAATTTAGCAAAATTTAAAACCCAGTACAAATATAGAAATATATTTCCCAAAAGCTGTTTAAATTTCATTACAGTTCTTATGTGCTTAATATTTCAGTCTGATTTATTTTATTTTATTTCATGTCATATTTCAGATAAATGTTTTTATGCCAACTCACATACTTACCAACATAAAATTGATCCAGATAGCTCTTAAAGACAATTTGAAAAGGAAAAATAGTTTGATGCTTCGTTTCTAAGATGCCCTTTAGTTATAAATTGTCAAATGAATTTTCACCAAACTTCCTCTATAATCTTCAAATAGTCATAGAAACCAAGTACTTAATAAGATATATAAATTTTCTAAATTTGGATTCAGGGGATAGGGGATTCTCAAAATAGTATTTGCGCTGAAAAATTCACATGCAGGCCATAGCAATAATTAAGTGGAAAAATTAATTTACAAGAAATAAAAGAGTTATATTTATGAACAAAAGGGCATGAAAAATTTTCATTATTTTTTAAATCATAATAATGATCAATTGATTTTAAGTATTAATACATGTTTCATTAAATGAAAGAAAGGGAGAAATTTCCATTTAAAATATATATATATATATTAACTCATAATTAAGTTCATATTTTTTCTTTAAAAATTTTATAAAACTTAAATTGAATATGTGCAAAAATTATTATATAAAGTTGAAAATTATATTTCTTTAAATTATTAAATAATATCCGAGGCTAGTGGTCTAAATATTTTAAAACTACATTTTGTTAATATATTATCAATAAACCTAAATAAATAATCCTAAAATGGAAAAATAAGACTCATAAGTTAACATAAGCAAGTATATGTGAGTAACTTGACTCATGAAGTTTTTATGATTTTCAAAAATAATTGAATTATATAAACTCTTGTTTGTAATTTATATTTTACATATTTATTCTGTATGTCACTAGGTAGGTTATTATTGTTTATATTTCAAGTTATTCTAAATAAATCTCACTGGCATCATAATATATTATATAATTAAACCATTTTAAATTCTAATTTATAGGAATGTATTAATATGCTTATGTTTAACTATTTCCATTAGTGTTGCAAATAATTATAATCATTATTATGCCCTTCCCTTATAATCAATTTTAGCTAAATATTTATTGTAAAATATTTTAACACCATTATAATCAATATATATATATAATAAAAGGAAGTCTAGAATGTGTGTGTCGGTAAAACTCAAAAACGAATCCCGGTACAATCAAAAGGGGTATATGGTGTGATAGTCCTCTATTGCCCATCCATGAAGAATGTTTCCGTTTTGTCTCTAAGGGCGTCCATTGGAAGATAAAAGGGCCGAACTTGTGACCGTAAAATACAAGGGAAATACAGTATTTATCCCCAGAATACCACTGATATCGACTGAATTATACCATTCAAATTAAAGAGACTGCAATTTCCAATCAAACTAGCCTATAGTTTTACTATTAACAAATCGCAGGGACAAACTTTGAAGTATTGCGGCATAAGTCTCAAAGATTCCTGATTTTCTCACAGTCAATTATACGTAGCTTGCTCTCGAGTAGGAAATCCGAAAATTTTGTATATATACCCCAGATAACAAAATGAAAAATGTTGATTATAAACAAGTATTATATAAATAGTTAGAATGTTTTCAATAAAAAGCTTTTACTTCTTATATTTTGAAGTTTATCTCCTTATATTACAACTACCACACAATCCTATAGCCCCGGATCATCTTGAAAAAAGGTACAGTTAACTGAGTAAATTTCAACTTTGTAAAAATACTTTATTTAACTCATTACTATCATTTTTAGAGTCTTGCGCATGATTCTTCAATTAGGTGATAACAAGCGGGTTTGCGAATATTTTGAAATCAAGATCATATTCAACATTTATTCGTGAATAACATATGTTAGAAGTCCTGGGTGAAGCCAGGTTAAACCACTAGTTATAACATAAATTGGAACTTTTCTTTTGACTCTTTTAAAGTTTTTGTTTTCCAATCTATCATATTATTTTCCAGTAAAAATTATAAACAAAGACATGCTGGAGTCTTGTTAAGTTTTGTAAAAACTAAATTTTAACAATACAAAAAATTATCCAAATTGCAATCCAAACTATCACATAATGACTATTTAAATTCCCAAATTAATAGACTTTGTACTGTTATATTAGTTTACATTATCCCAATACAGTAAGTGTCATAGTTTGACAACTACTTGATAAATTGATATCCAGCTTTCTGTAGCAGTTATTTTTTTAGTATCTGCAAATTGCTTTGTTTGCCACCCTGGGACATCTTTTAAAATGTCTCAAAATACTCCTAAAATAAAAAACACTTGCATTAAAACTGGTGAGAGGTAATGCAGAGGTTTTTACATCCTTGTTTCCCCTCAGTCTTGTTGATGAAAACCCATTTCTATATACCACTTTAATCTATCTTTTAAATATCTTTCTTTAGATATTTAGGTTTAACCATTAACCTTAACTATTAATCTAGGTTTAGCCTTGGAGTTCCTAGAGACACATGAGGTGTGTCTATTAAATAATGAGACTGATACCAGTACCTCACCTTTATTTATATGTATCACAATTCCCCTTCAATATAGTCCTCAATATTCCAATGCAGTTTTGTTTTTCACTGGTCTAAGGCGTAGAGCACATCAGTTTCTGCATGCTGTTTTCTTATATTGCATCAACTGACAAAACATGTTACTTTAAGCACACATTTCAATATGCAAATATGAAGGATGTTCCAGTATAGTAATGTGTTTTGTTGCTCAAAAACTACTTCGTGGAAAATAATATGTTAACAGATATATTATTCTAATGAAAAATGAAACCATTTTTCCATGTTTCTGATCGATATTGTCTGACTCTTTCTCTTAGATTTGTCAAAATTTTCTTATAATAATGATGGTTTACTGTGGTGTCTTAAAAACCTCCAATGAGCTGGCTTTAATTTACTTGCTTTGTTGGTCTTTTGCATTCTTGGTGAGGACAGTGTTCTCCAGTGCATACTTCTCAGGATCATACTGGATAATCTAGGTTTCATTGAAATGATGATTATTTGAAAAGGTCAGGGTTGTCATCAAATTCCTTGTGGTATTTGTTTTACTCTTGTATGAGTACCCTAGGGACAATCTTGACATAAAACATTTTGCAAGTTAAGATTGATAAGCAAAATTTTCTACGGAATGTCTTTGTTGATGTTCATGGGTTTAGCTTTCATTTTAACAACGTGGAGCAGTCGTCTCTAACAACCCGACTATTTTTTTCTTCATTTTCTTAAAATGAAAATTTGTCAAGGTTGTTCATTGTGTACATAAATACATAAATATTTTCCATTGTTTTATTAAATTTTAAACAATTTATATAAAGTCTGTCCTTTCCTATTGTTATTGACCTAATATGAAAACAATCACCAAACATATTGCTCTGATAAAATATATGCCAATTCCCCTTTAAACACAACTACCACATTGATACATAAACATGCTTGCAAACACTACATCACACTCCAAGCCTTTACTACCTGATATAAGGATGCATGATCATTCTGCAAGTTTGTGTTGAACTTCGATATACTTCAAACTTTTATTTATACACTATATCCTCAAAATATGGAAACTATTTGTTATCGCAAAAGTAAATAAAGATGGAACATTCAAATCTGAAGACTCTGTTAGGATTCTAGCCAAGGGTTGTAAAATTTTCATCATTGATTTTTAATTGTTACCCTTTTCTTTCATGAACAAATTCAGATATAATTAAATATCACATAATTTAGGCTCTTGTTCATCATAATTAAATTCAAATTTTCATTAATTTATTTGTTATATTGTGTATTTTTATGATTTACCAAATTTGATCTGACTTTTTACTTCAAGAATGATGATTAAACTTAATACAGTATTTAATTGTTTTATTCTTAGTACTTTTTATTTTAAGCTTACAAATATAAGTTTGTTAGTTTTTATCAAGGACTTTAAATCTTTCAAAACACATTCTTAATTCATTTTATTTAAATTATTGTTAATGATAAAATAGAATATGGATTTATATTAGAAACTCATAATAAACTGATCCAATGAGATTGAGAAAAGTAAGCACTAGTAGTATATATCTTTTGTTAAAGTAACTATTATTGTTTACTAATTTTACAGAGCGACGAGTGTCTAGTGCAAGATACAACAGTATCGAAAGTGTACAGGAACATCTGTGATATGTACTTCAATGCATAAAATTTTACTCAGTAAATTAACATTTTTTTGGAAATGTGTATTAACAACAAATAATTATAGTTTTAATTGTAGATAAGATATGTGTTATTGCTAGCTTAAGTCAAATTTGTGTAATTATTTTTGATAAATTACATGAATTCTGTCAATAAAGGAAACAAAGAAATTATTCAATAAAACAACATTTAAAGGTGTGCTGAATGAAATGTTAGTTTATGTTACACCTAATACTGTATCGTGTTTTACATATGTAAGAGATCGAGGTTAGGGTCTTAAAATTTGATTTTTTTTTTTTTAATCAAGTGTCATAATTAATAATAAAACCAACTAAAGAAATATATTACTAGACACACACTTAATCTCTTGCATATCTACAAGGTTGTGTTGAAGACATGAGGCACAATCTTTCCATGTTTCTCTTTGCCATTAATCTTTCCATGTTTCCCTTTGTCATTATTCTTCCACACAAAACTGTTACATGTTGAACATGTTCATAATCCTTAATGAGTTAAAACTTGAACTACAAGACCCATTAACACTGATTTACTGACTTTATTAAAACAAAAAGAAAGGTAGCAAGTACCTATATATAGCTTATCATAGAGCTAATAATACTTAAAAACTACTCGGAAACCAGTCAAAGTTTACCTATGAACTGAACTTAATTCTAAAGATAATATGATTTACCAGCTATTTAGGGGTGGCAAGCCTGGATTTTTTAATTCGAGCCGAGCCTTGGGTAAATTGAACTGAGCTCGAGGTCGATTAAAGCTTTTACTGAACTTTAGCTTTTTACTAACTCGAGCGTTTAACACGATCAAGCTTTACTGAGCTTGAACTTTTTAATGAGTTTGAGCTTTATTTGATTGAGCCTTTAATGAGCTTGAACTTTTAACAAGCTCAAGTTGTTATCAAGGTCAAGTGTTTTAAAGCTTCCAATAAATTTTAGATTGAATAATATAATCAGTATAATGTCGATCTTTTGTTTTGGAATGGGCTATATGGAGAAACCAGTGTAGAAGGAAAGAAAGTAGCTGTAATTGACGGGAAATAGACACCCTCTATCAAACTAAAGGATACAAACTTCCTTTGGCATGAAATTATATTACAAACCCATTTCATTCACATACTTTTTAACAATTAGAGAATTTTTTACAGACAAATAATTATGGATTTGTAGACTAAGAGTTTTTTTAGTTCAGTTCAAATTAAAAAAATCATTTAGCCAAGTAAAAGATAGAACTTTGGGTTTTGTAAATAAGAGTAATAAAATTCACGAATATGTAAACTTACCAAGTGCGAAGTTTGGTTAACTATATTCGCAAAATATAAATATTTAATAACATAATTAACAAAGTATTATCACAATGACTAGCGTTAAGTCTAGTAGAGATAAAACAACAGTAACATAAAACATCTAGTAGAGATGGGAGAACAAGTTTGGCTTGAATGGGTGTTTGATTAATGTGTTCTATATGGCTCAACAGACAAAACTTCCCATATACACACATTTCACTGTCTCCTATAGTAGGAGAAAATTCAGTTTTCATCTGATTTTAATAATAGTACAATTAATTGTGGTGTAATTTTTTATCATTATTTGTAAAAAAAATTGCCAAATTACTAAAAAACTAACTGAGAAAACAAATTTTCAGAATTGGTGTACTTTTTTTCCATTCGAAATCGAGGATTTTAGCTTAGGGTAATGTAACTGTGGGTCGTCTTATGTTTTAGAAAGGCCAGTTTATGAGTTCGCCAGTTAAAATAAAAATCCAAAAAATTTCGGGAAGATAGAGACAGAACTACCTGAGCTTTTTTAGATTAAACTCTGCCTTATCTTATTAATAATTTCCTTCTTTACAAGTTAAATAAACAATTCAGACCTTTCAAAGGAGAGATATCTATAATTGACAGAAAATTAGATTTGCTTCATTCATCCTGTTGCCTTCAACAAGTCTCAAATAAAACAGAAGAAAGAAAATAGTGTATGTTTTGTTGTTCAGTAGATAAAGGCAAACATTGGTTAATGTTATGATTTAAAATATATATATATATATATTTCATTATTTGGCACTTTGTTTACAACGGACTTTATTTTTGAACGGTTGATCTTAGAAAACCATCTTTCAGGGAAGGTTGAATGTGGTAAAAATATGCATTGTGTATTCAGTGGCGGCGATAAGAACCCCCCCCCCCCAAGTTTGTTCATCGGGCCCCCCTCTCCCAATAATCTTTTCCCGGATGTTTATCTTTTCGCCGGCCGGTGCCGGTGAGTCACTGCAATGCGCGATGTAGCGACATTACATATCGGCCAACGGTAAATAATACACAAACTTCATATCATGACATTAAATAATAAATACTGCTCTCTAAAAAATAATGGTTATTGCCGTTTTGGATGCACGATGCATAATCTTCTCTGAAGACTTTTACCTTATTTTATTAATTTCTTGACAATACTCATTAAAATATTGTTATGATAGGGGGGCCCGTCGCGGGTCCGGGTCCTGATAGAATTTCCCGAAAAATCCCTGCTATCACTGCCACTGCATGTATTTCGTTTTATTTCCGATATCAATTTTGATTTTTTTTTCCTTTATTACTTCACATTTTTTCATGTTTATTGCAGTATTATTTCATCAGTTTGGGCCTTGTTCGGTAACCAAGCCAGGCTTATAAAAGCAAGATCTGCTTGGAGTCTATAAAATTGAACCAAGCTCAGAATAGTGTGTCTAGCTCAGAAAATTGAGCCGAGCTCAAACAATTAAACCAGGCTCAAAAATCAAGGGTTCGATAACTTTGTGGCCGCTGTTCAAAACTAGAGTTCAAAATTTCTAGGGCTCGCACATCCCTACAGCTATTTTCCTTTATCTTAATAACTTCTATTTGTGTACTAACTAACTAAGGATCACTTTCCAAGGTATCCCTGTGTCTTTTAACCATATAAAATCTAAACATAATAGGCCATTTGCCCTATTAAACTCTAACCTAACTTAACTTAAGTCAGTCCACTGCACAATAGCAATAAAATTAAGGACATATTCAAGTCAACTTAAAATGAATAAGCTAAATATATTTTTAAAACTTTATTACATAAATTAATATAATTTTTAAATAGAAAACAATTTTACAGAAAATTGTATATTTATAGTTAATAACTTTTAGTTCAACAAGTAATAGTTATAAATATAGCCTATAATAGTGAGACACAATTTCCTTATTTAAAATAGCTCTTCCCCAAGGAGTAAAATTTAAATTTCCTTTACTGTTAAAGTAAAAATATGGACCTAAAATTAATCTTCCAATAGTTTTATCTTGAAGTAGATGTCGCTCTTTTAGTTTAATTACAACATAGCTGTTATTAATTCCACTTGGATCTATTTTCAAATTGACTGAATAGTTATATGAAGTGTCAACACCACTAATGATCACCGGTGATTGCTTTTCCTTGACTACTTTGCCACTCGAGTAGTAGACTATTTTTATGTATGTTTTATACTTTCCTTTACCTAAAACAAATTGAAAATTATATGTACAATTTCTACAAATATCTGGTACTATATGGGTAATAAATAAAGTAATATCACGGACAATAAACAATACAGAAATTTCATGCAATGTTTATTAGAGCTACAGCCCGTGTTGCTGTTGAATATTATATTACATTGGAGGCCCAGCACTGTTAGACTGAAAGCCTATCATATTTCTCTTCCTACTCCTCTTGTGTTTTGTCAGTCCTCCACTCTACAGTTAAGTAACCGTTTTTTTGTTTTGTTATCAGTAGCCGTATTTTAATTATATTTAATCATTAAACCGATTAATTTCTAAATATCTTAATAATACATCAGAAAATAATGTAATTATCATTACGACATAAACTAGACCCAGACCATGGAGTATTTCCTATAACGTTTGAGTGATACTTTAAAACCATGGATTGAATGTACTGTATACTCAAGTAAAAATTCGAATTGATATTTTCGAAATTGGTCTGTCAGTTTGTTTACATTTTGAAATAAGTGGTATTAGGTAAAAACAAGTGGTCGTCCCTACAGCCTGGACGGTTAAAGCAATTTTCATGAAATTGCCCATTAACCCTACAGTGGGCGCATGGTAATAAATCCTTAAAGTGGTCGCGCGGCGTCAAAAAGACCGCACTAGCTATATGTGATAAAACAAAGGTCTTTAAGTAAAATTATCGTGTTTTTAAGGATCAAATAGTATTTATTACTTATTCAACAGTACAAAAACACAAAAACTTATGATTTTAAACTTTAAAAACTGTTTTAAACTTGGAAAAGGGTTTTAAAATAATAAAATATTACTACAAGAACTCAAAACTTAATAATTTTAAAATATGAAACTGAACTTTAAAAAATAGGTGAAAGTGCTTTTAAGATTTCAATTTCCACTCACATTGTCTTTTGAACTGCTCTTACACGTTATCTTCAGAACTGCTTCCGTGTTCGACTTCTTGTCCCGTGCACTCAACACATGAAGATCGAGTGTGTTCTCGGCAGATGAAGTAGCGGCACTGTGAGCAGCAGGTTTGGGATTTCCTATTTTTCTTTCTTCCACATAGGTAGTATCTTCCGGTACGAGGTTCGTTATCTTCTTCCGGAAGAGGTGGTCACCTTGGGTGTCCAAGTAGTCGTTGCAATGTGTGACGTAGTTCTACCGGAAGCATTGGCATAGAAGCTCTTCTCATCATGTGCTCTTGACAAAGTGCGATACCTGCTGACTTCAAAAAATCTCTTCGATTTTTTGTTTGATCTTGAATGTTGTGCCGCCAAATCAAATAACTATTGATTCCGGCAATGTTCATCATACCAAAAAACAGGGATAGAGGCCATCTGTTAGTTTTCCTGGAAACTGAATAAGCTGATTGAATTTGGTCCACAGTGTCAACTCCTCCTTTGTACTTGTTATAACAGTAAGGATCTCTGGTTTCATTTTGTCTCCACTGTCTGGATCAATTGTATCAGTATGATGCAGGGTTGATATCAAAAGCACAACTTTATTTTTGCGCGGAACATAAGAAAGCAAAGTGATATTTGGCTGATAAGCAAATAAGCTTGAGCACTCTTTTCAAATCCGGCTATTTATGAAAGATGGAGGTATTTCCTTTTTGTTCTTCCTCAGAGTGCTCAAAAATGTCATCTTGTGATCGTTTAGCAGCTCTTCCGCCAATGGTATTGATCCGTACCAATTGTCCATTGTTAAGTGGCGTCCAATATTAGTGTTTGCTGCGGTCGATTTGATCATTTCTTACATAAAATAACTATATTTTTTTAAATTTACTTTTTGTTGATGCAATTTTTGCATAAATTAACATTGGTCTAAAAAGGAGTTATGTAATTGGCATCTTTTATCATGGTTAATGTGTGTTGAATATAAATTTGTTTATATCTGATAATATTAACTCTAAAAATGTATTATATATCTAATATATTTATCACCAAAACATAGCTTTTTTTTATATAAAAAATTTTGATACTAGTGTCAGATCAATTGAATATCTCAGAGCATAGATTTAAATAATTCAACTATTTAAATTCAACATCACCATTTATTAAATTTAATTAGAAAATAAAAATGTTATTGATATCATCTGCATCAATATAAAATGTATCATCGACTATAGTGTCCATGAAATCAAATAATTTTCATTCAAAGATATTTTAATGCAAGAATTATATAAACAATAATTACATACATTTTATTGTTAGCTTCTAAGATACAATATGAATTATTAATTCCCCTAACCACGATAACAGAAACAAAACTTAAACCACATAATTTCAAAAACTATTATTTAGTTTTTTCTCATAATTATTCTGGTGTACATTTATGCTGATAACATGATTATCATCATCAGATGGTTCTACTCCTAAAGTATAACTAACATTAAAATCTTATCTAACATAAGAGATGGCCTACCACCTCTCATACTACACAAATGTATTAACCTATAATCTTGAGCCTACACCAGCAACATGTCATTGACTTGGGGGTGAGATTGGTGATAACTTCATACAAAAATTAACACCATCAAATGTCCAGGAGCACTGTAGCGATATTCACATTAAGTAAAACAAGGATTCCCCGAACCATAAAAACAAGTAACAAAACTAAGATTATAATAAATCTAGTATGTTTATTATAATACCCTTATTTACATTTTGATAACATAGTCATCATCTTCAGAGGTTTACAGCTAAACTAAACATAAACCTACAGCTAAATACCAAGTAGTGCCCCCTCCTGTCGGATACTCACAAAGATCAACATCTTGTCTTAGGTAACTGAACCGGATTTGGAAGGGTCAATGCTCCTGGAAACCTTATGGACTATCTGGTACAATAAATTAATATAATTTAATGTTACAACAGTCGGTACATGATGGAATTCCATGATAATGGAAATAATGAGACGATTATTCAATTCCACAAAACAGCTTTAATTGCGACATATGTTTCGCCGTTAGGCATTTTCAAGCAACTAAATTGAAAATAAAACAAGTCTAAACCAAAAATATGAGACATGAAAGGAAAGTTTAGAGTAAAGAGGTTGAGAAATGACAAAAGAAAGGTCAATGATCTAACTTGTGGGATGGAAGTGGGGGTGTTTTAGAAAACAAAGGTTACACAATAGGTCTCAATAGTGGTGATGAGTTAAGATATATTTGTTCATTTAAGTTGGAAGTATGGTTTTTTAAAATTGATGTATTGATTTCTAAACATTCCAGGTTATTGAGTTTCCTACTTTTTTGTTCCATATGCAGAAGTTTAACGTTTAACTTTGGATCAAAATTATGTCCTGCGTCTAATAAATGATTTGCAAAATTTGAATTTAGATTTGCCATACTTCCAACTGTGTACATGTTCTTTAACTCTATTCTTAACTGACCTTCCGGATTGACCTATGGATTGACATATCAATCCCTAACCCGTTGTGAAATTTATTATCCTGGCTTATACAAGGAAAACAAAAACCTTATATTTGCAATAGATTTGAAATATCTAGTATGGCGAGCACATCCTTCAAACCAACCCCAATTTAAAATTAAATAATGTTAAATTAAATAAAGAATTTACATCTGACAGGTTATTGGATAGTTTTGAAAGTATTTCTATATTTAAAGCTAACAATAAATGTTACCGAATGCAGATAAAGGGCCTATTCCTCGCTTGTCTTTGTTTTTCTTGTTCTGGCCAAGAAAATAACTTTCACATCAGATTAGGGGATTAGTCTGTATTTTTTTGTTTCATAATTTAAGTTTCATTTATATTATTCGTTTGGTGTCATTTATCTACCAATAGCCCATGACCTCATACACCTTGCTGGGCCTAGTTATGGTTAAGTTGGACCTTAGAGTAGGGTCCAGCTCTACCACAGGATGCTTCATCATGCTGGACACAGGGCTTTTTTCCTAAACCTTGTAAAATATGAAAAATGTCTTAATGAATTATTTAGTTTATATTTTATATATACAATATATTCTAAGTTCAATTTAATTTAAATCATTATAATTTGAGTGGATTCATTTTATTTTGTTTAGTGATAAGGTCTATTTTATTTATATTTTCTTAGATAAAGTATACTCACTTGTTGTTTCAGTATATTACTTTATTGTACCAGGTAGTCCATAAGTAATATACCAATCAGTATGGTCCATTGACCAATCCCAATCAGTTACATAAGGCAAGATGTTCCTCTTTGTTATTAGCCGGTTAAGAGCGGGAGGGCGCTACTTGGACGTAGCTTTATGTTTAGTTTAACTATAAACCTTTGGAGATTATGACTATATCATCAGAATGTACATAAGGATATTATAATAAACATACTATATTTATTATAATCTTAGTTTTGTTTTTTGTGGTTCGTGGAATCCTTGTTTTTCTTATTAATTAACACCATGTTACTTGCTACCTACATCTAATGTGTATAAATATCTGTTCTTCAAAAAATATCCAACCGAAGTTTTTCTTGCAAAAACCAATGAAATGTGGAAAGTGAAGAGTTGGAGGATACCTTTATGCATATACATGAATTTCAAATAGTGGTAGTCAACCTGTGAATGAGGTAGCTCCTGTCGATTCTCATTTTACTTGAAGAGGATCCATGTCCTGGATTCCGATATTTGTGTGTTGTGCCGACAAACGGGGGAGTCAATGAATAGAGAACATCTTTTGAGGTGCCCCAGGCTTGGTTCTGACCACCAGATTTCGAAGAATTTTCCTAAATTGTACTGGGATGCCAGGAGACTTATGGGTTGATTCTCACATAGTCTGCCATTGGAAACAACAACAACATTTTACTTGAAAATGGGTCTTTGGTGTCATCTTTAGTTCAGAGGATAGCTGAAAATCACATGAAGCCATGTCTGGAAAGTAAGGGGCCTGATGGACCATAGGAGTGCTTAGTTTGGTAAAAAAGTTCTGAATCAGATGCAAGGAATGAAATAATCCGTTGTCATGACGCAGGTGTCAAGATACCACTGCCCATAGATCTGGTTTCTTGTGACCATCATGAAGGCAACAAAAGACCTCCAGTTAATACTCTTTGGTAAATTTGTTGGCCATCGTGTTAAGTACTCATGATGCCCCAATCCCTAAGAGTCAACTACACTTTTACATGACTGCTATGTTGTGTTTTTTATCCTCAGATATGTTGAATTTTGCCACTGTGACATATCCCCTTGGTTTGTGAGTAATATCCATAAACCTATGACTGGTGATTATGATGTTCAAAAAGTTGACATCATCATTTGTGGAGTTTAACATGTCCTACCGCTGAGGACATAGATGAAGCCCTTATACAAGAACCCTGGATTAATGGAGGAAAGATAAGAGGGCTGGGAGGTGCAAGAGGTAAGGTCATATACAATGGCTCATGTAATAAACTCCAAACCTGTATTGTGGTTATGCAAAAAATACGGTGGTTGCTTTCTGTTCCAGAGATATAGCCATGGTGAAAATCACCTGCGGATCCAGGAGAGGTGAAAGAGGCATCATCATGAGCTCGATCTACCTTCCCTATGATTTGGAGGAGGCTCCAGCCTCTTAAGGAACTAGAAGGGATTACGAACTTCTGGGTAAAAGAGATAAAGCATTTCCTTGCGGAATTAGACTCCAACTCTCATCATGTGGCATGAGGTTCAAGTAATACTAGAGGTGAGTCCCTCTTGGAATTTCTTAACAGTAATAGTTTACTGGTATTTACTGTTGTTGATGAACTTACCTTTAGAAACAAAGTAAGGAAAGAATTCATTGACATTCCAATTTCCACAGAGTGTAATAGTTCTTTTGTAATTGACTAGCACTAGATGAAACTTTAGTACCTGACCACTGTCATATTTATAAAACTTATATTTAGATTCTGAAAACCAAATTTGTAGAAATGTCAAAAGAACTAATTTGAACTCTTATCATGAAGAATTAACGTATAGTTTAGATTCCATCAGTAAGAGAGCTAGAGACATAAATGATATTGATTCAGTGGCGACTAATATAAAAGTGGTCATTATAGACTCATAATAGTCCACAAGAAGGGGAGCTAAAAGGTGGGATAGAGAGTTAGATAGGAAAAAGAAAATTACTGTGTGATTATTTAATAAAGCTCAAAAAACAGGTCAGTGGTATAATTATCATAAATCCTTAACTGAATATAATACTCTATTAAAAAGACATAAAAGATCTCCTTGGAGAAACTTTTGCCAAGAGCTTGACTCAACTAAAGCATTATCTTGGATACTCAAAATAATCTTGAAGGAACCTATTCATCCAACTGAATCTGTTGATGATATTAGAGGTGGACTAACTTTTTCAGGTAAAGACTCACTGTAAGTTTTACTTCCAAATTAGCACTGTAATGATGGATACTGAAATAATAGTCATAATCAAAATGGGACAACCTCTATAAGAACATTTCGTTTTGACTGGAAAATGGCCAAAGAAGTTATTACAGTATCCAGGGTAGAATGGGTCATAAATAAATTTGATCCGTTTAAGCCCCCAGAAGTAGATGGAATCTTTCCAGCCCTAATTCAAAAGGCTCCGGAAATACTTCTCTTTCTACTACTATGCGAAACCTTCAGGGCCAGCTTGGCTTATTGTTATATACCAATAAATAGCATGGAGGTGTTTTACAGTAGTTTTCATACCGAAACCAGAAAAGGGAAATTACACAAATCCCAAAGCGTTTTGACCAATGTGTTTATCCTTCTGAGTTCTAAAAACAATAGAAAGAACCCAAATACACCTACAAAATGGAATTCTTACTAAGACTCCTATTCCCTATAACTAACATGCATACCTATCAAGTAAGTTCTGTGAAATAGCCCTGCATTAATTGGTAAGCAAAATCGAAGAATCAATACATGACAAAGAAAATGTGTTTTATGCATTTCTCAATATATAAAGGGCCTTTGATAATACTACTTATCGATCAATCATAGCGGCAGTTAATAATTAAAGGATAGAAAACACTATTAGCAATTGGTTAGAATCAATGCTAAGAAATAGAATAATCCGTGGAACTCAGTATGGAGAGAAATTAGATACGATTGCTGTGGAATATGGTAGTTGACCCCTAATAACTGAACTAAGTAAATTAGGTATTTACACACAAAGTTATGCTGATGACATTGTAGTGTTGATAAAAGGTAAATTCTTAAAAAATGTTCTTGCAGTATTAATGAACGGGGCATTAAAGAAGATCGAAGACTGGTGTAGGAAAGATGGTGTTACCATTAACTCGGATAAGACTACCATCGTAGCCTTCACAACATTTAAATAGGCAAAATCAAGGTAACTCTAGTAAATACTAACTCAGAATTCTCAGATGAAGTAAAATATTTACGTGTTATTCTGGATAGAAGACTTACCTAGAATAAACATGAAAACTGCATTCTGCAGAAATCAAATTCTACACTTATGGCTTGTAACCGAATTCTTAGAAAGAACTGGGGTCTTTTCCAGCTATGACCAAATGGCTTTATGGTATGGCAATTAAACCTCAGACACAATATGGCGCTCTAGTGTGGTGGAGAAGAACCGTTCTAGATTTCACTAGGCTACAACACATGTTAACTAGTCTACAAAGATTGGCATGCCTATGTATATCAGGAGTTTTTAGAAGTACACCTATAGTAGTAATAGAAGTTCTATTAGGAATAGCTTTCACTAGACCTTAGCGTAATAGCTGAGGCAAGTTCAGCGGCATATAAAATGGAATACTCTAGAATATGAAAGGAATCCGTTGGCGAAAAGGACAAAGCACTATTCGAAAACACAAATCGTATAATCACATACTTACTATGAGAAGTGATTACCATCAGTATGGTAAAACTTTATGGATCACTAGTCCAACTAGATCTGAAACTCTTTCATGAAGCATCTTAATACCATGGGATTATTCCAAGGAAACCTGAAATGCAGATTATGCAACCAGCACCTAGAAACTGTAGAAGACAACTGATCTTCAACCTAGATGTGACCTTTAAAACAACAATCGGCCTAGATAGGATAATCCTTTCCTTAACCAAAGGCATAGAAATAAGCTAGTCAGGAACAAGAAGTATACAAAAAGCCTTATAGGCTGAAGTGTGTAAGGGTAAAACTCGCTTCTATGCATAATAATAATAATAATACTTTCAAACTGAGATGGTCTTCTGTTTGCAGCTTTAGAAGAAATTTCGTGGACAATCTCTGCAAAAGCAAATCCTTGCTCAAAAGGAATGTACCAAACTTTCCTTATGCCCAAGTTGAGGACAGTGACCTAACCAAAGTCCACACTTCATCTTCATCATTTAAACTATTAGAAGACCTAATCGCTCTCCACTGACTTGAGGCCATCTTCAAAATAATTATACCACTCTATAATTTATATGGTCTCCATGGGATCATTGCCAAACATATCCTTGAATCGTCTGAATGGTTTTCACTTGGGTATTACCAAGCATGATACAATACCAAGCTTGGTGCTGAAGTCATTCTGTCATTTTGTGGGTGATCCAACGGACGCACAGTACACTTCTTAACTTACATGCTTCCTAAAGGCACCAAATAATTCATGTATATCAATGAAATGTACACACCCTTCAACATACCACCAGAGGTCATCTTCCCTGCTACATTTATTTCCACTGGAAAAATTCAGATCAAATACTTTTTGAAACCTTGTTTTTTACATGAAACTTAAATGAGCAAATATTCTGTGAGAGATACAGATTTTTGTTTGTAATTGTAAAAACAAACAGCTTGAATTAATATGAAACAAACACTGCCAATCTTCTCTTATTAGTTTAATCTCTGAAAACCTAAGCTAATTTTCAAGAAAATAAAATAATTTATTATTTGTTGTATTGCACAATTTTACCTACCAACCTAACCTAACCCCTACTTATATGAAGAACAAAAACTAGTTCTAGGAGTAGTTAAATGATAAACCATTATAAATATTCAGTTACCTTTTGGTTGTTTAACTGTCAAATTGTGTGCCTGGATTACAATTATAGATAAGATCTGTTTATCTTCTTGGTATCCCAAAGACACCTGTAGACAGCCAGGAATAACATCAGGCTGAAATATAAAACATATCAAGTAGAATCGTTATTATTAAAAATTTGATTAAGAATCAAATATGTATTACTAATATATTTACTAATAAATATGTAATATTAAATTATGACATTTGTATATCTTCTGCAGGGCAAGGATGTGAAGCCAAACTTTAAAAAATCGCTATGTCTATGAGGCTACAGTAAAACTGAAGTGAGAAGTTTTTAGATGAAATGAAATTATCAGTCTTTCGCAGAGACACAATCTCATGTTGAGGGGCTAATGGGCTCAAGCTCTAACAACAAAGCTCTTGGTAAGTATAACAATTAAATTGATAGTAAATAAACATCGATAACATTAGGAAATGATTAAACGTACACAATTCTCACAAATATAGGCTATACACTTTATTTCAGACGCAAATCAATGACAATGTCGTCATCATCAGTGACAGTTGCAAAGCAAAATTTTGCAAAACTGATAATTTTGCTTTGTAACTGTCACTGATGATGACGACATTGTCGTCGAAACACGTCTGAAATAAAGTGTATATATTTGTGAGAATTGTGTACGTTTAATCATTTCCTAATATTACGTTTCTCTCAAGCCAGGCTCAAGTGTATATTCACATCGATAACCTCATTAAAAGCCAAGCATAACCTCATTAATTCTGCATAGTAATCTTAATCAAATACCAATCTATGTTCACAGTTTGACCAATCTGATATCTCCTTGCATTTCTTAGTCCAAATCAATAAAGTCTAAAGTAATAAGTTTGTATACCTATCCATGCCTATTATTAGAATAGATTGAGGTAACCTGCATTATTTTAAATATCTAATCTGGTAAGTCTTTTTTTTTTTAATTTAAATTGTAATTTTAATAATTTTTTTTCTTTTCCATCAGAGTATCAGAGACATTTTCACTAATTCTTCTCTTTTCAAAACACAGTAAAGGAAATGGATAAAGATTAACTGGACAAATAAAATAGTAGAAGAAATTATTGTCTCTAAATTTAGAATAAAATTAACTAACTTAGTACAAAGGTGGATCTGCAAACATGCTGTGACAATGTGAAAAGTCAGATTTTAAAATAGACTCATTTAAAAGACGCGGTTAAGCCAAAGAGATAATAAATTCAAATAATAATTTAAATGTAGTAACTTCATTAATAAAAGAAAAATGGATTTTCAAGACAACAGTATAAATAATCATGTTTAATTTTAATGTAATTTAGTTTGTTTGTTTTGTTATGTAAATTATTTGTATTTTTACGGCAGTGCGGTAAAACGTGGGAACAGTAACCGGAAAGAACGCTTTCGGAAGTAGGAATTTGCCTCATGGTAAAGTCAGTCTAAGTCCAGAGCTTGAAGGGACTGGATGTGTTTTGTGGAGTTAGAGTTAACCGCTCAAAATGGACAAGTTGTGTTTTTCAAAGTCGAAGTCTAGTGTTTGGAGAGATAAGATCGTAGAAAGAGTTTCTAGGTTCTATTAGAACAATGTACATTTGATTTTTTGTCTCAAATAGAGATCGAAAGTGTTTTAAAAAATCTATAAAGAGCGTGTTTCAATGACAATAACGTGGGAACATAAAAGACAATAATTTATGTACGCGAGTTATGAATATTCTCAACAACTGGAGAAAACAACTTCTGAACGAGGGAGAATCCTATACAAGCCGTAGAACTTCAACTTGTATGATATCAGTTTTCCATTCGGACTCAGACAATGTTTTTTATTTAAATCGGCGTTGTGGTATAGACGCTGTATATTATCTGTTTGATTAATAACCTGTATTATGTTTAAATTAATTTTTTGTAAATGTTTATCTATTTAAAGAAAATTTAGTAGATCATTACTAGAAGAGATACTAGTAAAATGAAACTTTTAATTAATGAAAATAGAATCTTTTCATTTTTCTTTTAGAGCTACAAAGTTACTAAAAAATTTCATAGATTAAATTCCTGTTGCAACAATTTTATTGGTAAAAGCATTTTTAAAGATAAAATTAATTAATTTGAAAGAAAGAAATAAAGGAGATATAAATTCATAATTTGTTATTGAAACTAAAGAGGATAACTAGTATTTGTAATATGATTTTTTGTTGTTAATAATAATTTGTAGGATGTTTCTTTGAATGTTTAATAAATGTTTTCTTTGTAACATTTCAGCCAAAGTGTTCTCATTTAAAACCAAAATCCACTGTAAGTACACTGTGAAAAGAACTTACGACCCCAAAGAGATTTTTTCTTTCTTTTAAATATTTAAATTCATTTCTTTTCTTTTTCTAAATTGGTATGCTAAAGCAAACCTGGCGCCCTATAGTCGAGCAAATTAACAAATTATTAACTTTAAAAGTAACTTCACCTTCTATTTTGAATTATTACAAATGGCGCCCAACGTGGGGCTTTTTAGTCGAAAGTACAGTGATTTTGGCAATGAGAACTCTTAAAATCAAGGTAAGGACTCTCTAAATAAAATAAGAAAGATTCTTTTTAAAAAATTTTTTTTTTGTGTTAAATATAGTAAGGTAAAAATGGAGTCAGAAATTGTAAATGTTAATAATAATGATGAACAGGTAGGGTTAGGAAATCAAAATTCTTTAAATAATATAGAGCCATTGGAATTTACGGGGGATATTTTTGATAATTTACAGAAGGAATCGCAAAGTAATGAGCAAACAAATGAACAATTTGCACAAAATTTTTTAGATCAAGAAATAAGTAGTAATAGTAATAGTAGACGTTCAAGTGTGAACGCGAATAGTAGTTCAGGTTCGGATTTTAATGGGTTTGATAGTGATAGGATTCTAAATAGTAAAGAAAAGTGTGAAGATATGAATAAAAAATTAGTAGAAACACCAGGGGTAGAAATTGTAGAAGAAAATTCAGATAAGGAATTAAGAGCTGAAGAGGTTAGGGTAATTGAGCAGGTTAGTGTAACCGAAGAGGTTAGGGTAGGTAAGAGTGGGGAAAATAATGATCAAAATAAGAAAATGGAGAGTATGTTTGAGCAATTGATGAGTAAATTTGATCAGAAATTTGAACAAAGTAGCTTAGAAACAAAACAGAATAATCTAGAACTTAAACGAGATAATGATAAAAAATTTGAATGTATAAGTAATGATATTAAACAAAGTAGATTAGAAATAAGTAATAAATTTGATCAGAATAAACTAGAAATTAATGAAAAACTAGAGAATTTTAATATTAAACTTGAACAGAATAATGTTAAACTTGATAAAATAGATAATGACTTGAAACTGAGTAAATTAGAGCTAAGACAAGATAATTTAGATTTAAAAGAAGCAATGTGTAAAAAATTTGAAGAAATGAGGGTTGAATTAAAACCAAATTATGTAAAATTTGAACAGAATCTTAAAATGGAAATTAATGTAATGGAAACTAATAATAAAGTAGAA
Source organism: Aphrophora alni (assembly GCA_963513935.1). Lineage (NCBI taxonomy): Eukaryota > Metazoa > Arthropoda > Insecta > Hemiptera > Aphrophoridae > Aphrophora > Aphrophora alni. The sequence goes on along the minus strand of OY740767.1, from coordinate 120,759,947 downwards.
ATTGAAATAAGCTATTGTGAGAAAAAAGTAGAATTTGAACGGATAAATAATGTAGAAGGTGTTTTGATAGAAAATATTAATAATTTGGATAACAATTTAGATCAAACAGTAGCTGAAGTAGAAATTAACAGTTTTAATGAAACAAAAGAGATGTCAGATGATTTAATAATAATTGAAGACAATTGTGTGAATGATTGTGTTCAAGAAATTTCTAAAATAATGAATAATGGGTTAGGTAACAAGGTAAATCTAGAAATAACAAGTAATGTTGAAATTAATATGTCTAGTGGGGTTGGAATAGGTATAAGTAATTTGAAAAACAAAGTAAAAGTAAATAATCTAATAACGAAGGTATCAGCTGTTTATTTTAAAAAACAAGTGGGTCATAAAAATGTAGAGTTTGAAAATTATGTAATGATAAAATTTAAGAGTATCTTTCAAATCCAAGAACAAGAAATTAAAAGTTTTTGTGAGAAATCTAACTTTAAATATAATCTTGAAAGTAAAAATGTAGAAATAGTAAAAGAAGGCTTTGTACTAGTATATAAGAATGGTGGGGTTAGTATTCCTAAACTAACAGATGTTGAAATTAGGTCAGTAGATTCTGAGTTGTTTGAGAGAAGGAGGGGTGATGGTATGCCTGAGAGGGAGAAAGAGAAAGGTATTTTGTCAACACTCCGAGACAATAACAAAGGGAGATCTTTTGTTAGGAAAGGGTCTGTTGTGATGACTAGGCAAGACAAACTGTCCATGTGGACAGAGGTATTTAACGCTAGAGATATTTACAAAAATCAAATCATGTATTTTAAAATCTTTCACCAATTTGGGAACCATCGTAAAAAATATATAATTTATAATTGAGTTGTAATCAATTGAAATTTGGAATGAATAAATAAATGTAAGGACATTTTATAAACACACGGACTTGATTTTTAAAATAATTAATAAAAAGTAGTTAAGATTTTGTTAATAAGTAAGTTTAAGTTTGAAAATAAATAATTAAGAGTTATGAATACTAATAATTTGTGTGTACTGATAAATTTTGTAAGCTAAGACAGAAATATAGAAAATAATTATATGCCAAGCTAGTATGATTAAGAAGAAATAATATTTAGAAACGTTTAGGTATTTGCTAAGTGAAAGATGCAAGATTGTTAGTAAATAACCGAGTGTTGTTTACTCTAAGATAAATATTGACTTTACGTGTTAAGATAAAGCAGATTAGTTCGAAGCAAGGATTCAGAGTAGTGTTGAAGAAACAATATTCAATATTAAGTAGGTGGATTCAATAAAATATTCAATAATGACGAGAAAAATAGAATCTAGTTGGAGCTAAGAGGTTCACTTCTTATCAGTAGACAGATATATTGCTTCATACAGCTGGGGGAGATTGTTTATTCCTTAGTCAGGTATAAATTCCTATGCATGACATTGAGACGAAATATAGGGTGTTACCAAAATGCTGTCTAGGAAAATAAAAAACTTTTGACGTATAATTCTAATTTAACTTGTGTTTTCAAATAAAATTTGCTTAAATAAAGGATAATTGGCTTTAAATAAAGTAAACAAGAAGAAAAGTAGATTACTTAAATAACTTTGATAGTATTGAAGGTAAAATTTTTGAGTAAAGAATTTAGAATAAATTTTAAAAAATAAAATTTTCTTTTTGAATTTGAACAATAACATCTAGAAAGGATTACATAAACAGAAAATCGACGATGCTAGTAATAAGCTTGGTAAAATAAACATTATTTCAACTTCGGATGAAACGATTTTAATGAAATTTTTTATGAATTTTAAAATTTTCTTCGTGTAAATGCATTTAAGGAGTACATGAACATTTTGGGAGGAGGTAGGCGTTTGTGTAGTCAAAATAGAATGTTTTATTCGTAAGAATAAGGCATTCTGAGACTGCATAAGAGGGCGTGTTGTGAAAAAGGGATGTGTTTTGGGCTTTATCTTGAATTTAGTAGAGATATTGCATTCAACCATTGCACATTTCAACGTCGCAACATGTTACTCTGTGTAAGAGTCTAAAGAGCAATTAGAAGTATGCACGGTATAAAGTAGACGGTTAGAAGGACTGTGGTAGGAGAGGTTAGGAAGAAAAATGCATAAATAAGTATGACATTATTACATGAAAAAACTTCATGTAATAAATTTTAGACAGATGTTGAAGGCAAATAAATTGTAGGATATATATGCAGACGCGATCAAGCTGCATATACATGGAATAAACCGGACGTGACATTATTAGGGAGTACTTACGTAACTAAATGTATAATTTTTATAAAACTGTAAAAATGTTGATTAGCTGATTAGAATAGGTAATTAGATGTTAAATTGTAAAACGATAAGTTGTATGTTTTGATGTTATAAATATTAAGGATTATTGATTAGATGATGAGATAAAAAATTGTTAGTTTTAAGTGATTTGTGGTTTGAAAATATGAAGAATGGTTGTTTAAAGTTTGAGAATTTATGTGAGTTTTGCCAAGACAGATAATAATTAAGTTTTTTAAGTTTTTTGATGTTAAAAAAGGAGTAAAGGAGGTTAAGTTTTTGTTTTTTAAAGGAAGGAGTAATAAATTAAAAATAATAAGAGAGATTTTGATGAGATTTATAAATGAAATAAATAATTAACGATTTTTTAATAAATAATGTTTGAATTTAAAACAATAGATGATTGTGAGAAGTTATTTGATGAAGGTGTCTAAAGATTTTGATGAAATAAGGTGTTAGCTGGGAAAGCAATGATAATTTTTTTTATTTTTTGAAGTTTTTGTATACAAGTAATAGATGACTAAGGAGATTTTAATAAGAAGTAATTTAAATGAGAGATTTTTGAGTTTTATATGAAGATGATGACTTTACAGAATTGTTGAGTAAAGTGGTATTTAAAATGAAGTTGTTCTGTTAATAAGCTTTTATAAAAAGAGTAGTTAAGTTGCATTGATGGTTAATTTTTTTTGTTTTTTAAGAGGTTTTTTGAATACTACGATGAAATAAAGGAAATATGCGACGATTTTAATGAAACAAGAGGAGATTTAAGGAATTCTACGAAATACGGCGATTATTATGATTTTTAAAGGAAGCTACGTTGAAATAAGGAGATTATTTATGAAAGAATATAGGTAAATAATAAGGAGCTTTTTATTATGAAGAATTTGTTTGGTGATTGATGCAACTTAGATTATTAAAATATGAAAGATAAGATGGAAATAATTTTAAGATAGGATACTGAAAGACAATACAATTGTAAAGAGGTAATTTTGAAATAAATAGATGAGTTTTGTAAGTAATTATATTTTTTTTGATAATAATGATGTTATATTTTTAAATTTTAGTTGAAGAAAAGAGTTTTTTTTTTGTAATTATAAAATCAGTAGTTAACATGTTATCCCAGCAAGACAAAGGAGAATTGAGATTTTAAGTAAGAATAAATAGTTATTGGAATTAAACTAAAATGAATAATAATATAAGATGATAATTGAAAAGTTTTTAAAGTAAATTGAAGTAATGTTGAGTAATAAGTAAATAATTTTGTAATGGTGTTAATGATAATGAGAAGTTTTAAATTTTAATTGTATTAAGTTGAAGGAATTATTCAGATGAATATCTAGAGTCAAAGGTAGATTTTCAAAGGATGTAGAAATGTCGTCTTGGCAAAGAGGATGAGACGAGAAAAAGTATATAGACGGCTGTCTGGGAGATAAGCTTTGAGTGACGGGATCCTGTCAACAAAAAATGTTGATGGAAAGTTTCAGCCAACGAGGTTGGAAAGGAAACTGATGATGGGTTTTATTGTATAAATAGAGATAAGACTTAGCACTAATTGATTCGTATATTATTTTTCTTTTTACAAATGAGTTATGATGACTCAAACAAATTAAAATAATAAAATAGGATTTTTAGCAAATAGATTTTTATTTTTATAAGAAAAGAGAATCTTTCTTAAATTAAGTATACTAGGGATACTTATTTTCTTTCATGAGGTCCTTAGCTTCTGAAATGAAATGTCTTGAACATCCATTAATATTTTTTTCGATTTGAAATATATATATATAAAAGCTTTGTATTCCAATACCTGTATTGAAATACAAACCTTGTGGGGTTTTGTGACAATGTGAAAAGTCAGATTTTAAAATAGACTCATTTAAAAGACGCGGTTAAGCCAAAGAGATAATAAATTCAAATAATAATTTAAATGTAGTAACTTCATTAATAAAAGAAAAATGGATTTTCAAGACAACAGTATAAATAATCATGTTTAATTTTAATGTAATTTAGTTTGTTTGTTTTGTTATGTAAATTATTTGTATTTTTACGGCAGTGCGGTAAAACGTGGGAACAGTAACCGGAAAGAACGCTTTCGGAAGTAGGAATTTGCCTCATGGTAAAGTCAGTCTAAGTCCAGAGCTTGAAGGGACTGGATGTGTTTTGTGGAGTTAGAGTTAACCGCTCAAAATGGACAAGTTGTGTTTTTCAAAGTCGAAGTCTAGTGTTTGGAGAGATAAGATCGTAGAAAGAGTTTCTAGGTTCTATTAGAACAATGTACATTTGATTTTTTGTCTCAAATAGAGATCGAAAGTGTTTTAAAAAATCTATAAAGAGCGTGTTTCAATGACAATAACGTGGGAACATAAAAGACAATAATTTATGTACGCGAGTTATGAATATTCTCAACAACTGGAGAAAACAACTTCTGAACGAGGGAGAATCCTATACAAGCCGTAGAACTTCAACTTGTATGATATCAGTTTTCCATTCGGACTCAGACAATGTTTTTTATTTAAATCGGCGTTGTGGTATAGACGCTGTATATTATCTGTTTGATTAATAACCTGTATTATGTTTAAATTAATTTTTTGTAAATGTTTATCTATTTAAAGAAAATTTAGTAGATCATTACTAGAAGAGATACTAGTAAAATGAAACTTTTAATTAATGAAAATAGAATCTTTTCATTTTTCTTTTAGAGCTACAAAGTTACTAAAAAATTTCATAGATTAAATTCCTGTTGCAACAATTTTATTGGTAAAAGCATTTTTAAAGATAAAATTAATTAATTTGAAAGAAAGAAATAAAGGAGATATAAATTCATAATTTGTTATTGAAACTAAAGAGGATAACTAGTATTTGTAATATGATTTTTTGTTGTTAATAATAATTTGTAGGATGTTTCTTTGAATGTTTAATAAATGTTTTCTTTGTAACATTTCAGCCAAAGTGTTCTCATTTAAAACCAAAATCCACTGTAAGTACACTGTGAAAAGAACTTACGACCCCAAAGAGATTTTTTCTTTCTTTTAAATATTTAAATTCATTTCTTTTCTTTTTCTAAATTGGTATGCTAAAGCAAACCTGGCGCCCTATAGTCGAGCAAATTAACAAATTATTAACTTTAAAAGTAACTTCACCTTCTATTTTGAATTATTACAATGCAAAACCAGTTGGTATATTACTTTGTTACATATACATTGTATTGAGACTACTTTGTGACGGGTCTAAAAATCGATGTTGAGTTTGTGCAGATATAACCATTATAAAGTTTCATGCGTCCAAAAAGTGGTTTTGGGATTGAAGTCCATTTATGTAGTGTTATACAGCCCAAACACATGTACCAAGTTTAAATCACATGAAATTTGGTGTGTGAGCATATTTTGAGACTTTTTCTTTTTTCAATAACTCAAAATTTGGAAATAGATACCGTTAAAAACAAAACATAATCCTCGCCATCTCTCCATAAATTCATGAGTTCATGGAAAAGATATAATTTCTCAAAATTGGCTTTACCTATTTTGTTCTAAATTTTTGGAATTGTGAAGATTAAGCAAATATTATTTATGCTGAGGATGTGTTTATGACACAAGGAAAGCAAATTTAACCTAATTTAATTTTTTTTCAAAAGACTTAGTTCATTTTTATTTTGTGACAGACATTTTTTTTTGATGAACAGTTTTATTTGGTTTTGTGGCTGAGTGATCGAGAAAGTTTGTGGAATGTTTTTACACCATTTACTTTTTTGTGTGCTACATATTTCATACCTAACAAGGTAATGAATTTATAGCTTCTAATAAGAATTTAGTGTTTGGAGAAAAATTAATTTATATAAAACTATATTAAATAATTTGGCAATAAAATACATTATACAGTAATGTTAAAATAATATCCGAAGTTGATAGTAATAATAATTATGAAGAAGGAAAAAATCATAGTTGTTTCATCTTCATAATGTAATACTCGTATGTTGATAAGAATTTTATAAAATTAAATAGTAGATCAAAACTAAATGTTTATATTCACAACTAAGTTTAGTTTCATATATTGAATTGTAAAATAAATGTTATGTGAGAAAAAGTCTATAATTAATTATAAAGAAATAAACTCATTGTGAAGACCAATTGTGGAATGAGGTGTAATAAACAGTAAATTTCCTACTAAGAGAGCAAATTACTTACTATCATACTTTTTTTTTATGTACTTTTTTTCAAGCACTTGCTGCCAAAACATTAATTAACATAAATGTTGTGTTAAGAAATTTGTATGGTGATCCAAGATAGGAATATAAACAAACACTGATGTGGCTACATTTTAAATACTAAATAATTTTAAAAGTGGTAATTTTTTTCATAGTGTCAATGTAACTAATTATAATGAAAAATAAGCATATAAACATTACACAAACTTTCTTACACACCCATACACAATCGAAACACTAAGCAAATAAAACTATTCATTGCAAAAAAAAATGTCACTTCGGTAGTTGACAATAAAAAAGTGAAAATCAACCAGAACCTCTACTGAGATTAATCTAAACAATATATATATATATATTCCTAATCTCCCTCTATATACTAATTCTGTGTTGTGCTACCCCCTATCAGCCATTTTATTACTTTGTTTTTAAATATGTGACAGTGAAATATTCCATATTTTGTATTTCGGGCAAATTAGGGCCGGTGGGATATTCCGTAAACTGTGTTTAAAGGGTTAAATGTTTTCTACATACTTAAATACTAGTAACATAAAATAGTAGAGGTTACTTTGCAAATACCACATTTAAATGTACCTATTGTTTTTTTAGTGAACAATTTAAGTGTTCCTTTTTATTTTATCGTTTAAGTTTAGAGGGGAAATCCTTCATTAAACTTTCATTTAAAATCATTTATAATTGAAAAATAACTAGATTTAAATTAATTGATACTCACTATAGATTGTTTATACAACTTCATTTGATGGGATGTATTTTTGTGTGTATTGACATCCACAAGGTAAAATAAAGCATGACCTATTGCATCATACATTCCTTGCCATTCTTCATCATAAACAGATATTCTGTAACAATTTGTGGTATTTGGTTAATTAATCAACTTAAAAGATAATATGAATGTTATGTTATAAAAATGTTCCTCTCTAGTCAAAATTACACTATGCCGTGGCTTTTAAAATCACCATCAAACATTTTTTATTAATTAAACAAAACATTGTATTTTTAGATATGTTGTATTAAATTTCTGAAGATCCTTTTAATAATACTTTTAAATTGGTTTCATATAATAAAACCATTGCCTATTGCAAATTCATAAGAAATCAAGATCTCTGATAACTTTATTCTAGAAATGAAGTTGCTGTAGAAATGATAACTTTCACTATTGTATCCATTATGAATATTTATTTTATATTGTTATATTATTTACGATAAAGACATGTTTAATAAATTGATTTAGAAAGCTGTAACTTCTAACTTCCCAATAGCAATCTTCAAATTTTAATTTAGTTCAAAGGATCATTAGACACAAATTAATTTTATAGTATAAAGAAAACAATATTATGGAAAAATTTATATTAATATTTTTTGGAGGTTGAAAAAAGTGTTAAAAGAAAAATCTTTACTTGTACACCTGATTGTGAACTAATTTGGTTCAAAATTGTATCAAAGCATATTTAAGATTATTGGTATTCACATTAAATATTTGTGTGTTAGTTAAACCTGAAGAGTATTTGATGTAAGAATAAAACACAAAACTGGCAAATTAACTGTGATTTTAATTAAATTTACTCAAATATTGATTTTTTTGTGCGTTTGATAGTTACAGGAATCGTTGTAATTATCTTGTTTAAAATTAAGTGATAATTGTATAAATAAAAGTTTAATTAAATACCTTAGTATTTTTCCAGTTAAATCTGTTACAGGAAATTTAAACTTTACATCTACAATTGGCTCCAAAGTTCTTGGAAGGACATCACTAATTTTTTGATATTTATCTCCTGGCAATATTGTCAACTTCAGGATAGTATTGTAGGTCAGGTTCTCCTTACCTTTGCCACATAGTCTTAATCTTTCCACATACACTTCCAACCTTTAAGAAAAATACTTTGTATAGCCTTAAACTAAATAGGGTATTCCTAAGAATTATTAAAAAATTTAATAAGAAACAAATTTTCAAAAATTTTCAAAATACCCAATATGGCTGTCATTCATTAATTATCAATCATAAATATGGGATTCAGTCCTCCATTAATTTAAACATAACCTTAAGTATGTCATATTAATATTTCTTTTTTTATCTGCCAATAATATAATAAATAGCTAACACCAAGAACATTAAAACAAAAATATTAAACCTAACATAACCTAAGGCAAGAAATTTATAGCAATAAGTCTAAACTAAGAACTATAACCTAAGGCAAGAACTTTAAACCTAACATAACCTAAGACAAATTATACCTATAAATTTCTTCCCTTAGGTATTTTTTGTGAAATTTTTACAGTAATGTGTAATTAAAAATTTAGCTATACCACGATTTAGTACCCAATTAGTACCTCTTAATGACATTAAAATTATAAAATTTACTGTTAATGAGTACCAAATTTTAAATTAGATGTATAATTCAAAACTGGCAATACCACGATTTAGTACCCAATAGTACCTCTTAATGATATAAAAGATATAATTATTACATCTACCATTAACGAGTAGTAAATGTTTATTACTATACTTTGAAAAAAAATAATAACTATTTCAATTGTTTATGGTCATATATAAAAAAATTAATGTTGCATATCTATTCAAACTACATTTATTAGTGTATCTGGTAATTTATAGTAAAGTGTCTTAAAATCTTGTTTATACACACACTGAACTTAATCTGAACAGTAATTTTTTTCCCATATTATCTATTACAAACTGTAGTCAGTTACATATATTTTTACCTTCATACGTATGCTCAATGACAGGATATATTAAACCTATTAAATATTTTTATTTTGTTTTAAATGGTTAGACACCCAGGTAGGGTATCTTTTGTAGGAAGAGATATTAAACAAAGAAATTATCAGACATTGGAATGATATTGTGAAAGGAGAGAAGAGAAAAACTATTTCAACATTTTATTATACTCTATTTCAATTTATTCTATGCTTTTATAGAGTCATAAGAACTTATAAGTGTTATAAATAATAATGTCACACAGAAATGGAAACAAATCTGGAATGAAAAATGGAAACAAGTTATATACTTGCTTAATTTGTTACATATAAGAGTTTAATTAATTAATATCAACTTAACTCCAACAGTTTCTAACCCCTCCCCCCTTCACTAACTGGTATCATGTTGAAACTGGTAATATTAAGAAGAATCTAGTGAGAGGCTAATTTAAATTGTGTGTGTATTTTTCCTTGTTATTTAAAGGCAAAAAACCTCTCTAACATCATCGCCTTATTAAAAAATAAAGAAAAGAACATAAAATAAAGACCCCTAGTCCTTGAATAGTATAGTTGGCCATCAAGTATATAACTTTAATTACTCGTTAACGGCAAAGGTACTAATTATAGTACTAATTGTGTACTAAATCGTGATGTAATTTTTATTTTTATTTCACATATTCGGTGGCCAACTTCACATACATATTATTATGAAAGGTTTAAAATGAAGTTTGTATTTCATGACTTTGATTTGTTTACACAATTCATGACATGTAGATTGGTAATATAGGATGGATATGTTCAATATATTTCATTATTATTAGGTAGTATAGAATTTGTCATTAATGACAAGAATTTAATCTTCTTTAAATATTATTTTATATTAAATCGTAATTACAATGTACTATACTTCCTGGAACTATAGTAACATATTAATTTTATAGTTCCTACACTCCACCGTTCCATACAATCCACAACACCTCTGATTTTTAAAGAAAACCCCCCTGTCAGTTGGAAAGAAATGTAAATCAGTCTTTTCCAATTTCTCTCCTATACTACATTAGTAAATTGAATCAGTAGTATACTATCCTACGTTGTTTAACATTGGTGTGTTGAACCGACCCTAAGTCCCATGGCACTACTCGCATGTTGATTTGATAGCTTCCATTTACCTTGTTCAGAATATATTCTAATTAGACCTCTCCAAAAATTGTATTCGGGCTAAAGGAATTATTTTTAAACATTTTAGATACCTTTTCGCTCTGTAAAGGACAGTTACATTGTAATGTGTTTTTGAATGCCTATGTTTTACCAAGAAACAATATAATGAAGTATTTACTTTTTAGCAGCGCTATCAAATTGAACGTTAAAATAGACTATTCCTGAAGGAATTTCCTGCATGATATCATCTTTACCAAGAGCATCTAAAGACTTCCAAGCTCTATGTAAAGCTTCACTAGATTTAGTAGGTGCTAAGGTAGGGTATAAAGAAAGATCCAGTCCATATGCTTTAGCTATTTGTTCTCGATCTCGGTCTCGGTCTGTGGTGGATATATCCATTTCTGATACAGACTTCACATCCTGAAATAAAACCAAACTTATAAAAAATTGTTTAATCTACATAATATAAACATAAAGTTAACTAGGGAAAATTAGTAATCTATTATAAAATTACCTTTTTTTTTACATATATTCACTCACTTATTAAACCCCACTCCCATACCCCAATATAGAGAAATAAAAGTACTAATATATTAAGCATAAACACATAAACTGTAGTTTTAAAAAAATGCCTGGTATATTAGTGTTATAAAATGGCATGTAAAGGCAATAAACCTATAAGAATCGCTCAACTAGAACAGTTTATCATAGTTATGTTTTCATATAAAATACTGTGTAGTTGAACAATGCAAATATACTATTTAGTTGTTTACATTAATTATAAACAAAACAAACAATTTTAATGAATGGTAACTATTCATATTTTTCTTATCAAGGTGAATTTTATTATGCTAGGGGGAAGGTTTTTGCAAAACGGTACCAAACAAAAGCGCCATCCCTCCCTATGTGCTGCCTAGCTCATTGCGCTGGTAGACGTGGCCAAATAAGGATCACTCTTTGTGTAAGAATTATCCCTGCAAAGATTTTACGATAGTATCTTATTTTTGCTGCAGCCATTTAGTTTTTGAATAGCATTTTAAATCATTTTTTAATATGTAAGTGTGTGTATATAATGAAAACTTTCAATATTCTATGTAAATTTATATTTTTGTATGTTTTGAACTATTTTTGTGTATTGTGACTTGTGTACATATAGAAACATGACACTTAGATCTTCAGAAATCAACAAACTATAGATGTCAGTGAAGTTTCTGATCCAAATGATGGTAGTGGAAGTGAGTTGGACAACAATATATTATCTTACTCTGGATGAGATGATTACGAACTTTCGAGTAATGATTCATCTGACAATGAAGTTTTTTTTTCATCCTGAAAATAAAAAAGGAAGCCTCAAACATCTTACGGGAACAGAACACACCTGAGATTATTGGTCATCACACCACCATGAGAGAACTGTTGTCATCTTTGGAGCAGAATGAATGTAATGCACCAGCTTCAACACCATACTGCCTACTTGATCAATCTTCTACTAGTTATCCTGATGAACTCCCTGTTTTCCAGTACCTACACCTTACTTGTAATATTAAAGAAATGAATGGATACAGTTGGCTAGAGAATCCACCAACAGCCTCTACACGGAGTGCGGCCAGAAATATTATTCACTTGGTGCAACATTCTAAAGGTCAAGGTAAAAATGAATCTAAGGAAAGCCTTAGAAGCTTTCCAGCTCTTTTTTCCTGATAATTTAATTAACAAGATTGTCTTACACACTAATAATGAGATGTTGAAAAGTCAGGAAAATTATGAAAAGATAAAGTTTACAGTCAGTGAAACGAACATAATAGAAATCAAAGCTTTGCTAGGAATTTTGATTTTTAGTACCTACTATGAGGATAATTGTTTAAATACAGTAAAGATATTCGATGTCAATCAAAGTGGGAATGTGTACAAAGCCACATTTACAGAGAAACGATTTAGATTCCTTATTGACTGTCTTAAGTTTATTGACAAGCAAACTAGACCTGAAAGATGTAAGCATGGGACATCTCCAACCAATAATAAATCTGTAGTTGGTAATTGTAAATAAATGTAGTATAAATGGTTACTCTAGGAAATAAAGAAACAATTGTCTAAAAAAATAATAATCTTAGAATTTTTAAAAAAATGGTAAAAGGAGAAAGGTGTTGTATGATGATGAAAAAAAAAAAGTGAAAATAAATTAATGAATTGTAAGCGGGAAGATTTTATATAAAAACTCAGTATGGCGTGATATGCTATAAAATCTAATAATAAAAAAAAAAATTGTACAATTCTTGTACTATCCCCAAAAAAGTTATGACAGCAGGAAATACTTCAGTAGCACGAACCCCACTCAGGTTTAAAGAATGGGCAACGAATCAGGGTTTATTGCCAAAATTCTAGCCTGAACTTTTTTTATAAAGTCTATAAAACTTTATTCTACTGTACAACCATCTCGTGAAACTTCCACATATCTTATAATTTCACATATTTATTCTTTGTGTAAAATATCTGAAGTAGAATAAAATAATGTAGAGAAGTATTTTGCCTCCTCAATGTACCATAATATTATATATATATATATATATTATTTATTTATTTCTTTACAGACAATTGACAATCAACAATAATTTTTAACACATGCCTTTTTGGAGTTCTTCATTAATCAAACCACATTTTTTGAGACATGAGACTTTTTTCAAAGCCTGTCTAAGATATATAAAATTGTCGATATTTAGGTGAGTTTTCATAGTCTGGAAACTTAGGATTCAGTTTTCTCCATTCAGAAAATTCGACCTTGGATTTCCAAGGCTCGATTTTATTTTACCAAAAACCATACAAGGAACATAAAAAAAAAACTCATAGAAACACTATAGATAAGCCATCCTCTTTATACAGTCCTCTCTCTATTTAAAATTTTGTTTGTAAACCAACTTTTATTCTCTGTGTCTTCTCTGTGTTCATTTTCATTTATATTTTGCTCTGGGCCTTGTTCAACTAAAATGGTTCTTACTTTGTTGTCAATAATAGGCCATGCTGTAAGATTATTGAAATCCAGCGAAAATATTTCTTTTTTGTTATAACCATTCATGGGAACATTAATCTGATTTTCTGGTCAATATGTACATGAATGTTGACATTCAGTGCCACAATCGATGAAGTCAAATAAAGAACTTGCCTTATTAACTGGATACAACTATTCACTATAGTAGAGTGAGTGCATCACAGATATCTATTTCACAAGTTGTATAGAGTATAATGTCACTTCACGTTATTATTATACTTTTACTGAAGCTATTTCTTACTCATTAAGATACTTTTTGTACACTCTTTTACTTTGTTTTAATTTTTTTTTTTTTATCAATGCAGTTTTTTAAAACTCTCTCTACAACTTAACCCCGGGTTGGCTTGTACCCTTGCTACGGCCCTGCTATTAAGTGTAAAGGAATATTTACCTGCATACTCTGAGATTTCATCCAAGAGTTGGTACCTACAGTAAGAGTAGAAGCATCTCCTATGCTTCTCAGTTCTACACTGGAAGCAGCTAAACATTTCTGAGAGTTAGTAGGAGATTTATGTTGCAACTAGAATAAAAAACATAAAAATTAAATTTTTTTTAACATAATTTAATCACTAAGCTGATTAACATCAGAAAGTACTGAATTTGTACCTCCTGGCCTTACAGATGGAGGGCCAGACAAATAAAAAGAAAACCAAATCTGAACATTTTTGTTTACCTCTTTAATCTTCACCATTATGTGTCTAATAGTAAAAATCTTCTTTTCTTTTAGTCTATTTATTCAAATTTTATTGGTTAAAATTCAATTAACCACTATCATTCTATCACACATACTACAATTTCTACATGTAAATCAATATAATCAAAATTGCAAATAATCAATTAATTGTATTTAAGTAACTACTTTCTAGTTCATCATAAAATAGTCCAAGACGAGTGTAATTTATAATTACTGGTGTATCTACGTTTTCCATTATAAATGGAATAAAAAACAATAAATTTAAAATTAATTGATTTAAATTAATTCAGAGCTATTCAATTAATTATTGAAATAGTGAGTTTCATCAGGATAAATTGAATTAGGCAGAAAATTTATTTACAATAAAAAAGGGGAAAATAAATTAAACAACTTCAATTCGAATCTATGATTTTCAAACAAGTTCAAACGATACATTTATTGTTCCTGATGGATCAACTTAATAAGACAAACTAATTGAAATTAACCATCTAATATACCCGTAGAAGTGAACAAAATAATCACATAATTTGTGTCCAATTTGTATTCAAGAATTGATCCAACTTGGAAATACACAATCTCATTAAAATAGTCAGAAAAGATATTATACTAAATCTGCATTTTCCATATATTTCTTATAAGAGAAACGAAGTTATGCACAATTATACCACATAAGATAGAGTTAATAAAAAATCAGTATGACAATCTGTCCAGCTAGTTACGCTGAACAGATGATATCGTCTGATTCTTTTATAAAATAAATAATAGAGTTTAAGGATTTTTTATAGAAAAGGAAAAATATTTCAATAGACTTGGTTTTAGGTAGGTCCAAAATGAAAAGTTTTAAGTTTTTTTTTCTTTGAAATTTATATAACTTTAACAAGCTTTCAAAGGTAAAAATATTGCAAATCTACATCTAACAAAAAAGAAGAAGTTGCTCAGACACCTGTATGTGCCAAATGTCTGGACCAATTTTCAAGCTGTTTTCACAAATTTCTTCTTTTGGTGGACAAATATTGTCCTGATTATTACACAGAAAGAAGCATTCTGGAACATAGCTCAGTAGTATGAATTTTTTTTTAACAAAAGTAGATTATAGTATATCTTTTGTATGTTGTTTTTGCTTCTATGTTGTGTAAAAATCTTCTCATTGTTTATCTATACTTTGTCTTGTAATAACCATCAATACTGTTTTGTTTTTTTAATAAATATCCAAATAAAAACATGTTACACAGGATTATCTTATGGAAGAAATTCTTGCAATTGTATAAAATATTGTAGTTTATAATATTATAGAAAAGTTACATCTATTTTGTAAATTTTTGAATGTTTCTGTCTATCCTTCCATTTATATGTTTTTGAAGTTTTTTGGGGGGTTGAGAGGTCATAGGTTTCTCTTCCAATCCAACTTCAAACAGATTTATTGTGGAACATACCGAGCTACATTCTTGAGATTTGATCAATTTTTACCAAATGTGTTACTTTATTTGGTAATGTTATAGAATACCGGTATGTAAAGAGTTTCTGTCATGTTTTTGTTAATTGATAATGCAGCTTTCATAAGAGAAAAAAATTTAAAATTTGAAGTTTACAAAAAAATCCCTTATAAACCCGAGTAAGCTTAAATGAAAATAATAAGTTAGGAGTTATCAGTAAAAAAAGTATTAATGAACCGTGGATGTACATCTCAAAATTGGTTCAAACCATTTTTCTAGTCTTTGTAGTGTTAATGTTACAAAGTCATAAAGTTAAAATGTTAAAAGTCACTTCTCAGAATTTATAAAAATATCAATTGTATAAGTTTAAAACTCATTGATCCTCTCCACATAATTCTACCAGTTTACATCTAAATTATTTTAATTAGATGTAAGTATGTACCTTCTTGTTTAAACAGTTTCGTTTTTATACTATGAATAGGATTTACAAAATAAATAAACCTTTACATCTTTATACAATAAAACAATTAGAAATAATAAAAATCAACACATAATTATAAGAGAACAATAAACATGTATTAGAAATTAAAATATATACAAACCAGGTCTGGAGTGGAAACAGTGATAGGAGGTCCTATGTCTTTGCAAGAAAGTCGAGAAGTATTTGTTTTTACACTTGGAGTGCAATCTTCCAAAGATATTTCACTCAAATTCTTCCCTTAAAAGAACACAATAACATTACAAAACAACAACAATAACTCATTTAAACTGTAGTGGAATTTAAGAGTTCAACTTACCATTTCCTACGGACTTTGATTCGTTAATTATACCATGTTTACTTTTATTAGCAGAGTCTCGCTTTTTTACTTTTCCTAATGCTTTAGTCCATCGACCTCTTTGCTTCGTAGCAGGAGAAGCAATTTTCTTGCTATCTATTTTTGGAAATGTTTCTTCATAGTTTTCCCACTTCTCTTCAGTAATCTCTAGACAAAATGGTTCAGATGTTAAAACTAAAAGTCAAAGATATTTTTTTAAGAATCATGGATAACAGTTGTGATGAAATATTGGTTTTATTTTTGTGTGAAATAATTTTAATCTATTATCTTACCATACAACTCAGAGAGAGCTAAACCAACAGTGTCAAGTGAAAAATCACAAAACTGCCTAGTTTTAACTTAGAAATTCCTGAAATTGTAAATGTTGAAATATTAATTTAATTCTTTTATTAGTGTTTTTAAAAAATAATAATTTCTGTTGATTCAGCACTTAAAAATGTTAAAGGCTGAAATCAGAAAACCACAGATATTGCTAATTTATTACAAATAAAAGATAATGTGTCTGGTCAAGTGACTTCTTTGTTGAGAGATGTAATTATTAACATTAATAAAACACTATGTTTGGTGATATGATTGCTCCCCTCCCTGTATACAAACATATTTTATAATATGCAGAATATATTATGTTTTAATGATTACAGAACAAACACAGATACATTGACACAAATCCATGCATGCACTCACACATACAAATACATACACATTATATGTTCAATGAAACACATTTAACTATATAACTTACGTGTTTGTATAGGAACTGCTTTACTAGTCCAAGGAACAGATAATGTACCAGGACCTCTAATTGGTGACTCGTTTGAATCAAAAACTACATCCTCTGTATCATCATCCTTATTAAGTATGTCCCGTCCAAAGCTGTGATCAAGGGTTTGTATAAATTTTAATTGGACAATTAAAGTAAGGTATTTATACATTTATATACAGATATAAAAACAAAAACATGTATTTTAAAATAATTGTGACTAGTATCTGTAGCGTACTGCATGTAAAAGTTAATTTAAAACATGAATTTTGGAGGACCACATAACCTACTGTAATGACAGAGATATATATTTAAATAAATTTTGATTAATACAAAATTTTCTCTATAATAGCAAATAAGTTTTGTTAAAGTAAGATACTTTCCTACCTTCACTGTTGGATCAATTGTGTTGCGTAGAAGCCAGGGTTGTAAAAGTAGTTGCTATTACTAGTTCTACCGTAGTTAGAACAGTCTAGTTTAGACAAAACTTCACAAACATTGTCATCACAATTTATACAATTTATAACATAACTTATAGTAACATAGACAAAAGTGAAAATTAAGCGACACTAGTAGCTTGTTGTCATTGTTTTAACAAATTAACTATATTATTAATATAGCGAATAAATGTTGTGCGGTTTCGTAAAGAACATCCTATTCCATGACCCTGATTACTAAGACATTGAGCGGAGAGCATGGATTTACAGATATGTGAGTTCTTGTGCGTTCTTCATAAGACAGAGAAATGAGCAAGCTCTCCAACCCAGTGGAAATTGAATTGAATTCAGCGGTCCAATTAGAATGCAAAAGATTGGACTGTCACTGATTGAGTATAATTTATAATTTTAAAACAGCTGAAATTTTAAGTGGGAATGTAAAACTATAACGTGGATAATAATGGAACATAATAGTACCCTTAAAACACTGTTTCAATGAGATAGGTTTTGTGAACGGAAAAAATAAGAGGAAAAAAAGGAAAGTGGAAAACCAAAGAAGAAAATAAAAAAATCAAAGGGTGTAATGTGTTTAAGTGGATTCTAGGAGTAGAAATTTAAACACCTTAGTTGCAGGTCAAGAAAGAGTTCCTGTAAAATTGTTTGAATAGTTACCACACATAGAGTTTCATCCTCTCCAGGATGGGTGTTTAAGATGCAACCCATAGTTTAAGAAAGTGAAATGATCATCTATTAAAACAATAGTGAGATTTTCAGATGATTCAGTCCATTTTGACCCTTCTTGTGAAGTGTTAATGGTCATGAATGTAGAATAGCTTTCGACTCTGGTGGTTAAAGTTATTAAGTCCTAGATTAATACACATTGTTCTTTAAGGATTCTTGAAATATGGTGTTTGGAACTCGACTCCGCTTTCTCAGTGCAGTCTTTATGCAGTATAGTGGAAAGTACAGAGTCCGAACTGCCAAGGATGGATGGCGTTGGATAAAGTAAAATAGTAAAGTAAGTACAGTGGAATGCATAAAGTGAAATTTTATATTATGCTCAGTTGCTAAGCGATTTATGTTGTATTGGAAATTGTGATTTTTACGAAGCGTCGTTATAAATATTGTTTAATT
Organism: Aphrophora alni; assembly: GCA_963513935.1. Lineage (NCBI taxonomy): Eukaryota > Metazoa > Arthropoda > Insecta > Hemiptera > Aphrophoridae > Aphrophora > Aphrophora alni. Next base: position 120,741,241 of record OY740767.1, on the reverse strand, counting down.
TTGTAGTGGCTCCTGTAAAATTAGTCCCACAATCGTAAAAGAAGTCAGAATATAGTCCTCTGCATGAAATAAATCTGGTTAGAGTGTTAATAGAGGTCAGGAGTTTCTGCAGCAGTAGTTTTTGTTTTGGCGTTATCTGCTTTTTACCAATTTGTGCTTTTAAAGTTATCATATCTTATCTCTGAGACTATATTTGTATTTTTGTGTATGATGTATTGTTATGTTTTTATTTTATGATTGATATGAAGGCCTATTTATCTTGTAATGAAGCCAATTAATGTGCAATAAAATAAATAAATTGTTTTCATAGCTCCAATCGAGAATTTAATATGATTAATGTAATGTTGAAATTGATTTATTTTGTTTTGTTAGCTTGTCTTTTTGATATGTAATTAATTTGTTGCTAATTTGTTTGCTGTGTTTAATTCAACTTAGTTTATTCATTTTTTATAAATTATTGATTGGTTTAGTTTAATTGTTACTATTTATGACATTGCTATATATTATTATCCAAGACAATAAATATATTCTAACTCTAACAAAGGAAGCGAGTTTTGAAATGAAGTTTTAACTAAATAGGACCAATTACCATGTAGCCAAGAATGGTTTCTATTGTGGTAGGTAAATGTATTTTATGGCCAGTGATTGTTTTACCATACAAGTTAGACACAGATTAGAAGGTCTATCTTGTCAGGATTATTAAATTGTGGATTAACAAGTTTTCAGCTTTTGATTCGATTGTATTTCCCCATTTTGGAAGTTTAGAAGCTTAGATATTATTCAAAACAATAAAAGTGTGATTTTCTTGAAGTAAACAATCATCCATTACAATTACATTATTTAATCAATTACACAACAATCAGTTACATAGGACACAGATTTATGTTAGCAAATCCTTTAATTTCAACATTAAGTTCAAACATTAGAAATATCATAAAAACATACAACAGAGAGTTTGATATAGTTACCCATACTAACAGCACATTAAGTAGTCATTAAAGTTATTTGACTACTGAATCTAGAATAGTAGTAACTATTTGTGATTTATTTTTGTTTGAAGTAACATGAACTTTATTGGTACCTTATATTGTTATTAGATTATCTGAGTTATGTGGTAGGCCTATTGGAAAGGCTTACAATGTTTTTATTCCATCTATAAGTTAAGCAGATTTATTTAGTTGTTGCTAAAAGCTATTGTAAGTCAGTATGTGTTAAGGTCAGCCATAACAGTTAATATGATAGAGGAAAGCGGAACATACAAATGTACAAATAATGGAACAGCAGCATAGCAGATCGCTGTTTGAAAATTGTAATTTGATAATTTAATTTTTTTAAATCAATTATAAAAAAAACAAAACATAATACATATGGTAAACTAAAAATTTATAAATTGATATATTAAATTAATTTAGTTTAGGGTAGGAACCATGAATGGGTATATAATAATAATATTCTAATTGCATTATATTAACCATAAAGCTTTGTGGGTAGGCTGAGAATTGATAAAACCATCTAATAATGAATACAAGCCAACTGGTGGAAAAAATCAATCGTCACTTCAAAAGTCCTCTAAGACAAAAAACTATCATTATCAATTTGTACATAATTTGTTTTTAATTAAAGATATATAAAGTATTTTTTGAAAGTTAACAACTAATAAAGTATAGTATAATTAAAGTAAAGAAGAGTCAGTGACCATTATGAAATAAGTTAATTATAGCAGTGAAGTGAAAAGAGGTAAGGCTCATAGTAAACTAAATCAAGGTAACAAATTGTAAAGTATAGCAACCACGTTCCTTAAAAAGAACTAAAATTTAAAAGCTAAAACAATTAGTTGATAATTATAAACTTTTGGAACAATAATTTTAACCTGACAAACTGCCATTAAATGTGGGAAGCGAAAGGTGAGACAATTTAATGATGCCTTATTTAAATCTGAGCAGTGCAAAATAACAAACATGTTTAAATTGTTATTTGAACAATTACTACGCACAGTAATACTTTAATGTATTGATTGTTAATTCAGTAATGTTGTCTTGAATTTTAAGTGTCTCCTGTATCTGTATATCCAACATATTTTCATCTGAAGCAACTCTATCAATAAAAAATTTAAATACATTTGATTTTTGAGAATACTTTCATAATATTCTACAAGATTCTTTACAATGCTGTGACAAAATGAGTATCGTGTAAGTATCAACAATAAATTTAACCACTTCACATATTTTAGTGAAACATATTTTAGATTGTTGAACAAAAGCAGTATAGTCCATATTTAAATGAAATAATCAAAATTGGTACACAATGTTTCATAAGATGAAATATTATTATTAAAATTATTATCGTGAAATAACAATATAATGAGTGTATATATTTTAATGAGAAAATATTAATATACACAATTTAAATGTGTTTAGTAATACATTTGTTCCTAGGCTATCTTGCCACAAGATTAGCGTTTGCAATTAATAATAAAAATTGTCTAAAAAAAAATCTTAAACCTAGAAAATATTATTTAGAAAGCGTTATTAACTTAATAGTTAACAATAATCAGTTTGCGTATAATCATAAAACAATAATGTTTGTTGGTAAACAAAACAATGTTGAGAATAAGGTTATGCCAAACAGATTCATAACAGCTGACGTAAAGTCTAAATAGTGTAGTATAGTTTCGCTTAAAGTAAATTTTCAGTGTGTGCATAGTAGCAAGTATTATGTTGGAACCCGGTACAAAAAAATGATAGTATCTGACATTAATTTGTTAAAACAAAGACCTTACTAATGTATTCTGTATAATCCATGCATGGATCATTACATAAATAAAAACATAATGACTCTATATCTTGTCCGGAGGACCAAATAATGTAGCATATTGAGTCTAAAAATTAATTGAAAAATACAATTTTTTAAATATTTAAATAAATTTTGATTAATACAAAATCTTTGTCTATGATAGCTAATAAATTATGTTAAAGTAAGATGCTTTCCTACCTTGACTGTTGGATCAATTGTGTAGAAGCTCCATGCCCACCTTTCTGAGTTTTACCAAAGTTAGAACAGTCTAATTTAGACAAAACTTCACAAACATTGTCATCACAATTTATAAATAACCAATAGTAACATAGATAAAGGAGAAGAATAAGCTAAACTGATATTAAGTTGTCATTTTTTTAAAATAAATTACTATGTTACTCATATTAATTAAGTTAAGCAAATAAAAGCGGTGGGAGTAGTCTGGTTCCTTGAGCGTAGTTATTAAGACGGCGAGCAAGAGGGTGGATTTGTAGACATCTGAGTCTTTATGTGTTCTCCTTAAGACAGAGAATAGAGCAAGCTCTTCAAACCAGTGGAAATTGAATTGAATTCAGCAAATCAGCAGGCCAATCAAAATGCAAGAGATGTGACTCTGGTTGGATATAAATTATAATTTGAAAACAGCTGGCATTTTAAATGAGAATATAAAGCTATATTGTGGATGTTCATGAAACAGTATCTCTAATTTTAGTTTTATTACACCCCCACACAATCCAGTTAGTTACTTTTATTAATTTTTCTTTTCTATTAGTTTTTTAAAAATTTAATTTTTTTTTTTTAATTTTTTTTTTATTTTGTTAGTAGTATACAGCAACTAGACAAATCTAATCAGCAGACTCTTAAGAATCAAACACATTTAAACTAATTCAGAGACTACAAATACAATAACTATCTACTTTTTTTAATTATAAATAATATTAACGGTAAAATGATATTCATGTTCTTAGATAAACTTTAAAAGAATGTTATCTACTTAAAAGAGTAAATGGATAAAATATATTGTATTTTAAAGTGTGTTATCTTGTATTTATATATATTACACTACACACATATAAATTATTAAATAAATTTGGTAAAAAAAGAAAATTAAAAAAAAAAAAAATAGTTCCAACATTAACTTCATACATTTTTAGACTGTTAAAACAAATCAGACAAATATTATTGCAATTTTTGTAATTTAAAATACAGATTTTTTTAAATTTGGATTTACATGACGCTACAAAATTAACAAAAAGGAACTAAAATTTTTAAATCTGTTATTTAATCTGATATAATTATAGGCCTACATATAACTTGTGAAATATCAAACAAAAATTTATTATAAGAGAATGACTCTTATTATTTATATTAAGAGAATGACTCTTATTATTTATATTAAGAGAATGAGTTATTATTTCAATTAACTCATAGAAATCTATGCTCTTTTATGTGTTTTTCCTTTAACAATCTAAGAATTTGAATCGGCCCAGTTTTGTTCACTAGTGTATTTATACATTTATTACGGTATTTACTATTTCAGTTGGTTTTTATGTATTTTGAAGGACTGTGTAGAAGAAGAAGATTGATAGGTTCATTTGAATACTACTGTTGTTTAATATACTTAACCAAATGGTTTATTAATTATTACCTTGATATTCTGCGGACAGTGTACATCTGTCCCATTCCCCCAGGATCATCTCGATGACAAAATAGAAGTCCTGTTTCAGATTTAGATCTTCTACAAAAACAATCTGTAATACACTGCCAACATGATCTTAAACACTCCATTACTTTTATTCACCATAACTGAAAATATTTAAAAAATCTTTTCATTTAACATCAAGGGTGAATCTTATTAATTTTTTTATTTACCTTAGCCATACATAAATTTTATGGGTTTGTACAGTAATAATTACCAATCAAAATATCAAGACACTAAGTCCAAAACAATTTTTGGCTAATTTAAACTTTCAACATGATTTATCCACATAAATTATAATTATTGTGTTATCAACATGAAATCCAATTCAGGTTGTCATCCAAATGAACTCCCAAATGAAGGATTTTCATCCTGGGAAACTGATAAAAATCCCACAGTAAAATAAAGACAGTTGCTTCATGTAAATTTGAATAGAGCTTTTAAATGTAAAAAGATATATGCAATTGACTATTTACAGCAGCTATGACAACAAAATACTGGAACCTGATAGTCATTATTGTTTATGGCAAGTGAAACAATTGAAAAAATGTTTCTAGAGAACAAAGTAGTATTGAACTTGAAGAGTTCTTAATTTTTATTTTACTTAAAGAAAAGTGAATTTATAAATGATTATTTTATAATTATGGGCGCCAGACTTTCGTCATTGTTTAACATATAAAAAATGAATTTAATAAATTTATTATCTCAGGGGTCGTAAGCTCTTTTAAAAGTGTACTCACAGTGAATTCTGGTATTAAATGAGAACATTTGTAGCTGAAATTGAACATAGATTTATTAAAACAAAGAATTAGTACATTGACAATTATTAACTTAAAATTCATAAATTTTCTAAATTATACATCCTAACATTAATTATTATTATTACCTTTTAAGAAGGTCAAAATTTTGAATCCTGAATTTACTTTTTTACGTTGCAACTTGGAAATTTATTTATTAAATGAACAGATTAAAGTTATCTGTTTGTATTATTTTTAAATTACTTTTATAAAAAATTTGTAAGTCAGTAGACTTTTATGATTCTTAAAACAAAATAATTATTTAAAAATATTAAATTTATAAAAAATAGTACATTAAATATAATAAGCTTTACATAGTTACACAATATGAGTTTCAGTGTTATTTAACACTGGTTACCGTCTTTTGTTGAAAGAAGTTCCTTGATTATGTGCACATGCTAAGTTGTCTGTCGACGTTGTATCAATCGTGGATTTCGAGCCTTCCATTATTCGACAAATGTCCGTATTAAGAATGTTTATTAATCTTTTAGTCCATTTTAACACCTCACGATTGTCCACACTCACAAGACATAAACCACTTTCAATACTTAAGTGAATTTAGGCACAATACGCATTGTTCTATTTTGAACAGGCAAAACGTAATTGTCTCTGTTATCTCTATTTTCATAACACGTTATTTTCACTAAAATGTTTTAAAACTTCTTTTAGACCAAAAAACAACGTCTCTCACTTTCTTAAGTGTCTTAATATGACTCTACATTGTCAATTTATATTACATTTTGAAAAAGTTTCTTTCTATCAAAAAAGCGTCTGATCACTTCCGAAACACAGCCTTACTCCGTTAAGCTCTGATCTCGACTTTTTTAAAACACGACCATCGTCTCCAAAGGTTGATCTAAGACTAATGTTAACACATCTTTCACCTTCTAACGCTGGACTGAGACTTTTTTAAAACACGACCAACCTCTCCAAACGTTGATCTAAGACTTATTAAAAAGATCACAATTTTTATAAAACGTCCTACATAAACTTTCATGAGTCTGACTTTCTCAGATCCCAAACTAAGACTCACTAGAAAACATCTTACTCCTCCAACCGCTGAACTGAGACTGACTGTGTTGCCATGAGGTATGTTACTTCCGCCAGACTTTTCCCGGTTAACTGTTCCAAAGGTTCAACACACACCCCATAAAACACTAAAATTTACATACACTATTTATTAAACAAATTATATTAAAATTTAACATCATTACTTATTTTGTTGCTCTGAAAATCTATTTTTCTCTTATTAATGAATTTACCAAATACAAAATGTTATTTAAACGGCTATCCCCTCCATGTACTTTACCACATATTTTTAAAACATACAATAAACTCTGATTTTTCACCTTATTACACAAGGTCATAGGCATAGAATACAAATTTTATTTTCATGGCATTTTTTGATTACTCAATGTTCTAGTTATCCACTATAAGCCCGATTCTTTACTCTTTTTTTCTCTCTAAACCCTAATTAAAAAGGAGCAAAAAGTTGATGATAGATGGTTAATTTATATCTACTTTTATTATGCAATAAATAAGAGGAAATCTAAGAAATAAATCAAAGAGTTTTAATGGTTTGCCTATTTCAAATCAGATTTATTGTTTCAATGCAGACCTTGAACAAATATGTAGGACTGACTTTTTCTTTTGTTATTTATATTTTTTAGTAGCATTAGTAATATCACTCTCATCAAGACGTTCCAATATAGCTGCGGAAGAAGTTCCAGGGATGGCAGGAACCATTTTTAAAATTATTAATATTACACAACACTAATATCCATATGTAAAAACAATGAGAAAAACATGAAAGAGAAAAGTACAATTTTATACAAAATTCAATTAAATTAATTCTTGAATTACACTCCTACTTTGTTGAAATAATATCCATTGTTGGTCATTTATTTACAGTTCATTCATTTATATTTGTTAGAGGGAAGGTTATAACAATAGAGATATTAGAGTGAGATAGAAACTTGGTGTTTTTTTTTAAAGTAAATACTTATTTAAGTGTAGCTATTAGCCAACAATATATACATAGCCAAAACTTTTAAAAAATAGTAAAATCTCACATGTAAAATATGTATAAAAATCAAAAAGCACTAAATGCATCAACTTAGTTATTACACTTATAACATGTGTAAACTTTTGGCAACATTATAAATTTGGCAATAATATACTTTTTACAAATGTTAACCAAAAAATTAATTTAAAATCTTTTTTAAACTGCAGCAGTTATAAATATTTTTTAAGAATAATTTCTCACCTACAATGTACCAGAATAGTTTATTGAGCTTAGGTTTAAAATCTGCTTCAAAGATATCCAAATGTGTTTTCTACAATAAAACAAAATAAGAGTATTATCGTTAATAAAACATGTCTTTTAAGTCAATTAACGTAAAAGTTAAAAACAAAATCCGTAAACTTACTTGTGTTTTAATAAATGCATCTAAGCTGTTTTATCATTCTTTGAATATGTTTGTTACTCTAACATAAATCTCAGAAAATTACAAAATGATATTGTTTTAAAATTGTTTCCCAAAAGGTTTTTCTTACCTGAAGATCCTATTGTACCCGATCACATTTTGTGTAGCACAGTAATCTGATGGAGGCGAAATCAGATTGCTTCTTAACGTATCGAGGTATCAACTGTGTTACAAATTTATATTTTTAATTTCATAAACTAATCTCAATCTGATATCTTTATACACTTGGACAATTACGCTTTAAATTAGAGATAATTATCATTAAATTTATTATGCATTGTAAGCATTTTTATATGTAGTAGAAACCGTTTTGTTTCAGATACAAATTAGTTCTAGTTAATTACAAATTAATCTCTGACTGATTATAACTTCTGATCTATGAATGAAAATCATACAAAACCATAATTGGTATATCTAATTTAGAATTTGAATAGTCATTTTTATTGATGAATAATTAAATATTACAGTACCTTAGCTAATAATTATTTTAAAATTTACTCACTAAACCATTGTGAATGCTTATAGTGTATTTGTTAAGAAAATTGAAGGTTGATGGTATATAAATTTTAAACGCTAAAAAAAAAAAAGAAAAAACCATTTACATTATAATGTACTCATTTCATTATCTCTTAACAATGAATGACATAGATGTGAATAATTCATTATCTCTGCTTAGACAGTAATGGCATACTCCACTGTTTGTTCTTTGCATATTTATATTGGTTTTGCAAGCAAACATAAACCAACTGTAAATTGTATTGTTAAAACATTATACATTCCTTTCAATTCATCTACATAGTATTAATTTGGCAATGAATTCTTTTTAGGCTTTTTCTTTGATTGTATTATATTTTGTGTGTATTATGAGCTAATGAGTAGGCATATGTGTATTGTAAGCTGTTGTGTACATATTTGAAAACTATAAATAAACATAATTTAAACAAAACAATATATTTTAAATTTTATTCTTTATTTATTAGACCATCGTTTAAATAGTCGATGAAAAAACTTGTCTCCATTAAGTTTACTAATTAGTGTTGTATAAATGAATTATAGATACTTTTTAACAAATTTACAAGCTTGATAAAAAAAGATCAATTAATATAAAATAGATGGATTTTCTACTTATCATTTATTAACATATCGGTGGCTATGGATCAACCATATTAAAAAAGAAGACAGTTATGCAACTGTACACATTCAAAACATTTTCCCACATTTAAGCTAAGAAATTCTTTTTTACCATTATAAATATTATGTTAATATCTGTATCATATCTCAAAAGGTATTAGTAGACAAAACAATTTCATTTTTGTGTATAAGAATATTCAACGGAAATTATTGAACAGCAAGAAAACATATCTGAAATCAAGTGACATTAAAACTTACCTTATAGTGTTGGAAATTGTGTTAGAGACAAACAGGTGTCAGGTATTAGCTAACAGTACACACACTGGCAGATGTTTCTACCTTGAGTCAATATTCGATGCCTTTATCTACTCTGCTTTACTTTCACAAACACTTCCAGTACCATTTCAAAAACATAGCTTCCATAGCAACATGTAGCCTTCCTATGAAAACTTGACTATCTCCCTGTCCTGTACAGGAAGTGGAATAACTGATTAAAGCCCACAACCACTCACCAACAGTTTGTTATCTTTTCTATGTGCTATTTTTCAAAATAATTAATACAAAAATTCATTAGTAAAATAACAGACTAATTTTATTATTATTTCACTACACACCTCTAAATTATAAAATTTAATTGGGAATTTCTATACAGTAAATATAGTAATTTTAGATACGGCAACCATGACATGTGCATCAAGTAATGGCAAATTATTCAAATATATATATATATATATATATATATATATATATATATATATATATTATATATATATATATATATTATATATTTTTTTTATTATTATTTTCTCTTGAACAAGTTAATTAACAGATGATTTGTTTAACAAAACTTTACTTGTTTTCGTCGATTTTCTGCCTAAGCTGTCACAATTTTGTTTGAGTTTCAACAAATTTAGAATAAACATGGATTTTACAAAGTATTACAGTTGAGCGGTGTGTGTTTTTAATTATATATTATTGGAACCTATAAAACTAATAATAACTAAACAACATCAATTTAATATATTGTAGGAACTGTTTTGCTATAAAAATTTGTTGATTTTTTTTTTTTAATAAGTATAATTTATCAGACATTTATTTAAAATAAGTATATACTTAATATGTTTAAATCAAAAATTAGATAAAAACGATATAATCAAAATTTACTTTAAAAATTCTTTATGTAATTATAGCCTAATATGTGTATGGTAGATATAATTATGAATATATATGAAAGAATGTTTAAAAATCATTGAATTAAATTTGTGGTCTTTTATTTATTTTTTACATTTAAAAAAAAAAGTTTCTAAAATGGATAATGATATAAATATTACTTCAATCTACATCAGTTTTATTGTTAAATTAATTCTCACTTTTTTTAGAAATTTGCAAAAAATAAAGTGATAACTTCTTCAAAAGGATCTAAAGTTGATTCACAATATACATCTATGTAATATTTACTCATTTATGGATTTGACATAAATTCACATGTAAAGTAGTCAAATTGTAGTATAAAAGTTTTTCCTGAGGTCCCCAAAATCCTAGATAGACCACAGAAAAATTAAAATTTTAATATGTGAAAATGGGACTCTTCAAAATAACTCCCAAATATTATTTTAACTTGCCCTATTTTAGACAAATACAATGATTTACTATATACATAGAAGAAAGAATAATTAAGGTATTTTATTCAATTAATTTCTAATTGTGACAAAATGATTCAGGTATGTACTAAAATTCATATTGTTGACATATGTTCTTTTATTGATCTTAATCTCCATTCTTGCATAGCCTACCAGGTGCCTTATTTCAAATTTGTTTTTCAAAACAATTGCTTTATATTTTTTGTCTAAGACTATTAAAGACTACAAGTAAATGACAATTTAGACGTCCAAATGAAAAGTATTGAAGACAAATAGATCAAGTTAAAACTTTTGCATCATTAAATTGTGTTGTGTTTGTATACATGTGTTACTAAGAGACAGCTAGGGTAGATTAACAAAAGTTGTTTAAATACAGTTAATACTTTCAAGTTCTATTTAATTATTTACATTATAATATGCAATTAGTTTACACTGGCCATATTTTTCCAATGTTGAAAACATAACATTAGAATTAACATAATCAAAAGCTTTGGACAGCTCCATGAAAACACTGAGTGTTTGACATTGTTTGTTCAAGCTTTCATTTATGAATTTCACAAAGTATACTACTGCAAGTACTGTGGTTAGATCCTCCCTGAAACCAAATTGGTTGGGCAAAAGAAAATTGTTAATTTTGAGAAATTTAAAAATTCTAATAAAAAAGAGATTTTCCGTTATTGAACAATAATTATTGTTAATAAAAGATAGGTTGGTAATTAACATGTCTACAGGTTTACCACTTTTGTAAATGGATAACACTTTATCCATCTTTAGAGTCTCTGGACACTCCATTTCCAAAAGATTTGTTAATAAGAGAGGTAAGTGGATCACATATTTCCTCAATATACTGTTTAATTAACCAGACTGAAATTTGCTCAATGTCATTGGAAGAATTTATTTTTTTACAGTACATACCACTTCCTGCTTTGACATCAAAGACTAAAACATTCAATTAAGGATTTTTATAGAAAGCAGAGTCATGCTGTGCACACGTTTACCATGTTCAACAACTTTGCTAATAAAATCATTGAAAGATTTTGTAATTTCATAGTGGCTAGTACGGTAATGGTAATTTCTTCCATGTTTAGCTCAAAAACATTCATCTCTCTTGTCTTGTCCTTGTATGAGTTAATTAACTCCCAATCTGTTTTCGACATACAACTAGTCTTAGTAACTTTTTTTTTAATATCATATAATGACTTTTAAAAGATATTTTAAATAAATTTTAAATGCCTCATCTGAGGTGGTTTTATTAATTTCCAAAAAAAATTTAGTTAACCTCTTGAAATTAAAATATTCTTAGTGATCCAGTTATAATGGGTTGCACACTTTTTGCTCCGGTTGATCAAGAGATATGCAAAATCTGCATGATGTATTATGATCAACATAAACTCATGAAAAATGCCATAATAGTATCTTCTTTGGTTGGGTATTTATTACTGCCTTCTATGTTGTAGAGGTGGGCGTTACTGCTATTTTTACAAAACGTCAACAAGCAGTTTATCCAGAGAGAAAAACTGCTTTTAAAAGCAGTTGGAAAAAAACAGGTTCATAAAACTGAAACGCAAATCTGTATAGCAGTTAGAACATAGAGCACTTGTGTTCTATTGTAAGTATGCTTTTTGCTAACTACTACCATGTTGTTAACTGTTTCTAGGTATAAAACATTTTGGCAGGATAAAAATAACGTTTATAAGTCTTAGTAATAAATAATTAAATTACATTCTTAAAACGTATCATTCTATTATGTAAGACATTATATATTTACAAAATGAATGCAAGGAATTTATAATGGGAAATAATCTTTTTTTTAAGTAAAAATTAAATAGTCAACTTAAAATGTATATAGATAATAAAACACAATTTTTTATTTTGTAATATCCACTTTTTATTAGTTTAGCCGACCAATGGTTTTGCCTGCTAAGGCATTGACGAGGCTGTATTACAGAAAAAACAGAAAACCTTAAAACTAGAGGGTGGGAGTTAGGATACAATGAATGGAAGGTTGGGGAAATACCCGGCCTGGGCAATGACCATAAGAACAATACATAATGGGAAAACCAGTTGATTATTCTAAGTACAAAAAATAACTTTTAAAGGTTTTACTAATGGAGAGTTATACAAATCTAACTGGTCATTTAAAACTAAATTAGGATTACAGTATCTTATTCTTTTAATTTCTAAGCTCTCCAAAGCATTCAATTTCCTACCTTTATTATCAAAATGTAAACCTTTAAAAGTTATTTTTTGTACTTAGAACAATCAACTGGTTTTCCCATTATGTATTGTTCCTATGGTCATTGCCCAGGCCACGTATTTCCCCAACCTTCCATTCATTGTATCCTAACTCCTACCCTCTAGTTTTAAGGTTTTCTGTTTTTTCTTTTTTCTTCAGTCTGTAATACAGCCTCGTCAATGCCTTAGCAGGTGAAACCATTGGTTGGCTAGACTAATAAAAAGTGGATATTACAAAATAAAAAATTGTGTTTTATTATCTTTAAACATGGAATTCCACCAAGAATTCCAAGGTCTCAACAGTAATGAAAAATAAAATGTATATTAACCAAAATGCAAAAGATTTAGAATATTTTTAGTTAATTAAAAAATATCGATGTTTGATAATAAATATAAAGAAATGTCTTAAAAAATTAGCCTAAAATAATAAAAAATTTGACCAAACACACATCGACTATACTACAACACCCTCAACAGTTTCAACACTACACTACAAGCAACAAGCAACTTTGAACTAAAGCACAAAAACGAAATAGCAGTTTAGAGTTTAGCCGTTAACAGCTTCAACTTAGCAATTATCAGAAATGTTCGAGTGGAATGTGGATGTAGTAGTGAGGGAACTGGGAAAGTCTCACCATCCTTTCCTTGTTTAGCAAATAATAAATCAGTCCAAATCCAACTGCTTGTTTCCGTTTGAAATAGCAGTTTGTCGTTTATCGTAAAGCAGTTTTTTTAACAGTTTGGTGTTTTGTGCCCCACCACTACTATGTTGTCAATAAACCAACTATACTGACTTAATGTTGTTCAATCTTCATAAATGATTCAGAAGATGTTATTCTTGCAACTTTTTCAAGTGAAACAATTTTGTTACAAAATCATCTCAAAAATATAGGTGTTAATGTGAAATACCTTTAGGTAATATTTGAAGATAATCAACCTTGTACATATTTATGCCATTGACAATGGAGATAACCTCAAATTGAAACAGTACATAAATATGTGAAGTACAGTTTTATTTATGATTATAAAATGACCAAATAACTGAAGTTAAATACAAAGCTTTATAAGATCATAATTAAATATGATTTTCTAACTAAAAGTTTGACTTTTTTTTTTCCAAGTTAAAAATGAATATTAATATCTTTAAAAAAGGGGAGTATCTGTAAACTGTCAAATTAAAATTTTATGTTAAACATCAAATGATAAACTCTAGTACAGTACAGTAAAAATAACTTAAATTTCTCTCAAAAAAGGACAAATTAAAGTGTAAAAATACTATAGAAATAATGAAAATATTTCCTTTTTTAGACACATATGAGTCCTCCCAAGTTCTCCAATGAGTTGTTTGTTAATTAATGGGAGAGAGTAAAAGAGATGAAACTTTTTTTTCTATTATCTCTTAAAGTATAAATTGACTTTTATTATTATTATTTTTTATTTATTTATTTTTATTTTTTGATACAATTAAAATTAACATCCGAGTTATTGCCTTTTAAAGGTTGCAACTACCCCACATATAATTTTTACAGGCTTTAATTGGTAATAACTTGAGAACTATACGTAATATCAAACTTTTTTTTAAAATATCAAGTTTATATAATTTAATTTTGAGTCCTTAATTTTTGCTCTTTGATCAAAATTTAATAAGTTATGATTGAAATAAGAACAGGAACATGCATCCAGAACTGAAATTAAAAATCAATCAATTTATGAATAATAATAAGAATAATGGCTCAAATATTAATTTTTTGTTATTATTCAATAAAAATTTTTATATTTCTTGTTATTTTGTATTTGATAAATGTACAGTAAAAACACATTGTTTTTTTTTTCTTTAAAAAATTGTTATTTGACATTAAAATTTCATAACTTTTTATATTTATCTATATTACAAATTAAAAATCATTTCACAATGTTGTGATTATTTATTTTAAAAATTCTGTAATTATTGTCAATTTAAAAGATAATATCTTTGTCGGTGATACTATGTATATTTTATAGTAATCTTTAAAAATTTATTTTTTCTCCCCTTAAAAAGCAACTCTTCGAAGAATTAGTAGGGTCATGTTAATTTGAATATTTATGTGCTCGAGCTGTTCAGATTATTAAGGGAACATGAAAAAATAATTCATCTGCTATTTTAAAATATATTTAATCATTTGATTGTGTATTTAAAATGTCATTGGTTTATTTTCCATCATAAACCTAATCTTGTGCTTTTTAAATCAACCCAGGTTTACCGTAAAATTAATTTATTGTTCTCAACAATTTATTCAAAAACAAAACTGGAATGGCTACTATGTTCAGATAGACTAAATATTGACCCAAACTCATCTAACACATCAACAGAATAGAAATGCTGGTTTCAGACTTTTGAATTTTTATATTCAATGTAAAAGACATTGTTGCAGGTAAACTAAAACTAGTTCTTAATTATGTTTCACCTTCAATTTTCACACTATTCAATAAATGTAAAATATATTCAAAGGCTGTATAAAGTCTAAGTTCTGCATTTACTGTATAAAATTGGGGTATTTGGCAACAGTATGTCAATCTAGAAAAATAAAAGTGTCCATGTTAACTATGGAATCAATGATCAATGGGCGAATGGATTCTCAACAAAATAATGTTGTTTCTGTTATCACCCCTATAACTCTAACAAACTCTTTAGTTGATGTAACTGTGAATGGAACAAGAGAAACAGTTTTAATTGACAGTGGGAGCTCTTAACGCATTCACTAGTGATGGCGGGCCAGTCCGCCACACTGGCACCAATTACAATGTGCATGGCGGACCAGGCCGCCATTTCCCCTACCTAAACCATTTCCCACAGTATGCTTCTAGTACTCGTGGCAAGTTATTTATTCTGTGTTAGCGTGTTACTGACATCTATATTCACAAGTTTTAAAATTTAGTTTGTAGTTTTTATTTATTTTCTGTATTTTATATAGTTGTGTAAGTTTTGTGTTTTGATTGGTCTTTTACTTTGACAATGGCTGATATTATCAGACCAGGTACTTCAAAATGTGTTGATATGAAATTTAGTGATTCGGATTCTGAAATTGAGTGTAATAGTGTAACAGACAATGAGGAATTTGATACGGAAAGTGACGCACAGGACGAAAGCCTAGATTATGACGTCACACCTCCTGTTTGGTCAATTTCTACAGCTGGTATGAAACCTACAACATTTGTAAAAGATACGGGACTTTTAGTACCTATACCAGGTGAAGGTAAGCCAATTGATTACTTCAATTTGTTACTTTTTTAGAAAGTGTTGTTCGTGAAACAAATCTGTATGCCAACAAACTAAAATCTGATCCCAAGAACACCCCTGATTCTCGAATCAAGCGTTGGAAAGACTTAACAGTGCCAGTATTTACATTGTACATAGGATTAGTATTACATACAGGAACAATAAAACTTAATCGACAACAAGACTATTAGAAGAGACATAGATTATTCAACCTAACATGTTTTTCTCAGTTTATGAGCAGAGATCGATTTCTTATTATTCAGAGATGTTTACACTTTTCCCATTACAGAGCAGCAAGTTCCCAAGAGAATCCAGACCGGTTACATAAAATTAGACCACTCATAGATTATTTTAACAATAAAATGATGTCTATATATTATCCCACTAAAAAACTTTCCTTAGATGAATGTATGGTGCTATGGAGAGGTCGCTTGTACTTCAAGCAGTACATCAAAGGAAAGCGGCATAAGTATGGATAAAACTGTACACATTGACAGAACCCCATGGCCTTATTTTGAAATTTCTAGTATACTGTGGAGTGTTAGACGATATAGGTGGGAAAGGACATACAGCGAATGTAGTACTACATCTAATGCAGGAGAAACTTGATAATGGCCATGTATTGTACATGGATAACTACTACAACAGTTTTCAACTTGCAGCCAAACATATTGCTAAAGGCACGTACTGCACAGGGACCCTTCGAAATGATAGAAAACATAATCCTGAAGTGGTAAAACAACAAAAACTGAAAAAAGGCGAGACAATTGCCCGGTACTGTGATAGCGTTATGGTAGGGAAGTGGAGAGATAAAAGAGATGTATTGTATATATCAAATGAGTATGAAAATGAGTTGGTTCAATTTAACAATGCAAGAGGTGTTGCTGTTTTCAAACCCCTTCCCATCATGAAATACAATGCCTTTATGAAGGGAGTGGACAGATCAGACCAGATGATGCTTACTACCTTTCAGAACGTAAAACATTAAGGTGGTACAAGAAAATATTTGTCCATCTCCTTCAAATGATAATGATCAATAGTCACCAATTGTACAATATGAATAGAATTGGCAAAAGGATGTCTCTTTAGGATTATCGTTTGCAAGTCATTGAAGCTCTACTTCCAGCACATGAAGCACAGCAACATGATCTTCCGAGGAATGTAGACCATACCCCCTCAAAGCATGGATTTCGACCAAATAGCGACAGATGTTTAACAAAACTGTGTAGTTTGTTCTAAAAATGGGAAGAGGACCAACACAACATATTTGTGTAGGGCTTGCCCTGGGGAACCTGGACTGTGCATATTGAAATGTTTTGACATTTATCACAAAAACTAAAGGTTTATGTAAATAATTGATGAAATACAGATTGTTTGTTCCTTAGATTGTTTTAGTTTATTTACAAAAATGAAAGCTCACGTTTTTAGGTACCGGGTACTATATTTTGGTATAAAAATATAAAACGCTACAAGCTCAATCAGTGTGGTGCACGTGGCGGACCAGTCCGCCGTAATTATGAAATCACATAAAACATGTATTTTCCAAAATTTTGATAATATTTCAGTTAATATGCCTAATAACAAGTTTTGAGAGGAAAAAAAAATTTAGCACACAACATATATTATCAATTTATTTTCAGCAGTGAATGTGTTAAAGTTACACTGATGAACAATTTGATAAGAATATTATTTACCATTGCTCTTAATTTTGATGTCCATGGCTTCAAAGTCATTATCCTCCACAATTAAGTACAACTGTCACTAATTTGAATTTAAAAATTAAAAAACATGTTTTCAAATATTAAAGTAGGCCTATCTGTTCTTCCTAATTCTTTTGTTGATTTCATAATCAGACATGATGACATTTTAAAGGAGTAAGAAAACATCATGATTACCTTTAATGGCTCAAAACCCCCTCTTGAGATTTGGAACCTTGCTGTAGCTAATGTGTTAGAAGCTAGGCTATTTCAAATTTGTTTTCAAACTGTAATCTAATTACTGTATGTTAATAAAAGACTATGCTTTTCTATAATTAATTGGTAGAATATCCTTAAGGTAACATGCATTTCCCTTTAATTTTAACATGCACTAACCTCAAATTCTGTAAATTTTACTTACAGGATCTGTTTCCATGAGAACAGACCAAATTGAGACTCCCATTAGATGTTTTGGCTTTTATCATTTTTTTTAGCCTAACTGTCCAAACCCCTTTTTGTAAATACTGCATACAGTACTGAATTTACTTTAAATCCGTTTATCTCAGGGAGAACACAAACAAAATTATAAATTTATTTTATTAAATCTCAAACAGGCTTTTGGGAATGATACCTTTGGGCCATTAGAGGATGGTCAAGAATTTCTAGAGTAAAACCAAGAGGTGTTGACCAGTAGTTGTGGGGGAATGTGGAGGCACACCCTACCTCCTAACCTCTCCCACATCCTTTACAGAGTTACTGAGGAAAACAAAAATATACTTTTTGATCCTGCTTTGTGGAAAGTAAATGAATTACTACATGAATATTTTGCTATGCACACTGTAATTCAAAATGATGATCGGGACTATTCAAAATCTATGAGGCAGTATGCAAACCAAAAGCTGTTTTTGAGTCATTCTTCATTTTCTAAAACGCTTGCTAATGGAGAGGTTATAAAAGGTGTTGGCTTATTTATTCAAAATCTACAGGCCCTGTCTATTGTGCTCCTTGCAAACTTTATGGTAAAAATGCTGCCTTGGGGACTGGTGGCTTTAATGATTGAAAAAATTCCCACATTATCTTTGACCATGGTAATAATGTCGAAGAAATGCACTATTGGAGAAATGTGTTACTTAGGGTCTTGGAAATTATAAATTTTTTACTTCTCAAGGGCTCCCTTATATGGGGAGAGTGAAATTTTGGGCCCCACCAGTAATGGTAACTTTCTGGGATGTATTGTCTAAATTCAATCCATTTATGGCTGATCATGTAGCTTGATTTGGAAACATAGGCAGGGGAGTGCCTTCATACTTATCTTCCACAACAGTAAATGAGTTTTTTTACAGTTAGCGGAGCATGTGAAAACAAAAAATGTTGAAGATATAAAATCAGCAAAATACTTTTCTATAATTGTCGACTCTATTCCAGATGTATCAAATGCTAACTAATTGACATTTTTTGTTATTTGTTAGGTAGCGCCTGACAGTTCAACAAACGAACGATTTTTTAAATTTATTCCAATCTAGCAGAGTAACCGTTCCTCTTACGGGATTCACGTAATTGTATTGAGTGTTAAGGGAGTTTTCAAGTCCAGTGGGGCGGTGCCCTGATGGAATTTTTAAATAAAAATAGGCCTATGTGTTAACCAGGGACCCTAAAAATGTCCATGTACAATTTCAGCTCAATGGGTCCAGTAGTTTTTACGTGATTGAGTAACACACGCACACAGACACCATTAGATTTTTATATAATAGTATAGACTATGGTCACAAAGGAGAAAACATGAAACAAGCTGTGGTGTCACTCTTTCAAATTTTAGATTTAAATGTAAGCGACTGCAGGAGCAAAAACTATGACAATGCAAGCAATATGTTGGGCTGTTATAAGGGCCTACAAATCAGAATCAAAACAGCAATCCAGGCTATGTTCCTTGCGCAGGCCATTCTTTACAGTTAATGGGATTTGCTGCTGCCGGAAGTATCCAAAGTTCTATTGAATGCTCTGCTGTAGAACAGCAATTGTATAATTTTTTCAACTCATCTACCAAAAGGTGAGATATTCTTTTGTCCAATTATGATAAATACTTACTAATGGTGAAAATTCTCTCTAAAGCTCAATGTAGTGCACATGCTGATGATGCTAGTAATGCAATGTATAAAACTATAAACAGATTATTGCAGCTTTACTAAAAATAAGTTCAATAATTATATAATTATTATATGGTTATATAATTATGTCTTTGCTATCACTGAACTTTGCTGTACCACTGCTTTTGTTACGTCACAACTAAGTGAACGAAAGATGACACGCTGATAACAAAGGCAGTGGCTTAGTTCTCGCGCTCTGTCCTCTCGTGTTGGATCGGTTCTCAGTGTTCTGGTCGCCATTATTTCTGCTCAAAACTTTGACTTACTGAGCTGCGTTTTTATAGATATTGTTTAAGGTAGGTGGAATTTTGTGTTTGTATCACTCTTGAAAGTTACATTTCTTATATGTGTGTTTATAATTAATAAATGGACAAAAGTTATGTATTTTTCATTGTCTATAAAGCATTAGTAGTTTGGCGTCGGTTGAATAGAAAAGGCGGCCGGCGTCATGGAGGATTACACTGTGCTGCGTAGATGCTGACTATAATTTTTTATGATATAAATCGTCCCAATGTAGCCTATATTTTGTACTGGTGGACAAAACTTATTTTGAAGTTGTTATTTCCAATAATTTCGATTCAAAAATTTTGGGTAGGTGTAGACTAGCTAAAATGTAGGCTTATCTTTTCAGTGTGCAAACCTCTACTACTACTAAATGGTAGCATTTTTAATTCAAATTTTATTTTCCTCTGTTGGAAATGTACTCATATCTTGTGATGTTGGATTAGACATTTTTACTATTACTATGAATGTATCTAGACTTATTTCCCTGTGTTGAATAAAAAGAGTAATTATTTAGGTAAATGTGCAGTTAAGATCCCATTGTGAAATCAATATAGAAATTTAATGAAATCGTGTTTTACATATTTCATTATTAAACAATTGGATCATCCTTTAGATGGGAAAACCTTTTTCAAGTATTTAAATTCAATATATCTGTCAAAAATAAGCAATTTATTTTAAGTCTGCATTTGATGTTCAGAATACACAATGAACTTATGTGTCTAGGTTTCCTAAGTTATGTGTAGCTAATAGAATATTCTGTCTTTAGTTGTATGTGAATTAACTGTCTTTTAATTGTCAGGTAAATGTTTATTGTAACTGCAACCTGTCTTTTTGGTGATTTTAAATTTTTTAATCGTGTTCTACATACCTTATTTATTAATATTAAAGTAACTTTTCACTGTGGACCTATCTTTTTCACAGAAAAAAACATAATTTCAATTTTTCTAGGTTAAGGTAGGCTACATTAAGTGAATTACTCATTAAAAGGTGTTTACTCTTACAACAAGGTAACTTGTAGTTTTGGAATTTTTTAAAATTTGTATACTACATACCTTACTTCTTAAGAATAAATAATGTTTTCATTATGCAGGTCGGTCTTTTTAACCGAAAAATCATGATTTCAAAACTATAAAATCTATAGGTTTATAGATTATCTATAGTGGCTAATGTTCACATTCACGTCTCGTATGTTATTAAAGAAATAGGTAAATATCGTTTCTGGTAAAATCCTTTGATTTTTCGATAAATTTTTATTAGGTGGCTCCGGATTTTATTTTTTTACCCTCTACTAGGCTACTTCATTCAAATGAATAATGTTTTCCTTGCGCCGATCACTAGACTATTTTTCACTGAAAAATCACAATTTAAAATCTATCAAATTGAGGGGTTTATAGGTTGCACTTAATTGTAAAACATAATAGGAATATCATGGTTTGACGCATGCGCCTTACATAATGACTAAACTAGATCGCTATTTCAAGTCACGATAGTTTGGCCAGGTGGCTCTATATATAACCTGGCTAAACCTTTTGTACGTGTAATGAACTTAATAAAATCACAATTTTTCACTGAAAAACCGCTATTTTACACTGAAAAATCACAATCTTAAAACTATCAAATTGAGGGGTATATAGATTACACAAATGGCAAGATATAATAGGAATACCAATATCAATATCGTATGGTTTGACGTATATATATAAGTTTATAATTTGAAATTATATCAGGGATAAAATCTGTGATCACGGATATTATAGATTAAAATATCTTTTATAACATGAGGCGTATAAGTAAACATTTGTCATTATATCTAACAAGTCCAACTTATAAATACGTTAGATTTGATTGTAATTTTTCATGGAAAAATCGTGATCGGCGCAAGGAAAACATTATTTATTCTTATAAAGTAAGGTATGTAGTAGACGATAGGAAAAAAAAAATCCGAAAAATACGGCGCCACCTTAAAGTAAACATTTACAGATTTTTCAATTAAAAAAAATCATGAAAACAAAGTATTTATCTTCTAATGTAAGGTTCAGATCATATTATGTGGTGCAATAAACATTTCAAGTCCCAAAATGCATTTCTTCACTATTAAATAACACATAGAAAGCAAGAGAATAGGCTACACCTGTTAGGTTAAATTCTAATTACCGAAAGCCAATGTAAATATGTATGACTACCTTATTTTAAAACAGTTTAACAGTAAATCATTTTAATTTCATGACACTTTTAAATTCATAAAATGCATTAGTTTATTAGAAAATAGAGTTATTAAAATATCGACTTCACAATTAGTAGCATCTAAGTTGCATAAGTTATAAAATTGGACATAAATTACATCCGCGAAGTCAAATCAGGTGACTATATATATATATATATATATATATATATATATATATATATAGCTAACTGACGACCTAATAAAGATGTAAATTATATAATGCAAGGTCAAGTCATGTGGATATATATATATATATATATATATATATATATATATATATATATATTAAAATATAGTTACTTGACTTGACTTCAATAAACTTATGAAAATATAAATAGCGATCTATCGTAGTGATTGTGTAATGCTTATGCTTCAAACCATACGCTATTCTCATTGATATCATGTCTTGCCATGTGTAATCTATTAAAACGTCGATTGTAAATCGTGGTTTTTCAGTGAAAAAGAGTGATCTGTGCAATGAAAATATTATTTATTTTTAAGAAGTAAGGTATATGGTATACAATAAAATTAAACTCTGAAAATTATAAGTTACCTTTAAGTAAACATTTACCCATTAAAATAGGTTTGTACGCGATTTTTTTACCTTACAAGGTCAAGTTAATGGTAATATTGTTTGTACATTGTCCTTCGATTTGACTAAAAAAAAAATACGATAACAAAGTATTTACCTTGTAGCCTATTCAAAGGATCAAATTATATTATATATCACAATAAACATTTCAAGTCCCAAAATGGATTAGTTTAATAAAAAATGAGATTTATAAAAGTACGAAATCCAGCTATGGTGGTTCGGAATGCCAATGTTAATACTAATAACTACATTTATTAAGTCGCTGTATCTATGATCGCTTGTTCTTGACTTGACCTCGTCTATGTAATTTACATCTATTAGGTCATGTCAGATATATATATATATATATATATATATATATATACCTGACTACCTGACTTGAGAACAAGCGATCATAGATCCAGTGACAACTTCGCCTATATGTAATTTACGTCCCATTTTGTAACTTTCAGTAATTGTGAAGTTGACTTGAATATTCCTATTTTATATAACTATTGTATTTTCTGACTTTAAAAGTGTCTTACGAAATTAAAAATGATTCGATTGTTTTAAAATAAGTATCATAACACAGATACTAACTTCACTAACTTATTCATACATATTAACATCGGCTGTCTTATTAAACTTTAACCTAACAGCTTTATTCTCTTGTTTTCTGTGTGTTATTTAATATTGAAGAAATGCATTTTGGGACTTGAAATGTTTATTATGACATATTATAATATAATCTGATCCTTTGAATACAAGCTAAATCCTTTGTTTTCATAGAAAAATGGAAGGACAATGTACAACCGATATTTACCAAGTTGATATAGCGTTGCGATTTATATAGAAATATCATGAAATTGTGTTTTACATAATATACCTCATTATGAAAAAACAGTTGGATCATCCTTAAGCTTAGAAAACCATTTTCAAGTATGAAAATCTATTACTTCTGTCTAAAATAAGCAATTTAAAAGTTTGCATTCAATGATCAGAATAAACGATGAGCCTATGCGTCTAAGTTTCATAAGTTAAAAATAGGGTGCCATTAAAAGTGTCTTTTACAATATATATATATATATATATATATATATATATATATATATATATATTTTACTATGCTGTATAATTTCAGAAGCTACCTTACCAGACCTGTATTTACTATATATACATTAATACATATAATCACCCATCTGAACCTATTTGCTTTGCGCTGATAAACATAAACATCGAGCTATGAGACACTTAATATATTCACCATTGTTGCCTCAGGAATTAATGTAGGCAGATGTCTTAACCTCATAAGCCTAGAATTTCATACTTTTAAATTGCGTATTTTAGAAAGAAATATTGGAATTAGATACTTGTAAAGGATCCTTCCAGCTAAAGGATGACCAATTGTTTAATAATGAGATATGTAAAACACGATTTCATTAAATTTCTATACTAAATCGCAACAGGATTTTAACTGGACATTATTTACCATTATTTAGTATGCCTAAGTCAATATATAGGTCAATAAAAAAATTTGTCTAATTCCTTTACTACATATCTTATTTTGAAGGTAAATATGTAGTGTTCCTGTTGTTGCAATTTACTAGCAAAATTTATACAATTCGTGTACTACCTACCTGCTTTTACAACACTTAGATCATTCTTCATTATGCATTTCACTTTTGGTTTACCGAAATCTATTACTTCTGTCGAAAACAAGCTATTGGAACCCTTCATCTGATGTTAAATGTTTTTTTTAAATTTAAAAGTTAAGTTCATTAACAGTATAAATTTTATGCAAAACCTAACTTGTAAGACATTGTTTTTCTCAGAAAGATACATAGAATAAAAAATATATGAAACAGTTTTGAAATAAGTATTTTAGGTATCAAAAAATGAAGATAACATGTATCAAAAAAACCTATATAATCCAAAATAAATTTCTTATCACAGTTTTTCAAGATATACAAAAGTTTTGTAATGTAATTATTGTGAATAATAGTTGATTAAAAAAAATTAATTTGTTACATTTAAAAAAAATAAATAAAAATTACGAAATGAGGTAAAATGTTGGCCTAATTTGAAAAAATCGCCAAAAATAGTAATTTTATGGAAAATACAGTAGCCTATAACTTCTTTACATCTTTTTTTCCCCCCTTTTTTTTTTTCAGAAAGGTGTATAGAATTTACCTGTGTAATTAAAATATTAGGAATTATGTGAGTAATCAAAAATTCTTACAATAGCTGAAGCTAAAATTCCACAGAATAGGGTAATATTATATACGATACTAAAAAAAAATTGAATTTTTTTCATGTAATATTAGTTTTATAATATATTTGTCGAAAAAAGTTGCTAAAAAGAAAAATCAATTTATAAAATTTTCCTTAGACATGGTTAATTTTTACGTAAAAAGTATTTTCAAAAATTTACCTGAAATATTATTATGTAAAACCCAAGTTATTATTATCATTGTTCTCAGAAAAGTACATAGATTTCATATGTGTAATGCAAAAAAAAATTAGTTAAAAACCTAAGGCAAAATACCAAATGAAAACTTATATTTACATATATCAACAATAAAAAAATGAAAAGTTTATAGATAGGCTAATATAAATTTATATACATTTTCGTAAAAACAGTCGATTTATAAAATTTTCATTGGACAAAATTATTTTTATATGAAAATAAAAATGGGAATTTGCTAAAAGATTTGGCCAAATTTGACATAACCTTGGTCAACTAATCTCAGTACCTAGATAAGCCTGACAATTAACATTCTCTCAAAACAATAATCACTACAAACAATATGTAATAAGTTTACAATACCAGTAACAAATAAATCGAGCCATGCCCGAAACACTATTGAATAGCATCATATTTAGGACACAAAGCTAGCCTATACAACGGCATTTCAAGTTCAGAAAAAATCATCTAGAATTAGTCTATGACTTAATGGGTTGTGCCAACTGAAAGATCTAAATTTTATCTTCCTAATAGTGTATAGAACTGATACAAAATATCAATGTAAGTAATGGATATTTTATATTTAGTAACCGCGCCAAAATAAAATGAATGGTTCGTTTTGGTTACTACTTCGTAGAATGTAATAAATCTCAAAAACTATTACAGATAGCATAATTTTGAATACATAGTTCGAAAGAGAAAGAAAAATACTATAAAATATTGTCTACATATTTGGACAAGAATTACCATTTTGGAAAATTATATGATCATTGAATACACATTTTTCTATATAAACGCAGTTGCGTCAGGTGCATCAATCTTGTGGAATATTAATCAACTTTATCGAATTCTTGATTTTTTAATCTTTCGTGAGAAGAATACATGATTATGAAAGATTGAAACATTACCTTTACAGTGATATACATTTCGATAAAATAATATTTACCTAGGATATATGTTGAATTGAAAAAAAATGTGGGTTTTCAGTGTATAAATATGTTAATATTCTTGATTTTGTTTAATTTTTAAATATTAAAAACTATAACAGATAGAAAGATTTTGAAAGCACTGATCGAAAGAGGAAAATGTGATCTATAGAACAGTGTTATGGTAGACTTGTTTGACAGAAATGTAGATTTGGGAATATTAGAAAAAGAATGACATCATATCTGTTTCACAACTTCACAGTCATTTCTTTGTTGTTACGGATCAAAAAATGCAAACTTTACCAGTTTAAAAAAATATTATTTATAACTTAATATATTATTGAAATGTGTGTTAAGAGGCAGCAAAAAATTGTTGGGGCTATTTACAACAAATAGATTTTTTGCTGCCTCTTAACACACATTTCAATGTATCTCGGTTATGTTTTATTCGATTCTCAAGTTTTTGGTGTTGACAGATTGGAAATAAAATTTTATAAAAAAAAATGTTCTTAGTAAATTTTTGAATTTTTTACCGTTTTCCCGCCATTTTAGATTAAAAGTTTAAAATGGCCGCCATTTTGAAATTTTAAATTGGACCAAGTTGAATTTTTTTTCTACAGTAGGTATAATATTTGAAAATTATATACATTAGCGGTACAGCTAATTTTGGTTATATTGTTTTATTAATCTTTTATTACCACATATTACCCTATCTTATTTCTTTAGAATAATTGGTAAATGTTGGAGTGTAGGCCTATATGCCGGTTGAATTTAGTGGTGAAAAATCGTGAAATCGTTTACTACAAACCTTAATTTTTAAAGAATTACATCATATTTGATGTTAAAATACAGCTTTGAAGTACCAAAATACATTAGTTTAGTAGAAAATAAGAAATATAAAAGTACAAAATCTAACTCTACCTGTGTGTATGGTTTACGCTATGTGAAATATGTCGCAACTGCCACCCTAATATAAAAACATTGTTAGAATTAAGAGTAATAAAACAACTGTTTGGGAAGGTAACTATGTATACGAAGGGGGAATTTGGTCATAACTTCTTTATTTTTCAATACTTTTACACCAAATTTTGGTCACCTTCAAAGTAATTACTATTGACTGCAATGCACTCGTTTCTTCCATTGTTCAAAACATTGTTGATATTCACTTAATGGAATGTTCTGTAGTCCATCCAGCGATTTTTGTTTCACCTCTTCCACAGTCTCAAAACGTTTACTTTTCATATCCCCTTTGAGTCGGGGGATCAAAAACAGTCGCAGGGAGCGAGATCCGGTGAATGGGGGGGGGGGGTGAGCAATTAGTGCCTTACCGTTTTTCGTCAAAAACTGCTTCACACATACAGGCATGAAGTTGGCACTCCCTTTGCTCGTCTGTGAGAATGTGTGGAACAAGTTTGGCTACAACACTTCTCATGCACAAACCTCCGATAAAATCCTCTGGATTGAACTCCATGTCAACCCAGACATTGCAATTAATTGATCAATGGTTCGACGACAGTCTTCACAAACCTGAGTGTTGATTTTCTCAATGTTGTCGTCAGTTCTTGACGTTGAAGGGTGCCCAGAACGAGGCTAGTCTTCAGTTGACATTTCTCCATTTTTAAAATGCTGAAAACCACTTGTAGACACGTGTTTTACTTTAAGTAGCTTCCCTATAAGCTGTTTTAAGCATTACAAGAGTTTCCGTGGGTGTTTTCCCAACAGGAAACAAAATTCTATAGCCATACTGCAGTCAGCCATTTTACGTTTTCGCCGAACAGAAAAAGGTCTTTCACAAAAAAAGTTCTCACAGATGAACTGATCTACTTCCAGTGAACAAACGTCGCACACTGACATGTAGCAATGTGACTCGAGACTCCCTTTCCGGCTGACTGGCTATGCCCCCCCTTTCTTCACCAGATTCACGTTATTTTTGGGTCCCCCCTCGTATAACCTCCTCAGACCTAATAAAGACATTAATAATAATGCTAAATAAATATATATTGAAATATTCCATATAACATAAACTTTGTGGGAAAAGATATTCACTAACTTTACTAACAAAGTCATAACAAAAACTTCTAGCGATGGAAACATTCGACTAACGAAGTATTACGGATGAACATACATATAGTAATCTAAACACACCTGTAATTCTTGTTTTTAGAATTTTCATTTTCAACTAAATTTATATATTTTGTTAGGTACTTCAAAAGTGTCTTCCGCTATCAAATATGATGTAGGCCTAAGTCTTTCAAATAAAGTAGGTAGTAAACGATTTCATGATTTTACGAATGTACACTCCTTATTTACTAAATAATTTATTTCTTCAATGCAGTTTCATTTTTTCACTGGAAAATCGCAATTTGAAAACTACTAAATTTATATGTTAGACATAATGGCAATTCTTCACTTTCGTATCTCAAAATAGGAAATGGGAATCGTGTATGTTTTGGTGGATGTACATTACATCATCATTATCACAAATATGTTGTACAAACGAGAGATTTTGCTAGGAGCTATATAATAGGTGGTTTATAATAGGGGCTTATAGACTTCGGTGATCAGTCAAATCATTGTGTTTGCCATGTATACTTAGCCTACAAATATGTCAATTTCGAAGTGAAAAACATTTGCTCACAAAAATGTGTTATTATTCTTATGAAGACAGGTATGTAGTACAAATATAAGAAAAGGGCAAAATATAAAAATTGGGGCACTACAGTAAACAATTATCGGCCAAACCTGTCATAAGTTTTTGCAAAATCAAATAGGCCTAATAATAATTTACAGTGTGCACACTCCTTTTTGACACTAATTCAGTACTAGTTATTACATGATTAAAATTAATTAGTAGTTATTATTATTAATATATGGAGGAATCACAGTGTTTCACGTTATCTGTCATTTCAGGTATAAACATTGCAATTTCTTTAGTAAAGTATGAGATGCAAATGTGAAGAATTACCATGTTTCTAACTTATAAATAGGTGGATTTCGTGATTTTCAAATTGTGAGTTTTCTGTGGGAAAATGAATTCCTTACTGAGATATATATTACTCTTATGAAATAGGATATCTAGTAAAGGATTAAATTTTTTTTTTAATAACAAAAATTGGCTATATCATCTAATTTAAATATAATTATGTAATCTGCAGGTTTGTTATGCTAGCCTATTAAAATTTACATTATTATATTTGTCTTAATACATTAAAGGCATCTGATTATTTACCAAAGTCAGTTTCTTTCATACTTATAAATATTATTGGATTTACACTTGTTTTAACCTAGGCTTATTGGTACTTCTAATAGAGGTTATGTTTGTTGGCCTACTCATAAAATAGTTTGTTTACATTGGTGTGTTTAGGTTCTTTTATATGCCTTTGAGTTATAGGCTATTTACTTTAATCCCAGATAAGATTTGTACCATTATATTTTCATAGAAGTCTTATAAATAAAAATAAACTAGTCCACTGTTTTGATAAAGATAATTTTAAAAAAATATCCAGATATATAGTATTATATAAATCAATCTGAAAGTATACTAATCAATCACTTGTCTTAGAAAAACTTTATTAGTGATTAGCCTGTTGTCGATATATTATTAACAGTTTCGAATAATAGAAAGTGATTATAATAATTCAGATTATTGAACAATCAAAAGATTTATTAAAACTTTATTAGTGATTCTACATTATCTTGAATTAGTTAAATATGTGATTTATAATCTTACATGAATGACTTTAACAAATTTAACGGACTATGAACAATTTTATAAACCCTTGCTAAGAAAAAACATTAATATCTGTTAAATGTTTCCAAATTGTATGTTGTACCATATGTGTATATTTTAATTACTCTTCTTTTTGAAACAGCCATTAAACAACATAAATATATTATGTTTAACATATTAAATAAGCTGAGATAATAATTCTAATTTTGGACTAATCAACATATTTAATTTATTTATCAAAATTATTGGTTTATTAATCAAGGAATACATGAGCAAACTATGTATGACTAATATAAATTTTGGGAGAAAACTTTTTTTTTAAATGAGAGAGTAATATATGACATTATTCATGTTGGAATAAATGTAGTCTACAAAATTTATTTGTAGTATTTTTTATACAGTTTTTGTAAAGGTAGGCAAAACATTGTGACTTTCCTTCAGTTCTTGGCTCTAGATTGTCCTTCAGTTGCAGCTACTCTTTGATAACACAGTTTACAGAGTCTTCCCACTCTTCTTTTGTTTTTGTCTTTGTCTGTGAATGGTGGTTGACTCAGATAGGTAATGATGACCTGTAGCTGTGATTCCCTCATCTTATAGGCCAAGAAGTTCATAAACAATCTGTTCCTTGAAGCTAGTAATTTAGTACAGATTCTTACGTCTTCGTAAAGCTGTAGGGCCTATGTTTTCCTTGCAGGCCCGCCAAGAGTTCACTACTGCTGTGGCTAGTACCAATTCCTTTGCAACCTTATGGTACCAATACATACATTTTCTAACAGATGTGTTGTATGAGGCCATCTGGTCTAACAGGTCAATCCCCATTTTGGCTTTGCTGTAATCAACCATGGCATGTGATTTCAAAAATGGTTCACCATTTCGTGTAGTTTTTCCTGTGTCTACAAACTCAACAGGATGTTTAGTGGACATTATTTTGACTTCTCTTTTGTCCATCCACCTTGTGTAAACAATGCCACTAGGATACTCCAAGCAGTTCATTTGTCCTTTCTGTAGTAAAATTTCATTTCTATGTTTATCCGTATTAGGAATAACCTTGTTGTGAGTTAAGGCGATAATGACCACAATGGTTTTTCACCTTAAAACCCTTTTAAAAATAATCTTGTTAGGAAACCACTATCTATTGGCAGTGACTGTGACCACAATATGGGTTTTCCTGTCAAGCATCCAGTTTGCTAGCTCAACTGAAGTGTAGGCATAATCAATATAGAAGACATGTCCTTTGCTAAAATAACCAGTTATCAGTTCTGAAACCACAGATATCATGACTCTATAAGGATACTACCCAAAACTGTCGCATATTTTGAACATTTTTATATCATACTTGTGGGACTTATTTGGAAGATATTCCCTAAAAAGCAACCTCCCCTTGAATGGAATCATGCTCTCGTCAACGTCCTGTCCTGGATATCTCTTGTTCTGAAAAAGATTGTTTATGATAACAATAAGTGGAGAAATTTTTCCAAAACGCCCATCACGAGATTAATTATTGTTGTTGTTAAAATGCCAAAAACGAAGCAATAGGGAAACGATTCTTTCTCATAACTTTCCTTGCTACGTAATTCTTATAAAGAAATTTTATTGATCAATAATCAGTTATTCTGGGCAGAGGTGCTAGTCCCATCTACATAAGTAGCCCAATTATTTTTTTCATTTCATCGACATAAGTAGATTGCCAAAGGCTTGGCCTACTACTACGATTCATCCTGATCTTTGAAATCACTTGTGCTGCACTTAGGTTAGCCTCATTTATCATCAACTCTAACACTTCATCATTCATAAATGTATAAAAATATTCTATAGGTTTTGCCTCCTTTGGGAGATTAAAATTTAATTTCGAGTTTCCAGAAAAACAAAATATTTTTGTTTACCTTCAAACATTTTCCATTTTTCTTCCTCTTTTTTCATATTTAGTTTTTGCATTTTAATTTTCTATATCTTTCACTCAACTCTTGATATTCACAATGAATGACACCTTCATCATCACTGTCGTTTTCAGTTTGTGGAATATTAGCAGTGTAGGTCAAAGTTCCAGCAGCACTGAGGCCTTCATTTACACTCTCGATTTCAGTTTGTAAAATGTTTACACCTTTGGTTGAAGTTCCACCATCATTACCACGCCCAATATTACTTTGGGAACTATTAAAACTTTTATTTGCTGTTCCGACAACACTGAGAACATCTGATTCGCTGTCACTTTGATCAACGTTTGCTAAATATTCTATAGGTTTTGCCTCCTTTGGGAGATTAAAATTTAATTTCGAGTTTCCAGAAAAACAAAATATTTTTGTTTACCTTCAAACATTTTCCATTTTTCTTCCTCTTTTTTCATATTTAGTTTTTGCATTTTAATTTTCTATATCTTTCACTCAACTCTTGATATTCACAATGAATGACACCTTCATCATCACTGTCGTTTTCAGTTTGTGGAATATTAGCAGTGTAGGTCAAAGTTCCAGCAGCACTGAGGCCTTCATTTACACTCTCGATTTCAGTTTGTAAAATGTTTACACCTTTGGTTGAAGTTCCACCATCATTACCACGCCCAATATTACTTTGGGAACTATTAAAACTTTTATTTGCTGTTCCGACAACACTGAGAACATCTGATTCGCTGTCACTTTGATCAACGTTTGCTAAATATTCCATTGTCTTTAGTTTTCATATTATACCAAATCGTCAATTATAGCAATTTCATCCTCATCGCTTAGAACAAAATCAGGGTCATCGTCTGTATTGTTGAGATCACTTTCATCTTCAACACCAATGACCATAAAATCTGGTTCACTCAACAGTGGGTTGGTTAATGTGTTAAGTATTTCATCATCATTAACGTCACTCATTTTGCACTTGTACTAAAATGTACATAACTCACAAACTGTTACCTCATAAAACAAGCATAAGACTAGTAAAATCGGTGAGAAACGGGTGCAAAACGTGTACACAATGTATGACGTGGAAATGTTACCATGGCAACTAGTGTGCAAATTGTGTGTGCTGTCATTACAGTTTAGACAAATACTAACCTATAAATAGTAAGTAATGCCACTGGCTGGTCGGTCCGACAGGTAATTTTAGCATGAAAAAAATCAGTGAAAATAAGCCCGTCAGCCCGGTTGGACCGACACTTTCCCCTCCACTTTTGGCTAATTGTTTGCCTTAGAAATGTTTCCTAATTCACTAAAATAGCATGTATTTAACAAGATGTCATCAAAATATCCAAAAAGCTAAATTGTCAAATTTAATTCCGCTTTGAAAATTGACGTGGCAGTTAATTTGAAGGATCTTTAGTGAATGCCTCATAAATATAATAAAGCTCGCTTTTAACAAATAAAACTGTCTCTAATTGTGAAAACCCAAAAGTAAATAGACATTTTGAATGTGTTCATTATCACTACTTTTTTGGTCCTCGAAATACAACATAACTTTTCAAGTTTCATTCATATTAACTCTTATATTTCAACTTTTTTTTTTTGGAGAATGAAGATGGGAACAACAGTTATAC
The DNA here is from genome assembly GCA_963513935.1 of Aphrophora alni. Taxonomy (NCBI): domain Eukaryota; kingdom Metazoa; phylum Arthropoda; class Insecta; order Hemiptera; family Aphrophoridae; genus Aphrophora; species Aphrophora alni. Next base: position 120,707,646 of record OY740767.1, on the reverse strand, counting down.
AAAAGTTTACTGCTTATGTTCATAATCTAACCAAATTGGGCAGCAGTGTTTAAATACAATTTACTATTGAGTACAGACAAAATGTAACCAATTAGTGCAGTGAAGTTTTAATAGGAATGATGAGTTTAGATTGTTATTGGTGTATAAAACGTCAACTTAATATAATTTCCAAATAGTATTCCGAAAAAAATAAACAAATAGCATATATATATATTTATTTATTTTTGGAATAATCTGTAGGATTGTAGATTTCTGTTGCTATTAATAATGCATTTGTTTTAGTTTTATATTTTATCAATAAATAAAAGGACAAATAATAATAATAGTATAAAATCATATGCACTGATAATTTGATGTATAATGAATGGTTTGATTTCAGATTTGAGCAAGAAAGATGCCAGGCTTTAGCAGCGTTGGTACTTTTAAAATCTTTGTTGGCAATCTAGCTGATAAGACTACCTCATCTGACATTAGACCGCTGTTTGAAAAATATGGAAAAGTAGTTGAATGTGATGTTGTAAAAAATTATGGTTTTGTAGTAAGTAATTACAAAAATTATTTGTTTTAAAAATTCAAGATATATTATCACAGTTCAATTTGCTATGTTATATTTTACATTTATCTAATTTTCGGTAAAACTGCTATGCACAAAATTTTGTTAAATACGTCTTACCTTGTATCAAAAATTGATTGAGGGAGCATTAAATGTCTATAGAGATTATTTGAGTGATTAATATTAATGTGTTGAAAGGTATAAACCACTTGCCTAAAGATTTCTCAATTTGAAGAATATACTTATAACTAGTTATAAATTGATGTGGCCCTGCCTTTGGCCATGTTTCACATGACTATGCAGGAGAATAATTTTATTTCATCCTGATAATTTGAGTTTTTTCTTCAGGAATGTTACATACAAAATTCATTTTAAATAAGAATACAGTCGCATCACACGATAAATGTTGATACTAGCAACAGCTTGATTGTTCTTGTTTCACACTTTGTCAAGAGTTCAGTTGTATTTAACTAATGAATACCCATCTAGTGAGATTATTTTCTCGGTTATCCATATTACTCATGTGGAAAAGCGTCTATGTCGATTATCATCAGTTTCTAATATTTTATTACCAAACTCTGGTATTTTGAAAGGTCTTAATTACCGTACTATCTGGTTTTTATCACTATCTTTTGTGTTCTGATTACAAAAGTGGTTTATAGGCTATCTATTCTAAGAACCCCTTGGTTGGTGATATTTTGTGTACTGTACACAGTGATCAGCTACAGGGCATTGTATTATCTTTGCAGGGTACCTGGGGATTACTGAATTACAGGAAAACTAAAAGCAGACTAAACACTAATAGAAGTTCTTAGTCAGATGCCATTTACGCAGTGCATTATGGCATCTGATTTTGTAGCAGTAATTAAAACATTTATTGTACAAGTCAGTGTTAGGAAGAATGGACAGACAATCCTGTCCAATAACCTGAGAGAAGACAAGGTATAATCTATCCTTGGATTTTATCTATGAGAGGAAGTGGTGTTTATTCGTGTTCATATTGGTCATGAAAAAAGAATCAGCTGCAATGTCCATTTTGTCAGAATGTCCTAACGATTAAGCATATCTTAATATAAAGTATTGGTCTGAGAGGTGTGTATAGAACATTTTTTGTTCTACCCAATTCCATTCAGACATTGTTGAGGTATAATGGTGAGATCCTTGATTGGGTATTGTCCTTTTTTTTGCTTCACCTCTTTACAGTCTCTAATATTATGTTAATTTATTTATTTAAATTTTATCCCTGTTAACTCATTGCAAGGCTCTGTAATATTTGTTTTTAATGTTAATTGTATTTATTTGTCACTGTGAATTTGTTGCATGACCTTTTTATAGCCTTATAACTTATGTTATTGTTTATTTAAAGATTGATGTCAACTAGTTTGACCTTTGGTAATGTTGTTCAAATTTTGTCTTATTGTTTTTAGTTTTATTTTTACATTTTTATGGGGGCCATTTAATCCAGATGACCTGGAGATTCTACTGTTTCAGAACATGATACCATAAATAGATTTGATATGTCCAAATTATGTTATTGCATTGACAATATATAATTTGTTACAGCATATGGAAAATGAAGAATCGGGGCGAGATGCTATTCAAAATTTGAATGGATATTTAGTACACGAGGCAGCTATGAAAGTTGAAGCTGCTACAAGCCGAAAGGGTCCTACAACACCTACTACCAAGATATTTGTAGGCAATTTATCAGACAACACAAAGGCTCCTCAAGTTCGTACTTTATTTTCTAAATATGGTACTGTTGTGGAGTGTGACATAGTACGAAACTATGGATTTGTGGTAAGGTTTTTCTCTTAATTCTTGTAAAATTAAAAATATTATTTATTAAGTATGTAATCATTGTATTATGCAATCATTGTTAATAATTTCTTAACCCGGCAAGTGATATTCGACCCAGAATCGACCTAAGCGCTTCGTCCATAACTAGTCTGATTTCTATAAAACACGTATTTTGCCATTCAACGTTACGCCCACTTAAAATTGTCCGATCGCAATAAATAAAATACCGTTGGAAAGCTAATGTTCCGTAGATGCATAATCATGCAAAAAAAATACGACAAAACGTTATAAATAATATTCCAAAAATTGGTGAAGTTCGCATATTTTTGATGCGTAAAATCGTAGATTTGAACTCTGCGCCTTATCGTTAGCGCGACGCCATTTTTCCCGATATTATTCCAACTCTATTTATCTGTCATTGAAGTCAACTAAAACACTGTTCTATAGATCACATGTTTCTCTTTCCAACCATAGATTACAAATTTTTCTGCGTCTCATAGATCCAGAGATATTCCTACTTGAACGTAGAACAAACTTGACAAGACGAAATACAGTTGGCAGTGTTAGGAATACACGTATTCGTTTCTCTTTGGTTTTAAAATTATTTTTCTTTACACTAAGTTGTAGGGGAAATTCCATTCTATAAGTTGGTACCACTTGAGTTGAGATATTGCTTACTTACAATTTGTTGTTTTGAAGTGAAGTCCAACGTCCAAACGTAGAAAATGTCTGACGTGAACACTAATATTTGGTGTGGCAAATATTGGTTTTGGGATTAGATTTTTGTTATTTTGAAGGTTTGTGTATACAAATTGTATATAAATTGTGTATACAAGTTACAATATATGTGTTTTAATATCTAAAGCTTATGTTTTTCAGTGATAGTTTAGTTTTTGAAAGGTTCATATTTGGGATAACCTAGGCCAATATTGTAAGTGTAGCCTATATGCATATTTTCTTATATTTAGTGTTTTATATGATTATAAAAGTGAATATATGTGTTATTCTTTGTAAAGTATATATTTTCTTAGTTAAATCTATAAGTTTTGTCTTTGATCTATCTTCAAATTGGTACTAGTGAGTCTAATATGTGGAGGTTACAAACCTAACCTCACTTGTAAAAGTTACCTTTTTAGGGAAAATTGGTATTTTTATTTAGAAAATGTAACATATTATTATTTTTTTCCCCTAAATATATTCACAAATATATGACAAATCTCAAGAAATGGTTGAAAAAAATCCTAAAAATCTATTAGTATGTTATTCATTACCATTTCTGTGAAATTTCTGCTCCGTTACTCTTTGATTTTTTGGTATTTGACCAAAAAACACCAAATGTGATACATCTAACATTTTTTTTCACTACACACCTACATTCTATGCACCTTTCTGAACATAATGAGATATAGAACTTTTGTATAAGATAAATATTACTATTTTTTGTGATTTTTTGAAAAAAAAATTATCATTTTACATTTTTTCGTAAACTATTTTTTGTTTTTTTGATAATATAACAAATTTTATTTTTTTTCCCCCTAAATATATTCAAAAATATTACACAAAACTTTTGTATATCTTAGAAAAAGGTAGTAAGCTATTGATTTTGGAATATACAGGTTTTTCCTGAAAATTGGTAACTTCGATTTTGACATGTAACATACTTACTCCAAAACCGTTTCAAAAAAATTTTTTTTTATTGCATAGATGGATTCTATGCATCTTTCTGAGAAAAATGATATCTTATAAGTTAGGTTTTGTATAGAAATAATATATTTAATTAATTTTTTAACAAACGAAGAAAGTTAACATGCAGCAGTGCTAGGGTTAAAAATTCAGTTAAACTAAAAACTAACTTAAAATTTTGTAATTATTTAGTTTTACTATATATAAAGCATTATAAAGCTATATATAAAAGCTGGTTTAAAAAATAATAGAATCTGTGATATATATATATATATATATATATATATATATATTGTAGTTGTAATATTAGTTCCAAAAATATGCTAGTAAATTAGCTCTTTCTCGTTGAAAAATGTTATGAGATCAGAAGTATATATTGGGTGTTGTTTCCCTTGATTTTGATGGAACTATAAATTAAGTTTCTCCTCCAATTTATTACTAATGTAATTTAAAAATTAAATTTTTATCTAAAATAAAGTGGATTTAAATTTATTTTAAAGAGTGCAATTAATTGTTCTAAAATAAATCAAGAAGCACTATAAACATTTTGTTAGGATCTAACATTTTGATGTTAGCATTATTATCTTGATTTACTTATTATTGTACTTATATTTATTTTTTAGCATATTGACTGTACTGATATAAATCTATGTATCAAAGAATTAAATGGAACAATGGTTGATGGTCAGCCTATGAAAGTTCAAGTTTCTACAAGTAGAGTGCGTCAGCGTCCAGGAATGGGCAATTCAGAACAATGTTACAGGTACCTGGAACTATTTTTCAGTACTCTTCGTATTAAAATTTTATACCTTGAGCTTTAACGATTATATATGTTAACAATTGGTAATTTATTAAATATCAGTTAAAAATAAAAAGTTAGTTTTCTTAATACAGATTGAGCTTTCTCGTAATTAGGACTGCATGTACTCAACTTAATCATTTGCTTTTAATTTAATTATGTTTAAACTCATAAATATTCATTGCTCACTTGGAAAATCAAGACATTACATATGATTAAAGTGTTCATAGATATAAAAGTTTTCATATCACATTGTTTTCCAGTAAATTTATGACTATTGAGTATACTCCATTTTTAATTGCAGTAGAATTTTAATCTACGATTTTTGAAGGGGTTTAATATGGGAAAACGAATAGTGCAGAAAGAATTAAATGGAATTGGTGTAGGGTCCTTGTACAAAGAAAGCTGTGTAAGAGAAGTAAATAAATGTAGACATGAAATAATTTTTTATGATAACTTGTTCATTGTAGTTTTTAACTATGGCTTAATTGGTAGTCAGGTGTGTCCATGTATACCCAATATTGATTCTCTAAGATTCATCCTTTCAATACCCACTTCGATACTGCAGAACAAATAGAAATCCTGTATAAAATATAAAATAATTTGGAGCGATTGTATTTATTAGTACATCATATAATGTGCAGTGTGTTAAGTTTAAAATTTTTGGACTTAATTGGCATAAAAATTACAAATATGAAGAAAACAATATGTCTAATTGTAAACAAATTGTCTTAAAACTTAGTATTCTCTTGGTAAATAATTTAGAACAAGTTCCTACGTCTCAATACCTGTCACTTGTCTAATATTAACAGTTCTGACTTGATCCTTTCTTAGTCTACAGGTAAAGGAAAGAGTGATAGTAAGTGAGTTTTTATAGGAGGGTTGTAGAAAGGCAGGTTTCTTTACAAGGATTACAAGGATAAACCAATTAAATCACTAATGTTCTTTTTTTATTTCACTACTGATTGAAAAAATGAATAGTGTTTAAATAAAATATTTTAGAACATTAGTGTTTTATTGTATTTTATATCTTTTGGTGTATTATTAGATAATACCAAGGACCACTTTAGTATTAAAAATCTATAAAAATCCATACCTTTGTCTCCTATCCATACAAAATCTAAACATAATAGCCCTATTAAATTCTAATCGAAAAACAAATAAATTATTAATTTTCATTGTGTAATTCTACATTCAAACTTGATGTTAATAGTCTTTCAGCTATGTGTAATAATTTTTGTGGTATCAAATGATCCAATAAATTATGGCAAAAAAAAATAGTATTATTTTATATTTACTTGATTTTATCTCAAATTGTATTGGAACAATTTTTTATAAATTCAAATTTCTTTCAGGTGTAGTAATTACTGAAATAATTGATAAAAATAGTAGATTAAACAGTGTTATCCCTTGTTCTTCTTATTTTCTGATTGTCAACTACAACACAACACAGCACAACAACAAAAAACTGATAATAAAATTACCGTTTATTTAAATTTCACCCTGCATAAAAAACATAATGTCTTTTAGAACAAAAATTAAAATAAATTGTTTATATTTTCGTTCAAAGTATAAATACTTTTTATCAAATGGGAATACAGTATATTTTTCTCATCTAGCATAAAATGTCTAAAGAAATATCTAGTTAGAAGTTTATTATTTATTAATTTATTTTAAATTATTTTTTTACATATATAAACGAGGATGTAAGCCAAGTTTGTTGAGTATTTGGATTAGCTAAAGTCTGCATTTTGCACTTATTAATTCTAAGTCAAGGAGCAACAAATTTAACAAACGTAATATAATGTAAAATGTATTCAACATTTCCTATTGCTATTACATCTTTTTTTTTATAGATGTGGCAGAGGAGGACATTGGTCAAAAGAATGCCCTAAAACTGGGTAAGTGTGTGTTTTTTCCCCTCTTCTTACTAGGGTAGAGAGTATTGCTTTAGCCCACCAACTAGAAAATGTCAGTTATTGATGATTGTTTAATTATTTGTTGGGATATAGTAATAACAGTTGTTCGGGCATTAAAACAATTTTTTAAATTTATAATTAGATTTTGTATGGACAGGAGAAAGGCTTACCTTGGTATTACCTACAAGTAAGAAAACACACAAAAACACTAAAGTTCTGAAATATTTCATAAACACTGTTCACTTTCTCAATCAGTAGAGTATAAAAAGAAGTCTTCTTCTGAAGGTGATTGAGAAAGTGAACAGTGTTTACGAAATATTTCAGAACTGTAGTGTTTTTGTGTGTTTTCTCATTTGTTTTCTTATTTGTATACTATTAGGTAATACCAAGGACCAATACTTTCCAAGGTAAGTATGTCTCCTATCCATACAAAATCTAATCTAATACCGGTAGGCTATGTGCCCTATTTATTAAACTTTAATTTTGTATGGACAGGAGACAGGCTTACCTTGGAAAGTATTAGTATAAAAAGAAGTCTTCTTCTGAAGATTATACTCTACTGATTAACCCTAGAACTGGCACAACTGGCGCATGTTAACCCTCCAACTGGTGATCGACCCCTTTTTGCCTTAAAAGTGGTCGCTTCGTTAGTCACGGCTCTATTCACCAACTAAAAAACACGTATTTTGCCATTCAACGTTACGCCCACTTAAAATTGTCCCATCGCAATAAATAAAATACCGTTGGAAAGCTAATGTTCCGTAGATGCATATCATGCAAAAAAAATACCACAAAACGATATTAATAATATTCCAAAATTGGCGAAGTTCGCATAGTTTTCATGCGAAACGTCAAAGTTTTACGTCAACAAGTTTTAAACAAAACATTCTTCCTGTTTGCCTATTTTTCTTATTTCCAAATTACTGTCAGTCAAATATAACCTAACACTGCTTGATAGATCGCGTCTTTCTCTTCAAAACTGTCTTTTTCAAATGTTTCCAACTAGTATAGTTTTTATTATATAAAAATTAAACCAAATCAAGAATTTTAACGCTATTTTACACGCTAAAAATTACATTTTTTACAATTCAACTTTTATCCTAGTAGATATTATATTATCGAAATGTATTTTATACCAATGAAAAGGTTATCTTTCAATCTTTCATAACCAAGTTTAGAAAATTTTATGTACCGTGTAGTAAAGATATAAGACAAGACTGAAGTTTACCTTGTTAGCGCTAGATTGCGACAGTTTCTCGCGGCGAGTTTTATATAGAAAATATCACCTATATGTTCATATATTTTTTCGAAATGGTAAAACTTGTCTAAATGTTACAAGTTGACAATATTATATAGTATTTTTCTTCCTCTTTCGAACTATGAAGACGAAATCATCCTAAGTTATATAGTTTACGATTTATATCCATTCTAGGAAATGATCCTCTGAACTTTCAGACGGGTTTGCGATATTCAATGTCTAGACAGTCTTGAAGAATCCGATCTTTATTTATATACAATCTTGTCGTTTTTGATATAACTGTAAAGAGGAGGTTTCAATATTTAACCTTGTATTTGAAACACATCTGTACAAGGAAAAATACAAAGGCTGTGGTACTTTATAAAACGTAGAATAACTTCAAATTTGTTACTTCGATCTCGCAAGATTTTTGCCGATGTGGAAATTTCAAAGTGCAATTGCTTTGTGTTTTTATAGTGAATATAAGTTTCATGAAGTGATTTTTTTATTATAATTTGTTTATACAACTTAAAATAAATGTGTCAATGTTTGTAGAGTGTAGTTATGAGTGATAATTTATATTTTCGGCCTAGTCTAGCCAAATCTAATACTAGTCAGGCCTAGTTCTAGATTTGCTATTGGAACTTTTAGTTTCAAGAAACCATTTATTTATTATAATATGTATATACATAATATATAAATGTATATACAACTTATAATAAATGTGTCAATGTTTGTAGAGTGTATTTATTAGTGATATTTCATATTTTTGGTTTTTTTTTTTCACAGCCCTAACCTCAACATCTAGGCTATTGTGAAGGTAGATTTTTATCATAAATGACCCATGTCTAATAAAAATTTTCAAAATTGATTTTTCTTTTTAGCAACTTTTATCCACAAATATATTACAAATCTGTATCAATATTTAAAAAAAAAATCATAAAAAATTTGTAATATGGTTTATATACCTATTTCTGTGGAATTTTGCCTCGGTTACAGGGTAAATTTGTTGATTCCATCCGTAATAACTCTAAAATGTTTCCATATAATTTTTTTTGCATTGCACACATAAAATCTATGTATATTTGTGGGAACATAGGTAATAAAAACTTTGGTTTAGAATAAAAATTGTATTTTTGGTTACTGTTTGAATATAGTTAGTCAATATTCACATTTTACGTAAAAATGTACCTAGTCTAATGAAAATTTTCAAAATTTATTTTTCTTTTTAGCAACTTTTATCCACAAATATATTACAAATCTGTATCAATATTTTAAAAAAATCATAAAAAATTTTTAATATGGTTTATGTACCGATTTCTGTGAAATTTTACTCTCCGTTACTCTCGATTTTTTAGTATTTGACCAAAAAACTCCAAATGTGATGCATGTAACATTTTTTTGCACTACACAACTAAATTCTATGCACCTTTCTGGACATAATGATATATAGAAGTTCTGTATAAAATATATTTTACTATTTTTAATGTTTTTTGGAAAAAATAAAGAGAAAATTCAGTTTTTTCGTAAAATATTTTTTTTAATTTTTAAAATATAAATTTTTTTAAAATTTTTTTTCCTAAATATATTCAAAAATATTACACAAAACTTTTGTATATCTTAGAAAAAGGTAGAAAGCTATTGATTTTGGGTGATACAGATATTTCTGAAAATAAGTTAATATCATTTTTGACATCTAACATACTTACTCCAAAACCGTTTCAAAAAAAAAATTTTTATTACATAGATGAATTCTATGCATCTTTCTGAGAAAAATGATATCTTATAAGTTAGGTTTTGTATACAAATAATATATTTTATTAATTTTTAAACGAACGAAGAATTTTTAAGACCCATTAACATGCACCAGCTGGAGGGTTAAAGGTTTTGTTTTCTTAAAAAATTCTTAAAATATATTATTTTATACAAAACCTAACTTATAAGACATCATTTTTCTCAGAAAGATGCATAGCATTCATCTATGTAAAAAAATGAATAAAATAAAAATAAAAAAATAATAAAAAAAAAAATTTGAAACTGTTTGGAGTAAGTATGTTACATGTCAAAAACGAAGTTATCATTTTTCAGGAAAAACCTGTATCATCCAAAATCAAAAGCTTACCACCTTTTTCTAAGATATACAAAAGTTTTGTGTAATATTTGTGAATATATTTAGAAAGGGGGAAAAACAATTTTGTTACATTTTCAAAATTTTAAAAAAAAATTACGAAAAAAGGTAATTTGATCATTTTTTTTTTTCAGAAATTCACTAAAAATAGTAATATATTTATCTTTTACACAACTTCTATATGTCATTATATTCAGAAAGGTGCATAGAATTCAGCTGTGTAGTGAAAAAAAAATTATAGATGTAAAAAAATTAGGGTCGCTGTAAAATATTCAAAAATCGGATCGTAACATAGGCAAGAATTTCACAGAAATGGTAATGTACACCATACTCTAAAATTTTTTTGAAGTCTTACTAAAGATTTGTAATATATTTGTGGATAAAAGTTGCTAAAAGGAAAAAATCAATTTTTACGTAAAAAGTGATTATTGGCTAACTATTTTCAAAAAATCACCAAAAATGTAATTATTATTCAAAACAAAAAATTTTATTACCCATGTTCTCACAAAGATACATAGATTATATGTGTGTAATGAAAAAAAAAATATATGGAAACATTAGAGTTATTACGTACTGAATCAACAAATTTACCCTGTAACCGAAGTAAAATTCCACAGAAATAGGTATATAAACCATAAAAAAAATATTTTAGAATTTTTTAAAAATATATAAAAGGTTTGCAATATAGTTGTGAATAAATGTTGGTAAAAGTCTAAATCAATTTATACAATTTTTATAAGGAAATAGCTATGTTTTTATATAAAGTGATATGACTAGGTTAGGTCATTTTTCAAAGATTCTTACATACAACATGTAAATGATAATATAAAACCAAATATATGAATAATATAATGTATTCAATTAAATTTTGTGTACTTAAGTTTTGAATGGCATCCAGATAGTCTAGGTTGATATGAAAAGTCACTAAAAAAAAATCACTTTATAAATACCTAAATTACAACCCATGTGGATCATGAAACTGTGCTAGGCCTATAAAATAAAACCTATAATATTGAATAATCAATCAAACAATTCACTCTAAAAACCCTAAAACTTTAATTTTAATTTGTAAAAACAAAATAAAAGAAGAAAATGATAAAATATAAACCTAGCTTGTTCAAAATCCACATGGTTCCTAAGTCTAGGCTAATTTTAATTTTTTTAACACTGATAAAATTAAAATCCACTCAAAACAAAAACAATTCACAAACACTAATACATTTATTATACTTTGTATAAACAAAATATAATAAAAAATACCGGTTCAAAGGACTTTAATTATTCACAATAATACGAGACAAGAAACAGTCAGCTTACTAACCTTAAAAGAAGCCAGAAAATTCAGTAGAACACTTCATAGAATGGATATAACTCATAAACTATACAACTTAGAATAATTTCGACTTCATAGTTCGAAAGAGAAAGAAAAATACTATATAATATTGTCAACTTGTAACATTTGGACAAGTTTTACCAATTCGTAAAATTATGTGAACATAGGGAACAGATTTGTCTACATATTCCCGATCAAGACAAGTGCCGCTATCTAGCGAAAAAGTCAGCGACTTTATCGAGTTCTAAAAAATAGAGTTTTCGTGTGATGGATTTTGCTAAACTTGGTTATGAAAGATTGAAACATTACCTTTACAATGGTATATTATACATTTAGATAAAATAATATTTACTAGGATAAAAGTTGAATTGAAAAAAATGTAATTTTTAGCGTGTAAAAAGGAGTTAAAATTCTTGATTTTGTTTAATTTTTATATAATAAAAACTATTCCACCTAGAAACATATGAAAACCACAGATTGGATGAGAAAGATGCGATCTATCGAACAGTGTTATGTTCGATCTGTTTGACAGAAATGTCAAATTAAGAATATTAGACAAACATGACGTTAGTTTTGTTTACAAATTGTTACCGCAAATATTTGACGTTACGCATAAAAAATATGTGAACTTCAGCAATTTTTGGCATATTATTTATAACGTTTTGTGGTATTTTTTTGCATGATTATGTATCTACGAAACATTAGCTTTCCAACACTATTTTTTTTATTGTGATAGGACGATCCTAAGTGGGCGAAATGTTGAATTGCAAAAAACGTGTTTTATAGGTGAAACATAGCCAACACTCGAGAGTGTGGGTCGATTTCGGATGTTAGCCAGTACCAGGGTTAAGAAAGTGAATAGTGTTTACGAAATATTTCCAAACTAGTGTTTTGTGCGTTTTCTTACTTGTATACTATTAGGTAATACCAAGGACCAATACTTTCCAAAGGTAATTCTATTTCTTTTCCATACAAAATCTAATCTAATAGGGTATGGTACCCTATTAAACTTTAATTTATAATGTTAATTTTACACAGTGTAAGTGTTTTGATATGAGTGAGGTGTACAATCAGAACTTTTAACCAAAATAAGATGTATCTTTGTTGTCACTTGTTTATACTGATAAAAGTGAGTTGAAAACTGAAGAAAACTGTATACATTTTCCTTATACCTCATACATCCCTATATACCAAATCATAAATAAGTATTTATCATTATAACTTTCTATATCCATTCCAAATGTGTTACGGTCAAGTAAGCCTACAGTCAATATAATATTGAAGACTAATGAATGTTGCTAAAAATGTATGAAAGCATTTAATTTTAAAAGAAGGCCCTTTACATCTTGTATCTTTAAATCTAGATGATAAGTGAGTTACTATTAATTAAAAAAAAAATAAAAAACTTAATTCAGTAACATTATCATAGTGTACTTTATTTTTACAGAGGGCCAGATCGTGGAAGTTTCCGTGACCGTATGTTTGGACGTGATCCTTACCCACCACCACCATTTCTCCGTGACAGAATGCTTGGAGGTGCTGGGTTTGGAGGCAAGGTTAGTTGAAAAATTAAAATATTCTATAAATTGACTCTTAACAATATTATTAAAAAGTTTATAATGGTTAAATCTAAAGACCCAAATAAAATGTAGTGCTTGTTGTAACCTAATATATACATATTTGAAAAATAATCCATTAAAATTTTTTAGTAAATAAGGTTTTTGAAAATCAGATATTTCAAAATTGATCCCAGCTATTTTGTTGTAAGACTATGACCCAAACCAATGTGTTAAACCGCATATTAATTAAGTTTGTTAGCAAATTGAAAAACGTGTGAACCTATTTGGTTTGGGAAGTATATTCTATTGCCTACAAAATTAATGTGATGAAGATTGTGCATGTTGAAAATGTCATTACTACTGTTTTGTTCAGAAGTTATTATCTTGAGAAATGTAAATTATTACACAAAATCAAAAGTTTAGGGTAAATTTGTAATTTTTAAAATCTATTTTTGTTTCTAGTTATTTAACTTCATAGAATTTTCTGTATAGGTACATTACAGAAAGTTATTACTAATTGTAAATTAAACTTAATGCAAAATTAATTTAAAACTAGGGATATTTTTTGAGCAAACATCTTTATTACATTTTATATCTCTTAACATAAGTCTTTTGGCTCCGTCTTTTTAAGATTTATATATTGTTATTAATTATTGGAGTAGTGTGTAATTTTATCATAATTTCTGTTTATCTTTAAAAGAAATCTAGGTAATCTGTGGCAGAAGTACAGACTAGCTGCACCTACTAAGTTGGCGTCCATCTCAGCCCCCAGTCAAATAGTCATTTTTATAAATTGATTGTTTTTACCAAAATGTATGCAAAAGGTTTATAAATTTATATAGGCCTATCTATAAACATTTTTTTATTGATTTATATACCTATTTCTGTGGAATTTTGCCTCCGTTACTTTCCGATTTTTTGCTATTTGACATAATAACTCCAAATTTTTTACATCTAACATTTTTTTTCGCTCCACTGCTAGATTATATGCACCTTTCTGAATATAATGATATATAGAAGTTGTGTTTTTAAAAGTATCAATTTCCTTTTTTTCATAAACCAATTTTGGTTTTTTGAAAATGTAACCAAATTAATTTTTTCCCCTTTTTTTCCAAAATATATTCACAAATATTATACAAAACTTTTGTATATCTTGAAAAACAGTAATAAAATTTTTATTTTGGATGATTCAGGTTTTTCTAAAAAATGGACTTTTTTTGACATCTAACATACTTACTCCAGAAACGTTTCAAATTTTTTTTTTATTACATAGATAAATTCTACGCATCTTTCTGAGAAAAATGATATATTATAAGTTAAGTTTTGTATAAAAATAATATTTTTTATTTATTTTTTAAACAAACAAACTGAATTAATATGCAGTCGCTGTAGGGTTAAGAAGAGTTGTCTGGGCTACTAAAAATGCTGAGCGCACCAATTTTCGATGACTATTCTTTATCCACAAAGCGTTGGACAAATCAAACATGGACAACTAAATTAAAACTGCCAAATTTGCAATTAAATCTAGCGTAAAGAAATATTGTTCAGCTTCATCTTTCAACAAATGTGAAGCATGTGGCTATTCAACTAAACTTGTGTTACTACCTCTTAATTTTCTTCTGTACAATAATTGAAAGAGAGGGAAAAATCTATTGAACATCTCTCCCTTTTTAATTAATAAAGCTATAACGCACAGAGCAGGTCCTGTAACTTCTATCAGGAAACTGAACAATGGAATTCTTTTAGTAAACAAACAGGAAGAAATAAAGCTTGTCTTTCTACTAAAATGAGTTTTTTTTGTTTTGGTTCTAGTTAAGATATTGGTGGAACCACACCGACCCTTAACTACTCGAGGAAGTTGTTACATGAAGGGATCTGTTCTAAAACTCTATAAAGCCGTAATTGAGGCTGTAGGTAGAATAAGGTCCTATGGTCTAAAACAGCGTTTTAGGATAACAAAAGTTTTGTCTTTTGTTCAAAAGATCATTTCTCATAAGAAATATTTATTCTTGTTAGCAAAAACTTTTCTTTTTTCCCCCTTTTTTTTATAAGGTCATGTAGGCTCGTTTTAAGTAGACCAAACAGGTTTAATTTTTTGTCTGTTGAAAAAGGGCTTTTAGAAAGTTTTCTTTTGACTTGTAGTGATGTTTGAAGAAGTATGACTAATAGTGTCTTCAATTAAAGTGGGTCTCAAATTAAAATTTATATTTATTTATTTTTCTGTAAATAGATAACATTTTAATAATGTTATCTTTTTTCTTTTTCAGGACAGTTATTATGATAGATTCTATGACAGACCAGGAGGTCGTTTTGATGATAGAGACTCATTTGACAGGCGGTTCCCTCCCATTCCTCCTCGTGATATTGGACCTCCATCTATGCGCAGCCGAGATTTCCTACCACCTCCACCTTTACCTCCACGCCCTCGTGATTCTCTTCCTCCTTTAGGCATCCGAGGACCTCCTTCTTCACTCCGTGATTCTTTTGACCGCTCGAGTGATTACATGTTCAGCCGCCGTTCTCCACCCCCACCATCTTCTGGACGATTCAGGTGAGTTTTAAATAATATACTAACATTAAAAGTTTGTTTGCTGAAATTTCTGTGATTTAGTTCATGTATTTGGACAGTAAAATATTTAGCTTGTTTAACAGATTCATCAACACAATTAATTTCACTCTAAAATAATTGTTAATGTTTTCTCTACTTAGTAAAGTGAGCTTATTCTGCAAGTTTAAAGTATACAGATTAGTTTCAATGTCGTTTGTAACGAGGTAATTGATCTGTTATAACTTGAAAATTGCACCAAAAACAAAATCAAGTGAAAAGTCTACGCCGTATACCGAGAAGCGATCAAGGATTGCCCAGTTGGTAGAGCATTGGCTCATAAAGCCAAGGTCCTGGGTTCAATTCCCAGTCTAGATCATTTTTTTTTTTTTTCCACTGGAAATAATTATTTTATTTAAAAATTAGCATTAAAATCAATAAATTAATCTAAAACATTATTACTTATTATTTACTTACAACCATGATAATCAGATAATGAATATTAAAAAGTTCATTATTCTGATATAAATATACATAATTTAATTTGTACCAATATCTATAAGTTAATTAGTGTCCGAAGACACACTACCATTCCAGTCACTGTCAGAATCGTCTATTATTTACAGAAATGATAAGTCGTATCGACTTCCTCGTCTATGATGTGGTCTCTTTCCCAGTATTGCGGGTAAATTTTTTTCATGTGCTCACAGCATTTAACCCATTCGTCTTTAGTGTGGTTGACAAACAACTTTTTACATAATACTGACTTGTGAGTTAGGCTTTATGGTGTAGGTTCTTATGCAACCTAAAATGAAATATCATTGTTATTGTTATACTATTTTCTTGTAACATTGTTACCTTACTATTTTATTATGATAGCATACTTTTTGATGTCGTGATTTTTGTAATGCAATTTTCTATAAATGTTTTATATAGGTTTATTTTTTTAAATCTATTATTATTATAGTAATTTGTAATAAATAATATTTTAAATATTTATTTTATCTTGACTTCCCTGTCCATTGATGGCTCCCCAAAGCAATTCTATGTGATTCAGATCTGGGTGGTATGGTGGCAAATATAAAACCTTGTGTCCATGGCTCTCCAGCTGGGAGTCAATTTTACCACGTTTTTATTAGTTCGGTTTCCGTCGTATCTGTCGGTCTTTCTGTCCGGGTAGAATTTTGCAATCAAGTTTAAACTAACTTCCCGATAAGCTAGAGACCTGAAATTTTGAACATAGGTCAGAATTGGATGACAATACAATATTCAGTTGGTTTCTTGTCTCTACGTTTGTTTAAACAACAGGTAATATTTTGAATTTTAGACATTTGCAGCTAAACAGGATGTGAAATGCATTGGGAATTTCCTATATATGTCCCTGTCAGAGTCTCATCAATATATACAAAACCGATTGAAATCTTTCACCCGGACATAAGATTAAAAAACAGAAAATAATAAATCAAATAAATATATATATATATATTTTTAACACCATGTTTTTAAAACGTATAAAATAATTTTTCATGGCCCTTCTACAATTTTGAGATAGGATTGTTAGTGGCTTTGGATATATTTGGAATACTTGGAGAGAAAAATGTGGGGTGCAGCCAGTAAATAATACAAGTGGACAATCCGGATGAATTCACTGTAATTTAATTTATTTATTCCTCCTTAACTATCATACATTGCCTGCGCTCCACGTTTTTCTCTCCAAGTATTCCAAATATATCCATAGCCACTAACAATCTTCCCTCAAAATTGTAGAAGATTATTGAAAAATTATTTTATACTTTTTGGTCCATTTTAAAAACGTGGTAGGCCTATGTTAAAAAAATTTTTTTTTTATTTGATTTATTATTTATTTTTAAAGTAGGCTCGAATGATTTTTATCAAAATCGTTTTACTGAAACGTTCACTCTTTGGTACAAAAAAAGTATTTTTTTTTCAATTTCCTCGTAATAAATGTGCCAAAATAAGAAAAATATTCTTTTAATGTTTATGTTTATTATGTTCACTAAGCTAATCTTTGAAGTAGCAGTTGAGATATTGCTTTCTTCCAATAATAAGTTTTAATTGAGAACCGTGAATAAACATTTGCTTTTAGTTTAAATAGTGAACACAACCTGAGCATAACAAATCTTGTGCTAGTAAAAAATAACAGATTGTCTGGTAATCTGTTATTAATTTCATACTTAATGATTGAAAATTGCTATTTAATAACTCTTAAAATTATACCTCCATCTTATTTTAAAATAAATTGATCATTTTGTTGCAGCCGTATGTATGATGACTACAGCAGGGACTCATATGATGACCGAAGGTATGTATTGCATATCCAGTTTGTCTTTTTAAATTATGTTTTGAATGCATGCAGTTATTTGCTTAAATCCTACTTACATATTAAAAGTTGTCCTTTAAAGTTGATACCTCAATGTTGATTTTCATGTTTGAAATAAGACTTATTTCATTGTAGGTTTTATATATACAAATAAATAAATAAAAAAGTAAAGAAAAGTGTATAGTTAATGTTTACAGAAAAAAGGTAAGTTTTTAACTTTTTCTTTTATTTAAATATATACACGAAGAACTATTTTATAACCTGTTGGTTTTTTCCCTTGAAGGTGTTTATATTTTACTTTTGTTACTCTTATGTATAGATGGATAGTCCTCTATATCTATACAAATATATTAAACAAACTGTTGGAGCGATTAGTTTGTAGAAAACGATAATTTGATTGTTATAATAATAATAGAGATTAGTTTTTAGGATCAATTGACCACTGGTTTTACTGTAGTCTGCTATACAAAATGCCTTTATTTTTTGTCAAACTTTTCAACTTAGTTTGTCAAAGAAGAAAAATAAATATTTTGAAATCTTTTATATCGGTGGAATATTAGAATAAATTCAGCTAGCGGAAAATTGCATCCAACAGAGCATTGTTTGTTCTTATTAAAACTAATGTTTTAAATTTGTTCTAAAAATACAACATTCGTCTTTCAATCATGACAGTCAGTTTTATTCAACATTTCTCCACTTTGTTGAAATGAAAATTTAAGTTGTTGGGACATTTATAATTTTAAGTTTTGTTTAAAAATACTTTCATACCTATGCAGTTTAATAAAAATACTAGATTTGTTGTCGATCATCAGGAGATCCAAGTGAAATGGCAGTAGTTCTTGTATACATGTATCAGCCTTAGTTTATAGAAGTGTCAGTTCGGTTCCATAATTTTATTCCTGCTTTACTTTTTACATTATTCACCTACAAGAAAAAATTAAGTATTGGAACACCATACATGGAGATTAGTTGTAGTAAATTATCTGAAATTTACAATATACAATGAAATATCAATATTATTAGTAGGGAAAACTATCATATTATTATTGAATCTAAATTTTGAATACAGGTTGAATCATAGTGCTTAATTAGCTTGCAAATAATTGGATATTTAAAAAATCGAATGAAAAAAACCTCATATTTGTTTGATTTATAAAGTTTGAAATATTTAACCTAATGAATTTATCCAAATTAAATAAATTTTTATTTAAAACTGCTGATTCAATTTTACGTTTATAACCGTGAGATTTTGAAAATTAGAGATAGTATTTGATTGTTTATTAGTGTAGTTGTTTAAATGGTTCTAAAACTTAGGTCATCGTAAAAAAGTTCTTTATTTTCTAGTCATGTACTAGATTCTTTTTTGACTTCAGAAATTATAGTTTTAAGAAAGTACTACTTATCATATCTCTTTGTACATCTCATACAATTACATATAATATACAGAAATTTGTTTGAATTTTTGTTTAAGTAAAATTTGTATGATTTACTTTCAATTAATATATTTTGTACACTCTTTTATTGGGTAGCTTTTGGTCAACTCTTGATTTAACTCTAGATATCATAATCGACAATTTGTTCTAACTTTAGACATACATATTACAATGAAGGATCTTGTTCTGGATATTATTTATAGTCTCAACACTTAGTTACAAAAACAAATTTCCTGACATTTGAGACATTTATAGGAGTTGTGTAGTATTCTTATCTGTTTAATAGGATATAATCTTGTTGGTACAATTTAATTATGCACATATTTTACTACCACTATGGTTCATACTCAACTAGAATTATAAATAACTTTGGCTGCTTACACATGTACGTATTTTTATTAATGCCCGTACTTGTCTTAAGTTCTAAGCATCACTTTTAGTTCTGTGCCAGGTTTTAATAAATCAGACTCTCATAAAGTCTGTTTTAATCATTTATTTATTAATTGCCTTTGTTGGTAAATAAATGTATGGGTCAACTTTTATAGTTTGATTTAGAAGGTTTTTCGAAAAGAAATATTAAAAAAAATTAAAATATGAAGTGATTAAGATGCTGTTATTTGCTGCATATTTTTTTAAATTTATCAAACTTTCTTTATATATAAAAACGTATAAACAAAAATAATATTCGTTCATGATGTTTCATCTGTAATTATTAAAGATAGAAAATTCTTATTAATGTTGATTTTAAAGTAAATTTATCTATAAATAAAGCATGTTCTCTTGTTTAATTATGACATTTGTGTAATTAGATTAAACATATTTGATATTATAAACAGATTTCCTATATGTAATAAATTTTAACTGGCTCGTGCGTCTCAGCTGGTTAAATGAAATGTGACTAACTATTTTAATTTGTGTCTTGTCAGACTTGGCGTACGAGGATCTTCGCCGCGGCGTTATCAACCGTATTAACCTGTTTGTTCGCTCGTGTAATGTTGGGTGAAACATACGGGAATCCGTGCCGTGGCACTGAATACGAGGAGGAATGTGTGTACATCTTCAATTCACTAGATTTAATATTTTTTACTCAACAATTAAATGCATATAATAAAGCATTTGTGTCAAGTATCATTTTTATGTATGAACAGTTAATTTGTGATGTTTTAAAAACTGTAACAGGACATTTTCGTATTGTTTATAATATTATTAGTAAACAGCACTATGTATAGTTTGTTTCGTGCAAACAATAAAATGCGCTCTGTTACAATTTCATATTAACACAAATAATTTTTTACATTTCCTTAAAGAATATAAAATTTGACATATATTTATGTATAATTTGGCATTCAGTAATTGGTTTTATTTACACAATTCACGTATAGGTCTAGGTATATATATAAATATATAAATGTATAACTATGTATTATTTATATTCATGAAACTATACAATGCAAAGACGATTTTTCATAAGTTAACATAACATTTTTTTATGTTTTGAATTTAGTCTTTACTTAAGAAAAAATGTAACGTTTCTTTTCAGAATAGGTTGTTTCATATAAAACGAGTAATTTTAAAATGACCACTATCAAATGGTATGTTTGATATTAAAATTTTAATTAGAAATTTGAATGTATGTGTAAAAATATGCTACATATACACTATTATTATCCTTGTCAACAAGATTTAGCTTTTTTATGTCTAAATTTAAAATGACATGACTTGTTCTAAATATATGTATTCACTTCTGTATCAATAAGCATATTAAAATATAGATTTAAACCTCACAGTTCCATAAGTGAGAAAGTGTAGTTTAAAAAAAAATAATAATGGTGCAGTTTTGTATTTAAATTTTGTAATTTTATTTATAACTTTAACAACCCATTTTAAGAACTTGAATTGTATTTGTGTTATAATTAAAATTGCACATATTTGATTAAATTTTAAGTTTCTTTCCTCGCCTGGGCCAATATTAATAGTGGTAGCCGCTCTTCTTCAAGATCATATTTTTGAAAAGTTGGATGGAAATTTCATGACGACAGACTTTCCACATTCATCAATTAGTGGGGTCAAAATATAGTAAAAATTGTTCAAAAAGAAGATATTTGGAAAAGGACGATATACTGGAATTTGTATCTTCGTAAAACATACCTATAAATTTTGGAGAAACAACTAGTTCCCCACTGCCCAGAAACCCAGAATGTTGGTTTCTCAACAACAAAAATTCTAAAATTTGTAATAAAATTTTGAAAGGAAACTAGTAACAATAAATCGAACTAGTTAGGTAACTAAAATAATAATAATGTACAGATTTGAAGAAACTTGCCTCTCATTAAATTGAAATAGCATGCAATATTCAATGGTGTGTTGTTTTTTTTTTTTTTTTCTTCATAAAGAGGAGGCAAAAAAACTGATGTTGAGGTATATCATGAGTCTAAAAAATAAATTAGTTTTTAGAATTACATCTGACTGTAAGTTCGTGTGTTACTTACAGACTAAACAATTGGTAGACTGGTTTTTTATCATATTTGACATGTGAGCCTATTTTTTGCCGCATCAAGACATTTTTTCATTTTAATTTCACCACTACTGAGCTTTTGTGAACCATGGTGTGAAGGATGTGCTATTGAAACCCTCCATTATATCCATAAAAGCTATCCATCGCAGAGTGGCAGAATTTTTCTGGTTGATCGTCATATTGGTTCCAGTGAAGTAGCACCCCAAAGTACCTCTTTCCACCAGCTTCTGTACTGACTTCAGAAGAAAAGATGAGAGACTAATGGGCATATATGCTTTAGTATTCGCATGGTCTAAGCTGTCATGCTTAGAATAAATACTACCTTGCTGTTCCTCTACGCCTGAGGAATGTAATACACTGGCTCTGAAGAAATTGTATAGCGTTTTTAAAGGGATTATGATACAACAAGGCAGGGAAAATACCGATATTTGTAGGAGCTAAATTGCCCACTTTAGATAGTATGATAATGTTTCTGATTAGAGTTGAATCAGCTTGAGACACGCTCGAGGGTAGGTTAAGTATGAACATGTCCTTCACTGGCATGGTATATTCCCCAAAGTACTAGACCTCGTAAATCCCATCATCAGGAGATAGTTATCGTAATAACAAACAGTCCATGATGATCTCTTCTAAAGAATTTATGCTGTCCAATATTCTAATTCCAAAACGGATTTAGCTTCTAAAAATAACTGCTTCAAGGCTGTATTGCCAACACAATTTGAAGAATTTTATCGAAGTGACAGGAATCAGCAACGTCAGTATTTCAGTTCATTAATAATAAAATTGAATTTTACAATAGGAATATATTAATCATTTTGAATCACACTTTAACTAAGAATTAATAAGTTTAAAACAGCTTGCTGATTGGATTTTAATTTTCACGTGACAAGCATTGGGTTTTTCACACCTTTTTAATCACCTAACCTTGGACATTTTTGATAATATACTAAAAAAAGGGACTGATAGATTTGATACAAAATCTATCAGAAATAATGAAGCAAAATAGGTGCAAAATTACCTAGAAAAAGAAGTTCTCCTTGTCAATACAAACACCTGATGATTATATTTCTGGTTTACTGTATTTAAATCAAAAATAATAGGCCTGAATTGAATTTTCATTGGTTTTTATTTAACAATAACTTCATGAAATATGTATATAATTATAATAATTCAGTTTTATACAATAACTCAAATCCAAAACGAACACTTGAAAAAAATAATTATTATGTAATATACGTAATACGAGGGTCTTTCAACAAGTCCTTAGAGAAAAAAAAAATTTTTTTGGGCAAATTAAAAAAAAAATTTAACATAATATCCTTTCAACTCTATACATTTGTCTAAGCATTTTTCCAAATTTTTTTTAAGCTGTCAAAAGGTAGGATTTTGGAAGCTCCTCAAAATAGGTATTTGTTTGGACGATCACTTCCTCGTTAGGTGTAAACCTTTGTCTGGCAAGCCATTTCTTCATGTCTGGAAATAAGAAATAGTCCCTGGGGGCCAAGCTACTTAATGGCAAAATTTTATTTTCAATATTATGATCACCATCTCTTGGATTTTTGTAAAAAACTTATTGAACGACCCTCGTATATCCTACCATTTAAATTTTGACTAAGATGTGAATTTGTTATTAATTATATTTTGTTTAAAAATTATTGACGATCACTAGTCGTTCTTAAACGGTTTTACATTTCAGATTAAGGTTGTAAATTTATAATTGAATATGTTAATAATTTTATAGATAACTCTTATTTCTACCCATTACTAGGGATGCGTGAACTCTCTAAATTCTGAGCTTGAGTTTCTGACAACACCCTCAAAATTATCGAGCCCGGTTCGAATGTTCAAATTCAGCTTGATATTCAGAGCCGGGTTAAATTTTACAAGCTCTGTACGTTTTCCGAGTAAGTCTTGCTTTTACAAGCCTTGCTTGGTTTCCGAACAAAGCATAACTAATGGAATAATACTACAATAAACATGATAAAACATGAACTAATAAATTAGGAAAAACTGTCAAAATATTTGAAATAAAACGAAACACATGGATATATTTATTTTTTAGTCGTCCTTCTCATAAGAGAAAAACAAGTTTTTATTAATATGTGTTGAAATTATAACAGAAAAGAAGTAAGCTGCATTAGTGTTTATTCCTTTGTACAATTCAAATGTGGCGACTTAATGTCAATGCGAATCACTGAAAACACAAACCAAAATGTTTCCATTTTATAATAGATTTATAACAACAGCCAAAAAAGAAAATCCGGTTTCAAAATTATAAATCGTAAAAAATTTGAATTTATATGCATTATGTCAAATTTCAGGAAAACTAAGAAATTAATAATTTATGTCGGTTATCCAGTAGTACGTGTCATCAATTAATATTGTCATATTGGTTACAGCAAGGTCTTTTATAATGCCTAAACAAAAGTATTACTGGGGGGAGGGGTTGTATTAAATAATAGAACCTTACATTATTGTTAGAAGGGATAAAATAAAAAGGTATCATCGAGAAAGCGAATAACTCTGGTAAAGCAGAGATTGTGGGGGTGAGGTGAGGAGTGATAATAATTATAGGCAGGAAATGAACATTACTGATTCTATAGAAGGAATACAAAGAAAGCTTTATTTAAGAAAATAAGATTGAATTTTAAGTTATATTTGTAATGGAAATAATGAGATGATTATTAATTCCACAAAACAGCTTTAATTGCGACATATGTTTTGCCGTTAGGTTGAAAATGCCTAACGGCAAAACATATGTCGCAATTAAAGCTGTTTTGTGGAATTAAATAATCATCTCATTATTTCCATTATCATGGAATTCCATCATGTACCGACTGTTGTAACATTAAATTATTATATTTGTAACTTAGTATTTTTATATTTCATTACAAACAAATCATTCGGAGTCTGGGAGTGGTGATTTATATGTTTGGTTATATAAAAGAAAATCAGTCTAGTAAAAAAAAAAATTAAAATTTTAAACAAAGCAAAATTGTGCCTTACTATGTAGGGAAAAAAATACACATTTCGATGCACCACGCCTTTTATATTTTAATTTACGTCACACAATTGCGTTTGTTGCGAAATCAAAACAAAAACTTCTAAGTATCTATTGCCTATATCAAGTACTACCAACTTGTAGAATGAAATCTCCTCTACAACATACTATAAATATCGAAACAAAAATATCGATAGAAAAATCGATTATGTCATTTAGTAAACTGCACCCAATGTCAAGTGAATTTCGTGCTGTCAGGTTTCTACTTTCGTCAAGTAGAAATATCTCTGGATTTGTGAGACGCAGAAAAATTTGTAATCAACGGTTCGAAAGAGAAACATGTGAATTATAGAACAGTGTTTTGGTCGACTTATTTGACAGAAAAATAGAATTGTAATCATATGGGGAAAAATGGCGTCGCTTTTACTAAAAACCGCAGAGTTCAAATCCACGATTTTATGCATCAAAAATATGCGAACTTCACCAATTTTTGGAATATTATTTATAACGTATTGTGGTATTTTTTTTGCATGATTATGCATCTACGGAACATTAGCTTTCCAACGGTTTTATTTATTGCGATAGGACAATTCTAAGTAGGCGTAATGTTGAATTGCAAAATACGTGTTTTAGAGTTGGTGAACTAAGCCATGAGTGATGTCGCGGCCACCTTTAGACCGCATTATTGTCTTTAACCCTTCCCATGCGGCAAAGGAGTATAGCCGCATTGGTAGACTTTGACCCAAACGCGAATTACGATTAAAGTCGCAAAAATATATTTTAGTCTATGGTTAGTTAATTAGTTCACCAAAGTTCTGGTAGAATGCAGAGGCATGTCCGCTGTCTATTCAGGAATAGAAAAATGTTCTGTTGAAAGTTCTACGCCTCGAGGCAGTGGAATTGCCCGGCGGCACACGCATTCTATAGCTTCTACAGAGCGGATAAACGGCTATACTCGCAGTCTCATTAGTCTGATAGTTAATTTGTTTTTTTTTTAACATTACCTTGTATTTTTTATATATTATTTCACAATATAACTTCCAATTTACAAAAATTAATAAAAACTAATTTTTTTTGCAGTTTTGTACTATTTTGTTGTATTTAATAAAAATATGTTAAATGTAGCCGAAAACCAATGATGACATTTTTTTTTTTTTTTTTTAATTAACCTTTCACATACAAAACAAAAATTAACTTTGGAAAAAAAATATTTTAAAGTTATTTCAGCGTTGAGGTGAAATAAGGCAAATTTTATTCAGCGTGCGAAAGGTTAAATTAACAATTGTATACTTTGCGTAACACAATGTGAATATTAATGAAGGATGTGTAGAACGTTTTTAGAATGTTATTTATATAATAGTGAAGTGACTAGTGATTGGTTACAGACACCCAATTTTGAGGATCGTAATGATCAAAATCATTAAGATGGGTAAAGCAAGTGAAAAATAAATTCTGGACAAACAAGTTAGAAGCCAAAACATCAACAGAGCAAAATTAGTGGGAGTTGTAAAAAAATCACCTAATTGTGGCCATGTTTTACTCTTAGAATGAATAAAAACAAATAATTTCAGACTAGAAAGGTTGAGTTATTTTTACAAGAGAAAGAATATGGTAATGAATATACTACAACGAAAAAACTCGCAACACTTTTTTATGAGATAAACTGTACGCTTCCCCTATCTCTTTTAACCCTCTAACTGTCAATGTTAAGTTTCTTCGTTTGTTAAAAAATTAATAAAATATATTATTTGTATACAAAACCTAACTTATAAGATATCATTTTTCTCAGAAAGATGCATAGAATTCATCTATGTAATAAAAAAAATTTTGAAACGGTTTTGGAGTAAGTATGTTACGTGTCAAAAAATGATGTTATCATTTTTCAGAAATACCTGTATCACCCAAAATCAATAGCTTACTACCTATTTCTAAGATATACACAATTTTTGTGAATATATTTGGGGGAAAAAAAAATGTGTTACATTTTCAAAATGTAATAAATATATTATGAATTTTGGGACATTGGTCATTTTATTTTCAACAATTTACCAAACATAGTAATATATATTTTATACAAAAGTTCTATATCTCATTATGTTCAGAAAGGTACATAGAATGTAGGTGTGTAGTGAAAAAAAATGTTAGATGTATTATCACATTTGCAGTTTTTTGGTCAAATACCAAAAAATCGAAGAGTAACGGAGCAGAAATTTCACAGAAATGGTAATGAATAACATACTAATAGATTTTTTCAACCATTACTTGAGATTTATAATATATTTAGGGGGGAAAAATAATAATTTGTTACATTTTCTAAATAAAAATACCGATTTTCCCCTAAAAGGTAACTTTCACAAGTGAGGTTAGGTTTGAACTCTCGACATTTAGGCGTAATTAGTAACTTTCTAAAGCTAGGCCTAAGACAAAATCATTAGATTTCACTAAGATAATATACTTTACAAAGAATAACACACATATTCACTTGTATAATCATATAAAACACTCAATATAAGAAAATTTGCTTATAGCCTAAATTAACAACATACCTCTTAGGTTATCACAAATATAAACCGTTTACAATCTAGAAATTCACTCAAAAACATACACTTTAGATATAAAAACATATATTGTAACTTGTATACAAAATTTATATACAATTTGTATACACAAACCTTCAAAATAACAAAAATCTAATCCCAAAACCAATATGCGCTATGTCATTTGTTCAGTTTTTACGTCACACAATTGCTATGTTTGGACATCAAAACAAAACCTTCTTAGTAAGTATTTGCCTATATCAAGTGGTACCAACTTATAGAATGAACTTTCCTCTACAACATACTGTAAAGTTCGATTACAAAAATTCAATTCAGTAATCGATTATGCCATTTCGTTAACTGCACCGAATGGCAAATGAATTTCGTCTTGTCAAGTTTCTTCTATGGTCAAGTGGAAATATCTCTGGATCTGTGAGACGCAGAAAAATTTGTAATCTACGGTTAGAAAGAGATACATGTGATCTATAGAACAGTGTTTTGGTTGACTTAATTGACAGATAAATAGAGTTGTAATCATACCGGGAAAAATGGCGTCGCGTTTTACGAAAAGGCGCAGAGTTGAAATTTACGATTTTACGCATCAAAAATATGCGAACTTTACCAATTTTTGGAATATTATTTATAACGTTTTTGTGGTTTTTTTGCACGATTCTGCATCTACGAAACATTAGCTTTCCAACGGTATTTTTTTTGTGGCGATAGTACAATTTTAAGTGGGCGAAATGTTGAATCGCAAAGTATTTGTTTTAATTGAACTATCCGACGAACGTGGACAGTTACCACTTGTAGGGTTAAAATAGGCATTAGTCTCAAATCCTGACATTTTTTCTTTCAGGATCTGTTTCCGCGAGAAAAGAAATGAGTTATCCAATCCACTGGAAGTTTAGGTTTCTTTAATTTTTCTGGCCTAGATTGTATACTTCACTGGGAGTGTTCCGCCGAATTTGCAAAGTAGAAATCGACCAAGCCACTGATGGTTTAGGCTTTTTATGCAATCTATTTATTTTTCTATATAATCTATTTTTAGTTATTGTATTTATAATTACGTGACTCACGTACTAGCTAAGTTATTTAAGAATTACTCTCCCCTCAGAGCCATGAAGTTCACTGGTTATTTTTTCAATGCAATCACTACAATTTACTATCGATAACATACATAAGTTATCCTCAGAAATTGGTATATTTTAATTCAAATTTAATGTTAGTAAAAATTCTGTAATTACTTAGCTTTGATCAAAATTTGGAGGTAATGCAAAAATTTACTCTCACTAATTGTGTGGAAAACTATTTCTGCCTTGTTATTCAGGTTCAATACAATAATAAATTCTGTAATGAAATCAATATAATTTTTTGTTCTTTCAATCTTTAAATGAACAACGAAAACACATAAAATGGTGACAAATTCAATGTTGAATTATCCAAATCTTGGAACTTTCTTTAACCATACATATATGAAATGAAATAAAACTTATCCTAACATACATAAAATATATTAAATTGTAAGGCAGAATAAAAATTTTAAATTAAAGGTTATTTCCACAGTGAGTAATAAATAATAAAAATGACAAATTAAATGAATTATTATGCGTTAAAATATTTGGATTAAAAATGTTATTTAATTTTTTTAAATTAATTCCTTTTTTAGATTGATATTAAAATACTAAAATTTTATATAAAAAAGTGAAAAATATTTCCAGCTTAGATTTTAAAATAATTCCTAAAGTCTTGGTAATCGAATTATATGGAGAAAAAACTCACAATTTGCGGTATTTCGAACCTTGTTGGAGTGACGTCGATATTAGCCTGGATGCGTTGATCCCTCTAGGAATCCCTTCTGGCTGGTCCTGCATAATTATGATATCGGAATTCGCAAAGTTAGCTGCTCATTAGCCTGGTCTGTTGCCTTCAGGCCCCGTCCTGGTTACCTGGTCCAGCTACTGCATTCCCTCGATCCTTCCCTGCGTTGTTTGAACTTTTTTATAGTTCAAAAAAAAAATTTTTTTAATATTTATGTCAGAAGACTTGATCTACTCAAAAAATTTCATGAAGAAACTCTTGGAGCTCGTGCGCTCTCGTATATATGCAATTTCCTCCCCCACTTTCCATACCAACTTCGATAACAAAATTGTCTATTTTGCGATCTTGGTTTCCGTGGTTTTCCGGGAGTTTTTTTTGGCTATGTTGATTATAAATAATATCCTGAATTATTTACTCTCCTTTGTTTGTCTTTTTATACTTCGAAAATCCTTAAAACAATAGTTTTATATTTTTATTTTTATCATACGAAATGTCGCTGGTATGGTATCACTTTTCTGCTTCCTGCCAAATCTCCCAAGCAACCAGTTTCTGTGTTTCCCTTCGAAACTTGCAAAGTCAAATATGGCCCATTGTATTGTGGAAATCTCCTATAACTTCCCTCGAGATAGTCATAGAAAGTCAGGGATGACATCAATCTTCTCGTCACCTCGTCCTCTACCATTAGCAGCTCGATTGGTGTTTCTGCGCTGATTGGAACTGTAGATATAACTTCACGAAGAATTTGGACAAATTTTAAATTCAAGTCCCTGTTCCCAACGTTGAATTTTCTTAACATTCTCTAGAAATCCTTCTCATACCGCCAAACCCCCATGGCCGTAACGATGGTTTTCTGTCGCCTTTGGAAGCGTTGATTTGCCATAATAAACCTGCTACATTTCACACAATCCTAATTCTAACAATTTTACTTATACAGTAGAGTCCCGCAAACTCAGCGTAATGTGGACCGATAGTGTGCCGAGTTTGTGAAATGCCGGGTTATCGGGAATAAGGGCAAAAAATAAATTGTAATTTAAACCCAAAGCTGCGGTGATATCAAACGACTTTGTCGATAGCGGTATCCCATTGTCGGCAGTGTAAAGACACCGCGGCACCAAAGCGGCGGCGATATCAAACGACTTTGTCGATAGCGGTATCCCATTGTCGGCGACGTAAAAACACAAGGGGCGGCGATATCAAACGACTTTTTCCGATAGCGGTATCCCATTGTCGGCGGCATAATAACACCGCGGCATTGGCACCCGTCGATATAGCAGACATACACCTGCAAAAACGTTTGATGGGCCGCTTTTTTTCCACGAATCAATTTAGTATACATTATGGAAAATATAACATTTCTTTTCAGTTTTCTTTCTTATACAGTATATACAGTAAAAAAAATATAAATGAGCGAGTTACGAAAACGGAAGCGTGTGTTGGTTTCGTTTGAGATGCGGTTAAATGTGTTAAAAAGACTTGACAGAGGGGAAACTGTAAAAAAGCTTTGTGACGAGTTTAACGTGGGAAAAGTACCATCAACGATTCAAGCGATCGAAGTTAATGCCCGCTTTGGGATCTGCCGAACTTTTACGAACATCGCTGTTTTTAGAAATATATATTTTTACCCGTCGAGGTCGCCGAGTAATCCGGACTGCCGGGTTATCGAGTGCCGAGTTTGCGAGACTCTACTGTAATAAACAAGTTCTATTACTCATTGTGTTTCACTTATTACGAATAAACGTTAGTTCTGCCTTTAAAAAGTTTAATTTAATTGCAATTTAGCGATGATAGTGTGAATTATCTCACCTATCTTAATAATATAAAATTTAATTTTTTAATGTAAATTTCTCGTAAAACAAATTATTTTCAACAACTTGACAGCTTTAAATATTTAAAATTTCATTTATTATTGAAATTATGTGGGATGAGTCATTGACATTTTATTTTAACTTTTAAATTATGAACTTTAGCAAAATTACTTATTCTTGATAAAATCCTTATTTTAATAAATAAAATAGATTATAATTATCAATTTTGAAATTTGAGATTTTTTGTATAATTTAATCATTAACAACTTTTGATTGGAATATCTTGCGCAAGCGGGATTAGAAGGAACATAATGTGCACTAAAAGAACAACATCTTGACACCTCTCCACCCCTCTTGACGCATGTTTAATTTTTCAGAGAATTTGTAATAATTAATAAGTTAATTATGCAAGGCTAGGACTGGTAGCTGTAGCTGAACTTGTGGACTTTGGTTGTCCCCAATCGTTCTAGACTTGTACAACTACTTTGCATATGACTAACCATCCACTAACATTTCCTAATTTTTATAAAAATTACGATTTTTACAAAAATTGGAAATTTTTCATTTTTGCAAACGTTAATCCGTTGCAATACCTCCTTCAATAGTTTAACACATAGAGTGTGGCTAGGTTGCCGGTGCCATATTTCTTGCCAAGCGTTGGTGGCATGTATGGTGCCGGTGGGACAATATACTTCACTCTGTTACCAGTCCAACTGTCGCTCAGCAATTCCGGGGTAGGTATGATCGGCGGCATAGCACATTAAATATATTAAGTCACCCCAAACTGCCAGTACCCCCCCCCCTTTTGTACAATACTTCCAGTAACTATATTTACTTTAACCCTTTTGCTCAGAGAGAACAAGATTAAATTTATTTATCTTTTTTATCCCTTGGGAGCATGTTCTTGAGAATACCTTTCTTAAATACTATATCTTACCTTTTAAATAGTAATATTTCTTGTAAGCATAAATCAAGGCTGTGTGGATAATTATGAAAGACAAGTCTTTGTTTTCGATATTTAGAAATTAACACTCATTTATTTTATTTTTAATAAAAGAAACAAAATCAGATTTCTTCTGATAACAAAATAATTCAAAATTTTTAACTTATATAATGATAAAAATATTCCTCTGACAAAACTTATTATTTTACAAAGTTTATTTATTTTGATAGCAGATAGGCAATTAATTAAATTTTTTTAAAAAATTACGTTTTACTTTACTCTGTTATCTATGAATTTATTTTCTTTAATCGCTGGACACTAATTTCTCAGTTAACAATCAATCAGTTGTCCAGGATTATCATACAAATATTTTACTTACAATATTTTTTTTTTTTTTTTAATATCCACACACAGATATTAAATTTCTTATCCTAAGTAATTTTCATCAAATTATATTAAATTGTTTATCCCAGAAAAATCAGTAACCTTTGAATTTAATTTTAACTTTTGGCCAACTTTGCCCTAATAAGAAAAGGAATTTAGATGGTTTCTCAAACCTTGACCACCGTCTTGAAGATCCTGGTAATTTTGATCCTGTATGGTTGAATTGGTTTACTCTCCTCTGTGTCTGGTTGCTGTAATGATGTTAAGATTGATCCATGCATCTCTTAGTAAGTTTCCGGTGACATGTTAATTACCATTAATTAGCTGGATAGCTCCTCCCACTTATACGTCACGTAGTCCTGGAGTTTGGAACACTGCAGCTCAAAACTTGCTACTGTAGAAATCTCTATTGTCTTTTCTTTAACCTCTTCTAACAGTTTTCCTGATATAATTTTCACTTTATCTTGGTCGGCATTTTCGTAGTCCTTCGCGTCAGCTTTCACGAGTTCTCCCGCAATTCCTTACGCAACGATCGATGTAATTTTCAGTTTTTATTTTTCACACCTTTTGATATACAGTTTTGAAACTTCACCATTTTGTTGAGTTTCCGAAATAAATACACTGGCCGTAACGAAGATGCTCACTGACCTTCCTGTCTTACGTAATTTCGCACTCTACTTCACACTTATTTGTTTAGGGGTTTATTATTTACTGATTACTCTGGGACTTACATATTCTTTAACATATATGATTTTAACTATGTTTTACTAATTTTGAAATTTTATCTTTATTCATTTTCACGCAAGGAATGGTGTGAAAACCATAGCCTTTCTATTTTATTCATATTTCGATTCTTTACTTTAATTCCTTATTAAACTTTAATCTTCTAACAACACTTGTACAACACATTTCCAAAATTTATATTTATTTAAGTTTTATTCAAGTTTCAAATTATACCATTTCATCTAACCTTTTTAATATTAATTTTTTCAACAATTATGAAAGAATCTTTTATTCGTAGAATTCTTTATTTATTACAAAAATACCAAGGTTTTTTGAATTTGATTAATTTTGAATATTTTTAAATTCTTCATTTAAATTTGCTGTAGCGCATGTTAGTTATATGAAATAACTGTAATAGATCTGTATTGTGTACAACTTGTACTACAATTGCACATGCTTTAACATTATTTTTCATAATTCATCAAATATGAATTTTTTATTCAAAATCTACCGACATACGATTTTACTGTCAAAACGAGTAAGCGAAAGTTGACTTTAGACGTAGCCATAGGTCAGTTTCACCGACTCGCCCTGAGCAGCAAAGTTGGTATTAAGATTAAATTTTGATTTGTCCCTTTTTGACCAAAATATAATCCCATACAACGAATTTCCGTTGTAATACAAATTATTATTTTTTTCCCATGAATGTAAATATTGGCAGTTTCAAGAATAATTAGGGCTGAGCCATTGACACAAATGAAAGCTATGTTTGAAGATGTATAAAGCAAACCTTTGATGTGAATAGTTGGCTATATTTCAGGTCCATATTATTATCTATACTAAAACTCTCCAGACATCTCATTTTAATTCAATGTTCATGTAAAATATGTTTAAAACCCATGAGGACATTACTTAATTGGTTTTAACCAAAATATTTTAAAGGTTAGAACACGAAAAGATGGTCATTTATTACTTTTTAAATTTTAGTTTATTTTGACTAGTTCAAGGTGAAATTTAGTTATGTTTTAGAGAATTTATTGTATAAATTATGAAAATACGAAATATTTGTGTTCAATTAAGAGATTGATACAATAACTCTTCCTTTATATATATATATATATATATATATATATATATATATATATATATATATGGCAATTCTAATACTTGTCGCCTTCAATAAAGTCCTCATTTGTACTTAATGGTTTTCCAGGAGTCTAAGGCATATTATAGATCAGTTTCGGTAGTTTTTCTTTACTGCAGCAACTGACTTTGTGACGTCTTCTTACTCTTGACTGCATAATGACAATCAATCACAAACAAATTCATTGTATCATCTTATATTTCATGACCAAGACACAATTTTTTTAATATTAATTGGAATCAATTACCTGGAATATTTTTGGACTACTTCTTTTCTGGTCTGAAAGAAAAAACTCCACAATATTATATACTCATGATACAATACACACATATAAATTATATTTCAAACTCTCATTCTTTATAAATTTACCAATATTATAATAGTTCATTAGTTTTTATATTGGAGTTAAACAGTTCTGATTAATTATGTTATCCGAAAGTGCTGAAAAACACTTATCTTTTCTCCCAACTTATATTTACTACTCATTTTAGAGGATTACACCCTTTTGATGAATTTCAAGTTAATTCTCTTCCTCACTACAAATAATGATGAGATATACTCTTCTTTTCAAACTCACTCAGACGACAATTAAAATGAATTTTAACATGATGACTACATACATTCATAATTTCGTCCTTTTGAAAATTTACTTGTGAAATTTGACTGTCCTAATCAAAGATTATGTGGAGAGAAAAGTGCTTCCAGCTCTGCAAAGCATACTTCCGATATTCCTAGGACATGACGTGACTTTTCTCTTCCAACAGATATCTTTTTCTCAATTTTGATATAAATGAACGTTTTTCTCAATCTTGATATAAATGAACGTGTCTTGACTGACTGAGCCATCATCAACATACAGCCAAAACTACTGTATTGATCCAATAAAAATTTTCTAGAGAAGGTATCTAATTACTAGGTAACTGCGCCATAAGAAACTGTTTCAAAAATTCTGATTCTATAAGATATAAACCCATTTACCAGTTTATTTCTAAGGTAACAAGACTTAAACCTCTTAAATTTTGTATGGCGGTGTGTCTCATACATTCAATGTTCACTAAGAAAGAATTTTCAAAAATTCTGATTCTAAAAAACCCAAACCATTATTATTAGTATATTTCCAGAGTAACAAGACAGAGCGCTGAAATTTCACATGGTGTGGTATTGTCTTATATTTTCAATGTTCACTAAGAAAGGGTTTTCAAACATTCTAATTCTAAAAGACCTTAATTTTGGGCTACGGCCTAAACCCATATATCTGTTTATTTCTAGGGTAACAATATATAAAAGAGGTGATATTTCGCATGGTAGTATTTATCATATATTCAATCTTCATATTTTCATGACACGGATTTTGATGAAATTTAGCTCATTTTATACGTTTTAACTTATAGATGCAATGATTTAGTGAGCTTTTTGTGGTTTATTGAATTTTAATTTTTTGAAAATCTCTTCGTCCTTTTTTATGTTTTACAGATGTCTCGAGAAATAATTATCCAAATAAATTTCTCTCTTGTTTACACAGAAACTTTTTTTCAATATAAAACTTATTATACTTGGAACTTTTGACTTTTATTTACAGTAGAACCCCTCTAATCCGTCACCTTCGGGACTGGGGGCATGGTCGGAACGCAAAAAAGGTCGGATTATCCAAAAAAAAGTCAATATTTATTACATATTATATAAACAGATTTTTTTAAAGTGAAATAAGTGATATATAAACTTTTAAAAGTCTATATATAAACTTTGCAAGTACAGTAGAACTTCTGTTAACCGGCCTATATCGTAGTGTACTGGTTGGATGAGAGTTTCCGAAAATAAATTGTAATTGAAACACCAAAGCGGCGGCGAGTCAAACGACTGTCGATAGCGGTATCCCATTGTCGGCGGCGTAAAAACTCTGCGGCACCAAAGCAGCGGCGAGTCAAACGACTTTGTCGATAGCGGTATCCCATTGTCGGCGGCATAAAAACACCGCGGCATTGGCACCCGTCGGTATAGCAGACATACAAAGGCAAAAACGTTTGATGGGCCGCTTTTTTTTCCATGAATCAATTTAGTATACATTATGGAAAATATAACATTTCTTTTCAGTTTTCTTCTTGTCTTTGACTGGTTATGATCTACGTACAGTATATACAGTAAATAAAAATGAGCGAGTTACGAAAACGGGAATACGGAAGCGTGTGTTGGTTTCGTTTCAGACACGGTTAAATGTGTCAAAAGACTTGACAGAGGGGAATCTGTAAAAAAGCTTTGTAGTGTTTAATTTTTCACGAGAGATGACACAGCACTGAAGCGGGAAAGCGATAACAAACCGGAAAGAATGGCGCCAGACGGGCCGTGAGTCATCGACAAGTCGGCACAATATCGGAAGCTCGAGCACGGTCGGATTAACCGGAGTAACGGACCACCCGAGGGCGGATTAGAGGGGTTCTACTGTACTATGAAAATACAATTTTATGCCATGTAACTCTAAATCTCGATTAAAACCAAATACAGTTTGGAAATAGTTATCAATATAAAAATAAATTCTACTTGAAAATACTGAAGGCACGATTGGGGAACACTAGTGTTCATATATTTGGTACAGATCAGTTTACTTCTTTAAGGCATAAAGTACTATATAATTTGATTAAATATATTTATTTTAAAGTTTAATTTATTCATAAAAAATAGTCTTATACAGAGTCAAAGCAAAATCTTTTCTTTCATTTTATTTGGTTTAAACCCAAACTTACAAAAGTTACAAACTTACAAATGTTAGGATTCACCCTTTCTAGGCCTGGGTTCTTCAGGTATACTAATTGAAACATTAGTTCAATGATGAAGTTAAATTATCTTTCTATTTAATTATTTAAACAATCATGTAAATATATTTATATCATCGCAATTTTGATCTTATCTTTCCTAATCTTTAATAGATAGAAGCAATAATAATGATATTCTCTCTCCACATGCTGTAGATTTTGATAATGAAGTTTTGAATGGAATACTAGCTTTTGTGTATCAGTTGATGGTAGTAACCATAGCGGTCAAATACTATTTCCAATCTTGATCCAATATTTTGACTGGAATTAAAATGTTATTAAGCTTAAGACCACTCCGAATGAAACTGCTCAAACAACTAGTTATATACTGGAAATACTAAAAAAAGTACAATTTACTGTTTAAATGTGTTGCTTTTAGTGGTGACAACATCATTGCTAATTTTAGTGGAATTAAGTGGAAATTAGGTGAAATCAGCACATTTTACCCCGTTTTTTTTTTTTTATTGCTAACGTGATTTTTTCCATCATTGCAACTTTGAGTGCTTATAATTCAAAAACTAAGAGATTTATCGAAAAACTGCTTTCACCATAGTTTTCCTTGTCATAGGATCCCACTTTCCTATTTTAAAAAAAAATAATTTTGATTCAATATGGTGGACAAAAATTTCAAATGAACAAACAGTTGTGTTCAAATGTATAAACACTTCATAGTTATTTATTATATTTGTTCTTATAGTTATATTAAAAACTGCACTAAACAGAGGTCAATCATTTTTATCACACTAAAAATGAGATATTATTTTTACTACCCGATAAATTAATTAAAATTTACAATATAAAGTTAATTACAAATTGTAACTGCAAGGGTGTTTTTTTCTCAGGTCATTATGGGCGCTAGGAAAAAATCTATATCTACATTCTGCATTTTTTAAATTAGCTGTTATAAATTGAAAATACAATGTTCAAAATCATGGTTTTCCAGAGATCCGTAGTAAAAGAATATGATTTTAAGTGTCGTGGTTCCATTAATTTTTCAATAGGAAATTGGATGTTATTTAATTCTCTAGATGTTTTTACAATTTTCGATTGATAAGAATTTTCCAATATATCAACAGAAAACCAAGATTTTAGACTTATTTTCCAAGCCTTTATAAAACACAACTGATTTTTAATGTCAAAAAAAATTAATATAGGCCTACTCCTAGTTTTAACCCTACAGCCGGTCATGTTAATTTTCTTGACAATTCTTCGTTTGTTTAAAAATTAATAAAATATATTATTTTTACACAAAACCTAACTTATAAGATATCATTTTTCTCAGAAAGATGCATAGAATTCATCTATGTAATAAAAAAAAATTTTTGAAACGGTTTTGGAGTAAGTATGTTAGATGTCAAAAATGATATTAACTTTTTTTCAGAAAAACCTGTATCACCCAAAATCAATAGCTTACTACCTATTTCTAAGATATACACAATTTGTGTATTATTTGTGAATATATTTAGGAAATATATATATATAAATTTGTTACATTTTAAAAATGTAAAAAAAATATTTTACGTAAAAACTGAATTTTCTCTTTATTTTTTCAAAAAAATAGTAAAATATATTTTATACAGAACTTCTATATATCATTATGTCCAGAAAGGTGCATAGAATGTAGGTGTGTAGTGAAAAAAAATGTTAGATGTATTACATTTGGAGTTTTTTGGTCAAATACCAAAAAATCGAAGAGTAACGGAGCAGAAATTTTACTAAAATGGTAATGAATAACATACTAATATATTTATCAGAATTTTTTCAACCATTACTTGACATTTGTCATATATTTGTGAATATATTTAGGGGGAAAAAATAATAATTTGTTAGATTTTCAATATAAGAATGACAATTTTCCAAAATTTGCTATTCTGACACTTGAGGTTAGGTTTGAACTCTTGACATTTAGGCGTAATTAGTAACTTTCTAAAGCTAGGCCTAAGACAAAATCATTAGATTTTACTAAGAAAAAATCATTAGATTTTACTAAGACAATATACTTTACAAAGAATAACACACATATTCACTTGTATAATCATATAAAACACTAAATATAAGAAAATATGCATATAGCCTAAACTTACCATTTTCCTTTATAGGTTATTCCCATATACAAACTCGAAATTCACTCAAAAACAAACTTTAGAAATAAAAACATATATTGTAACTTGTATACACAATTTATATACAATTTGTATACACAAACCTTCAAAATAACAAAAATCTAATACCAAAACCAATATGTGCCACGCCAAATATTACAGTTTTTACGTCAGACATTTGCTACATTTGGACTACTTTGGACTTCGAAACAACACCTTCTTAGTAAGCATTTGCCTATATCAAGAGTACCAACTTATAGAATGGAATTTCCCCTACAACATAGTGTAAAGAACAAGTCCTTTTTCTGGTAAGAAAAATGAATTTCGTCTTTTCGTAAAGTGCACCGAATGCCAAATGAATTTCGTGTTGTCAGGTTTGTTCTCTGCTCAAATAGATATATCTCTGGATCTGTTAGACGCAGAATAATTTGTAATCTACGGTTAGAAAGAGAAACATGTGATCTATAGAACAGTGTTTTAGTTGACTTAAATGACAGATAAATAGAGTTGTAATCGTATCGGGGAAAATGGAGCCGCGTTATACGAAAAGGCGCAGAGTTGAAATTTACAATTTTACGCTACAAAAATACGTGAACTTCACCAATTTTTGGAATATTATTTATAACGTTTTGTGGTATTTTTTTTTGCATGATTATGCATCTATGGAACATTACTTTTCCAACGGTATTTTATTTATTGTGATAGGACAATTCTAAGTGGGCGTAATGGTGAATTGCAAAATACGTGATTAAGAGTTGGTGAAATCACTTGGGAGCACGTGGGCGACCTACTTGTAGGTCGCGAACCGGTTGCAGGGTTAAGTAGGCTCTCATACCAATCCCAATAAATACCTCCACAATTTCCGGGCAAAATCATTACAAATAAAAAAAAGTCTTTTCAACATATTTAAATTTTGACTCATAATAGGATCAATTTAGGTAGAAGATAAACAATTTATTAGGAATAATTTGATTTTAATTTGTTTTTCATTTTGATTTCTTCTCTGTGGTGCTTCATCACAGAGCCGCAGAAGGAAAAGAATATCCATGGCGAGGCTCCCTGTTGTAAATATTGGAGGGTTCCCTCGATGAACTTTCACACGTTTGCTATGTGTTAGTTTTGGCTGTGGAGTATTTTCTTGGTCATCTTTCGAGTGTTCTTCACTTTGATTTTAATACTGTGGCAATTTCTTCACCTGAAGTCGGGGTTCACTTTCTTCATCCTGAGTAATCCACTCTTCAACATCATTAACTGAAGCAGAGAAGCACCTTCACAGCCTGGAATTTTCTCCATCAAAACAACAAGTTCATTATTGCTTAACTCTTCTTTTCCAATGATTTCAGTAAACTCATTCCCTACATGATCTAAGAGCTTTTTCCAAGCACATACCAGAGTCAAAGGACTAAGCTCATGCCATGTCTGAAAAAGCCATCCGACAACATTTAACATATCAATTTGTTTAAATTTTTTCTAATAAGTCGATTCCTATATCTAGGCCTTGAATAAAATATGAAAGATTCTTCTTTCTATACTATTCTGTAATGTCACCAAAACCCCTTGGTCCATAGGCTGTCACAGGGAGGTAACATTAGGTGGGAGGAATATAGCCTTTATTCCTTTGTCATGAATAATACTTGGGCCAGTCGTTGCATTATCAAGAATCAAAAGTTCTTTCCTTAGAAGATTCTTTGATTTTACTTTTTTGTCAACTTCAGGAACGAACTTTGTGTGGAACCACTCATTGAAATTACCCTCTGACATCTAAGCATTAGATTGATTGTTGTACCAAACAGATAAATCAAAACTATTGTCCCTCATCTTAACATTTTTGAAAGCTTGGGGTTTTTGATTTACCTATTAGAGCTAATAGTTTTAGTTAGTGCGTACCCGTTGCATTTCTGCAGCCCAAAACAGTAACTCTTTCTTTACTTTTTTTTATAACCCGCTGCAGCTTTTTTTATTTTATTTTTTAGTGCTAAGCTTTTGGTTGGTAGCATTCAGAAATTTAGCCCTGTTTCGTCACAATTGTATATTTGTTCTCCACTAAGTATTTCTTAATCAATTAAAGTTTGAAATTTTAACTTAAACTCACGCTAGTTGGGTTTGCCAACAATTTTTCACCGCAGATGTTCAACTGTTTTACTCTATAACGTTGCTTCCATATGTCTAACCACCCAGTGCTCGCAGTGAATCCAGGCTCACCTTCTTCTTTAAACCCATAATTTTTTTAAATTTTCTCTTGTAGTATCGGTCCTGAGATAGGAGTTCCTATTTCCTGTTGTATTCTAAACCATCGATAAGGTACTTACTTTTATCTTTCTCCTATTAATTACGTACACAGGCTCTTCGCACACCACAACTGAATATCAGATCTGCCATCCAAGCACCGTGGATCGACCAACTTTCAGATCACTCGCCACTTTGTTTACACTTTCACCTTTACCTATTCTTTTTATAGAGCATTAAATTTCATATCCATTGTGACATAACATCTTTTGCATTTTTGTCCGACATATTAAAAAAGAAACTTTTAAAACTAAGAAATAAAAGACACAAAATACAGTTCTAAACAATGACACAAACTAAGAAATACAGTTCAGGAAACAACAAAGAACAGCTTTTACATAAACTGTACATATCACAAAACAAAAACATGTCCAACTTCCTGCACGGTTCAAACAATACTTACTGAATGCTCTCGCAACCGATCACTACAAAAGGAGTGCTTCAAATGGAGAAATGAAAACCCTTCAATGATGACTGTTAGAACAAGAAGTCATGACATTGTAGTGCAACTTTCTGGGTTCAAATCAAAGGCAAAGGAATTAGGGATCAATCTATCTGGTGGGGGTGGGGTCTTTTATTTACTAAAAATCAATTGGAAGATATATTGTTGTAGAAGACAAACAAAACAATTTTTCACATATGGTTAATTATTTAAAAACTCCTTATCTTATGTATACAATTTAGACATCATTGAGTTGAAAATCCTCATTGGGTTTTTGGTTTTCAGACCAATATTTCAAGTTCAGTAACGAATCAATTGACAACCTATTTGCAACTGACGAAACAGGATGCAACATATTTTGCTCTTCCATATCCAGAAATAGTTATATTTCAACATTTATATGTCAATATAAAACCACTTATGTGTGCTGGTGAAATATTCGCTCCTTCTTGAGGATGCTATGCCAAGAAACCGGCTAAATATAGTATCAAAATTATGTCCCTGACTGATATATAGACCCAGGCAGGTGATAACTTGGGAAGGTTTTTTCTTTTTTTCAAAGGTACACACGCAACAGTTTAGTACTGGTTTATTATTATAATGCCGATGGTAGGTCTACATACATAATTAAAATAACTTTTATTACTTTCAATATGTAAACTTTTTCCTTTTTGATGGACGAAAAGTTAATTTAAAAACAATTAATTTAACGTTTAATATCAATAGTTTATTATTGTGGCCGTGCAATCTGTAAAAGAATGTAAATACAGCCCGTGAATATAAAAACACACATTATCAACAGAAATAGATTTATATAATTTATTAGTAATGTATGGTTCAAAATCATGTAATGTAACCAAGAAAAATAGCAGAGGGAAGGCATACATTAACTATGGGAAAGGCAATGATGGAAGATCACTACCTGAGGAGAAGAAACTGCTTATTCCTTACCAAGCAGTTATCGAGCTAGCAAAGCCAATTCAAGGAACATGTAATATTACAGCCAAAAATTGGTTTAGTTCCACTGAACTTGTGAACAAACTTCTCAAAAGAGATTTCACATATGTTGGTTCCCAAAAAAAATATATATTATATATAAAGTAGAGATTCCTGCTTAGTTCCAATCATTTTAATTTTATTTATGATTTATATGCTTGCATATATGATGAGTGCTCAGGAAAGCCAGAGATTATAGACTTTACATAGTCATATATATATATATATATATATAACAAAGAAAAGTGTTGGTGAATTCACCAAAAATGTGCCATTACACAGAGAGACGAAAACCCGGGATTTGGCCCATGGTGATATTTTTTACATTTTTTTGGTGTTGAATTCTGTGTGAATGTTACACAATTGATTCATCCCCTATGGAATTCTGAATGAAGTCAGAAATTTATCTCATAAACTGGTATTTACTACCAGGATATTGAAGATACACCAAAAGATGTACCAGAATTCTTTGATCCTGATGTACCAGGACCAAACATGTTCAATTTGTCCTTCTCAACTAAAAAGAAGAACAAAATGCCCATGCAGTCAATGCAATCACCCATTTGTCTGGAATGTTCCAGGGAAATGTGCAGAAACTTTTCAACAAAGAAGTAAAATGTGGTTTGAAATAGACTTGTTTTCTCCAAAATGAGTTTTTATTTTAAGATTTAGCTCAATTTGTTTGGATTTAGTTTTTGTTTACATTGTTCAATTTGATTTTACCTAAATTTGAGAGTTTTTAATATAGTATCTTTATAGAAAAGTGTGCGCTTAAATAAATAAATAAATATTGAGCTTGACTTGTGAGATAATATTAGATAGAATAAAACTCGAACACAAGATCTCACAAAAATTATGTTTACTTAATCAAATGTGTTTCAATGACAAAGTTGCCATCCTCAGTGATACATGAGCTACAATAACTAAACTGTAACTAGTTCAATTATTAACAGTTATAGGTTTAGTTATTGTAGCTCATGACGCTCATGTATCACTGAGGATGGCGACTTTGTCGTTGAAATGTGTTTGATTAAGTAAACGTAATTTTTGTGAGATCTTGTGTTCGAGTTTTTTTTTTCTATCTCATAACAAACATGTTAGAATTATTATAATTTAGAATAGGAAGTTATTAAAATTGATTACCACTTTATGTATTATTTACATATCAAATACTTACTGGTGTTTTTCATCAGAGGTATGGTGTTGGCTGTGTGTGTGATTTTCAAACATGATGTTAGGTAAGAATTAAACAACATGTACAAAAATCAATTCAGTATTCTTTTTACTTACCCAGTATACCAAGTAGAGAGTTGATAATCATCAAATATTTCAACCTTGGTTTTATATGACTGATCTCAACGTTTTATGGCCTCAGAAAACGGAAAAGGTGATTTTTGATATGACATTTGTTCGTCGTCATTGTCGTCTGTGTGTAAGGATGATAGCTGCCACAAAAAGAAAGATAGGATCACGAAATTTGGTATAGAGGACTATAATGTCCTCATATAAAACCCTATTAAAATTCAGAAAAACCTAATTTGAAAATATCAAAATGTCAGTCATTTTTTAGTTTGTTTTAGTTTATATATCTTGTGTTATTCAACTTATAACAAACTAAATGAAATTAAAATATGCAGATAACAATTTTACTTGTAATAGTACTACCTATTAGTAATTTTCAAAAATGTAATCACAAATGTAGCTATTGGAGGCTCCTTGTTGAGGCCCGCTAGAGCTTAGATACTGATCCAAGCGAAACGAATAAACATTACAGGGCTTAACTTCTGTTTTATTACTACTTAATATTTCAATTTCTTATATGTTTTAATTACACAAAACATTGATCTTGACAATAAATGTCCTTTGCAAATATTCTGTAAAACTGATATTTTGGCCACAAATTGTATATTAATAGTACAAAAATTTGTAAAAACCAA
Source organism: Aphrophora alni (assembly GCA_963513935.1). Lineage (NCBI taxonomy): Eukaryota > Metazoa > Arthropoda > Insecta > Hemiptera > Aphrophoridae > Aphrophora > Aphrophora alni. The sequence continues at coordinate 120,662,876 of OY740767.1, read as the reverse complement.
AATGTTAGACGAGGGCACTTACAGATTGAGAAGTTGTCTGTATATTATAGTTAAAGCACTCACCTATTTACACCACTGTTATATCTCCATATTTTACTTTTTAGAAAGTCTATAGTTTAACATGCCTAATAGTGGAGCAATTAAGTTGGAAACATTGTGTGGTATGGTCATATGAAATATTATTGTAACTTGTAAAAATGTATGTTATCCTTTTTTAATGGATTATAAAACGTAACAGCAAATATGAAGGACTCTGAAGAACAATTACATAGGGGCTAATGTACAAAATCCACCATTACTGGAACACATTGTCAACTGTGAAACAATTAAAATATGAGGGAATAAGATTTTGAAATGATTATTTAATAAAGTTGGACGCCATTTTGTAATATTTTATTACAAAAAATAAAAAAATTAATTACAAATATTATTACTCTTGAAGAGAGTGTAAAATATCTCTGAGGTCGTAAGTTCTTTTGAAAAAAGTGTACTTAGTAGAAATATTGAATAAAGTACAGAATCCTTTTTATTCTGAAATGTACATTTTATTATTGAAAACACAATATAACATCCTACATATTTAATTAATCAAAAAATTATGTTTATTAAAATTTATTTTATCATTATTTATGGTTGCAACCTACTTTTAAATTTTTTTATTTATTAAGAAACTAATATTCTTTTTATTTTATTTAATTAATTTCATAAAATCTTTTACTTATAAAAGATTTAGAAAATTTCACTTGAATAACACATATTATCTCTGCTTACAAAAAACATCAGACAATTCTATAAATACAATATATTAAAATTCCAACAAAAATCACAAGTTTCAAATTAATTATATTTTTTAGTTTATATGAAGAATAGTTTAGGCATGTTATACCAGATATGTGTTAATATTTTGGATAAAACTTTTAGTTAAAAACATCTTTTAACCAGGTTGGAAAGTCACATGGCGTCATTTCACTCAAATCACTTCTACCGTTTTAAATTTAACTTTTTTATTTTTCAACTTCACTTATAAGAACGTATTAATTCTTTACTTCTTTATTAGTTCAAAACACTCTATTAAAATTATTTGGTTTTTATTTAAAACTCAAATACTTAGTCTTTTTTGTATGATTTTCCGGGTTCCGTAATGTACATTGTCCATTGCACAATATTACAAAGTCATTACTTTTCACTTTGAAAGTTTATTTTTTAGCCTACAGAAACTAACTCACATTATGTTATAACGGTACTTGTAAAACAACTCTTAGTTTCTCAAGAAAACACTTTTATTTCTATATTTCCATTTTGTTTCGACGAACATATCTATCGACTGAGCGTGCTGTAATAATTATTATAGCTGTAGGCGTTTTGTCGATAACTCTGTTTTTGTAATTTAAAAGTCTGTAATAAAGAAAATTTAAGTTTTAAACAAGTTGGACTAATTTTTGAGTACGTTGTGATATAAATAATATTGCTTTTAGCATGAGTTATTGACACTGTATAATAAGAAATAACTAGTAGGCCTATCATAATGTTTTGCATTTTCTTGACAATTACAAATTTTTTACGTTTTAAATTTTTGGATGATAACTTGGTTATTTTTCAAGTTACAGAAAAATTTTTAAAATGCATTTTATTTGTCATTAAAAAGTATAAATATTTTATATCTTGTAAAATATTCATAAAATTTACAGTTTCCGAGATATTTGACTTAAAATTATAAACTGTCGCCATTTTGAATACGGTATAGTAAAGTTTTGTATCTTGGTATATTGATGAGAAATAGAATAAACAATGTGTATACTAAATTTAAACTCTTACCAAATTGTATACTAATTAAAAAAGTTATCATTAATTTTTTAAACACAAAATGGCCGACAGACAAAATGAAGCGTTTCCAGACCTATGTTTATATAATGTTTTTTTTTTCTTTCTTGTTTTTACCTCTAAAATCAGTTCCTGAAATAAGCTGACAGTGTAATTCAGAATTACTAAATGGAAACATAATTTGTAGTAGAATTGAAAATAGTGGAAAGTTAAGGACAAATTTTTGGTAATAATCTCCCAATAATCATGCAAATATCGTGTTAATAAAAATATGTAAACCATTGAAAACCTATTTTATAGACGTTACATTTGCAAATTTCTAGTACTTTATGTTCCATTTTCACACTTTGTAGACGACTTTTAAAAAGATATTATTTTTTCTTTAGACCTAACCTAGGTATCTAAAAAATAACTGGTTGTCAAGAACCTCTACAGTTTAAACAACTGAACTCGTTTTTAAATCTCGAAAATTTTCCAAAAGTTTTTCCCCAATCTCTACATAAAATGTGCAACTACAGTATTAGGAAAAACTCAAGAAAAGAAAACAATTATATTACTGCTTATCCTATGAAAACTCTCTAAAACAGATATTTAACACTAACAATTTTATTTTTTCTCTACTTCAAAATAGTCTCATTATTACTGCTTGAATTACACTTCTGTTAAGTTAACTTTTCAAGTAACAATAATATTGGGTGGTACCAAAAATTTTCAATTTTTGTGCATTATCTCTAAAACGGATAGTTTGTAATACCTAAAATTTGAAAGTTGTTGTTAGATGTCCAAAGGAATTATTAGATTTTTGCAGATGTTGGAGCACTCGGAGGGAACCATTTTGAAGTTATCTTCAAGGTTGCTATTGTAGCTAGCCCAGTCAGATTTTCCTAAGGTTCTGTAGGCGATATTGGCCATGGACAGCAGTATTCCAAATACAGCTGTATGTAATCAAACAGCGATGGTTCTTTAGAAACATGCAAGTGAATAATGTTTTCGCTGATTACACGTGCAGACTTGCCAGTTCTCTGTATTTAGGACGAGGACTCTGTGTTTTGAAAGCAATCTCTGGCGTTCCATATTTACAATTAATTTCTCTGTATTTTAACACAATTTAAGGTTTAACCCTACAAGTGTTAATTCACTTGGCTTTAGAAATTATGTTTTTTGCAATTCAACATTGCGCTCATTTAAAATCGCCTACCGCAAAAGAAAAAATAGTGTTGGAAAGCTAATGTTCCGTAGATGCATAATCATGCAAAAAAATACCACAAAACGTTATAAATAATATTAAAAAAATTGCTAAAGTTTTTTGGTGATTTTTTTTTGAAAATGTAACAATTTTTTTGCCCCCCTAAATATATTCACAAATATTATACAATACTTTTGTATATCTTGAAAAAAGGTGGTAAGCTATTGATTTTGGATGATACAGGTTTTTCTGAAAAATGTTAACTTCATTTTTGACACCTAACATACTTACTCCAAAACCGTTTCATATATTTTATTTTTTTACATAGATAAATTCTACACATCTTTCTGAGTAAAATGATATCCTATAAGTTAGGTTTTCTATACAAATAATTTATTTTATTAATTTTTAAACAAACGAAGAAACTTAACATGAACAGTTAGTTCTAGGGTTAACTTAATAGGATTATGCCAGTAGGAAAATAATAAAAGCATTCTTAATTTGATACATTTAGAAATTTTTATCAATAAAATGTTTAGGCAATTATTTCATTATTTAAATAAACACTTGGTGTTTATTTATTATTATTATTATTATTATTTTTTTTTTTGTAGGCTTAGTTATTGCACACAAGAAGTTGATGTAGACTTAAAGTCAACAACTCATTGTCTAATGGATTACTTTGCTGTCGTGTCTATTCGTAGAAACAAAAAGTCGGTAAACTGTTTTTAACATCTTAACTCTGAACTATGCACAAATGAAAATAATGGAAACCTGCTATACAGTTTCAATTATAAAATGTACTTTTTGATTAAAGTTTTGCTATAATGAAAATTTAATTATAGTACTATTGTTAATCTGTTGTTAGTGTATTATCATGTCTAAAAGAAATACAATTGTGTTATATTTGCTGTAATGAAAATGTATTTATAGTACTATTGTTAATCTATTGTGTAGTGTATTATCATGTCTAAAAGAAAATACAATTGTGTTTAAAACAAGTTTTGTGGAGGAGTTTCCGTCAATTATAGAGACAAGAAAACACAATAATTTTTTTTGACTGTTTGATGGTGTGATTTTACCATTTCAAACAGAGGTCGACAGGACATAGTGAAATATATCAATACGAAAAAACAACAAGTCTTGTTTTAATTACATTGAAGGAGAAAAAAAACTAAATTTCAGTGTTGGAAAAGAAAAGAATAATGTTATAAAACCAGAATGCTTTACACATTTTCTTTTACAACATAATATTCATGTAAGTAGTTCTGATCATGCGAATGCACTATTTCTCAAAATGTTTCCTGATAGTGAAATCGCTAAAAAATAGGCATATGCTTGAACAAAAACAAGTGCTATAATTAGGAAAATATCATTTAAAAATTATAATACCGTTTTAAGTATGATTAAAAAATTTCCATTTTGTATTTTTATTGATGGTAGCAACCAGAATAATGCAAAACTTTACCCCATTGTGGTTACTTATTTAGAGACAGAGAACTTGCAAATTAAATATGGTATATTGTCTGTGCCTAATCTTAATGATAATGTCACAGGTCTTAGAATTTCTGAACTTCTAAATAATTTAAAAATTGAAAATGTGCCGTTGGACAAAAATGCATTGCATTAATAAATTTTACCACTGAAAAGAGCTTTACCAGGTTAATGCAGTTTTTTCTTTTTTTTTTCTCTTCCCCCTAATAGGTAAACAACAAGTACTATAACAAAAGTACAACAATTACTATCTTCAAAAGAGTTTAAATAGGAAGGAGAGTTTAATTCATTTTCAAAAAATGCATGATACTGATGTTAAAAAAAAAATTAAACCTGTATCTACTCGCTAGGAAAATGTTTGAGTACAGTCCTGGTACAGTGGGTCTCTTTTACCAGTTTTTGTTAAAGAGGTTAATAAATGAAAACCACCTTCTTATTCAACCAATTTAGACAGTTATAAAATTCCAGTCACAAAATAAAGCTACTGTAAAAAAATAAAAATTTAGTCCTAAACAAAAACATAAAAGTTAACAAGGCACAAATTATTAAAAGTACTTCCCCAAGTAGTAGGACTAGTTTAAATTTGTCTCAAAAGAGAGCTTATTTTGTATGTCCCTGTCTTTTAAGAATTCAAATAGTTCTGTTTGCTTCTTTCTTCGATATACTTTGTCGATTTTTAAAACATCAAATACTATATTGCAGTCTAGAGAACCACAAAGTCATGTACTCCATTATATTTTAACACACTTATTTAAGAATTTGTTAAACTTTTTGCCATTATGTTAGCTTCATCAAATTTGAAGTTCAATATCATTTAAAAAAGAAGGAGAAATCAGATAGTGATTTAGTTATGGAAGGGTAAAAGCATTAAAACTGGTTAACGATACTGAAAAAAATATTTTCTATGATTCTGTTTGCAGTTTCTTCATTAAAGTATGTGACTACATTGTTCACAAATTTTCAATTAATAATGACATTTTGGTGCATGCCACAGTGTGTTATTTTCTATTGATAATTATGCAATTTTATTAAATAGAGAAGATAAACATTCAGCATTTGATACAGCACAGTCTGAATTCTCCAACTTATTAGAGGATTTTAAGTACCATATTAAATTTTGAAAGAATTGACACACACTGGTTAGTAAAATTAGAGTGCTGATGGTGTAGTTAAATTTAAAAATTGTCATTTGTAATGTTGAATATTCCACATAGTAATGTTGAATGTCAACTCATATTTTGTACAGTGATTAAAACACTGGCCCAGTTTAGATTGAATTTAAGTGTTGATTCCTTTGAAAAAAATCTAACACCAAAGTCTATGCAGCAGGGTCTATACTTATGAGCAAAACTTTGACAATAATTTCTTTAAAAAAGCAAAATCTGCATCATCATTGCAACATTAATGAATTTCGTAGTTACACTATATATGTTCAGTATATCTACAGTTTAAAGTTCAGTTTCAATATTATACCGTTTCAACCGGAAGTCTGAGATCTCCAGCTGATTTGGGGTATCCTTTGTCTCATATCAGCAGTCCAAGTTTCAACCTCAAACAGGTAGCTTAACGGTACTTCTTCATCCGCATACAATTCCGCATTTTCAGTTTTTTTATTTTATACGCATTTCGGCCAACAATTTAGTTAATTATGACTCAGAAACAATTGTCATGTTTAGTTAATAAGAAGAACTCAAGTGTTTTTTGTTTGTGTGTATGATTTAAAATTGTACTTAGTTTTGTGCGTTTAGAGCAGCTGTTCTCGCGTGTGCACACGGGAATTCTTGACGACAGGACATTGTCAAGAAAGGAACGCCGCCTCTACAAGGTACTGTGACATTAGGTTTAACTAAACATGACAGCAAATTAATCAAAACCATTTTATTAATTATTAAAAATTTCAAAATGTCAATTAACCTATTCATGCATTTTTCAATTCAGTCTTCTTCCCAATTTAAATTAAATTACTGAACCATCCGCTTTTACCACAGTTGTCAAACCAACCGCAATATCGAACATTTTGGTCCTCCGTGAGGTCGGATTCATTGAATTCCGCTTTGGATTTAGGTATGGTAATTGTTTTTTATGTTGGGAGAGTCAATTTTCTGCAACTTCCGCCATTTGCATTTTTCGTAGTACATTCAATCTACTGCGCAGTCCATCTCACGCATACACTTACAGCGCTATTAGCGAATCTATTCTGAACATTAGCAACGCGCGCATTCTTAGTGGCACATTTCTAAAGTTCTTGTAGACAGCTGTGAAAACAATAATAAAAACAATAACAAACAACATAACCTCAATACATACCTACATTTTGAAAATACAATATGTTGTGATGGTTTTACTTATTGTTTTTATATTTTAATCTTTCTATTTCATTGTTAATTGATAATAGGCAACTATTATTATCAATTTCGATTATAATTCAAACAATTTTAATATTTTTTCAACAAAAAACCCTAAGAACATAGTAAATATTTACATATCAAAATGCGTTTTTCAACTTTTGTAAGGCAATCTACTGGTACAAAGAATAGACTTCTTAAGATTTTATCACTTATACAAACAATTTGTGATCCTGGAACAGATGTTTTAAATTTAGGGCAAAAAAATAAACTCACTGCATTAAATGAAGAGGCACAAAAAAGATTAAATGCATTCGATAAATCATTTGATCAAGTCTCTGTTGAGGAAGATCTGGAGGGGTTTGATGAAACAGAAGCCTTTAAATTACAAGATGAAATATCAGACATAGCTGTAGAAATAAATTCTATTCTTAAATGTGTATTTTCCACAGTGGAAGATCCAATTAGTTCAAATAATACACAGACCACTGAAAGTAAACAAGTGAATGTTTCTGTCAACTTACCTAAATTAGATTTAAAACATTTTAATGGCTGTTTGAGTGAGTGGACAACCTTTTACTATATGTTTGACAATAGTATTCATCAACATCAATCTTTAACTCTTGTTGAGAAATTTTCATATTTAATTTCATGCTTATCTGGTGAACCTTTAAATCTAATTCATAATTTACCTATTACTCCTGAAAATTATAAAATTGCTTGGGATATATTATGCGAGAGATATCAGAATATTCGCAGATTGGTTAATTTTCACATATCAAAAATTATTGACATGCCTTCCATTAAGCATCATTCGTTACCTGAAATACGTCAATACGTAGACACATTTCATGAGAACTCACAAGCTTTAACCGTATTAGGTTATGACATTCAAAATGAAGTTACACTTATTGTAATTCTATTAAGGAAACTTGATGACGTCACTCGTCAATGCTTTGAAAGCTCACGCAAAACCGATCGTCGGTTACCCACAATTAAAGAATTAATCAACTTCTTAAATATTAAGTGTGCACATTTAGAAGATGCTTTACCATTAGATCAAATAAACGAGCCATTTGTTAATTTTAAACCGTTTCTCAAAAAGGAAATTGCAACTACACCTATCAAAAATAAATCACCAATGAAAATAACAAAATCTGTGTTTCAGACTTCAACTTCCAAATCTGATCTGTGTCTAGTTTGTAAGAAAGATTCTCATAAATTATTTTCATGTCCTGATTTTAATAAATTGTCGCCTAATCAAAGATATGACAAAATTAAAGCACTACAATTGTGCATAAATTGTTTAGGTACACATTCCACAGTGAACTGTATGTCAAAATCATTATGTAAAACTTGTCAAAAGAAACATAATACTTTACTTCATTTTAACCGAAAAGTTGATGCAGCTGGTGAAAATAATTCTAGCTGACATAAACGTCATATGAGCTCGGATAACAATTTGGGACGATTTCCGCTTCCTGTCCACAATGAAACTCTTAATGAATCAATATCAATTCTTTCGAATACCGGTTCTTTAAACAATTTTCGATCAACTTTATTATGCACAGCATTAGTTAATCTTGCAACTCATGTAAATAAACCGCAGACCTTTACTGCTTTATTGGATTCTGCAAGTCAATCAACAATTATCACAAAACAATGTGCAAATAAGATAGGATTACAATTAACTCCTTCTACTATTCTATTAAACGGTATTTCTGCAATGTCAACACCTATCCTTGGTACAGGTAAATTAAATATTTACACCCTCAACGGTCAACTCTTTAAAGAATCTCATGAAGTCATTGTTGTGGAGCAAATTCAAGCCAATTTACCGTTTTTTGCAAAGTTACCTGAACTTCAGCGTAAGTTGAATCAAATTTCTCTCGCTGATCCTAATTTCAATAATAGTCCGACAATTTCGATTATTATTGGAGCCGATTTGTTCGGTCTCACATTGCGTAACCACACCATACAGTTAGGTGATGGCTTACCAACAGCAATTGAAACCATCTTCGGTTATTGTCTAATAGGAACCATTCCTACAGCTTCATACCATTTAAACAACATTTCTCTGCTCACCACATCGGACATGAGCTTACACAACCTACTCCAGAAATTTTGGACACTTGAAGAGGTTCCAGTTTCGACGAAAACCTCTAAGGAAGAACTCACTTGTGAAAATCACTACAACTCTACGGTTACGCGCAACGCTACCGGGAGATACATCGTGTCACTTCCTTTCGCACAAGATCCTCAATCACTAGGGGATTCCTTTAATACAGCTAAACGTCGTTTTTCATATTTGGAAAATAAGTTTGCTAATAAACCGGAATTGAAAGTTGCATATTCTGCTTTCATGTCAGACTATTTAAAGTCTAACCACATGTCACTATTACCTACTCAGGTTCCAGATACCGCACATTATTTTTTACCGCATCATGCCGTTGTTAAAACTACTAGTAGCACTACGAAACTTCGAGTGGTGTTTGATGGTAGTTCCAAAACTACTTCTGGTTTATCACTAAATGACATTCAATTCACAGGTCCTAAATTACAAACAGAGATTTGTGAAGTCATTTTACAATTTCGCATACACAATATCGTGTTTTCTACTGACATACAACAAACGTATCGTCAAATCATGGTTCATTCTGATGACCAAAACTTTCAATTGATATTATGGAGGGAAAATTCATTTGATCCTTTATCAACATACAAACTTAATACGGTCACTTATGGCCTGAAAAGTTCGCCATATTTGGCTATTCGCACACTGCGACAACTTGTTCAAGACGAAGGTCACAATTTTCCGTTGGCTGCTGAAGCTTTGCTTAATCACATTTACGTGGATGATATCATCACTGGAAGTAAGGACATTCCTTCCGCTCTAGAACTTCAGCGTCAACTCATCGCACTTCTTTCAAAAGGACAGTTTCAGCTCCGCAAGTGGACGTCTAACTGCTCCGAACTTCTCGCTGATATCACTCAGGAACATCGGGAAGTACCACTTCATTTCCGCTCACCAGATCAACCGTTGTTCAATATACTCGGCTTGAAATGGACACCTTCGAACGACGTGTTCTCGTTCACCATTCAGCTACCAATTTCGGATCATTCACCTACAAAACGATCTATTTTGTCCACAATCGCACAAATATATGATCCTTGTGGTTTTCTGTCGCCTACGACATTCTTTGCTAAGTGCCTCATGCAGCACCTTTGGACTCTTGGGATTAATTGGGATTCACCAGTTCCAGAGACCATCAACTCCGCTTGGAAAAAATTCGTTCAAGAATTGCCTCGTTTGGAAGACATTTCTATTTCTCGTTGCATCAACCTTCATCAGTCAACGAGCATCCAGATCCATGGCTTCTGCGATGCCTCGGATAAAGGTTACTCAGCCGTCATTTACATTAGGACGACTACTTCAAACAACATTGTCAATACACAGCTACTTTTAGCCAAATCTAAGGTCGCTCCTCTCAAGCGCATATCACTTCCTAGATTAGAGCTTTGCGGTGCTCATTTGCTCGCCAAGTTAATGCACTATTGCATTCAATTTTTATCTACTCGGTGTTCTATTGACATCATCAAATGTTGGTGTGACTCCATGGTCACATTAGCTTGGATCACTACTCCACCATATAAACTTAAGGTTTATATAGCTAATCGCGTCAGTCAAATTCAGGACTGGACTCCAACTGACTGTTGGTCACATGTTCCATCTGGCAACAATCCTGCTGATTGTTCCAGCCGTGGTCTATCTCCTTCCGCACTTCTTAACCATCAGATATGGTTTTCGGGGCCTTCTTGGCTAAAGCTTTCACACCATCAGTGGCCAAATTCACCTTTACAGGTGTTGGACACTGTTCCTGAACTCCGCTCAAATCCACTTCCAATTTATTTATCGTCGTCTCAAACTGAATGGAACATACTTTCCAAATTTTCTTCGTGGTCAAAAACTTTATACGTCATGTCATATGTTCTAAGATTTTGTCATAACGTCCGCACTGCATCAAGAGTGACCGGACCAGTAACTCTCACAGAACTTCAATTTGCAGAAATACAACTAATTAAACTTGTGCAAAATTCACATTTTTCAAAGGAAATTCTACTTTTAAAGACAAACTCTACATCTTGTTGTTCACGCTTAGCTTCATTGTCACCTTTTCTTGATCACAGCGACATAATGAGAGTGGGTGGAAGAATTGCGTTTTCTTCATTGAGCTACACTTCTAAACATCCTGCCGTTTTACCAAAGAATCACCACATTACATTCTTAATCATTGACCATTATCATCGTTTATTTCTTCATGCAGGACCACAACTGCTACAATCACTCATCTCTAAAAAATTTTGGATCCTTTCAGCAAGGAGTACCATTAGAAAACGGATACACAAATGTATTCGTTGTTTCAAACTTAAACCAACTTCTCGTCCGCCTTTGATGGGAGTCTTACCACGTGAACGAGTTACCTTTTCTCAACCATTCATTAATACTGGATGCGACTACTGCGGTCCATTCACTGTCAAAATTCATACTTTGCGTCGTGCTCAAGATGTCAAAGTCTACTTATGCATTTTTGTTTGTTTTGCTACTAAAGCAATTCATATTGAAGTCGCTACTGATCTTTCTACTCAAGCTTTCATTGACGTTCTCACACGTTTTGTGTCACGGCGTGGACTTTGTTCTAATTTGTATTCCGATTGCGGGACCAACTTTGTCGGAGCTTCAAACAACTTTAAGAAAATTATTCTAACCATGCTGAATGAACCTCATTCTAAGGAGACCATAGATAAATTTACCAAACTGAATGGAATTAAGTTTCATTTCCTGCCTCCAGCTGCTCCACATCAAGGTGGACTTTGGGAAGGTGCCGTCAAAAGTGTCAAAACACATCTTCTTAGAACAATAGGTATCGAAAAACTTTATCTCATGGACTTCGTTACTTTAGCTACGAAAATTGAAGGCATTCTCAATTCAAGACCTTTAACTCCTCTTTCAGCAGATCCTAACGAGTTAGACGTATTAACGCCTGCACATTTCCTCATCGGACGACCGATCACCGCGTTGCCAGAACTATCTTATGAACAGATTCCTTTAAATAGACTAAAACAGTGGCAACGTGTTCAACGCTTCTCACAGCAAATCTGGAAGCGGTGGCATCTTGAATATCTTCATACATTGCAACAACGTCTGAAATGGAATCGTAGTACACCAAATCTACAGCCTGGTGACTTAGTGCTCATTCAGGATTCAAATCTCAAACCTCTTTTTTGGCCTACTGGACGCATTCTGTCTTCATCTCCAGGAGAAGATGGAGTCGTACGTGTTGCCACTATAAAAACCAAGGATGGAGTTTTCACACGCCCTGCCGTGAAACTTTTCCCCTTACCTCTCAGTAATTAAACCCTTATTTGTCAATAGAGAAACTTTTGAAATTCTACCTTGTCTTCAATTCTATCATCATTCTCATTCGATGTCTTCTTTCTTAAGCTGGATCATCTTCCTTCATCATTCATCCGTTTCAGCGCTTATTCCCTTTAGTGCTGGCTCTTTCATTTCTTCGTCTCTATAAACCGGTTGGTTTATAGTCGGGGGTATGTTCAGTATATCTACAGTTTAAAGTTCAGTTTCAATATTATACCGTTTCAACCGGAAGTCTGAGATCTCCAGCTGATTTGGGGTATCCTTTGTCTCATATCAGCAGTCCAAGTTTCAACCTCAAACAGGTAGCTTAACGGTACTTCTTCATCCGCATACAATTCCGCATTTTCAGTTTTTTTATTTTATACGCATTTCGGCCAACAATTTAGTTAATTATGACTCAGAAACAATTGTCATGTTTAGTTAATAAGAAGAACTCAAGTGTTTTTTGTTTGTGTGTATGATTTAAAATTGTACTTAGTTTTGTGCGTTTAGAGCAGCTGTTCTCGCGTGTGCACACGGGAATTCTTGACGACAGGACATTGTCAAGAAAGGAACGCCGCCTCTACAAGGTACTGTGACATTAGGTTTAACTAAACATGACAGCAAATTAATCAAAACCATTTTATTAATTATTAAAAATTTCAAAATGTCAATTAACCTATTCATGCATTTTTCAATTCAGTCTTCTTCCCAATTTAAATTAAATTACTGAACCATCCGCTTTTACCACAGTTGTCAAACCAACCGCAATATCGAACAATATATATATATATATATATAATTTTATTTTGTAAATAGACTTTTATTAAAAACTGTGAATCTATAGACAAATTTGAAATCCAAAACTTTTGTGACAAAATTCGATAAGTAATTCAAATAGCATACATTTGTATATTTAACTAAGTTATATAGACTATATTATATACTTTTCACATGTTTTATTAACTGTAACCCACTTTGTTGAAGAAGAATTATTATTAGGATTCAAAACAACTCAAAATAAATTGCATTGCTAAAAATCTCTATATTTAAAAAAAATTTAACTTGGAAATAAGAGCAGCAAGTAAAATAAGAATATAAAAGTCTTGGCCAACTACAATTCTTCTCATGTGTATCTATAACACTATGCACAATATGTACATCACCATCATCTGTTATGTATTGGCCAGTTAGCTGTAAATTGAAATGCTCCTTATTGGGAAGATTGCTCGGAAATTGTTTCAGAGTCAACAGAAAAATACTCTTTAAAAATGTGTACTCTCATTAAAAGTATTGCTCTTGACATACGCTTCATCAAGCGCCTTTAGTGTTCTAAAACCTTGATACTGACACTATTTTAGTATATTTGTCAAAAAAAAAAAACTGTTACTTGATCGCCATAATGCTTTTTCACATAAGATATCTGTAGGTGGTGTAAACAGTGATGAATAACAGAGCCTCCATTAGGAATAAAGTACAGGCTGTCAGTGCTACCAACTGGTCGTTCTGGAACTCTATCAAAGACATTATAAAATGCTGTTTTTTTGTGTCTTTCTCATACAACCTCTTCTATCAAATATAGCCATAGTTACTGTTGAAAGTTTGAATGATAAAAAAAATCTTATAAGTCGTCAGGTGAATGTACAGTGAACAGTATTCTTTAGAAAAGGTTCATTGTTTGAACTTCAATAATGTCTTTTCCAACTACAGTAGAACCCCTCTAATCCGCCCTCGGGTGGTCCGTTACTCCGGTTAATCCGACCGTGCTCGAGCTCCCGATATTGTACCGACTTGTCGATGACTCACGGCCCGTCTGGCGCCATTCTTTCCGGTTTGTTATCGCTTTCCCGCTTCAGTGCTGTGTCGTCCCGCTTCAGTGCTGTGTCATCTCTCGTGAAAAATTAAACACTACAAAGCTTTTTTACAGATTCCCCTCTGTCAAGTCTTTTGACACATTTAACCGCGTCTCAAACGAAACCAACACACGCTTCCGTTTTCCCGTTTTCGTAACTTGCTCATTTTTATTTACTGTATATGCTGTACGTAGATCATAACCAGTCAAAGACAAGAAGAAAACTGAAAAGAAATGTTATATTTTCCATAATGTATACTAAATTGATTCATGGAAAAAAAGCGGCCCATCAAACGTTTTTGCCTTTGCATGTCTGCTATACCGACGGGTGCCAATGCTGCGGTGTTTTTATGCCGCCGACAATGGGATACCGCTATCGACAAAGTCGTTTGACTCGCCGCCGCTTTGGTGTTTCAATTACAATTTATTTTCGGAAACTCTCATCCAACCAGTACACTACGATATAGGCCGGTTAACAGAGGTTCTACTCTACTGTACTTGCAAAGTTTATATATAGACTTTATAATATAGACTTTTAAAAGTTTATATATCACTTATTTCACTTTAAAAAAATCTGTTTATATAATATGTAATAAATACTGACTTTTTCGGATAATCCGACCTTTTTTGCGTTCCGACCATGCCCTCAGTCCCGAAGGTGACGGATTAAAGGGGTTCTACTGTACTACTGTGCTGATTGTCGAACCTAGGTCATCATCTTACAATTGGGCCTTTGTTAACTAACAAATCTTTTAATGTTGCAGAATGTACTTCATAAACTCTTTTTGATAGGTTTCTTTTTACTATTTGAGCATCACATTTTTTATTATGGGGGGGGACAGCTTTTATTAAAATTATATGTACAGTAATCTCTCGGCATTTGTGGATTTGGTATTCACGGTTTTAATTGTTCGCGGTTGTTATAAATAAAATTTTTTTTTTAAATCATACAAGATAGGATTTTCCTACAACACACCCCTGTGTGACACCAGTGGACTTGTCCAAATGAAAGTTAATGGCATACTGTACTGTACAGTGATTTATTGCAGGGTCCACTAAATAATACCGTTAAGGGTTGTGTACGCCATGACCTTGAAGGCAGTAATCGCCGATGTGTGGTGTTGGTCACGGTTAGTAAAATTGAAGGCGATGGCTTCAATGAAATAGAAGCCTCTGACATCCTTGAACGTTTGGAAGATGATGATGACAAACTAAAAGAGAAAGATCTGGAGGAGATTATAAAAGATACACCTAATATAATGAGCCAGGATGACGAAGATGAAGAACTAGAAAATTATGTTTCTCAAAGTCAAGTTAATTTAAAAGAAGTGACTGAAATTTTTCAATTAGCGAAAGAGTTAGCTACGAAAGTGTCAGAAGTCGATCGTTCTCTTGAACGGTCAATTAAATTCAGTCGAGAACTTGGCATGGCATTAGCGCCGTACAGCGAAGTGTGATAAGAACTAGAAATGAATAAAAAATAATCAAAGATTACAAGTTTAAAAAAAATTAAGTTAATTAAATTTTTGTTTTATTTTTGTATTGTAGTGTTTTAGATTTGTCAGTGATAAATATTTCCATAGTAGACTGTACGGTTCTTAGATTTTAGTGACTGTGTCAATGATTATATATTTAGTGTTATGAAACTGAAGTTATCATTTACAGGATAAGCAGGATACTTTATTCAAAAATAAAGTAAATAAAATGTAAGTAAACATGAAATTTATTATCTTATGTAAATTAATTATGTATAGGTACTGTATTAGTACATAATGTTTTAAAATGTTCTATATATCACGAATATAACCTCCCTTTTCCGATAAAGATTTGATTTTTCGCTATTCTCGGTACTGTACTATTTCGGAACATATCCCCCGCGAAGCGATTAGCGAGGGATTGCTGTAATAGGAAACTGAAAACTCATATCTGGTTCTCTGCAAAAGCCTCTTTACTAATGTTCTGTTCCTTGATGTATTAACTTCGGCATATTTTGTGGACCTCAATGTCTTCACAGCTTTTCCAGAAGTAAGTGTGTCATTCTTTCTTTTCTTGCTGACAGTAATTTAATTAGCTAACCCTTTTACTACATTGAGAGTGTCTCCTTCAGACAGAGATTTTTTGCAAATGAAACAGTCCCTAGAAGACACATGTAAGTCAAAATGAAATACACAATTATATAATAATCAATAATAGAGTCTGTACTATTACAATGAAACTCTTCACAACTCCTCACTTGATAAAACACAACACACTATTGCTCGTGTACGTACTCTAAAGAAATGACGTCTTGGAAAAGCAAAAGAACGTGCTGTAGCACCCATGCGCGAGTTTTATGATAGGTATCGGCCAGACATTTGGTTGATATACTTTTATTAATAAACATTTGTTAGGTTATTACTTTAATAAAAAAAAATTACTAAGAAACAACTACTATTCTGTGATTTCTTTCGTTTTTGTTTGTGTTTATTTTGTTGTTGCTTCCCCCCCCCCCCCCCATTACAATAGACTACTTTTTTGTAAGAAAACCATGTCCAATATGAGGTTATATAATAAGATTATTTATAAAGTAATAATTTATTACAGTTAAAAAAAAAAAAAAAATAGTTGTTTTTATAAGCTGAATACAATCATTTTACGTTTTAATAATTTTTATAAATTCAAGGGGGGTTACGAAGGAAGGTTCCCTCCTCAAGGATGGGAAACTATTTCATTCTCATTTTGTAAAAGTCAAAGTAGTAATTGACCAAAGTTTAAAAACTTTATAAATTTTTTCTCCTATTTGCTATTTTCAGTCTAATTGCAATAAGTTGATTGTTTTGATAATATCTTTAAGTAGAGTAATATAAGCATAAGGTGTCATATTATATAACTTGTATAAGGTTTATAGAAAATGTTGCTTTCGTAACAGCTGTTATGAACTAGGTGGCCTGAATCTACCTGCTTGATTAACAATGTTTTTTGTAAATAATGTCACTGATTATGAGAAAATAAATTATATATTGCTGGAAAAAGAAGAGTCGGGGGAGATCAATAGAGTGGTAACCGTGCTGTTGAATCTAGGTTAATATAGTTTGTCTTGGAGTTTATATACTTTGTCACACTAGGTGCAGTGAAGCTTCTCTTTAGTAAATATTTGGGTGTTTAGTTTAGTTTAAAGATAAGTAGTAGGAAGAAATAAATACTTGTACTTTGTTAGAACTGATCAACTATATCCTCTTGGTTATATGGTTGTGGTGCAACTAGGACATTAGTAAAAGGGATGAAGGTAAGGTTAACGGTACAAGGAAAAGTGTGAAGGAGCAGCCAATCCCAGTTTATTATTAAAGTTTTAACCTCTATGTACCTTTATTATTAAAGTATATGTACCTCGTATTTTCATCTAATAATACACATTATCAATTATATAAATATGAAATATTACATTTGAAAACTGTTAGTTGAACAAAAAGATTAAATTTGTTATAAACCTCTAAGTTAATAACCTCTCATTATGAATTAAAAGAAATACAACCAGTAACATAATAAACAATAAAATTGAATATGATAGCTCCCTGAATATAGTCTGTCACATTCAGTGTAATCAATTAATACAAAAGAAAATAATAGATCAAACAAATTACGATAATTATCAACACTTTTAGTATGAATTGGAAAAACAATCAAATAAAGAATAATTATCAATATTATTTTCTATTTACATATTTAATCTTACAACAGATGTCCTACCTCACTTCGGATATCTAAGTAGGTATACTTGGACTGTTCTGAACAATTATTTTGTTAGAACTTTAGGAAGGGACACACTGTTAATGGTAATGATTTATGCTTTTCTTTACTAGTGAAAATAATTGAAATATGTGCTTCGTTAGGCGAGTTTACTTGAATATCTGGACCGTTGTTACTACTAAGCTACTTGGTGTATGTGGAACTATGTCTTTATTATATTATATGGAAAAATCAAATGTGAGCATCCTATACAGACTTACTAACATTAGAATTTATATACATAATATACTGATCAACTAATATAATGTGCCCTTTTGAAACTGTACCTGAATCTAATTTAACTAAGTCTATTATAAGACCCAGTTTTTAACTACCATTCCTTAACACCAGTTTTGTTTACATCTGAAATCCTTAACTGATACAGCATTAACTGCAATTATAAATTATCTACTATTGCTACCCCCTAAATCTAAACCGATTCTTAGTTGTCAATTTAGTATTCACATTTGGAGGACTTTCTCTTTTTGTATTATGTACCTCATTTCTGTATGCTATTCATATTTTACATATGTATAAGTATTAAATTCTGAGAGGCAAAAGATGGACCATTGTCTGATACACAATGTTCTGGCAACCCAAATCAAGCAAAAGGGTTATGCAGTAGTTTATATTATCTCTTTATATGAAGTTCAACCAACCTCTTCCAAAGTGTGTGCATCTTTTATTATTATTATTATTAAACATAATTTAGAATGAAAGGACATAAAAAATCTAAATGTGCCGTTTGCCAAGATATGCTTTGTTATTGATATAATATAATGTACTTTTTGGTGGATTTGGTCTGTCCTTAAAAGGGGGTCACTGCGCCCTATCTTCCACCATGTTAACATATGTCCCTTTTTCTCAGCAACTAATAAAGATATAATTCTGTTTTTTTCCCCCTGAAAATATATGCGTTTTTACATATGTGGAGACTCTAAAATTAATTGTTTACTAATTTTTAAAAATAAATGTATTTTTTTTTTTTTAAAATGTTTTGAATTTGAAAAAATCATATATATATATATATATATATATATATTAGGCCATTTTTAATTTTTAAACTATATTTGAGTTTCCAGTAATTTAGATAAGTTTTATAAGTGTGCACAAAAAATTTCAAGCAGATACCTTTGGTAGTTCCTGAGATAAAGGGGCATTTGTATTAAAAAATCAAACTTTCGGAAAACACCAAAAAACTTTTATAACATGCAAAATACAGTGATTATCTTACTTCTAATACATTCCTGGTGCATAGGAAGGTTTTTCTCCCTCTTCCTCCTCATTTAACTTCTAGTTTTCTCTTTTGAAGACTCTGTTGTTGCCTTGCCTTTTTTCCAGATCCTTGCGAGCCTTTTCCGCCTTATTCTCTCGCCGCTGGTCTAGCCGTTTCATTGCGCCAACTAAATGTTTGCCTGGTTTTAGACCACATTTTTCAATCGATGTGCAGGTACTTATATTTCCTTCATTGAAGTTACAAACTGCCATGTATATTCCAAACTTCAGGGTGTTAAGCCTAACAAAAATTGTTTTAGGAACGTAACTCCATATGACATTGTTCAAAGATTCGTTCGGATTCTGGGTTTTACCTTTCACACATTTTTCTAACAAGCTTGTTACACTGAGATCTCTGAACACAGGTTCGATGAACTCCATTATTTCAGCAGGTAGGTGGTAATGTTTAGTATGATCATACCTTTCTTTGGTTTTCATTGCTGCATGGTATTTACACCAAGTTCCTTCCTCACTGGGACATAGGCCATGCTAGGGATTCTCATTAGAGGACAAAATGTAGAAATACTCTGCCCAAATGCCATTTCTCATGTCTTCTACCTTTGCATGGTTTCTTCTAATTGCTAGGCCATAGTATTTTTGAATTTGAAGAAGGCCTTTACCGTCTACTGATTTACCATCTGCAAGTTTCTTTGCCTTCAACTTCAAAGCTCTTAACATATTCCCTATTCTTTTCTGGATATGTCCAATGCACTCAATTATAACACAAAGAATAAAAACATATGTCAACACTACAAAGAATAATAACATTGCAATATACTAGTTGTGTGTATTATAACAAGTAATTGTATTGTTGGTGTAAGCTAGGAAAGAGTAGACGGTGGGGATCAAGTTTCTAGCTGAAAACCCAAGAACAGGGTCTATTCAAATATAAATAAAGTAGGTTTAAATTTGTGTATCATATAAGTGTTGTATATCATTGTAAACAGAAAAGAATAAGCTATAACTTACACAAAAAATGAAAAGAAAAAAAAAATTTCATGTGCAGTGACCCCCTATTTTATTGGCAGAATGAACAACTATTTCCAAGGTTTTCTATGTCCCTTTGTGTTCCTGGCCAATGATGTATATGTTTTAATAATGCCTAAATGATGACTGTGGAGTTTACTCAAAACATATTTTGAAGTTTCATAGGATTAACTATTTATATCTCAATATTTAGATTCCTTGTTCAATAGTTATAATTGATTTCACTTTTAGAAATAATCATTTAGATCTCCCTGTTTATTTGGAATTATCATTTAAATCTTTCTGTTTAGGATGGTTTAGCCAACCACACAAAACATTACATAAAACTATACTTAAAATGTAATCTTTTTGAATTTAATTTTTGCATATCAGTAAAGTTTAATGAAATATAATTTTGTTCAAATTCTGTAAATATGTACCTACATAACTAATGTTGTCAGCTTAATTTTTTAATTTGTTGACATTTAATGGCTGGATAATTCGTCAGCATTTCTATGTAACTGTAATTTTATGTAGTAAATATTAAAATCATAACCAGTCAAAAATAAGGTATACCTATGTAATCTACTAAGTAGCAAAAGCAGATAATCCATGTTTGGTTCAAAAATGAAGAAAGGCTTGTGTTCAGTTCTCAAGGTAAATTTAATTCCCCACAAGTAAACTTTTTCCTCAAACTTCAAGCGCTTCCTTCTTAATTTGTGAATAATTTTTTTCAGCTTTAAATAAAGTTCGAGAAACAAATAATTCTAGTGGAAGTTCGGGATCATAATACACCAATACTGAGGATGATTTTTTTTTTAAATTGCGTCCAAAGAAAAGAATTTTCTTTTTTAACAAATTAAATACCTATTGGGTGTAATAACATAGATGAATAGTTTTTTCTACACATTTTAAATAATACTAATTCTAAAAATCCTCCAATTTATGTTGAATTTGTAGGGATAGAAGCATTTTTAATTGCTCTAGTCATTAGCAATTCTTAAACCTTCTTTGTCAGTGACATATTCCAAATATTTAATACTTTTACAGAAAAATGTTTATTTATCTTTCTCACTGTTAATCATTCTCTTTGTCATTTACATAATAGTACATATCTTGTGATAGTAGTAGTACTTCTTTTATGTAGATTTGGTGGCTACTTGTTTCGCTCCCACAGATACCATCATCAGGCCAACTATACACTTATGTATATTATTGTCCACACATCAGTACCATATATTATTAAAAACACAAAAAAAAATTGTGTAAAAACGATACTTGTCAAATTAATATGAATATTTAAAATGTTTTTGTCCAGTATTGTAGGCCACTTGTTTACTGAAAAGTATATTAGTATATTATTTTGTGCTTCCTGCTAGTAGTTTGTCATATATACAGTTCGAGGTTAAATTTAATTTGTCATTTAATATTTTGTTAAGTTCACTCTTGTGGTGTTTATAAATCTCAAAATTTTCCATGATGTTCATTTTGTATCCTTTCTCCATTTTATCTAAAATGGTCATGTTGTCTATTAAATGCTCAGGATATGATGAGAAGGTTGTCTTTATGTTTTTGGTACTTGGTAAATGCTCCTTAAATCTTCTTTTAAAGCATTTAGCAGTTTGACTGATGTATAATATATCACAATTAAGTTTATATATAGGTCACTGCCTGAATATTTATCATAGTTGGGTTTAGTGTAGTTCAAGTTTTGTTGCAGACCATTGTTGGTCCTGTGTGAAATAATAGCCATTTAAAAAAATATGTTACAGGTTTGTTGATGCAATATTAGTGTATAATCCATTGTAATGTATTTGTTATTCTTGATTTTAGTGTTAGTATTACATTGTTTCTGCTTCTTTTTAGTTTTATGTATGCACCTGACAACTATTGAGGAATTATAACCATTACATTGTTTTATCTGTTTGATCGTTATAATTTTATCAGTGAGATCTTCTAGTTCCATAGAAATATTTGATGTTTGATACACCAAAGCTTGTATTGTGTGAGTGGCTTCGGTTGGTTTCCTGTATTTTTTCTAACTAGGTTTATTTTTGCTTATGTTAAGATCTAGATACTTTATATTGTTGTTAATTTCAATTTCAGTTTTGAATTTAAGGGCTGGGTAAATGTTTAAGGTATTTGTTGAAGTTGGTGATTTGTCTTGTTGAACTGTTATAAATATATAGTATGTCGTCAACATATTGGTGATATTAGGTAATGTTTCTCTTGAACTTTCGAAATATTTCAGCCATGATCCCAAATAAGCTAAACCATTTTTCTGCAGGTGAATATTGTTTCGAATGAAAATTAATTTTGTTTGAGGCATATTTTTAATAGTTTAATTAATTCGGAGGTTTCATCTTGTTTTAGTTTGTTATTATCATTTAGGTTCCTTCCCAAATATGCTATGTTTTCATCAACAGGTATATTGGTATATAAGTTTACAATATCTAAGGATACCGTTACCAATGTGTGACTATGTTTTATTTTTACATTTTTTATTTTTGATATTAAATCAGTATTGTTTTTGAGGCTATAACTAGGTTGTAAATTTGTTGCTCTTTTAATAATTCTAGATAAGAATTTCACAGTTGAAGGTCGGGGTATTCATCAAATTTACTATTGACTGCATCATTAAAACAGGGTTATGGAATACTGTAAGAGTGGGTGCAGTAGGCTTGAACCTTTTGAGAAGTTTTACATATGCTTTCTGAATGAGGTATCTGCATATTTCTAAAATAAAAACTTTTAAGAATATTAAAACAAAAATTAATCAGCAACAATGCTATACTCGTGAAAGCTGATAAGAGGAATTCTGTAGAAAATGAGTTTTCCCCCTCAAATAACATAACAAATATGAAAACAGACCCAACTGTTTAAATACTATTATTGATAATTTAAACCAATGCAGACACCTCAACTTGCAAACATTATCTTCCTCGTGGAAAATTATTCCAATTTAACTCCATAATATAAAGTCGGTTAGATAAAAAATAGTTGAGATAATGTAAACTTTCTTTTACAAAATGTGGAGGTCTGTACAGCAAAATTCAAGACTCCTCTGATGTATAAATTTAAATTTTACACTTGTAGTTTTGATTCTGAGATCTTATCTCTAATCATACTTCATTTTGTAATCTATAGTATGGGTAGTTCATTATAATAGGAATGTAATTTATTAATATTTATGTATACTTTTTCATATTTGGTTGTTCTTGTATGTAAATGCTATTTCTTGAAATTAATAATTGAAATATTTAATTATCAATGTTAGGTCCTCATCTAACCTGTCATAGGCCTGCATGAATTATGTGTCATGCCATAAATTACATAAGCCACAAAATTTTACATACAAGTTAGCTAAGAATAAATTCCTTTATATTTATTTCATATAAAACAAACATCCCTTATAATTTAAAGCAAACAGAATTTCTATTTCATGGAAAAGTAAACCTCTTTAAACAACTTTTATTATAAAAAACAATTAGTTTTGTTGATAGACACCGATGATGCATGTTACACACAGGAGGTAAGATATGGGGAAAGACTTAATATTATATTGTTAACTAATGTACTAACTTCTTGTATTCTTCCATTTAAGCCACCTTCTGCTATAAAAGGATTTACATAGTTGGGAACTTGTTTGTTATACGTAGTTTTTAGTTTTCTACTTGTAATATACAGATTTTGAATTTTTGAATATGAGATGGAAAGTCGCGGTAAAATAGATAAATGCTGTCATTGGTTAAAATGTTTTTAGAATAATGAAGTAAATCAAAACAAATTTCCAAAAGATGTATTTATATGTATAGAAATGTCTATTTTTAAGATAAACTTAATATTTGTGTGAAATTGTGCTTATATGAGGTGAAAAGACTTGTTATTAAGTGGTTATAGGTTTGAGGCTATAATCACGTGATTGAGATGTGATATCCGGAACTGCAAGCGTGCGTGGAATTATTCTAGGATCAGTGGTTGAACGAGTAAGAGTCGTCTTGTTAGAGTTACAGGGTAAGGTTCAAGATGGACAGACGTATTTTAGGTTAGAGAAAGAATTAGTCCGAGGACAATGTGCTTACTAATAGAGAGGCTTTCTAAAGTGAAAAATGAGAAGTATCAAATAAATTATAACATTGTATGTTATTTTGAGAGTTCATTAGAGTCAATCGTAATCAGTTATTAGACAATGATCACGAGTGACAGACATATTTTCATTTGTAATCAGAACAATCTGCTTTGTGCTAAAAGAGACGCTTTCAAAAGGTGAAAACGAGTAAGGTTAATAAAAGACAGTCGTTGAGTGTTTTATTAAAAAATGATTGCGAGAGATAGACTGTTTTCATTGGTAATGTAGAACATTATGCAAACAAATATCTCAACACGTGCGAACATTGGCGAAGCCCTCATAATGAGACCAACGCATCTACAATCTTCAGAAATAACCATCTTTCAACAAAGGACTGGTAACATGTCTTGAAGAACACTCAAAATTAAAATTTTGTTAAACTATTTAGAATTAATTATTATTTCATGTATTAGCTGTGAGTCTTATAATTGAATTTTTTTAAAGAAATAATTATTTTGTTTAAAAATCAAGGATGTCCATAGACATGATTAATTTGTTCAGATAAAGTAACTTCAACATGTGAAGAAAAGCAGATAACATTAATCTGTTTGATTTATCAAATAATTTTCTAAGATTTTGACCTTCTTAAAAGGTGAAATTTAATGATTTTAAGTAGGATGTATAAAAAATTAATAATTGAATGATATATGTGTGTATGAATAATTTTAATAAACTAATATGTTCAGTTTCGGAAAATCAAAAAGGACTTTTTATTTACCATATAATCACTTGGGAGTACACTTTTAAAAGAAACACGACCCTGAGAATTTTTTAGTTAACAATAATTAAACTTTTTTACTTTTTCTAAATTGGTGAACTAATGTCACCTGGCGCCCATTATGCTGAGCAAATTTCTTTTAAAAATAAATAAAATTCAAAACCCTTTAAATATTAATTACTTCATACCGGATTGACATATATACAGGGTGATTCACGATGTTATCCCCACACTTATACAGCTCATTCTACTAGTAAAAATAATGAAAAAAGTTCATATAAACATATGTCCTATCTCGTTTCGTTTAGCGTCTCTGTCTGTATGTGTTTTTTAGAAAACAAAATTTATCTTAAAAATGGTTTGAGATATCAAGTTGAAACTTTTTACATTTAATGAACTTATTAGTGTGCATCTTAGATAAAAGTTTCAAAATAATATCATTTACAGAAACAAAATGGCGGTATTTAAAATGTTCAAATCCTAATAACTTTAAAACGAGTGATGTTACAAAAAAAAGGCAAGATACATAAAAAATAGCCCCTTTTAATACAAGCATTTTGGTACCTGGTTTATTGATCTAAGATAAGTAGTAACAGAAATAAGTAAGATGTTTTAATGTTGTGTGTGATTTGATAATAATAGAATTTATTATTATTACTGATGGGTCCATTTGTCTGTGCCCGCGGCTGGCTATGGCGCGGGAGGGAGAGGGGAGTGGTTATCGCTCATTTCCAAAAACATGTGGCCCCGCGCGGCCAGCGCATTGATTATTCACCTGTCTTCAATGAAGCCCAGGTGGCCGGAAGTGGGTTACATGTGACTTATCTTCTGTTACAGACTGCTTCCGTTCAGACAAGTGTTTTTTATTTCCATGTAAACAGGTTACCAGTAATTTTCCTAAATAGCGTACCTTTATTTTTTCGTTTTCAGCCTAGGGTAAAAAATAAATTTTACCAATACACCAAATTAGTTTTGCCGAAAAAATTCTAACATAACAACTTCAAAGACAAATTAAATTAAAAGGAACAATAATGTTTATCTTTTTCTATCAACAATTAACATCACAACCTTCCTCATTAAACTCAGAAGATTTTGATGTAATCATCATGTTTCTATGTGCACTACAAATCTTGTAAACTGTAATTATGTATCGCGAAAAGTAGACAAACATAGTAGGGTGAGCAAGTCCTACTTTTATAGAACGGCTAGTAGCGTCAGAGCTGCGCGCACAGACAAATGGTCCCATCAGTAACTTTGCCATAACTTTACATTAACAAAAATAATATTTATTTGTTTTAAATATTGTTGGTACTGTAATTTTATTTGCTTATAAAATCCATAATAAATCCATCAATAAAATAAATGGTTCCTATTTTCGATTTTTAGTATTGGTTGCATTAGTAGAAAAGTGTTAAAGATCATATCAAAGGCAACTAAGTAAATTACTTATTTTCATTGAAAAATCTCTTCAAAATTTGTAATCTATATTAAAACAAAATTATTTAATTGTGATTGTATAGATAATTTCTAATACAGATATTCAGTTGTTGATGGAAACCTCTATTCTTTTATAGGTCATCTTCATGGAAACGCTGATAAAAAGAAAGACTTCATTTGATGACCTATTCGAAAATTTTAGGGAAGAAATAACAAAACTATTGTAATGTTAGACCATGAGAAATGTTAGATGGGCAGATAAAAAATTCGTTCTCATTCTAAGGTAGGCTGATTTTAACCTAAATATGTTTAATTAGTTTTGTTCCCTTTTTAAAATCTAAACAAAAATTTATCTTAACCTTTAATGTAAAAGTAAATAGACAACCTTCAGTGTGAAAGTAAATAGGGCCTCTCAACAACTTAATGAATAAGCTAATTAGGCGCCATTCTTTTAAACTACTTACTTAATTCGTTTTTGTACAGTATGATCTTGCAGCTAACCATTAAAATAAAACTGAAAACTTCAATGTGCTTGAGAACTCTAGTATAAATATTGAACAAGCAACTAAAAACCTGAGGCCTTTTGTATCATTAAACAGCATAATATTAGCGTTTTAACTTGTTTTGCATAGTAATAATCTACTAATCAGAAAGTGCAAGAAGGAAGTTAAAGTAATATAATGTTATCTTAAAATAGTTTTAACTAATAATACTTAATAGATTTTTCTTTAAAAATCAACTAACATGTGTTTCATTTTAATCGGCTGTTTTTATCAGCAAAGGAAGTTAAAAGGAAAGTCAATTTTATGTTACTGTGTAGGCCAAAATGTCACTTTTTTGTTTTAAATTTTAAGTGCATGTTTTAAGTTTATTCTGTTCTTTGGATTATCAATCTTTTTTTGGCCCATAACTTTTAATTAACAAGAACAAATCCTAATAGAATTGATAATCCTAACATCAAAGTTGGATGTTTTGATAGGCTGACTTTTAGTTTATGCTGAATACTAATAATTACTGCTCATATTATTTAGCAAACACAAGATTATTATACAACAATATATATATTTATAGTATTTGTATAAACTTCTTAACTTAGACTACACATTTTTAGTAGTAGTATTATGCAGTTTTTGTTTAAATTTATTCCGGTGATATAGCTTATTGCAACTTATATAAAATTTAATGTGCCTGTTTATATCAGGTATATCCATTAATTTATGTGATGTATGTCACAACTGGATCCATTCAACCTATTAAATTTCTTTTGTTAAGCTGATATTGAATCAAAGTATTTAATATGCAGGTGTGACCGCTGTTTTATTCAATAAAAGTATGAAATTTATTAAAAAAATTTCTAATAGGAACCACCATTTGTTATCATAATTTCGAATATAACACACTATTTTAAGACATTGTTATTCTTGGGTATTTTTTGAAATATACAACCGTTTAGCAAATTCAAGAATTTTTCAAAAGCAATTTTGTCTTATTTTTCAAAGTCAAATCTAGGTGAAATTTTAACTAGAGCTGGAGTAAAAGGTGTAATAACATTACTTTTATTTTTATTAGTGTCAAATAATATTAAAAAATCTGATATATTGAAAAGCAAAATTGATTTTTTTTTTCCTAAGTGTAAAAACTTATATATATATATATATATATATTTATTATATATATATATATATATATATATATATATATATATATATTATTATTGACTTTGGCATGTAATAAACATATATAATATAACTTTTTGTAATGAAGTTAATATTTATTCAAAATAAATTGTGTTTGATCAAATCATTCAGTAAAATTTAAATAATATCTAGATATATACCTAAAAGCTATGATTTTTCATTTTAAGAAACACTTGTCAAAAATAGGCTACAACACTCGCAGACAACAAAAGCTTTATTATTTTAAACACAATGAAATTAAAACAAATGTGCAATATATAATTTTAGAGTAATTCTTTCTAGATCTAATGCATCAAATTTCGTAAAGATCGATAAAAAATGAATCTCTTATGTAAGATATAGCAGGAGGCCGAAATATCGGCTCTCGGGAGTCTGGGGAATATACATGCCTGAGCTGATATATCGACTCTTAGTGGTGTACGTATCACAGTACATATGCCGATAATCAACTCTTGGTGTTGAACTATTATAATGAAAAAGCCAATATATATCAGCTATTGGCCATCAAAGGATTAATATAGTTAAACATTACTGACATTAGACCTACATTGTTAGAAGCATTTACTGCAGCTGTGATAAGCATACTAATTACAGTAGACTCTCATAAATTCAGATCACGAAAATCCGGACCGGACGGTAAAATATTTTTAATAACAATTTGCCGCTTTAGTGCCTTCAATTTTCACCCGATCTTCCGCATTGCATAAATGACATATTTTGTAATGATTCATGGGCAGTGGAAGTTTCCGCGCGACTGAGGAGGGGTAGGGCATTGACACACCCCCTCTACAGTGTTGTTTACCCACTACGCGCAGTTGACCGTGCCCACTCAGTGCAGACGTCAATTTACCTTGTGTTGTTTCTCTATGTTTTTCACTCTCATTTACAAGTGAGATGAGTAATAAACGAAAAAAGGTTTGTGTATCAGTGGAGTAAAAACTCCATGCCATAAAACGAATTGATGCTGTGGAATCCGCAAAAAAAAAAAAAAAAAATTGCTCTAGAGTTAGATGTAGGAGCAAGTACGGTTTCAGATTGAAGGAAAAATCACGAACAAATAGAAAAATGGTGTTCCTCTCAATCTAGTGAAAGTGCGATAAAAGTGAGGAAAAGTATCACAAAGGCAAACATGTTACGGTGTTGGCTTGTAGCAATGTGACCGGCAACCATAAACTTGGATTGACATTAATTTGAAAAAAAATGAGTTGCCTCTTTGGTATACAAACCATCAAAAAGTGTGGATGAATTCTGCAATTTTTAAGACCTGGTTTTTTAGTGAATTTGTTCCTTCAAGTAGAAAAACATCTAGCTACAAACAATTTACCAAGAAAAGCCATTTTGTTGTTAGACAATGCCTCAACACATTCGATCGCTAACGAATTGATAGACAAAGACATCAAAGCTGTGTTCTTGTCGCCAAATGTTACAGCCGTTTGCTAGCCTATGGACCAAGGTATACTTCAGGCATTAAAGTTAAAATACTGTCGCCGACTTCTTAGCTATTTGATTTCGGCAATATATAATGGTGAGGGTTATGTCAGTGCACTGAAGAAGGTTGACATGTTGGATGTTATTAGGTGGGTAGCTGAAGGGTGGGAAGAAATCACTCCTATTTCAATCGTTTCTTCATGGAAGGTTCTCTTGGATCATGGGGGAAACAAGTTTAGTGAAATAGATTGCAGGAAGTTGAAAAATTATGAAAATAAAAGTGGAAAAAAGAGGTAATTTCACTGTTAGAAAAAATCCCCAGATGTGAAGAAGTGAATGATAATAACGTCAATGAGTGAATGAATAATGATGATGAAGATGAAATAATAGACGATGATATTGTTAAAATGGTGACAAGTGAAGAATGTTTGGAAGAGGAAGAAGAACTGCCCAAGTGCAATGTAAATTTGATCCCACATTCAGAAGGATTTAAAATGCTAGACGGAGCACTAGAGTACATTACTCAACAACAAGGAATATCTTCACCCGACATTATATGTTTGAGAAAGTTAAGAGACATTTCGGCAAGAAAACATGAAGCAGAAAACTATTAAAGACTTCTTCAAGTTGTAATCGTTAGTTACGTGAGTTGAACGTTATTTTTTTAGTTTGCTCATACTGTAATAAATTTCTAAGATTAAATTTTCATTCCTTAAGTTTTACTTACAGTACAATACGTTATGTTGAAAAATAGTTTAACTTTACCAACAATTATTTGTTCCAATGAACTTCAAAATCAGAATGATTTTTTTATAATCAATTCAAAAAATATGTTGTTATGGCTATTTATTTTTATATCTAGATATTTAAAAATAAAAATAAAAATTTCTCTGTGCTAGGGAAATACTGCTTATTGGTTTACGGGCCTATTGGTTTAGGTTTCGATTACTGCAAGATTTTAAAAAATTCCCGACATACTAACTCCAAAATTTGAGTGTTTAATTTTTTTTGTTATTATATACATAAATTCCACTCTCCTGTCTCTAACAAATGATTTGAGTTTTGTATAGAATAACTATTTTTAGTGATTTTTTTCAAAATTTTAACTTTTCAGCATATCTTTTTTAACAACATTTATTCACAACTACATTAATAAACTTTTATATCTGGGGGGGGGGGAATTGGAATATGGTATTTATAGTCTTTTCTTTGGCGTTTTTACTTCATTTTTTATTACTATTGTAGTAACTCCAAAACCTTTACATCTAACTTTTTTTTATTACACAGTTAAATTCTATGCACCTTTCTGAGAAAAATGATATATATAACAAGTGTTTTGGATAATATTACTATTTTTTAATGAATTTTTAAAGAAAACATAAAAAACTGCACAAAATGATCTGCCAGTTAGGAAGTTAACATTTGCCAGTTGAAAGGTAACAGAAGCATGTAAACCAAAATTAAATGATTGCCTTAGCTTTATTTTCAACAAGTGTATTTTTTTTAATCCTGCCTGAAGGACCAATGTCAAGATTTCCAGTTTGTGATAATTGACTTAATTAAATATTACTTTAAAAGTTAGCTTATTGTGAAATATGTCTACTTATGTTTGACTGTATTTTACAATGACAGACTTAACAAAATTTGTTTCCTTCGTTTTACATAGTCAGTTTATACTGCCAAGTTCCATTGTTTTAAAGTAGACAGTTTATACTCCCAAGAAAAACGCCTGCAGAGTCAGCTGATCAGATGACTAGTCTGCTAGGATACCAATCTTTTAAAAGCGTCTGTGGCTTCGTGCATGAGCACTGTGCCATCAGCGCCACATACTGTCAGTTCTATCCAAACAAAAGTGGATTTGTTTGTTTTGTTATTTATTGAATTGTACTGTACAGTGAAATAGAGCAGTTAATAAGAGATGTGTGCTCATCCAGTGTTGTGGATTACTAGTATGGAGTAATACTGAGACAATAATTTAAGAGATAATGTGTGGGCAGGAGTACATGGAGAGACTAAGTACTCGTTCAAAATGTGTTTTTCATAAATCTATATAAAATCATTTGTATTCATTATTGTGGCACATAGAACAATAACACTTTAATGATTTTCAATCAAAGTTTACAACATATCTTAGGGATAAGATATAATTCCCTTGCTACAGTACACTCTTTTCTTCGGAATTAAATAACATCACAAAATGATCTGATTTTTACAGAACACAACATATCTTTGGGACAGAATGTGATTCCATTTCCATGGCATATTGGAATTGAAAAACTTTACAAAATGAATCTCTGATTTTTACACATTCTTTAGAAGCTAGAGTTCTATAAGAAGTATCTTTGAAAATGAAACTGATGATGAAGTAATTATTCTTCCTTAAACAACAGGTACACCAAAAAGCAAGTAGGCCAAGAAATGTAGACAAACTTATTAAATACATATAACAAAAATAGAACTCTAAAAAAAGAGCCTAACAAACTGATCACTTGAACTACTTTTTTGCAATTGAGAGCAAGTCAACTCACATCGCCTTCCCCACTTGTAAAGCTGAGTAAAAATAGAAGTGTTACAGAGTTCATTGCAAGATGTAAAATAGAAGTTCATTGCAAGAGTGGAAGAAGATAAGAGGCCCTTTTCCAACTCTCAACAATCCATTCCTTCTCTCAGCTACTTATCTACATTTAATACATTGGAAATGTCTTTGTCTCAAACGGCAACCATTTTATGTCGATATAATGATAATTACACTTATGAAGTTTTCATAAATTACAATATACTTTTTACTACAACTAACTCATTATATTTTTTCTGATTGTAAAATTATTTTAAAAACAAATATTTACTTACAAAAAATCTTTATTACTCACTGTAATAACACCCATCAATTTACTCATTTTCAGGTAATTAAAAAACTGACCTAGTGTCTAGCCTAAGCAATATTCAGCAGTGACGGCTTGTGATAAAGTTGCACAACCCCCATCCCATATAATATCTAAACAATTAAAATATTTTTTTAAATCTAAACATTTTTTGAAAATATACGATTTCAAGTATTATCTACATCCTTTTAAATGAAAAAGAGAAAAAAGTACATTGTAGAGCTGGTGATAACTAAGAAAGAATAAATTGTGTGATATGACATCGCTAAGGTTGCAGAGCTCGAGTGCACCAGGCTTGCCCATCCATCTAATGGTAAAATAACATGGAACACTTAAGAGTTTTGTGTTGCCTAGCAACGGCCTATCTTTCTATTAGGTTGCAACCTGACAGCAGACATGTGCACTGCATAGTTTACACTTGACTATGGAATGGGCTATTATAGCAACGCTCCTTTTAACTCGAGTCGTCTGTATTTGTTTTCTAGGTTACATAATGTTTTTTGAGTCGTTCTATCACTTTCAACCTCTATTGTTCATCCAATAACAAAAATATATGGGACATTTAGACTTTAATTATTAGGTATTTGTTTTAATGAGTAGTTCGATTATTGTACCAACTACTGTTAGTTTTAAGATCAAGATGTGGTTAAACTATTAGTTGATGACAGTTTTGTTAGGACAATGTTGACAATTTATTACAAAGACCTTTCAGTTTGCTAAGTGAAGAAAAATGTGAAATTGAAAGATTGGGCTACACCTGACCTTCCTGGTTTTACCCAAATTGTCCAAACTGGAAAAAGGTCTTTTACAGAAAATTTAATTCGGATTTATACAGAAGGTGCAGTTGGATGTATGGCTGTAAATTAAAATTGGCATTATTTTGTTTCCTCTGTTTATTGATTAGTGGAGAAGACAGGATTTAAATAAAAAAACATGAAGCATCAGTTAACCACACAAAAAAAAGCTTACAATTGCCTTTTTCGGGACAAGTACAGTTAAATACTGCATATAGGATGATCATTGCAGCACATAATGAATGGGTAAAACAAAATCATATGTATTAAGTATTATTATAAATTGTGTTCGATTTTGTGGTGCATTTGAATTGGCATTAAAAGGTCATGATGAAAGAAATGAGTCAAGTAATCCTGTTGTGTTTAAAGGGTTGATTAATTTCAATGCTGACTTAGATGCAGTTCTAAAGAGAAATCTAAACAGTGTTCAAGGGAACATCTAAAACCATCCAAAATGAACTTTTGCAAATTATGTTAGAGGTCTGTCATAAACACTTAAAGCCACCAAGTTTTTCAAGCACCAGCCGCCACTGATATAGAGGATAATACATAGATAATTTCGCTACACTACATCAATAATAATGTCGTCAAACTTTCCTCAAGCAAATTTCTTTACTACTTATAGCCTTTCTGGAGTTTATGTCATTCCTTCTTAATGTCGATGTCAATCTTAGCTCATACTCTTCAAACTTACCTTTTGACAGCTGAAAGTAAGTTGTGAATCAATCAGCTCTAAATCCTTAATGACGTGATTTTATTTACTGTATTTTTTTTGTCTTCCGTTTATTGGGTGTCTCAATATGTTCTGTTGGTGGTCAAATACAACAAATTGTCTTCCGACCACGATCAGCTTCTGGATAATGCAGAATTATACAATGGGATACTAGAAATTGAATTTTTCACAATCTGGATATTGAAGTGACTGTTGAGGCCTTGTGTATAATTAGCGAGCACTTAAGCCATTACCCGGGAGATATGTTACCGTGTGAAATGGTCATCCGTTACATTATGTGGTATAACTTAACAGATGCTCAGTGTGAAAAGGCCACTCATCCTATTATTATATGTTCTTTTTTAATATTGTATTAATTAGGCCTCAAGTGGAAAATTGCTGTATTCCTATCAGTTTTAGAATTTTTAGTACATTTTTTAAAATAGTTAAAAAAATTTAATTGAAAAAACATTCAAAAAAAGCATTCATTGAAATATCTTTTTCCATTCCTGAGAAAAAGATATAATAGCTCTGAAAACTAAACTTTCGGGAAAAAAAACTTAAATAAAAGGAAATATGTGAGATAAAACTATTTAATATCTTTCAATAAATGCCAGGGGCATATGAGGAGTTATCTTCCTCTTTCTCATATTCATCTTCGATTTTCCTCTTTAATTTATGTTTTTACTGCTTTATTTTATTTTGTAGCTCATTTGGACACTTTTCAGTTTGTGTGTTGCGATGCGAAACTTACCCATGTGCTCTCTTTCTTTGGGCATAGGATGTGCTGTTGCCTCTCATTAGGTGATGCTAAGTGGAAATACTCACCCCAGACTGCACCATGCATGTCTTTGGCAGAAGGCAAGTTTGTAGTATTCTTGTATCTCCAGGATTGTAGTGGTCCTTAGTTGTTGTTCCCCCCCCCCCCCACTTTACTTTTGCTGCTCTTACTATCATTTTACCATAGAGCAGTTTGTAATGTAATAAAAACAACCGGAGTTTGTAGGTTAACATTCACAATTTGATTGGTCGCTATGTTGGGTAGGATAAACGTAGAGACCTCTAGTTTGTGCCATTATTCGTATTTGTAAAAGGCCTTTATAATGAGGTATCACTCAATAGGGGTTGCTATTTAAAATTCTTGACTTACCCCATTTTGGGGGTAAGGGTTGAAAATTTCGATATTTCAAAAAACTCCTCCTTTGGTTATTTAAACTTTCCCCAAAGCAAATCTGTCTATTTCCATTAATAATTTTAAAAATAAGAGGGGGGGTGGGACTTTTTGGACACATGGTATATTTAAATCACAACTCTATCCAATGTTTGTTTGCCTTAAGAAAATGTTGAACAACATATAGTATTATTTTCTTTCTTCTGTTTTAATTGACATATGTTGAAAAAAGCAACAGGATGAATGAAGCAAATCTATTTCCTCTCAACTTTCAGATATCTCTCCTTCCAAAGATCCTCATTGTTTATTTAACTTGTAAAGAAGGAAATTATTAGTAAGATAAAGCAAAGTTTAATCTGAAGTAGTTCTGTCTAGATCTTCCCATAATTTTCTTAGGTTTTTATTTAAACTGGTGATAATTATAGCCTCCAGTTAATCTTTTAAAAAACGTAAGATTATCCACAGTTATATTACCCTAAGAAAGTGTAAGACATTAAAGCAAAGACAATCCTCAAACATTTTCGATTTCAAATAAAAACAAAATTACACCAATAGTTTTCTTTATTTTACAAATAATGATCAAACAATTATATCAGAATTAATTGTACTATTATTAGTCTGTTGAGATGCATAGACCTGATAACAAATTAATACAAACACCCATTCAAGGTGAACTAATTCTTCCACCTCATTTCTACTAGGCTTAACACAAATCATTGTGTTAATTATTTTATTAAATATTTAAATTTTGCTTAAAATAGTTAACCGGAAATTCACACATTAGTGAATTTTATTACTCTTATTTATGAAACCAGAAGATTTTCTTTCATTTATTTTTTCCCTTGATACCGATTTATCTTCATCTACAAACCCATAATTAATGTTCTGTAATAAAATATATATTCCTTAGAAAGTATGTGGGTGAAATGAGTTTGTAATATAATTTCACACTAAAGGAAGTTTATATCCTTTAGTCAGATCTAGATCAGAATGTCCATTTCCTGTCAATTATAGCTAATTCCTGGATACAGAATTGATCCCTGGCTGACCCATGATTTAACATAAGAATATCTGACTTGCAATAATTCTTCAGCTGCGAATTCAACATATTGAACTTCTATTTTCAAAATATAATTTGATAAGGCACATATTTTATTCAAAGCTACTGTGCTATTAGTTTTAAAGGTATGGAGAAGGAAAATAAAACATGTTTAGTGTTTGGTATGCCAAACAAAAAACACATTTAGTTCTTAGTATGAGGAAAATAAAAGAAAAAGTTCTTAGTTCATGGAAAATGACAAAAATACCGTGGGGTTTGAAGGAATTATATTTTCAGATGAAGCTACATTTTACTGAACAGGATCTGTAAACCGGCACAATTGTAATTAATATACACAAACTCCAGATTATATCTTAACACGAAAAAGGTTTTAAATCAAAGTTTTCGATTGGGCTGCTACCAAGGATGGTGTTTTATCGTACGACATAAGGCCATCAGACAATGACCATACTTATTCAGACAATGAGCATCAATATTAACTTATTACATTAACTTCATCTTGCTCAGCTATAGGTGAGGGACCTTTTTTCCCAGCAGGATGGAGCTCCTATCATTATGCTAATATAGCCAAAGCAGTTTTAAGACTTACCATGCATTGGACAGGTCGTGGTAGCAACTTCATGAACTGGCCTCCAAAATCCCCAGACTTGACTGTGCAATTTTTGCCAATGGGGCTAATTGAAAGGAAAAATTTATCGTTTCCCTATATGCAACAGATGATGAATCAATGAAGTTGATTGAAGAGAAACTACTATTGATACCTCAAGAATATTTCATAAAGCGCTTATGACTCTTTTTGTTTCGTTCCCATCAGTGCAAAGCTATTGATGGACAAATTCGAATAAAGATCAAATTTGGATCATTAATAATGTAATACAGTAGAAGCTCTTTTAACCGGCACAGTCGGGACCAGGGCCATGCCGGATATCGAGCGTATCTAGTTTTTATAAGAAAAATCAATGTTAGTGATTATCAATATCGGCAGTGAATTGTTGTTTAGTGTTTTTGTCTATATTATTTTGGTAAATACAATTTATTTTATGATTATTTAGTGTATCAGTAGTGTTTTTAGTGTAGTATTACACATGTAATAATGAGTGAACTTGGCAACAATTCAAGTGATATTCATAACTGTTTGTGTGAAAGTAATACCGCTAGTGATGAAAGCGGTAACTCTGATGTAAGAATCAAAATGTTTGTTTCTTTTTTTGTGTGTGTGTATTACATATTTTATAATAACTAATTTTATTATTGTTGTATGTATAAATGTTTACAACGATGTTGACATTATGAAGAAAGTAAAGTGTTACTTATGAAGCAGACAAACACTGGATTCTGGATGGCTAAGAAAACGACGCACGTAGTCACTGCACTGGCAGGAAATGTCAGTCGAGGCCTGTCAGCCGCCCGAACATAACCCGAAAAAACCGACCGTGAGTGGCTTGGCTGATGCCGGTTAGTAGAAATTGCCGGTTGTTAGAATGCCAGTGAAAAGAGCTTCTACTGTACTGTTATTTTACTTTATTTAAGTTTTTTTGCAGATTTTCATGCTATCTAAAATTGCTATCAAATCAACAATTTGTAATGAATATGCAAATAAAATCATTTTGGTGAAACCGTACCATTATTTTATATTATTCTG
The DNA here is from genome assembly GCA_963513935.1 of Aphrophora alni. NCBI lineage: Eukaryota > Metazoa > Arthropoda > Insecta > Hemiptera > Aphrophoridae > Aphrophora > Aphrophora alni. The sequence goes on along the minus strand of OY740767.1, from coordinate 120,625,086 downwards.
CCAGTTTGTTTTGATTACCTTACACAAATAGAACTCTGGAATATATATATTACATATCCATGTAACAGTAAAATGTCATAGAGGTAGGGTTCCATATGTCTGGCATATTAATTCAAAAATAACGACATCCTTGTGGAATACCCCTTACACTAACTAGAAAGCTTGATATAAAAGGTAACGTAATGAAAGTAGCCATTTAGATGTAAAGCCCTTCTAAAATAGCCACGGACAGTCTCAAAGATGACAAGTTTTGTATCAAGGATATATATATGGTTTTAGGACACAAGAAAAAACATGATACATATAAGTTGCTCATTTTATTTAACAGAATTGATATATTTGTGTTGTGACATTTATATAGCACTTTCATGCAACAAAGGAAATAGGTTATTCCTCATAAATTTATACAGAGTTCTTCAACAAGATGTACCCAATTTAATTAATTTGTATATAATGAACTATAAATTAGACATGAGCAATCTACATACTAATGAAAAGAGAAAGTTTCAATATTTTTTTAACACAGGTTATAAATGTCAATGTGTCTTTCCCCCCTTTGTTGCATGGCAAATATCTAAATGATAAACCAACTCATCCCACATTCAAAGGACCTGTCTTGTCTTACTGAATTCATTGCAGCATTGACACAGTTCCACAGGTTTGGCCTTAGTTGTTGGTAGAATTTTGCAAACTCAAACCTTAGTAGCTATCTTACTAACTGAGATTGACATGAAATGCTTACTGGCGCAAGTACCCTAGTGGCCATTTACGCAACAATCACTGCCCTAAACTGTGGTAAACAAAACTTTAAAACTTGCTCTTTCCTGCTACATACTTTTGGTATGTAGACTGTTCAAATCCAATCTATATTTTGTGAAATACAAATTAATTAAATTGGGTCCATCTTTTTGAATAACCATGTATACAAAAAGATTGCTCCAAATCTACTAAACTTAATCAATATATTTTTCCATTATCAGAATTAGAAAAATAATACTGAATTGAGAAGAATCTTAGTGAAGTTGAAGGAAATTCTCTGATAAAATCTAATTGCATATTAAACCACCTCATGCTTTGCCAAATTTGAAACAATGCTTTACTATTTCGTCAACATTTACAACACCTATTTTTTTAGGATTTCCTTTAGTCTATAAACTTATTTAAGAAATCTTCATTACAATACATATAAAAATGAAATAATAATTGCATTTAAAAAACCCCAATTCTTCCTGACAAAAATAACCTAAGTATATGTACAAAATGTGGGACTGAAACACATGTTATGCGATGAGAGAAACCCCTATTAAAAGAAAAGAATAATAAAACACATAATAGTTGGGTCTACTTGACCCAATGGAAGTTTAAATTTCCATCTTTTGTTGCTGTCATGAACGTACTCCAGAGGTGAATTAAGTTGTCCAGTGCTCCAAATGCTGCAGTTGTATCTACTATGTCATTAAATGACTATTTGGCAATAAAATTGTCTTGTCCTATCCGATTAACCATTTAATGTTTTAACAATTAATGGGCAACCTTTTCCACATCATTATGATTATGATTATGATTTGAGATGGGGTGGAATCCTAACTCGAGAGGGATTCCCTGTACGTCAACCATTGGCTTATTGTACCCCCTGTATACCGTTCCTGGAAGATTAGAACCCTGTGCCTCGAACGAGGTTCAGGATTTTTTCCACCAGGTACGTATCTTCTTCATCTCCCGGTTGCTGGATACCAAAGAGTTCCCTCCTTCTGCGTTCCAGCATCCCGCAATCGAATATGACATGTCTTGCAGACTCCGCGGCTTGTCCGCAGAGCCGACAGCTTTGGTCTCCTTCGAAGACTCCCACTCTTGCAAGATGTTTCCTGAACTGGCCATGTCCAGTAATGAGTCCTACAGCTCTTTTGAGCTGTAATCTGTCTAGCTTGATTAATGACTTCGTAAGATGAGTACTGGGTTCTTTAATCAGCTGTTTGCTTTGTGTGAGCCCGGGAGTCCTGCGCCATCTTTGGCGTTGCTTTTCCTTGGCCCAGTTGTTAACTGCGCTTTTAGCCATACTGCGGCTGATACAGCACATAGGTTCTGGCCCCATAAAGGGTGTAGCTGCTCCTTTCTTTGCGAGGATATCTGCCATCTCGTTACCTTGGATGCCACGATGACCTGGCACCCATCTCAATTCCACCATGTTCCTTGTGGAGAGCTTATTAAGTGTAAAGAGGCAGTCCTTCACCAGTTTCGAGGTGACTTGTACTGAGTCTAGCGCTTTTAATGCTGCTTGACTGTCTGAGAGAATAAGGATTTGTCTGTCTCGAAAGCCTTTAGACAATCCCAGATGGGCGCATGCAGAGATAGCTAGTAACTCTGCTTGAAAAATTGTGCAGTACTTCCCAAGACTTACACTAATGTTTGTCTTTGGTGATGAGCTGTAAATACCATAACCTGAGTTACCCTCCATAAGAGACCCATCGGTGTACCAAACAAGAGTTCCTCTGGAGGATCCCGGTTTACTGTTTCCTTCCCAGTCTTCTCGGTTACCAAGGGTTACCGTGAAGGGTCTGTTGAAGATATATTCGGTGTGCATTGCGTCTGGCACCATGTCTAACACCGAGTTTTTGAGTGCGATGTCAACTATGTCAGTATGTCCTGCTCCAGGCAGGCCCCTCCGCCATTCGTTGACACACGTAAGTCTGTAAGCGGATTTCCTTGCCTCCGACATTATGTAAATGTCAAGGGGCAGGAGTCCGAGGAGAACCTCCATTGCAGCTGTAGGGCTACTTCTAAAGGCTCCGGTTATGCACAAACACGCAAGTCTTTGCAGGCTTGCTAGTTTGTTTCCTGCAGTGGTTTGGCATGATTTCTTCCACCATACCACCGCCCCGTATGTAATCTGGGGTCTGATCACTGCCTCATATAGCCAAAGGGCTATGTGAGGCTTGAGTCCCCAGGTAGTACCAATAAAGCGTCTGGCTGTCATTAGTGCCCATTTCGCTTTATGGATTAAGTTGTCCAGATGAATGTTCCATGTTAGCTTTTGATCAAGGATTACTCCAAGATACTTTGCCGACATGGACATGTTTATCTGTGTGTTATCCATGGATATCCTATCCAGGGCTGTCAAGTTCCTCTTCTTAGTGAAGGGAACTATAGTAGTTTTGCTGGGGTTGACGTTAAGTCCTTCCCTTGCGCACCACGACTTCACTCGCCTCAGATTATTATTCATAATATCCGAGACAGTGTAGTCGCTTTTTCCAATAACCAAGATTGCTATGTCATCCGCATAGCCTTGGATATATGTTCCTGACCGGCTGATTTCCGTAAGGAGATCGTCTACCACCATGCTCCACAGTAGAGGTGAAAGAACACCTCCCTGTGGACAACCTCTTGTGGTCGCGACCTCCAGCGAATAACCGAGCAGGGAGCTTTGGATGCGTCTGCTTCTTAGCATTGAATGAACCCATCTTGTTACAGCCGGGTTCACCTCTCGCTCTTGCAGTCTACGCACTATTGATCTAAAGGATGTGTTATCAAATGCGCCTTCTATATCCAAGAAGGCGCACAGGGCTATTTCCTTCCTTTCCAGTGCGTCCTCGATCCTGCCCACAAGATTATGTAGAGCAGATTCACAGGATTTACCAGGTTGGTAGGCATGTTGATTTCGGTGAAGAGGTGTCCCGGAGAGCACCCCCTCCCTAATGTATCTCTCAACCAACTTCTCTAGTGTTTTCAATAGAAACGAGGATAGGCTGATTGGTCGGTAAGCTTTGGCATCACAATAACTTGCTTTGCCACGCTTGGGAATAAACGTAACTCTGCTGACCCTCCATGCCTGCGGAATGTAGCCGTATGCTACGCTGGCTCTGGAAAGCTTGCAGATCAGTTGGATCAAGGCGTCAGGTCCTTTCTGCAATAGTGCAGGATAGATACCGTCTCCGCCTGGTGATTTAAACGGGCTAAATTTGTTTATTGCCCATTTTACTTTAGACATAGTGACAATTTTCCTGGCTATCTTCCAGTCTGCCCGGGATGCTCTTGGCCAAGAATCGTCCCCAGCTAGACTTAGACCGCCGTCTGTATTGTCACTACTTATGTTGCCAGGGAAGTGAGTTTCAAGTAGTAACTTGAGCGTTTCTTCCGCTGTTTTAGTATACTCTCCTGTTGGTTTCCGTAAGGTGCCTACAGGATTGTTTGGTTTAGAAGCCATAACTTGTTGCAGTCTGGCTGCCTCCTTTAGACTGTTCACTTTGTGAGTGAATGCCCTCCAGGAATCAAGTTTGGCTTTTTTTATAGCTTTGCTGTATGATGTGAGAGCTGAATGGTACTCCCTCCAATCACCGCTTCGCTTGGATGCATTAAAAAGACTTCTTAATTGTTTTCTCTTACGGCCGAGATCCTGTGACCACCATCGAGTGTTAGGTCTGCCTGATCTCGTACGCGTAGGACAATTATCCTGATAGCAGTCCATGATGGCGTCGCTAAGCGAGGTCGCCACCCTGTCTACATCTGGAAATGTTGCAATATCGCCTTGCATGGACCCAAGTACCGTCGAAAGTTGGTCCGAGTAGGACCCCCAGTCCGTCGCTCTCGGGTTCCGAAAGTGGGATTTGATGGTAGATGTTTCTAAATGGAACATGATGTATTTGTGATCTGAGAGGGAGGCTTCTGTTGAAACATGCCAGTTCCCTATCAGATTTACAATGTTTTCTGTGCAAAAAGTAATGTCTATGACCTCGTTCCTGATTTTATTGGAAAAGGTCGGTGTGTTACCTACATTAGCAATTTGTAAGTTATTAGATAGGAGAAAATCAAATAATGACTCACCCCTTGTGTTTGTGTCAGAGCTGCCCCAGCCCAGGCGATGATGAGAGTTAGCCACATCATTAAATTGATTTAAATTATGTCTACTTACAGATTCTGGATCATATTAAGTGACAAAATTGAACACTACACCTGTGAAAGAAGCCATTAATAAAACTACTACTAGTCCTTATAGTAAAGAAATGTGGTATTAAAACATTCTGCAAATTAAACTGGAATTGTTTTGTTAAAAATATGGCATCTCAACAGAGTCTGGAAACATTCTGAATACATTTCAAATTGTAAGGACTTATTGAATCAACCTGTGGGTAAGTATATGCTTATTCATATAGTTAAACCGTGTGTTCTTAGTTCTACAAAAATAACTTAATAGTATTTAGGTTACATCCTTATTCACTACAAACTTGTTAAACTGAGCTCAATAAACATATCAAAAATATACAAAAGAAAGTAAAAGCTCAACATATTTGAGCTGTATTACAGTTCCAGATTCTGTTTAGTCTTGAAATTATATATACGTGTTATATATACACCACTTATGCAATATACATGCACTAACAAACACATAAGTATAAATTCTAAGATACATAATGGTTATTACTCTACACATGTTCGTATTCACGTTCTGGTTATTACTATTAAAAAACACAAATACTCCTTTAATGCCAATAGCATTTAATATCAACTGCAACTATTGTAATAAATAATATATAAAACAAAAAGGAAGATCATTCAAAACAAGATTTAAAAGAGCACATTCCAAACTGTAATTCCACCAACAAAATTTGCTGTACACTGAATAGAGACCAACAACTACTATAAAAAATATCTGCAAATTTTGAAGATCTCCACAATATTGAATGTTTGAGAAGAATTCCAAATTTGGAACAAATAAAATCAGATTCAAAATCACTCCTAAACAAAAAAAAACAATATTTCAATGGAAAACAATTTTCGACAAAATTAAATAGAACTTCTCCAGTCATTCAAAATGACCAATTCTGTAACACAGATAAGTCAGTAATTACTAGGATATGTGAAATGCGAAGACCATCACATATCTTCTTAAAATTTATATGTAACTATACGCTTGTTGGTGGATGTATAAGGGATAAGTGTTGTGTACAAACTAACATTATAGAGTCTGGTTTAACAATGCCTGAATAATAAATAGACGAAACATCATCAACATATTCATTCCATCATCAAAAAAGTTGTTTTTGATTTCAATGACAAACTGTTTATAAACATTAAAAAATTTGTTTGTTATTATGGATATCTTGAATCCATCAATCATGCCCTGGCATTTGGTTATTGTCCTTTATGGTTTGCTATATATGTGGCTACTAGAGATATGGCAACTGCTGAAAGACCCTTTCAACTTGTAATTAATAGTCTGCAATCTTGATCAAGATTTTCAGGATTAAAGTTCTCTGCTTTCAAAATGAAATACATTGTTTCATAGAAGACTGAACCATTAGCCTTTATTATTTGATCATAAACTTTCTTAGATTCCACATACAGGATGGCTGAAAGAAACCTGCACCCCTTCAATGTTTTTGTTATTTGAGATATTTGAAAGCGGTTTTTCGCCATTCTATTTTGGAGGTAGGGGACACTATTCATGACAAAATAATTTTCAAATTTGTATCCCGGGGCCCAAAGGGGGAGGGGAAACAAAAAAAGGTAAATTTACAAAAAAAGGTAAATTTATCCTTTTTTTTTCAAAAAATCACCAAAAATAGTAATATTTATGGAAAACCAACTTCTATATATTATTATATGCAGAAAGGTTCATAGAATTTAGTAGTGTAATGAAACAAAAGTTTGAAAAATAATTTTGGTGTCAGTATGGCAAAGAACAAATAAAACAAACAAAATTCGAAGGCTAAATTTTCCTTGAAAGTCCAATTGAGCATAGAAATAGTTGTTTTACATTTTTTTTTTCAAGATTAAAAACATTTTCTAGTATAAATGTGAATAACTATTGGTAAAAAAAAAATCAAATTCTAAAAATTTCAAAATAAAAATAACGGTTGGGAAAAAAAAGTGGGGAAAAAAAGGGGACTAAAAAGTGGTACTCGATAAGTGAGGTTAGGTTTGAAACCTCGACAATTTAGGCGTAATTTGTAACTTTCTAAAGCTAGGACTAAGACGAAATATTTCACTAAAAAACAATAAACTTTACAAAGAATAACACACATGTCATATACACTTGTATAATCCAATAAAACACTCAATATAAGTAAATTTGCTTTTAGGCCTAGGTTTACAACACATACCTCTAGGTTATCCCAAATATAAACCATTCAAAAACTAGAAATGCACTCAAAAAAATAAATTTTAGAAATAAAAACATATATTGTAACTTGTATACACAATTTATATACACAAACCCAAAAAATAACAGAAATATGTAATCCCAAAACATAGCGCCACGCCTACTGCGTCAATTTATATCACATACTCGTCTAAAAATGCCTATGTTCGGACTTGAAAATAAGAAACAGAGAGTACCCTATATCAAGTACTACCAACTTGTAGAATGAAATCTCCTCTACAACATATTATAAAGATCGATTACAAAATATCGATTATCTTATTTAGTAAACCACCGAATGCCAAGTGAATTTCGTTCCGTTAGGTTTCTACTATGGTCAAGTAGAAATATCTTGCGATCTATGAGACACAGAACAATTTGTAAACTACGGTTAGAAAGAGAAAGATGTGATCTATAGAACAGTGTTTTGGTCAACCTGTTTGACAGAAAAATGGATTTGTAATCATTTGGGCGTCGCTTTTACTAAAAACTGCACAGTTCAAATCATTGATTTTACGTATAAAAATATGTGAACTTCACCAATTTTTGGAATATTATTTATAACGTTTTGTGGTATTTTTTTTTTTGCATGATTATGCATCTATGGAACATTAGCTTTCCAACTGTATTGTATTTATTGCAATAGGACGATTCTAAGTGGGCGTAATGTGGAATTGCAAAATATGTGTTTTCCAGTCGTTAGACTAGACCATGCATTAAAAATTGACCCGCTAGCGGGTCAGATAACCGCCAGTGGGTTAAGTTATTTATCAAACAAATATTTGAACTAATGATAAATGTTATTAAAGTCCGGTCTTCACTCTAAATTTTTAAGTCTATATTTTAACAGTTTCAGTATTAGTGGAAGAGTTTTTCTTATCTTATCAGGAAACTTACCACAACATATCACATTGTAATTTATTAAGTATTCTTCATTTTTAAAATGTATTTTAAGTACATTTAGTTGTAGGAAAAATAAGGATTATTGATAATTTCTACATTATAATTTATAAAGTATTCTTCATTTTTAAAATGTATTTTAAGTACATTTAGTTGTAGAGATATTAAGGATTATTGATAATTTCTAAGAGAAAACGGAGTATCGCATTTTTTTTATCATAAAATGTTGGTTACTCCAACCACCTCTCAAGGGCACAAGGACCCTAATTATAAAACATTTGTGATACAAGAGTATTTAAATACCTCAAACTATAAAAGGAATACTATGAATGCAATTATTTATCAGCCATTTTACTTTTTGGGCCGCCATTTTGTTTAGGATAATTGGATTGATATTTCAATTACAGATTCTTTCTAGTCTTTTCATTACGAACAAAATGACGTATTACATGTCTGTCCTATTTGGAATATTTTGCAGGGTTACCCCTCCCCCTTTGGGCCCTGGGACCCAAATTTGAAAATTATTTTGTCATGAAAGGTGTCCCCTACCTCCAAAATAGAATGGCGCAAACCGCTTTCAAATATCTCAAATGACAAAAACGTTAGGGGGGGTGCAGGTTTCTTTTCAGCCACCCTGTATATCTGATTTGAAAACATGGTACAATAAAATTCTTGATGGTTATGTGTTCTCAGCGAGGAGCTGGTAGATCCTGTATGCTACGTTTTTACCATTGATGGTATTGTTCGATAGGGTATTGGTTATGGCTCCATAGTCTACTCATCTGCATGACTATCAGCCATGAAGAAGCTTGATTCGATACATAATTCTGCACATAACTTCTGGAGCATTTCGTTCGAGCTCAGTTCTATCTTACTTGCTGAGACTGGTGAACCATCTCTTACTCGACGAAGACAGCAACTGCAAATAACATATATATGTAGTGTTCGCTCTAAACCGTATCATCCGGCTTAAAAATCCTTGGTTAAAATTGTACATCGTTTTAAAAAATCCCTTGGCGGAATGATATAAATTCGTCAAAATTGTACTGTCCCATTTGGCATTAGCACACTTGACAATTTGGGCCTTGCACTTCCTCCAATAAGTGAGAATACTCCATGGTTTATTCAAATGGCAACTTTTGATTTTTCACTGACCCGGTTCATAAGCACTCCTGATGTAGTATATCGTTAAGAGTTTCACTATATAAATGAATACACATCTAGTGAAATTATTTCCACAGATGGTTCTAAACTGAACAATAAAGTGATTGCGCATATTACTCACCCGGTTGGATGTATGTATAGGTATGTATTATATACCTCAGCTTATAGTTTTCCGCCAAACTCTTTGCTATTTTGAAAAGATTAATACCATTCCATCTGGTTTCCATCACTACATTTTGTGTTCCAATTTCAAAAGTGCTTTACAGTCAGTCTATCCAGGATTCGTATTCTAAGAATCCCTTGGTTGAAGATGTCTTATGTTCCATACACAGTAAAAAATTCATCTATATGTATAGGTTATTTCATGCTTACTCTGATGGCATAGGGGAATCCACCATAATGCCCATTTTGTCAAAGCGTGTTGTGACAAAATAAAATAAAGCACATCCTCATTGAATGTTTTGTATTAAGAGGTGTGTGACAAACTTTTGCCCTACCTAATTTCATTCAGGCGATGTTGGGGGATAATGCTCAGATCCTTGATGGAGTATTGTCTTTTTCACATCATCTGAAAATGTTTGAATAAATTTAAAGCAATATCTTTCATAAGTCATGAAAGTTACAGGGTCTTTTTATAGTCCTGTAATATTTGTTTTAATTGTTAACTTGTTGCAGGGCCGTTTTACAGCCTTGTAATAATAATGTTGTTGTTGTTTATTTTCAATTGTTATCTAATTTTGTTTTGAATTTTATTTCTTAAGTTTTTAAGGTAAAGCATCTCTTACCAAATTTTTGAAGCCGATAATGCCCGAAATGTTTTTTCGCCTTAAACCCACCCCCTCCCTGGTTTGCTAAATTTCAATTTAAAACAATCAGTTAGAACTTTATACACATTTGAAATTGCATGCATGATCAAAAAATATAGCTATAAAATGATATTTAACCCTCCACCGAAATGGTTTTTCATCTTAACCCCCCCCCCCCCCAACTGATTTGCTGAATTTCAATCAGTGAATTTCAATTTAAAACAACTGGTTAGAACTTTATACACACTTGAAATTCCATGCATGATCATAAAATACAGCTTTAAAATGATATTTAACCCTCCACCCGAAATGGTTTTTCATCTTAACCCCCCCCCCCCCCAACTGGTTTGCTGAATTTCAATTTAAAACAACTGGTTAGAACTTTATACACATTTAAAACTGCATGCATGATCACAAAATACAGCTTTAATATGATATTTAACCCTCCACCCGAAATGGTTTTTCATCTTAACCCCCCCCCCCCCAACTGGTTTGCTGAATTTCAATTTAAAACAACTGGTTAGAACTTTATACACATTTGAAATTGCATTCATGATCATAAAATACAGCTTTAAAATGATATTTAACCCTCCACCTGAAATGGTTTTTCATCTTAACCCCCCCCCCCCCCCCCCAAATGGTTTGCTGAATTTCAATTTAAAACAACTGGTTAGAACTTTATACACATTTGAAATTGCATGCATGATCACAAAATACAGCTTTAAAATGATATTTAACCCTCCACCGAAATAGTTTTTCGCCTTCACCCCCCCCCCACACCGGGTTTGCTGAATTTCAATTTAAAACCAACTGGTTAGAACTTTATACACATTTGAAATTGCATGCATGATCACAAAATACAGCTTTAAAATGATATTTAACCCCCAACCACATGTATTATTTAAGAAATTCATAAAAAATAGTAATTTTATTCAAAACCCAACTTAAGACATCTTTCTTTTTTTCAGAAAGGTGTAAAGGAAAAAAAGTTTACATGTTACAGTTTTGGAGTAGATTAGTCAGGAATCAAAAAATGTGCTAAAAATTAAATGAAAATTTGACAAAAAAACCCTGTATACATTCATAAAACAATTTTTTTTGAATTTTGATATTTTTGAATATTTTTTTACGTAACAAGTCAAAAATCGCTAAAAAGTTAGGCCTATTATCATTTTACTTATAAAGGTACATAGATTTTATAAAACCGTCCATAAACCCCAAAGCAAAAATTTCATATAAAAGTGTATAGTTACCGTACAATTTTATAAAAAAATTTCAAGGCATACAACTTTTGTAATATAAATATGTGGATAATATTTGGTAAAAAGAAAATCAATTTATAAATTTTTTATTAGACAGAGTGGAAATTTCTGAAGAATGTAAGGCCCAATTCGACATAACCTAGAACTTTGTACTAGGTAGACCTGAAACAAAATCACTGAAAAACTAACTCAAATAAACTCTAGAAACAAACACACACATAAACAAATCACTCTATATAACAAATAAATTCACAATAACAGAAAAAAAACGAGCCACACTTGAAAGACTATGAACGGTCTATGCTTGCTATGGTATTTGCCATTTGACACAAAATACTGCCAATGCACAGAGATTTCAGGTTCAGAAATCTTGTCTAAAAATAGTCCTATAAGGTATTGATTTGTTGTAGGATTAGATAGAAATGAATGTCGTCTTTTCAATGGAATGATCAAAATGTGAAAGTATGTTTTCATTTTTTACAATTCGCTAAAGACAGGACATTACAAAACGGCTCCAGTTAATTTTGGTCACGACTTTGTAGAATGTATATCTCAAAAACTATAACAGATAAAACAATTTTGAATACGTAATTCAAATGAGCATGAAAAAATCTATGAAATAATGTTATCAACTTGTAGTGTTTATTAATATTTACAAAAAATATATGAATGAATAGTACACATTTTCTTATATGATGAATTGGAGTGACATTGGTTCTCTCTAAAGGGAAAATAGAGCAAGTGCATCTAATTTTTATAATTTCTCATTTGGCTTTTGGCACAATTTGTTGAATGAATATGAAAGCTAGAAAGATAATAATTTCAACAGTATATTATTTATTACGATAGCATGTGTTTTATTAGGCTAAAAGTTAAATTAAAGAAAAGGTAAGATTTCAGATGAATTAGGAGTACAAAATTCTTGGTTTGGTATTATTATTTATCCAAAACTATAATAGTTAGATTAATTTGGAAAGCACATATAGAAAGAGCAGAAAATACTATGAAATAGTTGCTTTAGATTCTTTTTTAGACATATATATATGCTTGTGAAAATTATATGAATTAATGAATGACTTTGTCATTTAGTTTGCCATGAAACTCATTCACACAAAATACACAAATTTTACCAATTTATTAAATATAATTGTTAACATTTTATGAACTTTTGGTTGTATGTATATGAATCTATGGGAACATTAGCTTTAAAAAAACCAGTATAAAATTAATGTGATAAGATCATTTTTACTAAGATAAAATGTTGAGTTGAAAAAAAAAGTGACTTGGTGAGGGTTCATCTGGAGCAGGTTACCAGTTAAAGGGGTTATTACAAGCAGATCACTCTAAATAAGTTGAATTTGCTGTTGATGTTAATGCTATAGAATCTTTAACTGAATAGTTTTTACAATGATGAACACTTTTGATAAATGGTTGTTTAAACTACCACAACTGTACTCTTAGAGCTCAGTAACCAAATGATTTTTTTCAGTATGTTTGTGTTTTAGATAAAAATCACAAAGAAGTTGGTTAATATTGAATAATTATGGATGTTATAAAAACTATTACAGATGTTACTTAGACATGCTTAAACTTTATTTCTCCCCACTAAATAGATGACATAGAAAACGAACGGAAATAAGTGATGGAATGCCACCTCCATTGCAGTCTGAACATAAAAGCAGCTCTCAATGCCAGACAGGATTGATCGTGTTTTGTGGTTACTTTCAACCAGAAAACTATCTTCATGAGTTACTTTTTTCAAAAGACATCATTTTTGCTGACAATCTGGAATCTATGGCCTTGGAGACTAGATGTATGCAGGGAGAGAGGGGAGTAGAAAAACTAAATTTATTTTCTGTATCTTTTCCTATAAAAATAAACAATTACTCGAACCACAAGTGTAGTGATTTTACCTCTGAAACTTTTTTCAACAACCCTGTGTTATAAATGTTCTTTGGTAGTTCAAACTATATAAATAACTGACAACAGAAGAAAGTGGGTTATGAAGGTGGTAGTTATCTTATTTTGATAATAATATCTGATAAGCATTATAGCTTATAAAGAGACTAAAATTAAGATGATAACAGCCTCAAATATTGTACTTCTGACAATAATTAATTGCAGTAATATTCTGCGAGATATTGAACCATAAATTTGTTGCCTACTCTTAAAGTTATTAACAAATCATATATATAACCTCTGAACTATTTAAGAGGCCTTATATTTTTATATTTGAATGTTGTGAAATTAATAATATGTAGTACAAGAAAAATGAATATAAAATATATAATGTTAGAGGGGAATTTTTTTTTTTAATATAAACTAGTTTGCTGGGGTGGGGGGAAATAAATATATATTATGATGCTAATAATTTTACAAAATTGTTATAAAACAAATAGCCACTAAAGAAAAAAAATGACTTGCTATCTCAACTAAGTGAAAGATATGTGAAATTTAATTAATTCTAGAATGGTCTAGTAAAAATCTATGTCTCTCAAGACCATTCGAAAAGTTATTTTTGTTTTGTGTAATGAATATTATGCACAATAACATTCAAATTACAATGATTTAGTTTCCATTGTAAAGGTAAATTTTTTAACTTTCACAACGAAGCATTACAAACTACTATTTTTTATGTAGTAAGTTGCACCAATCAATAACAATGATGGTTACAAGCCGATAATAAAATAGGTTATTTACAATAATTTTTTACAACATAAGTACTGAAAAGTACAATAAATTTTAAATAAAAATGAAATATTGTAGATGAAAAAATTTGGAAGGGGAATAACTTAAACAATTTTTAAAGGAAATGTTCAACCGCTATGAAAAGCTGCTAAACTTTTTACTTGCCAATTTCTAATAGAAATTTTAGGCATTTCTCTTAGAATTGTGTTAAAAAATCGCCAATTTTTCTCAAATTCTGTGTATATAGGTTGTTTTGTTCAAATCATTTATTTTGACCCCCAGAATAGTTATTCACCTGTAGCTCCTTTGGGCATTGTGTAAATAACTTAGCTGTGATGCCAAATACAATATATTAATTTATTATAAAAATTAAAATTTTAGTAAAATTTAGCATATACATTAGAGCTATATACTATATTTACTATATCTTGTAATAAATTTGTTTTAATGATAGAGAAAATTTTAAACATTCCTTCTGTCATTATAGGTTGCAACTTCTACTGTCGGTTGTAAAAGTATAGAGTTTAGACATTAATATAAAATTCAAGTGACCTACAAAGCAAATCCGTTCCGGTTTTACCATGATTTTACCTGTTTAATTCTGAGTTGGTTTCTATTTTAAAGCTACATTATTTATATTATGATTGGAACAAAAACTACCAGTATCGGAGTTATTCTACAAATTTGATTATCAGTGTGTTTTATAACTGTTTTGTTGTAGCAGTTATAAGTCATAGATGTAAAAAATGACTATTTTGAATGAGTATTTCATTTAGATTTATTTTAATTTTAAACAGTTATTAGTGTGGTGCACTGGACAGTTAATCAGTTAGCACTAACGAGTTTCTATTGTCTCTAGTTCTGCAGTGTTGCTATGTTCACCTTTGCATCCAGTTGGATAAAAACGTAACATCGGTTTTAATGTTATATACAGTTTGGACATTAATATGAAATTAAGTGACCTAAAAAAAAAATCTGATTATAAATAACATAATTTTCCTTGTTTAACTATGAGTTGATAGATGTCAAAATATGTTTTTTTTCCTTTAAGGGGATTCACCACTGAAACAATACTTTTTTTGAAATACATAATAAAAATGGCTTAACTATTTTTTTTCTAGTGTGTAGTAGGCTAACAAAAAATACAAAAATATGAAATGGCCAAAAATTGTCACATACAGGTTACAGCGAATAAAAACTGTTGTTTTTTCACGTTTTTCAGACCATATTTCAAAGTGATATATCTAAGAAACTATCCAACATATTGCACTGCTAATGGTCTCATTTTGAACATAATGATCTAATCTAAATATTTAGGTAGATTTATCATGGTAGCATTAGTGGTTTTCAAAAAATCATAGAGTAAACTTTAGTCTTTTTTTTCAAAAAAAACTTGCATATATATAAAATTATGTTTCTAAGCAACATATACTCCTATAAATCTAATTCTACCTAAATATTTAGTAAAAGATCTACTGAATATGTGGTGAAAATATGAACTCTCTATATCAATTGGTTCTCAAGATATATCGATTTTTGTCTGAAAATTTGTCGAAATTCAAACTTTCGGAAAACTGCGTTTGAAAGTAAACGTATGTTCAACACTAATATTTCAAGTATATATTTTAGTTCATGGTTGTGAAATAAATTTACACAATAAATTAGGTCAAAAGCTTGTATTATACATCAATATTAGGTCACATTATCATATCAGTGTTCAATAAAAAAAATATATATATACATCGTACGATAAGCGTGAAGTCGCGCCCTCATGTTCGACTGTTTTGTTAGACGTTTCAAAATTATTTTTGTAATCGCATTCTTGACACCATATATTAAAAACATGTGCATATCCCTTTGAAGGCATTTGAAGAACTTGAAGGTTCCCTGCACACTCAGGAGAAGGAAATGTTTCCATAAAACTTGATAGTTTGTTTCCATTTACCAAAATATAGTTAGGCTCATTATCGTCAAATGTGACTTCTGTTTTATAGCTATTGAAAATCGCGAAGCCTGTATGTTTATCGGGAACTTCATTCTCATTATTAGAACATGAGGTACTTTGTTCAGATGTACTTGGTACAGTAACATCATCATTGGGTAGTAACATAACCTCACTTTCATCATTGATACATGTGTCTGTGTCAGTTCTTACAAGACTTGCAGGTTGCACCTCATACCGCTTTGCAATATTGTCCTTATTTCTTCTAGCAACATTTTTTCGTGTATTCTTGACTCTTCCCATATTTTATGGCATAAAACTGAACTAAACTTTACTCAAAACAAACAACCTAAAACTCAACAGCAGAATGACAGATGACAGAACACTAGTTTATTCTATTACTACTTCTTCATCTTCTTTAGTATAGAGTAATGAAAATAAAACAGTACAATAATTATTGAATATGTGTATGAAACAAGATCTAAATATGTGGTTTACATATTTATAATGAAAATATATCAAAGAAATAAAGATTATGATGTTTTTAGCAAAAAATAAGGTAGCCTATCTAGTAAAAATGTGAAATTTTAGCCATTGAGGCGTATGCAAAAAATGTTATTTTTTTCATACTTAGGGTTAAGATATAGGTTTTAGGCTACTATATTCTTGTTCAGTAGGTTCCAAATGACAAAATAACACCAAAAAATTGTTTTTGAAAATTTCATGATTTTTCACTATTTTCAGTGGTGAATCCCCTTAAGGTTATATTATTTTTATTGTGGTTGGAACAAAAATTACCATTTTTTCTAATTTCTATTCTTTTGTTTCAACCACAATAAAAATTACATAGCACGAATTATAATTTTTAAAGCGGACAACTGTTGGAAAAAATCAACTTAGACATCAACCAAGAATTAAATAAGGAAAATTATGGTATAATCGGATTTGTTAGGTCACTTGGTTAATTTTATATAAAAGTCCAACCAAACTCGAGAATCAATACACTACAATACAACAAACAGTACGAGTTATGTGAGCTTATATTAATAGCTTATTTCGTGCTGCATGGTGTCTATATATATTAACATTAAAATCTATGATTATCAGCTACATGCATTTATCTTGCAGCAGAGTTCTACTAATAAATTAGTGAAGACATTCAAAATATATTAGCTATTTTTTAAAATATCCAATAGCACTATTATTATGCATGTTAGTGAGCATATATTTTTATATCTACAATTCTATTCACGCTGGGATCTTAGATCATATAGTAGAAGAAACCAAGAGGAAAATCAGTTTGGTCCTTTCTGCCCCTACCCAATATAGCTTGGATACGAATTATATTCTCAATGTGGAGAAATTTCTGTAATTATTATTATTATTAAATTTTGAGCCTTAAGCCATGTGTGACCTTTAACAGATTCAATTGTACAAAAAATAGTAGTATAACATTTTACAAACGAACACAAAGGCATATGACCTACTTTTTCAGTCATTCATCAATTGACATGTTATATACCTAATTACATTATTTCCAGTTTTCTAAAGAACTCAATTTTAAAATTAAAAAAATAGGATTATATTATTCTAAAGAAAAATGTTGACTATTTTTAATTTTGGAAATTTCCACATTTATTGGACTCTAGAATGGAACATCTGTGTGTGTGGGTGGGGGTTGCAATGTTAAGTTTACCATTTATGGTTCCAAAGTGATCCAGTGTGTTACTACATTGAAGGGGAAAAAAGAAAAGTTTACTCTAATTTCTTGATGTAGAAATATTGTAGAACTAAGACTATAAAAGTAAAATAATATAAATCAAATCAGGATTTACTTATTTTTTAGGAAAACAAAAATGTATTAGTTTCTATTTTAAGTCTGCTATCTTTAAAAAACAATAATTATGCAGATGTTTTTATATTAAATACAAATAAACGTGTTACACCCACTTAAAACAGTATTTTAAATTGTTCCTGGTTGAATTGTTTTCGTAAATATGATTTTTTTAAACATACAAAATTTCACCCAAAAACATGCTGGGCAATAAATAAAACCCCATATTTTATGTGAAGTTAAATATGTATCCTGTGATATTTGTTTATATAGTCTAAATGAATAGCCTCACAATAGTGAATTTTATCAACTATTTCACATTTTTTCAAATGAATGGAAAAGGTTTATCTTCAATCAGTAATAATAAGACACTCTGAGCAACTAAGCCTTACTTGTTCCAGTAATGGTTTCTTAACATTATTAAACAGAATAATCAAAAAAGGTTGCACCAATTTAAAAAAATGTTTACAAAGAAAGAACAAGAGCTAAATTAATATTTCAGTTCCGGTGAGTACAAGTGATGCACAAAGTTTTGTCAAAACTAAACAGTGTCATGGCGACCGTTCACAGAAAGACAAAATGTGTGTTGTGGTTAACTGAGTTTAAACCTGTTATTACACAATGGACTTTTCATCGTGTTTATGATGCTGAACCTCATAAAAATTTTAAAAAATCACAAGATGTTATAAATAATTTAAAGAAACAGGCAGTGTTGTCATAAAAAAATCACTTGGAGGACTTAAACCATCTGACGAAAATATTGAATGCATACCTCAGTCTTACATATGAAGCACCAAAATATCAATAACTAGGTGCAGTTTGGAGCTCAGAATCCAAAGACAATAATTCCAAATGTCCTTCATAAACGTTTATAAACCCAACAGTTTACCCTAAACATGTTACATTCTCAATTGAAATTCTTTATAACATTAAGAGTATGTAAATTATTTAAAACGGGTGGATATTACCGGAGGAACCAATATTTAATTTAAATGGTTGATTTGTTGGATTTGGGGTTCTTAGTAACTAAATAGTGTTTAAACATTTGAGAGATTCATAGAAAGTGAGCATTTGGTTTGACTTGATGAGTGATCGTGTGATAGTAGTTTTTCTTTGTAGAACACACTATTACTAGCAATGTTTATTTAGTCATGTTGGACCAATGTTTTTCCCCCAAGTGGAACAAATGAATGTCAAAAATAACATAATGCAATTTTTCAATTTGAAATGAACAAAAGCCCCCCACTCATACAGCGTAGAAGTTCGGCATGCTCTCGATAGAAACTCATACAGCGTAGAAGTACGGCATGCTCTCGATACAAGGTTCCAAAATCAATGGATTAGTAGGGAAGGTTCGAAAAAAATGGCCTCCTAGAAGTTCTGACATGACACAAATAGACTTCTTTTTGTGGATGTTCATCAATAAAAACACAGTGCAGAACTTAACCCAACTATAGGGGTCGATTGTTGTGCCTTTACTACATTCACACCTGATATGCTTTGACGTCTACACAGGGTGACTAATGGAGAGGACACATTGAGACTTATTAAATTTAAAGATTATTTTAACAATTTGTTATAGAAAAACTCATTTTAACTTCTTTTTAGCACAGATTTTTTGAAATTGGTAACCTTTTTTTTATGACTGTACTTTTGTTGACTATGCTAATGACAATAGAAAAAAGTCATGCAAATATATACTTTGTGTCATTAAAGTCCCACCCTCCCCCCTTTTTTTTATTAACAGAAATAGACAGATTTGCTTTGGCGAAAGTTTGGGTAACCAAAGGAGGAGTTTTTTGAAGTATCAAAATTTTCAACCCTTACCTCCAAAAATGAGGTAGTTTGGGGGTAAGTCAAGAATTAAAAATAGCAACCCATAAGGTTAACATTTTATGGGTTAACATTTGTAAATGTTAACCTACAAACTCCGGTTGCTTTTATTACATTACAAATGGCTCTACGTTGTTTTTTATTAGCTCAGGTTAAGTTATCGAAATGGTTACCATTTACTTCTTGGCAGAAATAGATTCTGGACTCAAGCTTGTTGTACATTTCCTAACATTTCCAGTGTAATTATTAAAGTAAAATTCACAATTTGATTGGTCGCTGTGTTGCGTAGGGTGAACTTAGAGACCTCTAGTTTGCGCCATTATTCTTATTTTTAAAAGACCTTTAAAATGAGGTATCACTCAATAGGGGATGCTATTTAAAATTCTTGACTTTCCCCAAACTACCCCATTTTGGGGGTAAGGGTTGAAAATTTTGATATTTCAAAAAACTCCTCCTTTGGTTATCTAAACTTTCCCCAACGAAATCTGTCTATTTCCATTAATAAAAAATAATAATAGGGGGGTGGGACTTTTGGGACACATGGTATATATATACTGGATAACCAGGGCTCAATTCCAATTCATTGTATTAAACAACTCTGACCCTTTCACTATGATAACTAAATTTGACATATAGCATTTTTAAAGAAAGATGACCTAAAATACGTTTGTAAATGAGTGAGATCAACTTAAAAGAACCCCCTTTAAAAAAAAAAAAAAGAGGGGGTAAAAAAAAAAGAAGTTTTTTAGTCTCAAAAAAGTTATTTTTTTCCTTTGCACCTTCAGACAAAACTGTATATTATATAAATTGAACTTGAGATATACAAGAGCTGTCTAAATATTATTCTCTACATAGTTTGTAAAATAAAATAACAAAACCCTTACTCATGTAAAATAAGTCAGTCATTTGATAAAACTAAATAATGATATAAATGTACATGTTAATGAATAAAATAATTACATCCTACCTTCGTTCACGTAGCAGCATCGCCTCGACTTTCGCCGGTAAAAGAACAGTCATTTCAGTCCGTGGCGAAAAGGCTGACTCGGCGCTTGAAATCCGAGGAGAAAAGACAAACCATCCGAAATAGGACACAGCAATCACAACAAGGAATAACCCGTACAATTGTGTTTATTGACTATTTATTTATTCAAGTGACAAACAAAGAAAAATATAACCTATTCGTTTTACATATAAAAGCACTATGAAATACAAAAAAGAAAAAGGTACAATATATTTCCGGCAAATTCGTCAAAAGTTTATTTTGCCCGTACAACAAATAAGAACTTAAACTGCTATTGAATAGAAACTTAATTACAACTTAACGGTAGGTACAATAGTAAGTTCAAAACCGCACGGATTTTATAACCGTACGAAAATTACAATTAATTTGAATCTATAAATATTCAAACAATTGATAAAAAATACCAATCCAAAAATGGTAAAGTACACAAGGACAAAATGTAACGAAATTAAAATTTATTAAAGAACTTATCAGGGAATTAAGTAAAAAATTTAACAATTTAAAATGTTATTATAAATTTATATTGTAAAGTAGTTACTGTACAAACACAGTGAAAAAAGTCCTGTTATAATTTTAAACTAATACATTAATCATACATAAAGAATGATACTTAACATATAAAACTTTAGTTTAATGCGATAGTCATGCATTTAAACGTTTAGTAAAAATATTAAATCTAGTGTATTGAAGATATACACACACGTTCCTCCTCGGATTCAGTGCCACGGCACGGCGTCCCGTACGTTTCACCCAACGTAACACGAGCGAGCAAACGGGTTAATACGGTTGATAACGCCGCGGTGACGATCCTCGTAGGCCAAGTCTGACAAGACAAATTGAAATAAGTTAGTTACATTTCGTTTTAACTAGCTATGACGCACGAGCCAGTTAAAATCATTTTAAAAATCTGGCTAATACATCAAATATATTTAAACCTATATAATACAAATTTAAAAATATACTATATTTCACACACATGCAAAGAAATGCCCTTCTTTAAACTACAAACATACTTAAAAGTTAAAGTAACATGTTTTTTTTTTACTATAAACACAATCATTCTGTCAAGTCTTTCAAACAAATATTTATTAATGCTTTTGGTTTTTCTTCTAAATACTTCCGCATTTACAAATTCAGTAATTTGTGGAGAGAGCTTAATTAAAGTAAACCTATCTTTCTTAATTCAATTTGCATTGACACACGTTTTATCAAGGATCATCAATTTCAAAAGAGAACATGTAAAATTCAAGTAAAACTTCACAATTAACACTTTTTGCCACCTTTTTTTGTTTTATTAAATTTAACCGTTTTTAATCATAATAATTAACTGTTAAATATTAATAAAAGGAAACTAAATTCTATAGATGTCGTTAAATTTATTATATTTGAAATAAATTTGTTTGTTAAAAAATTGAACTATTATAGTGCCTAACATTTTTGCTTAAGTAAAAGTAACAGTTTTAAAATTAAATAATGTGATGAATGAATAGTACAAATAATTCCACAAGTTCAACACAAAGGAGGGAAACTGACATTAGGCCAGAAATAGCAGTAAAACAAAGATAGTTTTTCAAAAAATCTCTCCGATGTTTCGAATGCATATTTTACAATGTGGTATCAGCTAGATTTTGTTACGACAAGTTATAAAAAATATCTGTAATTACAAGAAAATTAATAAGTATGTTATAATAAAAAGTTAAGGGCATTTCTTCTGAAAATGAAACTACAGTATATAGACACACACATCACATAATACAAGCAATGGATTTTCTCCAAAAAAAAAAAAAAAAAATGGATGAGAGTATTGTTAAGCCTATGAAAATATTTAGCAAACTCAATAAATTGTTAATTTTTATACATTGTACCATATATTAACGAACCTTATAAAAATCACCAAATTCCCCCCTCCCCTTCAGATATAGGATGATAAAATAACCTAAAAGTCTTAGCAAAAAAGGTGAAGGCAAAGGTATAAAATCAATCTGGTTTCTTTAGGATTGCACACAATTTAATTGAGATATTAATATTTAACAGTTAATAATGTTTCTTGATATATAATCCAATTTAATAAACACTTTAAATTAGGGCATAGGAGATTATTACCTCAAAATATGGAAATGCACAGAAACTTATCTAGCAGTCATTAAAAATTTCCGAGTTTAAAGAATATAAAAATATTTTCAACCATGTTCACACAAAAATTCTATATATATAAATATATATATATATATATACACCGATAAAAGTTGGAAACTCCGAACTTTTTTTACGATTGAATTTGAAGACCAACAAAGTGAGATCTTTATTAACATAACCATTCAATCGTAAAAAAAGTTCGGAGTTTCCAACTTTTATCGGTAGATGGTTTAAATTATCAAAACCACATTAACACTCTACAAGTCTTTTGAGACTTCTGATTGTAATGGTACATCTTTATCACCAATCTAAAATATCCCGATTAATAAACTCCCAATTTTTCTTGTGCACAACCAAATGCGCCTATTCTAGAAAAATAGAAAAATAGATGTAGGGATCTTCATTACCCTACATATTAAAGTGCAGCAGATAAAAGTATTTAAAATGTTAAACATCACACTGATAAAATTCTATGAACCTTCTAATTATAAAACTTGATTCGAAATAACTTATTGTTATAAACATATGCAATCTTTTCTTGTGTACAATCCTAAATTATATTCATAATATAGTTTAGATTTTGTATGGATAGGAGACACAGGCTTACCTTGGAAAGTGATCCTTGGTATTACTTAATAGTACACAAATAGGAAAACACACAAAAATACTAAAGTTCTGAAAATATTTCATAAACAGTTCACTTTCTCAATCAGTAGACACTATTAAAAGGAGACACAGTAGTGTTTTTTTGTGTGTTTTCCTATTTGTGTACTATTAAGTAATAATACCAAGGACGACTATCCCATAAGCATGTCTCAATACCAAAGACCACTTTCCAAGGTAAGCCTATCCAAGGAGACACTCCTATCCATACAAAATATAAACTAAATAGGCTATGTGTGTCCCTATTAAACTCTAACCTAATATAATAAAAGCTTATTATAGTCTATTCTATTTATTTCTGACCTTGAAAATGAGGCGTTATGTCATTAAGCATTCAATACGTAAAGCAAAAATCAAACCATACCCATATTATTTACAACACATTCTCCAAAATCCCCTAAAAATATAAAAAAACTAAGAATCTGGGAACTTTACCATGAAAGTACTAGAAATTAAAGATTTCAGTGCTAAATGAATTTAAACAAGCACAATTTGTTCAAATAGCCAAACAGCAGCCCAACATCAACCAAGTGGACTGGGAGGAGGGGGAGGATGTAGTATGGACTATGCTATTGTTTTAAGCCAGAAAAAAAAAATATTATAAGTCGATAAACTTTGACTGTGGGTTAATTAAAATAGTGCCAATGATATTATTAGTTTAAAACTTTATTGAATGTACAAAAGAGCCAAATAAGTAGACTGTATGGAAAGACCCATGGAGGGAAAATAACTTGTAAACAAACTCTAAATAAAAATTGTGTAATAAGAATACATCGAAATTATACTTATTTAAAAACTCGATACAAATTTTGTTTGAATAAAAAAAAACCACAAAAATGTAATTTGTTGATTGTGACAAAAGATTCCATTGTAAGTTAGTTATAGTTGTAGACTATAAAAAACATTCTAATTAAAAAGTGTGAAAACAAAAGAAAATTTAAAGAAGAGAAGGAATGGACACCCTGAAATATTTTTTGAAAATAAGAAAAAGCAAATTAACTGAATGCATACCAAAATGAATTTACAAAAGCCAAATAAAGTGTGCAATACATACCTTCTGTCATCATACGAGTCCCTGCTATAGTCATCATACATACGGCTGCAACAAATATTAAAATAAAATTTGTATATAAGTAAAATCACTCTATTTATATAAAATCAAAATACAACATGATGCATTTTAAAAGGTACAGTAATTTTATAATGGACAATTTAAAATGTTAGTTGAAATTATTCAGCATTCTTAACAATGTTATGTTACGAAATGAGACTTTCTAAATAATCTGTTACTTTTTTTATTTATCATCCAATCTTTGAGAATTTTAGTTGTTATATACTAAAGGATTATAGAAAAAAAACAATACCTTGAGCTTAAGGCCCTAAGGTAGAAAACAATTCAATAAAACATGGTTTAGTGCATCACATAAAGAGAAAAGGGTAATGACAAAAAAATGTCTCAAAATAAATCTTAATACATGGGCTATCATTATATAAGTAAATCAAATATTGATGGTGTTTTCATTCCTTTTTATTCTGTTAAAGAAGTTTTATTTATTGTTAAAATTTATTGAACGATTTTACAAAGCCATAGACATTCGACCTTTAGGTCTACTAGAAATTCTCCAAATTGACAGGCCTTTTGTGATTTTTTTAATGGTATTTTTTTTAATAATAATATTATCCGAAACCCAACTTGTTACAAAGATATAATTTTTTCTAATGTAAATTTTATAAATTGATTAATTTTTTACCAACATAAAAACATCAAATTTACCCTTAAGTTTTGGGTCCTTGGAATTTCGCTATGGCATAATTTGACCCTTGGAGAAGAAATCCCCTGGGTGAAATTTTTCGCTAGCCGTAACACGAAAATAAAACGTTTCCGAACCTATGTTTATATGTGATTTTTACACATATTTTTAACAAGTTTTTTTATCTTATTTTTAGTTCTAGAATCAGTTGTCAAAGTATTGCCCTTACCTCCTGATCACCCTATATATTAGTTTCATTAACCCTAAAAGTGGTTAAGTATAACTTTATAATGGCAAGGTGTTTTGGCATTCTATACAGTAACGTTAAAAAAAAAAAAAAAATCATAAAAAATATATAATATTATACAAGTATAAACTTTTTTAAATAGTTGTTTTCAGCATTAACATACTCTATTGAATGATAAAAATTACTCGCCTATTTATTGTTTTATTTCTAGTGTGAGAAATGTAGAAGTTTTAGATTTTTTTTAAACATTTTTCACTTAGAATGTCTATTATAATATTATTATATTCAAAAAACATTATATACAAAATGTTTGAAATTTATCTAGGAATTAAAAAGTGTATAGTTACACAGTATTATGTACAAAAAAAGCTATAGCCTGGTAACTCAAAATCCGAAAGTCTGTTTTGAGACACAGAACTAGTCCGACTCAATAGGAGGCTTTCCTCTTCAGTCCAAAATTTCTAAAGTTTATGTCACTTTCATTGTCACATAACTACTATCAGTATGATAATTATTTCTCTTATATCACTTGAACAAAATTCATGATGATCCATTGTAGGTTACAAAAATAACAACACCACTGAGACAACAACCTGATGTGTAGTCAGTCTGTAGTCAGAACGTGGCATGACCTTCGGGATTTACTTTACTTTGCAGCCAGCAAAAATAATAAGCCAAAAGCTAAACATTATAATATTGATACTAAAAAATCGATGAGAGTCTTTTGAATCGAACTATGTCAATCTCATTGCGAAATGAATAGATTTCCAACAGCTGTTTAATGGGTCGTAAATTACAACTCTTACCATTTGTTGAGTTAATATTGTGTTTAAGTAAATTAGCTTTGTAAAAATCAGATATTTGAATTGCATTTAGTTTTAAATCCATTTTTAAAAAGTTTAACAATAATATATTAGTAAAACAACTCGATAAAAAATTACCTGAAATTCACACACTTCAAAGAAAAATCACAACAAAGGAATGATAACCCCATCAATTTTTTTTCATACATTTTTTTCACCCTACATAGCCCTATATATTAAGAATTATTTTGAAAAAAAAAAAGAAGTTTTGTGAATACCCTTTTCCTTCAAGTGATGTTTAATTTAATGTTAAATTTATAAAAAATAAATCGTTTAAATGCCAATATACCGTTTTAATACATAAATATTCATATACAGCTTATCAAACTATAAATAATAAAGTACAAATTATGATTTATACTATTATAATTGTGCTCCTTTGTTTCATTAAAATAGAAAAGTACATATTTTTCGATAAAGATATAGACATTAGTGTTTTTTTATTCACATTTATTAGTTAGTCATCATACTATTATTCATTTTGTAGCAAACATTGTTGATGTTGGACTACATTAAATAAATTATACATTGCTTGGTATCATTTTTCTTGTAATGAAGAGTAGAATAAAAATAGATTAAAGATTTTATTTTAAAATATCAAATTTTATAAATGAAAGTTTGATCAAGTGAAGCACTGTAACTCATAGGGATCGCCCACAGCAGGTACCGGCCAGTCCAAATATTCTGCATGCCGCGAGTGTTATCACGTCACAGAATGATGCAATATAATAAAATGTGAACTCATTAATCATATAATTTTTTTAATGGTAATTCTTGTCGAAATACCTCAAGTTGCCATATTTTATAGTCTTTTTCTTCCTTTATCGAACTACAATATATATAAATTCTACGAAGTGCTCCTGTAATGAATGTCTCCTGTTTGTATAAAGTGGTGCTTATCAAACTTTGAAAATTTAATCTTTATATTTAATGTTATCCTTCCGATCGGTATACTACTGCAAAGAAGAAATTTAGGTTGGAACAAAGATCTATTTCATAGTTGTAATATTACTTTTGTAATAAATATTAGAAAGCAGTACTTGCTAACTAAGCAGAAACAGTCTCGATCTGGTTTACTTATTTGTTCACTGCCATCTTGTAGTTAAGTTAGTGTGAGTTTCTTAATGTATTTCTATTATTGTGAAGTTATTTTGTTATTTAGAGTGATTTTTTTATATAAGTTATAATATGTGTTGGTGTTGCTAGACTGTATTTTTTGAGTAAATTTTAATATTTGTTATTGTTTTATTTAAATATTTATTGTGTTCAGTGTATTTGATACAGGCCTATAGCCTAGGGTGCAAAACTTTTTGTTGGTTAGTACAAAGAAACTAATTTATGTACTTATTTATTTACATTTTAAATTTATTGATTTTTGCTTTCACCAACATTTATGCAAAAATTATATATATAAATAAATTTTGACTGACTTTTGTAAGAATTTTTGATTCCTGACAAACTAACTCCAAATTGTTTACATCTAAAATTGTTTTCATTTGTACACAGCTAAATTCCATACTTTCTGAGAAAAATGATAAGCTGTGTTTTTCATAATATTACTATTTTTAGTGATTTTTTTCTAAATACTCTTAGTTTATATGTATACTTTACATACAGCTTATTTTTTCATTACACAGATAAATTCTATGCATCTTTCTGAGATAAATGATGTCTTATAAGTTGGGTTTTACATAATATTACTATTTATTATGAATTTAAAAAGAGGAAACCATTAATATCGGCTAGTTCTAGCGTTAACAACATTGTGCTATATGAAAAACAATTATAGAAATAGACTTGATATGTATTCAGATTTTCAAGTCAAACTATTCAACTTTATCTTCAAAAATGATAGAAAAAAGGAAGTTTCACTTTTTTGTGTTAACTATTAAATTTATAATTATTACAACTAGACCCAAATGAATAAATTTGGAGTTTTTCATAATTAATATATTTTCACGTAGCTCCATGTAACTTTTTTGTGTTAACTATTTATTATATTCATACAACTAAAAAAAATATCCAAAATAATAAATTTGTACTTTTTCATAATTTACATTTTCATGTAAATCTAACCTTTTTTATGTTTAGGGTCTGGTGATCTCAAAGAGGCTCCTAGGTGGTTATAGACTTAATTGGGAACCACTGTTTTAGAGTATATAAAATTTAACAAAGATTAGATTATAAATAAAAAAAGTTGCCAATTATTCTCAAAAGGTTCACAAGTGATTTACTTATGATTGTCACATTCTGCAACTTTTGCTGTTCCCAATTTCATTAGTTTTCTCTCAGTTCGTTGTGCTGGATCCATGTTTGATTTATAACCTATTTATTTGAGAGATTTAGGAATAATTAAACAATTATTTCTAAATGTCAGTATGTATTTGATAAACTAGTTATGAAATAAAATAATAACAATAATAATAACAAGTAATGAATATGAACGATAGACTTCCACGGTCACAAACATCATTATGATCTTGTTCTTCGGGTCCCGAAGAACAAGATCATAATAAAGTATTGAATAGTTGTTGCGAAGACTTTCTAAAAATGTTAACAGACCAACTAAATGTTTCTTGTTACTAAAAAAGATAAATAAATATAAGAAATGCTTAATGAAAACTGTCTTTGATATTCAGTCTATTTAAAAAATTGTGCTGATCTGAAAATCTGTAAAAAACATATATCATTACAAGTGACAGAGAGAAAATCTTCCACATGCATGAAATGAATAAAACAATATAATGAAGCAAGACAGGTGATCTGTGATTAAAAAATTATGTGATCTATAAAGACAGGTTTTTGAGAAGACACCATTTTAAATACAACAATCACAGTGCATAACATGACTGCTTCAAACATACATAGATCACATAACACGTAAAACAATGCATTTCCATACATTCATTTTATAAATAAACACTAATAGTTGGTAGATATGATTTAGATAATAATAAATTATTATTATAAACTAACATGACACTTTTTAAACTGGTGATCTCAAAACTGATTGCAGTAGTTATAATATTTTTGTTTTCATGTTTATGATTATTAACAATATTACGATACAATTCCAGTGAATTCTCAAATCTAAAATAGCAGATCATTCCTGCTGGTGACTAAAATCATGAAAACTTGTTTAGTTAAAACTCTGACAACAGTATATCTCATCAGAGTAATGAATAAAAATAAAATAATGCAAACCAGATAGATTTCAATGACTGTGTCCTAATAAAAACATTGTCCAAGGTGGGTACATTTTGTACTCACCTGAACCGTCCTGATGAAGATGGTGGTGAACGACGGCTGAACATGTACTCACTCGAACGTTCAAAGGAATCGCGGAGAGAAGAGGGTGCCCCTCGAATGCCTAAAGGAGGAAGGGAATCACGAGGACGTGGAGGTAAAGGTGGAGGAGGTAGGAAATCTCGGCTGCGCATAGATGGTGGTCCAATATCACGAGGAGGAATGGGAGGGAAGCGCCTGTCAAATGAGTCTCTATCATCAAAACGTCCTCCTGGTCTGTCATAATATCTATCATAATAACTGTCCTGAAACACAAAAATAGTAAAGGAATTACACATTAACCATTATTAAAACATTATTAACTATTTCAATTATTGTTAATTTATCAGACGTGTACGAAAACTAATGATTACAAGTATTTAACAAAGCAGCACCGCAAATAAGCACAATATGTTTATAAACACTCTAAATATCTTATTTATTATACAACAAAATTTCAAACTGTTCATGATTAATGTACAATGTTAAGTTAACAAATTTATTAGACTAGTATAATCTAAATGGTGCATAAACTTTCTCACAAACACTAAATACTAAGCAAAATTATTCTTCAACAACTTCTAGAAATGCAGGTTCAATAATTATTTATCAAAAAGTTCAAACAGACCTCCAAAAGACCAAATATTTCAAGATTAAACCTAGCTTAGTCTTTGAAACGTCATCTTGTATTTTACTAAGTAGCAAATTGACTACAAACAATACCAAATACATTAAACTATGTCTAAATGCATAGATATTATTATTTTCATTTTTATATTTTTTATGATAAAACCCTAATACCTACAACAAAATTATAATTTCAGATCCTGATCTAGGAGGAAAAAATAAATGGTTGTAGCAACACAACTATATTGCAGATGGGGGGGGGGGGATTTCAGATCATGGTTAAAAAACAGGATTTAAAATAAACAAATCTGAGTTTTCTAAGTAAACAGGTTTTGTTCTTCTTTAGAAAAATGATTAAAATGATTAATTTTTGTTTTAAATGCATGAGAGTATTGGCATTTATATTTATCTGGATTTTACTTAATTCAGTCTTATTATAAATGAATTTGATAATGTATCAAATCAAAAATGGACATAATCATATTTTATCAAGGAACTAATACATTAATATATTCAGGATAAACTTTCTCGTCTGTCTCACTGAGACCTGGTGATGACAGAAACTCTCCACATAGCTATCAGTCTTTTAACCGGATTACACCGAGTTGCAACATTTTAAAACAAATATACAGTGTGTTTTAATAAATGGGCCACCATTGCTCTCTCTACAACTTTTTAAAAATACAAAATAATTTAAATAGGAAATGTATTACTTCTTAGTTCGAAACAAATTTACAGATGTCATTGTTATTTCAAAATGGTACATTGAAAATTTGTTTAAAAATTATTCTGATTTATAGAGTGATTCAGATGGTTTAAATAAACAAAAAGTTTATGGAAAATATGTCCAGAAATGCTTCGTATGGCATCTGTCTGTGTATGTTCCAAAAAAAAAAAAACTACAGATTTAGGTAGTTTAAATTTTGTATACACGTGTTGATAATATTTATTTAATGTGTACAAATAAAATTCTAATATTATACGAAAATTTCAAAATGGTGTGTCTATTTGAAATATTAGATCCTGGATATCTCAAAACACTTGTTCCTTGAAACGTTTAGTTAATTTAGACTACTTTAACCCTTTGCACTCGAATGGCCAGTAGCACTGGCCACGCCAAGGTTGTAGACAGCTCACATTTGTTTTGTCGTAATTTGTCCTCGCCACTCGGATGGCCAGTACAGCTGGCCGCGCTACTGTCATTGACAACTCGGCAGCCATATTTGTTGTTTCCCTCGCCAGCTCAGAATTATTTTTAAATGACTTCTGTGGTATTTGCACACTCATAGTAATTATTGTATAAAGAACAAGTAAAGTTCAATTAAATTTTTTAAATTTATAGTTACTAATACTAAGATAAACATACGTTTGGGAAATTTAACTTTTTATGTATATTTTTAACACACATAACTAAATAAGGTGTTATAAAGTAGGACTTTACAGTCATGTTATATTCATACATAAACTACTGCACATTTAATGAACGAGTAAAGATCAATTAAAATTGTTTTATTTATATGTCTTACTAATACTATTTACAAAATAAAAACACTTTACAGCTTGTTAACAACATAAAATGTAAGACAGTTAAATCACATACACACTGCAATGTCATTCACTGAACTAATTTACTCGTATAAAATTACTGTATGCACTGTTTGCCGCGAAACGAAAATTTCATAAACGTATCAAAAAGAAAACGAGATTGGTTATTCTTGGTTATAACTTTGTAGAATGTGTATATCTAAAAAAACTATGAGAGCTACGATAATATGGAATACGAATATCGAAAGAGGAAGAAAAATACCATAAAATATTGTCAACTTATGGTATTTTGACAAGAATTACCATTTACAAAAAGTGTATGATCTATAAAATCATACTTTCTTATATTGCGAAGAACCATGAAGTATATAACTTCCCTAGCGGCAAACTATACAGATTTCTTTAACTTTTACCTTTTGCTATAGAATTTCGGTTGCATGATTATGAAAGGTTGAAACATTACCTTTACAGAAATATATATAACTCATTACAATACCATATTATTTACTAGGCTCAAAGTTGAATTGAAAAAAATATGATTTGTATGGAATAAAAAAATCTTAAATTTTTGATTTTGTTTAATTTATATAGATTAAAAACTGTAACAATTGGAAAGATTTGGAAATCACAGATCTAAAGATAAAGAATCGTTGTAAAGAACAGTGTTACTGTTGATGTGTTAGACAGAAATATGAATTTGTGAAAATTAGACAAAGAATGACGTAAATTTGTGTTTCACAACTACAGAGTTGTTGTGTTACTAGTGTGCCGAGAAATACACAAACTTTACTAATTAATTCAACATTATTTATAACTTTTATGTGTTTGGTTACATGAATATGAATGTTTGGAACATTAGCATTATAACGGTATATAACTTATTGGGGAAGGATGATACTTAGTGGGTAAAATGTTGAATTTAAAAAAAAGAAAAAAGTGATTTTGTGTCATTTAGCGCTACAGGAACGGAGTTCAAAATGTGTCAAAAATCAGTTAGAGGGTTAAACAATTTTTTGATTCATCATTTTGAAATAAAAATCTGCTTTTCTACATATTCTTACAGCATAATTTCATTTTTAACTAAAATAAGACGCGTTTTCAAGTTAAATATATTATATCTTTAACGGTTGCAAATACCACAATGGTTGCCCAATTAACAATACATATACACACACACATATATATATATATTTATTATGATAAATTTATTGTTCTCTAAAAAAAAAAGTAGAGGGGAAAAAAGACACAAATGCCCTTAGAATACGGAATGAAATAAAACCCCAACACCACTACTAAAAATGTGCACTACTCTAGAAAAACATAGAAGTTTAGAAAATAAATCACAGTTCCCCAATCAAAGCAAAATCCAAATTTTTCTTTTTAAATACCATCAGATTAATACAAATACTTACCCTACTCCGTATACAAATGAAGCAAACCTCATACAAAATAAAAGTATAACAATTAGAATAAAATTCTTCAAGAAATATGAACAAAAATTAATAAACATACATTTAATGATAACCATTATTAATAATTTCTTTCAGCTTACCTTTCCAAATCCAGCACCACCAAGCATTCTATCGCGGAGGAATGGTGGAGGTGGAGGAGGTGGATATGGGTCACGTCCAAACATACGGTCACGGAAACTTCCACGATCTGGTCCCATTCTGAAAAGTAAGTAAAAGCATTCCATGATAAAATAACATACAGTCTACATAAATATATACAAACCTTAATGTGACGAAATTACAAATAAATCACATACAAGATATCAAGACACATTCATATAAATTTGTTATTAAATTTTAATTGTCAATCACGTTTTATTTCATATGGTCAACAAAAATCAAACCCAAAAGCAATTCAAAATATGTAATCTGAACACCATGAGTCATTTATGTCATTACTATGGAGAATTATTTAAAGTTGAACTAATATTTATTCATAGATACTTTATATCTAAATGGTGTTATGACAAAGGTTGAATTAACAAAATAAAGTCATCCATATTTTCACTAAATCAGATAATTTGTCATATATTTAATTTTTATCCATCTACATTACTTTCCATCAATATATTTTATAAGCTGTTTCCAATTAATTAATAATTGGTTTCTCACAATAAAATTAACAAACTATATTCCTACAATCTAATATAGGCGTTTGTTTATTCCATAAAATGAAATTTAATACATTGTAAGAAGTTAAACCAATTAAACTAAAAATTCAATCTGTGTCATCTTTATTTGTACATAAGCATAATACCTAATCTAACACGGGACTCCACCAACCCTATGGTATTTTATGATAGCAAATTTGAAAAATGTCATTAACCACTTAAAATCAAAAAAAGACCTTACACATTTTTATAGCAAAATATAGTAAATATGAACTATGAATATCACTAAAATTAAATAAAAACTAAGTCTGTTAAAGGTAAAACCAAGGAATAATTTAATGTCAGAAATATGAAAAATGTTCATACTTTAAAAAATGGTCTCCACTATATACGTACTGTGCCATTAAATCAACTTATTTCAGTAAAAACTCAACTCGTTTATTTATCGGGAACTTGGATCATAATTATTCATATTTTAATATTGTCTTTACTTTACATAGGCCATATTAAAATATTGTCTATTCTTACATTAATAATTTTAATAAAGTTATAAAATTACATAGTACAGGGTGTCATATTACAAATCTGATATCAAAACTTGTTACTTATAAAGTTACTTTTAGCTACTGTTTCTGAAAATTTAGCTATTGCTGACATCCTACAAAATAAAATTTAAATAACATTGGTTATTATAGTAGATGGATGGTTAAACATTAAAAATTTATATTTTTAATACACTCAATTTTTAATTTAATTATTAAATTAATTTAGAATTACAAATTGTAATTATAATGTCACAAATAAAATTTTATTTTAATTTTTTTTAATAAAAATAAATTTATATGTAACGAAATTAAAATAGGCAAAGATTATAAAAAGTAGTGACAATATTGATCAACAATGATTTTTTTTAATGGCAACTGCTATGATATGTCTTGATAGCAGGTGTCTTTGCTTCTATAGGTTATATTAAAAATTGTTAAAAATTATATGTAGTGGTTATTTAAAAAGTAATCAATAAGATTAGGTTGGATTACACTGATGATAAAGTTACAAATTTTAAGAAGTAATTTTGAAATAACAATAATAATTAATTAAGAACCTTTCAGCCTGAAAATCATCTCTATAAACAAGTTAAGAAAACCATTATTAACTCTCAAATCACCCTTAGGCATGGAAGTGGATGCCGAAGCTGAAACTAGAGAAGAGGACGCTATCAACAATCCACAGAATATGGATCAGGCTGAAACTGATACCGGTAGGCCTATATTACCAAATATAAACTTTGTTGCCGAACCTGGAGAAGAGGATGCAGTAGGCCTACCTATCAACAATCCACAGAAAGGTATAGGTAGGTCTACATCCAAGAAAAAAGGTAATCCTAAAGTGTGTAAAAATAAAACAACCAAGGCTAATCAAAAACCAAAGAAAGTTATTAAAAGTAAATCTGCTAAAAATAAAGTTGTAAAAAAAAGGCCAAATTGGGAAAAAGGCACATTTCGAATCAACATTTTATCAATTGAAATTGATGACCCTTCAATACCTAATTTGAAAACTCCCCTTCAATATTTCAAAGAATACTACTCAGATATTTTTTTTACCAATGCAGCTGAGTTTACAAACATTTATTGCTGGAGTAAATGTGGTAAAGTGCTTAACAAAAGTGCTGAAGAGATCAAAAAACTGTATGGCATGCACTTGCTTATGGGTATAATAAAATATCCTAGGATGCGAATGTATTGGAGTTCAGGTTTTGCGCTAGAGCCTATTCAAAAGGCAATGTCTAGAGACAGATTTATCCTGCTTCGTAACTGCTTACATTTTGTAGATGTGAACAATGTGCCTCCAGAACGTAAACGGTTATGGAAAGTACAACCAGTTCTTGAGGCCGTTAAAAATGGATGCAACAAAATAGAGAGGATACAAGGCAACTACTCTATAGACGAGCAAATGGTTCCCTTTCTTGGCCGAAGTAGTCTGAGGCAGTTTGTCCCAAATAAGCCTAGGCCAGTTGGCCTAAAGAACTTTGTTGTGACTACCTCGGAGGGCATAATGGTAGATTTTGAAAAAAAATGTATCAGGGGAAAGACTCTGACTTTCCAATGGCAAAAGACATGGGTCTGGGGCCAAGTGTAGTTATGCGATTGAAAGAATCTATACCTCCTTTAAGTGTCTTATACTTTGATCGTTACTTTACAACGATCGGGTTGATGGAAAAGTTGACTGCAGAACAATATTTTGCAACAGGGACCCTAATGCCTAATAGGTTGCAAGGAGTAGAATTCACCATGGAGGCTACGACAAGAGGAGCGTATGAAGAACGGATATCTCCTTCTAAAACACTTTCCATGGTAAAATGGCAAGACAACAAGAGTGTGGTGATGTTGTCATCAGTATGTGGAGCTGAGCCAGTAACAACAGTGAAACGCTGGTCAAAAGTCGACAAAAAACATATCATTGTTGATTGCCTAGCTACAGTGGTAACATACAACAAACATATGGGCGGAGTGGACACTCTAAACCAATTGATTGAGGCCTACCGGACATGGTTTAAAACAAAGAAATGGCCACTAAAAGTAACTTTACACTTCCTTGATCTAGTTGTGGTGAATTCCTGGTTACAATATAGACAAGATGCTAGGCTAAATAAGCAGCCTAAAAAAGATATCATGGATCTTTTGAAGTTTAGGTTAAATATTTCGGAGGCCTTGATATGTTGCCCGACAGCCGAAAGAGTCCGTGACCAAGTTGAAGAAGTTCAAGAACTCAACAAGCCACAAAACTGGCGCGTTCCAATCCCAGGAGTTGACAAGAGGACCGACGGTTTTGATCACTGGTCCGTTATCGATCAAATGCTAAATGCCAAAACCTGCCGCCAAAAAAATTGTACATCTAGAACTCGTACCAGGTGCGAGAAGTGTGATGTTTATCTATGCTTAACAAAAGATAAGAACTGTTTTAAGCACTTTCACATGCCCTAATCAGGCATAGTAGCCTACTTTTGTATTTCAGACCACAAAGAGCTAATTCAAATGTTGTTCGCCCTTTTTTAAAATATTAAAATTTACTTACATTTTCAATTTATATACCGTAAAACAATGTTTTGTTTAGTTTTATGATGTAAATAAAAAAATTTGTCAACAAAAAAATCGTTTTTCTTAACAGCCTTTTTAGTAGTATTTGACCTAACCCACACAATTGTGTGAGTCATTCTGTACGTCCAGTCTATCGGCTTAGACCTAACCCATACAATTGTGTGTGTTAATTTTTACGTTAACCAAAAACCCAAAAAATCCAAAAACTGCATAAAACACTTTTAATAGACCCCAATAACAGACTTTAAAACGTTAAACAAACTTTTTTGAAAAAAAAATGCTCAGGTCTTTGTGAAAGTACGTGGAGCTGATCGCTCAGGTCTGTAGGGGATAAGGTACTACCCAAAATTTCTCATAAAATATAACCTCTCTAAATTATTATATATGGACCAGAATTACCAGTTTATATATTTCCTTATTGTATTGACCTATAGTAAAATTTGTTGAACAAAACCAAAAATTGATTGATTTTATTGTTACAAAATAAACTGGTATAAATTTAACTTGTGGTAATTACCAAAGGGAAAAAAAGAAAAGAAAACTTACCCAGTTTTAGGGCATTCTTTAGACCAATGTCCACCTCTGCCACATCTGTCAAACAGACAAAATTAATAATAAAATATGTTGCTCTCTTGCAACTTAAATTAGCTTTAAACGCTAGTTCCATAAAAACGTTTAAGAAAAAAAAACTAACGTTCAGTTTCATTAACTATCCTACCTAATTTTTTCTGTTTTCTAACTGTTTCTAATTTTTTGAGGGGCAGTCTACCACTTTGTTATTGATGGCAATAACTATAGTAATAAATAATTACACAGTTTTTATAGTCTTTATACAAAATTTGAACCAATTCATTCCAACTATTTCATTACAAAATCAATAGGCGTTAATAATATCTAGATATCATTTCCTACACACAAGGGTCACCAAACTATGGTCTGCGGGTCAGGCCTGGCCCGCTGCCTATCCGACAACCTTGAATATAACAGCTGATTCTGCCCTAACAACAATTGGCTAAAAGCGAAAATATTTCATATTATATGATAAATTAAAGCAGTATGCTATGCCTAGACGTAAGCTCCAATCAGACAGAGCTGTATTTAATTAAAGTGTTTGGGCCATGTTTTACTAAAATGGAGTGATAAAATGGCTTCAGAATACAGTAGGACAGAAGATTTCTATTCCTCTTACGCACCCAATTCCCATTCCCCCGTGGTAACTCACGTCACTACTCGCCTAGTCTAGTGTTACTCAGCGTATACCAAAAGTGAAGTTCTCGATGAAGCCTGATGCTAACTAAACGTTGCATCTTTTACTTTTTAATACAGTGATTTAGTGTATTGCTAATGAGTTATAATTAATACAGTGTTTGAGTGTAGTCCCGGTGTTTTATAACTATTATTTCAATTATGTCTTTGTATAAAAATAGGAAAGTTGACAGCGTAAACGAAATATGGTGTATCGTTTACTTTGTGTTTGAAAAGAAAAATACTGCTCTGTGTCTTATTTGTAATGAAACAATATCAGTGTTGAAAGAGTAGAATATTTAAAGACATTATGAAACATAACATTCAAAAAGCAAATACGCTGAAATGACTGGTCAGATTTAATCAGAAAAAGTTTTATTTCTGAAAAAGTCTATTCAAAGAGGAAGTTTCAAAACCTGTCACATCTGAGCTAAGGCAGGCAAGCCTTTTACTGATGGCAAGTTAGAAAAAAACTCCATTGAAAAGTTGTGTCCAGAAAAACAGCAATTGTTTAATTTATATTAGCTTTCTTCGAATACAGTCGCTCGGTGAACAGAAGATATAGGCGCTGACATTAGTCACCAGTTTCAAGACACCTGTAAAAAATTTGAATGGTACCAGTATTCGATTGCTTTAGATGAGTCTGCTGATGTGTCAGATTCGGCTCAAGAACTACTCTTATTACAGGTGTAAAATAGTGATTTGGAAATTGTCGATGAATTAACTGATGTTTACTCAATGGAAAGCAATGTTACTGGAGTGAAAATGTTTTTTGAAGTAAACGAAACTATTTCTAAGCTACAACTTGACTCAAAGGGATAACTACAGATGGAGGGAAAGTACGTGTGGCAGTAAAACAGGATTAGTAGGATACAATGCTGTTCAAAATACTGGAGATGAGAAACCTATGATCTTCCATTGTATTATTCACCAACAAGCCTTGTGTGGTAAAAACATCAATGTTTCAGAAGTAATGCAGGTAATTGTTGAGGTAGTGAATTATAGCCTATGAGATCCGACGCTCTTAAATATCGCCAATTTTTAAAAAAATTTCAGAAATGAAAATCAGTACCCAGACACATTCCATATCATTGTGAGGTGCATTGGCTTAGCAAAGGGAAAGTGCTTCAAAAATTGTATTTAACTACAAACAGTTATTGATTCATGACTGAATAAGACAAGCCTGTGGAAGAGCTTTCAGATAATCACTGGCTTTGGAAAATGACATTTGCTGTTGATCTAAACTTTTTGAATTTGAAAC
Source organism: Aphrophora alni (assembly GCA_963513935.1). Classification (NCBI taxonomy): domain Eukaryota; kingdom Metazoa; phylum Arthropoda; class Insecta; order Hemiptera; family Aphrophoridae; genus Aphrophora; species Aphrophora alni. The sequence continues at coordinate 120,585,658 of OY740767.1, read as the reverse complement.
TTCAAGGAGAAAAATCATTTGTAAATGACTTGTTCCACCATGTGAAAGTTTTTAGAAAAAAACTGTCTCTCTTTGAAAGCCAGTTGGGCAAGACCAATTTGGATCACTTTGAAACTTGCAAAAAATTTCTTATCACAATATACGATAGAAACCATCGTCGAACTACGCGAGGAATTTCAACTCTCTTTCTAGATTTTTATGATGTATTGGTAGCAGAAAAGATAAACAGTCTCACAATCCATTCACAATTGGAATTAAAAAAGTGCCTAATAGAATTGACAGAACTTCCTTTAAATGAGAACTTAAAGGAATATATTACGAGTGTTTCAAGAATGCTGATCTTCCATTCTACAGGTATAATAACTTTGATTTATGAATTTATAATTATTAAGTAAAAAAGTCGTATATTGACCCCACAGTTTAAGTTACTTTTACAGTTTTCTTTTGTTGCAGATCATTAACTGACAATTTCAAGGGGATTAAAGATTTTGTAAGTGGAATGTTTTCAGTGTTTAGGTTAACCTATATATGCAAACAAACCTTTTCAAGAATGAAGCACATGAAATCTAAATACAGAGCTAATTTGTCAGATGATCATTTGAAACAAACTTTGATAATACGACGAACACCTAAATTTAATCCAATGTGGACTACAATAGTCAGTCAACAAAAACAATTGCACACTTCACACACATATGAAAAAAACAAACAATAACAAAGAAACTCACAAGACAACTTCCAAAAATCATAAATAAGTGTATCCTAAGATTGTGTCTGAATTTATTTCTTAGTTCTCCTAATAAATAAAAAATAAATAAATTCTTTGAAAATGTTTATTTTATTTCATTTTTTAATATATAAATTTCTTTTAGGTCCCTTTTTGGTAAACTTTAAAATTATGGTAGTTAAAAAATCCAACAACATTAGAGACGACCTACAACTCAACTCCAATTTTCACCAATTTAATATTTAAGTTTACTAAAATTATAACCACTAAAAAAATGCTGAAAATTATTAAATGATAATTAGAATATATGTATAGAAACAGATTAAAAAGCTGTTTTGAAACATTAATTTTTCAAAATGAAATACCCCCTTGGGCCTCCCCTTTTATCGGGGGGGGGAGGTATTTCATACCCCTCGGTAGCCTGCATTCATATGTAGATTTTTCAGTTTGACCCTATAAGTTTGGAGACCCCTGGCCTAACGTATCTAGATATCATTTACTTATGCCAAACACTTAAAATTCTACAGGATTGTATGATGGCAATTTATATTAAATTAGTAATTATCAAAAACTTGTTACCAAAACACACACGGATATTTTGAATTTTATTTCGAATAAAAGTTGTTGTTTTTTTGTTTTTTCACATTAAACAATAATAAACTGTAATATTTTTTTTTATAAATAGTTAAAAATTAACATTTGAGGCTTTAAAAATTTTTTGGACGTTCGTTATGAAAATTAAAAAAAAAAAAAAACACTGAAAATAATAAACATAATAAGTTATTACTAAAATTAAAATTATACAAAAAATTATTTATGAAAGCGTTTTGAGCATGGCATGATTTAACCTTTTGATGAGCATCGACATTTCAAAACGTCAGGCAGTGTTATTACCCTTTGGAGCATCACCGTTTAAAAACGTCATAGAGTTTTCGTTCAGTTAGCATCAACGTTTTTAAATGTTTTATTTCATATATTATGTCCTATGATGTGCTGCTATCTATACGTTATTTTTCATAACTTTCTAATCTGGCAACACTGCACTTCACACGGTCTGACAACAGTCGGTTCTGAATCATGCACAATGTCTTTTCTTAGTATGCCATTGTGATTGTGTTTATAATGCAGTCAGATGTAACATTGTCAGATTTTAGTGACATTTGTAATTTTATAATATATTTTGTAAGTAACTTTTTCCAAATTGTAAGTTTGTGTTTTTGGTAAATTATGGCTAGGTCTAGGCCGGCTTGGAATATCTGACAGAGGAATAGGTGAACTTATAACAGAAAATGAATCTGATAACACATATAGTGATACTGAAACAAGTGAAGATGAGTTTGAAGTACTGTAAAATGAACAAATAAATACAATTTCTGAGGACCTAAGCCTAAAATTTTCTTGGTCTCAAAATGCGAACTTTCAACGTTTTGCTTATCATATGTATAAGAATAAAAAACTAGTATTGCTGACCTAAACTAACCAAAATTTCTTATTTTTTTTAAAAATCACAAATAAAATAAAATTTTACAATTTATTATTTATTTTACAGTTTTAAAAATATGTTTTAACCATATAATAAAAAAATATAATCTTGCTCCCTGGGGTAAGAAATTTGAAAAAAATTGTCGCTCATCAAAGGGTTAAAACACTATTCATATCTCACATCCCATTTCATAAGTACCTATATTATAGTCTATGTATTATCACAGTTGATTTCAAAATGTTTTCTTGAAATTTGCTCTTACAATGTGGATTGGGAATTGTTTTTTTACAAAAAAATTATGTTTGTGTGAACTGTAAAATCATCCAAAGCAACAAAAATTTATCACAAAATGTAACTAAAAATGCAGTAATCATAACAACTTTTGATCTCCTTCTATAATTTCTTATATGGCTATACGTATTGCACTAATGCATTGTCATACAGTTAATTACTATAGTATTCTTCAATACGTTCCCATTCTTCAAATAAAAACACTCTTTATCATAAACAATAATGAACATAAAGTACAACTAAAAATATAGTAATCAAAAGACAACTTTTATTCATCTCATTTTATAAAATAAAAGATATGCATAAATATTGCTGTCTAAACTGAAAATAAGATTTATATTTAATGAATACCCATGAAATAGTGAGTCACATGACAAGCTATTAAAGCCACATTATGTGAAATACAATACCAAAAGCATACACAAATTATTGTGTATAATTTTATACTTAAACTATTTAATATAATACATCTGTCATTAAATTATTAACTTTTGTTATTAATTATTGTAATTAATAATATGCTTGTTTTAAACTATTTTTTGTTAATTTTTATAATAAACACTAAAGAAATGTTTGACAAATATCTTGGCCATTTGTTCCACATAATTGTTTATCTTTAACATTAGAAATAGTGACTAGGTTTGCTTTATTTAACTGGGCTAGTTGAATCACTTATGACAAAGAAAACATCCTTTTATATAAATAATAGATCCCAAATTTTATTTTACCGAATTTAAAAAGTTCAAAATCTACTAAGGTACATTTTAGGTATTTTAGTGCTTATAAAATAGCAAAAAACAAATAATCTTTTACCCACCTATAACATTGCTCCGGATTACCCATTCCAGGGCGTTGGCGTACTCTGCTTGTAGACACTTGAACTTTCATAGGTTGACCATCAACCATTATACCATTTAATTCTTTGATGCATTGATTTACATCACTGCAGTCAATGTGCTATAAAAAACAAGAGTATTAAAATTAAAAACTATTATTGTATAGTATTATAATAAGCAGGTTAAAATCAATTCTATTGTAAGGACTGAGAAAAACCTCTATACTACTTCCTAAATTCAAATTAGCATAATTTCACAATAGCAAAGAGGCTGTGTTCCAGACTGTTTAGGATTGTTAAATAGAATCTTACAAATTTTATTTTTGTTTTCTTTAAATACATATTCTTTGGCTTATTTCTCAAAACTCTTTTTTTCTCTCCTCCCCCTTACTCTCTCTACATTACACGTATTAGGATAGCAAGGAAAGCGGTTAGCCGAACTAAGTCACTCCCTTCCTACTTTGAAAGTATCCGAAACAAATGCAATAATTCACATTTCCATGCAAATGAATTGATATTTGATAACTAAGCTAAGACTTTATGTAGACATATCAAATGTATTGAAAGTTGCATATAAAGGAATTTTGTTAAAATTTAAAAATCTTGATAATTAACAGTTCAATATCAATAATCATGTATTTTATGAATAACAAGTTTTGATTTTATAAATTTAATTTTTATATTAATGACTATAATCAAATTCTAAGTGTTTTATTTTCTTATCTATCAATTATACTAATTGTATGAATTATACTATACAAATTATTGTAATGTTTTACAATATATTTGAAAAAATTATGAACATCTACTTAAGAACAATTATTTATTCAAATTGTTAAAGATTTGAAGCAGTTTTGACTTGCCTTGTCAAATAAGTAGACCTCTATACAATGAATTATTTCCTTAAAAAGCATCAGATTATATGTGTGTTTAACAAAATATATAAACCAACAAAAACCTAGGACATACAAATACATTTAAACATAATGCAGATAAAAATACCAGGGTTGGTTTTTAGAAAGCACATGTATAAAATTGCCCCTTCCTCTTGCAAAATTGATACAGAGAACAATAAAATAATCAAATACCTACAAAATGCTAAATATCTAATTTTATGTAATTTTTAATATCTAGAAATTTTGTTTTAAAAATCTTACCACAAATCCATAGTTGCGTACAATGTCGCATTCCACAACAGTCCCATATTTAGAAAATAAAGTTCGTACTTGAGGAGCCTTAGTGTTGTCTGATAAATTCCCTACAAATATTTTAGTAGTAGGAGTCGTAGGACCCTTTCGACTTGTTGCTGCTTCAACTTTCATAGCTGCACCATGAACTAAGTATCCATTCAAATTTTGAATAGCATCTCGTCCAGAGTCTTCATTTTCCATATGCTGTTAATATAAAACATTATAAATATACCTTGCTAAATCATTTTTGGTTCAATAGATTTTTAATAACATAAAATTTGAAACATGAGTTTGTCCTACTAATTACACCGTATTCAATGATGCCAAAGGAAAAATTTCAATCAAATTTTATGCTTTCCCAGTCCTAAAACAATAAAATTCATGGACTGTACATGTTCTTAAAATATATACTCTCATGAATGTTCTTAAAATGAAAAACTAGTGTGCAATGTTTCAAGATTGACAGACAACACCGAGGCAGGAACTCAAGAACTAAATATAAAATAAAACCTTGAAGTCAGAAAACCATACTTCTGATGATAATATATTCATATAATAATATAAATACACCTTCCACTACATATTAACCCTTTGAGCAGCTGAGCAGGGAAAAAATCTGTTTGAATAATACCAGTGAGTTTTGTATCTGACTGCTGAGAAATACCAGCCCTTTTTAGACTTTGCACACAACTTTACTTTTTTGCTTATAAAACCATTATTTTTTAACCAAATTGAATGATTTTTTTAATTGTATGTATTTAAATTCTTTATTATAATACAGTTAAACTTGGATAATTCGACCTTCTATAATTCGAAATCTTCTTTAATTTGAATATTTTCTTTAGGTCCTGGCATTTTGTATAATAAACAATGTTTAAAATAGGGGATAATTCGAATTATATTTTGGATAATTCGAACTCTCAGAGCGGTACTAGTACAGTATATTTTGTGATGTCGATTCTATTTACATACTCATCTATACATGTCAAGGTCATATGTCTACCCGCCCTTTACCATCTAACTGTGAGATAGTGGTGTCATTAACCCTATTCTTCTCTCCATTCTCAACTTCCCTCTCTTTCTCTTTCATATAGGCTGTTGCTAGAGAAGTTAAGGAAGTGGAGAAACTGAAAAAAGCCGAAAGAAGACGAGAGGAACAAACAACCCAGATGTAGACAGCTGTGTTTTGAAATGGTTCAAGGTGCCGGATAAAAAAGTTCCAGTAAGTGGCACTCTTTTTATGGGCAAAAGCTTAACAGTTTACTTCTGAATTGGGTAAAAATGCTTTAAAGCCAGCACAGGGTGGTTAGGTGGCAAGGAGTGAAACAATATTTCTTTCAAATCTGTTTGTGGTGAAAGTGGTGCTATTAATCAATGTGAAGATCAACAACGAAGAAAGATTTCCAGGAGATGATTGGGGACAGAGAACCTAAAGACATTTTCAACGTTGATGAGACTGGGCTTTTTTCAAGTGTACCCCCAACAAAACACTTACATTCAAAGGTTAAAAGTGTATGGTAGGAAAGCTTAATAAAGAAAAATTAACTCTGCTGGTTAGAGCAAACATGAATGGTTCAGAAAAACTTCTTCTATAAATGATTTGGAAATCCACAAACCCTCGATGTTTTAAGAATGTCAAATCAAAACCTGTTAAAATGGAAGAGCTTGGATGACAAGTGCAATATTCGAGAAATGGCTATTAAAAGTTAATAAAAAGTATGGAAAACAAAAACGAAAAATCATTCTCTTGAGATTGACATCTGCACTCTTCACAACCCTATTCAAACTATGGAAAATGTAAAAGTGGTCTATTTCCCACCAAACATGACTTCAGTTGTTCAACCTGTGAACCAGCAAAACATAAAAAATCTCAAACATTTCTATCAATGATTGTTGGTTGAGAATATTCTAACAGAGAAAACAGCAATACACTTAAAATCAAACTCTATATTCTTCAGACATCACTAAATGTGTAAGCAACCTTGAGATGTAGTGACAACAGACACTCAAGAATTGTTTTAAGAAAGCTGGTTGTGTGTTGAAAGAAGAAAGTGTAAGAGCCGACTGTAGATGGTCTTCTTTTGACAGCTGGGAGATAATTGTGACAGACCCTATCATATATGATGAATTCGTCAAACTTGATGAAGACGTTGCAGTTTGTGTCAAGCTCAGTGATACGGACATATTCAATGAGGTCACCAACAATGCCAGCCAGGCTGCAGACAACGTACCTGGAGATGAAGAAATCGGGACCAGGAACAACCGATCCGGAGTCCCAGAGATGCGTCAAATTACATCCACCAACCCAGGCTATTTTTTGAAAGCCAAAATAATGAGTGATATAATCAATAAATCGTATAAATCGTCATATTATAAGTGAAAGAATTAAATCATGAAAACAAATTATTTATGACTTTTTCAAGTAGGACAAAAACTATAAGTATAATAGTAAATGTAATTTATTTAATATGTACAATAATTGTAAACTAAATTATACGTTTTTAACGCATTTATAAGTAATTTTCTACAGACATATTTTGCCACTTATTTTATTTAAAAAATAAATGTCTTTGTTAGAATATGAAATTAGGGTTTTTTGCACTTATTTTGGTTAATTCAAATCTTTTTAATGGTCTCCTAGAGGCTCGAAATATCCAAGTTCGGCTGTATATAATTTATTTGCATTTAACAAAAGGAAAAATTAAAAATTACTCCAAAAAATGTTTAAGCTTTTTTTTAAAAGTTCATTTGAAAAAACATCCCTCAAAAAATTGTTTAGTTCAAAATTATTAATTTCACTATAAACTACAACTAAAACTGTAGACAATCCCAATGTTTGAAAAAATCTAATAAGAAATTAGAAAAGTACACATTTAAAAAGTATATATATATATATATATATATATATATATCACAAAAAACAGTCTATGTTTTTAACAGTCTTTATTTCAGCATGCTAAACAAATCTGTAGAAATAAAACATGTACGATTTGGCAAACATAATAGGTAGTGGTACACCTTTTTTTACATTTTATGCACTTAAATGTTTTTTTTTTCCCTGATATTATTAAAATATTTGTTTAAAAAACATGAAGTTGATGGTTGATTCTCAAATTCTGGATCATTGTCAGAATCGTCTACAACAGATCTGACTTCACTTTCATCTGACAACACTTCTTCATTTATATCTTCATCATCGAACATAGCACGCATAGTGTGTTCTTACTTAGTGGTGACCGTGAAATATCCATTTTCAATAATAATATACACTAAACAAAAATATATTAACCTCACACTGTCACTAAACATGTGAAACACGCCACAGTCTACAATAAAAAACAATTAAAAGCTGTACAGACAAAACAAAACCGCTGATAATTGTCAAGGCTTTTTAAATTAATGAAGCCATGTTAGTAGATTTGTAGATCATACATTAAAGCTTAATTGTGCACATATTCTTAATCTACAATTCTTCAGTAACAATAATACTCTACAAATGGATAATTTTGTGGAAAAAAAATATATGCAAAAATAGAATGTCCTGATAACCGGACAATGGTATTTCTAGATTGTTGTAGGCATGTTCTGGTACCCGGACGTTGGTATTTCTATGCAATCTTTTTAACATCCAGATATCAGAATGTTGGTATTCAAAAGGGTTAAAATCTGTTTCTATTCATAACTAAGGTTGATTGAATGAATATATAGTTTTACTAGTTTCATTACTTTAAGAATGATAAATTAATAACTTCCATATTTACATTAATTTAGTCATATTTATTCTAAAAATATAATGAAAGTTATGTTGTTTTTCGTAGTTTTTTTTTCTGTAGTTAAAATCAAATGACAAGAAAAATTTAAAAAACACAAAATTAATTCGAACTAGTTAAAATATTTTGAAACAACTATACAATAATATGAAGAATATATTGAAAATCCTATAAAGTCATCTGAACTTAAGTTCTGGATTAACATTTTTTATGAAAAATATATCCTATCGCTGTTATGAATAGAATAATGTTGTTTTATTTCACAGATTTTCTAAGTACTAATATGACTAAATATACTATTTAACTCTGTACTTAAATTTATTATCAGGAGACGAACTGAGCTTGCCAATTTGCTTGATGCCAGGATACTAGCTAACAAGTTCAGCTCGATGGTTTGATATACATGGCTAAATAATGAAGATATCTGTCACATTAGTAAAGACAAAATTTTTAAAAACTGTTCTCCAAGCTGAACCATCCATATGGATAATGATAAAAATAAAATTTTTTACAAACACATACTTTGGAGAGAAGTGGGGAACTAGACAACCATTAGGGTTTATATACCGTACAGCATATTATGTCAATGACATAGCAGAAAAATGACGATGTAAAATTAAATTACAATTTGCAAGTAACTTGGAGAGAAGTGGGGATCTAAATAACTAGACAACCATTAGAATTTAATGCTGTACCGCATATTATGTCAATGACATAGCAGAAAAATGGCTTGTTTCGCACCAATAATGTGTAGTTTTAGATATTTTATATAGGCTATCAATGTAAAGAAGAGACATCTTATCAATTGTAGAACTCAGTTTGTCTAAAATCAATTGGTCTTTAATGTCTGGACACAAAAACGTAACTAACTGCACGTATTTTGTTGTCTACTTGAGCCTATCGTAAACCATCATAGACATTGTGTGTATTTATTCATTGATTTAGTGATTTTAAAAGATGATATTTGTTGTATGATTATGTGGATAGTTTATTAACATGTTTTGTAATCTTAGCCAATAATATTTTGCGGAACTATGAAACTATATTGCCTTAGTACTTCAAATCCAAGTAGCCATATTTGTTTCATACGTTAGGCTAACCTATCTGAAACTCTTAGGCTTAAAGATTGATTATTTATTGTTGTAGGTATATTTTTATTTTTATTTTAATGTTTCAACTGTTTTTTACAATTTTTATTTTCTATTTACTGACCATTTTCTTGATTATAGTACAGGCAAAAGTCAAGTAGGATTAGTCCTAACCTAATCAATTGTCACAGTGAAACGATGATGAACCCGGTGTAAGCTCAGAAACTTTTGAGATTGATTATTAGCAACATGAGTTTGGTACCAATATTTTAGACTTTGGTGATGAGGATGATTTAATAAATATTGAGGTCAGAGGTGGGAAAAGTAATAAATATTAAAGTAAGAGCTGGAGATTCAGGTACTAATGTACATTGGCCTAAAACTGGAAAGGTTTGAAAGAGAATGGACAACTATAATGCTATAATAAAAAAAAGTAAGTTTTTTTTTTACTAAAATATGGACCTCAAATAGAAAACGATATTATTTTGAATACATTTTAAATTATTTTTTACAGTGAAATTGACGGAAATTGAAACGAACAGATAATTATGTTTACCAGGAAATGTTACCTCTTTTCAATCATTTCTCACAAAATTTTCAATAAGCCTACTTTATTCTGGGTACTACTCTTTTCATAATGCATATAAACAACTAGTTAAGTAATGCTGCTGATAACTTCATTCTTTATGCTGGTGATAATACCACAGCTGTAAAGAAAGAGGCTAATATTATAAAACTACTTGAGTTCATCTCTAGAAAAATATTTATTCTGGATGTATCACAGATAATTGCTTAAAACTAAATAACCAAAAACATAACTAATACATTTTCATAACATAATACATAACATAAATACATTTAAATTGGAACCAATCTGTTAATTTTCTGGTATTGGCCCTAGTTATTGATAATCGTTTAAATTGAAGTGTACACATAGATCAAGTATAAGTAATTTCCTCTGGGAAAATTCATCTTGTATATTTTCAATTTTTAAGATTAAACAAAAGAGTTGTATGAATTATTGATCACGCACAGCCTAGAACTCATTGTAAACTGCTTTTTGAAAAATTTAATTTCGTGACATAGCCATTATGTGTTTTTTATAAACAAAATATTATTTTTATTATTATTATTATTATTATACAGAGTGATTCAAAACTACAAGGCAATCTCTCGGGAGCACATTCTATTTGCCAAAAATAGAAAAAAAGTTCAAATAAACATATGCCTGAAAACGCTTTGTTAGCGAGTTATACAGGGTGAAAGATTTCGCCTAGAACTCGGTATCCCCGGTGAAATGAGGCCGTATAGAGATTTTCAAGGAGTTAATAAAGATACAAATATGATGGTTTCTTATGGTTTTTTATTTGAAAAATTGAATAAAATTGGTCCCAGAGCTGTATCTGCATTAGTTTTTGAGATATCTTATGTAAAACACAAGAATTGGGCTATAAAAAACACACATTTTTGTGTTTAACATAAGATTACTTTGAAAAATGGTTAATTAAGGTGTATTTTTTCTTAATTACATGTATAGAAAATTTAATTCTGAAAAGATTTATGTAAATTACTTAAGAAAAAAACTAATAATAATATTGAAATTTAGCTTTATTTAAAAACAAAACAGACGTAGCCTACATAAAAAAATATTTTTTTAACAAAAAAAGACCGACTTCAAAAAAAGAACAAAAATTTTAAAAAATAAAGAAAAAATATATTCAACATTAATAAATAATGTGTACATAAATATAATTTTAAAAAATACAACATGTAACTAAAAAGTATTAAATAATAATGTGTTATAATAGTAATTCCGACCTCGTAATTTAATTATATTCGTGAAATGTAAACTGATATTTACAGAAACGAAAACGAGTGTTTATATCTTTTTTTTTCCTTTTTTCTTTTTGAAGTCGACGCCACGATTGATTCAACGATGTAATTGCTGAAGAAACAAAAGTTAATGACAAACCCCCCCCCTTCTTCTCGTTGCATTCAATTTAATGAGTACACCTTTCGAGGTACCTTTTTTCATAATTGACCGTTTGAACTTTTCTAGTGTCAAAAAAAAAGACTACTCGCTATTTAGCCTTTATACCTAAAATATATCGTGCACTCACAAGAAAAATACCAAACTGTATTTTCGCAAGTATAGTAGTAAGAAAAAACAGACAAAATTTCAAAGAATCGTGTCATAGAGTATTCTGTATAATAGCTCATTGCTTGAACAATCATGGCGTCAACTTCAAAAAAAAAAGCGTTTTCAGGCATATGTTTATATGAACTTTTTTTCTATTTTTGGCTATAGAATGTGTTCCCGAGAGATTGCCGTGTAGTTTTGAATCACCCTATATATATATATATATATATATATATATATATATATATATATATATATATAGTGTTATTATGTACTTATTTTTAAACATTCTGGCAATGTGTGTATTTTCAAATGGTGAGATAATATACAATTTCCCTAATACTGACTGACTACAAAGTAGAAATGGTAAATTCCACAAATAGAATCTGGTAATGATGTAATGAAACCTATTGCAATAGAATATAATAACATGGGAGGTGTAGATTGGAGGGATCAGATATTAGAAAATTATTTACGGAAACACAGTATAAAATGGTACATAAAATGTTCAAAAGATTTCTGAATATGACTATTTTGAATACATCATTTAGAAAGCCCAACATCTTAAACTGACCATTTAGCTTAGACCTATATATTAGAGCCAGTAAAGGAATTATTAGAACAGTTTCAAGAAAGTATTGTAAAAACAACTCATTGAATACCAGATCTGGTGTTCCACTTGACTTGCACACCTAATAAAGCATAGTTTAATTGAAAAAATTACTCTGGAAAAAAGAGAACCAAAATACAGGTGTGGTGTGTGCTAGAAAAATGGACAAAGAAAAGAATCCCTGTGAAGTAGGCCTACTATGCTTAGAAGCATTTCAAAACCTACCACATTAATTTTTAAATAAATTTTTGTTTTGTTTTTGTAGTTATAAAATTCCCAACTACAAACATTTAGGAATTTTATAATGTTTTTGTATCTATATTTTGACAATAGGCTATATACAAAAATTTAAAGATAAACAAATTATAAAGAAGATTTGTGACATACATTAATTAGCGTAGGCTTATAAGTCATGCACATAGAAGTCAACGGGTATATTCTGAAGCTGATATTTTAGAAAAGATGGCGACCAATGCTTATTTGAATCCTTAAAAAAGATTACACGTTATATAAATTTGATCAAATTTTATATGAACAGGAGACACAGGCTTACCTTGGAAATTGGTCCTTAGTATTACACAAATAGAAAAACTACCTATATTTTTATAAACACTGTTAATTTTTTTTTAAAAGAGTCTAAAAAGAAGAGCATGTCTCCTAGCCCATACAAAAATTAAACATAATAGGGTATGTGCCCTATTAAACTCTAACCAAACCTTAATCAAAATAGGTTTGGTCAATTTTGAGTGGTATACAAAATTTTGACATTCTGCCGTCATAGCAATTGTCTCCCAAATTTTGAGCTGCACAATTCAATTCTGCTTATTTACAAATTATATATGTTCTTTGGGGACTTACTTATAGTGAGTACAGGCTTGATAATCCTGAGAGAACCTAGCTGGATTTACACCTTTTTTCATGTAGTCGGAGTTTTCAGGTTTCCCTTGACCAAATTTTGTTCTTTCCGACCCTAACACTAATAGAGAAAGGATAGGAGTCTTTTACAAAGTAGTGATGACTGAAAGGTTTTTTGCCATTAAATAACAAAAGAAAAACCAATTTCTAGATTTTGTTATAATAAGCTATTCTTTTTTGGGGAAAGGTATGTGTTGTTTTTTTTACAAAATGTCTGTATGCTTGTAGACTTATTTTTTAAATACCGTTCAACCAATTTTCTTCACAATTAGAATTAAATTTTGTACTTACCACAAAACCATAATTTTTTACAACATCACATTCAACAACTTTGCCATACTTTTCAAATAATGGTTTTATGTCAGAAGATGAGGCCTTGTCAGCTAGATTGCCTACAAAGATCTTAAAAGTACCAACGCTGCTAAAGCCTGGCATTTTCTCGATGTAATATCTAAAATCAAACAAAACCATTGTAAACGATAAACTTATAACATTAACGATAAACATCCCTAATAACAAAGTTTAAAATTTTTTGTGATTTTATTGCAAAGATTTATAAAGACAAAATAAAATAAAATATAAATAAATATTATGGAAGAATTAAAGAAGTAATGTAAATTGTTATTATGGATAAAATTGAATAGGCTATTTAGATATTATCGAAGAAATGCTCAACAAAAGTCCATATACTGTGTGTAACAAAAATCCAATTTTCAAATTTACTAAGAATTTTAATTTTTAAATTAAAAAAAAAGAATTTTTAAATTTACTATTTGAAACTTTGAAAAATTTAAAAGTTTAATGAATAATAATCTTAGAAGACAACTCATAGTTTTGAATCCATCTTTACGAGGTTATGTTGTTTGCTAAGAATCCATAAAGAAGGAAAGAAAATGCAGCCTATAGTGTCAGGAATCAATTCGCCAACTATCTAATTTCAAAATGGTCAGTGCCAAACCTCTTCCTCCTACGTTACCCGTGAAGAATACTTGAGTTTATAAAAATAGTCTAAAATATTGCATTAAGCCCCCTAGTGAATACTTAGTTTCGTTTGATGTTGTGTCTCTTTATCCAAGTGTTCCAATAGCTGAAACTATAAATATGATAAAGGAGTGTGTAACTAATAGTAATTTAAGCGATACTGAAGTGAGTGAATATTTATTACTTTTATGTATGTGTCAAAATAGTTTAAAGTTTAATAGCAAGTTTTACGTTCAAAATGAAGGTACTGCTATGGGAAACCTCCTGACGAATTTCATCACTAATTTTTACATGTGTTTGTTTGAAATGAATGCTAATAGTTCTATAAAATATTTTTCACAAGTGCGGGTGAGGGATGTGGACGATATTTTTGCAGTGTTTGATAAAAATGAAAATCTCGAAGTTTTGTGATATTATCAATGGATAATATCATAACCTTACAGACATGACAGAAGTTGAAAAAGATAATAATCTTCTATTTTTTGTATGTGAGTGTTAGAAAAAGTGATAGTTTATCATTTAGTATTTATAGAAAGCCTACATAGCTTATAAAGATAGACATATAACTAAGGATTCACACCATTCACCGACGCATAAAAGAGCAGCTTTAAATTTTATGGTTCACCATAAACTTTAACTAGGTATGGTTAGATATCTATTTTGACAGTTCTTAAAACAGAACTATCTGTGCGGAATAAAAAAACCACAAACAGATTGTAGGCCTAGCCTATTTAAAATTGATGAAATCATTCTCGAAATAACCTCTAAATGCCATAAATTAGTCATTTTAATCGCTGATTTCGGGCAGAAATAATGAATTTTGTAAGATAAAAAGCGGTAAACGTCTTTAATAAATAGGCTATCAAAATGACGGGAAAAACCCCATCATAAAAATGATTTCTATTTTAACCCTAGAACACTTGTGTCGTCAAAATGACGACATGCAAAAGGGCCATTCCATGTAAAGTGAGCCTGACACTAAAAAATTAAAATCAATAATTACAAAATATGACCTATTATCCACATAGAGAAATATGTAAAAAGTCATGAAACACTGAAAAGAAGGTTAATTGGTGATTTTTAAGTGTTGATAAGCTGTTTCAAAACAGATCAACTGACTGTACCTCAAACATATGATTTAACCCACTCTGTTGTATAGTTTTTTTGAAGGTGTTTGAGAAGACTACTTGGCTTTAGGTTAATGTGGAAGAGAGATTCAGTTTTATAGTTGAACTTTACCAAGAAAGTTTTGCAAGGTAAGCATTTTTTTGTCTTGAATATTTATTTAAACAAACAGTGTGTAACTTGTCCCACCCGTGACAAAAAAGATAAAAAAGTTTGGTTTTAATGATGAACCAAATTTGAAGTTATGTTCATACATTGTGAAAGGAAGAAGTGAACTTGGCTGATTAAATTTATATGAAAGTAATTATGTACAAAAAAATAATTTGTTACTAAAATGTGGTTTTATTATCGTCCCACCCCAGACAGTCACGGGTGGGACAAATGCTACTCAAGCATTTATAAGGCTAAAGTCTCATGACTAATAAACAAATTTATCATTTTAGGTTAGGTTTTATGTTTAGTCACAATTTCATTTATTTTAGTTTTAATTTCAAATAAATTACGAATTATGTTTTCTATTTCTAAAAACTAACGGTACGATTTCAGAAAGATGGGAAAGACTACGTCAACTGAACGAATGCAATAGTTGCGAGAAAAACTGAAAAAATATAAAGACAAACATGAAAAATTTCTGGGAAATGAAAGAGAAAGATATAAAAAAAGAAGAGAATAGAAGTTAACAAATCTTCAAGATTTGTCGTGGAGAATAGACGAAAGGAAGCTGAACGAAAGAGGAAGTATCGACAAAAGCTGAAAGAAAAAAGGATAAAAAAGCAACCTATCCCATGGAAAGGGTGCTGTGGACGGTATAGGGGTCTTAACAAAGCGAGCTGTGTGGACCCAGGTGAAGCAGCGACGAGTAATAATAAACACCGCATTTGAATTTATTAAGTGTGCTGAAAAAAATGTAGGCCTACCTGGTGTGAATTTTATTCGTTTAGCTCAAGATGATGTCAACAAAAATATCTTAATGTTGAATGAACGTTGGAAGAATGTTAAAAAGATCCCCAAAATTCAGTCCCATCATTTCTTCATTGCACAAGAAAAAGATACTTTAGTTACCCGATGTACCTTCCTGAAGTCTACTTTGCTGTCTACACAAGTTTTTAAGCTATATGTTGATGATGTTTACACTGATTCTCCAAGTGACGGTGAAGATGGCATGTTAGAAAGTACTGAAACTAATGTAGTTGAAGCAAAACCAACGGTTGAGAACATCAAGAGTGGAACATTTGTCCTAGTTGAATTTACTACAGTGTCAAGAAAACAGTCCATCAAATATAAATACGCTACAATATACCAAAGTGATATTGAAGATGAAGGTGAAGTGAAAATAATGTGTATGAGAGTTGTGAAAGATAGCGGAAGGCTGTTCAAAGTTGATGAAAAAGATGTCTAATATGTTGATTTTGTACAGATCCTAAGTAAGTGTCTTGCCTCTACCGTACATTAAACATCAGAAACAATGTATTTTATGAATTTAGAGGAAATGTTGATGTTTTTGAAAGTTTTTAGGTTATTTCAAGTAGGTAAAATACGAAACAGTAAAAAAAACATTTTACAAGTCTATGTTTTTTTCATTTTTTTAATAGGCTCCTAGGCCTACTTGAAAAATAGTTAAGCCTATTATTTTACTTGTGTTATTTTCAAAAACATTTAAATTTTGTGCTTATTATAATCTTTTTATATTATCTTCATATTAAATTAAAGATTCAAATAAAATATGTGTTTTTTTAATGTTTTTGCCAACTGCATCCCACCCGTGACACCTATTTGTCCCACCCTTGACACAACGAATTTTTTTAATTTAATTTATATTATTTTATAAAACACATTTATTCTTTGATAATATAATTATATTTGTGTTTATCTAGTGATCATAAAAAAATTACATCCACATCTCATCATATTTCACAGAGTTTTATCATAATAAAATGTAATGTATTTCCGGCTTCCATTTCGTGTCCCACCCGTGACAGTACTTTAAGGTCTAATAAATTGGTTAATATTACCCAAAATGTTTCTGGGAAAGCAGGTACTGTTGAAGCAGTTCTTAAGAACTTAAGGTTAGTTTTTATTGCAAATTTTCATACATTTCTAATGTTAGAAAATTAAAAATAAACAGAAAAGCATGGTCCAAGTGTCCCACCCGTGACAATGGAATGGCCCAAAACCCAAAATCGGCGTATTTGACAGAAGAGTGGTGAGCGCGCATCCCCCCTCCCAGTACCTTCTCTACTCTAATAGACAAGGTCAGTCGCAGAGTTTCACCCCTACCAGCCACATGTGTCTGTACTGATTTGTGCTCGCATCGTGCATTTGACGATACATAAGTGATTGCGTTACTTTTTTGTAGAGGGAAAAACCATTGTTTTTAATAAGGTTTTACTATAAACCTTGTTTAATTAGTAAAATAAGATTGTACAACCTAGGTATACTTTAGATAAATATGCCTTTCATTTAATAAAAATACTGTTATACATAATTTATAAAAATATATTTTAACCCTTGTTTTTTTCCTTTCAAAAAAGTAGTCATTCATTTTTATAGTTTTTTATTACTAGTTGCACTAATAAGTTTTTAAAACAATTTTTTTCCTAAATCTAAAGAGTACTAAAACATAACTATGGCAACGAAAAAATTTTAAATTAGGTTTCCGTGAAGTAAAAAAAAAACAAAAATGAGTAGTCAAATAACGATACTTAAGTGATAGTGTGACTAAACCCAGACATAAGTGTTCTAGGGTTAAAGAGGTTTGCTGAGATTTCATACTTAAATCGATCGGACAACTTCTCTTCATATTTAAATGTGAAATCTCGGTAGTAGTTTTTTGAAAAATTTGTAACATTCAATCGGGAAGCCATATTGAATTCACTCGTGTGGCGCATTCACACTCCATTCTCTTCCACACTGTGATATTACTATGCTTCTATAATATAAAATTCCAGATGAATAGGTCTCTGAAACCCAGATCTAGTAAAAGATCTAAGTCAAGTAAGGTATACATATATATATATATATATATATATATATATATATATATATATATATATATATATATGACCTTCCTTGACCTGTAGTTCTTTAGCTACGTCTGATTAGGTAACCATACTCCGACATCACTTCGGAGGAGTAGTTCGCACTTATCACACATCATTGATAACAAATGATCTAGGCCTATTTTGACAGTTCTTAATAGTTTCACAGTTCATAAAACTAACTATTTTTTGTAGAATAAAAACTGTTGATAAATTTTACTTAAATTGATGAAATAATTGTAGAAATAACCTCTAAATGAAATAAATCGGTCATTTTTTTAAATCGCTGATTTAGGATAGAAATAATGAATTATGAAAGATGAAAAATTGTAAGTGCCTAATAACTATCAAAATGAGAGAAAAACACTATTTTAAAGAGAAATGCCGAAATTTGACAATATTTTAAATTGATAGGACAATTTCTCTCTATATTTATATATTAACCTTCCTAGACTTGGTAGTTCTTTAATATATAAATTATCATATCTAGCCTATAAATTAGGTAATGTTTTATTATAAATAGGTATTATTATAATAATTATGATATCTTCATTATTTAATAAGAAAAATTACTCCATACTTTGCACAAATGTGTTGGTGACTTGTGGATAATTTATTAGAATAAAGATAGCAACAGCAACTGATAAAATAAATTTGAATTATCAATTAAAGTAATTTTAACATCAATTTGGCATATATAAAAATAATATCCCACAATTTTGTAAATTTTAACTTTTTTTTCTAAACAATTAGTCTTATCAGTATAGGCCCCCATAACCCAAGGTTATTTAATAATCTCCAACTCCCTCTCCTCCACCCAAATATTAGCTCTAGATATTGCAGACTTTAAGAATTACTCAAAACAAAATTTTGAAACTAGGACTAGTAATTTTTATTTTATGGGTCAATTTTTTATTAAAATTAGGGACTACTAATTCCAACTATAAATTATTTACCATATCAATCTTAATATATTATTATTAACAATGGATCAAAAGGCCAACTTGAGACACTAATATACTTCAAATAGCCTAATGCTGATATGATTTAAAAGATCAAACAAAATAAATGTTATACTGGTTAGTCAGAACTACAATGACGTAAGCAATTATGCAAATAGACAAATAAGTTTGGCCTATCAGGAGCTGTAACATTTTTTAATTTTGTATCAACAAATATTTCTTGTTTTGCCAGCCAGCATAAATATTTTGAAAAGTAGCGTAACATAAATAAAACATAAACAAATGACGATCAAGAGCGGCCTTTACGAGGCCGCCCTCCACTTCATCCAATAACGACAAACAACAAACCTAATAGTTCTAAACTACACAATACACAGTAAAAAATCAAAAAAATATAAATATATAACTATGTAAACTATATTCATTGAGGCATTTCAACAAATATACTTCTAAATGTACTAAAATGTATTAAGTGGGTTTTACCTTTATGCAAATAAGGAAAAGTAGGAAAATTAATGAACCCAACTTTAGACCTTCCCCAACTTCAATCGCTTACAATGGCGAATAGCAAGAAGAAATTAAAACGGATAGCGATATACGTCACTGCTTCAACAAATCGAAGAAGAAGAGGAGGGAAGCCAAAAGTGCAAAAGCAACTTTATTTCGTTGTTTGATCAATTTTGTCAATTTGAATAAACACAATAGCATATTCTATGTTTAGACATTACAGATAGAAAAAAAAATTATTTACTATTCGTAAGTAAATACGAATTTCATTCAGAAACCAGTTTATTTAACTTATTAAACATGAAACTTTGATGTTTAAAAGTTCTATTATTTCTTTATAACTTCAAGTCTATTTTCAAAGAAGATTTTTTGTCTATGGTTTTATGTTATTATATTTTCTAATAATTGTCGTCAGTTGATTATGAAAGTTGATAAATGTTACTTCGAAATGTTTGTTCATTTATAAACAATTATTTTAAACGAAGTTAATATAACTATCCACCACCCCACTTTTTATATGTATAACAAATGGTATTACTATTATTTTTTGTTGAAAATAAATAAATGTTATATTAACATGTATACTTTCAACGTGCATAATATAATTGATTTAGAATACAACATTTCTATGTATAAATTCAAAGGTCTACAAGTTACCAGTTTACTAATCGAATTTTTAATTGTATAGTAAAATTTGTTAAAGAAATAGGCCTACTATGTGTAATTTTTATATGATAAATTTGTCGTTATCACTAGTAACTGAATTTAACCAAATAAGACAAAATTTAACTTGGTAAATGCTAGTTCTTGATGAAATTCGTATTTGTTAGCATTTGGGTATAAATATTTACGATGCTTTATGGAAATGAACAATAGGAATATTTATTTATGGCTGAACGCACCCCATAGAGAAAGAGACCATTATCGATTTTTATAATTTTGTATTCTCTTCTGTGCATGTGAATGCGAGACACGAGAACGTCGAGAACCACTTCTTCCGGTTGTTGGTGATAAAGTACGTATTTAGTCATTTTACCATCAATAGTTTTATTTATTTGAATCCATTATATTATAAGGTTATTGTCAATTATTGTGTAATTTTAAACAGTTTTAACTATTATCGAAAGTATTCTATCTAAAGCTCAGTACCCAATAATATTGATATAGTGTTTATTTTATGTTTAGGTTTAGGCCAACATGGTACAACGGCTAACCTATAGAAGACGTTTGTCTTACAATACAAAAAGTAACAGAAGGCGCATGTAAGTTTTTGTTTGTCTAGATATACTTTATTTTGTAAATTGTGTAGTCGTTACCTAAAATTTGTAAATGTTACCTAACATAAAATAGCAGCTGTGAAGTTGCTAGTTTAGGTCCTAGTTTTTCCCCAAAACAAGGTAAGCTAGGCCTATAAAGTAATTGGGTAATTGTTTACAAAGAAAGTTTCTGTTTTTTTTTTGAGATTTTTTAAAAACATGTTCTACATACCTTATTTCTTAATTATAAAATAAGTTCAAAGAGCTAATTTTTTCAAAGAAAAATAGCAATTTCAATGAAGTCAAGCAACATCAAGCATGGATGGGTGACTCCTAGCGAAATAATGTAGTCTTTTTTTTTTACAAATTTATGCATAGGACTCAGGAAAAAAACATAATTTCAACTTTCCTAAGTTAAGATCCATTAAGTGGTAAATGTTTAGCCTACTTAACCCTAGAACACTTATGTCCGGGTTGAGTCACACTATCACTTAAGTATCATAAATTTGACTACTCATTTTTGTTTTGTTTTTTACTTGACGGAAACCTAATTTAAAATTTTTTCGTTGCTATAGTTATGTTTTAGTACTCTTTAGAATTAGGAAAAAAATTGTTTTAAAAACTTATTAGTGCAACTAGTAATAAAAAACTATAAAAATGAATGACTACTTTTTTGAAAGGAAAAAACAAGGGTTAGAAAATATTTTTATAAATTATGTATAACAGTATTTTTATTAAATGAAACACATATTTATCTAAAGTATACAGGTTGTACAATCTTATTTTACTAATTAAACAAGGTTATAGTAAAACCTTAGTAAAAACAATGGTTTTTCCCTCTATAAAAAAAGTAACGCAGTCACTTATGTATCGTTAAATGCACGACGTGAGCACAAATAAGTACAGACACGTGTGGCTGGTAGGTGTGAAATTCCGCGACTGACCTTGTCTATTAGAGTAAGGAAGGTACTGGGAGGGGGGATGCACGGTCACCACTCTTTTAATTAAGTTAAATGTTTCCCTTGTGTAGATCACTATTTTTCACTGAAAAATCACAATCTAAAAACTATCAAATCTGACGTATTTATAGGTTAAAATATATTGGCAATGTTAATAGCGTATATTTTGACACATGCGCATTACACAATGAGACTATGTTAGATCACTTTTTCATATCATAAGATGTTTGTCCAGGTTGCTATTTGTGTTTATTGAAGATAATAATTTGCTTACTTTGTGATATAATTATATATCAAGACGGGTTTGGCGAGGTAGGATATATATATATATATATAAACAACTAACCCACCCTTATACCAAGTGTCCCCCCCTATTATTTTTTTTATTAATGGAAATAGACAGATTTGCTTTGGAGAAAGTTTGGATAACCAAAGGAGGAGTTTTTTGAAGTATCGAAATTTTCAATCCTTACCCCCAAAATGGGGTAGTTTGGAGGTAAGTCAAGAATTTGAAATAGCAACCCCTATTGAGTGATACCTCATTTTAAAGGCCTTTTAAAAATAAGAATAATGGCGCAAACTAGAGGTCTCTAAGTTCATCCTACCCAACATAGCGACCAATCGAATTGTATATATAAATTATATACAGTATAGACATTTTAATATACATTTTACATGAAATAAAAAAGTGTAATAAAGTAGATGTTTTTTTAGTAAAATGAAAGAACAATACA
Organism: Aphrophora alni; assembly: GCA_963513935.1. Lineage (NCBI taxonomy): Eukaryota > Metazoa > Arthropoda > Insecta > Hemiptera > Aphrophoridae > Aphrophora > Aphrophora alni. The sequence goes on along the minus strand of OY740767.1, from coordinate 120,563,047 downwards.
GGAAACACATTAAGCTACACTAGTACAGTACTGCAATTTAAAAAACTTACTGTTTTAAAAAGAATCTGACATTGTTTTTTGTTTCTTACTGAGAAAACACCTTCTCTTGATTGAACTTTTCTTAGCATCAGTTTTTCAGCTAACTGCGCTTCATCTTGTTCCTCTAAATACTGAAGTAGTCCATTGATATGTTGCAAGGCCACTTCATATGTCAATCGTGCATACGTGTACGTTCTCTCTACCTCTTCACTTACACTTTACTCTTCGTTCTCCCCTCTTGCTTTGTCTGCTATTTCTTGGTCCGTCAGTCGCTCGAATACCGGCTCATTAGCGTCGCAGTTCAACCACAACTTCGTTATCGTAGTTTTACTGGTTGTTACCCATACTAAACAGGTGAAGAGAACTGTAAAATTTATTTACTTATTTTTTCTGCAAGACTCGCGGATAATTAGGAGTATATATATATACACACACACATACACCTAACCAGACGTAATAAAGCAAATAGGTTTTTGAAGGTAACTATATATATGGTAAATGTCTAGTATAAATTCTGTTGAGATTTAATATTGAAATTTAATTAAATCTTGTTTCACATAGCCTACCTCATTTTTAAACTATGGGTTCATTCTTTAGCTGAGAGGACCCTATTCAAGTATAAAAATCCAATATTTCTGTCAAAAATTAGCAATTTTCATTTGATGTTCAGCATAAACAATGAGCCCATAACGTCTAGGTATCATAAGTTATATATAGCTAATAGAGTAGCAAGTCTTTAGATTTATGTGCATTAACTATATTCTAACAATACTAAATGTTGAGCTTGACTTATGAGAAAAATTATATAGTAATAACAAAAATATAAAGTATAAAAAACTTAGGCGTATTTTTTATGAGAATTGTGTTCTGTGTTTTTTATACTATATTCTAACAAGTAAATATTACTACTGTGTGTAATATCAGAATCATGTGAACTAGGTCTCAGGAGGTCAATATTGACCTTCCCATACCCATAGTTCTTACTATGTCTGTTAAATATCTATTATACACGATGCGGCAAAAAAACCGATCTAATTTAACTTACGAATAACTCAAAGATTGACAGTGGTACAATATATTGTTTTATTGGTTATTACAGACTGTTATTGATTGCCATTAACGAAAACTTACATATGAGCAGCAAAATTCATCAGTTTAAGTTTTGAAGATCACGTCCTTCAAATGGTGTCCCTCTTTGATTAAGCACTCTTCCAGTCTCGCACCAAAACTGTTGTCAAACACTGTACTTAACATTTCAGGAGGCTGGTTGGCGATCTCTTGAGTTATGGCCTCCTTTAGTTCGTCCAATGTGCGGGGCTTGTTTGTCTACACTTGTGACTTTTTAAGAAGCCCCACAGAAAAAAAAATCACATACGCTTAGATCCGGTGAGCGTTCTGGCCACGCAATATCCCCGAAACATGAGATTACTCGGCCACGAAACTTACGTTGCAAAAATCCCATCACAGCTGTGTGTGCAGTTGTCCCATCCTGTTGGAACCACATTCTTCTCAGGACTATGCGTTTTCTACGAAGTTCAGGCATGAGGAAGTTTTGTAACATAAACAGATAGTGTACCGAATTCACTGTAACAGTTCGACCACCCTCTTCAAAGAAATATGGCCTGTTCACACAAGTTTTTGTGACACCACACCACACAGTGACCTTGGGGCTATGTAGAGGACGTTCATGAAACTGTTCGGGATTTGTAAGTGACCAATACGAAAGTTTGTTAACGAATCCGTCCAGATGAAAATGTGCCTCATCACTAAACATTAAAATTTCTTCAACGGCATAGAAATCATATTTATTAAATTTCCACTGTAAATGGTTATCTTGGCTGGTTCTTTCCAGTATATGTACGCTAGCTTGACTTGCGTAGTTGTAGGCTTAAATGGGTGTTATCATAGTAATGGTTGGATGGCTGAGATTGAAATAAATTATTGGACAATGATTATAGGTGATCTGACCCTTAAATGTAGTCTGTGGAGAAGCAGTTCTGGAACTTAATAAAGAATTGAAAAATTCCATTGTATAGTTAACAACTTAATTTTCATCAGTAACTGTATCTATAATTTTGTAAATCAAAGCATCCTCTGGAATCTTTTGGAGCAGTTCATTGATAGAATTAAGAGTAATATTTTTTGGTGCCAATATTGCTCTTTCGTCCAACTATTAAAATTCTTTGTAGTGACAACTGAAATTATAAAATACTTTTTCTGTTGTCACTAATACTTGAACTACTGTGCTTATTGTAGACATAATCACTTTGGTGTCTGATTTGACAGGTATCTTTACTTCACCCAGCTGAAGTAATAGGTTATGTTAAAAAATAAAATTTTATTCAGTGCTTGCACAGATGGTTTAAAACACAATGAATATTACTATCACAAAGTAATATAATTTTAGTTAAGTTTAGATTTTGTATAGATAGAAGACACAGACTTAGTGTTTTATTGTGTTTTTTTATTTGTGTACTAATAGGTATACCAAAGACTATTTACCAAGGTAAGCTTCTGTCTCCTATCCATATAAAATCTAAACAAGTTATGTGCCCTATTAAATTCTTACCTAAAATCAAACAAAAAATATTTTAATTAAGTTACAATTAAATAATGAAACTATAAAACACCTTAAATTAAAAGACACATTTTAAAAATCAAATTGTTAACCCTACTGAACAGATTGTGAAGAATCAACTGTTCTTAGCTGTTCTGTGAAGAAACTGCATAAAATTCCTATGTTGGTTGCTATAAATACAATTGAACATAACCAGTACAGTACAGAGATAAACATTCCCCCATCTTCACCCTCTAGACCCTAGTAATCAAAATTATTTTTATACCATTAGGCCTACCTCCTGCTAATTAACCCACCGACGGTCATTCGACCCCGAATCGACCTCAGCGCTTGGTGCATAACTAGTCTGCATTCTATAAAACACGTATTTTGCCATTCAACGTTACGCCCACTTAAAATTATCCGATCCCAATAAATAAAATACCGTTGGAAAGCTAATGTTCCGTAGATGCATAATCATGCAAAAAAAATACCACAAAACGTTATAAATAATATTCCAAAAATTGGTGAAGTTCGCATATTTTTGATGCGTAAAATCGTAGATTTGAACTCTGCGCCTAATCGTTAGAGCGACGCCATTTTTCCCGATATTATTCCAACTCTATTTATCTGTCATTGAAGTCAACTAAAACACTGTTCTATAGATCACATGTTTCTCTTTCCAACCATAGATTACAAATTTTTCTGCGTCTCATAGATCCAGAGATATTCCTACTTGAACGTAGAACAAACTTGACGAGACGAAATTTTGTTGGCATTAGGTTTGCATTTCTCTTTGTTTTCTATTATTATATTTCTTATATTTCTTTACACTAAGTTGTAGGGGAAATTCCATTCTACAAGTTGGTACCACTTGATGTTGGCAATACATACTTTGAAGGTATTGGTTTGAACTCTCAACAGACGCAAATTGTGTGACGTAAATACTGTAATAAAAGGCGTGGCACATATTGTTTTGGGGTTAGATATTTGTTATTTTGAAGGTTTGTGTATACAAATTGTATATAAATTGTGTATAAAAGTTACAATATATGTGTTTTTATATCTAAAGCTTATGTTTTTGCGTGATAGTTTAGTTTTTGAACGTTCTTATTTGCGATAACCTAGGCCGAAACGGTAAGTTTAGGCTATATGCAAATTGTCTTATATATAGTGTTTTATATGATTATAAAAGTGAATATGTGTGTTATTCTTTGTAAAGTATATATTTTCTTAGTTAAATCTATAACTTTTGTCTTTGATCTATCTTCAAATTGGTACTAGTTAGTCTAAACTGTGGAGGTTACAAACCTAACCTCACTTGTAAAAGTTACCTTTTTAGGGAAAATCGGTATTTTTATTTAGAAAATGTAACATATTATTATTTTTTCCCCCTAAATATATTCACAAATATATGACAAATCTCAAGAAATGGTTGAAAAAAATCCTAAAAATCTATTAGTATGTTATTCATTACCATTTCTGTGAAATTTCTGCTCCGTTACTCTTCGATTTTTTGGTATTTGACCAAAAAACACCAAATGTGATACATCTAACATTTTTTTTCACTACACACCTACATTCTATGCACCTTTCTGAACATAATGAGATATAGAACTTTTGTATAAGATAAATATTACTATTTTTTGTGATTTTTTGAAAAAAAAATTATCATTTTACATTTTTTCGTAAACTATTTTTTTGTTTTTTTGATAATATAACAAATTTTATTTTTTTCCCCCCTAAATATATTCAAAAATATTACACAAAACTTTTGTATATCTTAGAAAAAGGTAGTAAGCTATTGATTTTGGAATATACAGCTTTTTCCTGAAAATTGGTAACTTCGTTTTTGACATGTAACATACTTACTCCAAAACCGTTTCAAAAAAATTTTTTTTTATTGCATAGATGGATTCTATGCATCTTTCTGAGAAAAATGATATCTTATAAGTTAGGTTTTGTATAGAAATAATATATTTAATTAATTTTTTAACAAACGAAGAAATTTAACACATGCCAGTGGAGGGTTAATAACTGAGCCGAATTTGGTCCCAATCTGTCAAGCAAACTGAGTGTGCATAGCAAACACATATACACTCAAAATAGCTTACATTTATTCCAATTTTGAGTTTATTTTGATTGTTAGAAGAGAATATTGTAAATAATTTTTTAATCATTCAGGGATTGAGTTCTAATTTTAATGCAAGAAATATAATTTTATTTTTTAAATTATAATTATTGACTCCTATCCTGATAACATGTAAATAAATTGGCCTAATCTAAAGAAATGATACTTTTACGAGAGAGTAATTTTTCTGATTTTATTTATTGTTAAAATATTTAGTCGTTTTTCAGAGTACGAACTCCTGGTGGCAGATTAGTATATCAGTATTTGAAGAAACCCAAGAAGATACCAAGATGTGGTCAGTGCAAAGATAAGCTGAGAGGTATTCAGCCTGCTCGTCCCATGGAAAGGTCTAGAATGTGCAGACGCAAAAAGACCGTCAAACGATCTTATGGAGGAGTTCTTTGCCACAAGTGTGTAAAAGAGAGGTAAGTATTTTTTTATGTTTATAGCCTGAGTTTTGCGATATCGAAAATTACAAAACAAATATCTGATATAAATCAAAGGTGATAAATACCAGTGCTTTAAGTATTTAAAATAATTGTAAATTAATTTTAAAACACCAAATGAATTTTATATTTTCCACAGTAATATAATAATATGTATCTAAACTATATTTCAATCATAGTAATTTAGTTTTAACTCAAATACATTAAACTTTGCATTTTTAGAACTATTAATTGATTCAAAGAGATTTTTATTACTACAGTATTTCATAAATTTTACTAACATGATTTTTTAGTTCTTCAGTTGTTATGGCTTTATTAGCTTATTTTATTATTTCGAAGTTATGTTTATATTATTGCTCAAACCTTAATTGATACTGTTATAACGTTAAAATGATTTCAAAAGCCGTTGGACAATGAGTCATTTATTTTTCATGGACATGTACTAGTGCCGTTAAGTTATAGTTTAATGCCAAAATGTTCAATCCTTTTAGAGCCTGACTATTAGAGTTATAGCAATCTAACCTTCAGAGAGATATTGAAATAAAGAATGAGGGAAATTACAAAAATCATAAATACAAATTTTTGTAAATGTTTAAATAAAAGTATTTATATATTTTAAGACAGGTGATAATTAATTTTAAAATTTGCAAAAAGGGGGGAAATGTAGGAGATTATGTATTTTTAGTGTACACATTTATTTCTTTTCCTTTCACAGTAGCTTACAAATTCTGCTAAACAAATTTTTAATTAATCATAGTTATGTGATACTAAAATTGTTAAATTTTAAAACAAATATTCTGGGAAGCTGTTTCCTTGATCAGTCACCTACTAGCACCTCTAATACATTCATTATCTTTTTTTCCAACTCATAATTTGTAATTCTACATAATATATTTGATGAGTACGTAAAAAGATTGGAAGATTGATACCAAACACGATGTGTTTTGTTTTAAAAAAAATATTGTTTTTAGCTAATACATTTTTTGCCGTTACATTTATTTTTACCAAGGGGTTAAAATAGTGAGAATAATGATACAACCACTTCGTAATTTAGTTAACAACACCAATCACAGCCCGTGTACTCAAAACTTGAGCAAAAGTATAGGAAAATATACAAAATTACACCATATGAAGTGTTATTTCTACCTCTATAATCTTATAAATTGTGGAAACTAATTAGTGCATTAATGTTTTTAGCACAAATGTTTTACATAGAGAGTCATGGTACATGGTGGCAGGTCAATGAGAAATCCTCAACTAGCGAAAACTTTTGCTTGAATAAGTATACCAAACGGGAAATGTAATTTAGTGTAAATATAGCTACAGTTTGTAAAATATTTATTGTTATTTTCAATGTGTATTTATACGTTTTTGCATATTTTCCTATAATGTTGCTTAAGTTTTTAATAAACGGCCTGTAAAATAATAGTTAACTTATTAATAGTATCATTTTCAGATAGAAATAAAATGTCTTTTGTATAATTTTACATATTTTAAGATGTTTTTGTTGAATAAATTATATGCGACAATATTGTTTTTCAAACAAAACACATCGTGTTTGGTACCATTCTTCCTTTTTTTTTTTTTTTTTTTTTTCTTTTTTCTTTTTTTTTTCTTTTTTTTTCTTTTCTTCTTTTTTTTACATACTCATAAAATATATTATGTAGAATTACAAATTATGAGTCGGGTAAAAAAGATAATAAATGTATTAGAGGTGCTAATAGGTGACTCATCAAGGGAACAAATACAAGAAACTGCTAGAGCAGGGGGATAACTGGTCAAGCCCTGGTAGCTGGCTGGCATGACTGCCAACTTACTGTATACAGGGTGTATTGTTAATTCATAGTTCTATGTTCATTATTATATTTCAATTTATTTGTGTTGGTGAAAAATCCGTATACTTTCCTGTTTAGTTAGGTACTATACTAGGTTTGTTTACCTGTCTTAATATTTTAAATTTCAAAATGTTTCTTTTTGTTTATAGGATTGTTCGTGCTTTTCTCATTGAGGAACAAAAAATTGTTGTTAAAGTTTTGAAAGCACAAGAAGCCAGTGGTAAAGTTGGTAAGAAGGCGTAAATTGTACCATATGTGTTGATCTAAATAAAATTTTTATAAAAATTGAAATTCTAGGTTTATGTTTTATATATTTTTTTGTCATCCATTTCGCATATTAAGAGGAAACAAAATAAATGCTTTAGACTATTATTCTGTAACTCATTATAATAAAGAAAATAATTTATTTTAAACTATATAACATTTTTGTTGTATTGCAAACACTCAAAAAATGGGCTGTTTTCTTACATACATAATGGTAACTATATAACACTTAACCAGAGTGTCTACCAATTGGAGAAATTGGTGAAAATCCTGAAATTTTAATTAGTTTGGAAAAGAGTGGGAATTTCATTATAAATTCAGGAAAATCGTGTTGTTGTTTTTTTAGACTAGAACAAAATATGCCTTAAATATTTTTTTATTGAAATGATTGTTTCGTCGTAGAAGAAAAATAGAATGAGCTTCATAAACTTTCGGTAATTATAAAACTAAATTTAATTGTTAGAAAATTTTGACAAATAATTTTATCAGGTGATGATTTATATTAATTGTTGGCCAAGAACATTTTTGTAGCTGAAAATCTGTTACAAAATTAGTGGTAAAAGTCTTTTTCTTCTTATGATACACATAGCCTACATTGAATTTAAAGGTTTAGTTCACCTCTATGCCTTGTTTTTCATACAACAATATAATTATTGAAACTCAAAATGTTAAACAAAAATTTATTTTTGAACAATATAATAGCTTATTAATAACTCAGGTGACTAGAGTGAATCAGTGTTTGCATTGACGTCCGCAGGAAACAATTGTCTTGTGTGGTAATGGTACCAAACTTCAGTTTCTGATCTCACACATAATGTTAAATGTAGGAGGGGAATGGAATGATGCTCACTCTGCCAAATGTGATGTCCGTTTTTCTTTTTAACTTGTACTTAGTTCAGAGAAAGGTTATGTGATGAGTGTAAAAAAATTATGTTTAGTTTTTTGCATATATTTCAGTTTTGAGGTCTCATGAGTCAAAAAAGTGGTTTTGGTAATGACGTCTGTCATCTGTACAATGCTTTGTATACCAAATGCGAGGACCGATATTTTAGCCATAGGTCAGATCTTTTTTTTTTTTTGATAACTCAAAATTTGGTAGCTACCAAAGGAAAAAAACTAAAAAATTTAATTATTCTCAAAATCAGCTATAGCCATTTTGATCAAATGTAGTCTCCAACAAATCATTTTACTTGCCATCTCTCTAAAAATGCTGGTTTATAAATTGTTTGTAAGAAAAGAAGAGAAAGAAAAAATTAGAAGTTGTTTAATTCAATGTTTATTATTAGTTAATGTAGGTACCCTTTATCTCTGTACTTTTACACTTTACTGATCTAAACGATTTTGACCAAACAGTAAGTTATTCTCAATAATTTTTATAGGAAGACATGTTGTGTTTTAGAATGCAAAACATTTATTAAAATAAAAAGTAATTTTCATCATCAAAATTAAATATACTTATTTCTACAATGCAAAATCTAAAAATCAGTTTATCTTTAAACGAATCTATTGAGTATTCACAGTTGTTTTCATGTGATAATGTGAGGTTATTGCAATAATTTGTGTATTACTTACGATCTATTTTTTTGTTCACTTTCTTGTATCACAACCTTTTATTATAAAACCTTTACTTTGCACAATCATTTAACACTTTCTTCTATTTATAAACTCATATGATTATCAATTATACACACATTTTGACATATTTGTCCCTTTCAATGTTCAGATCAGAGCTAGAGTGAGGATCAGAGTAAACATTCCAAGATCTCAATTAATTGAAAACGTTTTAGGAAAAACTTCTCCTTATATGGAGCACCGCGCCATACCATTTAAGCCTACCTCTTTCTAGAAACTCCTGAATAACGCAATTGTCCGTTTCTTTGTTGAAACACAATTATTTAAGATTTTGACCTCCACATTCTTATAAAAGCATTTACAGTAGAACCCCTCTTAACCGGTCTAGTCGGGACTGACACCCGGGCCGGTTGCCCATTTGGCCGGTTAATCAGAGGTTCCACTGAAAAATCGGTTTTCGTTGAAAGAAAGCTTATTTAATCAGGTAGCGCTAAGAATTATGCAATTAAGATGTTATTGCAACTCATTTTATTGTACATAAATGTATCTTATATATTATGTTATGTATATTATACATCAAACATGAAAAAATTAAACACTACAAAGCTCGTTTACAGATTCCCCTCTGTCAAGTCTTTTGACACATTTAACCGCGTCTCAAACGAAACCAACACACGCTTCCGTTGTTTTCGTAACTCACTCATTTTTATTTACTGTAATATACCCGTCAAAGACAAGAAGAAAACTGAAAAGAAATGTTATATTTTTCATAATGTATACTAAAATGATTCGTGGAAAAAAAGCGGCCCATCAAACGTTTTTGTGGGTGTATGTCTGCTATACCGTCGGGTGCCAATGCCGCGGTGTTTTTACGGCGCCGACAATGGGATACCGCTATCGACAAAGTCGTTTGATATCGCTGCCGCTTCGGTGCCGCGGTGTTTTTACATCGCCGACAATGGGATACCGCTATCAACAAAGTCCTTTGATATCGCCGCCGCTTTGGTGCCGCGGTGTTTTTACGCCGCCGACAATGGGATACCGCTATCCACAAAGTCCTTTGATATCGCTGCTGCTTTGGTGTTTCAATTACAATTTATTTTCGGAAACTGTCATCCGACCAATACACTACGATATAGGCCGGTTAATCCGAGGACCGGTTAATCCGAGGCTGGTTAACAGAGGTTCTACTGTATTTTAAAAAGTTCATTTTCGATTAATGTTGAAATTGTAACTTTCAATTTTCCTATCATTATTTACAAATATAATTTAATTATAAATTATTGTTTATTATTAACTATTGATTGTTCTTATTATTATTTATTGGTTGGAAATGTCCCATGCTTCCAAAAAGGAAGGAAATAGTGAGAGAAAGGAGTTGTTGAGTTTATATAGTTTAATATTTTGAGCTCAAAATGTCTTATTTTATCACTTTTCTTTAATCTCCCTCCCCCTTCTTCTTTTGTGCTATGTTAGCTTCATTCTTATACATTGTAATCTTAACTTTTATAGTAGCACATTAGTAATGTAGAATTTTTAACATTACAATTATTTTTTCAATATGGTGGCGTTGGATAATTAAATGATTACAGATACTGATTATTAAACTCTTGACTTGTGACTTGCAATTTTTTCGTGTCCAATAGGTTCTGTTTACACCTTTAAAGTTTAAAATGAAATTTGATGGAAAACTAATTTTCATGTTTTGTCAGCTATATTACCACAAATTTTATACACATTAAATAATTTTTGTAAAGGCATATTTCTTTGCCAAAATACGCCCGTAGTACAAGTTTTATTATATCAGTCTACATGTTTCAATTGTAATATTGTTAACGTTTTATTTTTGTAATGTCTCATGGCTTGAAAACAGATATCAACATAAAGGTCGAATGTTAAATTTTTTAACAGTACTTATACTACTTTCATCAGTGAGAAAAATGAAATTTCACGAGAGTTGAATCTTAAATGTAGCTTTGATTACGGCTTTTAAAAGAGGTTAATACATCTAGTTTTTGCCACAGAGTGACCACTACTGTACTACAAACACAGTTTATTATTACTCGTGAAGGGGGGGGGAGGCTCGCACAGACAGCAAGGATTGATGAACATTCAAAAATATATCAATGTAGACATATACACTAAATGCACTTTACAATGACATACATATTTCCCTGACTTTTTATAAATGGTTGAACAGTGAAGTGTTGTTGGCAGTACTGATATAGTTTGATCACCTTGATAAGAAATAATGCTACAAAAATTTTTACATTATCCTGTACAGTAAAATTGAATTATAATTAAAAAATTTTAATTATAACCATTGATTTTAACTTTATTTTATTTTCATTTTTCTCACCCACACTTTTTGTAAACTATGGAATAGCAGAGTGTCAGTTGTTGTGATTGTGTAGTTCGATCACCTTAATAACAAAAAATGATACGAATTGTTATTTCCTTGAAGTCCATACGGTACCACCATTGTGCGAGCTTGGATGATGAACAATCAGGAATTTTTTAGAATATAAGCAAGGAAAAGTCTGGAATTTCATTAGCATGTAGACATACTGTTAACCATTTTAGAATTGATTGACAATGTAACATCAAAAGTTATAAGTTGAAATATAAACAAACAAAACATCAACATTTTTATACAAATTTAGATATGCAATTAAATACTGATAGTTGAACCCTCTAATGTGTTAAATTTTTTTGAACAATGTTTTTTGTTTGATTTTTTCTTTATTTATCATTGTTGATAATGACAAGGTGATGACTTTTTTCGAGTAATAATTTTCCTAATGATTCATAGTATAACGTTTAGGTCCGGCCGGACCGAGGCAATTTTTATGAATAAAAAAAGAATCTAAACGGGCTATTTCTTTATGTTGGCAACGCTCACTATTTTATTTGTCTAATACTTATTTTACGTTCCCACGAAAAACACAGCTGATTTCTCTATCAGTGTTCTGTTTCCCGCTTAAAACATACGTGATCTGTTACTTTTGTGTTTCATTTGTGTGAACTAGTTGTTTGGAATTTGTATGATTTTGACAATGTGTATGTGTCCTACATATTTGTGAAAAGGATCTGTGATTTGGTTACATGTAAATAGTGAGATTTAATTTAGATTCAGTGAAAGTGAGTGTGTCTGATCTCCTAAGAACTTCTTAAATTGACAAACGGTTAGAAGAAGAATTAAGTGATGATGAACTCTCAGACGCTTCATACTTTACTTCCCCCAGAGACGACTCTGGTCCAAGTTTATCATAATGGAGTACAATGATGATTTTATAATGAACTTTGACGATGCATATCTTGTTGACAATAACCACAACAAAAGCTACGAGACTAGAACGACTCATATAGTTTTATGGATCTCGATTTGGACAGCCCACCTGATAATCTTAAATTCCCTATAAATGTTGATGCTGATGGGGACAATGCTTCTGCACTGGACAAGGCTCCAATTTATGCTGCCCTTCTAGACGATGCTGTAGCCGAGGATGAAACCTTCGTCGATCCTGCCACTGAGGTCGATGTTTCTTTCCTGGATGACACTGTAGCCACGGACAATACCGCTGTTGCACAATGTGATCTTGATGCACAACCAGGTCACGGAGCACGTCGTGGTCGTGGTACACAACTTGTTCGCAAGTACAATGCAGTCGCGGAGCAATACGGGGTCGTGGGACGTAGAGCACATCTTGTTCCAGGAGTAAAACATCGTGGACGCCCTCAGCCTGACATGGACCAGACCTGGGATCACTATCAAAGCTTGTAGCAAACTTCATTTTACAAGGAATCCAAAATTTCAGATAATTTGCCCCCTAATAGCTTATCTATAGAGTACTACAGAATTATTGTCAATGATGAGGTTATAGATTTGATGGTCATAGAAATGCAGAGCAGACACTCACAAACAGATAGAAGCAGACTTCGTACGTGGATCAATTCAGATAGAGATGAGATGAAAAAATTTCTTGTTCTACTTATCTGGATGGGGCTTGCCAGGTAATCAGATACGAGGATATCTGATTACTGGTCAACATCTGTGCTTTACAAAAATATTGTAGCAGGGTCAGTTATGAGCCGTAATAGGTTTACATTATTATTAAGATTTTGGCATTTCAATGATAATAACAATCCTGGGAACGATGGTCGCCTGTCAAAAATTGCTCCGTTGCTAACTATGTTGAATGGTATATTTAGACAAATAAAAGTAGCTGAACAAGACTTGGCGGTAGACGAATCAATGATTTCATTTAGAGGCCGGTTGGTTTTTAGTCAATACCTTCCAAAGAAAGCGCACAAATATGGAGTAAAACTATTCAAACTATATGACAGCACTGCATACACATGTAACATAAAAGTGTATAGTGGTAAGGGTTCCAACATTACCCCTGACTTATTGATGGGCACATCAGTTGACCTCGAACTATTGGAACCGTACTTGAACTCAGGAACAACTATTTATGTTGATAATTATTACAATTCCATTGAGTTGGCAAAACTTGCTCCCAAAAAAAAACAGTTAGTAGGCTTCATTTTAGCGATAGAGTAGGACTTCCACGGGATTTACTTTTCCAATCACAGTTAGAACGTGGTGAAATGGTTGCAGCTGAAAACAAGGACGGTATTGTTGTGACAAATTGGCTTGACAAGCGACCTGTAGGCTACTTATGTTATCTACAAAACATCCCATGAAAATGGTCTCCATAAGCAAACGCGATAAATACGGGAATGAAATCATGAAACCTCTAGTGGTAACGAGTTATAATAAATTGAAAATAGGTATTGATGTTGCCGACCAAATAGCTTCATACAATACTGCCGTTAGGAAGTCGCTACAATGGTATCATAAGGTAGCTGAGCATCTTCTATTTGGAACTTGTATTGTGAACGCATGGCTCATGTACAAGAACCATGTCCCGCAACCAAAACCTATGTCCATTACTGCATTCAAAGAGAGTATTTGTATGGAGCTAGTGGGACTTACTGACATGCCCACTGTGCGGGAAATAGGCCACCACCATCTACAAGAATCAGACGTATTTATCGGGTTGGGAAAAAACAAAAGGTGCCATAGACAAATATGTACCGTGTGCTTCAAGAACGCTACACCTGAGGTGAAGAAAAAGGCAAACAACATGACGAAAGTAGCAACATTTTGCTCAAAGTGTCCTGGACAACCTGATATGTGTAAAACATGCTTTGTTAAAATTCTCAAATGAACGCAACAAAAATAATTTATGTAATTTCTAACTTTGGTGTTATATTTTGTAAAATAAATACATATTTTCATTTTATAACTGTATTCATTATTAAACCAAAATGTTTTGTAAAATTTTTAATCGGTCCGATCATGCCGACAAAAAAGTGAAAATATCCACCAATTTTATTATTATATTGAGTAATCATGGTAACGGCCATTAAAGCATACAATGTACTTACGTCTAACATACCTCTTTACCCAATCCAGAGAATATCAGAATTGGTCGATAGAGGTTGCTGTACTATCCAACTGTGAGCCACAAAACAAAACATTACGTCAGTAACTATCGGTCCGATCGTGCCGAAATGTTGCATGTACATTCACTTTAGTTTCGGACCGATATGGCAGCTAACATGCTAAATAACAAGGATTTTGAGACTATACAATCAGTAGAAGGTGAGTTTCACAAACATTTCATTTAATATATAAACTTATATTTGTTATTAAAAAAACCCCAGAAACATGTTCTGAGGTGAAATACCAATTCGCTTTCATTGTGTGTGTGTGTGTGGGAGTCTGGAATTTTTAATTTGAAACTCGATATTTCTGGTAATAAGGAGAAGAAAGGATGTCATAGGTGTAATTGACAGGAAATAATCACATTTTATTACAAACCAAAATGATTAGTTTGTCAGGTCTAAAAGTAATAAATTTTATCGAGTATAGTAAAAGAAAAAAACACTAAAACTCTTGAATAATAATAGAGAAGTTTGTGAATATATGAAATTTATTATATTTTATTCTAAATTTAAATATATATCAGAGTTAACAAAGAAAAACTGGTGAAAGATAACTAACTATATAAAAAAATAGGAATTTTAATGTCCAAAATAAAAATGTTTTCTAAGAATATACTTATTGATTGAATATTATATCTAATGGTATTCCCTAAAAAACCAGAGAACTGTGGAAAAAGGGATCTCGAAATATGCTAATATTTTCACTGAACTAACATTTAGATAATGTACAAACATCTCTTAACAATGTATTGTGAAACTGTGAGTATTTCAGTACTTCACTACTGGGAATTCAAGTCCTTTTTTGTAAACTCCCTCTGGATTTGTATTTTTAAACAACCACTAGATAGCAGCATCATACAGAGAATTAAATCGAAATATGTCAAATAGTACAAACTTTTAACACAAGATAATAGCACCTCAGTACTTTTCTTTTTTTTTAAAGTCGCAGGATAGGTGGAAAACCTTCAAAAGACAAAGGCTCTTCCCAATAGTGTGAGATTCTTACTCACTAAAAACCACCTTCCTTCCTGTTAGTACCCCTATCGCATGGGACAAGGAAACAGGAAAGGTTTTCCATGTACCAAGCTGAGAAGCTCTTTCCATGGTCGTATTAACGAGATTGTAAATATGGAAGAAAGCAGAACGTTATGTATCACCGCGAAGGGCGAGGTAAAGACCTGACTTGACAGAGTCCAGTCAGGTAAAACCTCGCGACAGATCATGCAGGAGCCGAGGTTTGGTAGATGTGGCATGCAAGGTGAAGGGTGGGAGATACCTTGTTTGTATCACAGTTCATGTATTATAAATTTCATTAGTGTAAGTTAAATAGTGCAAATTTTTATCGTAGTTGTCAATTAATCGTAGCTGCACATAGATAGATAGGGATCTGAATTCAGATCACTATCCTGTCATAATGGCAGTGGTTGGCAATCCTATTAGCAAGGAGCCAAGAGAGGTGCTGAACTACAGATTTACTGATTGGGAGATGTTCTGTTAGCAAGTTAATGGCTCATTTACCTAACTCTGATGAGGTTCTGTCTCCTCAGGACATTGACAATGCTGTTTATAAACTACACAAAGAGTTTATTGTCAATATATGGTGTGAACGTTAATATAGGTGTTGTATCATTTTGTGAATCACCATTTGACGAACTACATAACATTAAATTGTTATCACGCCTCTGATCGTTATACACCGCCCAATCGATGTGCTATGAGTTTTCACCTGTTATCGTTATGAGTAAATATATTTTGTTCAATTGCCTAAACATTAAATGGTTTTTAACATGTATTGATTGTATTTTTAAAACTTTACTGTGTTTTTGGAAATTGTATAGTACTTTTCTCATTTTTCCTATTTTTGGTAATTGAACTTTTTACAAAATTGTACTTTTCTCATTGTTTAACATCATTGTAAACTTATGTTTTTGGTAATTAAATGTAGTATAAAATTGTACTTTTTCATTGTTTAACATCATTGTAAAACTGTAAACCTATTTGTTTTTGGTAATTGAATGTAGTATAAAGTTGAACTTCCTTGTTGCGTTGTTAGATTTTTAAACTGTGAACCTATTTAATGTAGTATAAATTTAAACTTCCATGTTACCAATATAGTTCTTAGATTTTTAAAGTGTAAACCTATGTGTTTAACTGTGAAGCTATGTAATGTAGTATAAATTTAACGTCCATGTTGCCAATATAGTTCTCGGATTTGACTAAATTTGTTTTTTTTCCCCATCACATACTCCTAAACCTAGAGGTACGACCCAGACCCGTACCGTAAAACGTACGCGAGTTTTTCGTGGTAAGGGGTACGTGTCGAAACTTCTACGAAATGTACAGGCATATCATTTGTGTTTAACATAATATAACTAGGACATTAATGGATAACATGGCAACTTATATACCACATTAAATATACAACGAGTAATACTATGCACGATAGCTGTCAGCAGCGTGTCTGCCTTCAAATCCGAATTTCACAGGTTCGAATTCAACTAGGAAAAAAAAAGTTAAGTGTATGATGTCACGTGTGTGACGACAACAACGGTAACAGCAAATTACGTCACAGGCGGATGGTGGGCAGGAGGAGGGGGAGAAAAGAGCAACAAAATGCAGCAATTTATATCACAAAAATGGCGGATGGTGGGCATGGGGAGGGGGAGGGGGTTAGGTCACGTGGTTACCCCCACTCCAATCTTGATCTCAAGTGCCTCAATCTCTACTACTCACGACACATACTTGCACACATCAAGCGCCGCAATAGGCTAAGAAGGGCATTACAGCAGGGAGTAAATAGATGTACACCACATACACAACTAAACCGTCTCAAGTGACGAATTAAAATAGAACTAACTAAATTTCGAGCTGAAGGCTTCCAAGCTGTATTGGTCAGTCTAGATGTCAATGAGAAACCCGTATGGCCACTTGTAAAACACTTTACACGTGCACCTATGTGCTATCCTCCATTAATAGGTCCTCATGGACTTGTGGATGATAAGGTAAATCTATTTGCAGACACCTTGGAACAAGCGTTTCAACCAAATACTCAGCCCTCTGACCCAGTTTTCACTGACACCGTTCAAAACAACACTTTACAATTCGCCTACTCTCCTCACCAACACTATACACAAAACAACCCTCACAGAAATTAAGTGGGCGATTTCACACACAAAGGCCAGGAAAGCTCCTGGCTCTAACACTATTGGAAGTACAACATTTCCTTGAAAACTTATCGGACAAAGCGCTCAGGTTCTTTACAAACATATGTAATGCAATTCTCCACAAGCAACATTTCCCTGCTGCTTGGAAAGAAGCTAAAATATTAGTTTTTCCCAAGCTGGGGAAGGACAAGCATAGGCCCAAATCCTACAGACCCATTAGTTTGCTAAATACAATGAGCAAGGTCTTTGAGAAGATCCTGCTCTAACGTATCAACAAACATATATACAAATACAACATCTTGAGGCCGAAGCAATTCGGATTCAGAACCAAACGCTCTACAACATTTCAACTACTGAGTCGTTGAATACGCTACCAGGGGTTTCAATGATAATCAATTGACCGGGTCAGTCTGCCTGGACATTGAAAAGGCTTTTGATAGGGTTTGGCACAGTGGTCACATAAACAAACTTAGGCAATACAACTTCCCAGACGGGCTGATATACCTCATTAGGTGATACCTAACAGACCGCAAGTTTAGGGTTGATGTAGACCAAACAACATCCACACAGAGGACAATACAAGCTGAGTTGCTTCAAGGTTCGCTCATTGGACCCTTATTGTTCAATATCTACATCAATGACATTCCAACACTTGATAACACCAATGTGGCTATATTATGCTGATGACACTACGATATCCGCACAGTCATGGCAACCATGTATGATCTACAGTAGGTTACAAACATCACTAAATAATATAGAGCCATGGCTTAGAGTCTGGAGATAAAGGTAAATGTGTCCAAGTGCCAGGCGCTTTTGCTCTCTAAAAGAAACTTACACTCCATTAACACGCCCTTACTCTTATTCAACGAAGACATACACTGGCAGGGTCAGGTCAAGTACCCCGGGGTCATCCTAGATAGGAAACTGACTTGGTCCGCCCACATATCCGACACAATTAAAAGAGCAAACATGACACCGTCACAACTATATCCATTGCTCAATAAAACAAGTTCTCTTGAATTGAGAACAGTCACCACAATATATTTATCTCTACTTAGAAGTGTCATCACCTATGCTGCACCCTTCTGGGGACACACACATGTGCAGGCTACATATATTCCAAAACAGGGTTTTGAGAATAATCACTAAAGCACCAATGTGCACCAGAGTTAGGACCTTACACGAAGACTTAAATGTGTCGTTCATCAAACAACACATTCAACGATTATCAGCTAATCTTTATAAGGGGGCCCACGCACACCCAACATCAAACTCTAATCTCTTCACTAGGTAGATATGACACAACATTTGACAAACACAGACGGCTGCTGTCCTTATTCACACGACCGACCTTGATCTCTCATTTGGGCCCATAAAGCCATGCATAGCCTACTAATACCCAAATTTCACCTCTTTGCTTTCTAGCTCTGTTTCAGACCAAAGGGTGCACCTTAGAGGCATGAGCGAAGCTGTCGCCACCAGGACGCAGTTGCATACAGTCTAATCTTGCACGCTTATTTCAGCATCGAGTAGGCAGTAGTAGATGTAGCTTGTAGCTCCTCCAATAAATTCACTAATAAGGTATTTTTCGGATGGTAACACTCCCACCATTTACCTTGCACGCCAAACCTGGGATCCTGCATGATCTGTCGTGAGGTTTTACCTGACTGGACTCTGTAAAGTCAGGCCTTTACCTCGCCCTTCGCACGGATACATAACGTTCTGTTTTCTTCCATATTTACAATCTCGATATGCCCATGGAAAGAGCTTCTCAGCTTGGTACATGGAAAGCCTTTCCTGTTTCCTTGTCCCATATAATAGGGGTACCAACAGGAATGAAGGTGGTTTTTAGTGAGTAAGAATCTCACACTTTTGGGAGGAATGGATATCTCCATTTATCTTTTGAAGATTTTCTACATATCCTGCGAAATTAAAAAAAAAAAAATTCACAGTTCATGTAAACATTGCCAGGATGAAGGTATGTTGAGTATTTATTATTTTCAACACACAGTAAATGAAATGTGCAAAGAAGGTATTGACCGGGAAACATATCTGCCGAATGAAGTTTCAGTTTGTTTGATGACCTGATAAAATTTAATGACTTTCTTTTTTCTCAATGAGGTGACACACAATTTTGAATATATACGGTATATTCTTTTTTCTCAGTGAGGTGACACACAATTTTGAATATATATATATATTTTAAAATCATCTCTTGTCAAGTACAGCTATCTGAAATTAATTTTATAAAGTAATATTATTTAAACTCACAAGTAAGAACCTCACGGATGTCTCCCTTTGTCTTTCAAAGATTTTCCACCTCTCCTACGAAATTATATATATATATATATATATAAATTTAAATACTAAAAAAAAACAATTTCGTTTTAGTCGATTTTCATAGAAATGCTGTTCCCTCTAAATTCTAAATGTGGGAAGTGTGTTCTTATTATAAACTTTTTTGTTTGAAATGTAACATTGCTGTTATAAATAACCTATTTGTACCAAAAATACTGCACAAACTTTTCTCACACACCCATACATAGTCAAACTAATATTTGGTATAAAAGAATTGCACAAACTTTCTGAGTCACACATACATAGTGAAACTAATAGCTTAATATTGGTGTTAAATATTGCACAAACTTTCTCAGACACACATACATAGTAAAACTAATAGCCTAATTGGTACAAAAATGTTGCACAAATTTTTCACACACATACCGTATGTAGTAAAATTAATAAGAGTAAAATCTGATAGAAACTTTCTCGCTCAACCATACATAAAATAAAATAGTAAAAAATTTATACAAACTTTCTCACACATTGTAAAACTTATAATTAGTTTACACTTCTATCATGTGCTCTTATGCACACCCATTTTTTTGTTTTGATGACAGATGATTGACATGAGGGATTGTACATATAACAGCTGATTATAGAAAGCACACTTTGCAAGATATTACATACAATATCTCCCACCAACAGCTGTAGAGTGCTGTTAGCAATTCTAGTGGTTTACATGCGCAAAATGGAGTAGTAACTGTAACACAAATTCCAAAGGCGACTAAACTAAAATATTCCAAAGAAAAATTGTAAACCTAATCCATAGCGGAATTCATTGACCCAGCCCGGAACGACCATTAAAATATATGATAAAGCAAAGTTGAACTTGGAACTGTTCTATGGTAAAACAAAGATGGTAAATCTAGTTAAGTGAATGGTATGCAAGTGATCTTGATTGGGAAATGTTGCGTGATACATAATTAGTCGTATACTAATTATGAAAAAGATTAAAACTAGGAGAACCAGGTCGATTAGAGAATTGACTGTATAACTAAAATTACATAACTAACAATTAAATTACCTTTGGTTTCCGCCAGGTGACTTCTTTTTTATATACACTTACACGTTTCGAAGCGTACGCTCCATCTTCAGAGTTCTATTTTCTTTTTCACTCGGTTGAGATTGTTATACATTAAAATAACACATAAAATCACACGGACACTACATATATATGTTTATAAATTTATACATCGCTTATGATAACGCGACACTTGCGATGCGTATCACATCAATGTCCTAGGACAACTAACGTCTCGTATTTATTGTATGTTTATTTAAGATTACTATCTTGGACCTTAATTGCTGTCGTATATCGTATTGGAAGAGAAGTTTAGTTGGTTTCAGTAGGTTGTATGAGTCATATTTAAATATCTCAAATTCTTCAACCGCGTCCATATATTTCCCCTTTCTGCATATATGTAGTGGTTCTAAATTGGTTTCGAAATCTGTATAGGAGTGGTTTTCGTCAATGAGGTGTCTTGCAAAATTTGACTTATTGCTGTTAATATTCTTTTTTGGCAGATGTTCTTTAAACCTTTGGCGAAAAGCTCTTCCCATTTGGCCTATATAGAATTTATTACATGGGTCACATTTCAGTTTATAAATTCCTGTTTTTAGTTGTAGATGTTTGTCATGTTTAAGACTGAGCAATTTCTTAATATTGTTGTGGGTTCGAAATGCCATTGTAAGATTGACCATTGTAAATAAAGACGTAAAATTGAATTATAATATTGAGTTCACTTTATTACGAAACCCACAGTACTGCACTGTACTAAATATTATGTTCATAATATAAAAAATACAGAAATATGCTGTATTGAACAGCAAATAAAAATACAGAACAGTTTTTGTAAATCAACCTCAAAATGTCTTTGTAACGCCCGTAACACAGATCGGCAGCCGAAAACGCACACGCTATCATTGATTTCAATGGCAACCGGGGACGCTCTCGTTCGCCGGTCTGTCTGCCCCCCCCCTTGTTATCTGAGTGTCCTCTGGTCCACATTAGCTCGGATAATCAGGGGCCTACTGTAAATACACGAACGTGAGTATTGTGCGAGAACGTTTGTAACTAATTTTGTTCAGTGAAAAGTACCTACTTACTCCCTATATGAGTTGTGAAAAATGTAAACAAAACATTCGTATCTCTTGAGTCATGTGGATGGTCCATCAGTTGCAAAGAAATCCTCGAATATGAATCACTTAATCCTTTTCAAAAGTTCTCAGTTCACTGACCACACAAGAAATTCACCACGCCATAAATTCTTGATTGCAAACAGGTGTGTAATAACAACAAATAAATATGTAATAAATGAAATGACGCAGGATACCAAGTCGGCTGCTTGTTGCCTTCAATTCTATACAGGCACACGGCACACACAGAGATTAGTCTCTGGCACGCACGGACAAGCAGACCCAAGACCGGCAGATGCGAGAACACCCAGTATACTTATATATATAACTTACGCCAACACAAACGCGTAGCCGATGCTACCTATATACTATATACATCCCTTCTCTGTGCTCTACGAGACCAGAAGCGTTGGCGTGGGCACCATAGCTTGTATAGATGATTCTAGATATATGCCAGAATGGTAGTGTACGGTACAATGCGTGACACAAGTATACACTTTTTCCTCCATGCCAAAAGTGCCCAACGGGACAAAAGAAGTTATCACTTCAAAACAAGTCACAAAATACACTTCATTAGTTTAAGGCTCTTATTTATAAACATAACAAAAACTAAAAGTTAAGCTTTGAAATATATTGCAAATGACACATATTATGAATAAAGCACTGGCCGTTTAGTACACTGACAAATATGAAATAATGAATAAATTGGGAATGTCCAAATTACAAATGTCATTTGCGGCGTAAGAAATGTGCAATGACCACTATTATAGCGTATAAGCGATAATTGCTACATAAAAATCCTTAAATAAAAAGACATACATCAACAAAGCATTGTAACAGAACTAAACATAATAACAATAAATATTTACCTTATAATAAAAACATTGATATAAATCATTGTGTCTAATAAAAATTCAAGTTTTTTAAAATCATCTGTAAGGAATCCATGTAAAGAATAATATGGGTGTTCAACAAGTCACCCAATAATTACCAGATCAAACTTTTTAAATGTAGTGAATCAGGCAGCCATAGGCAATTTATTAAAAAATGACACACAACCTGTAGCTCTTAATTGATTTATTTAGTCAATTGAGGAGCATTTATTTTGTTTTTATTTCTAGTATTATATGAATTGTGGTCACTTTTAAGGGGAAAGTTATCCAGATTTAATAAGCTAAGGGCCGGTAAAAAAGTAAGTTGCCAGAGTGAATAAGCTAATTATCTAAACCAGTCCCACTGAATGGTTTAAAAGTAACGGTACAGCTGGAAACAAGAACTGGTGTAGAAAATTTCGTTACAAACATTGCCGAGTTATCTAAGGTTGCATACAACAGAAAAAGTTAGAGAGAATTCAAAAATTTACCGCATTAATAAATTGTTAGTGTTTATTTTTTTGTCGTTATAGCAGAAGCATATTATGTAAGCACCATTCCTCCAATAGACGGAACATTAAAGTAGTTCCACTTAAAGCGGAAAAAAAAGAAAATATTACAATATTTGACACCTTATGTTTGAAGCCCGATTAAGCAGACTCCTGACACAATAATTCCAAAATGGAAGAATCGTACCACAGTCTACGTAAAAATCCAAAAAGGACTGAAAAGCAACAGAGCTTTCAGACGTATCCATCCGTATTATCTACAGAACTTCACTTCAGTGGACATTACAGAGGTCGCTAGTGTTACTCACTTCAAAACACAAAATACCATCCTGATAACTTAAACAGGCCATAGAGATTCCTAAAGTGGCTGGCCTTTTATTGCTCCCTTTTTAGTAGTTTTTTTTTTTTTTTAATTCACAAAATATTATATTATCTAAAACCCAAATAGTTATATATATATTTTCTCAGAAAGGTGCATAGAATTAATCTATGAAATGAAAAATATATTTGGAAGTAAACATTTTGGAATTAGTATGTCAGGAATATAAAAAATGTGTAGTAATAAAAGTGAAAACTCAAAAAAAATGCTAAGTCCATCATACAAACAATTATTTTCTAATTTTGTTGAAGATGTACAAAAATGTTGGAAAGTTGGTAAAAAATATATATATAGTTTTTGAAAAATCAATTTTTATGAAAAAAGTGAAACGTAGGTAAAAATTTAAGTTTATATAGAGAAATTTACCAAATATAGCAATATTATCCAAAACCTAATTTGTTTATTTGGTTGTTGTTTAAAAAACTATTAAAACAGGAACATTTTGGTTTCTGTGTCTAATAAATACTTTAGTGATGTGTGTTGACTTAAGCCATAATATTTGAAGAAGACAAAGTGCGGCAACTTACTTCCTTTCCTTATAACTTCCTTTTTCACATTAATTTCCTCTGATCTACTCATCTCATTATAAATCTGTTTTTATCACCTGAGAAGAGAAACTAGAGATAAACAATATCAATGGTTTCATATCCAATCTCAATTAAGTCTGTCCCCCCCATTAAAAAAAAAAAACAAAGAGCATAAAATAAAAACCCCTAGCCCTGAAATATTTAAATAATAGCTTGCATAATAGATGAGAACAAGAAAGACCTGAAAGTAAAGATGACAGAGAAGGGTTTAACCCAAGACTAAATGAAGAAAGTGTTGATTCAGTTAGAGTAAGGTCTCTCTCCTAGTATTGACAAACTAAATGACAACCACACAATAGTAATTGTTTGTGTTATTGCTATTTAACCAGCACAAATCATATGACAATGTGAGATATTTGAGATAACATGTGCATAATACTTTTTAACTTATTTTTATTCCATCTTTGGTCTTTAACCTAATCTTGAGATAATGTGAAAAAAATGGCAGTTTACTGACATCATTTTACAAATGGTCTTATTGTTTCAACACATTATTAAAATTCTAACACAATCGCAATATTTTCCTTACTTTTCTTAAATCATAATTTTCCTAATCAAATTGAGACAGTGATTGTTAATATAATTTATATGGTAGGATACAAATAAATAATGAAATTCACAATAACAAATATTTTACATATAATATATATTAACACCTTTCAAATACTTTATACAATTCTGGAAGACTAGCAACTTGAACAATTGTTTTATCATCACCAAACTTGCGTGGAGGTAAAAAACTTGTTTTCAGAGTCGGATAAATAACATGTTCAACTGTCCATTTCCAATCATCAGCTTTCCCTTCAGTTGCCTGTTAAAAGTTTAACGTAAACATTAGTAACTAAAATATACTTAATATTAGTTATCGAGACATAATATTGGTGCGATTATTCATCACCATTTTGAAATATGAATTTGGCTCAAATTTGAGAAAAACATATAAAGTATCCTAAGCAACGGAAACTCAATTTCATTAAAATCAATATTAACTAAAAAAAAAGTTGAAATTTACAGACTTTATTTTGAATTTTTATAGGGTAACTTATCTAAATTTAATCTAATGTCGCAATTAACAATATTAAGACCCCAGGTCAATATTTTGGCCTTCTAGATTAGTGAAATAAAGACTACAGGCCAATATTTTGATTCTCAAAATTGGTGTCAAAATGTCTATATGCCGATTTGGTTTAAGTTATTTCAGACCAAATTTTTACTAAAATCATAGGGCAGGATTTGTAGTTTCATTTTCAAAAGAGGTGAAATACATATGCGTGTCATCAGTGATGCGTATTGTTTTACAGTTTATTATTGAAGAAGTGTGATGTATGTTTATTGTTTAGTATGAGCAAATACCATGTATGTGAAGATATGTTATCATGATATCGATACTGGTGAGTTCAGTGACACTTTTGTAGACATATAATTTAATTATGGTGCAATTATAAGAAGAACATATGATTCAAAAGTGTCTTGAGGATATTATTTGAATCTAAACAAATTAACCCCTAAGAATAATAATTGTATTAAGAAATTATTTGTACAGTAGACACTCATTAATTTGGTATGTTTGGGACTCGGGGTGATATTGGATAACTGTACGGTGCAGAAAATTTACCGGGAATAAACAGGATAAATCATGTGAACTAATTAGACAAGTGGCCCATCCGTATATTTATGACTTTCGCACATTCTTAGTTTGGGCAGAAATTGAAAATACATAATCAAACCGCCTGGATTTTAGCGTTTGTCTTCAAAAAAGAAAAACAATCAATAAGTACGTACATTGAACAGTTTGTTATTTATTGCTTTTAAAACAATGCTGTATTAAGACTATAGAATGAGTTTGGCCTTGTGATTCAACTTCCGGAACTTGCACTTGTTATGGATTCACAAAACGTTTGATTATTTGTTCATCACTTAATTCCTCAACCACGGCTTCTTAATAACACTTCATCTTGAGATTCATCCTTTAATAGGTTATTTGATGGATTTTGTACCTTCAGCCATTCCAAATTTCTTAAAATTGTTTTTCACTTCTACCATGAAATAAAAAAAAAAACAATTAAAAAAAAAGTTCTGCTGTCATTCATATATTGCTTTGAGCATCGTTATGTACAGGACAGTTTAAAACACCTTTAAAAGCTCTTGGCTTTTTCTATTTTTCAATGACGAAAGATGTTAACTGATGACAGAAGCATTTGAAAAAGTAAAACCGTCAATCTGTCTGTTTTTCTTAAAACCCTTAGCACATGTTTTGTCTCCACCTGTTAGAGTTAAAATGGGTAAACAACGCCACAGTAGGCTGGTCTCATTGGCATTATAAATTAGACTTGGGGTTAAATTATGCTCAGAAACAATGTTGATAAAAATTTCCATATATTCATTAGCTGCATTTTCATCAACCAATCTAACTCTACCAGTCACATCTAGCCTACGGATTCTATCCCAAACTTTAAATTTTTGAAGCCAGCCACCTGAAAATATTTATCAGGCAAATTCATCTCACAATGAAATTGTTTTGCCTTTTCAATTAGCATAGACCCGGTACAGGTTTACCTTCTGATCTATGTGCACTGAACCAATTGTATTAACACATTGACTGCTAAAAACTTTATTTATATACTGCTACATAGCTAAAAAAATTAATTGGTGATTCACCTACCTTATGGTAATGGAGGTCATATGCGCTGAAACAAACTTGTTTTAGGCTACTTCCGGTTTGCAGGATGACGTCATAGATTAGGACGTCTAA
Organism: Aphrophora alni; assembly: GCA_963513935.1. NCBI lineage: Eukaryota > Metazoa > Arthropoda > Insecta > Hemiptera > Aphrophoridae > Aphrophora > Aphrophora alni. The sequence goes on along the minus strand of OY740767.1, from coordinate 120,535,944 downwards.
AGACGTCTTTAGCCTCACTGGTTGGATTCATATAATAAAAGTTTTTTATCACGTGGTTTTTACGTATATGTACCTTTCTAGTAACTTGTAAGTCATACTATGTTACCACCTGTCCCATAAAAGCGTACAAAAACAGCAAAAAAGAACATGTCTTACAATTTTACAACACACAAAAATTTTAATGTTACTGAAATAAAAAAAAATCACTCTTGTTTTTTACAATATTTACATCCCCAACCACCCACCCATTTTGTTTTTGGTCTACAAACTGTCGTGATGCAGGTCAAAACACCTGATTGCACATAAAGGAGGTTGGTCAGGGCAACCGGGGCAGTAGTGCACAGTCTCAGTTCTTTTCTTTTCTTTAGTGCATTGTCTACATTTTCTTTTCTTCCTTCGACCATCTGCCAGGCGATCTTCTGTTTTGGATAGGACGTGGTTTGGTCTTTTCTTTGTACTAACTATTTGGTTAGGTATATTTGGTGGGAGCAATGCTCGTATGACCATCGACCTGTAGTTGTACAACTGTTCTTTGTTGTCAACATTTGTGGCATTGTACAAAGCCAACCCGTTCACTATAAACAATTGAATAAAATGTACAAAGACCTTCTTGTACCATCTGACAGTTTTTCGTTCTGATGGGTAGTAGGCCATCATTTGATCTACTCTATCCACACCTTTCATGTAAACGTTATATTGAATGATGGGCAAAGGCTTACTTCTAGGTTGACCATGTCTATTGTTACTTACTGCCATGGTGTTGTCATGTTCTGTAGATAGGTACGTAACATTTCTCTTATCTTTCCATTTAGCTAAGCATACTCCTTCAGCATATACTTGTGTTGTTTCACCTTTCTTCAGTTTGGCATCCTTTATTACTTGTGGAACAAATTTCCTGTCTGCCCTGACTGTTCCAGTACAAAAGGTTTTGTTTGCCAGCAATTGTGTAGCCAAACTGAAACTAGTATAGTAATTATCCATATACACTGAGTGGCCATTTCCAAGATAAGGCTGCATAAGTTTCATCACAACTTTAGCTGCATGCCCTTTTCCACTAACTGTTTGGTCCCCTGACCCACCATAAATAATCAGTTGAAGAGTAAGTCCTTGGCTCTCACAAAGTGAATAAAACTTGACGCCATACTTGTGGCGTTTACCCTTCACGTATTGGCGAAATACTAGTCTGCCTCTCCAAAGCATCATACCCTCATCTACACTGAATTCTTTTGAGGGGTAATACACTTGCCTCATTTTATTATTGAAGTAGTCGAGGAGATGCTGAACTTTGTGTAAGCGTTTGTCTCTGTTTTCTTCGTCGTGGAACGAAAAATGTAAACACCTATAAATAATCATAAACCTGTCCCTAGACATGTGCCTTTTGAAAAAGCCTACGTCATATAAATCATCACTTTTCCAATAATCCTGCAACCTATTTATTTTAATATTCCCCTGATGAATTAATAATGCTAGGAAAACTTTTAGTTCTGCCACTGTGAGGTCCTTCCAACGGTGGATACGCGAGGCAGGAGTAGTACTGGGACCGCAAAAAAAATCAAGAGCATAGGCGTTAGTAGCACGCACAACATGCTCCAGAAACACGTCATCAAGCAGTAATAAAAAATAGTCAACAGGACAATTTAAACCAGGGGGTAGAACACAAAGCCCAGGAACTTTGGTAAAGGGAAGGTCCCTAAGTCCCAATGTACGAGGTTGCCAGTTTGGTACGTAGTCATTGCCATAAATAGGGTCTTCATCGTCAGACTCTGACTCACCTGAGTCAGTTGTAGTATCAGAATATTCATTCTCTTCTTCACTCTCTCCTCGCACATTTTCCGTGCCAGACGTTGAAGCCATGTTTCAACGAGTAGTGATCCCGCACTATCACACGTGATGCACAAAAATAAAACACAAACACAATCACAAACACAATCACAAAAACTGCACACGAAATAGGTTAGATCACAATGAACGTACGCGCCGGACTACTCTCTTTGCACTAGAAGGTTCGCATACTTTCTGCCGTTAGCGCAACCAACTAGGCACGCGGGAACTGCAAGCGAAGATGATGACGTCATACTATAGTATGTCCCCCGAGGGCTGACAGAGTTTCAATTCCCTACTTTAAAAGCGCAAAAGACACATACTCAATAAACTTTACCTTACACAAGGACGTCTTAGGACGTCCCGCGCTAAACGTGAATGGGCCTTGGACGTCTAAAGACGTCGTTCGCTGTCAATGTGTTAAACACTATCTAGCTGTTCCAGTTTAGGCTTTTTTATCATATGCCTAGACTCAATGTTTTTTGCTGTTACAGCCCGAGCAGCAAACTTTTTTAGTTCATCTTTTTATATCGTAAATTGTCGATGACCCTATATTGTAATCACGTATGATACAGTTTCTGTTTTCACCTTTTTCAAAACATTTAACGATGCCCAGTTTTTACTCGATACTTATTACTTATATCAGTGGATCAATTTGGCTTAGAGAACATTTTAGTGTACAGTATTAACAGAAAAGTATAACTAGATTAAAAATGCTAAAAAAGTACACTAAAATTTAATAACAAATAATATAACAGAAAACAACAGAGTACAGTTCTAGAATGACAGTAGCCTGAGAAAATGGCTGCGGATTATACAACATGCCGAACCATAGGATGCCGGATTAAAGAGCGTCTACTTTATAAACTATATAAACTAATTTATTTTCAAAATTTCTTTAAGTATAGAACCCTAGTGTTAAATTATAACAAATATTTTTTAAATTACTTATGTTATCAAAAATTCCAAATAAATAAAAAATGTGTTTGATAATAAATATTAACCCTATAGCCGGCAATGTAAATTTTCTTGACAATTCTTCGTTTGTTTAAAAATTAATAAAATATATTATTTTTACACAAAATCTAACTTATAAGATATCTTTTTTTTTCAGAAAGATGTATAGAATTCATCTATGTAATAAAAAAAAAATTTTTTTTTTGAAACGGTTTTGGAGTAAGTATGTTACATGTCAAAAACGAACTTACCATTTTTCAGGAAAAACCTGTATAATCCAAAATCAATAGCTTACTACCTATTTCTAAGATATACACAATTTTTGTGTATTATTTGTGAATATATTTAGGGGGAAAAAAATTGTTACATTTTCAAAATGTAAAAAATTATTTTATGAATTTCAGGATATTGGTCATTTTATTTTCAACAATTTACCAAACATAGTAATATATATTTTATACAAAAGTTCTATATCTCATTATGTTCAGAAAGGTGCATAGAATGTAGGTGTGTAGTGAAAAAAAAAGTTAGATTTATCACATTTGGAGTTTTTTGGTCAAATACCAAAAAATCGAAGAGTAACGGAGCAGATATTTCACAGAAATGGTAATGAATAACATACTAATAGATTTTTTTAGATTTTTTTCAAACATTACTTGAGATTTGTAATATATTTGTGAATATATTTAGGGGAAAAAATCATAATTTGTTACACTTTCAATATAAAAATGACAATTTTCCAAAAATTGATATTCTGACGCTTGAGGTTAGGTTTGAACTATTGACATTTAGGCGTAATTAGTAACTTTCTAAAGCTAGGCCTAAGACAAAATCATTAGATTTTACTAAGAAAATATACTTTACAAAGAATAACACATATTCACTTGTATAATCATATAAAATACTAAATATAAGAAAATATGCATATAGGCTACACTTACAACTTGCCTTTTAGGTTATCCATATATATAAACGGTACATTCACTCAAAAACATAAACTTTAGAAATAAAAACACATATATTGTAACTTGTATACACAATTTATATACAATTTGTATACACAAATCTTCAAAATAAAAGAAATAATAAAAATATTACACAAATGCCACGCCCTTTTGCGTTTAATTTATTTCAGGGACTTGATTTTGGACTTGAATAGAACCTACAGAAAATATCAGTTGGTATATCAAGTGGTACCAACTTATAGAATGAAATTTCCCCTACAACATACTGTAAAGAAAAATATGTTTTTAAAACATAGAGAAATGATTACGTCTATTCGTAAAATGCACAGAATGCCAATTGAATTTCGTGCCGTCAAGTTTGTTCTATGTTCAAATAGATATATCTCTGGATCTGTTAGATGCAGAAAAATTTGTAATCTACGGTTAGAAAGAGAAACATGTGATCTATAGAACAGTGTTTTAGTTGACTTAAATGACAGATAAATAGAGTTGTAATCGTATCGGGGAAAATGGAGCCGCGTTTTACGAAAAGGCGCAGAGTTGAAATTTACGATTTTACGCAATAAAAATATACGAACTTCACCAATTTTTGGAATATTATTTAAAACGTTTTGTGGTATTTTTTTGCATGATTATGCATCTACGGAACATTACTTTTCCAACGGTATTTTATTTATTGTGATAGGACAATTCTAAGTGGGCGTAATGGTGAATTGCAAAATACGTGTTTTAGAGTTGGTGAAATCACTTGGGAGCACGTGTCATTTTAAGGGTTAATAACAATATTACAGTATTAAAAATATATATATTCTAGAGTTGAAAAGAAAAACTAGAGTACAGGGTGTGAAACTGAATGTTTCAATAAAACAACATGAGATTGCATTGAGTCTTTCACTTTGAAATTTAGTACATAGGGTTTATGAGACATTGTTCCCAATGTTGGCCGTTTAGAAGAAGAAAAACAAACCACATCCCCCTCCCCCACATCCATGCGGTGCCCAAATTTTAGAAAAATGGGCAATATATTGTACAACTAGACCATAAAAAGTAGAAAATAGTGAAGGTGAATATGTGAAAAGGATCAGCCATTTGCGTTGTAAAGACGATAGCTCATATGTTCAGGAGATGAATTTGTTAATTCATTTGTTTTAAAAAGGTCAAAAATGAAAACAATACCAACTTTATTTTAAAATGGCAAGTATAATTTGCATTAATGTTTTTTATTGTAATGTGCTCAGATTTAAAAATAACATTAGCCTACTAATCAAAGATATTGTACATAGTAAAATCTCACGCCAAGAGGTGTAACACTTTTGTTTACCATAGTGATTCGGTAAGTACACCAGCAATAAGGTATTAATTTACATCTGTGTACATAAAAAGATCCAAATGTTTTGTTGGTACTTACGAATTAACGCCACCGCAGCAGAAGTTGCGCTAATACACATGCACCAATATTTGCTTACTTTGCGATATAATTATATATCACGACAGGTTTGGCCAGGTAGCTATATATATATATATATATATATATATATATATATACACACACATAAACACCTGGCCAAACCTTATATATATAAAACCACCTGGCCAAACCTTTCGTAAGTTTATTGAAGTTAATAATTTGAAATTAGATCATGGATAAACATGAGCTTTAAAAGTGAAGTATGCGACAAATCATAAAATGAAAGTATATGAATCTCAAAGAACAAAATGGAATTCTACTTCTCTCAAACCAGTTTGCTCTTTATTGGCACATGCGCATTAGCGCAACTTCTGCTGCGGTGGCGTTAATACGTAAGTACCGTTTTGTTTCTATATCTCAATGGTTGGACCATTTTTCATGCCTTGTCTTTAATTTTTTTTTTTTTTCTGTCGATGGTCTAGTTATGTTCTTAGAAGCCCAATTTTCATGTTTGCCCAACTCAATGTGTAAACAAATAACAAGAAAAGTAATAAATATGAAATAGAAATAATATTTCTTACATCAGTGAATGGCAGAGGCAGTCTGCTGTAAAAGCAGGCTGTTTCTCTACAGAAAGTTTGGAAACAAGATTGTTCATTATTCCAATCAACATCACAAGCTAGACGTAACATGTATAGTGGTAGACTGCCCATGTCTGGTACATAATTCACTGTAATAACAAAACAAAATAGGATTTAGTGAACATTTTCAGTACTTGGTTGTAATCCATTATTGATAGGCACATTTAGGAAACAAGTTTAAACTTATCTACTGATATTATTAATACTTTGAAGTAAAAAAAGAATTCAACAAGTCAGAAGTATCAGCCATTTTTCAGTATAAAATAAAATAATACCATACTACTTTCATTCAAATGGGAAAGTGGCAAATTTCTTTTGTTTGTTAGCTTTTGACATCGGTTATATTGTTTGAGTTTGTACTATAGAGTAGCAAAGCTGCTTTACTCGATTGCTGGTCTCAGTCTTCTAGTTTTTCTATGTTACGTTTTAAGATTTGGTGATCCAATTTATTTAAAATATATGTGAATTCATATTTAGTTAAAAAATACATTAACAAATGTTTTTTCATTAATATAGCAACAAGAAATTTGAAATGTACATTGCCATTTTGATTTATTTTTAATGCTCATATAATATTCAAATGTTGATAAATAATAAATATTGCATTGAATTATTTTCTAAATTCAGCTGTAAAGAATGATCACACTTCGTTAATATCGACCGACTCACAGTCCAAGCCTACAAAAGCTACAAAACTAGCAATGGCAAATGCAACACTTCTAGTACACCCGTCACAGAACACAGTTGTTTCTAGCCTGAGATGCCAGCAACACAGGAATGGGAGCAAGAGTAAGGAAGCAAAATCCAGCCGCTCGGATTTTTCTCAAAGAGTTTCAACACCGCACAAGCAAACTATAGCACTTACGACAAAGTGTTGCTAGCCGTCTTTGAGGCCATAAGACACTTCTGTCCACAGCTAGAAGGTCAAACATTCACTGTCCTAATGGATCATAAGCAGATGATCCACACTCTAAAACAGACGTCTAAAACTGCCAGTCCTTGGAGATTACGCCAACTTTATTTCATTTCACAGTTCACAACCGACATAAGGTACCACGAATGTTCCAAAAACATAGTAATAGACATGTATTACGAATTGAAAACATTTGGATTCCAGACAACCTAAACGCCTTAGCAGCCGCCCAAGGAGTAGACCAGGAGATCAAAAGTTTGTTGAAACAAGATAACTTGCGTCTAAAACGGTTACTTATATCTGGAACAAATGTAAAATTGTTTTGAAAAAATTCCAAGCAACCTATAAATACTGAAGACTGATCCCTCCAGTACGAACGTTCCGAGTGGTCTGTAGGCTGATCCTGACGCACTCAACCTCATTCATTAACTGAGGGATGATCCCTTTGGGACGAACTACTTTCTAAATTCCAACCACGTCATTTCTACTGAATACTGTTGATGCCCTTCTGATATCTAAACGATGATACCTCTATCCTTAGTGTAAACCTGAACCAGTTCCGGCAATTGTTGACCCTGACGTGATTTGAACACACAACCTTCTGATGCGACTTATAAATATGAGCCGCACCGGCTTCAAAATTATTCTGCTTAACAGAGTCACCTACAACACTTCTCTAAACTATCTTCACTTCTCTACAACACTATCTCTCACTTTTCTTGTTACCTAAATTCACTTGTTTTCTTTACTGTTCCTTAAATGTCTTTCCTACAGTGGTCTGTTGGCCGATACCGACACACTGTACCTCATTTATAGTGTGAGGGCGATCCCCTCAGGACGAACTCCTTTCTAAATTCCTACCATGTCAGTTCCCACTGAATATGCATATTGTTGAAGTCCTCCTGATACCTAAGCGATAGTACCTCTCTCCTTAGTTTAAACCCGAACCAGCTCTGAAATTTAGTTAATAAGACAAACTAAAAAAGGTAAGTATAAAATAAGAAAATATTACCCAAAAGCATTGGAATAGTTGCAAGGTTTCCTTGGTCATCAATATCTAGTGAAAAATAATCCCTAAGCATAGATGCCTTACTCTGGAGCAAATCAGCAGCTTCAGCCGCTAATGTCTCCTTAGGGCCATCTTCTTCATTCCATCCTGATTCAGGACAGTCTAAGCCTAGTTTACAAACTTCCGATAATGGCAAGGCTTCCTGTATGAACATAAAAATATCAATCAAATAATGTATTATTTACAAATATCTACATAAGTGATGATAAGCTCTTTTACATATAATTTCTTCTTATGAGGAAATTCAATATATTTCATATAATTATATTTTTTGATTAGTATTAGATAGTAGTACTTTTTCGTACCAACCAGCGTAACTGTGTTACAAATATTAACTTAAACCATGCAGCTGTAACTTGTAACAACCTTTCAGTTGTCTTACTGCTTTTTTATTAGATCAAAAATAAAATGGCGCGTGGTTGGTGACGGGCCGTGAGTCATTGACAAGTCGGCACAAGCTTGCGATCTCGATCATTGTCGGATTAACCGGAGGGACGGACTAGCTGAGGGTGGATTAGAGGGGTTCTACTGTATCACAACTTCTGATGCTTGTCCCCTTCAATGTAGTCTCCATTCGCGCTTACACATCGATGCAATCTTGTTTTCTACTAATCAAAGGTATGGAGCAAATCAGTTTCTGTCAGCAGCGTCTGCCTTTTTTCCCCTTTACTTTATCAACAGACTCAAAACGTGTTCCTTTAAAGTCACAATGGAACTGGTGGACATAGTGGTCTCAACGACATTTTCGGAACATTGTTGTCCGTTGATGTACAAGCTTGCTTAAAAGACTGTCTGCTTCCTTCATAGGAACGTTATAATTATATAAATATGTGATACAAATTCAGCAGTGAAACTTTCCCATTTTGCTTTTCGTAAAATCCATCTAGGAAGGTAATTGTTATAGTGTGAGAAGTCAGAAAATGTAAGCTTAACAGGAGCGTGATTACTACTGTAGGTGGCAGTTAGAATGGACCACTCAAGTTTAGTGGCAAGGCTTGGGCTACAAAATAAAGAGTTGACAGTTGTCCAACTACATATAGAAGCCGATAGATGATTTGACGGCCCATCATTGAGCAGAATCAAATCCAAATTCGATCGAATCCTGTCAATGCAGTTCCCTCTAGGGCTGCAGGTGTTTGATCCTTAAGTATAGTGGTGAGCATTAAAATCGCCCACCAAAAGAAATGGGGGCAGGCAACTGGCTGATCAGCTCGATTAGTTCCACATACACAAACCTGAAATTAGGTGGCAGGTACACAGAGCAAATTGTCATTTATATGGTGTAGTGATTGTTATTGCTACTGCTTGCAATGAAGTCCTAAGGTTCACAGATGGAGTTGTGGCTGAAGGAATGCTTCAAAATTCTACAAGCTTCCAACCATACCAAGAATCTTCTCACAGAACCTCCCAGAGTCTTGTTTAGGCAGCCCACAAATCTGAAACGCATGTTAGTTCACTCCAAGCTTCCCGATCCCAACACACCTAAACAACCTAACCTTCCCCACGGTTCTTTTTCATGCAATAGGCCTAGATGCAAAACATGCAAAATACATCTTCCGTCCAACAACTTCAATAGTTCCTCTAGTAAAAAAGAATTTAAAATTAAAGGTCATCACACATGTACAATGAAAAATGTTATCTACCAACTACACTGCAAGTTTTGCCCAGCTCAATATATTGGCCTAACCACAGACAACTTAAGCATCAGGATGAATGGCCACAGACATTAGGTGAAAATCATGGATATGGAGAAACCAACTGCACAACATGCAGCAATCCACAACGTTGTCACTTTTGATGAATGCTTCACAACAAAAATCATAAAATCACTCCCTTCAGAATGTAACGCCTCAGAACTAAGAAGATGGGAACTGTCTCATCAATGGGTCACAAAATCAAGATAACCCCCTAATCTTAATCTTAGATGAATCAACCTTTATCCTTTTCCCTTTCCCAACAGGCTTTACAAAAATAAATAAATAAAATAATATAATAAATAATAATATAAACTATTCCGATATGATCTTTTTCAATAAGATATAAGTTGAATTGAACAAAATGTGATTTTTAGGGTGATAAACTTTGTTATGAATTCTTGATTTTGTATAATTCTTATAGATCCTAAACTATAACAATTAGAATGATTTAGAAAACACAGATTGAAAGATGAAGAAATCTTCTATATAATACTGTTAATGTAGATTAGTTGAACAGAAATATGGGCTTGTGTAAATTAGACAAAGAATGGTGTAATTTTATGTTATACTGCTATGAATGTTACAAAATACACAAACTTTATAAATTAATTAAATATTATTTATCAAGTCTTATGAACTTTTGGTTATATAAATATGAATGTTTGGATCATTTACCTTTACAACGGTATATAAATGATCGTGATAGGATGAATTTTAGTAGGCAAAATGTTGAATTGAAATAAAGCAATTACTGCTGCGCAGAATGGGAGCCTTCGTACTGCTGGTGTATGATAATCAGTTGGAAGGTTAATAAAAAAAAGCAATAAAATATTATTTATGTAAAAGAAAATAATATAAAATTTCCAAAAGTCCTTACCTTGAATTTAATCACACCAAAATTGCCGAACTCATAGAGCATGATCTGATAAAACATTTCTTCCCTGGAAAAAAAAAAATGTAACAAAAAATATTTATAAAATACTTGTTTATAAAAAATTATAATACAAATTATGAATAGCCCTTTTTTCATTCTTATGAACATTAAAGTGTATGTAAAGTATCATAAAGGAACTTATATTCAAACATTGGTATTATCAACTACAAAGAACATTATTAATTTAAAAGGTGTGTCCAGAATGTAAGTACCAATCACCGTTATGCACACTACTCTCCCCTGGTTCATTGAGTTGTCACAGACAACATTACAGCTAGACTAGTGTATGTTTTCAGTTTCTTTTAACACCTTTAACTTATTAACCATATAAAATGTTTAACTCTATTCAAGATCCCACCAATTGTGAATCGGTCTATTATCTGTTTTTTAAATGTTAGACCTGTGGAAATTCATCGACAGATTTATGAAATGGACATTGAAAATGCAACGAGTGACGGGAATGATAAATAGTTTTTTCTGAGTTTGAAACTTCCTTGGATGATATAAATACAAACTAAAAGTCTTTTTTTACAATATTTAATAGATATCTTGAAGAGGAATGTTCTCTAAAGAGGTCCAAACCTTTTAGGCATTTTAATGTTGTTCCATGGATGACGAAAGGTATTAAAATCTTTTGTCATAGGAAGCGCGTTTTGCATGAAATTTTTAAAGTCTCAGAACTGCCCTGCTGAACTATTAATTTACTATAAGAAATATTGTAAAATTTTAAAAAGAGTTGTTTGGGATGCGAAAACTATGTCAAATGATAGTTATATTTTGAAAGCTGAGAACAAGGTAGGGACAATATGATTGTCCATTTCGAAACTGGAAAATCAAATCTCAAACAAATTTGTGATGTAATTTTGCATAAAGGTGTTGAGATAATTGACCAACCCATTCATATTGCGGAATCTTTTAATAAATTCTTTATAGAGGTCATTGAAAATATAAACTTGAAATCGAATGAAAGTGAGGCAATTTGTTTGTTTAAAAAAAGAAGAGTGGAGTTCCTAATTCCTTTACCCTACACCTCGGAAATTTATAAAATTATATTAAGTTTAAAAACAAGAAGTCTGTTGGTTGGGATAATATACCAACATCACTAGTGAAAGCCAGTGTACTCATGTTATCTCACAACCATATTCTTTTCTTATAAACCAGTCTTTCGAAACTGGAATATTTCCAGACAATTCAAAGTATTCAGGTCTGAAACCTATTTTTAAAAAAGACGATAGGAAAAACATAGTAACTAACCTATATAACTCGTCTCAGTTTTTCCAAAGTATTTGAAAAATCAATTATGAAAAAAATCGTTTATTTTCTTGGTAAATACAGTATATTGAACAAAAATCAGTTTGGTTTTCGTAAGGGTTTATCAACTTCTTCAGCCATTTTTTCTGTTTTAAATACTGTGGCAATTAAATTGTATCCATCTTCTGTGACCTCTCAAAAGCTTTTGGTTTTGTAGATCACGTGATTTTGTTACAAAAAGTTGAATATTATGGTATACGTGAGAAAGGAAATGGTTGGATAGGTCCATATCTTCATAAGAGAAAACAAGAGTTCTTTATACTTACAGAGCTCTAAACTCTCACCTTTCTAAATGGGAAGTAGTGGTGGGCATTAACGCTAACAATGGTCAACGTCAACACCAGTTAACGTTGAGTGTGATTATCTGTTGACAAAAACTGTTAACGTTAACTGCTAATGGTGATTTTATTTTCACGCATTGGAATTATTGTAATAATTGATTATAATAACTGATTAATTACAGAGGAATAAGTTTTGGAGTTATATGTATTACAATTTACTACCATAAACTATTTCCGTTACAACAATAAGATCAAAATATAGTATATGATCGTGGAAAGTTTAACCAGAATAATAATGTAAGCACAATCCTAATCTAAAATCTAAGCACAAACCTAACCTAAATATCCGGACCTCATTCAACCGGATGTCCGGATTATCCGGATCGATCCGGAACAAAAAATAAAAAATTTAATCAAGGATAAAATAAAGCAAAAGCTTAAAGTTTCAAAATATTTTAATAATTACTGTATTTTGAATAATATTTTAAATAATATTTATAATATTTTGAAACTTTAAGCTTTTGCTTTATTTTATCCTTGAATATGGAGTTTCAACAAGAAATAATATCTGCTAATACATTAATGTTGATAAAAACGTGATTTCCTCAACACTACAGTGTCGCCTCGAGGTATTAGGGCGGGTTGTTGATGCACTGGGAAGAGAAAGTGGAGGAGCAATGACCTCTGCGTCACCATCCCCCTACCCCGATGCGGCATGACAGTGACCTTGTCTATTGTCTATGCCGGCGGGTAGTCTATCACGTGCTAGCGACCGGAATACATCATTACCATATCGTGCTGTGCCGTGTTTAGTTTTTTTACATTTTTGATAGGATACGGTTAATAGTATTTCAGGGTGTCTAGCGACCGGGAAAATTGGGAAAACCGGGAAAAGTTAGGGAATTGGATTTTTCTGGAAATGTCAGGGAATTTTTTAAAAAACCGGGAAAAAAATAAAGAATGCCTGATATTTTAGAAAGTGTAATACAATGACAATGCCCGTAACGGTCCTTAAAGAAAATGTACAACTGTGAAATAAATACAAACCAGGTGCATGTTTACAACGCATCATAAACCATCATGTCATTTTTACAACATTATTGTTGTCGGGTTGCTAAGACTCAAGGGTGTAAATCAGTAAATGTGAACATTTTGTCACATCTTAAAGCGGTGCCGCCAGCTTTGGGAACCCCGTTCTTTTTTTTTGGCAGTTGGCACATCACATTTCCAGTCGGGAGTATCGAGGACGTGAATGAGAATCGGCATAGTATTTAGAGGTGGGCGTTGTTACTGCTATTTATTTATATTCGTGTGTTAGCGTTTGTGTGTGGAAAACGTAATGTGCTTACAATGGCCCAAAAGTTAGACGCATTGAATCGTATAGACAGGGCCGCATTGAAACGTCATACCAAATTAAAACAGAGGAAGATAAATGACTTTTTTGTAAATAACAACTAAACCCTGTGTAAATTAAAAGCATGTGTAAATATTTCAGGTGTGTAAATAAAATGTTTTTCGTCATTTACAGTACATTGTGTAATTTCGTGTATTGTGTAAATTGAATGACTGTGTAAATATTGTGTTTTTTCATGACTTATAAATGGTAAGTTATCATTTTATATTTTGTTTTATTATCTTTCTATAATTTCGGATTATCCGGATTTTTGATTAACCGGATCACTTCCGGTCCCAATTAGTCCGGAAAAACGAGGTTGTACTGTAGTAATACAGGTTATAAGCAGGAGATGCATTCCCACAAAGTGCCGCGTAAAGTGAACCGTGTATAATGGAAACTACTTATAGCCTAGTGTGATAGCAAGAAATAGAACCTCATATGTATTGTACTAGAGCTTAGTATTGATATTGATCAAGTATCTTTACGTTAAAAATGATTTTAGTAATACGAAATTTCGTAAAGCAGGACCTCATATAATGGGGACTGCCTGTAGAGTATTTTGATTTTTGAGTCCTCATATTAGGAATGCAAACCAATTATTCTGTATTTATGTGCATTTGGAAAGTTATGTAAAATTGTAACATATGCTCACCTTTGAGATCAAGTTATTTTAAATATTTTGTTTTTGGAATAAAAACCTCTTGTAGTTTGTCAAGCGAGTGTGCATTAACTGATTTAGTTCTTACTCCTAAATTAAATTCTCCCAAAACTGTAAAAACTCACTGTAACAAATTTGGTGTAGCAGCACCTTGAAAGAAAAGTCCCATTAGAAATCTCTAATGTAAATATGAAACCCTTAACATACTCACATAAGTTTAGTAGAGTTACATATGTACAAACTGGTCTCATGTTGAATCAATGTCTTGTCTTTATCAATGCAACCAATGAAAGTCATGTTGGCTAAAATTTCACGGAGACCCATGTGGCCATTATCTTCAATTTCTCTTCGTAGCTTCATAACACTTGACAATTTGATATTTCGTCTGAAATATAAAGAAAAGAATTATTTTAATCAATATAAAAAATAAAAAATTAAAGGGCTCCCTTCACTTAAAGGTTACCATTTTCGTTTCATAAACAAGAGGAACCGGGTTCAATTGTAGAGGAGGCAAAATAATTTAGTCGAGGTCATTACACAATACATCCACTTGGGGTCACAGTGATAGGGGCTATTTTTCCCTCTCTGCCTTAAAAACAATTAATCTGGTGTGGACAAACAAACAAAAAACAAATAAAGCATTGCCATGTAAATATTCAATAAGAGAAAATAAATATGTAAGTAATGTTAGTGGTTATTTTCATCCATACAATTTTATTTATTATTAGTATATTTTCATAAAACATAAACTAAAGAGACAAAATACTTTTAACATAAAGTTAAACAACAAAATCTATTTCATTTAGTTTCAAATCCTACTAAACACTGTCCCATAAAAAGTTATCACTTCAAAAATGTTATCTACCAATTACGTGCACATTTTGGCCAGCTCAATATATTGCCATAACTGCAGACAACCTAAACACCAGGATGAATGTGACCACATACATGATGTATAGACCATATATATAGAGAAACCAACTCTACAACATGCAGCAACCCACAATGTTGCAACTTTTAATGACGACTTTACGACAAAAAATATAAAATCATTTCCTCCAGAATGTAAACACTCAGAACTAAGAAGATGGGAACTGTTTCATGAATGGTTTGCAAAATCTATAGAATCCTCTAATCTTAATCTTAGATAAATCGTCCTTTATCTCTTTTCCTCTCCCAACAGGCTTATTTAAAATTAATATAATTAATTATAAATGGAATAATAACAGTAACAAAAATAATAATAAAACCTTTAACTGTGATTCAACACTCAACACAGATCCATTCTCTGCAAACAAATTACAACAATCTAGTTTTCTTTTTATACTCTCTAGCGATTGAGAGTGATCAGGGTTTACGAAATATTTCAGAATTTTAGTGTTATATTGTGTTTTTTCTATTTGTGTAGTACTAGGTAATACCAAGGACCACTTTCTAAGATAAGCCTGTGGTCTCCTATTCATACAAAATCTAAATATAATAGGCTATGCGCCCTATTAAAAAACTAAACATAATGGGCTATGTACCCTTTTAAACTCTATTTTAAAACCGATGTTCTAAATATGTTAAGTAAATTAATATAGATTAAATATAACCAAACATATAAGCAAATATTTGAATATTTCAACTTTATTTAAATTCTGAATGTTTACCCCATTTTTTCCCTCTATTTTAAGGTAAGTTAAAATGTTGAATTGGTATTTGTATATGTTCATACATATAAGGTAGAAATGAACCATAGAAACTAAATACCATAATAAAGTGTAATGTAACAATAAATTAAATACAATTTTGTTTTAAGTATATAAATACAAAAGTATTGAAACTATACCTTCCTTCCTCTTTTTTAGCTGACTCTGATAAAAAAGTATTTGGTGTTGACAGAGATGGTACAGATGGTGGAGCAAAAAATTTATCAAGTTTTTGAGAGTTACAATCTGTGCGGACTAGTTTATGGGCTGGTACTGAAGAGGATTGGTTCTTTTCAATGAAACTCGATTCCATCAATCCTGGCAGTTTCATCTGAAAATTATATTATAATACATTAGCAATGTACCCTGCTCAGGTAAATTTGCAGAATATAAAATAGAGCCTATATAATTATTCTGTGATAAAGTATGGATTACAATAATATATAGATTACAACTCTATATTATAGTGTAAAATGACTTTGTATTCACCATATTATATTACTTATATTTTAATTCTGCCTCCACATTTAGCTCGATTATATCAAAGATTAAGTTTGTTTATCTGTATCACAAGCATATTGTTAAATAATAGTTTTACTTAAACTTAAATTTCTTCATCAAAGGGGTGTGATTTTTTTTTATTTACAAATTACATGCTCTAAACAAAAGGTGTGCAATACTTTATATGTACTGTTTAAGTTGTAAGGTCTTAACAAGATTCTTTGGAGTCTTTTAGGAACATTCCATAAAGTTCTTTTTTTTAAATGGTAAAGGAGATTTGTGGTCTGTGTCTACTATAATATTATTATTAGCACAAACATGACTTGTTCATAGTCAAAATATTTCTTTTTCTATTAACAGGTGTGAATATCAATAATGGTTAATGTATATACTATCAACATACATTAATATAATATAATCTTCAATCAGCACTGTCATGATTTATAAATAATTCCCTTAACCACAATAAAAGAGAAAAAAACTAATAACACTATAAATGCAATAATTATTATTTAGTTTATTCAATTAAAAACTCTGATGTACTCTGAATAATATGGTTACCATCATCAAGGGGTTTGCTGTTAAACTAGCAAATATCTAACATTTAAATCTAATATAACATAAATGATGGCCTACCCCTCTCCATTCACACCACAAATCTGTACCAAAAATTATTAAATTAGGCAAGTTCCAAAGAAATTATATCATTTTCGAGGTCCTGAAAACAAAGGAATTAATTTCAACAATGTAAAAATGGTTGGCCTAGTTTTTTCATAAGAGAGACTATAATAATGTTTTCGTCATACTGCTTCAAAAACAGCTGTTTTCAATAAATGTATTGCTAAAGTTGTTATTTTTAGTCCTAGGACCTAAAAACATGAACTGAGGTCGAGGTCATCAGCTGTTACTTTGTTTATACGAGTTATTATTATACATTTTTCGGACATTTTCCATCATTTGTGTGTTAAAAATCATGATGGCAAATGTCCAAAAAATGTATAATAATAAAATTGAACTTCCATCATTAACAAAAAATAACTTCAAACAGAGAATATACGAGTTAATTAACATTTGTAAAAACAACTGATACACTTGATTCTAAATAACTGTTAAAACAGCCGTTACCACCAGTTTGATAAATAAGTACCACTAACATAAAATAAACAGCTATAATAGCAGCTGCAAACTTGTGTAACTTCTCCAAACTTTTGAAGGTAAATAGGTTATAACATTTTAATTTTTGTGAAATTGTTTCTTATATTGTTTGCAGTATAACGAAAAATATAGTTCATCGTTAGGACCAAAATAAGGTGTCCGATCTTCGCTCATTTTCCGGAGCCGAGGCCGTTAAACTTGAGCTTGTATCAAAAAGCTTCACTTTTGGTCCTAGTGATGAAATATACTATTTTAATACAAAAATTCTTAATAAAATTTTACAAATGATATGATAAAATATAATCTTAAATTTAAAAATCAAATTTGACCAGTTACTATTAATTAAATCTTTGGTTGAATGCTTAGAATAACTCACAATTGTATTTAAAAATCATCAAGCTAAAAAATTTTTAAAAAATTAAAAAATCAACGACATACCTGAGTATGAAATACTCGAGAAGTGTTTGCTCCTGTTAATTTTTCTTCAACAACTTGTTTGATTCTTTCAATAATTGTTTCTTCATATAAGAAATGTACTTCATGTTTTGTTGGATGAACATTAACATCAACATTACGAGGGTTTAGGCATAGGCTAATGTAGATGAAAGGATGAACTCCTTTTGGTAGATACAAACCATATACAGAGTCCAATGCCTTACGCAGTGCTAGAAAACATAATAAAATTCCTTTTTTATATTATTAAGAGTGAAATAATTTTAAACAGTAAATAATGTTTAGAATAAATTATTTACAATTGTGAAATATATTTTTATCATATTAATAGTAGATAAACATTTATTAACATTGTTGTTTAAAGGTTAACCCTAGATAATTATTAAACCTCTAATAGTGGGACTTCCAGTCTAGTGTACATTATCATATGTCCTAGAATTAGCTATCATAAATTGAGGACATTGATATTATTCTTCAATTAGTTTCCAAAGATGATATTCAAACATAGTGTCATATGTATAAAGAAAAGTACCTGTATAAAACTATATGTATATTACATGTGTATTCTTCAAAGTTTCAGAGTTCCTACACGTTGTGTCACTGGTTAATAGCAATTTAACTAAATAATTTAGTGGCAAGTAAATAAATGGAAGATAAAGTGGATAGTTTGAGTAATAGTGTTAAATATGTGGTTGAAGTTAAAGTTAGCTGGACTCCCTATTATATTATATTACATATAAATTGGCTCACCTATAGAATCAACTAATCTGTGATTAATGAACAGGAGGAAAATGTTTTTCTTTGTAGAGAAATTAGCATTTGTTATGTATCCTTTAAGTTCAAACTGTAGCCCTTCATCTTTTAATTCAATCTCCAAAAGTTCTCTGTAAATAAGTCAATAAATAATCTATGACTAAATTATATTAAATATTAACAATTGAATTACATTATATATATATATATATATATATATATATATATATATATATATAATGTATTACAAGTTATACATATATTGTAATGATAGAATACCTTGGTGGGTAGCCTACCATTAACTATCGAGTTTGGAAATAGCGTGAGCACTAACTCATATAAGTCGTAATTTCCCTTATACGCCCTGACAATACACCAATTGTGGAAGCCATCTATCATTAAACTTAAAATACTAATTTGCTAAAATAGGGACTATATTAACATTCACTAATTATTGCACTTCACACACAACCAAGCCTAAACATTGAATAAGCCTACAGCTTATTATGACTAACATTTCAATTATAATATAAATTGACAGCATGTTTGGCCTTTCTGAAATAACCAATCAGGTCATTTCTCCAGATGTGTTAACTGGCCATTGAAAATTTGGAATATATTTGTAAATTACAAACTTAATGGAAAGTATGTGATAACTATGAAACACTAGTTTGATATGTGAACCATACTGTCTCCAGATAGCCCCTCACTTTGTGCTATTCACAGATTGCTTAGAGTCAGCTGATCCACTGTCACTGGAAATATAACCGTGGTAAAAAGATGCCAATAAGATTCCTGCTTGATATTTCATATCTCTTAATTTAATGATTCCAGAGTCAGCTAAGGTGTGACACCATCACAGTACAAATATATATAACGGAGATATTTTACTCCTCCTCTCATAAGGCAATAGCTCTTATATTATTTGATGGTATATATATTTGGTGATGCCATGTAAGACAAGAAGCTCATATATTAACTTGATTTGATTTTTCTAAAGTTTTCGGTTGGATGAATGATTCCTTATTGTTAATAAAATTGTAGAGATTTAGGCTACCACCACCATACATTGAGTGAATCCAGTCTTATGCCTGGGAGAGTATATTTGTGATCAAAGTACAAAAGTACAATAAGGGAGATCAAAAATGTCATTAATCTAAAACATAATGGTCATGTGTAAATTGTTTAATCTGTTAGATTGTCATTTTGAGATGGCCTACTATCCGCTCAATTTTTAAGAGTTATAAAAATTAAGATGTACTTTAACAAGTTGAAAGATGAAGAAGTCAGGATAGAGTCTTAACCTGATAATTGAGGTTAAAACTAGCTGCAAACCATGAAACAATGGAAAATTAAATTTTACTTAAAAGTTGTTTTGATTATTAATAAACAAATCTGACAAAAGAATTTTAAAAAGGCATCATGAAAGATATAAATTAAGAAAAATCTAAAATTTACATAAAAAACTAATTAAAAAAATTAACCATGGAAAGTTATAGTACTAAAGGAATAAAATAAAATGGGATAAGAATAATTTTCAAAAATATATAAATGAGAGGTGATTTTGATGAAACAAAGTCATTTGTGAGGAGTTTTTATACTTAAAATGTGCTTAGTAAAAATATATTCATATTTAAAATCACAATAAATTAAAAAAATATTAAACTTATAAAAGAATAAGTAATATACACTAAAATTGGCACATGTAAAATGCTTATCTCTGTTAGTGACAAAAACACTAATTCTATCTGGATAGCTCGAATTTGAGGTGACAGTACAACCAGAGTATTTTCCCCAAAGAAACGTGCAATATTTCCCACGAACCTCCAAACTTCCTTTTTTCAATGATATGTAGATCGTCACAAAAATCAAAATACAGGGTGTTTATAAAAGAACTCCTTGATTTAAAAAAATCATAATTAAAAAACGAAACCAGCAATAAACTTTCGGTTTTCGAACTTGAGTTCAGTATATTGTCAAGATTTTTTGGCTAATATTCTATCGCAGTTGGCACCCGTGCATGACCTTGGAGCGAGCATTTGGTTGGTGGGGGAAGAGCGCCGGCCAGTCACTATTCAACAGTCATGGCTACGCCACAGGAAAAAGCTCAATGTGTGATTTGGTTTATTCAATCAAGTTCCGTGATCACAGTTCAGCGTAATTATAGACGTGAATATGGCGGTATTGCACCTACAGTAGAACCCCTCTAATCCGTCACCTTCGGGACTGGGGGCATGGTCGGAACGCAAAAAAGGTCGGATTATCCGAAAAAAGTCAATATTTATTATATATTATATAAACAGATTTTTTTAAAGTGAAATAAGTGATATATAAACTTTTAAAAGTCTATATAATAAAGTCTATATATAAACTTTGCAACTACAGTAGAACTTCTGTTAACCGGCCTATATCGTAGTGTACTGGTTGGATGAGAGTTTCCGAAAATAAATTGTAATTGAAACACCAAAGCGGCAGCGAGTCAAACGACTTTGTCGATAGCGGTATCCCATTGTCGGCGGCGTAAAATCTCCGCGGCACCAAAGCAGCGGCGAGTCAAACGACTTTGTCGATAGCGGTATCCCATTGTCGGCGGCATAAAAACACCGCGCCATTGGCACCCGTCGGTATAGCAGACATACAAAGGCAACATCGTTTGATGGGCCGCTTTTTTTCCACGAATCAATTTAGTATACATTATGGAAAATATAACATTTCTTTTCAGTTTTCTTCTTGTCTTTGACTGGTTATGATCTACGTACAGTATATACAGTAAATAAAAATGAGCTAGTTACGAAAACGGGAATACGGAAGCGTGTGTTGGTTTCGTTTCAGACGCGGTTAAATGTGTCAAAAGACTTGACAGAGGGGAATCTGTAAAAAAGCTTTGTAGTGTTTAATTTTTCACGAGAGATGACACAGCACTGAAGCGGAAAAGCGATAGCGATAACAAACCGGAAAGATTGGCGCCCGCTAGGCGTGAGACATTCCACAAGTCTGCAAGTCAGCAGAATAATATCAATAGCCAAGAGCTCGAGCACGGTCGGACTAACCGAGGTGACGGACCATCCGAGGGCGGATTAGAGGGGTTCTACTGTACTAACAAAACTATTCTCAATTGGTATAATCAGTTTCATTGTGTATTTGGAGAAGATCCGTGACATTGCTCATCTGACGGAGAGGATTGTTGAAGCTGTAGCATCCGTCACGCCTGATATGCTGCTGAATACCTGGAAAGAAACTGAATATTGTTTAGACGTGGCCAGGGCAACAAATGGTGTTCATATAGAACTTTATTACTATGAAAAAAAAACTTGAGAACATTCTCTTTAATAATATATATAGGTTTAATAACTATCAATTTAACTTTACTGTGTACTAATAAAACTTTAAATCAAGGAGTTCTTTTATAAACACCCTGTATTACTTATCGATATTTGACATAGAGTACCATTGACCAAATAGCAGTGAAAATAATTGTTTTAGTCATGATGTTTTAAAACGTTTTTATCCTTCAAATTATGAGAGTGATGATAATATAGAAGGTACCATTTGAAATAGAAAGAAAAAACTATATAACAGTGTAGATGTAAAATAGTTTGACAGAAAATTGGACTTGTGATAAACAGACAAATATGATGTAAATATCATCTTTTGTTGCAACAATCTTAGTAGTTTTTTTTCTAGCGACTAAATGCAGTAACTTTTGAGATTTATTAAATTATTTTAATGTGGATGTATTCACAATAGGCCATTTTTAATAAAATGGTGTCACAATATTTAGCTAAATATAGGAGCGGAAACACTCCTGTGCTTATTTTATTACACACTATCCATATGTTTGATCCATGTTAGTCTGTTATCTATAACAAGGCCCAAAAATTTGGTTGCATCAACTTCCTCAAGCAATATATCATCCAAAAAGAAGTTTGAATGAAATTTATTTGCTTTCTGCCTATTACCAAATAACATAAAATTAGTCTGCCTCAAATTAATATTTATTGATTTCATCAAAATATTGACATGCTCCGTTTACTTATTCAAAACATTTTAGTTCCATATCTTCTATAATAGTTTTACTCCGAAATGTAAGGTTGGTGTCTGCAAACTGAACATGGATAAAGGGTACAACAAAGAGGTTGTGGCCCGAGTCAGAACACACTGAAACTACAGAAGAAAAAAATATGGAGGATAACAATATAAAACTGTAATCTTGCAGTTTAATCATAAGGAAGCAGAAAACGTGTTTTCAAAGTGCATTGACTGATATGAAAAGCAGGTGGAGGCAGACGCAACACAACTATTACTGCTATTCAGAATACGAGACATGGCTGCAAGAAAAAACTGTGGTGTATTAAAACAAAGAAAAATAACTGATTTTTTAATTAGACTCTAAGTTTTACCCAAAGCTCTAATTGTATTAATTTCTTTATTATTTACGGGTTTGAACTACTATTATTTAATAGTTTTCCACTATTAACCACTATTATTTATTATTTAATAGTCTTCATCCCATTGGCACTATTAAAAATACTTTATATAAAGTATTTATCTGTATTGCAAATGTTTGAGTTAATAGAATTTTCTTACATGTCCATTTCTCTTAAAACTATTTATTAAAAAAATATTTATACCACTGTAATTAAATGCTTCAGAACAAAGTCAAATGAAGTGTTTTTGCTACTTTACAAAATGGTTGACATTCTTTAAATTTTATTAAAATGTTACACTGTGTACTCTTTTATTTTAATAAAAATATGTTATTAAAAGCATAAAAATATAGGGAGCATCTACTATAAAACAAAAGACTTAAAAACTGAGTTATTTTTAGTATGTAAAATGCAACAATACAAATTATGCTAAAAATAGCACATCAACCTTATGTTATGCTGGAAGTCTGGTATTTCTGTTATCCATCTATTCTCTGAACTGTATGGTCACAAGACTGGTGGCCAATTGAGTTTCTACTGGATTTATTTTTAATGAATTTCCAAAAGTGTGAATAGTCATTAGCATAAATTTCATTTACTTTTAATTTATAATATCCTTATTTCTGATTTTCTTCTTCACATGGGACATCAGAATTTTGTGTAAATTGTATGTGTTTTATGAACAATGCGCCAATTTTCATAAAGAAAAGAGGATATATAAATACAAAAAGAAAGGATGAATTAACTGGTATGATAACTATATTTAAATCTATATAATATTTATTTATTTTTTACGATAATTAACGATAACATTACCTTGCAATAGTGCTTCCAAAAATTATACGGATATTCTCAATATGAGTAGAGTTAGGATTAGTACGAATATCCGCCACGTTTTCACCTTGTTTCTTCAGTGTGAAACCCACACTAGGATTATGAACTGCATACCTACTAACCTGCAAGTGTACACACAAATTTTAATGTTTTAGATATGAAGAGTGGTAAATTGTAAATTCTAATTTAATAAATACAATGATTTTGTACCCGTAAAAAAAGTTACATTAATTTATGCCTGGTTTAAAGAAATCAAGTTGTGGAATTTTATTAAGAACCAAGGTATTAATCTGTGATTACATCTTGTTACCATACATGATTTTATATAATGTGTCAATGTTTGCACAAACTTTGTGGAAATTTATGTGGACAGCCAACATCTAAATTGTAAATTAATGTACCAAAGACGGATGATAAATACAAAATGAAGTAGAAAGAAGCCAAACAATTTAAACTTTAAACTAATTCTACGTTTTTATCTAATATCTATTGCATAATATCACTGTCACAGTCTTTAATTGTCTATTTTATTACTTAACAATTTTTTTTTTAAAGCAATAATTTTAATTATATAGAAAACCTTGTTTGACCAATATTATTTCCAGATTTTAATGATAATTCCATAATTTATTTCTTTACAACAGTTCAGTTAAGATATTGTTGTGCATTAGAAGAATATATAGGTATGTGCACATCCATGACGTTGGTGTGTTTTTGTGATCAACACACAATAACTTGAGCTATAAATTACCGCCCTAAAACTAATAATCAGAAGGTAATATTTGAGAAAGAAGGAAAAAAAAAGAAAAGAAAAAAACTGATATAGCCATACAGTACAACCTCGTTTATCCGGACTAATTGGGACCGGAAGTGATCCGTTTAATCAAAAATCCGGATAATCCAAAATTATAGAAAGATAAATAAAACAAAATATAAAATGATAACTTACCATTTATAAGTCATGAAAAAACACAATATTTACACAGTCATTCAATTTACACAATACATGAAATTACACAATGTACTGTAAATGACGAAAAACATTTTATTTACACACCTGAAATATTTACACATTCTTTTAATTTACACAGGGTTTAGTTGTTACTGTATTTACAAAACGTCATTTATCTTCCTCTGTTTTAATTTGGTGTGGCGTTTCAATGCGGCCCTGTCTATACGATTCAATGCGTCTAACTTTTGGGCCATTGTAAGCACATTACGTTTTCGTTTCGTCGCCATTTCCATGCACAAACGCAAACACACAATATAAATAAATAGCAGTAACAACGCCCACCTCTAAATACTATGCCGATTCTCATTCACGTCCTCGATACTCCCGACTGGAGATGTGATGTGCCAACTGCCAAAAAAAAAGAACGGGGTTCCCAAAGCTGGCGGCACCGCTTTAAGATGTGACAAAATGTTCACATTTACTGATTTACACCCTTGAGTCTTAGCAACCCGACAACAATAATGTTGTAAAAATGACATGATGGTTTATGATGCGTTGTAAACATGCACCTGGTTTGTATTTATTTCACAGTTGTACATTTTCTTTAAGGACCGTTACGGGCATTGTCATTGTATTACACTTTCTAAAATATCAGGCATTCTTTATTTTTTTCCCGGTTTTTTAAAAAATTCCCTGACATTTCCAGAAAAATCAAATTCCCTGACTTTTCCCGGTCGCTAGACACCCTGAAATACTATTAACCGTATCCTATCAAAAATGTAAAGAAACTAAACACGGCACAGCACGATATGGTAATGATGTATTCCGGTCGCTAGCACGTGATAGACTACCCGCCGGCATAGACAATAGACAAGGTCACTGTCATGCCGCATCGGGGTAGGGGGATGGTGACGCAGAGGTCATTGCTCCTCCACTTTCTCTTCCCAGTGCATCAACAACCCGCCCTAATACCTCGAGGCGACACTGTAGTGTTGAGGAAATCACGTTTTTATCAACATTAATGTATTAGCAGATATTTCTTGTTGAAACTCCATATTCAAGGATAAAATAAAGCAAAAGCTTAAAGTTTCAAAATATTATAAATATTATTTAAAATATTATTCAAAATACAGTAATTATTAAAATATTTTGAAACTTTATGCTTTATTTTATCCTTGATTAAATTTTTTATTTTTTGTTCCGGATCGATCCGGATAATCCGGTTGAATGAGGTCCGGATAAACGAGGTAGTACTGTACTTGGTAACAAATTGCCTGGAATGTTTATTTTGTTTTTCATATTTTACAGGCACAATTTATTATGTGACAATATGAGTTAATTATTTTAGTGTAATGAAAACTAGTAGAAACAGTTTAAACAATGAATGGGATATGGAGAAGGATACATGTTTATAAGTGGTAAAGTAAAAGTATCTGATTTAACATTAGATGTAAACAGAAACCAAAAACTTTGCAGATTAAGCAAGATCAGGATTCGACAGACGTTGACATGTTAAGAAGCGTGAGCCCATGGAAAAATTACATTAAAAAATCGTTTATATAAATTAGAAATAAAATTGTCCTAGGCCAGATCCTTGAGCAATGTCTAAGAGTACTCAATTTATTGTTTATTTTCAACAAATAGTAGTCTGTATTTGGTAATAAATGAACCTGCACATTGTGAATGAGGACAGGAAACCAACCATGGTAACTATGAGGATGAGGAAAATATTGATTTCTCTTTGGAATCCATGCTTTCCTGTTTGGGGAGCTACCTGATCCTTTGAGGATCAAAATAACATGATTTTTATAATAAGGTGCTGTTATATGACAATTTGTGAGCATAAATATACAGTATACTCCTGATTATCCGTGAGTGGTTGATCTGCGAGTCTTGCAAAAAAAATAAGTAAAAATATTTTACGGTTCTCTTTATCTGTTAAGTACGGGTAACAATCAGTAAAACTACGATAACAAAGTTATGCGCAGTAGAAATAAGCTTACTGTCTAGAGTGGTTGAACTGTGATGTTAATGAGCTGGAATTCGAACGACTGACAGAACAAGAAATATAGCAGACAAAGCAAGAGGGGCGAACGAAGAACATAGTTTAAGTGAAGAGGAAGAAGGAACGTACGCACATGCGTGATTGACACACGAAGTGGCCTTGCAACACATAAATGGACTGCTCCAGTATTTAGAGGAACAAGACGACGATGCGCAGTTAGCTGAATAACTGATGCTAAGAAAAGTTCAGTCAAGAATCAAGAGACAGTGTTTTCTCAGTAAGAAACAAAAAACAATGTTTATTTTTTTGAATCACACCAGTTTTTAAAATTGCAGTACTGTACTAGTGTAGTGTAATGTGTTTTCTGTATTGTTCTTTTGTTTTACTACAAGAACATCTCCTTTATTACACTCTTTTATATCATGTAAAATGTACATTAAAATGTTTTTACTGTATGTGATTTATATGTTTGTACTATGTATTATGTTTTATGTACAGTATATTAATGTATTTTTATGTAAAAATTGTTTTTTTATTATTTTTGCTTTATTTTTAGCATTTTTGCAGATTATCCGCGATGTCTGTGCTACCCAATTTCGCGGATAATCAGGAGTACACTGTATCTTATAATATATCGGCTATTAAGTTGATACAATGCTTAAAAAAGTTTATTAAGTTGTATCCTTAAATATAAAAATATTGTTGATTTATCTAATATACTTATATAAACAGAATAAAAATAGAAATATATCTACATCTACATCATTTTTAATAAAATTCCATGTTGTGATTTCTTGTTCATGTTTAAAAACTATGATCACGCAAGATATTAAATTATTTAAATATTAAGTGAACAACTTTATATTACCACATCTGTTACTCGAACATATTCCTCTGTTGGGCTTTTGAGAGCTTTTCTTCGGGTTGATACATTGTAGAACAAATCTTCAACTGTAATAGTTGTTCCTTGATTACCAGCACAGGCCTTTGGTGGTCCCTTTAGTTTTCCATCTTCATAAGAAGCTCTAAGAATACAAATAAAATCTCTTCAATAATAGAATAAATGGACAAGATTTAATTTTTTTTCCTTTTTTTTTTCCTTTTCTCTACACAAACTTATTCAGCGACCTTAGTTGCTGTGTTATTCAAGTTTATTCAAGCACACTCACATTGTTTATTTCACAAAGACCTTAGCCTATAACTTAGGCAAGTGAATTTAGTATGCAATGCACAAGATTTATTTATAACGGGTTGTAAGTAACAAACAAAATATTGAATTTAATACATTTTGACTGTCAAAATGAAATTTACAGGATGATGTTGGTAGAAAAAGAGTATCAGTTCGTAGTAGATGAGACGCTAAAAGCTATGAACTTATTACAAACAGTTGGTAGTAGGTGAGACGGTAAAACCTAAGAACTTTATTACCAACAGTTGGTAGTAGATGAGACGGTAAAAGCTAATTACTTTATTACTAATAGTTGGTAGTAGGTGACATGCTAAAATCTAAGAACTTTATTAGTATCAGTTCGTAGTAGATGAGACGCTAAAAGCTAAGAACTTTATTACTAACAGTTGTTAGTAGGTGAGACTGTAAAAGCTAAGAACTTTATTACTAACAGTTGTTAGTAGGTGAGACTGTAAAAGCTAAGCACTTTATTACTAACAGTTGTTAGTAGGTGAGACTGTAAAAGCTAAGAACTTTATTACTAACAGTTGTTAGTAGGTGAGACTGTAAAAGCTAAGAACTTTATTACTAACAATTGGTAGTAGGTGAGACTGTAAAAGCTAAAAACTTTATTACCAACAGTTGGTAGTAGGTGAGACGGTAAAAGCTAATTACTTTATTACTAATAGTTGGTAGTAGGTGAGATGCTAAAATCTAAGCACTTTATTACTAACAGTTGTTAGTAGGTGAGACTGTAAAAGGTAAGAACTTTATTACTAACAGTTGTTAGTAGGTTAGACTGTAAAAGCTAAGCACTTTATTACTAGCAGTTGTTAGTAGGTGAGACTGTAAAAGCTAAGCACTTTATTACTAACAGTTGTTAGTAGGTTAGACTGTAAAAGCTAAGAACTTTATTACTATCAGTTGTTAGTAGGTGAGACTGTAAAAGCTAAGAACTTTATTACTAACAGTTGTTAGTAGGTGAGACTGTAAAAGCTAAGCACTTTATTACTAACAGTTGTTAGTAGGTGAGACTGTAAAAGCTAAGAACTTTATTACTAACAATTGGTAGTAGGTGAGACTGTAAAAGCTAAGAACTTTATTACCAACAGTTGGTAGTAGGTGAGATGGTAAAAGCTAATTACTTTATTACTAATAGTTGGTAGTAGGTGAGATGCTAAAATCTAAGAACTTTATTAATAACAGTTGGTAGTAGGTGAGACGGTAAAAGCTAAGCACTTTATTACTAACAGTTGTTAGTAGGTGAGACTGTAAAAGCTAAGAACTTTATTACTAACAGTTGTTAGTAGGTGAGACTGTAAAAGCTAAGCACTTTATTACTAACAGTTGGTAGTAGGTGAGACTGTAAAAGCTAAAAAACTTTATTACTAACAGTTGGTAGTAGGTGAGACGGTAAAAGCTAATTACTTTATTACTAATAGTTGGTAGTAGGTGAGAAGCTAAAGAAAAAAATTGAATTGAAAATTGAAAGAATTAAAAAAATTGATCTCATTGAAAAAATTAATGGACTGATATGATCTATTGTGACTAATTTTATTCTTAGTCATGTAATGTTAAATGAATATTGATTATAGTAATGTAATTATGTGATATTTAAGGACAAGCTGCCTACCTGCAACAGTCTCAATGTTATGCAATCAGGTGTAATGCAGTGAAAAGAAATAAATAAACTACATAAATGTACCGTAATGTAACTGTATTAAAAGAATACCTAACAGTTTAATTTGTGTTATTTTACCATCTACAGATAAAATAATCTTAACAGTAATGTTACACATGTTAATATAATGAAAATATTAAATATTTTAAATTAGGTACTTACTTATAAGCACATTGTTCATTAGCTGATTTAGTTGTAATAGTAAGATGCGCTACATGGCTGATACTAGCCAATGCCTCACCACGAAATCCAAATGTAGCAATTGAACTAAGATCTTCAAACTGTGTCAGTTTACTTGTTGTAAATCTTTCACAAACAATTTCCATATCTTCATGTCGAATACCAGTTCCATTGTCTTGTATCTATGCAACATTAGACAAATACTATTTCATATAATGGTATTGAATACTAAATAAAACAACTTCTAATTAGTTCACTTTCATAATATATTGAGATTTAAATTATAAATGAATCCTCCAAATTAGAAATTATAAAGAGCGTTATATTTTGTCTTCTAGTAAATGATTGGTACAAGATTGGGAATTTTTGCAAAAGGGATTTATTATGTATCAGATTACGCTTGATACAATGGTGTTATTAGTTTTCTCTATCGACTTGTTGTCCTTTCACTATTTTTAAGAGAAGGTTCTAGGCGCATCTAATTTCTGATGTTAGGCCGATCTATACTGATCTTCACTTATAAACCCTGTCATGCACATTCTTTTTTATGAATTTTGAATAATTTTCCTAGATAGATGAAATAGTTTAGATTAATTTTGATGTGAGTCTAAATATGATATAATATTATAATGGGATATATTTTAATTTGACACTTTATTGATCGAAAGTCTGGATTAAAAGTCTGATTTTTTGTTACAATTAATATTATAAATATCTCATACTATTTTCAGAACATCAACATGTTCCTGATGAATTTGTATACAACTATTTTTCAATATAAAACATTTGGTATTACTATAGCATTAATTTTTAACATACAAATTATTCGTATTATATAATTAAATTACAAAATATGTCTCACGTTGGATGCTATTTTGTAAAGTATAAAAATTTCTTAAAATGAAAATTACTCAGGCTTAGCTGAGGGTTATTTTAAAAAAACTTTAAGATATTACCCTTTTATAGAGAATCTCAATAATTGTTTGAACACACGTTACAATACAACATTTTCTTATTTATTAGAACAATAATTATTCAATTCTTCTCAATTTACAAACTAACAAGTCTTTTTTCCATAAATTCTTTAAAACATTTATAAATTCTATTTCTATCTTTTAAATGTAAAATTTAATTAAGCACATAGTCTAAGTCCTTTTACTCAACTGTAAAAATCATCAACATCAAATCTCATTCAAATTAAACTATTTAGAAATTTAAAATTCATTTAACAACGTATTATAACATTCAAGGATAAATATTCAAGGAAATAATATTCAAGAATAAATTTATCCTTGAATATGGAGTTTCAACAAGAAATATCTGCTATTACATTAAAGTTTATTATAACATTGTTCCCCCCCCTCTCTCTCTCTCCAGAGTCAGTCTTTGGTAGGCTGGCCTCGATTTTACTTTTATTTTAAACTAAATAACTTATAAGTAACATCCTAAAACTAAACAACAAACTATATACCAATCGCATACAGAAGCACGCCTTTACTCTATCTCATACTTTTGAAACATCAATATTACATAAAAAAAATTCAATTTTTTTCTTTTAAATTATTCAAATTGTCTTTACAAGTTCATATTTGCATTATCTTGATTGATTTGCATTCAAAAATAGTCTCTCAAGCAACAACTTAGTTAAAGCTTTACCTTATATTTCTTTATGAAATAATTTAATAAATATTTAAATTTGTCTCGTTTCTTACACATATATTTACTTCCGCACTAATCAAGAATCAATTTTCTCTATTTCCAGCTTGGTCATGGGTTTATATTAGTCTATAATTTCAAAAATTTTTAGAGCAGCCTTCCACAGGTTCCTCGTCTTTTACGATCCTCAAGTGTTCTCATTTTTTTTAAAGCGTACTTTTGAAAAAACCTCAGTTCGCCATGTTCCTCTGACATCATGACCCATACAATTGTTTTCGCGCTACAATTCAGCAATGATAATCTTGTACTTCATGAGTTTTTTATCACTTCATACTTATATATTCTTACATTAAAATCGGTCTCTTAATATTAATTTACAATATGGTTGAACTAATTTGCTCCAACTATTTACATTTTAATATTTTTTAACTTTTCTATACTCTTGACCCCAGTTCAATGCTCCCATAACATATGTTCAATTTGACCTATTACACAGATGTCCATCTTGGATGTCCACTGTTTACATACCGGTATTTCAACTTCTAACCATATAAATTGTATTGAAAGTGATTAGATTATATCTAATATTCTACAATACGTTTTGTCAACAATACTGTTTTCAACTAGTTCAACAGTGTTCCATAAAAAATTATCAGTTTTGAAATTTTGCTTGTGATTTCAAATTTTTTGAAAAGAAAGGATTTCATTCAATACTTCAATTCAATTGCTACATTTAAAAAGTAGAAAACTTTTAACAAATAAAACAAACCTGCAGAAGTTTCAGTCCACCTGATTTTAAAGTTATCTGTATGTTTGTTGATTTTGCATCCAAACTGTAAACACATAAAAAAAATTTTGATAATAAATATACTCAGACTTTTATAAATTAAATTTGCTTATACATATAAAATACTGTCAAAATTCTAATAAAATTGAAATACCATAAGTTAAAAACTCCTGGTTAATACTCAGGTAATCTCTTTTGGATATGGAAGATTAACTGAAGAACACTTTGTAAATGCTACATTTTGTCAATTCTACAAATTAGTTAATTTTATTCAAGGAAGTCCTGGGATAAACTGCAATGAAGTAAGCCTATTTTTTGTAAGTGGTTATTACTGCTGATAAGGTAGATAGATAAATATCTTTATTTATGGATTGAAGTTAGGACCATCAGGTTCTCTATACCACTTAAATCCATACAAAATACAATAAAAATATACATAAAATTAAACTAAAATTACAAAATAAACATTAAAATAATATAATAAATACTACATAATTTATATAATAAAAAAAGTGTGAAAAATAATAATAATCAACAGGTTTCCAGGAATAAGTTTTAAGGAAAATGGAATAATAATTCTAGATAAGGTGGGGAATGGGAGATTAGGCACCTTTAAGGTGGCATGTGAGGATAGGATTTCCTGTGCATTGCTGCTGAAGGAGGCAGAGTAGTCTGAAAATAACCATGGCTGAACAACAAGAATGTGCTTATAAGTAGACAAAATATAGCTCGGCTACATATGACGTCAGCATGGAAGCATCAACATATTGTTTCGTAGAGTGCTGCTATCACTAGAAACCACTACTGTTACAGTAATCTATTCATAATCAGTTATATAATGTAATAATGCTGATTTGATATTGTACAGTGAATATTATATTTGTTATGTATAGTTTTCACTTTACAAATTGTCATTGACCATTTATAGTGGAAAAAACAGCTAACAAAATCGAGGAAATTTGACTTAAACAAATTTGACCCATATTCTAATACATTAATAGAAAATTATTGCTTTAGATAGGACCAAAATATTCCCCAATTTGTTTCATGTCAAAAGTAATGTGCTAGTAGCTTTTTCAATATGATATTTAGAAAGAAAGGTTAAATTAAAAAAAATATTGTAAAAAGTATAATTTTGTACATTTCTGAGAATAAGGTTCTCTTCAGCTTTAATAATAACTGAAAATTAAAATCATAAATTCTCTTTTGAATGACAAGAATGTGAAATCAACATTACTGTTATTTTAATTTAATATCTATATAAATGTGTAGGGCCTACAATATTTTCTTGAAATAAGTTATTAATCATCACTTATAGGTCTACTAATATACAGAGTGTTTCAAAAAGGACTTTAAAACTTTGAAAATTCATATAAAATTATTCCAAAAAGGTACAGAGCTCGTTTTAGTGTTATTTTAAAGGGAAACACCTCAAGCTTTGACTCGCGTAGTCCGCTAGTGCCTAATCGCGCAGCACAAGCGCTAACGGCAGTTACGTTAAAGATGGCTGCCTTCATTGGACCCGAGCGTGCTAGCTGTGTGTTTTGGTTTGAAGAACCGAAGTCGGCAACAACATTTCAGCGTAATTTTCGTACCAAGTACGCAAAAGATCCTCCTAGTAGGCCTACAATTTATGAGTGGCATAGATGTTTTGTAGAAACAGGGTGCTCAGTGAAACATAAGAAATCCTCAGGTCGTCCAAGCACATCTGACAAAGTCGTTGAGCAAGTAAGACAAAGTTTTGTCAACAGCCCTACGAAATCGACCCGGTGTGCATTTCGTGAGTTGCAAGTCCCACATACGACGGTTTGGCATGTGTTGAGAAAAGTTTGCATTTGAGGCCGTACCAATATTCGCTTTTACAAGCAATTAAAGACACTGATAAGATTGTCCGTAAGAACTTCTGTGTGGATATGTTAAATCGAGTGGATGATGATGAACATTTCTTGGACAACATAATCTTTTCTGACGAGTCAACTTTTCACTTAAGTGGCAAGTTTAACACAGATAACTGTAGGGGCAGTGAAAATCCACATGAAACATTGCAAAATGTTCGTGATAGCTCTAAAGTGACCCTTTTTTGGTGCGTTAAGTAAGAGGAAAATGTATGGCCCCTTTTTTTCCAAGAGAGAACCATCAACGGGATAGTGTACCTTGATATGTTGCAACAATTTTTGATACCACAGATCGATGAGGATGACATAGAACCAAATGTTTACTTCATGCAAGATGGCACATCACCACATTATCTGACTGACGTCCGGGATTTTCTCAATGATCGCTTTCCAGGTCAATGGATTGGCCGTGCTGCGCCAATTGCATGCCCCCCCCCGTTCGCCAGACCTGACACCGCTAGACTTTTTCTTCTGGAGTTTCATAAAAGATATGGTGTACGTACTTCCTTTGCCGACCACTCTACCTGAACTTAAAGCAAGAATTTACGCTGCCGCTGAGCAAGTTACACCTGAAATGCTAGTGCGAGTCTGGGAAGAAATCGTCTACCAATGGGATGTCTGCAGGATAACCAACAGAAGCTACATAGTACATCTTTAGTTTAAAGTAAAAAAACTTGAAGTGTTTTTCCTTTAAAACAACACCAAAACCCGCTCTGTACTTTGTTTCATTAAATTTATATGAATTTTCAAAGTTGTAAAGTCCTTTTTGAAAAGCCTGTATTATAGTGAAAATGAATGTATTAAAAAGTGACCACTTTTAATTACAATGATCTTGCAAAGACAGCAAAAAATTAATGAAATTAATTAATCAATTTAAATATAAAAATTATTTCATTAAAAGGTAAAATCCTAAAAATAAAATTAGTAGTGAAAAAAAAACCTAAGTGTGCTGTATTACTACTGTATAAAATTATCATAATAGACAGTTTTCAAAAATTAATGAATTACAACGATCTTTATTCCAAAGACAACAATCAATTAACAAAATTAATGAATCAATTGAAATATAAATTTATGTCTTTATGAATTAAAGTCCTAAAACTAACATTCTTAATGAATTAAATAATGTGAGTAGCCTACTATTGTATAAAGAAATATTAACAATATTTTTTTTTAAAACAATAAAATCAAATTATTTAGTTTACACCTACTTTATTTACAATTTCAATTTGCAAAGTTAATTAAAATGTTGTAAGAGCAGTGATAACAAAATTACGTCTTAAACTTTTCCAGTTTTTTATTCATTGCTTGCTATACTCTTATTCAACTTATTTGAAAGATCAAATTTGTTACAGTGTTGCAGCCTGATATAAGTTCGCACCAAAATAAAATGGTTCACACCGTCCTTTAACAAATTGTTGATTCCATAAACTTGTTGACGATGACTTCAATGGCACGTTCGGAAAAAACTATCGCTAGGTGTCGTTAACCCTCCTTTGGAATTGGTATCTATCCAGCAAAATTTATCTGTTTGAGGAGTTTCACTACTGTTTTTACTGCCTAATGTCATGTATCTCTAGTATTATATCTAAGACTTTCAATTTGTATTTTATCAAAATCTTCATCCATTACACATTAGTCGAAAATGGAGTTTGTACCATATGCAGGATTTGAATCCTGAATTCCATGATCCTTATTCCTCATTGTTGTTTTGTAAATCATTCTGTTGTACAAGGGGAGAACAAATATTTTTTGTTGTTGCACACATTTCTGTAACTAGATTTTCGTTTAATTTGACTTCACTACTGGCCAAACACTCTTCCATATCTGGTTCAATGTTATGCTTGACTGACATCACTGTTGTGGAATGTTTCTCTATAATAAACCAAAACATTCTATAAATAAATTGAAAACTGTACGAGTGGTCAATGTGTACGACTCATAATTCGAGTGAAAGAAAAAATATTATCTTAAAAATTTTAGTAATCAAAATGCCAGTTTGAAAGCTATCTTCTTTTGTGGTCTAAAACAAGAGAGTCTTCAATAAAAGTGGACATATTATCCAAATTTGTCTTTTGGCAAGCAAAATGCACGTAAAACCCGTATTTTTTTCCTTTGTGAAAGTAAATGGGAAACTCAAGTTTAATACAGGGTAATTTTAAATGATGGATCCATTAAAAAAATTCGTATTTATTAAAGTACAAATCCGAAATGAACAATCTTTATAACAATGAAAAGAGGAAGTTTCAAAGTTTGTTTCCATATGCTATTTTATAGGTGTTCAATGTGGCCTCCGGCTGCTGCATGGCAAACATCTACGCGGTAGCCAAACTCGTCTCACACAAGAGAAAGCGTATCTGGTGTTATTGAGTGCACAGCGGCAGTGATACGGTTCCGCAGATCGTCCATAGTTGTTGGTAAAGGCGAGATGTAAACAGCTTCCTTAACATAACCCCATAAGAAATAGTCACATGGGGTGAGGTCAGGAGATCTCGGTGGCCAGAAGTGTAGAACCAGATCTTCATTTCCCCTGCGACCTAGCCAACGATGAGGAAGGGATTCATTCAAAAAGCCTCTTACATCGAGATGCCAATGGGGCGGAGCTCCATCCTGTTTTAAAATGAAGTCCTGTGAGTCTTCCATAACTTGAGGGAACAACCATTGTTCCAACATATCAAGGTAAGTTAATTCATTTACAGTTCATTCTGCAAAGAAAAAAGGTCCATAAACCTTTGTACGGGATAAGACACAGGACACGTTTATCTTCGGACCGTCTCTTTCGTGTTCCAATGTTGCATGTGGATTTTGCAAACCCCATATGCGTACATTGTGTCTTTTGACTAAGGTGGAAAGTCGCCTCATCGCTAAAAATTATACGCTGTAGAAACGCGTCATCCTCCATCATTTCTAGCACATAGCCAAAAAATTCGAGACGCTTATCTTTGTCATTAGGTTTGAGAGCCTGCACAAATTGTAATCGGTAGGGCTTGTACAGCAAACGCCGTCTCAGTTGGTTAGGGTATTCCAAGTTCTCTACCAGCTCTATAGGTAGACTTACCCGGAATGCGAACAAAACTTCTTCAATCCGTCTGACATCATCCTCTGATACACGCGGTCGACCTGTGCTTTTCCCCTTACACACACTTCCAGTCTGTTGAAATTGCTTAAACCAACGGCTAATGCTCTTTGTAGTTGGTGGTTCTATTCCGAATTTAGTACGAAATGCCCGCTTCACTACAATTTGTGACTCACTTTTGGCAAACACAATAACACAGAAAACCTTGTGCTCCTCAGTAGCCATCTCAATCACAACTGAACAGCGACACGAAATGGCGGCCTATCGACACGAGAACTCTAGCGGCCACTTCTGGAACCATCACCACCCGCCAAAAACTTCGAAACTTCCTCTTTTCATTGATATAAAGATTGTTCATTTCGGATTTGTACTTTAAATAAATACGAATTTTTTTAATGGGTCCATCATATAGAATTACCCTGTATATCAAACCAGTCATTGAACATTTGTAGAGTATCTAACATATCTATTCAGTTACTTTTTAACTGACTCTTACAACCGTAAGATCAAAGACCATTTGCATTCGAATTTGAAAATAGCTGGGTAGCTAATTTTACATTCATTTTATTCTTAGAATATAATTGTTCACTTGTTAGTTTGAAAGCATGTTTTAAATCACTTTTTTGTTCTTCAATTTCACTTAGTAACATGTTAATTTCTGCACAAAACGAAACCCTATTATACAAAATGGTTTCGTGGAAAATAATTTCAAGAAATAAGGAAGATCCACAAACACATAAACCTGATGCGAATCATCAAATGGATTAGTAAACCAATTATTCGTAGGGATATTTTTTAATTCTTTCCATACTGATTTGTTTTCTCCACCCAAATCTGATTAACATCAACAACTTTAAAACCTGACATTTCAACTGATTCTATTAAAATGATTTTTGACATAGGTTTGTTAAAATAAAAGTGGGTAGGTTGATTCCAATTATCTGCTAATCCTATCGCTATTATCAGTTGAGTGTGGCAGTGGGGTTCAAAAATTTGTATGTGCTTCTAAATTGCATCAATTTGATTTTCAATAATACTTATCTCATCACAAGCTAGTACTGTAAATTTTTCAAAGTCGCTCAAGTTATGACTGTTATGTTGCATTCCTAATTTGTTCAAAATTCATTGTTTGCAATCAAATGATGATACCCATCTGCATACAAAACTTAATGCCCAGCTGAACTTAACTATAATTTCAGAATCTGGAAACTTTAATGTTTATACAGCATCAGGTTTCAAATTTAAACACATTAGGAAAATATATGGTAATACTCATATGCATTGTAGCATACATGTTGATGAATATTTGCTTATATTTTGTGAAATCGCTACATATGTACCTTATTATGTACAATTCACATATTAGTGATTATGGGATTTGTGCCAACACCATTTTCAATGCACCAAATATATTATTTATCTAAGAAAATAACAAATATGTAAGTATGGATTGTACTTTAATGTAAGTATGTGATTGCGCAATAATATTCAGTACATTTGGTTAAAGCAAAAGATAAATAGCTTTAAACGAATTTGTAGGTGTACGAAAGTTATTTATGTGAAGGTCAGGTTAGGTAAGGTAAGGTGTATATATATACCTTACCTTATCTACCTAATTTAAAACAAAATAATATAGAGAGATATGATTATAACATCAAGATGAAGAGTACACAGATTCAGGAGGTTATGCAGAGGTAATAGTTTATTGATGTCATCGCTTGTAATAACATAACCAAAGCAAGATTCCCTTGTTTTAGCAGGATTCCTTGTTTTCAAAGCAAAATTCCCTTTATTTAAATTGTAATTTTCTTACATAAATAATGTATTTGGTGTATTGAAAATGGTGTTGGAACAAATTCCATAATCAGTAGGATGTGAATTTTACATAATAAGGTAGGGATATGTATTTAACGATTTCATAAAATAGAAGCAAATTTTCAGTAGGTGTGCTACAATGCATATTTACCGAATATTCCAATATCTTATGTTTAAGGAATGTGGAAAAACATTCATTTTTAAAATGCACAGAACAAATTCCAGTTCATTTTAAATTTACCTTACCTTATCTTATCTACGACAACCCTACAGCCACTGCCGAACCAATTCATCATTTTTGGAAACAAGTAATACTTCACATAAGTTCATTTTGTGGTACGGTTATTGTAGCCAAACACTGTACGCATAGGTATAATAAATATTTCAAAACCACAAAACACTCACCACGGATATATAACTGACAATCAGTGAATAATCACAAATGCAAGAGCGTAGATACTATATTTATAGTAGCCTACTAAAGGCTAATCTATTGTGTTCAGTAAAAAAAAATTTTTTTAAATGGTGCTTTAAGGCCATTGTATATTAAAAAAATAATAATAACCTGGGTCTTATATATTATGTAACAAACAATATTTATTGAAACATTATTTTGATCATAATTTTTGTCAAAGTGTTTTCTAAATCATTAAGTTAAAAAAAGCATAACTAAAAAAATTTGTTGGAAAAGTAGTTATCTGAAAACTTTTGCATTTTAAATGGACATATTTTTAAAACAAAGATTAGAAAAGCCTAACAGTTGACCTAACCTACTACAACAGTTGACCTCAGACATAATAAAACAAATACTTTTGACGGTAATTATGTATTGATGCTGTCCAAGCAATTTTAGTGCTAAATCTCAGCAATTTCACACAAAATCGTTTGGACAACATCAATACAAATTTACCCTTTTAACAATGACAAATATTAAATAACAACAACTTACACTTAGGACATACCATATCTGACAATACTGACATATACATCGAGCGATGATACATTCATTCACTAACTTGAATAACATAGTCATGACTATTAACTTTTACATTTGTATTAAACTAACTAAACCTGGATTTCGTACTTTTATATTTCTTAAAACTTATTTTCTCCTAAACTAATGTACTTTGCTACTTCAAAAGCGGCTTGCGATACCTAATATGATCTCATTTTTTTTCAAAATAAGGTAGGTAGTAAACGATTTCAATGATTTTCTTAACTAAAATTATTTCAAAAAATGATTTTCTCAAATCACTTTAAGGGCAAGGTAGATTGAATAATTACCTATAAACCTAGTGTTCTGATCACCATGAATTAATTCCATAAAAGCTAGTTCTTACTGAGTTAGTTACCTGTATTGTTAATGGTAAACATTTTTGTGGTCACAAACTCAAACTTTTTAGTATTGGGACTGATTTAGATAGTCTAGTAAATGGAACTTGTTAAGTAGAAAAAAGAGTTACAAGTTACAATCCTCATTGGACTTAGTTGGAAGTAGACTAAGAGTGACTGGCTTAAGGCTTACCTCAATTAATGTAAAATTAAAACTGATTTTCAGTAATTTCCTTTGACTAGGTATATAACCTAAAAATCCTACCTATTTTCTAGGAGTTCTTTTAAGGCATTTGCAGGACGCTGAATGACTTCTCCTGCAGCTATCCGATTTACTACCGTTTCATCTAGTTTCCTTATAGTTGCTGGAACACTCATTGCATTCTGCGATTGTTTAATTATGAGTATGTAATGTTCTTACTCGATTTAAGTAATACTATTTGAGTATTGTTTAGTATTTAATTATTTTAATTCAAACTGTTTAAACAACGGGCAGTTTGGTTGTTGTTGTTGGCGCTCGAATCGCTCATTGATAAAACAATATGTTGGCGCGTTGGCGCCCATCAGTGTTACCAAAGTGAATTGTTTGTAGGCAAGTTGGTATTCCATTATGTATTTGAAGAACAGATTAAATAATGATCTGAATCATGGTATATATTATACATCGATGTATCGTTATGTTTTGTGTAAAAAATGATAAAAATTGCACGGAAATATTTCGGGACAGAGTCTAGAGCTAAAAATAAGAAAAAAGTTTAGATGAATAAAGGTCTCGGAAATACTTCTTTTTCTGTCTGTCGGTCATTTTGTGTTCATACTATCTTTGGGAGTAGATAAGATATTGAGTGAAGATTTGGTATACGCATGTAACCTTTGATCTGTATACTAGAATACCAAGACTTTATTTTGTACGTTTAAATATTTTACAGGTTAGTAAAATTACATGTTAACAAATAATAATTTCAAAACGGTCTTACTAATTAAAGTTAGTGACATAACCGGAACAGAATATTACAATGAAATTATTCACGTGAGAACGGTTATCCTTGGTACAAAGACGGTATTAACTCCAATGAAATTGTTGAAGAAAATTAAATCCAGCAACCAAAAGGATTTGTTTATGAACTTGTGGATAGCTTTGCGCATACTACCAATGACTACATTTATGTAGTCATTGATACTACTGACAGTACTAGTAACAGTTGCAAGTTGCTGAGCATAGCTTCAGCAAGCTGGAGGTCATTAAAACGTACCTAAGACTAACAATAAATGACTATAGACTAAGTGTATTAGCCCTGTTATTAACAAGCCAAAAACCTACATTTGGAAATCTTAAAATCTTTTAGAAATCCCAGGAAGATCCCTTTAAGTATTTAATAAATTATAGGACTTAGCTCCGTCAAGAGACCATTGAATTGTTTTGTAAAATAGCGTTTCGATTATAAATTAACATTTTATGTACAGGTATCTAATAGTCTTGTTTGTATCGTTAGTACTAAAGCTTTTCATTTGATATCAAAGTTAACTGTAATAGTTTTTAAAACTATTTCATTCTTGTTTTTATAGAATAATTTATTTTTTCAGTTTATTTTATAAGCACATATCACGTACATGATATATGTTATTTGGGCGTGTTTTTAATTTTACCTTAACTCGTTACGGGTTATATGATTTTCAAGGGCCGTTTACCTGATTGCAAAAGTAAATATGTAACAAACAGTTGAAAGTTATTAAAAGTAAAAAAAGATCTATAATATTATATACACGCTATGGGTTAGAAGAGAAGAAGACCGGTATGAGGGGGGCACGGAAATCTAACCCCTAGCGCCCACAACCCTCAAGGTGCACCCGATTGCTACTGATCAAAGAGTAAAATCATTGTTTGTAAGGCCAGCTGTTTATGATAGCAGCGTTAGCTTCAAATTTCCTTGCAGTGAATTGTCAGCGTAACTGGTGGTGAAACGTATAACCTATAGAGTGCACAGGAAAAATCGTCAGCAGATTTTCCAGTGAAGTTGCATTAGAGATCGGGAAACAGCAACTTTCGAGACACAAAAGTAGTATCCTAGTGAGAAGGTTTGTAATGCAGGTCTCCCGGAGGAGGAGAGAAGTCTAGTAGTGGTGGTGGTGTTCTCCCGGAGGAGAGTTAAGAAGTAGTCGGTGTAGAGCAGGTGATGATTTTGTTGGTTTTTGCACTCTACTTATACATTTTTCAGCTTTCGTAGCTTGCAGCTAGCTTAGCTAGGCTTGGATGAATCTTAAACAATAAGCTCTCCATTGTATTCATATTGGAGTTGTGTGAAC
Source organism: Aphrophora alni (assembly GCA_963513935.1). Classification (NCBI taxonomy): domain Eukaryota; kingdom Metazoa; phylum Arthropoda; class Insecta; order Hemiptera; family Aphrophoridae; genus Aphrophora; species Aphrophora alni. The sequence continues at coordinate 120,493,228 of OY740767.1, read as the reverse complement.
CAAGCAGAGCCGAGCTGGGCTGTGATTGGTTCATAGGTTATGGACGGAGTACCATTGTTTTGTATTCACGCTTTTTCGCGGTTCGTGAAGCTGTTCGGCCAATTAGAAGCAAGCTAATCAAGGCGGAGTTTCTAAGTTGGATTGACCAAAGCAAAGCCGGAGTTTTAGATTGTGTCTATTTCATCTAATATTAATGAAATACCTGTTTCTAAACATTTTGTCAGCAACTGCAGGTACACCTGTCTAGAATACAGTTTAACTCTAGTTTGACATTAAAATTGTGATGCCTATAAATATTTTTAATTCGGTAACTTTCCAATTCGGAATCTTACCTGTGTTTAAAAGGTATCTTTGGTTTATATTTGTACTCAATGAGTGATACATAGGATCCGGAATGTATTTATTAACAAACCCTTCTGGAGTGAGCTCAAGACCAATGATGGATTGATTCTTCTTCCTGCTCAGGTGCAGGTGGAAGAGGAAAGTAATCTTGAGTTTTCTTCCAAAATGTACTAAGATCTTGAGGTGATTGAGGAATAGTGTTGTCAAAACACACAAAAAAAGCACAACCACATGTTCACTACACAATAATAGAACATATTATGATGTTTTTTGTCGCCTGTAGGCAACACAGAGTGGAGAGTGCGAGGAAGTTATTTTCCAAATAGCAAAACATAGCAATAGTTAAAATATCACATTAATTGTTCGTTATAAATTCTAAAATACGATTGAGGGAGCTTTAATAATACAATATATTTATTACGATTCCAATAATCACAAAATAAATGTTTTATATTTTGAATTGAGATTAAATAAATGATATCAACTAATTTATATAGAATTGTGCGATGTATAAATATATACATATATACTCACGTCAAAACCCATAGATACTGTTTACATAATATACACAAAAGAAAAGAAATTAAAGAATTTATTGGTGAAGGTGAATTTATTCGCTATGGAATGTATTATAACGAAAATAGTCATATAGTGATTCATCCGGTGCTGCCAAGTTTACAATTTCAATAAATCTCAATCGCTACTGCTTTAATAGATGTACTGCTAGGTAATCCTTCCACCATGGATGTACTGCAAATGTAATCGCACTGTATGACTGCATCTTAATCTAATAAGTGATATATATATATATATATATATATTGTCGTAACTACAAAAATTGGGGTTACATATAAATAATATTACTCCAAATATAAAAAAAAAAAATCAAAAGTACAAACGCTTATAAATAAATATGAAACGTCGTTGTTTATAACCTAAAAATAAAATATTACAAAAAACAAAATCAGATGTTTGAATAAATTTATTCAAAATAATATTTAATAGTATATAACAAGGGGATTAGAGAATGTAATACATCATCCTATACCAACAGTAAAAATATAGCAACATTGCATAATGGTGGAGTGAGAGGTATGCATTCACCAACTGATCTATATGGGATTATTTATTGTTTAACAAAAGGAAGCAGTTTTTCTTGCGGGGAGGGGATGTGTACCTATTGCCAGTTTCATATTTACTGTACTGTATACTAAAATTGAAAACTGTAAAAATGATTTGAAAAGATTACAAGGAAAAGGGCTTCCATAAATACGAAACTACTCCTAAAGGAATTTCAACATGACTAGTTCTAATGAAAAAGTTGAATCTTACGCACTTGTTTTTATTTATAAGGCAATGTTACCGACTTGTTTTTTAAATTTTATTTGTATATTTTGGGTGTTTTTTTCTTTCATCATATTTACAGTTTTATAATGTTTGTATACCTGATTTGGTAATTTTAAGAACAATGGTTTTAAGACTCGTTAAGTTCAACCACATTGTACAAACTGCCAACCAAACGTGAGAAATTAGTAGAGGCGCGAGTATGCAACCCGTCATACTTGGGTGTTGCGTGTATTAAATGTAGAAAATATACAGGAGTAGTTTCAAAAATTATCGATTATTACTGTATGCAGAAATTTTTAGAGATTTGTTCAGTTTTTTTTTACTAATAAAGACAGAAAACCCATCACTTTGAGAATTTGTTTAGAACAAATATTGGTGGGGGGGGGTGGAAGTTTGCATACCGATTTTAAAATTGAACTTTTTTTACGTTAATTAATTGTATTTTACAGACTCTAGTCTAAATTCTTTACAATTTACTTTCTCAAGTATTATACGTTGTAGAAAGTATTTTGATGACAACAAAATTATTGACATGGCCCCTAATTGTTGCGCATATTGTTTAGGAAGTCCGTGAAATTCAACGATGATGTCTGTGTAGCCTAAACGTTTTGACTAAATTTTATTTTATTTTGTATATAGTGTAGGCTTATAATATACTAATTCTTCATTTCACTTGTTAGGGAACTCAAAATATTGCTATATTTGCTATAAGACCAAAATTAAATATTTTGATTTTATTGAAATAGTTAAATTTTGTTTTGAAAGAATGAAACAAAAATTTTCACAAATAGTACGTTTATTTATTCAAATTCATTTCAATGAAAAGTCGTCTTTATCTAAACTGAATTTAACTAAACTGTATTCTCATACTTTATATAAATTAGTTATAATTTAGTTTAGTTATTGTGACTCATGCGTCACTGAATATGGTAACTTTGAAGTTGAAACACGTTTGTTTATAGTTTAGTTATTGTAGCTCATGCATCACTGAATTAGGTAACTTTGTCGTTGAAATTAGTTTGTTTATAGTTTAGTTATTGTGACTCATGCGTCACTGAATATGGTAACTTTGAAGTTGAAACACGTTTGTTTATAGTTTAGTTATTGTAGCTCATGCATCACTGAATTAGGTAACTTTGTCGTTGAAATTAGTTTGTTTATAGTTTAGTTATTGTGACTCATGCATCACTGAATATGGTAACTTTGAAGTTGAAACACGTTTGTTTATAGTTTAGTTATTGTAGCTCATGCATCACTGAATTAGGTAACTTTTTTGGTTGAAATTCGTTTGTTTATAGTTTATTTATTGTAGCTCATGCATCACTAAATTAGGTAACTTTGTCGTTGAAATTAGTTTGTTTATAGTTTAGTTATTGTGACTCATGCGTCACTGAATATGGTAACTTTGAAGTTGAAACACGTTTGTTTATAGTTTAGTTATTGTAGCTCATGCATCACTGAATTAGGTAACTTTGTCGTTGAAATTAGTTTGTTTATAGTTTAGTTATTGTGACTCATGCATCACTGAATATGGTAACTTTGAAGTTGAAACACGTTTGTTTATAGTTTAGTTATTGTAGCTCATGCATCACTGAATTAGGTAACTTTTTTGGTTGAAATTCGTTTGTTTATAGTTTATTTATTGTAGCTCATGCATCACTAAATTAGGTAACTTTGTCGTTGAAATTAGTTTGTTTATAGTTTAGTTATTGTGACTCATGCATCACTGAATATGGTAACTATGAAGTTGAAACACGTTTGTTTATAGTTTAGTTATTGTAGCTCATACATCACTGAATATGGTAACTTTGTCGTTGAAACACGTTTGTTTATAGTTTAGTTATTGTAGCTCATACATCACTGAATATGGTAACTTTGTCGTTGAAACACGTTTGTTTATAGTTTAGTTATTGTAGCTCATACATCACTGAATATGGTAACTTTGTCGTTGAAACACGTTTGATTATAGTTTAGTTATTGTGACTCATGCATCACTGAATATGGTAACTTTGTCGTTGAAAAACGTTTGATTATAGTTTAGTTATTGTAGCTGATGCATCACTAAATTAGGTAACTTTGTCGTTGAAATTAGTTTGTTTATAGTTTAGTTGTTGTGACTCATGCATCACTGAATATGGTAACTTTGAAGTTGAAACACGTTTGTTTATAGTTTAGTTATTGTAGCTCATACATCACTGAATATGGTAACTTTGAAGTTGAAACACGTTTGTTTATAGTTTAGTTATTGTAGCTCATACATCACTGAATATGGTAACTTTGTCGTTGAAACACGTTTGATTATAGTTTAGTTATTGTGACTCATGCATCACTGAATATGGTAACTTTGAAGTTGAAACACGTTTGTTTATAGTTTAGTTATTGTAGCTCATTTATTTATTTTAAAATTTTGACTAACTTTAACTTTGATTTACTTTAGCACTTTGGTTTGAGTTATTAATTTTTATAATTCGAAAAAATAATCTATATAGCTTCAAGGAAAATAAACGGTTTGCGATTATATTTCTCATACTCTCAAAGTTTAAGTTATCAAAATACATGTTAGTAAATTTTTGTGTGTTTATTAGAGAGTCAGGAATACCTTTAGATTCCAATTTTGGCAACATGTATTTTTTTTAATTTTATGTAAGTAGATTTTTGGGAAAGTGTGACGATATGACAATAAGAATTTGTCATATCAATAAGATAAAATGAGTCGGGGTGACTGTTCCTTGGAACGAATCACAGTGATATTTCGGATAAAATAACAAATCTGTTAACAATTGAATACTGAGAAAATTAATAATTTATTTTGATTGCTCAGCAGTTTAGTATTTAGAAATAATCATTGCATCACTTCTTAAGTCATCTTGATATTATAAGTGTCGTTTGATAAATTTAGCAAGTTCTATTTCTAATAATCAAGTATTTTAAAAATAAAACCTGGTTTCTTTTTTCTTCAATTAAGTAAATTAAAATTAAGCAATGTTTTTAATTAAGATTCTATACTTAATTTTTCTTTCAATTAGTATTACACTACAAGTTTTATTTATTATATTTCTTTCATTCAACTAATTCTACGTTGAGCGATTGAAACGTAATTGAATTAAAACCAGTCTTCATTAAAATTACTCGTGCTAAATATTAAAACATTATATTCTTGGCAGACGATCAATCTCCGGTTTCCCAAGAACGTAAGCTATTAAATCTAGGCCTCAGTATTGCTCACCGTTAACTCTGGAGTAAGATAAACAGATGTTTATTGATTCTGTGAGCTCGTATTATTAGACTAGCGCTAACCTGGAAGCATTAATACGCCAGGCTAAGAACTATAAATTCTATATTCAGGTTGGGTTTTTAGGCAAAACGCATTCCTTTGTCGCACAATAGACACAATGGCTGAATTATCTCTAAAGATGATTCCAGAGAAATGAAAAGTATCAGATAAATTATATTTTTAAACTTTATCAAAACGAAATGGTGAGTTAGACCACTCTCTTTCATCTTTCCTATCAGATCAACTCTTATTACTTTCCGAAACTGACACTATAAGAATATTCAAAGTTTCGAAGGCTTGTAATATCTATTTTATATTATTTTATAAGCAGATGATTACCGAGAAGATATACGGCTTTATAAGCAGATGACGACCAAGAAGTTATACGCCTTTATAAGCCGATGATGACCGAGAAGTTATACGCCTTTATAAGCAGATGATAACCGAGAAGTAATACAGCTTTATAAGCAGATGATGATCGAGAAGTTATACGGCTTTATAAGCAGATGATGATCCAGAAGTTATACGGCTTTATAAGCAGATGATGACCGAGAAGTTATACGCCTTTATAAGCAGATAATGACCTTGAAGTTATACGCCTTTATAAGCAGATGATGACCGAGAAGTTATACGCCTTTATAAGCAGATGATGATCGAGAAGTTATACGGCTTTATAAGCAGATGATGACCGAGAAGTTATACGCCTTTATAAGCAGATGATGATCGAAAATTTATACGCCTTTAAACAAGGAAAGAAATAAGGGTAATACGATAAGATCGATTTTACAATAAGCTATGAGTGTACCACAGATCAATGAATCATCGACCATCAATATTGAAGAGTGATCAGAATTGCAAGTGGACCCTGAAAGTATGTGAGTGGTGACACAGTTGATCATTGTTTTATTAAGTGTTTAATTCTAAAGTTGTATATTGAGTTGCTAGTTCCCATATTAAGAGGTATGTTCACTTTTCTTGCATTGGCAACAGTGGTTTTATTCAACGTTTCGGTGAAATTAATCTAATAGCGAAAACCGAAATAGGAAATGACCACGCCGATTAGGTTAAATATGGCCGACCTGATGTTTGAGCTTAATTAGATTTGTTGTTTTTTTGTTTTTTTTTTTATTCAAAGGCGAAAAACCTTTCGGTCATAATCGCCTTATAAATAATCAGAAATTAATTAAATAATGTAATCTAAGTAATAATAATGACTCCTAGCCTTAGAACTGGGCTTACTCAGTTTTCTGGGTCGGAAGAGAAGTAGAGTTGATCAAAAGAAACCTGATAGGAAAGATGAAAGAGAGGGATATGTGAAAAAAGTGTAGATCCAACTATTGTTCATCGGGATTGGCATGGTCGTAGTCACTATAGTCATCCTCTGAGGATCAGCATAGTTAGAAATTTAGTTTAAATTTTGGTCTAAATTAGGTTAAATCTTCATTTTGTCCGAAGATGCCGTAAAGGGATAGATTTGTAGCTAATTTATGTATTAAATCTTGAAACTTTAGCTTCAGTGTTTTATTAAATCCTATATCATGGAATTTCAACAATAAATTTCTGCTGTTACATTAAATATAAAGATATTAAAGTTGTTGGTAAGATTGGGCAAGGTGTTTATGAGAAAGAATCCCTGACTAAGCCTACGGAAACATGAAGCAACTTAACTTCCATGAACAGAATTTTAGGGTTACAACAACCTAAGGACGCTCATCGTTAAAATATCAGTTCCCACCTTCAATAATATTTAATCTAGAAGAAACAGGAATTACCACAGTCCAGAAACCTCCCTTTCTAGTAGGCCCTGAAAGTCAGCTTGGACAATCAGTAGGAAGCATCTACAAAATGTCAGAATCGGGATGGATAAATGAAAATTTATTTGTAGAGTTTTTAAAACACTTTTCAAACAAAACTCAGTCCTGGAAAGAGCATTTATACATTACTTCTCATGGACAATTATTCAAGTCACACTTCACTGTCGAGTTATAACTTCTGCAAGGAAAATAGAAATATTGTTTCTTTTCCTTCACACACCAGCTACAAATTACAGCTCTAGGTCCTAACGTTTCTCGGTCCTCTTAAAAATTAATATAATATAGAATGTGTGCTCTTTAAAGAAAGTTTCAAAAACATTACCAAGGAAGATGTCCCAGGGCTGTTAAAATATAGCTTACGAAAATATGACTGGAGTAAACAAAGCAGTGTCTGGTTTTAGGAGATCAGGAATCTTTCCTTTTTAACGATGCCCTGTTTTATAATGATGACTTTTTACCTGCCGCTGTAGAGGCAACATCAACATGGATAAATCTTGGCCTGATTCAGAAAATATTGCGACTTTTGCCGTACCCAACAAGACGTTATTCCTATTACGTTTAAAGGGAACGAAATAACACGTGGTAGCTCTAAATGTCATTCCGTAGTTTTAACAGCCACACCGAGGAAAACGATTCTAGAAAGAAGCATTGGAAGAAAAGCTAAAGAAAAATAATGAAGTAAAGCTAGTGAAATTTTAAAAAAAATACTTAAAATTCAATGATAAAAAGAAGAAAATAAAGAAACCCCTGTTTATTGATAGCTCATCGACGGAAGATTAAGGAAACATAAAATACCTATGTCAAGATAATGACTTGGACTATGTTGACATTACTGAAATGTTAGCTGAAAAGAACGACACAAATAACATTTGTATGTTTTATGGAGAGATCGGGAAAGACAATGAACTCTGGTACCGTTGCGTCATGTATTCAAGATGGGTTATTTCTGACTGTAGTGCTGCAGAAACTCCTCAAAATTTCGCATGCGATTTTTGTAAGGCACAAGGCTAATTTCAATTATGCTTTTTAATAGATGCTTTTTGATATATCAGTTTTTACTCATGTAAATTTAATAACATTATAGATCACAAGTAGTCTAATGTTTTATTAATTTGACTTAGGATAATTTTTTTATTGATATATTTTTTATTTAATATCATTTTGAGCCAGTTTTTTAATGTTTTAATGAATAGGTCTAATGTTTTATTATTATTAGACCTAGGCTATACAGAAATGTTTGTTAATTTTTTGGGTTTTAATCTTGTTTAATAATGTTTTATTATTATTATCATTAGAGCTAGGCTATATTATTAAATCTTTAACAATGTCAATTATTTACTATTTAATATTATTAACTGGCAGTTTATGTTTAATATGTTATGTAAACGTAATTTCCATGTTGTGTTGAATTATCGACATTTTGGAAAAAAAATTTTTTTTTAATAACATTATTTAAATTTATAAAAATATTTAGAGATATTGTACGGTTTATTTTTTCAGTATTTATGTAAAAAGTTGTAATAATAGCCCTATGTAATAATAAAAAAAATTATAGTAAAGTATACAAATAATTTATAAGTGAATTATCATTTTTATTTATAAACAATACATTTTTCCATTTGAAATAAATATCTAAGAAACTCAACATATGCGGGAGGCAGTTTATGTTTCAGTTGTAAACAAAATATACTTACAATGATAAACTAACTGGAGCATACATCAGTCAAATTTCAGCGGTCTCTGAAATACGTTCTGAAATATAGCCAAACTTAGATACTTGCAATTACCTCTCCTTTTCCTAGCTACAATAATCTAACTATAACTCAGTTATACTGAACACTATTTTTTTTACAAACAATACGTTTATTAAATCAAATAAGCTTGCGCATAGTTTATTTAATTACAAATTATACGATCGCGCGCGCGTGTGTGTGTGTGAATTATGATTTAAAATCAGTTCAAAGTAAATATATATGATAAAATACGAATATCAGCATCTGTAATCAATAGTAGAAATCCAAGAAGATGAGATCAAGCAATGTTTTCGGGTAAAAAGCATACCGCCATGGGGACTGATCCTAAACACATGTTAAAACCCTCTTAATTGCTCAGTTCGGTGCAGAAGGTTTTGGGTTCAAAAAGAAAGAATTGGGTTGTAAACGTAACTGGAGTAAGCCACCCCCTCCTTTCATTCTCCCATCTTCCCCTCTTAGACAGACGCTTGTGATTCAGTTGTAAACTTAGCCTCTGTTGAGGCGGGACATAGTCTGGTGCGTTCATAGTTTGTACAGTCGCATCATATTAAAAGTGAATCATGTGTGAATATTATTCATGATTACAGTTTAGTATCAAATTGGAGTCTGAAAAAGGTAAATTTAATTTTTTTTGACAAATTATTAGTTTAAAAAAAATCCCACCAAGTAAACCACGTGCGATTGATGTGCGCCTACTGAAAACCATTAGTGTTAGTCATAGACTACCTGTCATTATCACCTGGTGGGGGAAGGAAATCAATCAAACAGGAGAAGGAGGTGTTATTGTTTACATGCCTTATTAAGTAATATACTGTATAACTGTTAAAGTGAAGAAGCGTTAAGACGGTAAGCAACAGGAAGCACTTAATCATTTTTAATTTAAAATTATGTTCATGATAGTTTGGTTCGTAGTTTGGATTATTTTTGTGTTTATTTAATTTTCATTCATAAAGGACATAAAATATATATTTTTAAATACTTTTATTATTATTGATTTTTTTGGTCTTATGATTATTTTATTAGATTATATTAAGTCTAGGTCGAAATCATATTTTCAATGAATTTTGGTGATACAATTATAGACTAAAAAATAACTAAGACTAATCGATCTATTAACACAAATTTATTATTACATTAATTTTTGTAGATAAACAAACTTCCATCACTTTAAATTGATTTTATGGCCTTTGTTTTTGTTTATAGTAAACTAATAAGCTACTACGTATAAAATCCAATCATGTCTGTGTATTTAGTCATGGGGCAAGTGATTTATTTTCATTTTTACATATGTTTAAAACACAATATAAAATAATTAGTTCATAAAGCTAATTTGATTTCAATAGGGGGTAAAACTTTTTTATATTACGTAAAATATTTTGTACTTAGTTTATAGTTTTGTTGCACGAATCTTACATAATAAATAGAATTTGATTTTTACTATCTATATTATTTCAAGTTTATTAGTTAGAGTCTTCCTATTTTATTAAGAATACTTGTCGTTTTGTTTTAGAAAATTATTCAGCAATTTACATTTATTAAGAGGTAAAAACGAGTTTATCGTATTTTATTTAAATGAATGTGGTAAAAGAGTTTACATTATATTTATATAAACTTATGAATACAACTAGGCCTAATGGATTTTATACGATTGCATAAAAAATAATATTATAAAAATATTTAGTTCTGTAAATATATTTATAAAAGATATTTTCATGAACAAACAATTTAAAAAAATTTGAATGTCAAAAGGAGGTAATATTAAGCTTACAGGTACAAATACAATAATAATAAAATTCTGTACCCTTTAATTAAATTCCATATTCTATAGCAACTGATTTTTTTTATCCAAATTTGGCAACGAAATTCTTGCTTGATAGTTTCAAATAAGATTTAAGGCCACATTTTTCTGCAATTTCAGTGGTTTATAATCCACTCTATAAATATTTATAGGATATAAATAAATAATAATTGATCAATTTTGCAATTAAAATAAGAGAAGAAAATGTAATTATAATGAGTTTGATCCCTCGTTTAAGTCAAATCTCTTATGTTAGCAAATCATAATCCTTGAGGAACTAGTGAGGAAGATCTTTCGTCCTGGAGTTGATTAGTTGTCTCCCAACTTCTTTTTAATCCTGAGTTTTACAAGAAAGTGAATGGATATTTCCCGCCACTACATAAGCTTCTTTTTCTTTAAATTAGTTAGTTTCTATTGGTTGTTCACGAGTAGACACATTCTATCATTTTGATGCTTTTGTTATCATCATCATACTTATGACACCTCAAATGTTTCAATGTGATCTAACATAAGACCTGGTACGTGATTTAATATTTTGAGGGACACTTAATTACTTTTATTATTCTACAATTAATTAATTGTCTGGACGTATGATGTTACATGTATACCAGCTGTCCTAAAAGTTTCTCTCTTTCTTAATTTTGAACGAGTAAATAAAACAATAACGTCGTTAAGTGATATTTTGTAAGACTAAAAAAGATAACTTCTAGGGATATCTAATAATTTTTAAATGGGAACCCCCAGTAAAACTATTTAATTAAATGAACCATATTTTTTAGTTAGGAGGTTGTTTAAAGGAGAGGCAGCTAAACTAAAATAAATCATTACCGATGTGGTGTAAGGAATTATGTCTATTTGGACCCTCAGGGGCTCACTATAGTGAGTACGGGGGTATCGCAATCCCGAGGCTTTGCTGGATCTACACCTTTTTTCACTTAGTCCTTCGTTAGACCCGTTTAATCCTCCCTATCATGTTTCTCTTGACCAACTCTTGTTCACTTTCGACTCTTGCGCTATTAAGGTATTTACTGTATTTATCTTCCTTTTTTTATAAAGCGATTGTGAAGGAGAGGTTTTTCGCCTTTATACAATAAAGGGAGAAAGTTCTGTTTCGTCCATTATATTGGAAAACAATGGTATAAAGCTATAAACTCGATTTTATTTAGTGATGCCTTTAAAATAATATAATAAATTTGAACTTCTTGTCCATCATCAATTTCATATTATGAGTCACCTTTCAGAGGAACTAAAAAAAATAAAGTCAACAATATAAATCCATGTTCAAATTAAATTATTGAAGGCAAATTAGCAAACAACTACATGGCCTAATTCAGTTTTGTTTCTGCATTAACTATTGTGTAAGCTCACATATTAGGGAATCATTTGGAAACACTCTTTGGCACCAATGAATGTGTTGTTTTAAAATTATGTTGGTTTATTTACGAGCGAGTCATTGAAGGCTGTAAATATAGACTTTATTATAATAAGCAGTATTGGTGCCTAAAGTACCAAAATATACAAAATTAAAAAATTCTGATTTTCTTTCTGAAATTCTTTATTTAAAGAAAGCCATTTTTTAGATTTTAGTTTTATTCACAATGTAGTTTTATTCATTATTCATAATGGAAACAACAACAAAATTATTTCTTTTGAGGGGGATCCTTGTTTATTTTTATTGTATGCTTGCGCTTCAGAGTAAAAAATAAATAAAATAAAATTAAAATTAAAATAAAACATTATTAATTCCTGCTGTAAAATAATGTTGAAAACTTTTTCATTTGAGAGTTACTGTCCACCGGAATGTATATTTGTAACCCTAAGTATTTCCGTTTATATTCATGAGTGATAAACATTACTATAAGCATCTACTATCTTCATACATGTGAATAGGTTTATTACAATGTTTATTTAACATTGTTTACCACCATTGTTTAAGCAATTTGTTTGAATATACGTACAAATTATATAAAGTCTATAATATTTTGAAGTGATATTATGGAGGTGTAGTGTTTAGTTTTCATTTATTATGTATATGTGCATAATGTGCAAACTGTATCTCTATGGGTCCTTAAATTCGTCAAATGTAATAGGCTACCTTTTAATAAATAAAGTAATAATTATTATCTTATGTACTCGGTTTTTAAAGCTCGCACAGGATATTTAAAATCCCTAAATTATTCATAACCTTTTATTCATACATAACTTAGATTAAATCTATAAACAAAAATGTATGTGTTCGATGTATCATCTTTACAACCCAAAAGACTGGACAGATTGTCATGGCATTTTCAGTTGTCTCTCCTTTGAGTGGTCTAGTTGTAATCCAACAATCGCTGAGTTTTTAGTTTGTATCCCTTCTACATCTTCTTTCCTCCGGTAAGAAATACACGGGAAAAGTCGGAAAATAAAAACATTAATTATACTTTGTTTTAATGGTTTGATAAAATTTGATATTTCCATGTTGTATCAGACTCTGAACACAACCCTAGAAACTAACTCGTTTTTATTTTGTATTTATTTCTACTAGAAACTGATTAACAAGCAGTCGTTAATCAATTAATTTTAATACAGTCGATCATCGCTGAGTGGACATTCAACGGAAGAGACAAATTATTCTAGTTACTGAGGTTTCGTCTTAGAGAGGTTGATTTAGTTATTCGATTCTATGAAATTCGACTTGAAAATTTCGAGTTATGAAGTATCAAATTTTCTTTTCTAATGGTAGAGAAAATCTTCGACTTATCGAGGTTAAGTTTCTTAAAATTTGATAATAGAGAGTCTCGTCAAGTAATAGATATTTATTTATTTTTATCAAATTCGTGTTAATTATCATGCTTCGAGTTAAATTCTGTTTATTTTTCAAATTGCGAAGATTTCTCAAGAAAATAGAAAAATATTTGAGCTTTAGAGGTTTTCGAGTTATAAAGATTTAAATTTCCTAGGTTCTAGCGTAGTCCTGTTGAGTTAGTCTAAGGATGGTAGGGAACTCGTTGGTATGACGTTGAACTTCTCACGTTCGAATTTCAGTTGGGTAGTTTATTTCCTCCTTTTTATCTGTAATTTCTCTTCCTGGTCCTTTTAACTCTCATGAAACTGTTGGTTTTAAATTAAAAGAACACCCACACATATCTTCGAATATAGTCAAACCATGTTTAACAGTAAAGGTTCTAATACAAAATGTAATTTTGATTTGGCAGATTGAAAGCTAAATTTTCTTCCTTATGGATGATTGAGGAGATAATGGAGGATATTGACAATGATTGAGGACGTAATTTAATACAAAATCATTAATTTTACATACAATAATTGTACTTTTAACTCGCATTTTAAAACTAAAACCAGTGAAGTTTATACCGTAAACAGAAACATGTCATCTATGTGAGTTTAAAATAGAGGTCGTTCAAAATTCTTGGTTGGTTATAACTCAAAGAAGAGTTAGGTTAGGTTAGGAACATTGCGCATTCCCTGTCGATGTGAAGCGGTACATCCACCTTTCAAAAAATTGGGTAACTGTCATATTGGTTCAGTGGGTCCTAAATCTGTTGTTGTTCAATTCAGTCAATACTGTAATATTTTAGATTGTATCACTATTTGTGTGCCAGTAGAGATAAATTATCATGAAAAGTTAATCACGTGAAAGTAGTTACAATGTGATGAAGTTTATCAAAAGAGAAGTTGAAAATGGAAATTATTTGATAGACTTGAAGAAAGTGCTGGAAAGAGTGAGACAGCATTGGGAGTTTCTCAGCGTAGTTTAATAAAGTTGATGGTAGGATTTGAAGTTCAGTAAATAGAGGCTCTAGTACTGCTATCTAACGGCCTAATTCTAATAACTTCAAGGACAGCATGCATCCAACTTCTACACTAGCGCATTCTGTACACACAAAATTGTAAAACTTAATTGGTTTATATTGAACTATATAAAATTTCAATGCAATGAGCAGTTGATATAATGGGAGTTCTTCAACCCGGCACCAGCCACCCCTCTTACCCATTCCACCTACACTACTCCCCCTCAACCCCTCCTTTCTCTTTTTTCTTCTCTTAATCACATCCCCTTTCCGTAAGGGGATTGTAAAATGAAGGTAACTTCTCTCGCTGCAAATTTTAAGAAATTAGGGGCGAGCTTCACTAGACGAAGGGATAACAAAAACAAAAGTGTGGCCGTTTTTTTTATTACTATTATAAATACTTTAACATTTATTATAGAAATAGGTTAGGTTAGGTTGTGGAGGGGGGATGTTTGTATTAAATTCAGAATGCAAGCATGTTATAAGCCTTGCATTGTGATGTATTATTACGTATATTATTATTTTTTTAACTACAGTAGGCCTAAATTAAAGACAGACAAAAATCTCTTATTTTTTTATGTAGTCATAGAAATCCCAAACGTGCATTGTTAAGGGATCTTTACATTTAGTCGTCGTATATAGTTCTTTTTTAAAAATAATTTTTAGGTAATGACGTAATATTTATGTAATTGTTATGTAATATTGTGATCTATTTTTGGTTCCATTTTGTATTATATACGATGAATAAATTTCATAAACATAAAATAATAACATGTTACGCTTGAATGAATACTATGTAAATTTGTGTTCAAATTATATATATTTAACGTAAAATTTGTCTGTTCGTTTGGGCCTTATAGGCTACAGGCACTATCAAAAAGAAATTATTTGTGTATGATCAAATTTATTGATTATATGCTTAAAATAACCGAGGAATAAATGGGACTATTTTAAGAAATAACTTTAAATTATAAAATGTTATATAACTTACAATATCTAAAAATTTGATTTGAAATACTAATAATAAATCAAATCAAAAATTTTTTTAACATACCAGTAAATAATACAAGTAGACAATCCGGATGAATTCACATCTAATTTCAGTGAATCGGAAATGAGATTCACTGTAATTTAATTTATTTACTCCTCCTTAACTATCATAGATTGCCTGCGCCCCACGTTTTTCTCTGCAAGTATTCCAAATATATCCATAGCCACTAACAATCCTCTCTCAAAATTGTAAAAGGGTCATGAAAAATTATTTCATATTTTTTTAGTCCGTTTTAAAAACGTGGTACCGTATGTTAAAAAAAAATTTTATTTGATTTATTATTTTCTGTTTGTTAGTCTTATGTCCGGGTGAAAGTTTTCAATAGGTTTTGTATATATTGATGAGACTAAATATACGAAAAACATCTCATTGGCCAATTTTTATTTGTTTAAACAACTATTGTTTAAACAAATGTAGAAACAAGAAACCAACTGAATATTGTATTGTCATTCAATTCTGACCTATGTTCAAAATTTCAGGTCTAGCTTATCGGGAAGTTAGTTTAAACTCGATTGCAAAATTACACCCGGACAGACAGATAGACAGACAGACAGACGGACAGACAGACAGACAGACAGACAGACAGATATGACGGAAACCGAACTAATAAAAACGTGGTAAAAACTAATTTCAGACTCCCCAGTACATATTAATTAGTGAAGTGTATAGGTTTTAAAGTAACACTCTGCATTTATATCATAATAAATGGAAAACTGCCATCAAAAAATACTGCTTAATTTAAACATTTTTCAAGCCATAGCACTCGACTAATGGCTCAGTTCACGAAGACCGCCCACTCGCAAGACAAATGGAATGAATCGGCAACTGTGCTTTACTCTTTATTATTTGATTATTTAAAGTAATTATTTAATAAGGTCTTTAAGTAAAGATGGAACTGTATGAACAATGACTGGTTAAAGAAACTGGATTATGTGATGTTAAAACCATTACGTAGCTTTCTTCTATAACGATTTAATACTGCTACTGTTTTAAAACTGAAATTAGGATCATTAGTAAAACTTTCAATCACAAGTAAATGAATCTAAGCAAGTTCTCTACGCTTATGTAATTTATAATAAAATTGTCATATATATATAAGTTATAGTTAGAGTACCAAAGAATTGTCTCTGTGTTTGTTAAAAGAAATTTGTCATTATTTTTTGTGAAATAATAAACTTTCATAAATCAATTCGAATATATTCGAAAAACTAAAATTACAATTTTAATGATCATTCAAATCTTATTGCATCGTCCTTGGATTTCAAGAAATGTAATAATGCAATCTGCATCAAAATAGACTTTTTAAAAAAAGTTGGGCAAAATATGATCAAACAACGTTTACAGAGTCGATAGATATGATGTGGATTTTGGAATGATGTCTGTCTGTCGCTCTACAAATAAATAGATTTTCATCACATTTAGTATTTTGGGCATATCTTGAAGCGTTTCATTTCCCCGATAACTCATAATTTAACTGCTTGAAGTCTATACACAAAATGACGATTCTCTAAAAATTCGCTCTAACTATTTTGATTTAATTTTACTAAAATGTAACCTATAAGAAGAATGTCCCCAAAATGTCGGTTTCGGAGTTACCGGTAAAACATACTAGTGAGCACACAAAATCGTCCATGGAAAAAAGCCTAATTATAAAAGACCTAATTCTCAAAATCAGCTCTACAGATTTTGTACGAATTTTGATGGAATCTAAAGATTAATAATCCAAACTATGGTGGAAAATCGTAAGAAAAAGATAATGATGATTCAAAAATAAGTACCAAAACGAAAATGAACCTTGGCCGTCATAAAAACTAGATTTCAATCAAATATGATTTACTCTTATGATGAGTTTACGGCACAAACGATGAAAGCTTTGACTCTATTTAATTTAACCAATGACTACATAAATACTATAAGACAAGACATGGCCATGTTAAATATTCTACGCTTATTCTTGAGTTGTCCAATACCCGCTAGGTCGCTCTGCTAGAGAATCTGAAGTTGATGTGACTGGCGCTAGGTGGCTCTACGGTCAAACAATGTTTCAGGCGGGTAAGAGAAAACGCACTGATGCCACATATGGGACCAGAGATGCGAGGGAAGGTCGAGAATCGCTTATCTCAGCGCACGAACTGACAACTCTGACTATGCTGACGGAAGTAAGTGAGAAGGTTTGTGAGAGAGAGGTCAACAGTTGTACAGTCTCAACCAAGTGGGATGCGTACAGTCAAGCACCTGCTGCTAGCGCTTTCTGAGAGCTGTGTGTCAAACTTGTGTCGAACAGCATCCGTAAAGCGTAGACTATTTCCCTATCCTATGTCGTGTCTTATAGTATTTATGTAGTCATTGATTTAACTTAGTTCTTATAAAATATAAGGAGGGAACTCAGTAGTAATGAAATTGGCAGTTTTTTTTCTTTTTCACACGTTGGTTTTATTGGAGACGTTTTGGAGAAATTATACGAAAATTATTATTATTATTTTAATATGTGGTTTAGTGGATTGGTGTCAATCTTCGGGGGGGGGGGGGGGCTCAATAATTTACTGTGTATCTTGACTAAAATTGGTAAGCTACTAAATGTAGCGAACTCTAGGTGTGAATATTAGAACAACGGTGTCGGGAATATGATGTGACCACACAATACCTGAATGAAAAACAGTCTAGTATACCCTTCAAGGCTTTCAGTCAAGGCGTTTTTAAATCTAGTATGAAAAATTAATACAATGCTTTGCGCCGTTTATATATATAACTCTTTGATTTCTAACAGCAAATAAAGAAGAGTCAATTAAAGTTAAAAAAATTTATAAGAAAAATAAAATATATTGTTGATACTAATGACCGACGATACTTGATTGGATTCCATGTTATACAAATAAAACGCACACAAATTCTTTTGTAAATTCTACATTTATTATGTTAAGCTGGCCATGGTTTCGCCAGTTAGCATTGCCGATGCTTCTATAAAGACTAGAATTTACAAAAGAATTTGTGTGTGTTTTACTGGAATGAAATAAAATATTCTAATAGCACTCTGGCTATAATAACAATAAGGAAAACAACATAACAAACAATAAAAAACTGCGGTTGGTCAAGTGGAATTCTCAGTAATATATTAATACAATCTTGATGAGAATTTGCAGTAGCACATTTTTATGTGTTGACTAATCTGCAAGATTATATTTATTGAACAGCTGACAAAATGTTATATGATTGTTATTATATTTATTGACACAACTGTGTAATTGTGTTTATTATTGTTAGTTTACTGGAAAACTTTTTTTTTCCAATGCAACCTTTCTTTCAAAACATATAACATACCTCACAGTACTATATCACTGGAAATAACAATATAAAAAATACAGTATAACACTGTAATCCAAACTCCTTTAATTGTAAATTTTCTTAAATAGATGTAAGAGTTATGTAAAAAAAATACCATACATTTTGTATAAATGTTTTATATTTTTTATTTCTAAGTATAATATGTACAAAGATGTAATCTCTTCAATATATATATTGGGTTACATCTAAAAAGACATACATCAAGGGGATTTTTAGAAGATGGTGGACTTAACCAGAAATTTTAATGTAACAACAGATATTTCTTGTTGAAACTCCATATTCAAGGATAAAATAAAGCAATAAAGTTTAAAGTTTCAAAATACAGTATTTTAATAATATAAATGAGCTACAATTGTTTCGCCTTGCGGCATTATCAGTTGCCCGATGATGCCGCAAGGCGAGACAATTGAAACTCATTTATATTATTAAAATATTTTGAAACTTTTAGCTTTATTGCTTTATTTTATCCTTAACCAGAAATATTTAATTGAGGCCTTGGGACTACATTTTAGCAAACTTTTTTTTCAAAATTGTTAGAATTTGCTTTGAGGAAATCGTGATTTTGAGTTTTGGTTTTATGTGCAAATCTCTCAAATTCTTAGTTATCGAAAAAGTTAGAACAAAACACTTCAAGATATGGAAATTATACGCCCACATATAAAATTCGATAAAATTTGTCTGTTCGTTTGGGCCTTATAGCACTTCACAGTGGACAGACGGATATCAATTATTAAAATATTCCTGACAAATTCAATATTTATATTTTTGACCCATCACGGAACTTTCTTTATACTACTTACTGTATATAAGAGAAATTAAAAAGAATTTTCTATGTGTACAATATGTAAACTTTGAAACTAACCCTTTACACTACATCTCTAGTAATACTTTCATATCCTTCTTATCTTCCGTCTACAACAACTGAAGACGGAATAACGTTAAGATATTTTTACTGACGTATTTCTTTAGTTTTACCGATCATGCAAAATGTTTATAACTTTGTAACTGATGGTTCGTGTTTAGCATGTGGATAGCGAAATCTACGATTTAGGCATCAAAACAACCGCAACAACAATGACACTAGTCCCACCTGCCTGTTTGGATTAATGGACGTGTGG
Source organism: Aphrophora alni (assembly GCA_963513935.1). Classification (NCBI taxonomy): domain Eukaryota; kingdom Metazoa; phylum Arthropoda; class Insecta; order Hemiptera; family Aphrophoridae; genus Aphrophora; species Aphrophora alni. Next base: position 120,473,597 of record OY740767.1, on the reverse strand, counting down.
ACGTTAGTGTTTTTTTGTGAAATATCGTTGCGGAATTTGCTTTGAAGTTTTAAAATTACGGATTTCAGGGATTGTATTGATGGGGTGTTTTAGTTCGAACCTTGTTGGTTGAAAACGTCTTTATACGTTTAAAATAATGGTAGACGTTAAAAAGTGATTTGTCTTAAGTAATTCAAGTAAACGGTGAGAGGGAAGTGCATAAACCTTCTCTCACATCCATTCACAAAACCAAGTAGACCTACTAACTAAACAAAAGTATTGGCCAACAGTGTCAGGTCGGTAGTTATCACTCAAACATTGAAAATTATCACAGTTTTAGATTTTACAAGTTATGTAAAACAATATTTATAAAAGCCTAAACTTGCATCTTATTTAATGAGATCAAGTTTAAATGACGGCGGCAAAGCTTCGCCTCGTTGTTTGGAAATTATTCCTGAACTGTAATTTTCTATTACTAGCAATTATTCACACTGGTTTGGATCTTTTAGCTTCACGTTTGACAAAAATTTGCAATCGGTACCGTCAATTTTGAGAAATTTTGTCTTTTATACATCCCCTTGGCAGATTTGTTGTTGTTTTTTTACCTATACTTCGATCCGGAATTTCGGAGAGATGGGGACCAATAGCCTACGTTTTGTTTGGCTGCTTGGGGGCTTCATTTAAACAAAATTAATAATTATAGAACCGATTTTGAAGAAACTGGGATTTTGTGTTTTTTGTTTTATGACAAGAACAAAAATTTTGAATTATCAAAAAAATCGTCCATAAATGGGGCCGAAATTTGTCCACATACCATATTTTATTAAAATATGTGCTATCGTTTGGGCGGTAGGCCCAGATGATAGACAGATATCATCCCCAAAACCACGTTTTTGGGCTCGAAACTTAAAACGGATATTTCCACGAAAAACTCGACACTGGTTTTTGATCCATCATATAAATTTCTCTATTCTTCGTTTTAGAAGTTAAAAGCAGTAAACACACGAAAGCGCATAAAGTTTGCTTCTTGTAAATAGTTAAAATAGGACTTCCTTTTCACTGCTGAAATTAAACCAAATTGAATTATGGTAAAAAAACAAACAAGGGTTATTTGCTACCATAACAACTGGTAGCGATGTTTTATCTTATTTATGTTATTAACTCAACGGAATTATTTTGTTTTAAAAGCATTGGTGGACTAACTTAATATTTTTGTTTTGTTTTCAGGTTTATATCATAGAAGATGAATGTTCTATGAATTGGAAATATTAAATACGACACTCACACAATGGAAGCTTTGGGTGAGTAAAACAATGGAACCCGGCCCGATCCGTGACTGGAAAATATATGGCACAAAAAACTGACACACAGACAACACTTGTATAGTAATATTTTTGGTTCTTGAATACAGGCCCTTCATTTTGTACAGATTAGGATTTCATCCATGTAGTGCGTTCATCCTGTCGGAACTTTTGAGAGAACTAGGAGGGGCATCTCGTATATCTGTCCTTTGTATTGCCCAAGTCTAGTCTGAACTGAAGGGTTGTGTTGTGACAGTGTCGTGAAGTGTGTGGGTTTTCATTGTAAACATTCTAATCTGGTGTAATCAAATTGCATTTTATATATCATTGAAAATACGAATATTTTCTTATCTGGGGTAGTATTCTAATGTCAAAAAATAGTATTTAAGTTTTTTACTGAAATTTCTTTTTAACATACTGAAACATTTACTGAAATTCCGTTAATTCAACATATTTTCTAACGAATTTGATAAATTAACCACCAAGTTTTTGAACAAAACTTATTGCCACCTATAAACATTTTGAACCGGAAGGCCAAAGACAGAGAATAGGGGATAAGTTGGTCTAAAACTCTATGCTTCCGATTAGTTGGTTATGGAAGAATGCTGATTTATCATTATTAATCCTTAGTATTTTATTATACTTAGACTACCTTATTTAATACAGGTGTACTGCAACTCCTAAACCATAAATTAGCAGACATAGAACGGGCAATTCTAAGGAACTTGTGTAAGTGAAAACAATACCTCGATAAAAAGAGAAAGAAATAATTTTCCTCTTTATCTTTTTTAACACTTACATAATGCGCAGTGAAGTTTGAAAATTATGTGTAAGTGTTTAAAGAATTTTGAAAGTGTCGTCCTCGGAAATAGAAAGTATTGTAAAAGAAATAGAATAATAAGTTTGCGTAATGTAGACTAGAAAAAAGAAATAGCTCTTTTGATGGTAAAAAGTTGTCCTAAGTAATGTTTTTAATATCCACGATTTTCATAAAATAGACTAACACCATAGTAGATCTGTTATCGATTTAAAATCAACCATAAAAACCATTTAAAGACGTTATTTATTTTATTTTTTGATATGGCCACTTTAAAGACTATGATTTCAATTTTCTTACTTTTATGTAGCAGCAAACAGTTGTTGATTTAGTTAACAAGAGCAGCAGATTTCTCACTGCGCATTGCGCCATTAAACAAAAACAGAGCGACTCCCTATGTATTTCTTTCTCTTTTTATTGGATTAATGCGTTATCGACGGATTCACCTGGTCTGGTCTAGCAACTCTCTGTGTATTGGCGAATTTAGAATTTAGATATTATAGCTATTGGGTTCTATATCGGAAACGAAGAGAAATGCCCACCGATATAATCGATAGGAGGAATTTGACCCCATTTTGTATTTATGTGTGTGTAAACTATCTAGAAGAAATTTGTCTAATTTTTATTAAATTGTTATGTACTTTTTTAAATTTAAACCAAAAACTTTTATTAACTTTAGTTCGTTAACCAAAAAGTTAGACAGTAAATTTTAAAATAGCGGACGATTTTCAAATTTTAAACATTGGTTTAATAGAATTGTCCCTTGTATTCTACAACATTGTGTACGTTGTACAATACCTTATTTTGTACAGCTTTAAAATCCGAATTCAGTTATATGAGATATATTGTATTGAATTGTCACTAAAACACAATTTTTACCCGATAACCTCAAAATTAGAAATCAATCAAGATTTATAATTTAAAAGATTAATTGAATTTGTATATATATATTTTTACGTTGTATCTAAAAATGAATGTGATGAGTTGAAAAATCTATCTCATATAGATTTTTTAAATCCATTTTAATGTTTCTTGTTCATAAAAAGCGATTTTTATAATGATCTCTCTCTCTCTCTCTCTCTCTCTCTCTCTCTCTCTCTCTCTCTCTCTCTCTCTCTCTCTCTCTCTCTCTCTCTCTCTCTCTCTCTCTCTCTCTCTCTCTCTCTCTCTCTCTCTCTCTCTCTCTCTCTCTCTCTCTCTCTCTCTCTCTCTCTCTCTCTCTCTCTCTCTCTCTCTCTCTCTCTCTCTCTCTCTCTCTCTCTCTTAATTTATTTTGGAAGGTCCTTTTCATTTTTCCAACATCTCAAAAATGGGGATAGCTGTTATAAGATCAAGGCCAATGGTTTTGAACAAATTTTGGAGAAATATGAAAATTAACTATCAAAACCATTGTGCCAAATTGCAAGTAAACGTAATTTACTCTTCTGGAATAGCTAGCTTATGATGAATTTAAATATATATGAAGAAATTTCAAAATTAATTTAAAAACAATATTACAAAAAGTTGATAAAGGCTAACATAGCCAACTCGTATCCATTAGAAATACATGAAGGAAAACTCTGTAATAAAGGAAATTACGTTCGTTCCCTTTCTCACATGTAAGTAGAATAGACAATTTTTTGGTTTAGTATTTGATTTTGTGGATGCGTATGTAAGAAAGTTAATGCAATGTTTTTGTCCAATTTATTTACATTACAAGCATTTGACACGTTGAAGACCTAGTTTTGTAAACAATTGGTTTAAAAATAGTGTTAAACATAACTTTCCATGTGACATCGCCTTTAGATTCTGTAATTTAATTGTTAAATTCCTGTTTATTTCGTTAAAATAAAATCTCCAAGGATATTGAAATTATCCTGTGAGATACAATCCTTCTTTCTGGATGTCGAGAGAAATAATTATATTTAGGCTACCTAGACGAAACATTAAGCAATAGTGAGTGAAATAAACTAACACATGATTTGTGTAAAGAATATTGATAGTTCCGACGCCAGGTGAAATGCATCAGAGTTCTTTCAATCAGCTCTACCGGTAGCACGTGTTAACCAATAGTGCTGTGATTTACTACGCTCAATTTTCTTATTTCACAAGAAACCCGTAACTTTGTAATAAAGAGACCGACTAGCTCTGAATTAGGTTTATTATTTTATGGTCTGAAATACGAACCCTACACCCGACCTCTGAACTGAAGGAGGTAATTCCGGTAACAAAGGAAACCATTCAACTGCTCTACTATGGTGTTCTGAAATTTGTGCAAAACTTTTAAAACCAATTTTATGCTCATTTTGCTAATAAGAGAGAACTGAAATGTGTTACCTTTATTGTTACCGCCCTCCTTGTGTTGAAATGTGTTACCGCCCTCCTACCTCGTTGTTCATAACATGTTCTACCTCATTATCTGTGTAACTCTCTCCCATAATGGAAACATAAATAAAGACAAAAAAAAAAATGTGTCGGTGATTTTGTAAAACGTAAAACAGTAATTATTTTTGTTTTAATTCTTGAAGTGGTTTGAGGTTAAGACAATAAATCATTCATAATTAATTATCATAAATGTTTATACTGAGTGTTCATGAAATGTTTTGCCAAACGTCGGGACGTCAAATTAAATATATATATATATATATATATATATATATATATATATATATATATATATATATATATATATATATATATATATATATATAGGGTATATATTTTTTAAAACGCTTCCATTTCTGTCTATCCGCCAATTTATGTATTTTTAGTAAAATGATAAAACTCCAGAATGAAGAAAAATAGCTATACCAAATTTTGTACAACATTTCATACCATTAATTTAAAGTTTTTTTTTTCAAAAAACCATATAATTTTTCACGGTTTCATAATGGCGCCCATTAAAACATAAGATAAATTACAGACAAACAGAAAGTTTGTAATAGCAGCCATTTTGAAATCGGTAATTGAAAATTATAAGATTTTTAAACTACAAATTATTGGTATAAATTTTGTTCATAGAATAAAACTTGAATACAAATTTTCACACATTGTTTATTCAAACGCGTTTTAATTACAAGGTCGCCATTTTCGGTGGTGCATGAGCTACAATGTCACATTGAGTTATAGTTCAGTTATTGTAGCTCGTGTGTCACTGATGATGGGAACTGTAGCGTTTGAATAAATAAACTTACTATTTGTGAGAATTTATCTTGAAGTTTTATTTTATCCTATCTCACCAGTCAAGTTCATTATACAGTATATTTATAAAATGTTCTGCAAAATTTAGTAGCCTATAGATATCTGAATTCGTTCTAAAGTTATTAGTAATTTCGGGTTTTTTTTAATCTTATAAATTATGCTATATTTTCCACTCACTTACCCCCAGCTTCTCTACCGCCGGTTGCAATTTTTAAATTCAATAATTTACTTCTGATTATGTGGCTTAAAATCTAGAATAATTTTGTATTTTTATACTTATTACCACTGAAATTAAACATTTTCGTGGATTATGTCAAATTTGAATAAAAGGTGTTTATTATTGTATTACGTCATAGCTGTAGATTATTACATGTGAAGATTACAAATGAACAATTAATTCTTTATGTATATTTTGTTTATTAACTTCATGCTATATGGAATTATGTAAAAAGTAGAAGTAGCTTTTCCTTAAATAGTATTTATTAATTTTTAATACAATTGTAGGATTATAGAGCTCAGTTATCAAGTAGAAAGGAATCACGTTATCTTACCTATCATTGCTTTCTGGTATCATAATATATCTCAAAGTTAGATTAAACTACTCTATTATGATTTACTTTGGTTGAAATGTGGTGTTAATGATTTAACTTTATGTATGAAACTTTTCTATGAAAAGGGATTTACTGTTCATTAGTAATTGATCAAAATAGGTAATCATTTTCGATAACAATATTTCAAGGTTATTAATACAGAAATAAAATTCAAAAGTTAAGCTATACCGTGTACTCAACATTTTGTTCCAACTTTTAGGATATGTTACCGGAGATATTTTTACTCAAAACCTTTACCAACTTGAATAATTCAAGATTTTATACGTTTTTAAAGAAAAAATAGGGGTGACAAACTAACAGTTCAGATTTTTATAGTTTCTTGAAAAAATTGTTGTTTGAAGTAGTGTTTATAATGTAGCATATTATAAAATCTCATTGAAAAAGACTAAATAGCATGACTGGCTACATAAAGCTGAATGATTTAGAAAAATCAATTACACAGTAATATCTGATAAAAATATAATGTAAACCAATATTGAGGGAGAACAAACAAATGTGTACATGTCCATGAAATAAAAATAAAGACTAAACTTATGTAGCTTATCACCTAAATTAGCTTCAGCTCTCAGTTTACAAGTACCTAAACAAATATAGTTGTAATACCAACAATCGTCCATCTAAATGAAAGAAATCACACAATGTCTACAGCAAGCACTTTTATTTAAACAAAACGACATTTCTGTTACTAAGTTATTTTAATGTACACAAACTATGTGCCACTGAAACAACACAGGCTAGGCTAAGAATTCACGCAGATAGCAGCAGTTAAGCAATGTAGCCAAGCCTTCAAGTTCAATGCCATCAAATTATAGATAATCGAATATACCATTCAAGATAGTTGTTTTTAATTGTCAATATTGTAATATTAACGAACTTGAAGACATGGCAACATTGTGTCACCGCTGCTATCTGTAAGACGCATTGTATAGCCTCTTTTCGTTCAGTGACACAAAATTTGTGTACATGTAACAACTGAAAATGGTGACTTCTTCTTGTTTCAAATAAAGTTCTGTGTGTCTTTTCTTTGGTGACTGAATCTTCCAGAGTTGTTGATAATTTCACCTTCTGTTTAACTTGTGAGAATAATATTGGATAACTAATGTTTTATTTTAAATTAAAATTACAGACAATCCATCTTATTTCACCGTTCCTGGTGGCAGCAAATTCTCACTTCTAAAGAGACGAGGAATGGCTACGGCATCATCACACACGTCCTTCTCACAGCCAACCACACCTACAGGTCCCAATACTTCTGCCACACAACGTCGTAGTCACAGAGCCTTATTGAGGTCCTTGAGTGCTCAGAACGATTCTTCTCTTCTTGTCCTGGGTAATCCGAGGCTGTGCGACCTGGCACCGCAACATAGACCTCAAGCTCGTCGTCGTGCGAGTTCTTCGGCATCTGACATAGTTCCAGTATCGCCGAGTTCCTTAGAAGACGATGGAGAAGTTTTCTTGTCCAACAATGGAGATGCCAGGTATTACAATCTTGGATCAAGTTCTGCGACGTTACCACCTACAGGAGGTCGACGACGTCATAGTATAGGTGCTTTCTTGCGTCCTGCACCTCTAAGGACAGACGAGGCGGCTCATTCCATAAGAAAACGCTGTGAGCGATGTTCTGAGAAGAGTGAGTACTTTGTTTTTGTTATTTCCATTTATTTCAAATTGGAATGTTTATAAAAAATGGGTAGACATTACGCAACATCCTAACAAGAAAAAATGAGTTGATTATTATAGTTGATCACTTTTTGAGCTGAATCATGACTAAATACTATTGAATGAGCACCATATGTTCCCCTTTCAAAACATTAAGGTACCCTTTCAAAACTTTTCATTTTTTTGTCATTTCAGGTCATTCTAAAAACATATCCACAAAGAACCACTGACCAGGGTCCTCTTATTCTACCATCTAGCAGTTTGTTATAATTTTACAATAGTCGCGACAATCTCAATTAAATGTTAATTCGGTAAATTATAGTTGAGTAATAAAAAATCGAATTTAAAAATTTGTTCAAAAATATTATTGGTTTAAATGGGTTTGATATTTTTGAACTCGTTTAACGGGGTGGACATCGATGAAATGTAGAAACTCTCATAAAAAAAAATAAAAATTCACATTTTAAGTTTACTTGTAAAAATTCAAAACAACGGTTGTCAATTTTCAATTTTTTGATACGAGTTGTGATCGTCAATCAAAATTTAAAAATATATTTATAACCTTTTCGTTTTTGGTTGATTTAAGAATAAATCTTGTTTGTGTATTAAAAAGAAAGATGGCATGGATACTCTTTTTTATATTTTGACAGACATCTACAAACTTATAATAGTGTCACAATGTAAGATGTACAAAGCTACGAAAATAGTTTTTTTTTTATATTGTTGTTTGCTGGTTTTCATAAAATTTGTATTTTTATCATCATAAAGTCCTGGAATTAAAATTTGATGTTTTTTTTTTTCAAACCTGTTAGAAAATATAGCCGCGTAAATTAATCTTGAATAATGTTCCAACTTGTTAGTATGTAATCATTCAGGTATAAATAACTGAAGAATAGCTAACCAGTAATCCTTCAATTTATTGTATTGTTTTATTATAGGCTATACCATATAGGTGAAACAGTATTCTCTTGTGTTGTTTTTTATTTCTTTGGGCGATTAACACAATTAAAAAAAAATTTTTTTTTACCTCAAATCAAGGTTACATTTGCAAAATGGTTACAATTTATTTCAACTAATATAAATGAAGAATATGTCCACCTCGATATTGTTGTAAAGGGTTTATATTAACATTAAATAAAGCTGTCTAAGAAAATTGACGTCTATAAGAAACACATAAAAATCAGTTTTAGCTTTTAAATAAATAAAAGACTAATCCTAAAATTAATTATACGTGTTATAAATGTGAATATGTGTTTTGTTATATAATACACTTACTTCAACAAAACTTTATTGTTTGTTCTCATTTATTGTATAAATAAAATTCATTAAAATAAAACGTATTTTGAAAATTACCAACATAACCTTATCTAGTAGACCCCAAAACTCAAATTTTCAATTATTATAAAATACCGATTATTATAAATTGTTTTATTGACTTAACTACCTAAATATTGTTTATTACTAAATAAATTTAATCGTGTTTTTTTAGTGTTAAATGCCTTCATGTCTAACCAGTTGGTATGTAGCGTAATGACACTTACTTGGCAGCAGTCTTGAGATTTATGTTTGTATTTTACGTAATGCTTAGGGTCCAATGTTTAGGGCAGCTGTGAGAGGCACGTGTTTCTTATCTCTCGGTCCTTGTGTCAAAAGGTCTCTGATATCCAACCCTCATCTCGCCAGCCGGATGCTTCTAACCACCTCGATAGAACTTCCGCTTAAATAACTACCAAATTAACATAATGTTACGTTTTTACGTGAATTATATTTTAGAAGTAATACATTGGAATAGAGATAGATAAATTTTTAGTAAGACAGTAAAGGAAAACAGGTAGGAACGTTTTAAAAAAAAAAAATTCCAACATCACAAATAATAACCTAACTTACTCCACTACTGGTCTGAGTAGTAAGGGGTTTGAAAGACAATGATTGGGAGTTTGGTATGTTCCAAACTGTAAATATTTTGTAAAATATGTTTTAGAAACAACTTCTTAAAACATTATTCTTCTTTTAGATAGGTAAAGTTTGAATTTAGTATTAAAAGAGTGTTTTTAAATTCCTAGACAACATACTGAAACGATCATTATTTGATTTAGTTATTTCTATCGTCGCCAATAGGCATTGCGTAATATAGTTAAGTTAATCTGAACTTTTAATGAAGAAATTTGTCTACTATTAAGTAATATGTAAGCTAATATTTGCTTGTGAAGTGATTAAACAAACAGTTTTAGACTATTTGAGATAATTATAAAAATATTTATTACCGCATATTTTAGTCTAAAATCATTTCTACTATAAATTATCTCCTCGTATTTTCATTCCAATTCCCTTTAGCTATTTTCTATGTTGGAAATAATGTTTTTACTGTCTTCAGGGCGACGCCCCTAATGCAGTTGATTCATATTCGTAAACTTTGTTTGCATGCTTAAGAATAAGGAAGTAGGGGTGGTTGAATCAATATCAAAACAACCCCTTGCATTCTGATTAATATTTTTCTCTGCCAATGAAAATATATAAAAAAGGTGCATCGTCATAATAAATGACGTTTAGAGGGGGGGGGGGGGAATGAAAATGGACGCAATTAGAGAATCGAATATCTCAAATATCTCCTTCCATCAAACATTGGTGAAATGTTAAGGTTTATATACCAAATTAAACAATTAAGTTTTGCTAACTTGACGTAAATGAAAATTACTGTTCATTAAAAAATGTATTAAATCTAATATGACAGTCGGAATTCGAAGTCGTTCATAGCGACAGTATTTAAATTTTTGTGAGATTCAGAGATTAATTTCACAAATCAACGTTCAAATCTAAAATATCAGAAGTACAGTAGGTGTAAAATAGAAACTGCATAAAACATTACACAAACTTTCTCACTAGTGATGTTCGCAAAATAATAAGAATGAACATATCCACCTAAATTTCAACATCGATTTCCTCTCCATCTTAATACTTTCTCCTTATTTAAATAGTAAGGAAATTAAAAACTTTCCATTTACGTCCGTTCGTGTACACAAACCCTAGCAGACCTTTTAGTTGAAGTTAATTTTTCTTAATGTTTAGAGTGGGGCAGAATTTTGCCGCGTTTTTAATGAACCTCACTTGTATCGGTAACTCTAGTCATCATTGTAGTTATTCATATTTAAACAGAGGTACTGATGCCTACCTCTAAGTTATATTTTGATAATATTTTCAGGCTTTCTTTTAAAAGGGCCCATTTACAAAAATAATCAAATATTATATTACAGATACCCGGACCATAATTTGATCGAAATCTGTAAAGTTGATCTTGAAATACACCACTATATCCGTCAAGGAGATGACTACTAATTACTTTAGTTTAATAGGCTATATCATGTCACATTTCTAAGTTACCAATAACCTGGATTATTATATGAAACTATAAATATTGAGATTTTTTTTTTTCAATTGAAAGATATAGGCTCTTTATCAAACGTATTTAAAATAAAGAGAAGTTATAATTTATCTTAATAATTCAATGCAATCTTGTAACTTTTTTAATTATTTTGAAAACCATAGTTGCACACTGTTACAACTTCAAATTTGGTTTCTCGTTAACTAACGATATAAATCAATGAAGAATACGTTTATATCACTAAAATAGATAAGGTTACCTAATAATCGTTATGATATTAATGAGGTTTTCAGTGGTGTGTGGTTAGTCGAATACAGCATACCTCAAGGATCTGTGCTATCTGTTACTTTGTCCTTAACTAACTAAAGAATTTTGCGTCTGTTCAAATGAAGTTTGGTGGCATTTGTTGGTGACACTGCCTTGTCTCTATAAAACAAGGACGGTTGAGCGATGTCAGTGCTCTGCGTTGGTGGTTTTCTCAAAATTATATGTGTACGAGTCCATAAACAAAGTACATAATTTTTATCATAACCAAACAGATTCATTTTCATGTCCCATAAAATATCACGAAACATCCTGTTGTTTACAAAACTGTACTTGGATTCAGATAGAGCAAGTACTGTAAAATAAATAAGATAACCATAAAAAGTAGGTGTTATATATATATAGGTATATATATATATAGGTATATATATATATATATATATATATACAATTGAAAGTTATTCAATAACTGTTATTGTCAAAGCTGATATCAATTGTTTTTTTTTGTTACTAGTAAGCCAAGTAATAAACCCTTTGAGAAAATATCTCTTATTGTGAGTTAAAAGCAATCAATAAATCGTTGGATATATATTGTTTATAAAATATATCTTTATAATCTGTGCCATGCACATGTGAGAAGATTCACGTACCTTATGAGACTAACTTATTCCTTAATTGACATTATGTTGAACTTACTCGTATTTTTAATGGTAGATATAATTTTAAATATTTAAATATTGTTTTATGTGACTAGGTCATATAAATCTGTCATCAGATTAAAATAAAATAAGAGTAATTGATAGGTTTTCTGATGTTATCTCGGAAAATTACGACATTCAGGGTCAGTGTGATTTCAGTGGCAGCTGTTGAGCTAACTACGATACAGTCAAACGTTCTCCGATCCGATTTATTTGTTTAAAATAGAATATATATTATTATATTTTATTTCAAATTTTAATGTTGTTTACCATGTTAAGGAGAAAAATTCTGAAATTCCAACACTGTGAAATCAATAATATACTCTATTAAAGCTTCAAATGACATGCTGTAAGAAACGTAATGTATAATCTTATTGTTCCTAAAATCATTTCCAATTATAATGAGCACAATAATAGTATTTTATGATATATTATAACGCTAATAAAATCAATAATATACTCTATTAAAGCTTCAAATGACATGGTGTAAGAAACGTAATGTATAATCTTATTGTTCCTAAAATCATTTCCAATTATAATGAGCACAATAATAATATTTCATGATATATTATAACGCTAATAAAATCGATAATATACTCTATTAAAGCTTCAAATGACGCATTGTAAGAAATGTAATACATAATCCCATTGTTCCTAAAATCATTTCCAATTATAATGAGCATAATAATAATATTTCATGATATATTATAACGCTCATAAAATCGATAATATACTCTATTAAAGCTTCAAATGACGCATTGTAAGAAACGTTTTACACAATCCCATTGTTCCTAAAATCATTTCCAATTATAATGAGCACAAAAATAGTATTTCATGATATATTATAACGCTAATAAAATCGATAATATACTCTATTAAAGCTTCAAATGACGCATTGTAAGAAACGTAATACACAATCCCATTGTTCCTAAAATCATTTCCAATTATAATGAGCACAATAATAGTATTTCATGATATATTATAACGCTAATAAAATCGATAATATACTCTATTAAAGCTTCAAATGACGCATTGTAAGAAACGTAATACATAATCCCATTGTTCCTAAAATCATTTCCAATTATAATGAGCACAATAATAGTATTTTATGATATATTATAATGCTAACAAAATCGATAATATACTCTATTAAAGCTTCAAATGACGCATTGTAAGAAACGTAATACATAATCCCATTGTTCCTAAAATCATATCCAATTATAATGAGCACAATAATAGTATTTCATGATATATTATAAAGCTAATAAAATCGATAATATACTCTATTAAAGCTTCAAATGACGCATTGTAAGAAACGTAATACACAATCCCATTGTTCCTAAAATCATTTCCAATTATAATGAGCACAATAATAGTATTTCATGATATATTATAAAGCTAATAAAATCGATAATATACTCTATTAAAGCTTCAAATGACGCATTGTAAGAAACGTAATACACAATCCCATTGTTCCTAAAATCATTTCCAATTATAATGAGCACAAAAATAGTATTTCATGATATATTATAACGCTAACAAAATCGATAATATACTCTATTAAAGCTTCAAATGACGCATTGTAAGAAACGTAATACATAATCCCATTGTTCCTAAAATCATTTCCAATTATAATGAGCACAATAATAGTATTTCATGATATATTATAACGCTAATAAAATCGATAATATACTCTATTAAAGCTTCAAATGACATGCTGTTAGAAATTTAACACAAAATCCGATTGTCCCAACATCAGTTGCAATTATAAGGAGTACAATAATAATAAAGCCTGTAAAATCGATAATGTAGTCTATTAAATTTTTAGTAGATGAGGTGCTATAAGAACCTTAATACGTAATCCATAATCCCAACATTCAAGTTATAATGAGTGCAATAATAATAATAATCTATGATTTATGATAAAGCTAATAAAATCGAAATTGGCTATACTCTATTAAAGCTTTAATTGACGTGCTGTAAGAAACTTAATACATAATCCCCATTCTCCTAAAATCAATTCCAGTTTTAGTGAGCTCAATAATAATAATGTATGATTCATCATAACGCTCATAAAATCGATAATATACTCTATTAAAGCTTTAATTGACGTGCTGTATGAAACACATAACCCGATTTTCCCAACATCAATTCAAACTATATTTAGCTCAATAATAGTAAGGTATGAATCAACTGTAATGAACTACACTTGCGGAAATTTCAATAACCAAATGATGAAAACACAATATTCCACAAAAACACTACATTAATGCAATACAAAAACAAGTTGACGTTTCATTTACTAAGACATCATCCTTAGTTGTTACATGCACACTTCAGTAGGGTTTGTGTGCATGTAGAAATCTGATATAATGACTTAAGCATTGAAACGTCATTCATTTGGTTAGTAATGTACGATTTATAATATCCTAAGATAATTGTTTGTTATATTTATGTATGATGTACCATAAGAAACCTAACACAGAGTCCGAATGCTCCAACATCAATTCAAATTAAAGTGAGATCTATAATAGTAATATATAATTTATAATACCCTAAGAATATTGATTATAAGTTAATTATAGTCTATTAAATTATTATAATGACGTGCTGTAAAAACCTTAAGACATAATTTGGTTTTTCCAGGATTAACACAAATTATAGTGAGATCAATAATAATAATCTATAACACCCTAAGTAAATTGATAAAAAAAGTTAATTATAGTCTATTAAATTATTATAATGATGTGCTGTAAAAACCTTAAAACATAATTCGGTTATCCCAGGATTAACACAAATTATAGTGAGATCAATAATAGTTCCAAAGATTGCATAACATCTATCACCAATTTCTGAGATGTTTATGTAGTGTACTTTTACTCCTATTATTGCCATCATTGAGAAGACTTAATGTATTATAATTCCGTTTGTAGTGTTACACAACTTACATATGTGATCATTTCGAACTTTGAATATGATTTCTCAATTTGTTTACTACTTTAATATCTAAAAATGTGCATTGGGATGTGGGAGTAACAAAATAACGTGAAGTTACAAATTGGAATGATATTATAAAACAGATGATTAATATAGAAGTTATTCTATTGCCCTGTAAGAACGTGAAGTATTCAGTTGTATACGAGCAAGAGTGTCGCCAATTGTGCGCCTGTGATTGAGTCAATCAACTTGAGTGGTGGACTTTTCTCCATAGAGGAACCCTTTGATTCGGACCCTCGGTCATTGCCTTTACGTTGACGTCCCCTTGTTAGTCTCTTGGTAATTCATTAAATTAATGCTTCTTTATAACTTATAACCTGTATGAAAGGGATCAAAAGTTAAGTTTTTTTTAGAATCTGATATGGCCGAATTTGTAGTGTATGTCACATTCGATTTACTGACTCTTTAGGTTATAAATTTTATTTTAAGCACTATATTTAAAAATGGTGGAATTGATGGATGTTTTCTAAAAAAAAGTTTAAATTGTTGCTTACCTAACCTAGGACAAACTTTAATGTTAAATAAAGCACATAATAAGTACTTCAACTACAGAAATATCCAAAGGCAAAATAGGTTTTCGCACCTCATTTCTAATAGAAACAAAAATTGTGATATATCAATGAACATCTTTCATCATGTATAATTTAGAAAACAAATTACAAAACCGCTTGAAGCTAACGATATTAATAACAGTAAAAACTGTGGGACCATATCTGCCGAAATTTAGGTTTCAAGCTATGACTTTGGTTTCCTCCCATACTATTCTTACTATTCCGTTTAAAAGTAGATAAATGCGTTGACACGAATCAACTGTGATTGAATAAATTTAGAAGATCAGGGGACTAAATAGGTCTAAAGTTAATACCATACAATGCTACTGCATTAGTGGGAATTTAAGATGGCTGTGGATTAAGTTTTACCATTTAACGTTTATAAGAATTCAATTTAGTAGGAATAAGTCTAAAAATTATGACTATATTAAAATGGGTTAAACTAATTTGGTTAAGAAGTGAATACATTTATTGTACTCCAGAATAACATCAAAACCATCGATATAATCATTATTAGTTAAAAAATATACCAAATTCCTTATTTTATAAGAATTTCTTATTATACTTATTACTAATATTACCTCTTATTACTTATTTTATAAAAACTTGTTACTTATTTCATATTGTGCAATGAATAAACTGTTTTGTTTTTTAAAACTAAGAAAGGATTTAAACATGTTACTATTGATATTTTAAAACGTATATTACAAACTTACTGCATCTCCTGCAGTTTTCGTTTACTTAGAGAAGCCTGCTATGTTGCGTCATAAATCGTTGAAAAATCAGTAATAAGAAAAAGAAAAATACCTAATGTTGCCATAATGTGGGGAAAATAAGCTTTTAAAGATGGCAAATCGTGAAATGGTTACCATGTCTAGTCCATCAATACTCGCAGATAGTTGAAGTTTTCAGAGATGGCTAATCGTGAAATGGTTACCATGTCTAGTCCATCAATACTCGCAGATAGTTTAAGTTTTCAGAGATGGCAAATCGTGAAATGGTTACCATGTCCAGTCCATCAATACTCGCAGATAGTTGAAGTTTTCAGAGATGGCAAATCGTGAAATGGTTACCATGTCTAGTCCATCAATACTCGCAGATAGTTGAAGTTTTCAGAGATGGCTAATCGTGAAATGGTTACCATGTCTAGTCCATCAATACTCGCAGATAGTTTAAGTTTTCAGAGATGGCAAATCGTGAAATGGTTACCATGTCCAGTCCATCAACACTTGCAGATAGTTTAAGTTTTCAGAGATGGCAAATCGTGAAATGGTTACCATGT
This sequence comes from Aphrophora alni, assembly GCA_963513935.1. Lineage (NCBI taxonomy): Eukaryota > Metazoa > Arthropoda > Insecta > Hemiptera > Aphrophoridae > Aphrophora > Aphrophora alni. The sequence continues at coordinate 120,456,879 of OY740767.1, read as the reverse complement.
CTAGTCCATCAATACTCGCAGATAGTTTAAGTTTTCAGAGATGGCAAATCGTGAAATGGTTACCATGTCTAGTCCATCAATACTCGCAGATAGTTTAAGTTTTCAGAGATGGCAAATCGTGAAATGGTTACCATGTCCAGTCCATCAATACTCGCAGATAGTTTAAGTTTTCAGAGATGGCAAATCGTGAAATGGTTACCATGTCTAGTCCATCAATACTCGCAGATAGTTGAAGTTTTCAGAGATGGCAAATCGTGAAATGGTTACCATGTCCAGTCCATCAATACTTGCAGATAGTTTAAGTTTTCAGAGATGGCAAATCGTGAAATAGTTACCACGTCTAGTCCATCAATCCTCGCAGATAGTTTAAGTTTTCAGAGATGGCAAATCGCGAAATGGTTACCATCTCTAGTCCATCAATACTCGCAGATAGTTTAAGTTTTCAAAGATGGCAAATCGTGAAATAGTTACCACGTCTAGTCCATCAATCCTCGCAGATAGTTTAAGTTTTCAGAGATGGCAAATCGCGAAATGGTTACCATCTCTAGTCCATCAATACTCGCAGATAGTTTAAGTTTTCAGAGATGGCAAATCGCGAAATGGTTACCACGTCTAGTCCATCAATACTTGCAGATAGTTTAAGTTTTCAGAGATGGCAAATCGCGAAATGGTTACCATCTCTAGTCCATCAATACTCGCAGATAGTTTAAGTTTTCAGAGATGGCAAATCTTAAAATGGTTACCATGTCCAGTCCATCAATACTCGCAGATAGTTTATATTTATGTAGTTTTTATTTTTATTGTTATTATATTTTTTAATATAATGTTTAGCAAATTAAAATATGCATTACATTGTTTATAGATGTTAATTTATGTTTACATTTTTACAAACGACCGACTATGTATAACAAATTAAAATACCCACTATATCGAATAAATCTGTTACAAGAGGCTTTGTAACTTACAAAATTACTGTCACCATATCTAATTAAAAATAAGAGTATCAAAAGCTCAACAAAAATATATTTTTTGGCAGTCGATATTTCCAGGAAAAAATGCCGATCTTTTGACATTCTCAAAATTTAAGTTACCCTGATAGAGCCATATATTATTACTTTATATTTACGTTTTGTTTTTAATGGTAAGCAACAGCCTCATACTTTGACATCGTAAACAATAGCCTTATATTGTTACATTATATTTAGGTTATGTTTGAAGTGGTAAACACATCCTTAAACTTTTAAGATATATTTAGCAAGGTTTGAAATTGCTAGGTGTTATGAGTTAGTTGGTAATAATTGGTAGTAGTATAGTTAGGAACAACCTATATTGTTAACTCATATTTAAGTTATATTTAAAATGGTAAAAAATAGCCTTATACTATTATATCATATTTAGTTTGTCTGAAATGGTAAAAAATAGCATTAAACTGTTACGTCATGTTTACGTTGTGTATGGTATGGTAAGCAACAGCTTTATACTGTTATATCATATTTAGGTTATGTTTGAAAGAGTAAGACAACCCTTATACTGCATGTTACGTCGTTTTTAAGTGTTTGTCTTTGTAATGGTAACAGCCTGAAACAGTATAGAAATATTTCCAGATATATTTTATCCTACGTATTGTAGTTTTCAAGTGTTTCTTAGTTGCTGTAATGAACCATTTTATTCATAGAGTGACAATATCTCTTAACTCTAAGAACTTTCATGTTTCTCAATTCATTTTAAAGTTGTTTATGAATCGTGTTGAGCTAAATTTCGAAGTAATGGAAAATTGACTGAAAACCTTTTACAGTATTGGTTTTTAGTTATTATGTTTACACTTGTATATAGAGTATTAAATATCGAGGTAAAAGAGGCTTCTCTACTTTTAACTTGTCAATCTATTTTTGATAGATTAATTAAAATCTACGTGACCATGGCTCATATATTTTTGTACCATAAGAGCAATATTAACCTTAGAAATAAATTACTGACTTCCCTCTCGTACTAAAAGGAAAACTTTGCTTTTATATTTCATTTGGTGTATTGCGAAGACATATACGTGACCATACTGTGGAAGTAGATAGGGGTAAGTAGAAGCATTTTTTAGTAGATTTATTTTGGAATATAGGTTTTTAATCTGATGGCAAAGACTCGAAACCAACAATAACTCCACAACCTCAGAATAGCATAAACTCCAGAAGAGGTGTTGAGTGATCTTTCGTATTATTGATAGAAACTCCATCATTATAGAGCACACAATTTTCGTCCCGTTAAAGCTTGGTACTAATATTTTTAATACCTTGATTGTTTGATGGCCCAAAAATAAGTCGGTCGGTAATTATGGACAGCAGTTTAAAGGTGATTTTAGGAGTAACGTCTAGCCTGTAAAGTGTATGGTTTCCCATAATAGCTTTTCTTTTTTTTCTTGTTGTTAAAAGGTAAAAACTTCACGGTCATCATCGTTTAGTACAGAAAACAAAGACCCGTGGCTCTCGAATGGTCTTATAGCGTCGTGGTCGGAAAAGATCAAGAGTTGGTCAAGGGAGACCTGAGAAGAAAAACGAATTAAATGGATCTAGTCTAAGACTACATGAAAAAAAGGTGTAAATCCAGCTAGGTCCCTCGGGATTGCCAAGCCCGTACTGACTAAAGTGAGTCCTCGAGGATCTAATATCTTATATCATGTGCAGCTTGAAAATCTGCATTGAATGATAACCATGTGTGTTTTTACTACAAAAATTAAGATAGTTATTGTTAAAAAACAGATTTTTATATCATAGCCTATTAATCGTTACTAACCTGGTGATGAGTCAAATTCTGGAGGCAAGTTTAGGTTATTTACTAGGTTTGTTACTCAAAACTACAGGTTTTCAAATTTTTAAATGCGGCCTTTTGTAACGGTTTTCAGAATTTGTTTTCTTACCTGTCGATTGTATAAGGTTAAGCAAATTGCTCGATACAAAGGTCGATGTCGTCAATGACCTTCAAGTATCATTAATAAATTAGCTGAGTGTTGAGTTTAATAGTAAATTACTTTAGTGTTTCTTCAAATTCCATTTGCTTTTATTTACTTAAGAAATTCTTCATAAATTATTGTAATTTGTTCTGTAGTCAAGTCTACTTTACAAATGGCGGACAGCCAAACATAACGACACAACATTGAAGATTTTGCTTAAAATTCTGCCAAAAACAATCGACCACCATTGGTGAGTTTCACGCAGTTGTTGGGAATTTCTAAACGTCAAACATTGTTTATTGGTGTTGTTGTCTTGCCAACGAATTGAAATCCAGCAAATGTGGAAATGAAGGTCGTGGCGCAATGTTTTATCTGCACTGTGCGTACGTGCGTTAAATATATCTGGCGTCCATCCAACGATTGAAGGGGTTTGCATTCATAGATATTTTAGCTATTTCAAAACATTGTCGCTAGCGATTTGTATTTGCAGATATTTTGGTACGTTCATTTGACTTTTTACTTATTAGTTGTTGAATGTGATTGGAGGATATTTAGAAATATTCTACATGATGGGGCAAGATTCTTTTGCTTTTCGCTTACTCGGAGTTTCATATTTATCTTTAATACAGGTACAGCCCAAGGAAGTGTCCTGTAATTAAATAGTATTTTAAGCAGACTATTTAAAAAAAAATTATTTAACTTATGTATATAATCGAAGTTTGTTAACATAATGTTATTTCTAAATTGTTATGTTAAATTATTTTCCTTATTTTCTTATTGTTAAATGCAAAAAAAACCCTCTCGGTCATCGTCTTATATAAAGGAACAAAAGAACATTAAGAATACCCTAACCCTTGAATACTTAAAAAGTTAGGGTCGGAAGAGAACAGCTGTTGGTCAAGAGAGACCTGATAGAAAAGATGAAAGAGAGAGGTTAGGGCTTCCTCGGGATTCCAATAGTAAGCACTGACAGGGGTGTTATGTTAAGGAAGGGGGGGGGCTTTATTGAATTGTATACAAAATAAATGTTTTATTTGATTTGTTTTTACTTTTTTACAAATACATTGTATAGAGAAAGTTTTGTGGCGGGTTGAATAATTCTGAATAATGTATTATGGTTGGAGATCCAGTTAACTTTATATGGATTTTTATATATTTAAATATAGCCTAAGCTTGTTTTACGTGTTTCATAAACTCGTCTTAAAGTAATTTATAATTGATTTAAATCTCGACGGTTAAGATTTTCGCACTTTCGCAAATTATTCCTGAACCATCATTTTCTTTTACTTACAAGTGTGGCCATTAGTTTTGGTAATTAAATCTTCACATTTATCAAACAAGACTGGTAGAGTGGATTTTCAAAAATTAGATCTTTTATAATAGTGCCATGGACGTATTTTCTTTTACCATAAAACCTTAACTGGTTTTTTTAGACATAGTTATTCATATTTTAACAATGACCAGTTCTAGAGGTTTTTTTTTAAAATTCACAATTTGGGTGTGTACCGGTCATAAGATCAAAACATAAGTTTTCGATTTTATCAAAATTGGCTGTAACTATTTTTATTAAATTTTGCTTAAACCCGTAAGGACAGAAATTATCATTTCTCCAAAAATACGTTTCAGAGGTTATTGACAAAATAACAACTCTCGTTTATAATAAACGTCAAATTCCCTCAACAGATTGCTTTCAAATTGTTCTTAAGTATGAAGATCAATGACAAATTACTAATAAAAATTTTTGCTGTAGAAATAATTGATATACACGAAAATCAACTTGGACACCCGTCATTAATAATACGATTACAATCACATTTTCGCTTCAAAACGAGTTTATGATGAAGCAAGTTTAAAATGTTCTATTTAATTATATAAATATGTGTTCAAAATATAAGACAACAACATGGTTCATTTTCATTTTTTGAATGAGAATTACCGAACAGAGTTATTTGCAATTTTGCACACTAGATTGTGTCATTAATCAGCTCTATTAACAAAAATTTATTAGCTGATTTTGAGAAATTATGTCTTTAGCTTCAAGGGTGACTTTTTTTTATCGATAACTATAAAACCTCCATTTCTTGAGAGGCGGCGGTCAATAAGTTTTAAGGTACCTAGGGGCTACATTTAAACAAAATTTGATCAAAATCGTTATACCCAATTTTGAGAAAATCATAAGTTTGTGTTTTGTCGTATAAGTACTCCCACATTTAAGAAGAATGAAAAAACATTCCTGAGATATTGCTAAAATATATTCATATAACAAATTTGATAAACGATCCACTTGTTTTGGCTGTAGAGCATTGTATAGTCGACAGAGAGACATCATTCCCAAAACCACTCGGAGAAACTCAAAAGAGATATTATCGAAAAACAAAACGACACAGGTTTTTGAACTATCCCATAACTTTCACTATACTACGTGAAAAAGTTCAAATTATATAAAAGCGTCCAGTTTTTGAGTTTTGGAGGAACCCTTCGACATGAAGAAGTTAAGTTTCTTAAATTCAAGCAATAGTCTTCCTTCGAATTACAGAGGTAATTTTGTAACAAATTCAAATTGCAGAGATTAACTATTTACTTGCTAAAACTAATAGTATATATTTCTTGAATTACAAAGGTTTTGACGGAGAGAGTAATCTAGGGTTACAAAAATTCGTGGAAAGAAAGAGCAAACAATTTCACAATAACATTTTTTAATGTTTATATGAAAGATGATGATAACATGTATTTTATTGATGTAATTTTTAAATCAAGGGGTGAATTAATGGGTTTACATTGTGGTTGCTTAACTGCTCTTTGTGTAATTTATGGAGAGAGTGAAAACACACCATAGGGAGGTGAAAATGCTCGGCGAAATTCGAAAGTGATGGTTTCGTAAGCGGTGTATAAGGGATGAGAAAATTAGATTATTTGAATGGGAGGGATTAGCAAGGATCGGTGCATTATATCCAGAACGTTATTATATACAAGTAGCTGCTATTGGCCCAATTTAATGTTAAAGCTATTTTTATAATTTCTATTTCCTGTCTGGTTTCAGCGGTCGATGCTGTGTAGTACAATAGAATTTGTCTTTTGTTAGTTAATTTAAAATTGTAATTAGGGGAATAGGAAGTTATATATTATTAATACTAACCTTATTTTTATTGTAATGATGCTAGTTTATTTGGATAATTTTTAGTAAAAATATTGTGGGTTTAATGATTAATAATAATACCTAGTAATTAATAATTGAAGAAGAAAAATTATTATTTACGGGATAAAATAGTAACAGCTTGAGCGTGTTGATTTTGGTTTTAAACTTATTTGATAACGATCTATTTATTATTCATATTAATATGTTTCAATCGGACATTTTTCATCATTTGTGTATATACATGACGTTTACAGAATATAAATGATCCCCCTTTATGAAGGGATAAAACTATCTCCCTATGACTTTTGGTGTTTTTCATTTTTTATGCTCCAGGTTTACCAGTTGATAACAGGAGATGATTTATACTTTCGAAACGTTGTGTTTTAGTTTTGTAGAAATGTAGTCTTGCAAATGTCCGATTAAACCATGTTAATAATGTTTAGTTTATTGTTTTTGGTTTTAACAATGTAAACTCATTATTTATCTCTTTTCTACGTTTATTTGTTCTTAAAGGATAACTGTTTTAAATAAAAAGGGAATATGTTGCAACGAAATGTTTGGTTTTAAAATTTAAGTTAATAAAATTGTTAATAAAATTGTCAATAAAATTGTTAATAAAATTGGACCATGTCGTATGTTTTTGTAAAATTTTATTTGTTTTGTATTTTTATAGTCTTTTAAATAAACATTTTGAATTATAAGAGAGGTTTTCGAGTTATAGGTTATAGGGCTAACATTTGTTGAACACATTTGTCTGTTACATAATAATGCTCATTAGATGATTGATAAAGTAATATAGTACGCATGCGCCGAGATAGGACATTAATTAAAAATTCTGTCCAAGTCTGGGACGCTGTCTTCTATTGTCTATTCTATGGTAATGCTGGAGCTAAGGATGATTAGCTTGCCAAACACATCGCTTGTCGCTTCCTTTCCTTCTTACATCCGGTCTGTGATCTCTGGTCTGGACTCTGGACCCTCATCACTTGCCAATTCTTAGAAACACGGCTCCTTTTAATGGATAAAACATTTGGCAGTGTCAGAGCTACTGTTTTAGTCATTTAAAATAGCGTGCATTCATAGAAGGTTCAAAGCTGTGAATTGGATTTGCAAAGTCTTTATTGTGTTGGCAACACTTTTTTCCATTATTTTAAAATTTTCAATTTGTTTATTTTGAAATGAAATAATCGAATTTTACATACATATGTACGATGTCATATTACCAGATTTTAGTTTATAGTAATATTTGAATAAGAATAAAATATGTTCAGTTATTTGCCTAATAAAAGATGCAATAACATTGTGCAAACATTGTCACCCACAAAACCAAATACCAAAAATATATAATCGTTCTCTCTCTCCCAATACTTATATCTCCGTACCAGATATGTCGGAGAAAAAAAAGTTAATTTTCTTTTTACTGAGTTTTTCTCCAAATATTTTGTATAGAGAATAATTTACTACAAACGAACTTGTCAACGTTTTACTGAGTTGTTTATATTATTATAGAATTATATATTTATATAGAACCTAAACTTCCATCGTCTATTCTATAAATTGTTTCCTAAGCATATTAGATAAAAATCAAGTTTATTATCACGAGACGGTGGCTAAGATACATTTTCAATTGTTGCCAATTATTTCGGAAGTGTATTTTTAAAATTTAAATTTACCACATTAGTTTCGGTCAATAATCTTCACTTTGTATCAAAATTTGACTGAAATATAAAACATCGATTTTGAGAAATTCAAAGAACAATTCATTTGAGTATATTCTTCTGCTATGCCTAACATTGTCTTGCTTAAATTGTGACGTATTTTGGATAAACTAAATTTTCAAAGAGTTTAAATCTTCAAACATTTTTTAGCTTAGAATACTCAGTATGTAAATAACTTTTGAAAATGGAGTTCATTCGAAACGGGTCAGCAGAAACGTTTTTAGGAATGATGGAAGAATGTATTCAAATTATGTACGTCCTAGAATAAATATGGAATATTGTAATAATTTCATAGACTTTTTGTTTTTGTTCTTACCGATTGTTCTACCATGTATATTTAAAATTATATATTTACTTATTTTCATTCAGTTACATCTGTTAAATGTAAAAATATTCACACAAAATATTGCCATAACATGCCTAAATAAAATAAAATTTGTTAAATAACAGACAATCAGGTATCACTTAGGCGGGGGGGATAATGTTTTAGGATTACCTTCATGTAATATTATAAGATAAAAAAGATAAAACAAAACCTTATAATTTTGGGAGAGATGGTAACCAATAAGTTTTATTTGGTTCTTTAGAGTTTACGGTTTAGAAAAATTCGATCAAAAAAGTTAGAGCCTGTTTTGAGAAAATCCAAATTTTTGGTTTGCTCTTATTGAAGCTAATTTTGGGTTATCGAAAAATAATGATAAAAAGCTACGAGATATGACCAAAATATTAACAAAAATGCCGTTTCGCGAGTTATCCGTAAAAAACAAAAACAAAAACGCCCATGGGGTTGTTATAAAAGACGTTTTACTGATTTCGTTCAAATTTGAGTAAAATGTGACCAAGACCAAATCTTTGTGGAAAATAGCAAGTAATCAAATATTGCCGTTTAGGACAAAAATACATTTGGGACATTATCATTGTTAGTTAACAAACAATATCAACATTACAATTCATATAGGACTTACATTAAATTCCTTGTTATTTAAGCTTAAGATATTTACGAAAGCTAAAATTTTTACATTAAAGTCGATGTGATTGAATCTATAATGAATATAATTATCACAATGCAAATTGATCCATCTCCAGCATAACATAAACGCGTTTGTGACGCAATATCGATCTTGTTATATTTCAACAAAAAATATTTCCCTATACCTTTTAAACACATGGGGACACCCCGAGTGGTGGGAAACTACATCGAGCCAAGGGATGGACGAAATGCAGGTTGTAATCTCTTGGAATGACAAAGGGTGTTTTGTGTTTGCAGGCGATGTTTTTTTAGCAGTTGCCCAGATGTTTAAAATTCACACGAAGCATTATGGGAACTGTCTAAGGTCGAAACTTAAACTTATGGTAGCGGTCAGTAATCCTCAGTAACCGGACATAACACATGTGCTTTTGTTCATTTCCTCTTCTTCTTGGCCTTAATGAGTTTCGTTACACTTTTGGAGTTCGAGAGGAATTGGAACTTAAAAGATGTAAAGCAACAGGATAGGCTACGAAAATCAATTAAAGTGTATCCAGAAACTGATTACCTTAAATGACAATTTGTTAAATAAGCTAATATTGACTTTTCAGTGACGCATATTATTGAACACATTCATATTCATGAGAAATTTGAAGCTTTCAAAAGTTGAAATTTTCATAAGTCTTCAAAATTTACAGAAATATATTTGAAACAAATTTAGGGAGCTATCATGGTACATACTCATCCAATCTAGTTTAGTATGTTAGGTTAAATAAACACTAGGTATGAATAAAAAACTGTTTAAAATCACCGCCATTTAGATATTTTCAATACTGTTTTTCTGAATTTCAATAAGGGTAGGGCGGTATAAATATCCACTACACCAAACTTCTTGTTTATATCTTTATTTGTGGCCGCTATCGTGCTTACGTACAGACGACAACGTCGACGAACGGACGGCATTTGAAAATAACTTTTTCGGTTTTCTGAGGCCTTGATCAATCAAAAAACTAATGTTGACATTTTTTTAGGAAGTAAAAACCCAAAGGCCTCGTACATTATGATCTAGTAACCAGGTGTAAAAGTAACTTTTCATAATGCTAGTCAGTAACTTTCCCAAGCAATGGAAGTTCATGATCTAATGGATACGCGAAGAAAACATTCCTACTAGTTGTAATAATTATATGAACGCTTATACTGTATGTGTGTGCAATTGAGTAGACGACACCACTAAACACTACTAGTCAAGCTTGACACTATAACAATAAATGATAAATATACTGTGCTATCTGTTCTTTACCCGTGGAAATAGGACTTTGTGTGTGTATCGTTAATCTCAACGGCTTTCACAATAAAACCACATAACCTATGCAACGATTTTAATCATTCTTTCATTTCTAAAAACCGTTTAATTTATGAATCGACGTTTTAATTGATACAATTTATGCTGTTACTGAATTGTCAAAAATATACTGGAGAATTTAGAATTCCACTTAATTGTCAGAAATGTTAAAACTTAGGAAACCAAATTTTCGTTTTCTTATATCGAATCTGTGAAACGATTTTAATTAATTAAAAATTCTAAATAAAGTTTTAATTTGTGTACCGAGTTTGTTAAATGTCAAAAATATACTGGAACAGTATATAAAAGGTTTTCCTTTTAATTGCTAAGAATAATAATAAAAAAGTTTAAACTCGGTACATGACTTAAAGAAAATAGAAGTTTTTGTTTCTTATTTGCGGTTAAATCATTCACAAACTATGTCACTGACAAATGTTATCACTATTTTAAGAAAATTTATAAAATTCGTCGACAAATCTCGATTTGTCGGCAGCAAAAAATGGTTGAAACTTGTGACCGTAGATTTTAAACACATTTTCAGCACTTTTGTCATTGAAATTAAAATGTTGATAATCTGATTTTCGTACTTGAATATAAATATTATTATAACTTAGAAACAATTGAATCAATTTTAATCAAACAGAGACCAAAACCGGATGACATATTAGTCCTACATAGGAAAGAAAATGTATAAATATCGGATCAGAGTTTTTCGAGTTACAAGCTTTCAAACAGACTGAAGTAAGATATAGAGACGTATTTTTTAATATGTTGTAAGTTTTACTTTTAAAATTAATAATTAAAATAATTATTATAAAAATTACAGTTGTATATTTTGAAGTTTTCAAACGTTTATTTACTACAATAATTAAATAAGACCAGCAGAAACTTTATTTAATTAAATAATAATTTCCACATAATCATGTACTAACTATACTGAATATATATTTTTAATGCACTGTAAATTACATTTCCTCGTGGACATGTAATTTTAATATTCATCTGCAATTAATTGTGTATTTGGCCTATAGTCACTTTTGAAATTATATAAATAATTTTGATCTGTTTCTTGTTAGTGTTTAAATGATGTCTAATGAATCTATAATTAGATAATTTTTTACATCATTAAGGGATCTTTGTATCTTCGTAGTGATAACGTACGTTTCTTTTTTCTCAGAAACGGCTAAAGATAACTTGATGCAATTTTTTAAAATATTATTTTTTAGGTTTTTGGAGACAACTGGAATTAATACAGTCCCGACATAATTTTGGAATTTGCTGTATATTTTTTTAAAGTAGGGATTTTTTTTTAAATGACCGTTGAGTTTATCGAAATTAATTTTTTCCCCTATAGAACCCATTTCCCAGCCCATTTAAAAAATCATTGAAATACCTTTTTTCGTTTCTGAAAAACTTAACTTTCTGAAAAAAAACAATAACACATTTGGAATAAAACATTATAATATTGACATTTTACCTTTAAATAAATTCCAGGAGCATGTGAGGGATCTTCCTCCTCTTCACATTCATCTTCAAGTTTTAACTTCAATTTGTGTTTAAATTGTCTTATTTACTTTTGAAGCTCATCTGACCTTTTTCTAGCCTCCGCATGACACTATTTGCTTTCCTGGCCTAAGATTGCACTTTTCAAACAACTTACAATTGTTATTGTTGCCATCATTGAAGTAGGTAACTGCTTCATGTACTCAAAATTTCAGAGTGTTTATTGTAATAAATGTTTTTGTGGGCACAAAAGTTTAGATTAACATTGTTTAGTGACTCATTCTTTGGTTAAAACAGAAGAAAACAAAAAAGTATCAGCTGTGTCTGCTGGCTGAATTTTAACTTTAGCAAGTTAACCAACATATAAAACTAAATAAATAAACTAGTTGTAGATTGATTATGTCAAAAGCTGAGCACAACAATAATTTTCAAGTACAGAGCATCCTGATGCAAAAACTTTGAAACTAATCCAAGAAAATTATATATTTTTATCACTTCGCATTACCAAAACTCTGGTCTATAATTTAAAAGAAAAAGAAGAAAAAAATCTTTTAACTAAAATCTTAAGTTCATGGAGCAACAGCCCTTGAAGAGTGTAGGCCTGCTAGGCTACTTTTCATTAGGGTAATTCGTAGCACAACAAAATTTCCGTCGCAGTTTTCTAGTTTTCTCAACCAGAGTTCACTACCAGTTTTACGGAGTACGATTATTTTCACGATGGATCAACACCGTAAATGTTTGAGCCTCTCCTGGAATTGAACTAGGATTGTTTTACTCGTGAGAGAGCTAACCACTAAACTAGGCTGGAAATATTTCACGTACATCATTACATCTAAACCATACGTGCAATCATAAAAGAATCTGTAAAGACAAAAATAATTACTTTAGCTGGGCTTTCTGGGCAGTATTTAACAGTATGCATGCAACAGCGAATTTAAAATACACACTATGTATTATATTTCTTGCCTCTCCACTCACAGCCAATTTTAGAAGGGTTACAGTACAGCTATTTTTAATTTTATTTGTTAAAATCAATTTTTATATAATAGAATTTTTATTAGTCTTTTATGATACAAATTTAAGGTAGGGCTATCACGATTCAGCCAAATTGATCAACAATACATAAAGAGATATAAACATACTTAACGTAATCAATAGACAATGAAACATAGCAAACATCCACAAAACCAAACATACCAACAAGGTAATGTTTCATAACAATAGTGGCGTAAATCTCCTACGTTCAGTCCATTGTTTTGGTTGTCTAAAATTGAAATTTTGTGTTTTGGTCTTTTATCACGTAGGCATACGACGTTGTTAATGCTCTTTTTCGTTAAAGTTTTGGTAATGGTAGTTCAACATTTTATAAGTAGAAGGTTTTCCTTTACGAAACCGAATTTTCTACACTACAAAAACATTTGTTTTAGTTTATAATATTAGAATTTTTTGAAACGGACACAAGGGTTAAATGAGATGACATTTAACTTATACACTCTCATCTAAGGATCGGCGTTTGTTGTGAGAAAGCTTTATAAACCAAAGAAGAGTCTATCCTCAGAATATCATAAATACTAGATTTATCTTTGTCTCATATCTGACCTATGCTCTCGGCGTTATCAGTGAACTACTGGCTTCGGTCACTTCAGAAGATTATAATATTTCTTACCAAAACGTCAAAAACATTCTAGATTAGACGATGTCTTTTTCTTTAATTTCCTTTCACACTAATAATTTATTAATCTATTAAACTCCCAAGTATGTCATTATAAACATCAGTAGATAAAACGCTAATGAACAATAATTTGCTGAGATACAATTCACTAGTCACAAAGACAAAGAAACAGTAAAGAAACATTGCATAACTATCTCTCTACCCTTTCACAAAGAAATATTAACTAAATAAAACTATTTGTTATCAAAAATGTCAGTTCGGTAAAGAAACATTGCATAACTATCTCTCATACCCTTTCACAAAGAAATATTAAACAAATAAAACTATTTGTTATCAAAAATGTCAGTTCGGTAGTTGTCGATAAAAAAACAAAAATCTACGTCTAGATTTCGTAGATTATTTATTATTATTATTATAAAGCTTAAAACTTGCTTCACTTGTATCGTAAACTCTTCTTGAGCATTAATATTGAAAGATTAAGGTGACCAGACGACAGACAAGGTTCGTTTTAGTTTTTTTTTTAATTATCTTTAATGGTAATTTGATATCATTTTCAATTTTGAACTCTTGTTTGTTGCATTGATCATATTTTAACAAAATTTGAATGGAATCAGTAGAGTCAATTTTGATAAATCTTCTAAAACTGTCCTGCGACCAATCTTTATGTTTTCACCTTTAACTCGTGAACCAGAATTTTTTTGAGAGATGTAGACCAATTATCTTAAGTGCTTAAGAACTTGGGGGCTATTTTAGTAAAATTTGATAAAAATCGTTGTAGTCGATATAATCGGAATTTTGTGTTTTTGCCCGATGCAGTTAGGCCATATTTAACCTTAAATTTTAAATTTTGAAATAACGAAAAAATTTAAAAAGCTTCTAAAGATATAGCCAAAATTTGTCCCATACCAAATTTTATTAAAATCTGTAGTAGTAGGAAATAAGTTACTCAGGATTGAGGTATTATGGTTCTAGAGCCCCTCCCCAAATGTTGACCTTTTTTCACCCTCTGCTCAAAAAAATCTTCCTACTACCTACTGCCCCAATAAATCCTCCCACTACCCATCCCAAAAAAACCATCCACCACCCCCAGCCCCAAAAGTCATCCCACCACACCACCCACCACCCCCGAGTGTAAATCTACCTAGGTACTCTCGAGTATGCTGTGTACATCCATCTAGATATTCTTGGGGTTGCCAAGACTACCGGTGCGTGAAATAGTGTATATCCAGTTAAAGTTCCTCGGGATTATCAAAAAAGGTGTGTACCCAGCTATGACCCGCGGGATTGCATAGTCGTCCGCTAGGAGTCATTAACCATGGACTCATCCCACAAAATAATCACCCTTGTAAATCTTGTTAGGATCCTGGGATTCCACATGTGTAGATCCAATTTGAGACGCTCATGGTTGCCAAGACTAACTTGAGAACAGGGGTTGGTGGTAGGATTTTTAGAGCAAGAAGGGTGGTGGGAGGATTTTTGTGACTGGGGGTAGCTGGAGGATTTTTGGGGCAGAGGATAATAGGGTAAAAAAATGGAGAAGAAAATATCAACATTTTACGAAGGGAGACCTGGAAGCACAGAACTACAATCCCTCGATTCTGAGATAAAACACGATTTGGTATCGGTCCACTAGTTTGGGTGACAAGTACTGCTGTCACCAGACGGACACCATTAAACTCAGAGGATTTCAAAACGGATAATTCAACACCTGTTTTTTAACCCATTGCATAACTTTCTCTATATTATGTGAAAAGCCAAAACAAAATTTAACAACTTTAATCAACTTTATAATTGTAGCAGTATCTTTTTTACAATATTACAACCAATGTATTTAATTTGCACGAATTTTTAAACTGTAACTTGAATTGACTAGCTTTAACCGTAGAATATACGCCCTTTCCAAAAAGTCGTGTTCTTCAAAAGTCCATCACTTGGATGTTTTGAAACCTTTGTTTTTCGAACGATATAATCAGTGTTGCGGGCTTAATGCCAAATATTGTTATTATTTATTAAGCGTGCTTACGAATGTCTCGCTTATTGTTGAGTCTTCTCATCCTTTGAGCAAGCTAATTGGATGTTGGAAGTATTAACTACAGAAACAAATGCTGTCAAGTAAATTATTTCTGTCATCATAACCTACATTTTCGTATCTGTGTTTGTTTTTCAAGACAAAGAATATTATATTTAAACTAAAGCAAAGCTAGAAAAAAGACTTATGAAAAGAAATATAACTCATTAGCAATGCCATTTAATTGGCAGAAGGAAAATTTAAGGTCCATACTGTTCCAATTGGCGGATTTCGTAGTTGTCTTGCACTCTATGTCTCTCTAATGTCGGGGTTTTCAGGTTTGTTTAATTGATATACGAAGTTAAAAGCGATCACATTTTAAATCTGATACAGCTAGAAAACATTTTAAGGATTAAAGTAATGACGATATAAGCTAAATAATTTTGGGGAAAGACGTAATATTTTATATTTAAAAAATTGAAATCTACCAAAATCTTATTAAATCTAAAACATAAAAATCTCATTCTATTTTAGAAACAGAGAGAACTAATTTATCAGCTAGTTTGGAGTTCCCCTCACAGAATGACTAATTAAAACAGCAAGACAAACCCTTCGGAAATTAAATCTCCCCAACTTGAACACCAACATGCTCCTACAGATGCATTTATAGTGATCGAAGCTTACAAAGCTAAATCGAGCTACAGTATACACATGCACCAAGTTAATCAATACATTTGCTAATTCAAGGTTAATGAACTTCCATAAGCTTATCTTTCTTCTTCCTCACCAAGAAAGGATATAGACACCCCGTGACCGGATGTAATATACACAACGAGCCAGGTCCTTTTAAGGTACTTCCTTTATGCTATGGATCTGTGCATTGTAAATAATAATGTCCATTCCATTTTACGACATTTAGAGTCTCTGAGCTAGGTGTTGAGTTTAAATGACGGATTTAACTGTTAACCTTTTAGGTACTTCTTTGCAGTGTTTTAGAATTCGTTTGATCAAAATATCTTTTGTCACGGTATTTGTGTTTGACATGGAGAACAGAGCATACTATCTTAAACTTTATTTTTCTAAGACGACGTTTCGGTTAGATGTAACAGAGATTTGGTACAAATATAGCCTACTCTAGGTTCTTTGGCACAAATAAAGCTTTCTCGGCGTCTTGAACAAATTAAGTTTTTAGTTCAGTTAATAAAAGTTCCCAATGAACAAAGTATATTTTTACCTCTTCTTTATTGATGATATTAATCACACAATGGTCTAGTTACTATATAAATGAACCCAATTTATCTAACTTTTGTTTAGTGACGATCATTTTGAGTTGTTTTATATACAGGATGTTCCCGAACTCCCCTTACAAACTTCGGGGTGTTGTTCCTTGGGTGGCGAAAACCTAACACAACTCGGGGTACTATCTAGTTTCGTTCTCTGCCTGTTTCTCCGTATATGTTTTACTAAACAAATTGTTTAAAACAGCTCTACAGAATTGAACCAAATTTGGGTGCATTGTTGTTATTGTTACTTTTAGTTAATATGTTAAGTTTCATTATAGTAACCCAACTCGTTTCAAAATGCCGATAATTAATGTTTTCAAATTGAATAACCTTGCCATTTACAAACAAATTACAAAAAACTTTTTTTAAAGTAAATTTTATGACAAATCCATAGTTGCTTTTGTTCGTAAAATTTATTGAAAAATAAACAAGATTTGAAATTTCTTGTCCGGCTACGTTCTTTTCCTGTTTCAAACTGATGATTGTTGTACTGCAAAAACAGCTGGATTCATTGTTGATACATTAACAGCAGACTGTTCAGCTGATCTATTATTTACACGGACGGCCATGTTCTGCCCTCTTCAGAATAGGCTAATAGAACAACAATGGAATGAATAAATGAAATTTTTTTTAAGTATACATTTTAATTAAAGTTTTATTCACATTTGTCTTAACAGTAACTGTTTATGAACGGGGATTCTAGTGGTTGTACAAAAAATGCCTTTTATTAAATTGAATAAGAGAATTGATGTACTAGTTACTTATTGATAGTAAGAATTCAACAAATCAGTTGTTATTTACTACAAATAATGTAGAAATTTTTGTTTATACTAAATAATTATTTATTTCTGAGTCCAAGAAAGTGGTTTTGGAATGATGTCTGTCGTGTGTGCTGGGCCCTACAGTCCGAATACATGAACCGATTTTAATAAAATTTGATATGTACTCAATTTTAGTCGTATTTCGAGACTCTTCAATATATTTTTGATTTAAAAAGAAAGGCTCTAACAGTTTTGTTAAAACTTTTCTCCAATGTAGACTCAAAGGATTTAAACAAAACTTTATGATCTTCATCTCTCCAAAAAATCCCGTTCGTTAATTAATGGTAAAAAAAAGCCTAAAAACCTGTCTTTTGGTCGTAATAAAAGATATAATTTCTCAAATTTGGCTTTATCGATTTCATTCAAATTTTAGTAAAATACTAAGGTTAATGATCGATTTTTCTAATCTGAACTAAAAAAAATTACGATTCAGGAATAATTGCCAAGAAAAAAAAATTACCTTTGACTGACGTCATTATAATCTTGATTTAATTAAATCAAATACGACTTACACCTATGACGCGTTTATGACACATAAGTGTAGTAAGTGTAGGCCGTATTAGGCCTATTACTATATAAATATTTTTTCACAACGTCCTCCATGGTTTAATTTCAGTTTATTGCACAGCAAAGTGTATACAAATGACCAATGATTGCAATTAAAAATCTCTTACTTTCTAAATATAAGTACTTGGATGAAACTATGCCGAGATTGTTCATTCCAGACTATTATTACTTCCCAACTTCCTTTTCTTACCGGAAGCTATCATAGATGACACAGACATACACGTGTTGTGACAGGAAATGGTGAAGATCTGTAACTCATCAGGCATAAAGTTCCTTTTCATTATTTTGTCTACTGTTGACAAATTGGTCTTGTATTGTACTGGGTAAGCACCTGTCTACTGATAAACAAATTTAGCATGTTTCTCAGACACATTGATTTAGTTTTACTTTGTTGTGGTGGCAGCCTTGGCGACAAATTAATAGTTTTTACTTGTAACTTGCAGTTTGAATAATGTAATTGTGGGGTTGCTTTGTTTTATTGTTTATTTCAAAAGTGAGCAAGCTGACAGTTTAATTGTCAATATTTTTTGTTTTCTTACGGTTGGGTAAATCTCAAGTGTCACAGTTTCAGTGAAGAATAACGGAACAGTTATTTTTTTCTATAATAGAAATTTACTCTGTTTTTTAACTGTTTGGATTTCAGTCAAATTTCAACCGAAGCTTGGTATAACTCTTCAGTGGACAATATTGCCTGTTTGCGTATGATAAATTTCCTAATTACGCCTGAACAGTTTTTTATTATATTTATTTACGGTTTTATTCACTGGCTTGGGTTTGGGTTACTTCTCACACATTATAAAATTTTGAACGACATTTGTAGAACGGATTTTGAGAAATTAAGTCTTGTATAACAGCTCCATGGACGATTTATTGTTTTCTCTTACAATTATTTTCGACCCAACTTTTTTAGGAGATGACAAACAAATACCTGTGGTTTAGTTTATTTTGAGGCTATATGAACAAAATTTGATGAAATCGTTGAAGCCGATTATCATAATATTGCAATTTTCTGTTTTTGTCTCATGAGAGCTATCTCCAAATTGAGTTATCGAAATAGTGAAAAACAGTCTTCTCGAGATATGGCCAACGAAGTGGATTGGGTCTTTTATTAGTGTTGAAGAAAAGCTAGTGAGTGTGTAGCTACAAATGTTCTCACACACCAATACAAAATTAAAACGAAACCTAAGCCTTCAATAACTAATTGGCACTCTCTCCTCCAATAATCCAAGTAGGTGAAAAAGTAAAACTATACCATAGTCGCTGTTTACGTCAAATATTTAAAAAAAATTCTAAGCAATTAAGATCAAATTTTTCAAATTTTTATTAAATCGATATTTGAGATTCATTTCGATTTTTTTAGTTTACCCAAATTGTAATTTTCTTTGATGTGTAGTATTGCTGATAGGTTTGGGATATAAAGCTTCGGAGTGTAGGAACGAGAGCCAGCTAACCCAAAATTCGACGAGAATGATCTAAGTAAATTTGCGTTTAGCGGAGCGAGAGCCAGGGGGTAGCCGAGTCTTGAGGAGGTGGAGAAAACCCATTTGTCACATAATGGGAGACAAGTGATTTCCAGAATAGTCGCATTTCCTGTCTAAATAGAACAAATAGTGAGCTGGGGATAATATACATTATTATTTATTGTCTGATTTTAGTATTATTTTGGACCTAACTTAACATATATGTGGTGATTTGTGCATCCAAGAATCTAATCTACATTTTTGTTTACTAAAATCTCCGCATCTTCTCGAGTCTCGGTATCTACCTCCTACCGGCTGGCCCTCGCTCCTCAAGTGGAGGTTTGACAGATGTCATTAAAAATACTCTAACAATTATGTTGAAATTGTGGTAAACTGTAACTTCTAAGGACCAATCTAAACATATTTTTTGTGTTATCGGTAAAAAACAAAAAATCGTCATGGCTTTTATAAAAGACCAAACGCTATATTTAAATTTTGGTTTTTTAATTTTCAAAAAAGATAAATGGGGGGGACTTTTCTTTACCAAATTAACCTCTATAAGAAATACACCGGGAAAAACTCAGGAATAAAATGAAACTACAATTTACTCCCTTTATCAATTTATAAGTAGTATACAGTAATTTTCAAAACAATTTAGACGTGTTTCATTTTTAGTTAGAATTTAATTTTGGTATATGAGAGTGTTTGGAAGTTCATAAAATTTTTTAAATTTTATTAAAACAAATTTTTTGTATTGTGTTGGCAATTTAAAAAATAACGTTAACCTTTACATTGATTTCAATATTGGCACCAAAACCCAAAGTCAGATTTTAATGACGTGATTTCTATCTTGGCACTTGGTTTAACCTAGCTTCGTTAACTTTAATAAGTTGAACTTAGTAACTTGGCAATAAGCACCTACCCATCAAACTAAAACATAAACACAGACTGATAGTCGGAATGTCTTTATTTAATTTAATTGACAAAAGCAATATTCACCATTGTTTTAAATTGGGATATAACTCAAATTGTTAAATTTTGGCGATATAACAGTGAGCATATTTCTAACCCTGATAAATTCGTTTTTTCAACGATGTCTCTGCAGTTCTTTACACCCCAAACGAGAGGACCGATTTTGATTTTGGTGTGTTGGGATATTTGGATTATATTTCATGACTTTTTAGAAAAAAATTGAAATCTAAAAATTTGAGATAAGAATAAAAAACTGAAAATGTAAATTTTCTCAAAACAAGATCTAACGTTTTGGCACAAAATGACAATATATATATATATATATATATATATATATATATATATATATATATATAATTTGTTCTGGTCCTTAGAGAAATGAGAACTAAATAGTTCGTGCCTAGTTTGAGAAAATCGTAATTATTATTTTTTTTGTCTCCAGATATAGTCAAATATGCCAACATACCAAATTTTATTCAAATCTGTTCTCCCGTTTGAGCTGTAGATACACATACTATATACAACGGCCATAATTCCAAAACCCCTTTTATGGACTCAGCGAGACTTCAAAACAGTTATTATCTGCAAAAATCTCAGTATCGATTTTTTAGATAACAGTTCCAGTCTACAATAGTTTATTTTATTTGAAACGGTTATTAAGTTCAAGCCTATAATAACTCATTTAATTTGAAACGATTTTTCAGTTCCAGCCTATAATAGCTCATTTGATTTGAAACGGTTATTTATTTCCTTCTTATATCTAGGACCTACATCAGCATATAATAGGTCATTTTGTGCAGGATGGTGAACTTCTTATATTGATATTATTGACAAGGCAGACAAATAATAAAGAAAGTAACAGCAAAATTCGCGTCCTCATGTCATGGTGTATTCTATATTTCGTTAATAGCTTCGTGCGCAGCCATTTTAATTTTGAAATCATGACCACGCTGGGTAGATGTCATTGAGCTCCAAACGACAACCACATGTTTTATATCATCAAGTCATGATTCACTCGGAAGTAGTGGATGTGAAGGGAGAGGAAGAGACAGGAAATGAGGAAAGTCACGTGCTAACAGTCGAGAGTGTACGCATGTGTCTGATTGAAATTATTATTTGAAGATGACACCAACTCAGGAAGAGGAGTAGGGGGGGGATACGATTTGACCGTATGGCACACTTTGGTAATTAATTACAAGATTTGGTTAAGGTAGCAGCGACAGCTGGACTGCATTCCATCCGCCATCCGCCCGCGATGACACCGCCACGCACGAAAATAGAGCAACCACTGCTTTAAACACCGATTTGGCTGCTATAAATGTTTACAGAGTTTATTTTTATCCGATGATCTACGGCCGGAAAAATTAAACATCACGTTTATTAGATTATATAATGTTAAATTTTTGATCTTTTAAAATAATACTTGACAAGCTGTTGCTATGCTCACATAATATACAATGCGAATTTGTCTTTATGATTTTGTGCTCGTTCACAAGAAATCAACCTTGATATGCAGAACGCCAAGCCGCAAAATGAACTTTTGTAAGCTAATCTAAGTTCGAAGAACCGTTTCAAATAGCCGTCACTTTAAGACAATTTTTAGGGTCCATAAGTAAAAACAAGGACCCTTATAATCTTACGCATGATTGTGTCCGTCTGTCTATAACTAGTCGCAACCACGAAGACAAGATGATAAATCATATAAATTAAAACTTCGCATTTATATTCTTGGTATTCTCCCACGTATAGAAAAAAATGACCTTGAGGTAGTTAACAAAAACTAACGAGTTGAACATTTTTTTTTGAAATATATGTGTGCGGTATCAAATAAAACTAGAAGTTATTCTGATTACGAATATGTATATTTATTTGACGAAAAAATTAATATGTTGGCGTTAGGCCAAATTTAAAGTGTCCAAGTATCTGTCACCAACTTGCGCACGGCGTGACCTACAAATTGAAAAAAAAATTAGATTTGAAGTTAAATTGACTGCGAAATCATATATTAAAGTTTTTATTTATGACGAATACAACTTAATTTAACCACTTAATGAGAAATGTGAAAAGTCTATAAGTTTTCAAAGCATTTTTTGTGAGATGTGAGACAATTCAATTGGTGTATTAAAAGATTTATTGTATTTTCATTAAGAGTGTAATTTCGTATACAGGATGTTGCAAAAATTAATAAAATGTGATTTTTACTGAATTTTAAAATAAAACTGTATTAATTGTTTTTTATTTATTCTGGTAGGTCTTTTTAACCAGCTTCTTCTGAATGTTTAGTTTCTATCTTATCTATAAAATTAACTAATACATGACGTTTCGAGAATTAAATCAACTCTCATTATAAAGTGATAAATCAGGAACATGAAACAAAGAGAAAAGAGGTTAACCTAGCTTAGGACTATGTTAGAAATTAAAAGTATAACTAGTAATCTAAGAAAAAACTCTGGGCTAAAACTAATAATCTTAATTATTTTGACTGCACATACTTAGCTTCAGACTTGGATTCCTTTATTTGTATGTTTATCACTTGAAATCGCTAGTTGATTTAACTCTCGAAACGTCGTGTATTAATTTGCATTTACACAAACGACGGCAAACGCCCGATTAACGACATATTAATAATTATTGAAGTTATATTTTAGTAATAACTCTCTCATTATTTATCTCAGAAATCATTGGAATTTTGCAGTAACTTTGCAGTAACTCATTTAAGTAACTTTGAGATACTGTAAGAGCTCAAACAGCAATTTTCGAAGAAAAAAAAAAAAAAGGAAAAGAAAATTGGTAGCTATTTTGAAATTTACCACTTTTTATGCTTAAAGAGTTTGTCTTCCGAATCGAAAAACAAACCTATACACCAAAATTGAGCGAATCGGATGTAGTTTTGATGTTTTGAGAGTTTACAAACAATATTATAGTCTATAGGCAGCTAAAAATGTTACAAAATAACTTCTATGTTGGGCATTTAGTCCTAATTCTGGTCTACATGAAAAAAATTGCAATACCCAGAATTAGAAATTCGTTAATGTGTTTATTAAAATGCATAGCAGCGAATAATTTGCGTTGCATATATTGTATAAATGCATGTATAGTTATAAGGTAGGCCCACAGATGTTTTGAGATTGCTATCTTTGATCACATTACTTTATTTATCTTTTGTGGAACATCAGTAAAACATTGCTTTAGTACATTAGTTTACACATTACTACAGATTACTTATGTATTAAGAAACAGCTAATTATAACAAATAGCTTCGGAATTGTGTCGTAAACTCTACTGTTAGACGATAGTATGATTGTAATCAGATCAACTATCATATCCTGAATATGAACAAACTTTCAACTGCGAGTGAAAAACATATTTTTGCTGTAGAACCAATAACTTCTAGGTTGGTTAAAATACAGTTTATGGATAAACCTCCAGTTATCGCTTCTCCTCACAAAATATAGCAGAACTCTTGCTGACTTACGGATAATGTTTAGCCAGAGATTGTTAAATTAAGCATTAACAGTTTTTTTAAAAATAATCAATACAAATATAATATAAGTACAGTACAAGGTTTTTATAAGTAAATGTTTTAATAAACCGTGGGAAAAAATTGCACAAACTTCCTTACTCACCCATTCTCAAAACCAAATAAAAACTATTCGTCACCAAAAATTTCAGTACGTTAGTTGTCCATCGAAAATTAAAAAAAAAATCTATGGGTGCCGTTTTTATTATTTTTTTTAACACAAAAATTAATAGGGTAACTTGCTTCACTAACATTTTTACGTGTTGTTAGGCACATGGGTTCGGCCCGGTTTTGTCATTACTCTTTATATTTCATTATAATTTGAACGAAATCGGTAATGCTGATTATGAGAAATTACGTCTTTTATAACGGCTCCGTGGGCAATTTTTTAACGATAATTCACGAACCGTCATTTTTGAGAGAGATGGCGACCATACGTTTTCCATCGGTCTTTAAAGGCTACACTTTACCAATACTTTATCAAAATATTTTGAACCAATTTTAAGAAAATTGTAATTTTGTGTATTTTTACAGCAGCTACCTTAATAAACATCTCGAAGATTGACAAAAACATCCCGATACATGGCTAAAATTTATTGAAACTTACCAAATTTGTAATCGGTTTACAAGTTTTGGGTTGTAAAGACGACAGACATCATTCAAAAATAATTTTTTCCAACTCAGAGGACTTTAAAATCGAAATACTCACAAATTACCTCGAGATAGTTTTGTTGTTTATCTCAATACTTTCTCTACATTACGTATACGGTATGTAAGAAGTAAAAACAACAACGTTTCGACATCCTTATGAAAATCAAGACGTGGGTGGACATCAGCGTTACGTCATGCAACTTATATTGAGTGTAAATTGACCTTTAGAACACATGAGTGCATTTATTTCAAGTATTACAATCGCTAAACTTGGAAAAGTGATTTATAAAATGGAAGTATACATGAGTCAGTGAAATAATACGAAACATGGCATCCATTGGATTCAAGGAATATCGTGTAAAAGTCGGGGGCGGCGAGATTCACTCATTCATTCCGTGGGACATGTGGCGCTGCCTGACTTTTTCATTCATAACTTAGAGAGATCTGAATTTATTTCAAGAAACTCTAAACTTTGTCAACAAAAACACAACTTCCCAGAACGCATTAGACAAATAATGACGATGAGTTTCTTTGGCGAAGACTGGCGTCACATGAACCTTCAACGGAATGCCAAGCTTATGTGTCAATACAGTATAGTTTTTGTTCTAAATGATACCATAATTTAGCAATAAGAAGTTCGTTATTTATACGCAATCCTTAGTAATTAAATTATTAAGTGTAATCAAATAATAATTACCAATCTTTATATGTTAGCTATTTTAAGTTCCTGATTTCTAGTTTTGTTGGATTTGATCTTAGACAAGCCTAAAACCTAAAACAAATTCGTTTACAAATGGAGAGGTTTCCTCTGAGCTGTGGAGTTTGGGTGCGCAATGGGTCTAGGCGTGGTCTAAGCAGCAGTGAGGTGATGGGGGAAGCGGTCGCCTTAGTCTGTGTTGGGTGTTGGTACTAACAACGATGTCTGCAATACGGCTGGATCGTGGACAGTTTAGTCGGCGCCGACTGTTTCCCCTACAATGCCTCTGTCCCCACGCGGCCTCGAACTACAAACTTGTACCTCCCCTCCACGCGCAGCTCACAGCTCAGATGAAACCTGTCAATTTATATTTAGTACGAACTATAGGGCAAGTTTGGCGACCTTCATTTTTTGACCGCTCTACACGTTTCAAGGCCACGGAAACTGATGAAGTGATTTTCGACATGCTGTCCGTCCATCGTCGCTTGTAAGTAACCATGATAGCGGCGACAAAATGAATAAGAATCACGAAATTTGTTATTGATATTCAGAAAAATCGAATTGAAAATGGCGGCCATATCTCATGTGTTAATCAACGATTAAGACACTAAATTAGATATATTTGCAGATTTAAATTCTGCATGTAATGGTACCAAATGTAATAACAAATAGCGAAGTTATTATAAAAAATGTAATTTCGAACACCTCCACTAAAAAAAGATATTTCTATAGTTACGAGATCCGGCAGGGCCAAGTCATCTACACGGGCGTAGCGAATGGAAACACTTTCATATATGTACAGCTTCGAGGCCCGCCAGAGTCGAGACGGTGACACGAGTGGAGATTTTTTTGTATATAAACATCTACGAGCCCCATTAGGTGGATAGCCAAGAAACCTGTTTAACAACTGTTTCAAACAAACTTAACCCTATTAAAACCCATTAATCTACCAATACAATTTAGCATTTCCCTACAATTTCCTACAAGGCGCAGAAAAAACTTTTACGTATTAACCTACATTTAGACGATTTCTTTGTATTACATTGTATGATGGGCCTGGGCGCCCAAAAAGATTATTATCAAACTACGAAAAGCCTGGACATATTATGGTAGCATTTTGCTATGCAACTGAATACATATTGCAAATCAATAGTGATTTAGACACCAAAATGTTAAAACAGTTCAAATATGTGACCATTAACAAGTTATTCAATAGTTATGAAAACATTTTAATAGCAAAACTAACAATAACATCTTTGAATGCAGATAAAGGACTTATTCTAAATTTCTGTTATTTTTTTATTGTAGCCATGATATTAAATTCCACATTTATTAAATTTACTATGGTTATTAAGTTATGTAAGTTCATCATATTTTTGTTGTTTATAATTTTAAACGATTTATGGTAAGTTTCAAATACTTTTAAGCGAGGGATCTAGCTGTAATTGCAACTTTTTCGTGTAGTAATCTTTCATTTTTTTTATGAGGTCTATCGTGAACGTTGTTCTTTTCGACCTTTTAGAGGTTATTAGAATATTTAAGGGAGGGGGGTCTTTATTTTATATTCTTTTCTTCCCCTTTTTTTTATAAGGCGATGATGACCGAGAGGTTTTTCGTCTTTAAGCAACAGGACAAAATGTTTTGTAAGTCCCCATCTATCCAGGTTAATTTATTGTTTTCAATATAGGGACAAGTTATTTCTAATTTATTACAGTCTAAAACATTCTCAAAATTATATGTACTGACTTTACTCCAACTTTTTCATCCGAATTTGTCAAATTCTTTATAACTATGGGTGGATTATTTCACTCATGAAATCAGTTTTAACATGCATAACATTCTGGTTTTAATGTTATTTGATAATGATGGATTTTTTATTAATCGGAGGTTTGTCATCATAACTAAAAATTAATACACGACGTTTCGAACGTATAAATTAACTCTCGTTATCAAGTGTAAAACTTAGAGCATATGTGAGGAAAACACTAACATAACCTAGTTGCCTAGAACCATGTTGGAAACTAAAACTAAATATATAATTTAAGAAAAGAAATCTAGCCTAAAACTAGGCCTGGGCAGTCAAAGCTAAGGCTAAATACAAAGGTTATCGGATAAAAACCACGACGTACAGACCTACACGACACAAAGGACGGCAAGGAAGGTTAAAGGATGGAGCCAAGACAAAGTCCTATCTATTTATCGGGGTGAACAACCATTTGCTCCCTCTTTTAAAAGTTTAGTCTTCGATCGCGTTATGATTCCCATTTGTGGATGAAGCGGCAAAATAAAGTAACGTTATTTAAAGTAGAAGGATTTTTAATTCAATTTTTATTAGTGGAAGCCATAATGCCCTTATTAGGATTGTCCATAGCTTTATGTATGAGGCTCTAATTAATTTTCGATTATATAAGTTTATTTGTTGGTGTATTATTTTTGCCTCTTCCTAATTTGTGACTTCGGACCAAAAATGTTCATCTATTTTCCCTTTATCCGCGTATTATTTTAACGCACTTGATAACAAGAGTTGATTTATTCTCTCGTGCATTAGTTTTTATGTAGATAAATGATGGAAATGTTCGATTAAATCATATTAATAATGTATAATATTGTATTTGACTGGAAATTTAACATATGAGTCATATTCCCGAAAGTCGATAAAGCGTTAAAGTAAATACAAAAATATTACTGTTATAGTTAATTGTACATTCTAATATAGAATGTCCATCTGCATGGTATGCTTTGAAGCTCAGAAATTAGAGGGTCTAGTGCTGCTGTCTAACGGCGCACTTCTGAAACTTGTGGACAACTCAAATTTCCATTTTTGTCAAAACCTGCTTTAACGATTTTTAATTTTTATTAAATTTAGGTAAATAATAGCCTTTATGGATCTAAATAAAACATCGCCATCTTCACAGAAATGGCAGTTGGGTGTTATCGGTAAGCACAATAAAACAAAAAATCATCCATGAGCTGTTAAGAAAAGTCCAATTTATTAATATCAACTCTTCTGATTTCGGTGAAATTGTAGATAATGTGAAGATTAAAGTCCTAAACTAGTTTGCTAAATCGAAATTAAAAGATAAATTGGAGTTCAGGTATTAATGTAAAAAACAAATAAATAAATAAAATAAACTTTGGCCCCTGTAATTAAAAATTGGATTGCAATTAATTATGATTTACGTAAAGTACGAGGGCATAAGTCGAGCAAAGTTTAGGGTTTTAAGGAAATCAAAATATTTTGTACACAATATTTAACAAAATATTACTGAGATGGCATTACTATTATTAATTTATCATATTAACTTATATTCCATGAAAAATATAATTCCCTGGGAACAACTTTTCTACATCCCCCCCCTCACATGCGTAATATGGAGACATATTTGGGTTGATAGTGACGAATATATATTTAGGTTGTTTTGGAGATACACAGCTACCTCACGGGAAGTAATTCTATAGCTAAAAATAAAATAAAAAGTTCGTATAAATATAGGTCCAAAAACGCTTCATAAATTACGACGCAAATTTCGTGGTCCTATACGTTTTGTGGCGTATTTTAAAAAATAGATCCCGAACCGTATCTCTTTTAGTTTTGGAGAAAATGATTATAAAAACTCCAAAAATGTGGTCGAAAAAAACTATTCGAACAAATTAATTCTTAGTTTATTGATGTGAATAAAGCTAATAAAAACAAATACGACGCGATCAAGAACTTTTAAATAGCCTTATTTTGGCCTAAAATAAAAAAAGATTTGGAGACAAAAATGAACGGAATTCAAAAATGTTTAGTTTTTAATCTATTATTGGTTGTTGTAAATAATTAGAAAGAAATTAAAATTTTAGGTTTTTCCAATAACTCTACTACTGAAAAAATTTAAAAAAAAGGCATTTGTTTTTCTTTAAAAAGGAAAACCTTTACTTTTCGAGATATTCGTACATTATACATTCTAAACGTACGCCATTTTGAAAATGTATAAAATAAAGTCTTAGTTTTTGTTATTCTGGTGAAAGGTTACATAAGTAATGCCAACACCACAAACCTTCACTCAATATCTAATCTATTTCCAAAGATACAGTGTCCCTTTTAAAACCGAAAATGGCCCGAAGCTTACCTATAATTAAATTAACTCTTTAGCTATATCATTTCCCAAGAGATTAGTTTTGAAACTCTGTAAAATGAGCAATTGTGTTCTGAGAAAAAGTGCAATGTTTATGTAGCTACAGTTTATTTACTCTGAACTCTATTACGTTCTATACATTGAAAGATGAGAATTTGAATAAACAACCTCCCCTTACTTATATTACAGAAGAAGAATTAGGCATAAAACAAGTTCGTAGTTTATCTTGACACTAATCATTGCATTGGTTCACCATTTAGTTCATGGAATCTTAAACGTCCACATCTAAAAACGTTTTGTAATCTTAAAGCATACTAAGTATGACGAATAGAAGCAGTAGTTTAGTGCGGTGGATTAGTTATTTCTAATACCATTAAAGAGTTCCAGAAATAGTTGGTGGCACACGTGCCTCGTGGCTCCTGGATAATAAACATCCGGTAATGGAGCTAGGGTGAAGCTGTGTTTATGAAATAATTTCATGTTCCACAACAAACCTGCCATCTGCTCCCGTACACACAAACAATCGAATGTAACTAAATATAATTTCTGGCTTGTTTGTTTGATCCCATTAAACGTAGCTGTGGATGGATAAGTCACGGTTGCCAGTTCCTACTAGAGGAAGACTACATAACTTGGAGGAATTAAACGTTCAAATTTGTTATGTGAAAATAAATATCTTTATTTGTTTAATGCTTTAAATAGAAATGGAAAGAAAACAATACGAATGGAAAAATCAACATTCCTTTCTGTGTAAAACAACAAAAAAAGTTTCTTGAAAGCCTTCACTACAGGAAAGAGGAGTAGATTTAACTGTAGATAATTTCTTTAGTATCTCCCTAACTTAAACATTTTTTATTATTAGTCAATTAAATAATTACATTGATATAAGGTTGTATATCTCTAATTCAGGGTGACCAAAAAGTCTCTCTGCATTAGGTATTACAAACAGTACAGAAAAATATTTTAAATAAAAGTTTCAGACAAATACTGTCTCTAGTAATTTTGATCTGCCTACACGTTGTAAGAATTAAATTTAACAGATGGCGTTAGTGTCGATTGGCGATCAACTGCCGAGACATATTGAGTCAAGTGAGCAAGAAATACGTGTTTCGTGATAATAATGTTATCTGTTTGAAAAGCTTGTTACTATTTTAACATGTGTTTCGGTGTTGTGGAGAATAAATACACACAAGATGTTCAACAATGATTCCAGGCATAGTTTCCGGGCACCAGGGCGCTACAACGAATGCAGTGCGGCAGTAGGTTAAAAAATTCTGGGAAATCGGTTCAGTGTATTACGCTACCGGATCTAGAAGACCATCAATACTGAGAGAGGAGAAAATATTGGATATCTCAGATCGTATACTTCAAAATCTGAAGAAATTCTTCAAGAAATTATCTCATCAGGTTTGTGTCTTTTACGGTATGGACCATACGGGTTTAAAACTCATTTGTCTGGTATGCACACTTTCGACATGAAACTCACGAGCTGATGCTACGTGATGAAAAGGTTGGTGTGTGTGGAGTGGAATGTTGCACTATATAACCTTTTATTATTTTAATTTATAGTGAAATTTGAATTAGAATATAAACTCTCTGGAGAAATAAGACTAGTGGGCTAGAGGAAATCGATAGCACTTGAACATTAGACGAAAATTTCTGCACTTCGTGCACTGGAATAGTTGGACTTCCCTAGACCCCTCACGTAGCTTCAATATTCGGATATTTTTAACGAATCCATGGCAAATATA
Organism: Aphrophora alni; assembly: GCA_963513935.1. Lineage (NCBI taxonomy): Eukaryota > Metazoa > Arthropoda > Insecta > Hemiptera > Aphrophoridae > Aphrophora > Aphrophora alni. The sequence goes on along the minus strand of OY740767.1, from coordinate 120,425,752 downwards.
GGAGAATGAATATTATAATTTTAGTGAACTAGGCTCTGTTCCATAATATTTTCATGCAACCCAATGGATCTTAAAGCAATCTAGAGTTAATTTAAAACAGCGCCAGATAAAGAAAGGACCGCCGAGTCTAATGCGATTAGATTATGTTTGCATTGACTCGTGTCTGAAGGGATGCGCCCACTTTGAACTATTGTTCTGACTTGGACTTGGCAGTTGTTTAGATGACACGCCTCAACAAAAACAATATGGAATATTTAAAACCATGTCTGCACTATTTATATGTAGACGTAGGCCTACAATGGTATCAGTAGCACTTGAAAGCTGCATTAGTGTAAACGCCACATGGCTTTACGTCTCCTGTACATAGCCAATGGCTCGAGCAGATGGGCTTTAGTCTGTCGAAATAGACAAAAGTATGCAACAAATATTTACGTTATCATGTAAATTATGAATGCTACTAATAGAGCTTTTCTAAGAAATGAGACGAAAATAGTCATAGAATAAATGTGGGTTGTAAGTTCATTACATAAAAAAAGTCTGTATAATTTGATAACGTTTTAAATGAATGATGGGAATTAAAACTTGGAATTTTTTCAATAGCCTGATTGTTGTGTGATGTAATATACTCCTAACAATGAAATCTTTTCATTAGTAAAACAGTAAATCTGTTATTATTAAACAAATGGTCAACATCTTGGGGTTCTTCAAAAACCTAACGATTTAAATAGCTGTTGAGGTTTTTCTGAAAGTAAAAAAGTTTTATAAAATAGCTGTATATCGATTTTTCATTCGTCAGCCCTGTTGTTGTTATATTTTATTCGATGTCATGATTTGTATATAAAATTAATACAGACGTTTCGTGAATGTAAATCAACTTTCGTTATCAAATCAAGTGATAAACCTAGAACACGAGAAACCTACGACTATTTAAAAAAAACTAAAATTGATGTAAGTAATGGTAATTTGTAGGAATTACTTCAAAAATAGAATATATTGTCTTTTGTTAACAATTAATACTTTGTCCGTGTACTTTTATTATAAGAAACATGGTTCCTAAAAATCGTGATACAAATTGGCAGTTTTAGCAAACGTAAGAATTTGGAGAAAATCTCTCTCAAAAAAACCTATAAGTGTTTGTAAAAGTCAAACTTTTTCTCTCCCTGAAAACAATTTGCATTATAATTGGTTTCGCCAGGATAAAATATATTTTTAATAAAGAAGAATATCTTGAAACAAAAACTAAAATATTTTCATTCATAGTCGTCTCGTCCTTTTGTAGACCAACATTTTACCAAAATTTAGAACTGAAAAAATATATATTAAGGAATTTATCGTGACGTCAGCAAAACTACCACAGTAATATGGAGAGGGTCGTTTTTAGTTTTCACCAATTTCTTTAGGGATAGTGGTGGTAAGTCGTTTCATAAAACACTTTGATGTAATTAATTATGAGGCTGAAATTTTTCATTAGTTTTTGTCTAATATACAGAGTGTTCCAAAAGTATGGGACCTTTCTCGTATTTTCAAAATTGTTTGATTTATGGTAGTATAATAAAAAAAATTGTCCCTATGAAATTGGTGGTGGGGGCTGAATTTTTTTAAAAGCAGTTCCTATTTACCTAAAGTTAACCCAAGGCTTCATTTTTATATTTAAATCCGTTCAAATATTACGGTAGGGGTTTTGGAACAACCAGTATGTATTTTTTGTTGTGATTTAAAGGCGAAAAAATGGTAGAAAATCTAATAAAGACTCATAGCCTTCGAATTCTTTAATAGCGTCAGAGTCTGAACAGAACAAGATTTGGTCAAGAGGGACTGGATAAGAAGGGATATAACATCCAACTAAGAACCCTCGGGATTGCCAAGCCCGGGATTGCCCCGGGCTTGGCAATTTAACTTTATGTTAAACAAACATAAAGTGAAATTTACATTAAAAATAGAAACAAAATTTATAACTGCTTAGTAATTACAAAAAAGATTACGCATTTGTTTGTCATTTATGAATATATATTTTTCACTGTTGCCCTGAGCATGACCTAATGGCAATTATATCCAGTAACAACTTGATCATTGTCATTCTAGACGATGGAATTGATTTTCAAGTGATCGAATCAAGCTTTGTTTGTTTCCACGCACTAGCTTCCAAGACATTAACATTTAAACTGCGTTCAACTCAGTTCATGACTTTATGTCTTCCTTGAAGCTTGGCCAAACTGCTCAGCTGTTGTAATGGTTTCTCTCAACACCATAAATCCCTCTTCATTTTCTAACAAATAATAAAACCTCGGGGACATGCTGTCTACCCTTTGTCTGGGTAATAAACTTTTTGTACAAATAATATGACAGAGTCAGGGGTGTGTTTCAAGGCCAATACTAGGAGTATTGAATAGAAAGCTGTTATATAGCTACAGTACCAGAGTAGCTCCTCTAAAACTGTTTGACAAACACATGGAGAATACTGTACTAAGTAGTAGCTATTGCTCTTCGATTAGTGGTTGGTGGGGTGACACTTAATTTTAATTTATACCCGACTAAATTCCAGTAATTTTATTTTCACACATTAAAATTATACTCTACCGCCCAAACATGTGGACGGCCAATTAAATTTAGTATGTGGGCGTATGTCGATAACTCAAAATTTAGGGTGTAGCCGTCATAAGAAAAAAAACAAAAATCTAACAATTTTTGTAATGTACCCAAACAAAACGTATTGGTCACCATCTCTTCAAAATGCCTGTTGTAAGTTCACAGCCATGGGAGTAGTTATAACATACGCAATTTCTCAAAATCGACTCTACAGATTTCGTTAAAATTTTAGTGAAATATGAAGGTTAGTGATCAAAACTGGTGTAAGAAATCGCAAGTAATGATACAGTTCAGGTAGAAAAAAAAATTAGCAAAAAACAAAAATGAACCTTGACCTTGAAGCTCGATTTTAATCAGGTTTGTGAACACAGTTGACCATGTCTTCAGACCGGTTTACATCTTTGATAACTCGATATTTGGAGGTTGCTGTCATAAAAACTAATATTTCAAATTCCAATTTTCTAAAAATCGAAATTGTGTATTTTAATTTTAATTTTTTAATTTTGATAAAATTTTGCACAAATGTATCTTTTTAGGACCCAGATAAGATAAATCGGTTGCCATCTCCATAAAAATCCTGATTCTGAAGTTATCGATAAAATAACAAAACTCGTTCAAGTAGCTGTTATAAAATACATATTTTTTTAAATAGGCTACACTAACTTAATTCATTTTTTGTGTGAAATATAAAGATATATGGGCCTAATTAGCGTGCAAAATTGCAGTTTAGGAATTATTGGGAAAAATTAAAATGTTCCTTAAACTCGTAGTTAGAAACTCGATATTAATCGTATCCGATTTATTCTCTAGTTATTTTTATGGACACAAGTGGAGTGGAACAGGTTTTTAAATATCTTTCAAAATATGGGATAGTAAAATTAATAAAGTTTAAACGGAGGGGGATCTAATTTATCCCTCCCATTAAAACACCTGGGGAAACTCTATTATAAAGAAGTTATTTGTTTTTTGGAGTAATTTGAGGTTATTTCTTTCTCATCTAAAATTGGTATGTGGCGATAGCGACGAATATTATTTTTGATTTTATAGATATGTGTAAGAAAGTTAGTGCAATGATTTTGGACAGTTTATTGTCTATCCGGTGCTCCATTCGACTGTATACTAGGGGTTGTCTTTGGCTGCGGATATCATATCTAATCAGTTCAAATAGAAAGTTTGCTTGGAGAGATGTCTTCATCGTGTAAATCTTTGTAGATTTGATAGACATCCAAAAGTAATTCGTGGAGCAACTGTTGCAGATGAATTTATTTATTCTGGTTTTTTAACGATAATAAAGATTTAAATTGTTAAATTTGTGGTAGGGCAAATTATAACATTTATTTTTATAAGGATTTTGTTTTTGGAAAACACGATTTCCCTTATTTTCCATCTGATGTTTACAACATTTATGTGTATTTTTTTTTTTATTTACAGTGAAATAATAGAAAAAAGTTATTAATATTGTTAAAAATTCATATATAATTAAAACTATTTTTTTTAAATATAAAGTACGTAGGAAATATATAAGATAACTTGATATGTGTTCATTCATACAATCAAAATACTAAGTTGTGAAAAATGACTTAATATTAATTTAATTAACTTACTCCATGGTCATAGCCTATATAACCCTAAGCACAGACAAGAGAGATTCAATGCTGAGTTCACATCAGTTCTCCATTGACGACTATCCTGTGCCAACTGTATCCAATTCATTACTTTGATTCCCACTTCCACCAAATCCAAGCTAATATTATCTTTCCATCTCCGCCTAGGTACCTTTCCTAGTGATCGTTTTCCAGTTGGATAACATATAAAAGTATGAAGTCGTTTCTACTGTAGAAGAAAAATATCTTGACTACATGACCTGTCTTCGTCAATCTTCTTCACTCTACCTATACCCGTCTCTCTAGGGGCTAGATACCCGCCTTACAATTTTATTTTAAAAATCGATGTTTAGGTACCTCCTTCAAAGTAAGTTACCACCTTTCACAGCTATACACCACAGCATGTAACATTATAGTTTTGTATATTTTAATATTCCGGTTCTTAGATAGAAATCAGGAAGACAAAAGATTGTTGAATAATAAGACGAAATCACTGCTTCATTTCTGTTTTTCACGAATTTTCGATCTGTTAATAATGACCCTAGGTGTTTGAAAATTCTTACTTTTTTGGTAGGAATTATTAGCTATAGTATTTGTTTTATTATTACGCATAGAAGCGGGCTTTACCCCCGACACTTCAGCCTATAAGACTTTTTGTCTCAGGACTAGTTTATTTCTATGCACTTTGTAGGACAGGATTATCCTAGCTACGTTTGCTTGTTGCTTTAAAGGTCACATCTGGGCTGAAGATCATTTGCTTCTAAGTCTTAATGGTTCGCATTTTAAGTATATGTTGTGCAGTTTCTAGGTGGTGTTTGCATAGTCGCATTTCAGGTTTCCTTGGATTATTGTAAGATGCTTCTTGAAAGCGCCATGGGTTAATACGAAGCTTAATATTTTTCTCTGATTTCGTTTACTTTGTGAAGTGACGAAGAATTATCTATAGAAATCTTATCATAACATTGCCACATCCCGGTTGTAGCGATCTTCCATACAAGTTTTTCCTATGTTTACTTCTCCTCTTAGATTGCCTTCGTCAGCATAAGCTAAAACTTGATGTGTACGTTTAATTCCAATCTTCGATTTGTTTCTTTAATTTACCTAATGACACATTCCAAAACTAAATTAAATAACATCGTCGATAAAGCATCACCTTTGTTTTAGATCATTTTCAATAAGTGTATTTTCCTACTGGAACTGTACTTACTGTTCCATCCAAGCACATTTATTCAGTCTAAACAACTTTTTGAGAACTCTAAATTCAATTAGATTTGTCATTCGAGGCCTTCCTCCTAACAAAATCTTAAGACTTTTTAAATATATAAAAAACTTAAAACTTATTAGGCCTATTTATTATTTAACGCACTAAAAGTAAAAATAAACAAGTTGATGGAAGCCCCCATAATGCTTACCCAGCTCAATTGTACAATTTAATACAAAGTTAGTCTCGTGGGGCTTGTAGGAAACGTTAAATTATATTGGTAAATCAAGAGGTCTTACCCAGTAAAATAGTATAGAGTAAGTTTTCTAAACCTCGTAATTGTATACATCACTAATTTCTTGACAACGGCTAGTCCCCAACGGGCCTTGTATCATCAAGGTAGGCCTATATATATCAGTCTCCAATCACTTTTCTCGAGTCAGTATATCGACTCTGACGAACCTCAAAGCTGTGCATAATATGTAAAGAAACCTTCACTCCCTACACTCTTGTCAGTGCCTCGTATTTTGTAACTATACGAATATATAACATTGTCTTGGGAGGTTAGAGTTCGATTTAAATTTCTTATTAAAACTTCGGGTAATTATATAGCAGAGCTGCCTCACTTCAAAATCAATTTTTATGGGTTTTATTCGTCAAATAAATGTTGGAAAAATATTTTATTATCGAAAAAAAGTGTCGGAAAGATGATTACATAATACAATAATACAATTACACAAGTAGTTTTTTCGTGAAAAAATTAACTCTGTGTTATCTTTCATACTCATGACATTCACTTCAATAAACGTAGGGCCTACGGAAGGTTTGGCCAGGTGGTTATATATATATATATATATATATATATATATAGTAACCTGGCCAAACCTTTCGTGACATATAATAATACAGCCCTACATATGCGTACACTGAAGCACATACGCAGACAATTGAACGTCAATGGAGGGAGGTGCGAGGATATGTGCCGCGATATGGAAATTCAAAACAACATTTCCATGGCCATATAGCCGAATTTATGTTTAAGAGAAAGTACAATGAGTATAATACTCGTTTTCATCATTGATGGCGAATTACGAGTGAAATACATTTAAATTCAATAAATTCCTCATCTACTGAATTTGCAGCAGAATTTGACTCTGATTAAGATTTTCTTGTGAAATTATGTTATGTAATCGTCTTTCCGACACTTTTTTTCGATAGTAAAATATTTTTCCAACATTTATTTGACGAATAAAACCTTTAAAAATTGATTTTGAAGTGAGGCAGCTCTGCTATATAATTACCAAACTTCGCTATTTGCCATGGTAGATATGTGGGTTTGATACTATTATACGAGGAATTGAATTTTGCAAATCTTTTGTGTGTTATAAGTTGAATAACACACGATGAGATATGAACAACATGGTTTAAACTATGGCAATTTTGACATTTTTAAAACGATTTTTCTGAATATTAGTTTCAATAATGGGCCAAATTTCATGTTAGTATTTTAATTTTGTGGCTGCTATCGTGCTTACGTACAGACTACAACGATGACGGATGAACGAATGTCGAAAATAACTTTTTTCCATTTCCTGAGGCCATGAAATGTGAAGATCACTCAAAAAAGGAGGTATTATTCTAATAGCAGTAGGCTATTCTTGAATAAAATTCACAGTGCTTTAAATATTGTAAAGTCCTGTCACACTTATTGTTTCAACTCCATATCTATGTACAACTGACATTATGAGGTGAAAAGGCTACTTCTACCTGACATAGTGAGGGTGTGAAAAATGATGAAACATTGTTCACAGCGCTGTTCTAGTTGGCTGGCTCATCACTGTTTGTATATTCAAGTCTGTTGTAACATGTCGTCAAGTCATTCTGTCTATCGCAATGATATGCGGTTCATTATACGAAAATAGATCCTTGAGCTTAAAAAAAAGAAGGAGAAAAAAAAGGTCGGGTAATGTCGTTTCAAATTTAGCTCTATTCCCGACTCCCTTCTTTTTTTTTTGCAAGAAGAAGAAGAAAGCGTTCAAACTTGAATGGATCGTATCCCCACTCTCCCTTGGATGGGAGGGTGCCAAAACTGGACGTCTCGGACTGGACCAGATGTTAACTAAGGATGATGTATTTTGACCAGGTGCAGTGCGTACGTTGTGCACTTTGTTAGGCTCAAGTTAATTTCATTTGACAACATTAAAAATAGTTATTTAAAGTGCGGACAATGACTTCGCTATTACACGCGTTAGTTAAAAAAAAAAAGACTTAGCTTAACGTACACATTATGTAATTTAATAACCACACAAATCATATTTATATCCCACAAATACAGTCTTTATTTGATGTAATGTCTAACTATATCTCTAGTTTAAACTATAAAACAAATTCCATATAGTTAACTACCTAAATGTTGAAACTAGGTTAGTGTGAAGCGGATAATTTCTAAGTCAATATGTATTGATTCCAAATTAATGAATACTTATATACAAAACATAAAATTCCTTGAAATCTAAAGGTTTTATTTAGAGATTTAGTAATAAAATGTTGATTAACATTCCAATAGCTGTAGTAAATTTTGAATTCCTCTTGTAAGAGTTTGTTAGAGAAAATCACCTTAAGTAAGAAAAAGATTTTTTTAAATTGATGATAACAATTATTTGATGATCTAGTTGGTTAACTTTATGGTTATTATAATGTATCAGCTGTTAAATAAATTTGTAAAATAAGTTACAATGGAATGTAGGTTATAATGGAAATTGTTTAAACCAAATGAACAACTAACTATACACAAAACATAGACAACTTTAAAATCCAAAGTTTTTGTACAGAATTAAGTAGTAATGTGTTGATTAACATTATAGCGGAAGCATACTAATCTGTTAAAGTTATCTTTGTTAGAGTTTGTGTGAGAATGTTTTTACGATAGTTTTGCCATCTGAAATAACGAAAATAGAAGTAATTAGCGTTTGCATCATTCAAAACTAGAAATACATATGATAATAATCTTTCGTGGATCTATTTAATTAATTTTATGGTTGTTGTAATGAATCACGTATTATGAAATTCTTAAAATTAATTTGATTGGTAGGTAACGCATGATAAAATGGTTTAGACTGTAAAGAAACAGACAGACGATTTGTAAGTTGCTATAAGTTTATTGCTTTTGAAAATTTTGTTCAATGAGAATTTGACCACAATAATAAAAATTTTAAATCAGCATTGTAACGTTTGACACGTTTGTCAAGTTGTAATAACGTGCAAAAAATCGTGAAGATTCGTCAAAATGTTTTCAAGGTTCAATGTTTATTACATTTTGGTTTCAACTCTGACAAAGGAGTTCCGCTCCGATAAAAGAATAAAATCCAGCAGCGTAGGCCTAACGTTCGTCACGTTGCCAAGTTTTAATTAAATTCAAAAAATGGCGAGGATAAGTCAAAAAGTTTTCGAGATTCAACGTTAATTATATTTAAATTTCGATTTTGCCAAGGGAACTCCGTTCTAATAAAAAATTTAAAAAAAACAAAAAAAACCCATAACCGTAACGTTCGACACGTTTGCAAGTTCTAATTTGGTACAAAAATCGTGATGATATGTTAAAAGCTATTCTAAATTAAACGTTAATTACATTTTAATTTCGATTATGTCAAGAGAATTCTGCTGGAGTATAAACATAAAAATCCAGCATCGTAACGTTCGAGATGTTGTCAAGTTAATTTGGAGCAAAAATCGTGATGTACGGTTTAAACTTTTTCTAGATTCAACGTTAATTACATTTCGATTTTAATTATGATGCTCCAATTAAATAATCAAAATCCAGCATCAAACGTTCGACACGTTTTCAAGTTCTAATTGGATGCAAAAAATTGTGATGACGCCAAAACGTTTTCGAGATTCAATGGTAATTCCATTTCGAATTCAACACAACCAAGAATGTGCCCACTCTAAAAAAAAAAAAATAATAATAAAAAAAAAAAAAATAATAATAATTTCTAGTAATGAACTAATTTGGTTCTGCCCAGATTAGTTTAGTAGATCAATAGCGAAGAGAATATTTTCCAGTTTATTTAGTGGGGGTGAATCATAGGAGGATATAACTAACAAGTTCTTGGAATAATTAACGAATAACAAATGTAAAAATTTCATGAATCATCCAATAGATTGAAGACTTCAATTGATTGTTCTTATTTTAATGGTAAATTACGACCAAGATAGGTTATTATTATTTTATTAGATACCGTAGATAAGATAATATTATTTTATTTATAATTTTCTTGTAAAATTTACTTTCCAGCTCGTTTCTGCAGGCGCAAACTTAAAATAAATATTTTTATTCCAACGCTGCAACTTTAAATGTGTAAGAAATTTTCACAATAATAGAGTAACAATCTATAGTTTTGCTAGATGTTGGAAGTGCATGTATACACACTCTGTATTGTGCGAAAGTAAATAGAAGCTTAAATAAAATTGTATTTAGTATTAAAAAAGTCCACTGATGGTCACTCGATTTAGAAATGATTTGTTCAACCATTTGCTCCATTTGTTCAACCACTAATGATTATATCCCAATTTAAAAAAAGGAAACATCCGCTTTCACGTGATGTTTAAAATGATCTTTTAACGACAATTTTAAGATGAAAATTGACATCAGTACAACTGCTCAAGTGTAGCATTATTCTTATGGGAGATGAATCCAATATGGCGGAGGTGGAGCAGAGCTTTAAGTCCATATTTAACTAATACAAATAAAAATCCTATTTAATACTTTTCTGGTAAATTTACTTTTTTAAACTAATTTTTAGTGTCTTTCAAAATTAAATCTTAAACTTCTGTAGTGACATTTGGATCACCTATGTTGTGGAACGAACGCAATCTATTGTATTTTCAACTATGTAATATTTTATCTTGATTTTCACTCTCATTTTCTCAAATTGTGGAAAAATTGATAAAACTGGGTTCCGTATATAAAAGGCTCATAGTCTGTGCTGTGGCAACTTTGGGCATAGAGTATATTTGTTAAAATCCATGTCATAGTCTCTATAGGCGAGGGCTAACACTGAGTTTCTTGTTACACACAGGTTACCTCTAAAGTACGTTTTATCTAAGAAATATATGTCGCAGAGTATCTCGTGTGAACAGGTGGAGGACTATCAACAATGAAGATCGTCTAGTCGTTGGATCCGGCGGGAGGGGTTTCAATTGAGTGTGTAACCGTAGTGGAGGACATCTTTTGTTAGATCATTGTGAAAAGTACTTCTTTGTATTGTGCTTGTTAAAAAATACATCTGTAACTTATTATAGAGACAAGATGGCGCCTATTGACCAACCAATTATAATCCTTAGCTTACAATACAAGGTCAATAAATTTATGAAAGAAGACTTTTACTATCTAGGGTTGCTGTGTCGAATCTTGAACCCCTTCATTAAAAAGGGTTTTGATGGAGTTGACACATATGTCCCGTCACATGTAAAAGTCTTGACGTAGAACTGTTTTAATTTATCTTGCATTATTATTTGGTAAAAATATATATAATAAATAAAAATTCTATTGATTAAATTTATTTATCATGCCTAGAAAATAGTAAGGTAATTTCATGTAGAGAACACAATTTAAAACTCGCCGAAACCTTTATCATTTTTGAATTTTAACCCCATAAAAATAATGTTAATTTTGAACTTTAATTATTTCCTAAACAGCAAATATCTTCTAAGGCATCGGTTTGTGGCGGTGCTTACCTATGTGTCACTAATTTCCTGACGTCCTGTTACCCATAGGCAAAACTCGCCACATTTCAAGGGAATGTTTCCAAGGATTTCCTATGAATGTCCGGCGTTGGCCAAAAGGTCATTGCCGGACAAACCCTCAAACCAATAACACAATTCCTATCTTATAATCTTACCGAACCGATACTGAAACCCCAGCCAGCTTTTATGAGTTTATTATTCATAAAAAACATAATCTAATTTGGCTGTTAATCAACGGTATTTGGGATTGTCCGAATCCGACAATACGTTTAATTAACAGCAAAAACAGTAAATTTATATGGTCTCGTTTGTTTCACCAAATCCCGTTTCCCATGACTCCCCCAAATTAATATTTTAGCTTGCCATAATTTAAATTATTTGCGCTTTTAAAATTCAAAACACTGCCGTTAACCCTAATTAACCATGTATTCACTCATTAATTTAATGCTATTTTAACCTATAAAGATTACTGAAAATGACCTGCATGCCCTAAAGAAATTTATATTCTTGCAAATTTTCCAACTGTATTGACTAGTGTGTGCAAATGAACCTTGATATGCGATACAAGAGGGGAAAATCGCAATTCTGTTAAACAGTATAGCTGGGATCAAAGCGCTGAGCTCTCCAATCATCAGTTCAACGATGGTTTGGGAATGTCTACAAAAACTTAATGAGATAGGCAGGAGTATAAAGTAGCTCTCCTCTGGGTACCAGGACACATGGGAATAGAGGGGAATGAAAATGCAGATGCACTTGTGAAGAAGGGAGCATCCCCTTTTTAGGATCAGAACTATTCTGTGTACTTGGAGAAAACTATTTCAAGATGAGACTCAAAAAAAGTGAAGAAGCCAGTAGATCAAAACTCTGGAATGAAACTAAAGGACTGAGGCAAGCTAAGGAGATTCTCTGGAATTACGACTTGGTGGCAATGGGATTGTAAAAGATTATGTAACTGAATATCTCAAGAAAAGTAAAAGGGATTGTAGTGCAGTGGTCACCCCTATATACAATACAAGTTTTCAGTTTAATAGAACTCTGTGGTATATTAACGTGATGTTATTTGTTTTAATTAGTATGTTCCACTTTATACGTTCCACTATAATGAGCATAGGTAAGAATTATCTGATACGATTAGTTAGCAATTTTGTTGTGTTTTATAAAGCAACCCTACGAAAATTTAACCCTAAACTAGCCATGCATATATCGTAGGCCCTACACAAAAAAAACTCCCTGAAGGACACAATTTCAGTGAGATTTGTTATTGTTGGATAAGATAGTAACCAGAAACATCTGCCGGTATTTCTTTTAAAATCATGACAGTTTTTCAAGTTTCCAGTTACATTTTAAAGGATTATTTGTTGACTAAGCCAACAATAGTGAATAGTCGTTCCAATGATGGTCAAACGTGTTTCCTACGACATAAAATAAGTGAATAAATACACAAAACAAAAACAACAAAATTTTTTTTTCTCCAGGACTTATATGAGTCTGTAATAATTTATTTTGTGTAATTTTCAATCGTTATATATTACTGCATATTATTATAATATTTTATCGTCATAATAATGAACGGATATACAATATTTTGAAAATGGGAACATTATTTTCCTATCAAACGATTTATCTAAAATTGATTTTTTCATCATGCCGATCTTTGTCGCAGTGGTTAAGTACGATTAATAGTCATTAAAATAAAACTTTGAAATTGGTGTGAGGGACTTTTGTGTCAGATATGTCAAAAAATACATATCTTCCGTTATGCACCACGAGATATATACAAGTTCATTTAATTATCTTAAGCAATAAAAAATTAAAGGGGTTAATAAGACTTTTTGGAACACTCTGTATATAAGTTATTAGCTTAGCTCACTAGGCCACCGAACCTTGCTTCAAAGTCTCACAGATTACCATATATTTGAATAATTGTTACAAAATTGTGAAGCTCTGTTTTAAGTCCCAATTTCATTTTACAATAATTTTTTTTTTGAGTTTTTCCCAAAATATTAAAGTGGATTTTTTTCTGTTAGTGACATATTTTTTGATTATCATTCAGTCATTCATTATCGAATACAGGGAAGGGCGAGTGTTAATTGAAGTAGGTGTTTTTTTTGAAATTGTTGGGAGTTAAGATTGATATGAGGCACATAGCGGACGCAACGAACCTACACTATATTACTTAAACCTACAATATATTACTTAAACCTACAATATATTACTTAAACCTACAATATATTACTTAAACCTACAATATATTACTTAAACCTACAATATAATTATAATCATACTAAATATGTAACATACTCTGTAAATAACAAGAAGGAAACACCTGAGTTGTCACAGAGCCGTGTTTTATGCTTCAAGACTTACATGTTTCCCAGGTAGTCTACCTGCGCCTTATTTCTACGTACTATCCTAGGGACATGCAGAGTTATTTTAGTAAGTATTTCTGTGCATTATTCAAAGGAGGTAAACCGCCGTGAGCTAGATCAATGGACGGGATTCCAGTTTATTTATTCTGATACATGCGGTCCAAATTTTAAAAGATATGCATTATTCAGATAAACAATACTCTCTCCGTCTAATTTTATTTTTTGTTTTTCATGTTTTTACTTTACGTCCATTAGATTAATGAAAACGGGCAACACAAGGGAAAAGTTCAACCGGGCTCTAACCTGAGAATTCTTTGACGGTTCACTAGTCCTAACTGTAGCAAAATAAAGGTGAAAAACTATGAATACTTTCCTCAACCTAATTTGCATTTGAGTTTCTGGAAGAAGATATTGGTTGATAGAATTATGTTGACTATTTAAGGTCACTTTTATACGTCTGTAATTATGATTATTTTTGGAAAGTTTGGGATATGACTTAAATACCAGCGAATGAAGAAGCGGAATGCGAGTAAGACTTAACCCCCCCCCCTCACTAGTGGTACTACGTCTCCGTTTCCATGGTAACCACTCTACTACCCACTCTGCCAGCATTTTCCCTTCAGTTGACTGAATCAAGTGTTTGTGTGTGTGTTGCACGCTTTAGAAGCCAATGTATTTAGGTCAGCAGCTAGTGTACTGACTGCTGGGGTGGTGATAAACCAGTTCCTTATGATCGCATTCAAGTTATCTCCTTACAGTATTAGCTCTTCAATGCGTATAAAAACGAATTGGTGGACACTAGCATGGTACCAATGGGCATTGTAATATGTAACTGGCATCGTTATGTACATATCGTTACTTTAGTGACAACTATTCAGTCCTCGTAGATCTCCTACTGTGAGTATTGAAACCATCTCCAAGCGGTTTTTGCTTATGAAAAAAAAAAAAAAAAAAAAAAAAAAAAATAGCCAAAGGAATAGTGGATGTATGATAAAAAATAGGTTAAACTATTTGTGGTGCAAATTTCTAACTTGTATTTACGTTATTTCGTACTTTCGACTTTATTTAACTTAGAATTTTACCAAAGTTGGGAGACTTCTTTATTTCCACTAAAAAAACCAAGATTTATTTTGATTATGCTACTCACGATGTTAAGCATAGTTGCACGACAAACCACGGGCCTAAGTAAAGGTGCCACTCTTGTTTTGTATTCTGTGATGATGTCGCGCACGGGCTCCAAGGTCTCAATGCATTCCTCAACACAGAAGCATTCTAAGAACAGAAGTTGTTGAATGGCCTATATTTGCTTTGACTAGTAGCCTGGACTATTCTTCGTATCTAAATCGATCTCTTATAATTACTTGAGTAAAGCTAAAATGAATTGTAATGACTTGCGGGTAAATCGTCTCGACTTCAAATTAAGTTCAATGTGTACTAGACTCACAGATTTATCTCTGCCGATAAGTGGACTATGATAAATATAAAAGCCGTGACGAATTTTTAATGTTATTTGTATTGCAATTAGTATTTTATTTTTGAGTCATAACTGTTTGACCAGAAACCTGTTTGTTTTCACTTATGTGTATTTCTATCTAGGCTGTATACCAAACAGATATTAGTGTTAAATCTTTGGATCTAGATATTTGACACTCAGGTGTTATTTCACAGCTTGGATGCAGGAACCATCTAAGAATACCAACAAAAAAAACCTAAACAATATATTATGTTTACAAAATTTATATATAAAATAAAAAACTTTCATGTTATAAAAACTGCTTTGTATCCTGATTAAGAATATACCATATAAATAGGCTTATTTTTATTGCTTCTAGTGTAGTGTCATACTCACTAAACCTGCCTCTTGATAAGCAGAATGTCATCATGTAGTGACTTCGTTACGTACATTTCGTTTCTCCTAATCGTCTCCCCCCCACACGAACATTAGAATTTTTGGGGAAAAGTGGAAGCCTTTATAATCGGTTATGGATAGGAAAGAAAAATTATTATTTAAAGTCAAAAAAGTAAGAGACAAAGAATACGAAATGCTTGAAAAAAACCCAGCCTCAAATTGTGTGTTTTAAGTTACAAAAGAAGAAGAAATGATTTGTCAATATATATAGGTTGGTAGATTTTAAAATATAATGAATGTCAATTATGTTTATGAGAAGTAATGTATAATTTTGGATCGGGATATATACATTCGTTAAGGATTGTTATATTGTTTATACTTTGAAATATTTGATAATCAAGTAGATTAGAAACTGATCGAATTATGAAAAACTGTCCTTTTGGGGTGTTTTGAAGCTCCTATTTTGTTAGTAATTGACAAATCTGATCCAGAGATTCACAGTTTTCAATTTGATTATATTGTACTATTTAGATCATTTCCAAGGTTATTTATTGTGATTTAACTTTCTATGATCCTATGGAGGGGGGTATGTTTTTTCTACTGATTTATGAAACTTTCGATTTTTTGGTGCTCACGCCATAATATTTCTATTTTTAAACCGGTGTAACTGATATTCTGATTTTGAAACAATAGCACCAGTATTTGGCGATAAATATTCAATTTTTTGTCTTATCTCGCTGTCTTCTTCAAAACTAATGATCAGATTTCAATTAATTTTTTGTAAGCGTTGAAACTTGTAAAGAATGAACAGATTTAGTTTTTGAATTAAATGTCTAAAATTTATTGAGTAAATCAGTTTTAAATTCATATATGTTTGATATTTAAAAATCAATGTGTTCATGAAAGGTAGAAAACAATTTTGTAGTCCTTTCAGTACCCGTACACAAATTCATTTTCTCCTTGTTGTTAAAGGCGAAAAACCTCTCAGTCAACATTTATAAAGAAAAGAAGGTAAAATAAGGACCACTAGTTCTCGAATACTCTAATAATAACACCAGAGTCGAGAGAGAACAAGACTTGGTCAAGAGAGACCTGATAGGAAAGATGAAATAGAATAATCTAACCCAAGACTAGATGAATAAAAAGTGTAGATCCAGCTCTAGTGCTTGGGATTGCCAGACCAGTACTCACTATAGATGAGCCTTTGAGAGGATGTCCACAAGTTCATGGTGATAACATGCTGAAAGGGTTATTGAGAGAATACATCCACTTAGAAAGAATATTTTTACGAAATGAAGGCAAATGGCCAAGGGACTGACTGGAAAGAACATTGTTCATAATTAATTATTGGAAGGAAATCTAATTAAAGGTTAAAGGGGAGTGCAGGGAAATCTAGTTTCATCCACTTCCAGTGAAGTTGAAAGTGGAATGTAGAGAGAAATCTCAAACACTTTAAAAAGAGAATGGCAGATTATAATAATATCCGTAATGAAATGTCCACAAGTACGAAACAAAAAAAACATTAGGTGTCGTAGTTTTAAAATGGCTGCCTGCCAAGTTATTTAGGTGTTTTGGATGACGTTAACTGATGCTACTGACATTTCGTACTTTGAACCCACTACAACAAAAGATTTTGACAGATCTAATCCAAACATTAATATAAACACTCAATATAAATTTATTTAAACATAATAAGTATTTCTACGATTTGAGAGATTCTTTAAATTTGGAGTAGAGATATTAGGAAGGTACAAATATTATTTATTGAACTTTTTACCTAGTTTGTTGAATCGTTCTTTGGACTTTTAGAATTGTGACATAAATAGAGAAAACCAATAAGGAAATCTTCCACGCCGTACGATATGTGATGGCTTTCCTTTGAAACGACATTTCCGAGATAAAACGATGTAAAAACATCCATCTTCAGATAACAACTTGACCTTATTCCGACAAAGAAGCGTGTAAACGACCCTCGACACATTGGCTACATTTTCAAGGCTTCCTATATATAATTTTCACTTGATGATAGTCATCTTTGTTAGTTGATAGTCCACAAACGATTTCCATGTATTGGCTTTATCGTACATGACTGGGTCGCAACTTCCGGTCACTGTTTATCCGGCTATCTCTCGACCAATCAGAAGCCATTGGCTGAAAACATTCGCTGCTCGATGTGTCTGTAAGACTGAACCAACGATTTAGTGTGGTTGACAATTGCCAGGGTTGTCTTCTGGATTTGTTAAACGTCCGTGAACTTGGATGAAATATATTTCCGGTTGTGAATCAGCTGTGGCTTTAGGAAGTGTTTCCTGTGTTTTAAAGATCCAATTAATTCTATAGTGAATATCTTTGAATTATACAAAAAAACCGATGGAACTAAATTAGGGTTTGTTTGTTTTACGAGAAGTGGAATTGTGACGGTGTTTGTTTACCAGTTGTTACTTTGCCAAATAAACAAACAAGTTATTTTCATCGAAGAATAATGTCAGCTGCACATAATGTTGTATGAAAAGTGTTAATTGTTATTTTGAAATGGAGCTTCCAATAAATTGTAAGTTTTAAACTTTTAATTGATTTACTGTATCCATAATAAGATACATTGATTTACTTTAAGACCCTTTTAATGATAATAATGTTTTTTAAAAGTTTTTTTTTTAACTAAACAACAATATTATTTGAATTAAGACCCTTTTAATGATAATAATGTTTTTTAAAAGTTTTTTTTAACTAAACAACAATATTATTTGAATTATTTTCAAGGTGTGTATGACTAAAACTGATATAAAAATAAACAATAAATAATTTCTCCATATTTTTTCCTTGTTCAATAGAAATTTTCAATAGTTTTTGTCTAATCTAAGTTTAACAGAAAAAGTACTTTTTTTTTAGTACTTTTTATTATTTTAATTTTTATTATTAGACTATCATAAAACTAAAAAATGACAATTTAATTTAAAATTGTTTTCAACCCTTTTTAGATTTAAATTAATTAAATTTCCTTGTGTTTTTGGATGCTGAATACAAAATTATTAGAGCTTTCGACCATTTTCAACTGGAGGGCGAATGGAGGTTGTAAATTGATAAAACAACTGAGATTACATGCTAAGGGTAAAAATCTAAGTAACTAAGCCTATTTTTAAAAATTTGTGAAATGCAGACCAAACAACCCTACAAGCCAAGGTCAGCAAAAAAAAGAGACTTTGGACCCATAACATACAAAAATTCAGAAGTCTGTATAAAAACAAAGGGAAGTGAGTTAAAAAATCGATCTCACACCGCCTTTATAGTACAGATTAAATTAAGGGAAGTTATGTATTTTATATTATTATTATTGTGCTACAATTAGTAACTCATTTTATTACAGTGTTTTAGGTTTCATGAGTAAACTTATCTGTTAAAGAGGTCTGTAAGACAAGAATGTTTAGACATCCAACTTGAATTGTGTTAAAACATTCAAATTAAAGGTAATCAGAATATAAAAACAGTGTTTCTCTGTTGTTGTGCAGGTAATAAATCAACAGATGTACTGGACATTGTCTTCTTATCCAGTGGAGAGACTGCAGCTGCAGCGTGGGTCAACTATCTGCAGACATGCTTCCAACAAGTTCGCAAAGAACAATCCAAACCACCATTCAAGTTAGTGTCATTCTTATATCTGAATAATTTTAGAAAGACTGACAAAGCACTAATTTCTTTAATCAAATGAAATAAAACAAAAATTCCCCAATAAACACTTTATTTGTTTAAGATGGTACTTCATTCACTAAGTCATCATCCTCAATTAATTACAAATCTCCTTGGCACTGAACCACAACTGAATTTATTTATTGAAGAAAATCGGTCAGGTGTTACTTGAATAGAATACCCAAAAAGAAAACTTACCCAATTAGAATAGTATAATTTTTATGTATTTTGACCATTCTAGGTATTTATAAACAAGTGATTGTTTCATGAATTGACTATTCGGGTTTAAATTAAAGAGATACAATTTCAAAAATTTTAATTAAAAAATATTTTAATAGTTTTTTTTAATCCATAAATAATGAACAGCCATAATAAAAAGTTACAAATAACATTACAATAGTTTCACAGTAAACAAGCTATAAATAAACAAATTATCTGATTTAGAATAGACATTTATTTCCTCTCTAATTTTATTATATAATGACATTTATTTTAATGTGTTTACTAATATAATATATAATAATAATACTAACAAATTATCTATTTATAATAGACATTTATTTCACCTCTAATTTTATTATATAATGACATTTATTTTAATGTGTTTACTAATATAATATATGATAATAATACTAACAAATTATCTGATTATAATAGACATTTATTTCACCTCTAATTTTATTATATAATGACATTTATTTTAACATGTTTACTAATATATTATATAATGATAATACTAATTTTTTGTTATCATTAATTTAAACATTATCATGCAAAAGACATCGTCATTTATACAGTAAGCTATTAAAAAAAAAACTTACAAAGAACAACTACTATATTAAATAATTATATAATCCAATAAACAATTCAGTAAATAAATGTATACCTTTAAAATGAACCATAATATGAATTTATTAAATTAACATACAATTTAATTCTGTAGAACAAGAATATAAAAAAAACAAGATAATCATACTAAAATCGACAAAATACTGGTCTAATCTTAAATTGTAAAAAAAATCTGTTATGCTTATGCAAATCACAATAATAATCTAACAAGATAACACAAATAAATAACAAAACAACAGAACTTCCAAGACAAGAAAACAAATAAATTTCATTACCAAAAATTAAAATAAAATTCTTCAATAATTGGTAGAAATTTGGAAATTGTAGAAGGGATTTAATACCAACCTATTTTGAAGTAGTTTCAAAAAAATCTTTATCTTATAACCCTGTCTGTTAATAAGTCTGTTAAATATTTCAAGACTTATGATTTCGTAATTATTATGAGATCAGTTTTATCTACAGAAAGGAATTTTGTAACATTTTTCTCTGACGAGACATATGGTTATGCATATCTCCTATGGTTATGGTCATTTGGATTAAGATTCTAAGATTCATAAGTATCTCCTATAGTCACCTGATCATACATTATAGAAAGTAATATGATAGTACAAATACTTATTATTATATTAATAATTATAAAAATCATTAGGCTTATATCACTTTTTTTGCTATAAAAAGTAGTTTGTATGATGATGTCTGTTCAATGTAAACTGATTTTGTTCATATTTGGTATTATGTTCATACTTCTAGACTTTATGAACTGCTTGAAATTTTAGTATAGCTATCATTTAGATTTTACTAAAATTGATGCTAATGATTTAAATCAAATTTTGATCAAATGTAATTTCAAGGTCCCAAATAAAACTAATTGGTTCTATTTAAAATGTTAGTATTATGTTTAAAAAAATAACATTGAGCCATGGTTGCCATCATAGCAGATTTAGAAATATGAACTTTCTAAGAGATTGTCTAAGGTTCATTTTCACTTTTCAACTAATAACCGCAGAATTGGAATTTTCAGAGAGATGGCAATGCATAATTTTTATCTCCTTAGGCTTTGATTTTGTGTATGGATGCATGAGAAACCTAGTACAAAGTGTGTGAACCATTTATTTCAACTATTGTTTTCAATTGTGTTTTCAGACTTGAATGCATTAAAGTAGAAGACATGTTGACAGGCATGACTGCATTCATACAAAATGAAAGATTATCAAAAGCACATCTTCAGATTGTTATTGTTTGTCCGGAATTTCTAAAAAAAATATCTGAACAGCCTGGTCCAGCATCTATCCTTGGTACTCTTCTCCACCCAGCCAGAGTTCTTGCCATGTTGCTCGGAGTCACAGATGACATGGTCAATGTTCAACATAGGACAGGTAAGTCGGTTTTACATATTTGAGTAGAATTTATTTTATTGTTTTTTAATAACTGTGACTTACCATATAAGCTCATTTACTTAATATCTCTGATTTTTTAATACTCCCACCTCTGAGAGAGGTGTGGTTACTGGATTAGCACTGTCAGTTTAATCGATCATCATATATGTTAAATATACAAACAGTAATTTAATATCTTAATTAAGAAAATACTAAGATGGATGAACATGACTTTTGATTCATCTGGTATATATTTACGAAAAGTTATAAATTTTATTTATAAAAAACTTCTATTGTTTAACAAAATATTTTATTTTTTTCAGCATTGTTTTGTTTTGATCAATGGCGGCGTCGTATTGTCAAAGATAAAGATCCAACATTTGTTGGAGATTTTCTAGGAGAAGCAATGGACTTTCTTAGTCGTCCTTGGCAACTACAGCAAGCAATAAACCAGATCCACAAAGATGAAAACAGAGCAGAGTTTTCTTTACTTCCAAAGAAAATTAAAGTGGTAAGTTGATTTTGACGCAAGGTAAATTTTGGGGCTTCACATCAATCTACTCATCTAAAATAGTTAATGATTGTCTAAATGTTGTAAATGTGAAATTGTTCTTTAGCATTTAGTTTTTACAATCTATGTTTATGCCCCCCGTTGTGGTTACGTTTTAAAAATTATAATTTTATTATTTAACATGTTACTAGAGCATCTATGTTAAAGCGTTACAAATTTGTTTTTTATTCAAATATTTCTTTAAGGTGCCTATATCACATAATCTGGAAATACATTATCAATTTTGCAATATCTATTTCACTAACCATAGAATGTTTATTAATAATGTTTCAATCAATTATTTTAACTAAGAAGTGTGTTACTAAAAAACTAAGCGTAATAGCCAAACCAAATTGAGTGATATTTTGATTTCAAGTATTCACCAAAAAATGAACTAAATCTTAAAACAAACTTTTTAATTATAATCCTGATAAATTTATTTGCAGTATTTTCTCACAGTATATTAATAGAGAAGATAGATAAGATATTGTTCTTCTTCTTCTTTTGATTATGAGCTTCCAGCTTAGTGCTGATATCTCCATGCCTCCAATAAATGTCCCTCGCCATCTTCCTGAGTTGTGGTTTTGTCAGTATAAACTCCAGTGGTTGCTTTTTCCCATTTCCTTTTCTAATCCTCCGCAATAGACTTGTCTTCACATCGTTATCACCCCTACACTGGACTGGAGGAGAAGGTATTTAATCGAATCCTTCTCTTCATTACACACCTTACAAACGGGAGAGTCGGTAAGATGGAATCTTACCAGATATTTTTCTGCGGCAAAGATGGCCAATTTGTGCTCTTGCTCCAAACATTTTCTCTGATCTACTGATCATCTTGAGGATAGCTAGGTTGCTTGGAGATTTATGGATTTCAAAGAGGTGACATTCAGTGCTTTCTTGTTTCTATATTCTTGGCCATTTGGCCTTGAAATAAGAGGGACTGTTAGAGATGGAGCTTTGGAGGGATTGTATTTCATCTACCATAGGGCCAAGTTAGGTTAAATTAGGTTTGCTATCATGCTATCTTGTCTGCCTTTTTATTCCCAGGGATACCACAGTGGGCGGAAACCCTCTGAAAAGATATTCATTTTTCCTTTTCATAAGTTCATAAATTATTTTGTTTTGAAAATAGTAATTAGTAGGTCAATACTGGGTCAGTGTAAGTAGAGTAGATTTTGAGTCGGTATAAATGTATGTTTGTTTGTCAGCTATAGTCATATAATGCACAGTGCCACAGGTATGTTGAGAGATTCCGTGACCAAGGAAGACTGAGAAGATTTTGAGTTATAACACTGGTAGTCAGATTTGGGAATATAAAAAACCAGCACCTTCTATCTCTTCGTGGCTGTTCTATAACACATCAGTATAAATGTGTAGGCAGTAAATGTAGTTTTCATAAATCATAAGAGCAGTTTATCAAAAGTTCTTGATTACCACTTTAAGTAAGATTTTCTGAGAATAACGGACACACTCATTGAGACTAGTTCCAAGGTGAAATACAGTTTACCAAAAGTTTTGTCGTAGGTATATAATACTTGTGGTGTTGACTGATCAAGGATGTCAGATATCTAAAATATTCTAAAATGAATTAAAACATAATTTTCCATAAAAACCACAATATTTATGTAATTCAAATACAAGATTATGTTTCAATTGTGTCATCCAAGAAATATAAGGATGATGACTAAGTCATTGGAACATTATCTGTATTTGTATTGCACAAATAAAGTGTTTTTTTTTGTAGGAAATTGTGTTTTTATTCATTTGGTGATGTAAAAATAGTTACAAGCTAAGAAATTTAATTGAAATTAAGTTATCATTTGTATTCAAGAATGTTGTTTATAAGTTATGTGTTACTGACTTGTAATATTATTATATATCTGTCAAAAAATTAAGGCAATATTTGTCAGTGTTATATTTTATGCTGAAATATTGATACCATTATTTTATTTCAGGGGCAGAATAAGCTTATAGTGCTGTTAACTGATCCTTTGAAGGCTGATGATACGTTACAGATAAATGTGGATAAAAATGGCCAAAGACTAGAAGTTAAATCAATTAAGCGTAGGAATCCTTACACCCTACAGTTTTCAATGCCAGGTAACTTTCAGCCCTATAACAGACTCACTTTGAGTGTAATACAAGTATTATTTTCAATCTCATGAAGCCGAGTTATTAGCTTAATAAAATTAAAAATAAATTTACAAATTATATTCAGTTTTTTATTATTTTCAAAATTATAACACAATTAAAAAATTAAATTTTACCAAAATGAACAAAGTTTACCTCTCAACCTGTATGTTTTTCAGCTACTTGCCTTCAAGTTTCAATGTTAGTAAGTGTCACCATTGAAAAGAATGGAAGGGCGCTAGGACACAGGCGAGTGAAATGTGAAAGTAAGATGGGTGAGCTCGACCAAATTTTACGGTCTTCTGATAATCCTCTCCAGTTCATGTGTCAGGTAAGATTTTTACTCCTAGAAAAATTCAATTTTTTATAAATATGCAAACATTAATGGACTATGACATTTCAAACTCGATATAAGTGATTATAATTATTAAAATACTCAACAGATATATAAAGAGCATCAAGTGGTGATATTCTTATGTACAGAAAACACAAACACTTATTGAGAAGATATGTTAACAGTCATTAAATTTTTCATTTTCTACTTTTTCTTCACCACCAATAAAATAGTCACTCTTGTCCTGATATATGTATTATTTAATGTAATGCAGGCAGATGTAAAAAAAAGAGATATAAAATAACCTAAATTTGTTTCTAATTAACACAATCATCGCAAACATCTCCTCTAAAGCAATCTATGAAAATAATTTGGTTTAAATATGTTCTTCTGAAAAATGATACGAAAAGATAGCCAGCCAAATATTTACATAATAATATAATAACAATAAAATAATAATAATAATAATATAATATTTACATAATAATATACATAATACATGTAGATTGATAGCCTAAAATAAAGTTACACATACATGCCTTGCTTTCCCATTCAACAAGAATAATATTTGTCACAGAAGGATATTCATGACTTTTATCATAAATTATGCAATGACTAATAAATTACAATATTTTAATATACATTATGTAAATAATAATTACAGACTTAATTTTGCAGACATTAGGCCTGAGTCCTGGAGACAAGGATCAGCTGGATATCTTCCTCACAGCTGCAATGCAAAGAAACATCCCTCCACATTTCAACATTCTGCAACCTGCAGGTCATAGATGTCACTCCAGTAAGTACAATTTATTATGGTGTTTCCATTTTCACATTTAGTGATTGGTCATACATCAATAAATTAAAAATAATTGTCGTAAATAAAAATCACCAATTGATTGTTAGTATATTCTATACATTTTACAGTGTTGCTTATTTATGAATCTTATTCAAAGTCTGAAAAGACAAATTTTATTTCAGTTTGTACACTCTTTGTAAGATTTTGACAATGTTTTAAAATAATTCTAAAACTTATATTGTTGAGTTATGATTAAGTTGTTAAAATTATATGTTAAAAGTTTGTTTTTACTTTATTTTTATTCACCTTATTGAAATAAAAAATGACATTTAAAAATAATTGTCAATAGTATATAATCCTGAATTTTCCTTTGGTTAATTATTATTATTCAGAAAGTATAACTAAATTTTATAAATTTAAGAAGTCTCACATACAAATTTTATACTTATTAAATGTAAATGTTTTATTCTTATATTTAGGTGGTGAAGAATATCCAACTTTGTTACATTTTGCTGCTCGATTTGGACTTGAAAAACTTTCTTGGCAATTATTGGAGTGTCCAGGTGGTGAACAAGCCTGTCAATTACGCAACACTTGTCAGTTGACTCCAGCAGACATGGCCGAAAGAGCAGGCCATACAAGGCTTGCAAATGCTCTCAAGGGATACTTGGTAATGTCGATATAATTTAAGAATATGTTGAATACTTAAATATACAATTATTTAAAAAATGGTTTAAATATAGAAATTAATACAAAACTAAAACCTAAATATGAATAACTTTCAAATCTCACTAATGCCATCAGTGACAATATAAGTATTATATTTTGAGTAGATAGAATAATTCAGGTAACAAATTTTATAAAAAATAGGTAAACATTGTACATTAAAAAGAAATCTGGATAGGTATGTTACATGTATTTATTTATGAAAATTGCTGACAGTAGTAGACAATGGGACAGTGGTAGCAAATAAATAAGACAAATGTTCACAATTAATTAGCACAAATAGATATATGATATTAAGATTATTAATAAATCATTATAATATATAATAAAAAATAGTTTTTTAGAATAGCTTTGTTAACCAGATAAATTGGTGGCCATTTATTTACCTTGTTTTATGTCTATATTTTAACTTGCAACTGAAGTATACAACCTCTTTTTGACAACATATAACTTTAAAAATAAAATCCGATAATCACTAGTGTTTTCATATTTAAAACTGGAATATAAAATCTGTACCTTAATATAATAGTAAAGAATGGTGTAAATAATATTGCTAAAGTGGGATATGTTAAGTTCAAATGTCAGCCTATTGGGTGAGATTTCATTTCGGACATTCAATAAAGTTACTATAAAATAAAATCATTAATATATACTCAAGGGATCAAGCTTTTGAAAATATGAGTTCCTCAACTCATCTCTTCGAGTTATTGAAGCTGGTTACCATGTTTTATTAATAAGTAATTAAGCAATTGTGAACTTTTGCTACTCCACATTCTCAGGAATACATATACACATCCATACAGGAAAAAATGATCAAAAACACATAGTTTACTTTTAAATCATGTTTAAAACATGATTTCTTTTACAAATACATAGTGTAGAAAAGAATAAAAAAATCTATTTCAGCATTATTTAAAAAAATATCTTTTTTGTTGTCCCCTGATACTAAATTGTTTATTAACATAGAATGTTTGTTCATTTTATAATAAAATTATGAATTATATATATTATGAAATATAAATTATACTCACACATTGGTGCATATTTAAATAACATATTCAAATTTTTATAATATGTAAAGGTTACTTAACAAAATCAATATGCTAAGCCAATAAAACCACTTTTAAATAAAAATCATGAGTAACTGGCAAAAATAAAATATAAAAATTGTCTAAAAACTGCAATATTGATTTTGTACAAAATACTATAGTTGTAGTATATGTTTGAGTTTATTCGTATGTACTCACAAGTATGAGATAATTTGTAGCATTGTTACATCACTTTTATTTTGAACAATGTAATAACATTCAATCTGTAAATAGGCCTACCTACATTTAATTTTAGTCAATAAAGAGCTTGTAGAAGGCGATTTACTTGGTACTTAATAAAATATATTTTGTTTCTAATTTTAATAATTGAAAAGGAACTAAAAGATCTAAGAAGCTAAACTAATTATTTTCATTTTTATTATCCAGCAGAAAATATATTAACAAGTTTTTTAAATTACATTCAGACATTTGATTAATGATGTTTATATCAGCCAATAAAATAGCTTGTTAACTAAGACATTCCTTTTTTTAATAAAAAGTACTACTTAGCTCACAGAATTTAGCTATTAAAATGAGCAAATGCACCTTTATATAATACATAGAACTTCAAATAATGGTACAGATACCAATTTGAATGTAAATAATATTGCTTTAAAGAAAAATAGTAATAATTAGTTTAAAACATTTAGCGTGGTTTTTTATCCACTTCCAGAATGTGAACTCAAATCTGTAATCAATTTTAAATTCTTAGTGAAATCACTTAAACATTGCTTTTACTAGTTTCAAATTTTATGTTTAGTTTAACATACTAGTCTAAACAATGGTAAAACAGTGATGTTTCACTATACTTTGGTAAAAATTAGGCAAACACATTCAACCGTTCGATGGAAAATCAGCTAAAAACTACTTACATTCTGAAAAGGTTTGAGCATCTATCAACAAACTTGTCCAAAATGTTACCAATTTTGTAAAATTTAAATTTGTGGGAAAGTTAATTTCAAAATGGAAATATGTATATGAACCCTGGGTACATAATCAGTGAACGCTTCATGGTCTCAGGTCTGGCCTGGTCAAGTTAGATCTCCATTTAGCTATTTCCAAAAAGGGAAGTTAATGTAATAGAAAAATTACTATTTAATGTTACTTAGTTAAACAAGGTAGAACATAATATAACATTTCAAATTTTTAAATGTGTTCTTTTATTATAATTTTTTCAATGTTGTTTATTTCTTTATTCTTTATGTCAGGCAGGGTGATATTGAACCTTCCCTAAGAACTATTTTATAGTTCCAATCTAAACGAATTATCAAACCTTGCATAATTATCTCAGTTATAACAATCCTCAGGAAGACAGTAATTAAAAATAAACAATGACATTCTTTTAGTAGTACTTACAAACGGAAAATTGTATACAATTATTTTATTGATTTATTCGTTTCTCTGTGATCAAATAATTCCTTTTGTATGTTGACACCATTAGTTTTACTAAAACAATCACAAATCAAAATAAAACAAACATTAGTATCAATAAATGAAAATAAAATATTATAACATTTAAATGGTATTCCACAACAAAACAATTATTTTTAACAAAACAAGTTAGTTGGAATCAGATTACTGGATTTCACAAACTAGGAACAGCTGAAACTCTAATATTTCAACCTGCATGGTGATTGTGAAATTAATACTAATTTATAATTTTTGTTTGTTGTTCAATTATGATTGCCATTGTATTGTCACTGAAATAAGAACCAAGTTATCCAATATATTTCAAACAGAAACCTTGTTAGTTGTAATACTAAATACTAACTGATAGATTAAACACAGGTATGTTGCTAATTAAGAAAATAATGGAATTGTGTAAATCATTACTTTTCCACTATTATATCTTCTATCAAAATCCTTCTCCAAGTGAATTGAATGTAAAAAACAACATGATAACCTCCTACACTGATTTATACCTGCAATTTTGAATGAAACAGGAATTACATCCAGAATGCAAATTATTTGTTGCATAATTAAATTATTTTAATTATTTATTCCTTTCTGCTCAATAAATAGCTGCTTGTGGTTTGTTACATGTGTTCGTTCATGCTACTTGTTGCTTTGGTTAGCAAATGACAGAGTTATCGAGTATGTACAGCTACCTCAAAGGAATCAGCGAAAAGCAGCCTTCAGGTTAGCCTTCCTCTATGTTAATTTAGAATAGCTTTTTTTAAATAATTTTAAACTGCTTATTTGAAGCTAATATTCTAACATTTGTGTTCTAGGCTTTAATGAAGCAAACTACCTTCTTCCGAGACCACTGAATGATACATATTTAATCCCTCCAACTGCTCGGCCACTAACTTCACCTTCATCACCGCCTGCAACTTCCAGTCAGCCAAGCACTCCTCAATATACTAATCTTGATTCTTATCAAATACCGCCTTCTCCAGTATCTTTAGTTGAGACTCTTGATTATCATATCCCTCCTTTACCTTTGCCATTACAATCTATTTTTGGAAATTATCAAGTTCCAGGACATGCTGCTCCTTATTTACCTCCTACCCCTCCAACTCCTTCATCACCTGTAGATAGAACACCTCAAGATACATATTTAGAAATGAACTCAGCAAGTAAGTATCTAGATGTTTACTACATAAAAATAATTAACAGATTTTCTTTCAAGTTCATTATCTACATCTATAGTTTTATATTAAAGAATTATTACAAATTTGATTATTTTAATTACAGCTAGGTTACAATCATCCTTTAAATTTAATTTATAGAGCCTTTAAACAACTCATTCAAATAAATTATTTCTATTTGTATACATTAAATAATATGTTGTTAAGTAGCAACCTAATACAGGTATTATTCATGAGAAAATATTATAAACTGGTGAAATATTATTCAGTTCATGTGAAACTAAACTGAAGTATTTGTTGTTTTTTAGTTTATTATTAACAGCCTGTTTTTCGTATAACAATTCCCAAAAAAATGTGATTTCTTAATTTATTAATAGCCCAATTATTTTTCACCCGATTTTAATAAATACTAGGGTAATTATTTAAGTAAGTATCATTTGTGTACCATATCCATGAAAGGTTCAGACCAGCAGTTTCAAGATTCGGGCACTCTCTACAGGTCTCTCATAATGTCACCAGTGTATTTGAAGTCTTTGTGTTAGTTATTTGTTGAAATTATGTTATAAAACACTATGTTGATCACCAATTCCCTCTATGTACCATGTAACTCGATTTTTGAATTCAAACCATATTCATTGTGCTGAATTCAGTAACAAGTTATGGAAGAGTATCATGAAGTAATTATAAACAAGGGATATATCCATAAATGGTTAGGCTGTTTAATGATGAAATAACTGATGTTCATGGTGAGTTATAAGCCGGATGGCCAATTGTCATCACTGAGGAAATTATAGGCAATGTTGATTAACATATTTGTGAAAACAAACTCTTCACTAATCAGAACATCATGGACTTTTCTTTAAGTTTCACAATTTGTAATTTATGACATTGTTTCTGTTATACTCCAGCACAAGAAGATTTGTGCCAGGTGTGTTCCAAGAAGCATACAGACGAACACAAGAAAAAGAATATGGGCACTACTCTGTTATTTTTGGAGCATTATGGCTGAAATGGTGTTTAATTTTGAACCACGTCATGCTCAGGGATGAAATTTGGATATCCTATTATACACTTCACATTGAAACTTTCACTTCACTTCTTTAGAAACTAAACAGCAATCTAAAGAACATCACTTCAAATCTCTGACAAAAACAAATAAATTCAAGCAGACTTCATCAACTCAAAATATCAATGCCACAACTTTCTGGGAGAGAAAAGGCGTCACTGTGGTTGAACTCCTGCCTCATTAAGCAACAATAAATGTGAATGTGCACTGCACAACATTGACTAAGTTCAGCTGAGTAATCTAACATATCCAGCATGTCCTACTCAAAAGCAGTATCTGTCTCGTTATTGGATAAGTTTTTATGAAAAAAATCTGATCATCCCATTCTGTAGTCCTGATTTTACGTCTTCAAACTTCCATCTTTTTCCAAACCTGAAGGATATTTGGGAGGAAAGCGAATCACAAATGATAATGAATGGAAAAATTAGGTGTGGATTGGTTATAAATGGACTTAATGATTATTTTGTTCATTAATGACGGTTTCTGTGAACTGTAACAAAATGGCTCTTACTTAAAAAATGACTGTAATATCTCATTTTAAACATGTAATGGCACAGTTTTGCAGACAAGTACCAGATTTAATGTAAGTTTAAAAAACAGTGTTTATAGTTTGTAACATTCATTTGGGAAATATGATTATATAAAATGGCTCTCAGTGTATTCAGATATTTTATAACTTTGATAAAAATTGCAATTCATATCTGTTATAACTGTATGAAGATGTCCTTGGTGTACAGTATTAGCAGATATAAGTCCATTAAAAATAATTTTTCATTACAGTTCTAGTTATATATTTGTTTAAATATATATTATTTTGCAATATTTGCTAACACATTAGCTTGTCTTTCCTTATGTCTTATTTATTCCAGTATATATGTTTCTGTGCCTGGCTAAGTACTTCTCATTAAAGATATATTTGTTTGTCGTAGGTGGTACTGGTTCTGCAAATAATCTACGTCAAAACTTAAGCTTAAAGTTGACACAAAATTACTACCAGAACTGCAAGGTGGACAATACAATGGATCAATCACCTATCACAGAAAATGTTATTCCAAGTCAAAGTAAGATTTCAGAATAACTTTATGTATAATTATTAATTATAATGCACTGTAGTAAATGAGTGAGAATATATTATTATCTGACTATGTCACACCATGTCCTCTGTAAAACTGCTAATTTACACATAACTATTTTTTGACTCATTTCATATCTTCATAATTAGTTTACTATTCATGTATTTACTATTAGGATGCGTTACAATTTTACATTTATTATACTAAACATGACTTTTTTGTATCTGTATTATTAAAATCATGCATTTGTCTATAATAGTAATGATATTATTTATAATTCAATGTTTCTATATGGGAGTTGGTATTTACTAGCTAGCATAAAACATTATTACTTTTTTTTTAATGTGACATTTATTTGAAAATTAATCTATAAAAGTTAAGTTTTAATGTTATCTTAGTATTTCATTTAAATAACAACCTTTCTTATTAACCAACCTAAATAATCAATTTATAAAGGAATTAACAATTGCACTTAAATTCATACTACAAACTATTATTTTACTTTATTTAGTGTTAAATCATATGTCATGTTAAACTTCATAATGTAGAGAAACATTGCTTCAAGACTTTGTGTTTCTCATGCAAGAAGAAAAATAGTCTCAGGCCATTTAAAAAATGCTGTATTAGAAGCAGAACTGACAGGTATACTATTCTACCAACCTCTCATTTTCTGGAGGTGATATCTTACTGCAGATTGAGCAGTCAACAGACCTATCATGTGTTTTAAGATTTTTATAGCCAGTAATAAATGTTTTATCACTTTCGACTTGGAAAGTCAGTTAATCGCTTTGGCTGTCTGAGACTAGAAATTATCTTCTAACAGAGTGACCAGCATATCTCTGTCCAGATCTTAGCTATATTTTTTAGGGCCTGGTCCTTCCAAAAGGGTTCAAGACCATGGAAGTATTTTTTAGCACTAGCAAGGTAATCAGTAGTTTTTTCCCATCTATACTGTAAGACCAAGCACTCATTTTAAACTGGCATGAATCACCCTAGCCATATCATTCAGGACATTGAAACATTCTATGCTACCTTTGTTTTATCATTATAAAATTTTTTTAGAATCTCTTACTTTATTTTGTTTTTATCTAGTATTTTGCTTAATGTTTTTAAATATGATGTGGCCCAGCCAAGGAGCCCACCAAATAAAAACTATAATAAGTATAAATTAGGATGTAATGGGAAGGGATTCTAAATAATAAAATATCAATTGGCACTTGCAATTTTGTTGAGCAGTGCAAGATTACGTAGAAGGGGGGAAGAGACGAGGAGTGGAGGGCTTTTACCAGCGAGCCGGGAGAGAGTCTGTTCCGAAAGCCGCGAGAAGAAGGTTGAACGGCAGACCGCTACGGGACGAGGTCAGTCCATTTTCGGCCACGTGCTATAAATTAATCGGTATGATTTTCGGCCACTATTAAGGCCTTTTATCTAGCCGTTATGTCTTTTTATAAATTATAATTATTACTGTAATTCTTCTAATTCGCCGCTAAAATTAGATAACATTAAATTTAACTTGCGCTGCGTGCGTTCATTAGCGTCCTAACCTGACTCCTTGGCCCATCCTGACAAGATTCGGCTAAAGTGTACGCGGTCTCCAGCCAGCTGGAGCTTCCAGCTGGTCAAAAGAAGTGGGGACGGTCACAATACTGTACCGTAAATTATATTTATGGGAATTGGATTTAGCCTAATGTGTTATTTTGGATTGAGTTGTCTGGTGTGAAATATAACTGAGACTCATGTGAATAAATCACAAAATTTTGTATTCCTGTGCAGAAATGCCACTAGCAATTGTTTTTATGAAGATAGTTTAAATTAACTTTATTTTATGCCTTTTATAGTGACTGTGAAATTTAATGGATTCATTTATTAAGTTATAGTTTATTTTGTACTAAGAATGAAAATTATTTGTAATGCAGATAGCTTTGATGTCAAGACCTCATTTCTGTATAAAGGTTCAGAAAGCCATAGAATGAGCAGCAGTAGCAGTAATGCAAGTACGAGTGGAAAACAATCAGTGCATGGAGCCCAAGATGAACTAGTGGAAATAATTAATGATTTTAAAAACAATGTATTCACTATAACAGAAGTGGAAAAATTAGTTGAAAATTGGCAAAATAGACATGATGTTCAACAATCGTTTAAAGAAAAAGAGGTATGACAATAACAATTTGTATATAGACTTCCAAGTTCAAATTAATTAACAATTTAATGAACTTATTTTTTTAATACAACATGGTTTTTATAATATAAGAGAATATATAATCAATAATCTCTAATATTAACAGGGGTAA
This sequence comes from Aphrophora alni, assembly GCA_963513935.1. Lineage (NCBI taxonomy): Eukaryota > Metazoa > Arthropoda > Insecta > Hemiptera > Aphrophoridae > Aphrophora > Aphrophora alni. Next base: position 120,391,841 of record OY740767.1, on the reverse strand, counting down.
CTTATTTTCTAATGAAAGTTAGTGTTCTCTCACTTTCTCTCTCTTACTTTGAGTTTTTTATTGATTCAATTTTTTGTTGACAGGCAAGAAACAAAATATACAAAGTTTATTTATACTCATTATCTGTTTGCTTGAATGCCCATCATTTTAATCAATACGTAAAAAATAAGTAATTTTCCTTGTCTCACTACTTCACTGTCATAGTATACAACACATTTTGTAATGATTAGACCTAAGACATTGATGATATAAACCATATACCATTTAAATAACTACTGCCTAATAATGGGACCATTTCATATATAATGTCCATTCATGGTCATTTCTGCAAATGTATAATAATCTTGGACAAATTTTGTGGTATACTATTCACTAAGGGGAAATATCCTAAATTCTAGGTCTCACAGCAAAAAAGGTTCTTATAAAAAAACTAAAGGACCTATGTTATTGAAACGTGAAATGGCATGCTAATGAGTTACATATAAGATTCAAGCATCATATATAACGCATCCACATTGAGCATCAAAGGGGTTTTATTTGTTTGTATTAAAATATGATGATTTCTACAATTGTAATAGCATATATAAATAATATTTTATACAAATAATTGTTGACATATGTTAATTTAATAGACTTAAACTAACATGTCTTAGAACAAAATTAGGAAAGGTTAAATGCTTATACATTTATTCCATATTAAACAAACATCCGTTACCAATTACAGCCATCATAAATGTTTGCTATTTTGTCGTTATTTTACAACTTATATTGCATTTCATTTTATGCCAGTGAGCAAAAGTAACTAAGAAAGTATTATATGAAGCAAAGAGAGGAAAATGGAATTGACAACATTATAAAGCAGTATAATAAATTGACAATAAAATGTTGATTAAAAAGTTGAAGATAAACTTCATCAAGAGGTACCAATTTTCTCCCTCATCACAAATGCACAAAGATCAGTCTACATATAAAAATAAAAAGCACTGCTTATATAAATAAAAGTAGAAACAAACAAATATTAACTAATTAATGTAATATTAACAAAAATAATAAAATATATTTAATGGCTTAGGTAAGTATTCTTTAAAAAATGTTATATAAAGTGTAACAATCCTTTAAACTATTGGTACTTGGTTTCACGGTTTTATAATAAATTACATTCACAATAAAACTACAGTATTAATATTTAATTTAACAGTGTTATTTATATTTGATTTATATTTTCACTGTGTGCATTAACCTTCATCAGCTTGCGTAGTACAGCGGAACCCTTCAATTCACACACTGGCTATCTACTGCCTTTTCAGTTTTTTTTAGGGATAAAAACTATAAGAATGGTAATATTACAGGAACATTTTATTTAAGCCTTAGGAATATTAAAAAACATGATACAAGCAACTTAAAATAAAACACTTCATTTAAATTAAAACCTAACACAAACAAATATTAAATAAAATAATTGCTTGAAATAAAATAATAAATACATGAAATGGAACATTAATATACCTTTAGTATGTGCTTAATCCATGTCACGTTCTTCTTCAACAATTTCAACATGTTTTGCAAGTAATGCTACAGTGATATTTTAAACAAGTATTTGTCACAATCCTTACACAATAGCTGGGTTCTGTGGTTCTTTTTTGATCCACATATATAGCAAATGGCTTTCTGATTAGATTCACATCATCTTTGTGACTGATTAGCGTCTGCTGCTGGCGGTGATTATTTGTAACTTTCTAAAAAATTTATTCCTTAAATGTCCAGTAAGTTGAAAACATGCAAATGGGTCACCCACCTTTGTATTCTTCTTGAGGTGGTAATTCTAGAATACATTAGGTCGACTGTATCAACTCCACCTTTTGTAGAATTGTAATCTACAACTTATACTGGTTTTCTAGTTTCTTCATAAACTTTGTCCTCATCATGCATTTCTTTTTATTAGTAACAAGAGAGATCAATGTTTTGTCATCCTGACACTGACAGCCAAACATGTAACTTCTGGGAATTGAATTCTATTTTGACTGATAAATTGGGAGGGATTACTTATTTTCTTTTCTCAAGTACCCAAATTTTATTTTCCCATTATTGAGTAATGTTCAGACAATATAAAGCTACTAAAGTAGTTGTCTGTGGACCAGTTCCGCTTGGTCTTTTTGATTGGGTCAATCAACTTGGTAACAACATCGAACAGCTTGTTCGAACACACATATCACATATAGTCCATGTTTTTAAATCCTACAATAAAGTTCTATGTTGTAAGTAAAGAAAGTTTGAGCGTCACAATGCATAAACTATCAAAGCTATACTTGGCTGGCTGATTTTTTTTTGCCATATCCTGTATGATCGAACACTGACCTCTAAATGAAATCAGCATCGCATTGATCATCGTGAACTCTCCTAAGCTGTAAGACTTTTGAGACTGGGATATGAACTTGGTGTAAAAGTCACGAATGGGAGCTAATTTATCATTTGCAGTTTTGTGAACTCTTGTATTAACATCATCAAGTCTAAGGGACTTAAGCAAAAATCTGAAACAATTTTCACTAAAATTCGCCCTCAAAATTATCAATCCAGTTTAATTTTTACTAAAATAATCTGACCTATCTGTGCGATTTTCCCATTTTATGGAAATCAAAAACAGAGCACCAAGTATAGCCAAAATTTCAGACTTAGTTGTGGTTCTGTACTCCCTCACACGGAATTCAGATACTGAAATATTTTCTCGTTCAATTCTTTTATTATTTATATAAATGTTTGTATAATTTACAATATCTTCAATTATTTCAGAAGTAATAATTTCTTGAAAACATTCTAATAGCGTTTTCCATTGGTGAGCTTGGCCCTTAGGGCCTGGAACAGATTTCACTATGTTTTTGGACTTTGTTTTTAAAGGAAGAGCAGTTTTATTAGACCATAAAGTCCTACCATCTTTCTCAATGGAGTATCATAGATTCACCAAATACTCATTGGGACCAAGACTATCCTCTTTCTGCCCATGTTCTACGTCAATTTCTGAGTCACTATCATGTCATCCACATCAGTGTTTTGTTGTTAAAAGTCGATGTCGGCAGGATCGTCGATCAATGTTTCACTTTCTTCTTCTTCCTCTCTCTCCAATTCTTCTAGGATTTGGGTTATTACATCAGGATGAAGTGAATTTTCCTTGAAAGAATGTTGTTTTTAGAAAACTAGAATTATAATAAAAACACAAGATAATTGTGAATAACGATTACAGGTCAAAAAGAGAATAAAATTAAACTATCCTTTATTTTTTTATGTATTAAATTGATTTATGTTGTCTGTGGTGATAAATAAATAATATTCATATTCATTTTACTTCCGAATAAAAATAGGTCCTCTGAGCTATTGTATTGAAATCATAAAGTCTTAAAGAAAATTAAATACCACAAACAATATTATAAAATCAAATAATTAACAATAGTACACATAAGGTGTAAATTATATACTTACATCATTGCAAATTTAGTTGAGAAATGTCTAACACCAGAACGTACAAGGCAGTTCTGAAATGAAAACAAAGGTCGATCGATTTTACTCGACTGCTGCCTGGTGGTGGAGGAAGTAAAGAAGGAATAAATCTTGTTCTTGAAATTTCCATGGCTTTGGGAAGACAACTGTGTGCAAAAATATGAACATGGCAGCAATCTACCGCCCATGTGAGTGGTGATGGTTAACAGTTGTAGGCCAATTTCAATTTAAAATAATAATCATGATTTAGCGGGTTAATTAATTTTATGTAAACTGTTGAAAATCATGATCTAATATACTTAATGTGTAATTTAAAAAGATTAGTAGCCATTAAATTATATTAATTTTTTAAAGTTTATACAATGGTTTGGTTTTTTTTAGGAACAGCTCAATCAAATGAGAGATGAGTATGAGCGAATACAACGAAATATGAAGGAGGAATTAAAAAGAGCAACACCATTTGAAAGGATACGGAAATTTTTTAGTCGTAAATCTAAAAGTAAGGAAATTTTAAAATAATTTAGAAATAAGACAAAAAGAGTCACTTTTTGTAGACCCTTTTCTGTCCTTTAATTTTATATTCAATAAATAGATTTCATTTAAATAAAATTATTTTATAACTGTATATTTTATGTTTTATAATTAAAAATATTATTTGTATGTACTTTGAAAAATATATGTTGTATTCAAGGATAAAATAAAGCAAAAGCTTAAAGTTTCAAATATTTAATAGTATAAATTGTTTCACCTTGCGGCATCGTCGGGCAAGAGTTGCCCGACGATGCCGCAAGGCGAAACAATTGTAGCTCATTTATACTATTAAATATTTGAAACTTTAAGCTTTTGCTTTATTTTATCCTTGAATATGGAGTTTCAACAAGGAATCTGCTATTACATTAAAGTTGATATGTTGTATTGTAAAAAGACCACAGTTGAATAAGAACATTTATTATTATATTTAATATCTTACTTTTTATTTTAAAGTTTAGTTTTACATTTCAGAGCTATTAAAAAGTTCAACATTAGAATTTGTAGGTTTAGTATTATTACCCAGTTTAGGCCTACATAATATAGAGAAAGCTTGTTATTATATACCTAATAACAAAATATTTGAGCTCAATATTTTGAAGATCATGAAATAAGAAGTAAAAATATCATTTGATAAATAGTATTAAGAATATTGTTTACTAGGCTCGTGTTGTCTGCACACAATGACTGAATAATTCATGTGTATTGAAGATATGGTTCTCTTTCTTTTTGCACAACTCTCAGTACAGTTCAGTACAAAGTAGCAAGCATGTCAGTGGTCAATATTAGTTTGTTAGTTTGGTAGCTTAGCCATATATTCTTCCATAGTTTAATAGTTAGTATATATTTGTTATATCTACACCAATATTTAGATGTGTTAATATATACTATTACAATTACTCACCTTAAAGAAAAACAAATCCACTAATCTCATTGCAGAATTTATGTTTGTTTGTCTTTTATTGTGATTGGTGGTCCATATTTGGTACTGGTGAGACTAAGTAGGTCAGGAAACCACTGTTACCAAGCGAAATAGAAACAGAGTTTACTGGGGTTCTAAAAATTGATCAGAATTATCTTCATGGGCTCACTATAGTGAGTACGGATGTGGTAAGTTCAAGGGACCTTAGCTGGATCTATACCTATCTTCATCTGGTCTTGGATTATATCCCTCTCTTTCATCTATCATATGAGATATCTTTTAACCAACTGTTGTTCTATTCAGACCCTCTTATCAATTATTTGAGTATTCAAGGACTAGAGGTCTCTATTTAGTGCTTTTTTTTATTTTTTTTAGGGCATAGATGGCCAAGAGGTTTTTCGCCTCTTACATCAACAACAAGGAAATATATATACATCATGAGTAAAGATGACAACACAATCTGTCATGTATACTCATAATGCTGCTGCTTTTAGTCTTCATTTGAATAGTAGAAAAAACTTGTGATTAATTCTTCAAGTGACTGATATTTCAACACCTCAATAGAATTCGGTGTTAAAATTTATATGTAGACATCCCAGAGTTTAGAAAAATAACAAATAAACAAATTTCCATTCTATTAGAGTATGTTTAACTCTATTCAATATATAAAGTGACTGTTTATTTTCCTGGTATGTAACAGTCTGATTGTGAAGCATGATCTCTTCTAATATACTTGTGTCTTCACCATTTACAAAATATTTAAAACTTTGCGTAACTGACTAATGAACTCATCGGTGTCTTCGTATTTGTAATGGAGAAGAAGTGATGAAAAATATGTATAAATAAATGAATTAATAACATAAAAGAATGTTTTTAAAGAAACTTCTTCTATTTTTTAGATGCTGGATGCAATGAGGAATGTAAGCTAAAAGAGAGCTCTCAGCAAGGTACACAAAGTGGCAGTGTATGTCATCGCCCTGCCTCAAGCCTCAGCCTACACAGCTCTTGCAGTAAGACACATACATCTATTAGATTCTTAGAATTAGAAAAATTGTTTAAAATTTTGGCAATTTCAAATATTTATCGTAAAAAAATCCACATATGAAACAAAATATTCATGTAAAAATTCTATTATAATAACTACGATGATAATAATAACAACAATAATAATATAATTGCTTGTCAATCTTTACAAATAAATGTATATCAAATTCCAGTACAATTTTAAAATTGCATTAACAACAATTTGAATTTAACATATTGTTTATAAAATTAACATATTAACCCTTCTTATAAACGACAGATAACATCAAGGTATCTAACTAATAATATTCGAGCTGAAGTGATAATGGAAGTTTTCTCATTTTCTTTTCGATTAAATAATTGTTTTTATAGGTTTCTATTTCAATTGTCAAATAAGGAAACTAGTATTTCTTTTTCTTTCTACACTTTTATAAAAGCAAAAATGATCAGCCATGGGTTGCCTGAAAATATTAATTAAACTTCTCTTAGTCTTGCTAATTACAATGGTTAAGTTATATAAGTTATAGTTTAGTTATTGTAACTCATGTATCACTGAGGATGGAGACTTTGTCAATGAAATGTGTTTGATTAAGTAAACTTAATTTTTGTGAGATCTTCTGACCGAGTTTTTTTCTTTCTAATATTATCTCACAAGTCAAGCTCAATATTTATTTACAATGATGTTGGATAAATCCTAGTGTGACATTTTTACAATATTAAACCTAAATGGAATTTTGACTTAATGTCATATGATTAACAAACACGGTAGTAGCGAAAGCATTAATATTGTCAACAACTGGTGAATGCTTTCGTTATGTAATAAGTCTTAATCAGTGGCATCTGTGTGTAAATACAGAGTGGACTATTTTCATAATGTTCACATAGTTTAAAATATATTCATCACCAAAATTTTATAACAGAACATTAAAACCCTTTAGGAATTATTTTAGAATACATCTCCTGATCATGGATATGTTTTTAATTTGAATTAAAACCTTTATTTAGAAAATAAGTTGTGCACCTTTAGTAAGGGTAATAAAAGTCCATATAACCTGTGAACTGTTACTAATAATAAATGTTTTGGAAGAGAATTTAAGAGATCCACAACATATGTTTTAAAATTGTAAATTATCAACTATAATACATTATAGTTTGGTTTTAATTGCATTAGAAACCTAAATATGATAAAACACAAATTAAAAAGATCACAGTTCATGTTTAAGAAACTGGTTTTTAATTTGTAGAAATTTCACAGATTCAAAAATTTAATTTTCAGGTACAAATTTTGTAATATAATAGTCTCTATTAATAGTTTGTAAAACTGTATAATTTGCTACAACCTTCCTCTATAACAAAATAGTAGGTGATAACTACTGCAGTTGTTTTTTGTTTTAAACTCCTAATAATATATATAATAATAATATACACACATATACATGCATAACATCATTGTGATTTATTGCTCTCCTTTTCAAATCACTTGTTTTTTTCTCACTACAAAAATATATGAGACCATCAATTGATTATATGGGGTTTAATCCTAAAAATGTGTGACATTTTGAAAGGGTTACATTACAGTATAGTAATGAGGCTCCTTGGCACAGTGATACAACTTACTGTACTTTGCACTACAGTACAGTAGAATAAAGGCATTGTTAGGATTGTTGGTCATGTAAATAACTTCTTATTTCAATATTTATTGAAAGAAATTTAGCATAACTTCTAATTTAGACTAAATTAGTTGGTTTTTTTTACATCACTTTTATTTAACCATATATTAAATCTAAAAATTACTGAAAAGACATTTCTAGTTATATATTTTTTTTCATTAACTAATTTTAATAAATATCATTGTATTGTTGTAAAACTAATTTTGAAATTATGTCTTAGGTTCTTCTTCATCTGGTCGGATGAGCACAGGCAGTGGTACGAGTCTTGGTGATAGTGGGACACATTCAGACCCCGAAGACCGAAAATTTAATGAGGTAATTATTGAAAAACTGTTTGTAGTAAAAACTATCCATTAAAAAAAAAAAATTCTTCACAATTATGAAAATAATTATTACATGGAGGACTTCATTAAGTTTGTTCATAGATTTGAATTTAGTAGCAAACAAATTCATAATTAATTTTGTTTTATTCAAATGATATTTGTTATTCATATCCCTTATTTGAAGTAATGAGACAAGAGTCATTTCAATAATTAATACATTAAAATTACAAATTCCAATACATCCTAATAACACTTTCACCAACAAAACTAAACTGTGCAAAAATACAAAAAATAAATAACATATCCTTTATACATCATTCACAATGAAGTCAAATGGTCGGTCCTCAAGTAAATAAACACCTTTATTCATAGCCATACTTATAATTGTATAATTTTTCCTTTTTAAAAATTATAAGTAGATCTTAGATCAACTGCTAGCTCATTATACATTTTTGGAAGCAACATAATTTTTCAAGTTGATTTTATATTCATAAATAATAAGTCAATAATAATATCTGACTTCAGTGTGTCTCCCTCATCTATATTGAGCCTTAGCTCAACAGTCAAATACATTCTCAAAAAATACACTCAAATTTACAAACCATAGAAATAATATCTAAAAAACAGAAACACCAATGCTGGAGTCTAAACCTAGATGTTCAAGATGAGGATCAGTAGACAAAACTGAGGTTATCCAAAGGTGCACATATCTACAGCATTTATTATTTATTTTTCCTGTTAATTTCCTTTCAAAGCCAAACTTTTGCTTTATATTGTATAGGCCATTTAACATATTGCTATTTTTTGGCCTTCTCTATATGGAAGAGTGAAAAGATGTAGTTATTACTATGATTGTTGTGACCCCTTCTTACCTCCACTGTTTCAATAATTTTTAAGTGTCAATGTGTATTATAAAGGTTATTATTGGGCTGAATTACATTCTTGTTTTAGATTTCCAAGGATGTGGTCACTTTGGCTTTGTAGTTAATGTCATGATTGAAATTAGTCTCTGTAACAGAAAAGAATCAAATCTCTCCTAAAAGTGATCTGTCTAGTAACACTCTGTTTATATTATTCATATGGTTTAATTGAACATTTACCATTATTTGTATATATAAAACTAATACATGGCGTTTTGAGAGTATAAATCAACTCCTGTTATCAAGTGATAAACCTAGAGCATACAACATACTGAAAATCTCAGTTGTTTACAGTCATTTGTGTAGCGCAGTCATGTGTTTGGTGCTTTTTTTCTTATCATGTTTGAATTTCGTCTTACTTTTTAGTTTTATACTGTTCACGTTTAGCTTTAGGTCTGGATTAAATTTTTAGGTTATAGTTTTAGTTTTAGTTTGCAGCATTGCTCTAGGCTTATAGACTATGTTAGTGTTTTTCAATATTTTTGTTGTTGTGATTTATACTCTCTAAATATTGTGTGTCAATTTTTATTTACACAAATATGTGTTTAAATCATATTAATTATATGGACAATCTATCATTACCAAATAACTTTGCTTATCATGAGATTGTTACGAAGCTTACAATAATTGATTTGTTTAAGCACAATAATAACGTTTTAAGGTCTTAAAAGGGCTTGTATATTTTATAGTTCTGTAACATTAACAAATAGTTTACTATATATACATTAATCAATATAAAATATTTATGAAATAATTAAAAGTAAAAATAAAAATTTTTACAAAATAATCTAAAGTTCTTTCCAACTGTTAAGTAATTAATTTGTTTTTGTTTATAACTCTGATTTAGATTTACTGTAACTTCATTGTACTATCAGTCGTTTTTAGAAATATTTAGACTACATAAGTGTAGTGGAAGGGGTAAATATGGTCAATAACTTCATCCATTAACTTCAATTATATTTTCTTCTATAGTCAATATTATTTATTTTGATTTAACATTGGATTTATATTTGAAATTCACCTGCAGTTTTGGATTAAAATTCTTGCTCGAAAAAGTATGCAAAAGTAAAATAATTTTAAGTATATTATAGCCTTTGAAGTAAATCATACTTATATTGAACTCCTTGCTGTCTTAAGTATATTAATAACACCAAGGTACTAAAACTGTATAAAGAACAAACATAAATTATTAAAATTTAACTTTAATACTTTTTAGTGTGTCTGGACAACTCATATTACTTCTTTTTTAATAACATAAAAGTAAGGAACTAATTTCAAATTTTAATTTCTAGATTGCAAGACATGAACTGAAGAACAAAATGTCTGCTGGAAAGTTATATTATGAGATACCTCAGTTATCTTCTCCAAAATGTCCTGAAGAAAGGATGCATTTAACTGAAGATCTTCTTGAATATGTTGTGCCTGGTTTTGAGCAATCAAAAACTCACCCATTTATTTCTAGAAGTAATTCCTTGTCACAAGAAGACACTATTATAGAAGTAGAAGAACCTCCAAAATCCGGTTCAGTAGATGTTCACTTAGAAGAAAGTGAAGCACTGCCAGAAAGTAATGAAGAAGAAAATATCCAAATAAATCAAGAGATTGCAGTTGTTGAAGTCCACATTCCTCCTCAAGATGAGAGTAATGTTAAACAAATAGAGGAAAATATGAACTATGAAAGCAAAAGTATATGTGAAGAATCCTCAGTAAAGAGTGATAGTATTGTAGATGAAACTGAAAAAGCAAAAAACATAATTCAGCCCACATTTACAACTTCCAATTGTGATCTACAAATAATTGAAAAATCATCAGAATTAAATCAGCATAACTTTTCTTCTGGTGAATGTAAATCAAAGGTGAATGAAAATACTACAGAATTAGCACTTTTGGAAAAATCGGAAAGGTTACTCGAAACTATGGTCAGTGCATTAAACAATAATGTGAATGAAGAATGCAGTGAAGGACAAAGCAATATTGAAGATGATAGGGAAAATTTGTGTGAAAATATTCTGGAACAAACTGACACTGAAGTGTTATTTGACTTACCTGATTATGTAAATATAACGGTACAACCACCTCCTCCTGTGCCACCTCGATCTCAGTATAGTCACATAACTTTGTAAATATGTCATTCCTTCTTGAGATGTGTGTAAATATGCCATTCCTTGTTAAAACATTTGTACATATTATTTAGCTCCAATGATGAGAATATTAAAAAAAAAATTGTTTTAATAACAAAATAAATTAGTTGATTATCAGAAGTATTTCAGCATTTGAAAAAAGTGCAATGAAGATTTATGAAATATTTTTGGACAAACAATTTCATAGATCAAACAATTTCCTTATTTGTTTTAAATAATGCAGAAAATTGCTCATGTTTAGTAATTAATTGTTAAAGATTGAAGAGCTATTTTCCTATACGGGAAACAAAAATTTGTTTTTTTAATTTTGCTTTCATGCATTTGACATTAACATATTTCTCAACTAATTTCTGTAGGCATATGTCTGTTATGGATACTGAATTAATTATTGCTTAAATTTAATTACACAATTACCCCTTTTTTATAATCTCCACACGTTTTCAAGATTAACATGTTGATGGGTACTAAATCATGGTAGTTAAACCTATCATGTAAACCAACTCTTACAAAGTTTTACTGTATATCATAATTATTTATATCTTGTAATCTCGTAACTGACCCTGGTGATGGCAGCTTGGCCTTAAAGGTCCGTGTTGTGAATAAATTAAACAAATTTGCTTCACTTTTGTCAGCTGTTTATATGTATGTATTACATTTTTTCCATTAATTGTGTTGCTATTTGATTTTGGGAGTTAGAGTTATTATAATTAAATGCAGAATTTAAATCGCTAAATTTTCGCTTAACTTGAGCTTTGTAAGGTAAATAATTTAAAAGTTATATATCAAAATATTTTAAAGAATGCTACTAATTTGAAGTTTTTAGTTGGATTTAGTTGAATCTTCATAGATTTTCATATGAGCATCCAAGATTGTGCCATTATAAATTTCAAATCCCTATCTTAATTTATGTAGTCACTATTGTGTTTAATACAAGGAATATTGATGACAAAAGATGGATGGTATAGGTAGAACATTTTTTTTCTTATGCCTTTGGCCATGAAATGTTGTAGATTATTTTGTGATTATCTTACTTAATAATCCTTATGCTGAGCAAAGAAAACCATGAAGTTATAATTTAGCACCAGTCAGATTTATCTTAATTACAAAATAATCTGAAACCAGCTAAGTGACTTAATTAAGGTTATGAGCAAGATAATCTTTAATTTTGTTAATACAAAAATTAAATTAAGATACAAATTTATTATTTTGAACTAAAGGTAGCAAAACATCACAATTAAAGTAGGAACACAATTTTGTGAGTGAGGAATAGGCAAACTCTCTTATAGTATCATTCCTTAACCTTTTAATAAACAAACACTGCCTGTAATATATTTATTTGATTGTTCATTTATCAACTTGTAATTGAAGTGGTTTTAGATTCTCTAGAACTTGGAAAATATGATGTTTCTTATGAAATGGATTCTAAAAAAAAACAATCTCACATGAGAAAAAAGTGTTTTTGTATATTTAAGTAGAACTCTAATAATTTTATATATATGTTAAGCTTGTAGATGTGAATTATAATATATTAAGAAAGTATTTGTTTATATTTTTACAATGTTTATTGTAACATTTATTATCTTAAATTTTGTCTTGAAGTTAAAATTAACAAATAGTGTGTAAATGTTGTATACATCGTTTTTATCATTATCAACATAATTATTATCAAACTATTGAAATTAAAAATAACTTTTTCATTTTAAAACTTATTTAATATACTGAATAAATATTTTTGTATTGACACTTTTTGTTACAACTGCATTCCATACTAAATGTGCCATATCACGAGTGTGTTTGTGAAATTAATGTGCCATATATAGATAATAAATTCTATGATTCACCAGTAGTATTTCAGGATTTATTTTTACCCTAGATTGTCTATGAAGTAATAAAAGGGTCTTATATTTTCAACCCTTGTTTCTATAGATGTTTGTTGTATTCTAACTTCACTTAATTGGGTTAAGTAAGGAGACCATTGATGTATCACTTTGATTAGCTTTTTATAGTAATAACCATATAATTTAAATAAGTATAATACTTCGTCAAGAAAAGAATGATTTTGATTTAAGTAATCAAATTGTTGTGAAATAAACAAATTAAAATTAAGAAGAATGTATTTATACTATAATACACAGAATGTATTTACACTATAGTTCGGTGTTCTGAAAAAAAGGTATAATTTTTTCTTTGCTTTACAGAAATCGTGCACTCTCAAAAATTGTACGTCCTCAAATATGTTGTGCCACTAGACATATATCTAAAATTTCTAGTGGAAAATGCTGCACTGGTAATAGCTGAAAAAACCGATAAGAAACTCGGATAATTTTACCTGGATATTAATACAAATTTCAGAAGGTTAAGGAAATGAATTGTTGTAGGAGCTGAAGAATGTCATGTTTGAGTGTGGATATAACTACTATGAGACATTGAATACATGTTCCAAGGTAGTGGAAAACATCTGCACAAAGTTTTCTGTATTTCAGCAAAATAATTTGGTTTAATGCAGGACTACATGATTTTGTTTCAAATCTTATCGAAATATTAAATGAAATTTTAAATAAGACATAACTCTGATTAATAAAAATGATAATTAAAATACAAAACATTACCAACCTAGTGTTCATACCATTTTTAGATTTAAAAATAATTTGATACATCTTCATTTTATGATTTAGAAAAATTAGTCATAATTTTAAGGTGCTTATTAACACAAAATATGAGTTAACTTTATGTAACATTTATTTTATAAGTGAAAATCATAGTACCAAAAACTAAAATCTTATATTGTGAAACAGTTAATCTAGTTGCATAGTAATGTCACTAATACAAATCTATTAATTTTGGATTCTTTGGTAATACTGGATTTAAGCTGATGATATATTTTGAAAAGGAGATCCATTGTCACCCATTCTGTTTACACTAGTGTTGGAAAAGGCATTACAAGCAATTGAAATTAACTCAGGTGGTTGTGCAATACAGTATGTATAATATGTTGGTTCAATGTATGGCATATGCTGGTGACGGTGTATTAACATCCAGGACGCTTTTAATGAACTGGAAACAGCAGCACAGAAATGGGATTAGAAATCAACCAACATAAAACATAGTTTATGGCAACAATGAGAGATATTTGAAGATGTGGAGATCTAGATATACATGTTTTGATGGAGTAACAGAATTTACTAATGAGCAACATTGTAATTTAATCTCAACACAGACTTAACCACAGGTTTTGGTCTAACTAACAGCTGCTATGGGTCATTGCATACACTATTGGAAAGTAAAATAATAAGCAGAAGAACAAAACTGACCATAAGGTTATTCTGAGAACTATAGAAATGTATGGCAGTGAAACATGGGTCCTTACGAAATCTAATGATAGTGACTTATCACCTGGAGAAGAAACATTTTGTGAATGATTTTTAGATCAGTTAATGAGGGCGATGAGTGGAGCATAAGGACCAATTTAGGAGGACAAATGCTGTTCAATGAACCTGATCTTGTAATGACAATAAAAATGGGTAGGTTGAGATGGGTAGCTCATGTACATTGGATGGACAATAGAAAATGTCCAAAATTAACATTAGAGAGACATTAAAGGGGGACGATTGGGAAGCTGATCCAGACTGCAATGGCTCGACAATGTAGAGGACCTGAGAGGGGTTGAAGTGAGGAGGTGGAGAAGAGTTGTGGAGGACCGGCAAGGATGGAAAGTTATAACATAGAAGACCAAGTTTCTTGAGAGATTGTAATGTCATGGAGTATGTAATCTATTTTGAGGATATTTTTTTAAAACATACATATTTCAACAACATCTATGGCAAATTTTGTATAAATATCTCTATTGCTTGACAAATTATGGTTTTAAATAATTGACTATTCTAAATTTATTGTTTAATCTATAGATATCAACTTCTAAAATAAAAATTGGAGGAAACAATATTTAGAGATAACTTGAAGAGTTATATATTTTACTTCAGTTAAGAATAATAATGTGAGGTGTCATTTTGTTTCCTACAGTAGCAGGACTGGGATGTCTGCAGATGAATTAGGAAGACAATAAATACTAATAAGTACTTTACATTATGGTTACCGACCTTTTCAAACTGAATACTTTTGTTGGATCTTTACTTATTACTAGCTTTCATTTAAATTACATGTGCGGCTCCGATATTATATATATATATATATATATATATATATATATATATTTAATTTATATTGCAACCTACATCCAAAAACCTAGCCTGAAACAAAACAATGATAATAATCAGTGCCTTGCTCACCCTTTCCAAATCAGTAAGTAGTTATCAGTAAAAATAAACCACAGGCTGTCTTTGAAAACATATTTATATAGGGCCTCAACTTGCTTTGCTTGTGCCCTTATTATAAATCGTATTAGATTAAAATTAAGCTTTTAAATTAATAAAAGTGGTCAAGATTCAGTTTTGTTTTTTGCCAATTATTCCTGAATAGTATTTTGTGTGTGTCCGATTTTAAGAAATTATACATTTTAAGACTGTCTCATGGATATTTCTGAAAAACAGACATCATTTCAAATAAACAAAAGTGACTAATTCTTAAAAGTCACAAATTAAATTGAAAGGTGAAAAATTCGTTAGGTAAAATTTAGATATTTTTTTAATGAGTTTCTAGTTTCTATTTATGAAAACGTGATTTTGTAATCATATAAATTAAGGTTATATAATTGTTACATCGTATAAAGAACAAACATTCAAAAATGATGATCACTACCGGTCCATCAGTAGTCAGTCAATGTTGGATTGAGGCTAACAACTTGTCCGTCACAACCTACATTTCCTATACTCTGTTGGATTGTCTTGGAGTTTGAATCTCTTTGCAATGTGTAGAGGTGTGGGGCGGAATGCGGCTACGAAACCTCATGAAGGTCAACCAGCGATGGCCTAAAAACCTGCGGGCTTTAACATCGTATTATTACAACCTTTATTTTGGGAACATTTGAATTGTCCGATTGACTGAACAGATGATTTCACGAGAATACTTCAAAAGCATCGGCTAAGCATTAAACACCGGAGTTCGATAAACTTTCATTGCTCCTTAAGGTATGCAAATTGATTCTTCAAGGGTTACATTTTAAATTTTGAGGTTAAAGAATGTTAGCGTTAACATATTCTTGGCGCAGATGCGAAAACTTCAAATGAAACATTATTTTGTCACATGGCAAATATAAATTGAAATCTAATAATTCAAAATATATAATTACCTGCTGAAGCTACGTATTATAAACTAACAAAATTACTGTTTATGTAGGCCTAATATCCTAACCTATTTTCTTCAACTTTAAAGTACTGTTTAACTTATTAGGCCTATATAAAGGGATATTCTACACACTTGCATAAGATAAACAGAATATATTAAATCTTCCATTGGAAGCTTAAAAGTGTTGTAAATGTTTCGAACAAGATGTAAATTAACGTTTATTGGAATTTTGGAATAGAAACTTAAAAAATTAGTCTTTATTTTTAATTTTAAAAAAATGCATTTCGTGTTCCAATATAGCATATTTCGAATCGGTGTTCAATATGTGATAATAAATACAGAAAACCTCTATCACAGTATACATTTTTTTGCATGTAATGAGGTAATAAACAAATGCATAAAATGTTAGGCCCCATAAAATATGGAGTTTCTCAGTTGCATTCTTATAAATTAATAATAGAACTAGGCCCTACTGGTTAACTAAGCTAGAAGAACATTCATTTTTCGAAAAATGTACAGTAAACAATGCCTGTTTGCTTTTACAATCTGCTAGAATTTGGAACCTGTTAATGTGTGCACAATGTCAAAGAGATAAAATAGCAGTATGATGTGGCGCCCCATGTCACAATGCCTTGAAGATCGCGTGTAAACATTTAGCCTTTTACTTCTGATAACCCTTACCTTTAATTTTAAAGACACGTATGCAACGAAGCATGTAAATGCAACAGCAAATTTTTAAGAAAATATAAATCATGTTTTCATCTACTACCAAACCAAATATATTCTCTTTAAAAAAAGAACTGAAAATGAAGTCTCACAAAATATTAATTAATTATTAAATACGTTTTAACAGCGTCGTTATTCTCAGTGATAGATAAGCTTCAATAATTAAATTCAAACTGGAGAATCTCTGTTCCGATATTACTCTTAAAAGTACCTTCTCACAAATCCAGCATTAATTGTATTCAAAACCTAATGAGCTCACTCATAATGAGTTCGAATCCAGAGGTAGTAGGCTATAGCTGATTCTACATTATTTCATGTAGCCTTGAGTTAGATCTATCAGGTATTTCTTGACACTCTTGTTCTATTTCTCCCTGACGCTAGTAGAGTATTCCAGGGCTCTATTGTTATTTTATTTTTTTAAGGCGAAGATGACTGCTAGGTTTTTCGTATTAAAAAATAAATATAATAAATTCATATAAAAAATAAAATAAAATAAAAAATACTGATTCTGAAATTGTATGTCACAAAAGTGAAAATAAACTATGGACTATAAAAGGTCCGAGTGTGATTGTACGAAAATCAAAATTTTGTGGTTTTATTTTGGTATTTATTTTATTTTCGAATTATACACCTTGAAAAATATATCTGGAGATGTGGCAAAAATATCCCCAGATTTGAGCAAAATCAGCCTAAACATATTAGTTTTTACAGATTCCTTTATCTATCATTTTCGCTCATTAAGTTGTTTACTAATTAAAACATGTTACTTTTCTTGATTAAACTACCAAGGTTTTGTTATTTTGAAAAAATAGAAAAGTTTGAACATTTGTCTTCTTGGGTATGGTTGTTGTGTAATTAACGTTCACTTCATTAACTCTTCATTGTTAGTTTAACACAAGACATGTGTTGTTCCAAATCTATGCTCTACCAAGCTGTACTATTCAAAGAATGTTTTGAGAAACCAATGACAAACCTTTGTCTCCCCTTAGCTAGGATTTATCTATATATCTGATGAGAGTCAGATGTTTTTATAATTAGCCTACAAAAAGAGAATTAGTTATGAAATGTGATAATGGTTTAAGAATAATACTTACAAGCTATATGTTTTAAGCCACGATGAATATAAATGATAGCAAAGTATCAACGTTTCTAATGAAGCTACAAAATTAAATATTTATAATCGTATGAAGTTTTAGTCATGCAGCAATTTAAGAACGTTACAATCGACTTTAATTAATTCAAAAAAATATTAGTAATGTAAAACTACAAGTATGTTTAAAGGGGAATATCTGTTTTAGAATTTAAAAAAAATCTTTCATTAAATAAAATAATACATTTTGTCAAAAAGAAGATAAGTAAACATTTGTATTAATACTCAATTTGGAGCGTGTTTAATATTTTAAAAGGCTGTTGAACAGATTGTAGAATCTGTTCAGTAGTTTGGGAGGCAGTTCCATAGTTTGTGGAAGCTGTTCAAAGTTCGTTTATGGAACCTGTTCAATGGGTTGAGGAATCTCGGTAATAGTTTATGGAGACTGTTCAGTGTTTAAAGAGGCTGTTCAATAGTTTATGAAACCTGTATAGTAATTTATGGAAAAGAGTTTAAGCGTGTATGAAAGTTTTTCAATAGTTTATAAAACCTGACCATTTTTTTTTTAAGTTGCTGAATAGTTTTTGGAAGCTGTTCAATAGTTTTTGGAAGCTGTTCAATAGTTTTTGGAAACTGTTCAATAATTTGTCTAATTTGTTCAATAGTTTGTGGAAGCTCTTCAGTAAATTGTGGAATCTTTTCGATAGTTTTGTAGAAGCTGTTCAATAGTATGTGGAAGCTGTTCTATAATTTATTAAACTAGTCTAATAATTTTTGGATACTCTTCAATAGTTTATATCGATACTGTTTTGTGTTATTGCTGAAGGTAATGGAACTCATAGTCTGATGAGTTGTACTTTTATAAAGTACCAAGATATTTTTGTCTAACGTACATGGTGAATGCTGCCTAGGCTTTTGAGGATGAGAATATGTTAAGGAAGAGAAAAATCAAAATTAGTAACGAAGGATCGACCTTTACACATCGCACAACAGTGCATAGCTTTTCTGATATTAAATAAGTTTTGTAACATATATAAGAACATTCTTTATATTTTTAGGATATGAAAGAAGTTGAAAGTGGATTTTGTAAAGTTAATAAAACGTTTTGTAATTATAATTAAGTAGGAAAAATAATATTTTATAAGGTATAATGTGTTGCCTTGGACTGTTTAATATTTAATATAGTTAATTACATTAGAGGTTGTCTTCAGTCCGTATTATAGTTATGGCTATAAGTATTATAGTTATGGCTATAAGTATTATAGTTATAAGTAGTTATAGCCATAACTATAATACGGACTGAGGACAACCTCTAAGGTAATTAACTATATGAAAAATAATAATAAAACTAAACAAAGTAAGGGAAGAAGAAATACTTGGGAATATAGCATTACAATGTCGTACACCATCATACTGAAGGTAATGCCATCAAACGGTTTTTTTACGAATCGTGAAGAGGTTATAATCTTAAAAACTCAATAATGACAAACTGATGATGTAAACTTCTCAGTTACCATATTAGGAAAGATATTTTAAAATCATTTAAATGCTTATGTTATTGTACATGACCATTAATTGAACAACGACAGAACTTATTAAATTATCATATTAATGAGCAATTACCAACTCATATCGATCCCGGAAGCACTGGTGGCATGGCGTCATCCGATGTGATGTAACTGTGCGTAGCATCATCTTTCATCCACCTGCTACTACCATAATCACGTGTAAGAAACACGTGACCGGTCATGAGCGTACCCAGCGAGGGGCAGAGGGGGGCAGCTGCCCCCCCTGGAAGCAAAAAAAATCTTTATTATACATTTTGTTGCTGGAATTTAATACAATTCTTGAAATAACTATTTTAATAATCAATTGTATATTGAATGACCATGGCTTGCCCCCCTCTAGTTTTGATCCTGGGTACGCCCTTGTGACCGGTCAATCTCATTCCCTCTTAGTTTTAAAGTAAGAAGGTGATATAGAATTAGTTTAGTTCCTTAAATAAATAAATAGGCTACATGTACAGCTACCAACGTAAGATTAAGCTTACATTTTAAGTTCCCTTTGTAAAATGAATGTTGGGGACACTAGAAAAGAAATTAGCCAACATTTTCTTCGTGTAGAAAAACGACTCCCAGTATACAAGTATGAGGTATGATTGATAATCGAGGAAAATTTCGACCTCCGTTTTTTTGACTGATCTTCACGCTTCATGGTTTCAGGAAATCAAAAAGTGACTTTTGACAAGCCGCCCGACCGTCGTCGCGTCGTTGTCGTCTGTAGATAAGAAGAGTAATTAAAGGAACATGAGTTTTAGTACAGGAGACTAGTGTCCTCATATAGAACACTATTGAAATTCAGAAAAATTGAGTTAGAAAAGTCAAAATGGTGGCCATTTGAAAGAGTTTCTCGTGTGTTAAAACTTACTAAATAAGATGCAAATTTTCAAATTTCATTCTGCATGTAATGGTACCAACTCCATCTATCTACGGTGTTAAATAGCGAAAAAAAATTTTAAAAATATAATGTTGAACTATGAACACTCAAGAAAATGTATTCGTTCAGCAAGGCCGAGTAACAGATACGAATAATGAAAGCTCCTTCACTTAAGGCCGAAACATTAGGGAGGTTTTTTAATTAATTACATCCATGAGGCCCGTTAGGGTTTAGCTGAAGTCAAGAAAGTAGTGATATACACAGTTACAAAGTTCAGAACACCTGTGTAACGCCTGTTTTAAACAAACTTAACCTACTGTATAAGACCTCTTGATCTACCAATATAATTTAACTTTTCCTCCAAGGCCATAAAACCAACTTTTGGGCATATTACATTTAGAGAATCGGATTGTATTATATTCTACAATGGGGACGAACCATGATAGCGTTATCAACTTGTTTTTCTGTTATTTGTTTGTTTAAAAAAAAATTTAATCTAAAAATAAAGGTTAAATGTAAAGTCTTGAAGACAGGCTATCATCGTATACCAAGTATTGTAGCTCAGTTCCTCAAGGAGTCTTTATCGCGGCCTTCAATGTGTATACAATTGAGCTGATTTCTTCATGTGGAACTTTCTATATGGAAAATTATTGACATTACTTTAGTCCAGTAAGTAATCCAATTTTAATTATCCCAGGTGTTCCGAATGTTGAAAACAAATGTCAAGATTTCCTAACCTCGATATTTTTATAGCGTGTTGGTACATCTGTCCCCGAGATGGTCTATTGTAGGCCTATGCAATCTTGTGTGCATTTAGATCATGAACTGTACTGTGACACAATGGTCAGACATTTATCGTTGCTCTACATACACGCTGTTTAATTCAGCCTAGGTTATTTATTTTCCTCTACAATAGAAGAGGCATTTCGTGATTTCATTTTCCCAAGCATTCAGTTGGAGCAGCCTAACGACAACAATGGAAGTCAAGACGGCAAAGCACGACCTTCCAAATCAGTTCACTTTGATTTACAGTTTCATATTTCCCATGTTTTGTAATATAATCGATTATTGATTTGGGTGCATGAACTAAAATATCATGCATACAAAGGTATATTGTAATTACAGCTTGTTACAGCTCCGTCTCTCTCCGTCTCTCTCCCTCTCTTCCTCCTTCCCCCCCCTCTCTCTCTCTCTCTCTCTCTCTCTCTCTCTCTCTCTCTCTCTCTCTCTCTCTCTCTCTCTCTTCCTCCCTCTCACTCACTCTCTCCCTCTCTCTCCCCTTCTCCATATACCCCCTCTCTCCCCTCTCTACCCCTCTCTCCCCCCTCTCCACCTCTCCCCTCTCCTTCTCTCTCCCTCTAAGTCTAAGCTAGTTTCTTTTAAAACTTAATGATTTCAGATATTTTGATATTTGTATGTGACATAGTGTTTTTCAAACTGGAATGCCTACTTGGCAATTAATTAAGTTTGTTTTTACCTCAAATATAAGTACTAAGTGTACAAGCAATCGTCAACATGCTAATTATACCAAACAGAACAGTTAGATTGGATTACTCAAGTACTTATTGAGAACACTTATGTATAACAAATCATTTTCTGTATTGACGTATCGTTTATGGAACTCGTTACCAGATCTCATTAAATCCATCAATAGCCGTGTTCTATTTGCAAAATCTTTTAATTTGTATTGCATGAATGGCATGGACGTACTCGGAGTGTGCGAGAAAAGGAATTTTGTATATTTATTTTCATTTTCCTTTTTTCAATTGTAATTTATTTTATTATAATTAATTTGTAATTATGTCTTGGTTGTTTTGTTTTTTAAACTTTGAGATTATCATTTTTTTTTAGGTTAACGTTTTGTATTTTAAATTGTGTATTTATTTTGAGATAAGGTTAAATGAAGAGAGGGATTTTATGGTCCTAGTTTCGCCCCAAAATAAAGTCATCATTCTCTGTGTGGAAGTTGAAAAGAGAGAGATAGAGTTATGGACCTTAAGCTACTTCGTCTCTTAATAAAGCCTCTTTCATTCACATTTTATACTTCTTTTTATCTGAATGTTGTTTATAAAAAATTCTCTGTGCATTGATTTGTAAGAACAAAATTATTTTCAATGTTAACGTATTGTGAAAACGTTATTTTCTCACAAATCCGAAGTATAGAGAAGGTCGATGAGCCAAAAAACCGGTGTTGAGTTTTGGTAGAAAAATCAGTTTCAACAACCTCCGAGTTAAAAAAAACAAGTGGTTTTGGGAGTGATGTCTGTCTGTCCACCGTCTGTGCATAGTGTCTACAACCAACATGAGTGGATCGTTTAACCAAATTCGGTATGGGAGTATATTTTGACCACATCTAGGGAGGTATGTCCCACTTGGGGGTACCTGGCTTATAACAAAAATAAAAAATTCTGATTTTATCAAAATAAGCTGTAACGCTATTAATTAAATTTTGCTTAGTACTTAAATAAATCGTATTTGTCGTAATTTATTCTAGAGTTACCGCTAATAACAAACACAAATTGGTCTTGGAGCTGTTATAAAAGGGGTAACTTAGCTCTACCTATTTTATCCAAATTTTGATGAAATGTAAAGATTGATAACTCAAGCCAGAGTACGAAATTGAAACTTTAGGAATAATTTCCAAAACAGGAAAACGAACCTGGTAATTTAAACTTGATTTCACCTTATAATATTAATGCTCAAGACGTTTATGACACAAGTGAAGCAAGTTTAGACTTTATATAAATATCGTTTATAATAATCTATAAAATCTAAGACGTGGTTGATTTTCACTACTTACAGAACTGATATTTTTGGCGGCGAATAGTTATATTCAGTTAGACTTCCGATTGTGACTGGAGGTGTGTGAGAAAGTTTGTTCATAGTTCTCTACTGTTGATTTTAATACACATTATATTAAAGCGTAAACCAATGTCTCTCTCATTAAAATAAAACTATCTTTTGAATATTTTTGTACTTTTCTACAAGTATATACAAGTTTTAAAAATGGTTTATAGACATATTTGGTTTAATGGGAGTAGGGAAGGAATAAAATATGTTTTTCAGTGATATTAAAATGAGATTGTTAAGACACACCACTACAAATGAACTACGCAGAAGATTTGTTCATTACTGGATATATATATATATATATATATATATATAAATAAATATAAGAAATAACAATGTTAAAATACTAGTTTTTAGATTAAAAATCTATTGGGATTTGAAATAGAGTGTCATATAAATGACGGGCGATTTATTATACTATCATTCTCCAATTGTAATTTGTTGAGGCATGTTTTTTCATCAATATTTTTGGAAAATTGTTATTTTTCTTATTGTTTAAAGACGAAAATATATATATACATATAGCGAATATTGTAATAGCGTCAGTGTAGGAAAAAAACAAGAGTTGGTTAAGAGAGACCTGATAGGAAAGATGAAAGAGGGGAAAATAACCACAAGACTACATGAAAAAAGGTGAAGATCCAGCTAGGGTTTTCGGGGTTGCCAGGCCCGTACTCACTATGTGATCCCCTGTGGATCGTTTTGGGGTAAATAAACTTCTTAATAAATCACAATTTGATCCAACTCTGTAGCTGGCTTATTTTAGAAGATTAGAAATTTTAGCTGACCTAGGAAATTTTAAGATATATGTATCTATATTTTCAGGTTATCTTTTCTTTTTCTACAGTAATAATATATAAAATTAAATACAAATACAGCCAATTTATATAATTTTATGGTAAGCTGTTTCTGTATTATTTTTTGAACTTTTGTATCAGGAAATTTGCTCATTGTTATAGATATGTAACCATTAAGTCTACTCTTTCTATTAGTTTTTGTTTAACTTTGTATATTTGAGAAAGTACAAATTTACTTTAAAGGAAAACTGTTCTTTATGTAGAAGTACGGTAGTTTATCGATTAAAATATACACTTTGTTATAGATTTCTTCAATTTAGAATCAACGAAGTAGATTGAAGTGGAATTTGATCAAAATACCAGTCGTCCAAGTTCCTCTGCATTTTATAATCAATCAGTTGCATGTCCGATAAAACTCGACTCAGTTCATTGCGAAAACTTACGGAATTATTTCAATATTTCCATTATAACTTCGGTGTCACGTTTGCAAAGAGATATGCTGAATATTCATTCATTGATTTGTGCGATTGCTTCACCAATTAGACAGCTGCATTCTTCCATCTCAAGGTCAAACTGGAGTAACGGTATTCCAGATTCTTTTAAACACCCATCGCCTTCGTCCCGTTGCCCGCCCTGCTTCTGAAGAGAGCTCGTCGGCGTTGTTATTAATACATCGATATGGTTTAGGGCCTCAATAACAGAAAATCATCTTGAAATTTAACCCAATTCTTGTAATATTTATATCCTACTGTAGTACCAAATAACGTTACCGATATATTTAATCCTTTTCGAATAGGCATCGAATAACTTGTGACACTTGTGTATGCTTTCATTTAATTGGATAAAATTGGATTTATGTAAAGTATACACAAAAAGTGAGACTAAACGACCACAACAAAGAAGATAGATTAGACACATGATGAGCCTAATGAAGTTAAAAATAATTAAGTAAAAGTTACCCTAGGAAGATGGTTGGAGTTTCAACATGACACTATCTTTCAATCAGAGATCTTGCATAAGAAATTTTTAATTATTTCATAAAAAAAAGGATAAAATTGTCTCACAAACAAACATAAACAATAAAGTAGTGTAACTTATCTACCAAACTATCTTGGAGAAGTTGTATTGACAATGATCTTTATCTAAATTAAACGATTTCAACATTTTACCTGAGGCACGTGAGCTATTAGGAATTTTACTGATCATTCGACAACATTTTAAGTTCTATCTTTAGATTATTTTGTAGAAGTGAAATATTTAGCATGTCAACTTGTGTCTTTTTACATGGTTCATTTGTGTATTTCTATAAAATAAATATACATTGTAATGA
Organism: Aphrophora alni; assembly: GCA_963513935.1. Lineage (NCBI taxonomy): Eukaryota > Metazoa > Arthropoda > Insecta > Hemiptera > Aphrophoridae > Aphrophora > Aphrophora alni. The sequence goes on along the minus strand of OY740767.1, from coordinate 120,366,355 downwards.
GCTACTCTTGTGTACATGTAAATTGGGGATGATAACGGCCATTGAAGTGTCATTGTTGAAAATTGTGTTTTCATTCATTTGGTAGTTTAATAAAAAAAGTTTATTTGATTAAATGTTTTGTTTTTGAAATATAAAACTTAAGTTTTGGTCTTGGCAAAAAAGGAAAAGAGGGAAAAAACTACGTGAAATTAATTTGCTAATAAAATGAGCGTCGTGATGACTCATTATTAAGCCTTAAATAATATACTAGATTTTGAACACGACTTTTTTTTGGACACTTCTGGGAACGTTCTGAATAAAATAATAATAACAAATTCAGGTTCAGTATACTTTGAATCCTTGGAAAACTGAGTTTCATTAATTTTTTTAGTAAAATTATTGTGCATTTCAGTACTTTTTCTATTCACAGTATGATATATGTTTTCACATTATGTGAAATTACTGTTTATTTTTACCTCGTCCAAATAAATCCAGAATTTTCTTAAGGATTTTTATTCAAAAATTAATGTGCCACGATCTTGAAACGGATTAAGTGCGTATAAATTGGTAGCCAAAATATTTTGAACTATTGACTATATCGAAATGAATGGAATACATTAAGTTTGAACTGAAAAATTAGTTATACAAATTTTACTGGAAACTTTTGAAAAAAATATATTAGCAATTTTAATTTTCGAATTGTTTAAAGACGATAAAATTGAGTTTCATTAAACAAAAAACAAAAGAAAATCAATATTTTGGATACCCATTTGAATTTCTAGGACAAGCGATAAAAATAAAGTTATGAATTTTATGTTTTTCCACAAATTTTATTGCATTCTCTATTTTGTTTTGTTTCTAACTTACACGTTAGCTGTGGACTTTGCCTCGTTCAGGAAATCTCTACAATTTTTTATGATATTTTAACGAATAATTAAGTCGACTGCCTGCTTGAAATTATTTATTACGGTAAACGATAAAGTTTGGGCTATTAACTGTATAAATAGATGTGTGTTTGTGTTAAATGTTATTGAAATTGATTCTGAAGTTTTCGAAATAAGAAGCATAGACATGCATACAGACGAACAGCCAGACATGATAATATATTTTTGCTAGAGTCTGAGATCAGTCAAAAATAAAAATACCAACGAAATTGGGGGTACACATATTTTTGTGATAGTTTTAATAAAACAAATTTTCCTTTTAAGTTAATAAGGAAGCAGAAGGTATGTTATACTTGACTAATTTCCGGTGTTACGTAACACATTTCTGAAGTGTGAAGTGCAAATAATACAGTTTGAAACAGAATATATATTTCACGTAGGCAATTCTCAACGATTTAAATCACATTATTACAGTTTAAGATTCGTCATTTCAACTAGTCACTTTTAGAAAGTTGTTAATATAAACGGAAGTACTTTCCATGTAAGCATGGTCATTGTCAAGGAATGTTTCTCTATTAAATCCTTGCTAAAAGTTAAGCTAAGACTGAGGTCATTGGCCCAACTCGTACTTCGCGTTTGGCAATGTGCCTGTCCTGTCCACTACGCAGAGGCATTCAGGTTCTTTGAACAGCGTGAATTAATCGCAACACAACTAACAATTACATTGCTACCGAACTAGATCCTTCAGCACCATTTCCTTGTACAGGACATCTATAGGGATTTGTACACACATGGGTTGAACATTTCCGATCATTTAGTATTTGTTGAAAAAAATCATCTGTTATGAAAAGAGCGAAGTGCTTCTTAAACAATCTAATGTTATGAAGTCTAAATGTGGTTTATAGAAATTTGAATAAGTCTTGGACTACAAATACGAATAATATTGTCTAAAATAATTTATTTTAGTCTAATTTGTAGTTTATACATCTAAAATTACGGGGACGATGTGAAACTGCCCCTATATTTTAGGTATGTTTGAAATGATGAAACTGCCCCGCTCATTAAATAGGATCAAGAAGGGTCGCCTTGGAAGATCAGAAATACTGAAATTGCCCCGAGCGCCCGGCCAGGTAGTCATTTTCTATGACTGACAATTTACTTAATAAAATAATATTGAAAACATGTTAAGCATGTTACCGCTGTTAATGGGTGTGAAATATCGTTCAACTTAGAGACGTTATTTTTTTGTATTATTTCTGTAATTTTTCAATGGAGACAGGAGAAATTTAAAGACATTCAATGTAGATTTTTATTTACATTTCTCTACCAGATTATTTTATTTCCGTAGTATGTATTTAAATTTAACATCAATCAAGCATATAAGCCTTTGAGTTTAGGTTAGGTTAGGTTAGGTGTAGCGTAACATGTGTTCAATATTATTTACTAAAGTAAATAGCCAGTCATAGAATATGACTACCTGGCCGAGCGCTCGGGGCAACTTCAACATTTCTAGTCTTGCGAGGTGACCCTTCCTAATCCTCTAAGCGGGGCAGTTTCATCGTTTCAAAAGTACTCAAAATGTCGGGGCAGTTTCACTACGCCCAAAATTAGCGGAAACTACAATATTATTGTAATAGATATTAACTGGTTTATTCATTAGTTGTTGAAGATCTATCTGGATAAAAAGAAAAGATTAAAAAAATAGTTTGAAATTTCATTAAAAAAAATTAAAATTAAAGTGTAAACAAAATGCTATAATTTAACGGAATTTCCTTTATAGGAAATCAAGAGTTATAGAAATCAAAATAAGGGAGTGAAAGGGTTAAACAAGAGGGTTTTCGCGATTATCCTATAAAGTATGAATTTTACACAAAATGATTTTAAACTATTTTTAAAGATTATAATATTATTATATTTAGTTTATAACTCATTTCAAACTTAATTTAAAATGAACGAGTTGTGAAGTTAAATCTGGCTCAGAAATAATCCCCATATCGTGCCCACGATTTGTACGAGCTTTAATGGTTAATAACAGAACTCATAAAGGAATTCTTTTGAAGCAACTTCCTAAGGTTGTTTTAGACACTTACATTTTTTCTTTCTTAAAGTACTAGATAAAACTATAAACAATAACGGCGAATTTTACATTTTAGAACTCATTTGTGAAGTTTGAGTGTAGAAATATTTAGGATGAGTTTCATCAAAACTATTTTATTCGTTTCTGAGACTAATGAATCGCAGATGGGCAGTCGATATGGATACACGTAAAATGTTTTTAAACCTAGAAAGTTTACTCAGGTGATTTAAAGAAATTCACGAGATTTAAAAAATAATAAAATTAATTATTACAAAACTTACTTTTTTAAGTAAAAGGAAAAATAGTAAACATATTAAACAGAAATTCACTTTCTCGTTACAAAAATTGAAGAATGAAAAGTACCAATGAGGTTATGTTCGAATCGCAATGGGAATTCGGTAGTTCAATATTCACTTATAAAACAGTCACTTTTTAAATATATTAAAAAAAAATTAACCGTGATGTTTCAACATGAAAATTACGAATTATTTTTAACCGTAGATGTATTGAAACATTAGATTACAAGACAAGTGTTCGTCAACGAGATTTTTACTGAATTTTAAACATAAACGTAATCAACAAACGCCCAATAGGCCTATCAATATTCATGTATCGTACGAGACATGCGCATTGAACGTCTTAAGTTGTAGTTCGTATTAAAATATAACGATTTTGATAATTGTATACCGTATATAAAGAATATTTCATATGAATAATTGAATTATATTAATGTAATAGACGTAACCTCAGAATGTCTTGTTGAAGTGTAATTATTGCCAAAAGTTGATGATTATTACCTGATTGATGATCAATACTAGTCGATTTTCACTTTATTGGGAAGCTCTACATCTGTAATTATTTTAGTAAAATCAATTCCCTTGACTTTATTTGTATGTAAAGTTGGTAATTGTAATCTTCAATATTTACAATGAAGAAAGGTTATACCCGGAGTAGATAATGTTTGATTATTTATGAAGTTACTTCTTTCATTATATAAGTTTTTCCCCTTTAAACAACAACAAAAACAAAAATTATGTAAGAACTAAATGGTTTTTCTCTCTTTCTCTATGGCGGAACAGCTCGTGAAGGCCCTATGTCTACTAGATTGGTTAGCATATCGTAATTCCCGTCGCTGTTGTTCTAGCTTTCTCAACCAGAGTTCACTACTAATTGTAGCTTCCCAATTTACTTCACGAAGGTGGGTCAACACCGTAAAGTTTGAAACCCCACTGGGATTGAACCCGGAACTTCTCAGTCGTGAAGCCAGAAATTCTGTGCTTTCGTGTTGAGCAACAAGGTAAACATAATCTGAGGTTTAACAATCAATTGAAATCAGCTTTTCGAAAAATTCAGAAAGAGTAAAATTAAATTAAATTGATGAGTCTGTTAATTCTTTAAATATTAATTATTTGCACAATTTTATCTACATTAGTTTTAAATATAATCTTTCATAATATTTTTAAAGATACTATGGCCAGCTGTAAAATCGACAGTCACAGAATTTCTTCATGATTATATTTACACCATATTAGTGTGATTTTATGATTGAGAGAAAGTTTAGGCGAGATTTGAGTAATTTTGAATAGAAGAAATTATTTCCTCGCGTCTACACAAAATCATCATTTCAACTGTAGTTTGTTGACCTAAACAATATTTGTGTGTTCTTTAAAGTTATTAGTTTTTGTTAATCTTATCCCCATGTTAACGCTAAAGGTATTAATAGTTGAACTTTCTTTGTTTGTATTTTATATGGGATTAAAAAAAATTGAATTGATTGAAAAACTTATATATTCGCCTACCCCAATTGCGTAGAAATATTTAAAAAGAGGAGTCGAAAGAGGGTGCAATTTTAACCGCGTCTTCACAATTTTGAAACAAGAAACAATTTAGGAAACAAAATATATTGATTATGAATCAAAGGTAGAATTAATTAAATTTAACAAGTATATGTAACTTGGATTGGCTTATAATTATATACATAAGAGACATTTGAAAACAAATGAAAATAATTTAACGAGTGACACTTATCTCACCCACGCCACCATACGATGTAATGGTGATCCCACAAGTTGATCTGAGTAGTTAGTCACCGGAGAGTGGTCAGACAGTAAACAAAGCAAAGGTCACGGTCCAAAGGTCAAAGATAAGAACTAGCGACTTTGAGAACGTACTGGCGCCATTGTGTAAACAAAGATAAGAGATTACTTTATGTACATAGTAAATATAGATTAGTGTGTAAATAAAGAGATCTTCCAGAGCGATTTCTATCGATCAAAGTTGAACCGGAGTATAGGACATGATTAATTGTCGACGTCACACCCGCGAAATTTAAAATTATAAAATATATTGAAATAATTAGTTATTAAAGTTATTACAGTATAAAATACTATGACTAATGAAAATTTGAAATCACAGATAAAATGACCATAAGTAGAAGACGTTTGGGTCAGTATGTAAACAAAGATAAGGTTGGCGCCATTGTGTAAACAAAGATAAGAGATTACTTTATATACATAGTAAATATAGATTAGTGTGTAAATAAAGAGTTCTTCCAGAGCGATTTCTATCGATCAAAGTTGAACCGGAGTATAGGACATGATTAATTGTCGACGTCACACCCGCGAAATTAAAAATTATAAAATATATATAGTGTTATCAGAGATGAGAGACTACAAGTTAGTGTATGTAAATATTGATAACAAATAACGAGTACAAAGTTGATGTAAATAAAATGTTGTGGTCAGAGGGCTTCTCAATGTTTATAGAATGTTATTGATTGATATCTAATTAGTCAATAATTGAAATATCATTTTTTTAAAATTTATATATATATATAAATATATATATATATATATATATATATAATTTATATTTATGTTCAGTGTAGTGTTAATAAATGCAAGTGTTCTTAAACGAGTTAATGCGGAGATAATTCTTTTTTTAATACAGCGTTCAATAAATTGAATAATAATATACTGTTACATTTATAATTTATTTGTAGACGTTGAAATATCATAAAACATTGAAATAATAAATGTATCAACGCTGTTAAATATGAAATTGTTTCTAGTACAGATTGCTTTGATTGAGCATGATCATTATATTTCTAGTTGGATATATATAAGCCTATATATATTAAACTTCTACTTGTCACGTACCTTTAATTTATAAAATATCTATTTATTAATACAATTATATTAAACTATTATTTTTTATGTTTTATTTTTAAACTGAAAGTGTTAGTTGAATTTTCATTAGGTTTGGAAGAAATTATATAGTTAAACAGGTAAAATAAAATAAAATAATAATAATCTCGTGGGATTGTGCCAGGAATATGAGGGACGTAGCACAAACAATTCACTTTTTTCCACTTTATTGACTGACAAGTAGAAAAATAAATCCCAGTCAAGCTGCGGTACATGGCACCACGCGGAACACAATTACCTATTATCTTCGCCTACAGTTTATTTATTTAACTAATATTAAACCTTATTCATAGAGTACGCAAATGTAGAGGTAAATCATAAAATAATAATCTGTTACTAACAATAGTGAGCAACATTGAATTAACCTAACCTAATGAAATTTCTCAATTAATGATTAAAATAAAACTTACTCTTCGATTTTATTAACGTATTTGTGATAAATTGTGTTTAAGTTTAGTTTTATTTATATGAAAACTTCTTACACATTATGCTCAATTTTATTTATTCGTTATAATTATAAGATTTTATGAAAAGAAGATTTATTTATTTATTTTTTTTTTTATTATTTTTTTTACATTAAGTTTATTTGAAAAGAATAAACACTTGTTTTACTCCTCTTCTCGCACTGTTAGATAATAAACATAGAATAGCTGTATGGGTTTTCTTATTTTCAGTGTTCACACTATTCATTACATATATTCAATAATGTCATGGCGATGCATTTGTTCTCATACTTTCTTGAAAACAGTAAGTATTGTCCAGCACAAATAACACCTAAATAATTAACATAAATAGTTTTTATGTTATGTATCTTTGTCATTCAAAGAAGAGATGAAAATATATAACTACATTTTAAAAACCAGCTTCAAAAACAAACTTTTATCGCTATTTCGTCATGCTGCATAAATCATCTTTCAACATGAGAAAGCAACTGGCTCTCAAAAAATATCCGTGTAAGCAAAATGTCGAAAATTTTTTTACTTTGCTTTTTTGACTTTTTATGTTACAAACATCTATTTCCAGTGTAAGACTAAAAAGTAGAGTGAAATCAGGGCATCACCTTGACAGATTTACCATGTGTGTTTTATCACACAACCGTTTTATAATCTGCATTTGCAGAATCAAATATTTATCTCTATCTGGAGGCATAATAGAAGTGGTGTCCTATAGTAGGTAACTAAACTATTGTGATAGATAAACATTGACTGATACAATGTTATTAAACAGAAGTTAGTCGAGTTAAACTTGTAAGAGAACTTCTGGTACTACTTGTAACCATTAGACTAAAATTATTCCTTCTACTTCTCTAATTATTAGTATAGTTAACTTTCAAGTTATTAGACATATAGATGCGAATTTACCATTAGATGAGATACTAACTTTGCTTACATAACATTTTCAATTATTATTAGTTTAGATTCTTGCTGGTTTGGTTTGTATTATCACTATTTTTCTAAAATATTACTGAAATTTTAATCAACAGTAAAATGTTTAATATTTTTGAAATAAAATGTCAATAGAAAATATTTTAAATGGTTTATTTATAATAAATATTGGTTTGTTTAACTCTTATATATATATAGTTATTTCTTCGATTTACATATGGCTTGGAGAAAAAAGCTTATGAACAATATTTACTTATATTCCTACATTATATACACATTTTGATTCAAAATTTACAAAGATTATTTAAAATGCGTATATAGTTTCATAATAGTTATATGAAATGATTGTCTTCGTGTGTTATTGATGGGGAAACGTAATGTAATATAAACACATTAGAATATTCAACGCCTATACTTTAAAAAGATAATTACATGTTTAGAGGTTTTGGTTTTAATAATAAACTTAAAACATATGTCTTTCAAATTTAGGTAATAATAATAAAAAGAAGTATTGTTTTACGTGCCAATATGTTTGACACTAAAACGTTTCTACTGTTCTATATTGCTTAAAGTGAAATATAAAAATTCTGTCACGAAGATTCATTGAGATGTAATAAATGGTAAATATATACATAAAAATAAAACGTTTAAAATGTATTTGTTGACGATGAGAGTAAAATATGGTAATATGTAAAATATGGAGATAAGTAATTTCATTACAAGTAGCTACTGAAAATTTAACATCACAAACCATTATCAATGTACGTTTTCCAGAACCACTCACCTCCTCATTTGTTATTATTTACAAATTTGCAGCAACGATTTCACAAATCAAGATTCATCGAAACGCCTCATTCTTTAAAATAAGCCTACAATAACACTAATTAACTAAAATATAATACAAATAACCTTATTAATCATAATTAATTATATGATTTAAATGTTAATTTTAGATTGTGAAACGGCGATGTCAATTAATGAAAAATAATATATATCTCTGAGAAGCTCAATTTTATTTACTATGTTTTGGCAATTTCGAGTCACTCAATCTGAATATATTCCTTGTTAATGGACCATTTAGTAAAAAAATCCCTCTCTTACGTCTTACTCGGTCAGATCCATGTTCCTTTCAATTCTATGGTCAGAGATTAGAGTGAGCGCATGAGCAATAGTATCTAACCAAGCTATAAAAAACAATTCGCCAAGGGTTATTAATCAGTTCTTAAGTAACATGGATGTCAAACCCAGCAAGAGACGTACACCATACGAAAGGAATAAGAAAATCAACTTTAAAACTAATTTAATTCCGGAAAAAACAGACAAATTAGACCAAAATATGGAAAATAAAATCGTTAATAGAACTCTGCCTGTGCTACTTTTGAATACGTGGTATTCTCTTAATAAAAGTCAAAGGAAAGTAGCTATAATTGGTTTGGATATTGAAAATATGTTTGAACCAAGATTGCAATTACGTAAATCAGATTCAAATAGTGGAGTTTCACTAAGTATTTCTGAATGGAATATTTTACTACAAAAGTCTGAATTAATTTCCAATTTTTTCATGTGTAAAAAACAAAGTTATGAAAATTTAGATTTGGATAAGCATCAAGTTGTGTTTCAAATGATGTACGGTAAAAAATCGATTTTAATTCGTGAACTAATCTGTATTCAACCTCAGCTTTATCTACCAGATACACTCATTATTCAGGAACCTACATGGAAAGGATTGTTACAGATGTCACAATGCGTTTCAAACTACTTCAACTTCTGTACTCTGATGTCATCAAATGTGTTCAACTGTTTTCAAGATGTTAAAAATATTGTAGTGAATAACTTATTAACAAATGTACCAGCAGATGTAGTAAAAGAAGATTCTATTGTTAAAACTTATTTAGTGAAATGTTTGGATGAATTAGACATAAATGTTATAAAATGTGAAACAAATAATAAAGACTTGATTTTATCTGAAATTAAAATAATGTGTTTAGATACTTTTGTAAATTATTTAAGATTACACTTGTTTTATAAAGATATGAATGAATGTATATAATTATTGTTTCCAACATGTAAAACCTCTGTATACATACTATCTACCATTAAGTATTATTTTTCAATAAAATATTATTATAAATTTCACTGTTATTATTATTTAAAAGCCTGTATTCAAATAAGGAGAATGAAATAATGAAGTCTTATACAGAGTTCAATTCTTATAATTATGAAATAAATATAGATATATTTATACACACACACACACACACATAAATACAATAATAACAAAATATATAACAGATTATACAATAAAACTATTTAAACAAGAATATATACAACATATTAAAAATGTCTTTGCCGTTTATTAGGCGGCTCGTCATTTTCTTCTTCACAATTATTTTCTATGTTTCTTTTTAAATAATAGTTATATAAAAATAATGTCATTGAATCGGCTCCCTTTGTTACACTTTCGTCCCCGCTTGAATACGGAATTACTTCATCGTATTCTTCTACTTCTTCTTCTTCTTCTTCTTCTTCTTCTTCTTCTTCTTCTTCTTCTTCTTCTTCATTACCCCCCTCACCTTCAAAATTTTCTTCCTCCTCCTCTTCTGTCAAATCTATTACATCGTCATCACTCCACGACAACCACCACTCGTCCATCCCAACCAACTCCTCAAACAAACTTTCATCCTCCTTCCACCATTCTTCTAAACCAGCCATTCTAAAAAAAAAAAACTCACTGAACCTCTATATAACCACAAGCAAAATAATAAAATTCTAATTCCTTACATCGTTTATAAAGGTTTACCCCCTACTCTTTGTTACAATAAATAGTTATTTAAACGTCTTTTGCCCACAAGTAAAAATATCAATATGAAGTTTACAAACAAAATGTTAGTCACATCTACATGATTTTTGTACATGTGTCAAATTAATATTAATCTGAACTTTACACTAAAAGTTAATTGTTTGATAATCAAACAGTATATAGTTTAATGTTCTAAGATAATATATTAAGTTAATACTCAGAATGGTGTCTCACATCTTCCTCCTGCCGCTAAGGGACAACGACATTTTATTTAAAAGGTGTGTTACAGGAAAGTTGATTTTTCAACTAGGTTCCGATCTCAATTCTTTAGTTGATGAAATAGAAATTATAAAATATAAACTTCACGGAAAAGTGTTAACTGTAATTGTATTAATAAACGGCTCAAAGCATAAAATAATTATTGATCGATTTGATGTGAGAGTTAAATGAAAATTTGTAATCACGTTTCCGTGCCATCGAGAAAATGTATGGCAAATATACATTGAAACTAGTTTTGACGGTGGTATACAGAGGGTGACAGCTTTAAGTAGCATACGTCACCATTCCTTGTTAAGAAGACGAGATGATCAATTAATGGCTTACAGCGATGATGATGGTTACGATTCAGGACACTCAGAGGAACATTCCGACCAAGGTGAAGAAGAAGTTAATATGGAAGATGATATTGAACAAATACTAAACATTATGTAAATTATGATTATATGTATGATTTTATATATATTAATATTATTTTAAAACATTATTGTAAATTTCATTGTTATTATTATTATTTGAGTTCATTCATTAAATAATGCATCACACATACTATGTTTAAATAATTCAGTTATTATAAAGTGTTAATATTTTTATTTTAAAACATATTTTAGATTATGTTTGGAAATGTTTATAAATTATTTTAGATTGCAAATGTTTTATAACGATATTAATGAATGTATGTAATTTTTGAAAAATATTGATTTTAAAAATGTTAAATAAAGTATTTGTATGAAGATGTTTGTAATTTCTTTTAGATTGCTATTGTTTTATAAAATGTTTATATCCTTTATATCCAATTATGAATACAATATACAAAAATATTATATAAACTACTTTGTAATTATTTGATTCCTTTATAATTAAACATAAGGTATTTGAAATAAGAAGCCTATAAGGAGGAACTATTTTAACGATACGTATTCTGACGATGGTTACGACTCAGGACTTACCGGAGAACGATCCGATCAAAGCGAAATTGAAGAGGAAGTTCATGTAGATGATGATGAAATTCAACAACTCTTTAATCGAATGTAAATCATTCACATAATGTAACGTATTACAAATACTATGTTTAAAGTAGATCATTTATTAAAAATGTGTTATCATTATTTCTTGTTTTAAACCTATTTAGATAAATAATAGAGTAATGCATATCATATAATTGAAGTATATGTATGACATTAACATTTTTAGCTACCGTTTCGCCATTTTTCAATGTTGCCCAGGAAGCACCACGAGGAGGTGGTAACCATCACTTCCCACCTAACCTAACATGCATTAAATGTAGCTTGTACTAAAACTAAATACATTAAATTAAGAGTATAATTCAATTAAAGTTTATTATAAAACATGTAAAAATAACTTTAAACTAATCTTAAATCATACAAACTTAAAACTATTGTTATACATCCAATCGCTAAAAACGATATATAAGTCTACAATAATATCTTAATAAAATATTACAATATACAGATTTTTAACATATATATTATTTACATATACACAACACTATTAAAACATAACATAACTATGTACAGTTATCAAAAAATTAAAAACTTTAGACATTACTAAAACACATGGCATTGTTCTATTAAAAAATATGTTATACGAAGAATTATTACTAAAATTTGTTTTACAACTATGTATACAGATATATATTTTAATATGATATAAACAGTATATTATTTTATAAAATAAAAATATTTAAACTACTTTATAACAGTAGCTAAATTTAAACATAATATACACTATAGACAATATAAAATTACAAGTGATCAGAGACAAGAAATATGGCAGATCCTGTGTCAAATTAAAAATTGTTTCCTTTATTAATAGCTATTATGTTTCTAAAAATTAAACTATCGGTGTTAGCTGCCCTGTTTCACGGTTAATCCGTTATATGAAATTCACAAGAGCTCTAGCATTACCGATAATGTGTCTGCGTGTGTGTGTGTGTGTGTATTTAATACACACACACACACACGCAGACACATTATCGGTAATGCTAGAGCTCTTGTGAATTTCATATAACGGATTAACCGTGAAACAGGGCAGCTAACACCGATAGTTTAATTTTTAGAAACATAATAGCTATTAATAAAGGAAACAATTTTTAATTTGACACAGGATCTGCCATATTTCTTGTCTCTGATCACTTGTAATTTTATATTGTCTATAGTGTATATTATGTTTAAATTTAGCTACTGTTATAAAGTAGTTTAAATATTTTTATTTTATAAAATAATATACTGTTTATATCATATTAAAATATATATCTGTATACATAGTTGTAAAACAAATTTTAGTAATAATTCTTCGTATAACATATTTTTTAATAGAACAATGCCATGTGTTTTAGTAATGTCTAAAGTTTTTAATTTTTTGATAACTGTACATAGTTATGTTATGTTTTAATAGTGTTGTGTATATGTAAATAATATATATGTTAAAAATCTGTATATTGTAATATTTTATTAAGATATTATTGTAGACTTATATATCGTTTTTAGCGATTGGATGTATAACAATAGTTTTAAGTTTGTATGATTTAAGATTAGTTTAAAGTTATTTTTACATGTTTTATAATAAACTTTAATTGAATTATACTCTTAATTTAATGTATTTAGTTTTAGTACAAGCTACATTTAATGCATGTTAGGTTAGGTGGGAAGTGATGGTTACCACCTCCTCGTGGTGCTTCCTGGGCAACATTGAAAAATGGCGAAACGGTAGCTAAAAATGTTAATGTCATACATATACTTCAATTATATGATATGCATTACTCTATTATTTATCTAAATAGGTTTAAAACAAGAAATAATGATAACACATTTTTAATAAATGATCTACTTTAAACATAGTATTTGTAATACGTTACATTATGTGAATGATTTACATTCGATTAAAGAGTTGTTGAATTTCATCATCATCTACATGAACTTCCTCTTCAATTTCGCTTTGATCGGATCGTTCTCCGGTAAGTCCTGAGTCGTAACCATCGTCAGAATACGTATCGTTAAAATAGTTCCTCCTTATAGGCTTCTTATTTCAAATACCTTATGTTTAATTATAAAGGAATCAAATAATTACAAAGTAGTTTATATAATATTTTTGTATATTGTATTCATAATTGGATATAAAGGATATAAACATTTTATAAAACAATAGCAATCTAAAAGAAATTACAAACATCTTCATACAAATACTTTATTTAACATTTTTAAAATCGATATTTTTCAAAAATTACATACATTCATTAATATCGTTATAAAACATTTGCAATCTAAAATAATTTATAAACATTTCCAAACATAATCTAAAATATGTTTTAAAATAAAAATATTAACACTTTATAATAACTGAATTATTTAAACATAGTATGTGTGATGCATTATTTAATGAATGAACTCAAATAATAATAATAACAATGAAATTTACAATAATGTTTTAAAATAATATTAATATATATAAAATCATACATATAATCATAATTTACATAATGTTTAGTATTTGTTCAATATCATCTTCCATATTAACTTCTTCTTCACCTTGGTCGGAATGTTCCTCTGAGTGTCCTGAATCGTAACCATCATCATCGCTGTAAGCCATTAATTGATCATCTCGTCTTCTTAACAAGGAATGGTGACGTATGCTACTTAAAGCTGTCACCCTCTGTATACCACCGTCAAAACTAGTTTCAATGTATATTTGCCATACATTTTCTCGATGGCACGGAAACGTGATTACAAATTTTCATTTAACTCTCACATCAAATCGATCAATAATTATTTTATGCTTTGAGCCGTTTATTAATACAATTACAGTTAACACTTTTCCGTGAAGTTTATATTTTATAATTTCTATTTCATCAACTAAAGAATTGAGATCGGAACCTAGTTGAAAAATCAACTTTCCTGTAACACACCTTTTAAATAAAATGTCGTTGTCCCTTAGCGGCAGGAGGAAGATGTGAGACACCATTCTGAGTATTAACTTAATATATTATCTTAGAACATTAAACTATATACTGTTTGATTATCAAACAATTAACTTTTAGTGTAAAGTTCAGATTAATATTAATTTGACACATGTACAAAAATCATGTAGATGTGACTAACATTTTGTTTGTAAACTTCATATTGATATTTTTACTTGTGGGCAAAAGACGTTTAAATAACTATTTATTGTAACAAAGAGTAGGGGGTAAACCTTTATAAACGATGTAAGGAATTAGAATTTTATTATTTTGCTTGTGGTTATATAGAGGTTCAGTGAGTTTTTTTTTTTAGAATGGCTGGTTTAGAAGAATGGTGGAAGGAGGATGAAAGTTTGTTTGAGGAGTTGGTTGGGATGGACGAGTGGTGGTTGTCGTGGAGTGATGACGATGTAATAGATTTGACAGAAGAGGAGGAGGAAGAAAATTTTGAAGGTGAGGGGGGTAATGAAGAAGAAGAAGAAGAAGAAGAAGAAGAAGAAGAAGAAGTAGAAGAATACGATGAAGTAATTCCGTATTCAAGCGGGGACGAAAGTGTAACAAAGGGAGCCGATTCAATGACATTATTTTTATATAACTATTATTTAAAAAGAAACATAGAAAATAATTGTGAAGAAGAAAATGACGAGCCGCCTAATAAACGGCAAAGACATTTTTAATATGTTGTATATATTCTTGTTTAAATAGTTTTATTGTATAATCTGTTATATATTTTGTTATTATATTGTATTTATGTGTGTGTGTGTGTGTGTATAAATATATCTATATTTATTTCATAATTATAAGAATTGAACTCTGTATAAGACTTCATTATTTCATTCTCCTTATTTGAATACAGGCTTTTAAATAATAATAACAGTGAAATTTATAATAATATTTTATTGAAAAATAATACTTAATGGTAGATAGTATGTATACAGAGGTTTTACATGTTGGAAACAATAATTATATACATTCATTCATATCTTTATAAAACAAGTGTAATCTTAAATAATTTACAAAAGTATCTAAACACATTATTTTAATTTCAGATAAAATCAAGTCTTTATTATTTGTTTCACATTTTATAACATTTATGTCTAATTCATCCAAACATTTCACTAAATAAGTTTTAACAATAGAATCTTCTTTTACTACATCTGCTGGTACATTTGTTAATAAGTTATTCACTACAATATTTTTAACATCTTGAAAACAGTTGAACACATTTGATGACATCAGAGTACAGAAGTTGAAGTAGTTTGAAACGCATTGTGACATCTGTAACAATCCTTTCCATGTAGGTTCCTGAATAATGAGTGTATCTGGTAGATAAAGCTGAGGTTGAATACAGATTAGTTCACGAATTAAAATAGATTTTTTACCGTACATCATTTGAAACACAACTTGATGCTTATCCAAATCTAAATTTTCATAACTTTGTTTTTTACACATGAAAAAATTGGAAATTAATTCAGACTTTTGTAGTAAAATATTCCATTCAGAAATACTTAGTGAAACTCCACTATTTGAATCTGATTTACGTAATTGCAATCTTGGTTCAAACATATTTTCAATATCCAAACCAATTATAGCTACTTTCCTTTGACTTTTATTAAGAGAATACCACGTATTCAAAAGTAGCACAGGCAGAGTTCTATTAACGATTTTATTTTCCATATTTTGGTCTAATTTGTCTGTTTTTTCCGGAATTAAATTAGTTTTAAAGTTGATTTTCTTATTCCTTTCGTATGGTGTACGTCTCTTGCTGGGTTTGACATCCATGTTACTTAAGAACTGATTAATAACCCTTGGCGAATTGTTTTTTATAGCTTGGTTAGATACTATTGCTCATGCGCTCACTCTAATCTCTGACCATAGAATTGAAAGGAACATGGATCTGACCGAGTAAGACGTAAGAGAGGGATTTTTTTACTAAATGGTCCATTAACAAGGAATATATTCAGATTGAGTGACTCGAAATTGCCAAAACATAGTAAATAAAATTGAGCTTCTCAGAGATATATATTATTTTTCATTAATTGACATCGCCGTTTCACAATCTAAAATTAACATTTAAATCATATAATTAATTATGATTAATAAGGTTATTTGTATTATATTTTAGTTAATTAGTGTTATTGTAGGCTTATTTTAAAGAATGAGGCGTTTCGATGAATCTTGATTTGTGAAATCGTTGCTGCAAATTTGTAAATAATAACAAATGAGGAGGTGAGTGGTTCTGGAAAACGTACATTGATAATGGTTTGTGATGTTAAATTTTCAGTAGCTACTTGTAATGAAATTACTTATCTCCATATTTTACATATTACCATATTTTACTCTCATCGTCAACAAATACATTTTAAACGTTTTATTTTTATGTATATATTTACCATTTATTACATCTCAATGAATCTTCGTGACAGAATTTTTATATTTCACTTTAAGCAATATAGAACAGTAGAAACGTTTTAGTGTCAAACATATTGGCACGTAAAACAATACTTCTTTTTATTATTATTACCTAAATTTGAAAGACATATGTTTTAAGTTTATTATTAAAACCAAAACCTCTAAACATGTAATTATCTTTTTAAAGTATAGGCGTTGAATATTCTAATGTGTTTATATTACATTACGTTTCCCCATCAATAACACACGAAGACAATCATTTCATATAACTATTATGAAACTATATACGCATTTTAAATAATCTTTGTAAATTTTGAATCAAAATGTGTATATAATGTAGGAATATAAGTAAATATTGTTCATAAGCTTTTTTCTCCAAGCCATATGTAAATCGAAGAAATAACTATATATATATAAGAGTTAAACAAACCAATATTTATTATAAATAAACCATTTAAAATATTTTCTATTGACATTTTATTTCAAAAATATTAAACATTTTACTGTTGATTAAAATTTCAGTAATATTTTAGAAAAATAGTGATAATACAAACCAAACCAGCAAGAATCTAAACTAATAATAATTGAAAATGTTATGTAAGCAAAGTTAGTATCTCATCTAATGGTAAATTCGCATCTATATGTCTAATAACTTGAAAGTTAACTATACTAATAATTAGAGAAGTAGAAGGAATAATTTTAGTCTAATGGTTACAAGTAGTACCAGAAGTTCTCTTACAAGTTTAACTCGACTAACTTCTGTTTAATAACATTGTATCAGTCAATGTTTATCTATCACAATAGTTTAGTTACCTACTATAGGACACCACTTCTATTATGCCTCCAGATAGAGATAAATATTTGATTCTGCAAATGCAGATTATAAAACGGTTGTGTGATAAAACACACATGGTAAATCTGTCAAGGTGATGCCCTGATTTCACTCTACTTTTTAGTCTTACACTGGAAATAGATGTTTGTAACATAAAAAGTCAAAAAAGCAAAGTAAAAAAATTTTCGACATTTTGCTTACACGGATATTTTTTGAGAGCCAGTTGCTTTCTCATGTTGAAAGATGATTTATGCAGCATGACGAAATAGCGATAAAAGTTTGTTTTTGAAGCTGGTTTTTAAAATGTAGTTATATATTTTCATCTCTTCTTTGAATGACAAAGATACATAACATAAAAACTATTTATGTTAATTATTTAGGTGTTATTTGTGCTGGACAATACTTACTGTTTTCAAGAAAGTATGAGAACAAATGCATCGCCATGACATTATTGAATATATGTAATGAATAGTGTGAACACTGAAAATAAGAAAACCCATACAGCTATTCTATGTTTATTATCTAACAGTGCGAGAAGAGGAGTAAAACAAGTGTTTATTCTTTTCAAATAAACTTAATGTAAAAAAAATAATAAAAAAAAAAATAAATAAATAAATCTTCTTTTCATAAAATCTTATAATTATAACGAATAAATAAAATTGAGCATAATGTGTAAGAAGTTTTCATATAAATAAAACTAAACTTAAACACAATTTATCACAAATACGTTAATAAAATCGAAGAGTAAGTTTTATTTTAATCATTAATTGAGAAATTTCATTAGGTTAGGTTAATTCAATGTTGCTCACTATTGTTAGTAACAGATTATTATTTTATGATTTACCTCTACATTTGCGTACTCTATGAATAAGGTTTAATATTAGTTAAATAAATAAACTGTAGGCGAAGATAATAGGTAATTGTGTTCCGCGTGGTGCCATGTACCGCAGCTTGACTGGGATTTATTTTTCTACTTGTCAGTCAATAAAGTGGAAAAAAGTGAATTGTTTGTGCTACGTCCCTCATATTCCTGGCACAATCCCACGAGATTATTATTATTTTATTTTATTTTACCTGTTTAACTATATAATTTCTTCCAAACCTAATGAAAATTCAACTAACACTTTCAGTTTAAAAATAAAACATAAAAAATAATAGTTTAATATAATTGTATTAATAAATAGATATTTTATAAATTAAAGGTACGTGACAAGTAGAAGTTTAATATATATAGGCTTATATATATCCAACTAGAAATATAATGATCATGCTCAATCAAAGCAATCTGTACTAGAAACAATTTCATATTTAACAGCGTTGATACATTTATTATTTCAATGTTTTATGATATTTCAACGTCTACAAATAAATTATAAATGTAACAGTATATTATTATTCAATTTATTGAACGCTGTATTAAAAAAAGAATTATCTCCGCATTAACTCGTTTAAGAACACTTGCATTTATTAACACTACACTGAACATAAATATAAATAATATATATATATATATTTATATATATATATATATATATATATATTTATATATATATATAAATTTAAAAAAAATGATATTTCAATTATTGACTAATTAGATATCAATCAATAACATTCTATAAACATTGAGAAGCCCTCTGACCACAACATTTTATTTACATCAACTTTGTACTCGTTATTTGTTATCAATATTTACATACACTAACTTGTAGTCTCTCATCTCTGATAACACTATATATATTTTATAATTTTTAATTTCGCGGGTGTGACGTCGACAATTAATCATGTCCTATACTCCGGTTCAACTTTGATCGATAGAAATCGCTCTGGAAGAACTCTTTATTTACACACTAATCTATATTTACTATGTATATAAAGTAATCTCTTATCTTTGTTTACACAATGGCGCCAACCTTATCTTTGTTTACATACTGACCCAAACGTCTTCTACTTATGGTCATTTTATCTGTGATTTCAAATTTTCATTAGTCATAGTATTTTATACTGTAATAACTTTAATAACTAATTATTTCAATATATTTTATAATTTTAAATTTCGCGGGTGTGACGTCGACAATTAATCATGTCCTATACTCCGGTTCAACTTTGATCGATAGAAATCGCTCTGGAAGATCTCTTTATTTACACACTAATCTATATTTACTATGTACATAAAGTAATCTCTTATCTTTGTTTACACAATGGCGCCAGTACGTTCTCAAAGTCGCTAGTTCTTATCTTTGACCTTTGGACCGTGACCTTTGCTTTGTTTACTGTCTGACCACTCTCCGGTGACTAACTACTGATCTGATGGGCCATGTACGAAATGTTAAAATTGTATTTAGGCTCGTTACGGCCTAGCCGACATCAAAATAGTAGTGACATAGACAATTAAAAGGTTCAGAAAACTTGTGTAACAAACTTACAAATCTGAATACAGAATTTTCTATTAACTTATATATATATATATATATATATATATATATATATATATATATATATAATACATTTTTCAGTTTTCTAACGTCATGATACAAGAAGATCAGTTACAAAACAGTCGAATTTTTTTTTACGAATATCCTATACATTTAAAACGAATAGTTATATACATGCAATAGGATTAAAAAAAAAATAATGTGCGTTTTTCTCAATTTCTTTGGTAAGATTGTAAGGGTTGGATATGTTTATCAAAAAGACAAAATTTAACAATAAATAATTCATGTACAGTGACTATTTCTTTATTATTGACAAATGTAGAATGAGAAAACTTTCATTTTACAATATTAAGTCACAATTTGGCTTTTGTTAGCACCTTTTATTTTGTTTCTAATAGAAGGCGATTTTCAACTTAACTTTTGTATCACAGGGTAGATAATTGGCAACACTGTCAGTCTACTTGTCTAAATAGGTAATGTTTTGATAGAGTCGCATTCACATGTAAGGAAAACGTTCTGCAACGTTCAAAGCCTGTTAATTTACTTTGTTACAAATACGTTTTAGAAATAAATAGTCCAGAGAAAGTGTCTGTTATAAAGGCAATCAATCATACGCTATAATTTGGTTCAAAATATACAGTTATTATGAACTCATAACTTGTCACGGATACAATATGTTGGAGATTACATTACAAAGACCATAGAAGTCGTTGGATGTAATAATTTTCTTAATCAATTTAAATAATCAAAAATTAATAAAAATGATTCAGCATGAACAAGTCAATTTAACAGTGAAAATAATTATTTATATTGAATAATTGAAAATAACGTTGATCACTCATAATAAAATTGTAAATAGTTGAATATAAAATATTAAAAGAAGTTATTTAAAAAAAATTTTTTTCGTCACACTGCTTCAAAAACAACTGTTTTCAATACATGCATTGAGATGCTGAAGTTGTTCTTTTTAGTCCTAGGGCCAAAAACATCAGCTGAGGTCGAGGTCATCAGCTGTTACTTCGCTTATACGAATTAATTAACGATTGTAAAGAATCTATAGAAACAACCGATACTCTTGATTGTAAATAATAAATGAAACAGCTGTTACCATAGATTTTATAATATTCGCGATGGTCCCGCTTGTTAATAATGTTTATATAAATATATTTCAAGTAATAATGTTTAGGGTCTATGTACTTTTTTTTTGTTTATGACATATTTAAATTAAATGTATTTAATCATTCTAATGAAAAAATTTACATTATTTTTAGAAATAAATAACAGTTAATTATCCATTCAAGAGAACTTATGTTAAATAATGATAATAATTATATATTTATATCAAATTTTATTTCTGTACACATAAAACATCAAAAAATCTCAAGACTAAATTAAATTGTATCTCTTTCTAAGTATATAATTAATTTAAAATATGAATTTTTATTTAAAACTCTCTGAAAAGTAAATATTGGAAACAATATACATACAAATATACATTACATGCTTATGTATTTATGTATTAAACGTCAACAAAAATTGTGCTAATAAAAATAAATAAAACTATACAAAAACATGTATACATTATATATAGGCTACGTAGATACTTTCGACACCTATATAAAAAAAACTAAATAGATTAAAAGATTAGATATAAAAAAAAACTCGATCACAAGATTTCACAAAAATTACGTTTACTTAATCAAACGCGTTTCAACGACAAAGTTTCAATGACAAAGCCATCCTCAGTGGTACATGAGTTATAATAACTAAACTATAAATATTGAGTTATAGCTTAGTTATTGTAGCTCATGTATCACTAAGGATGGCGAATTTATTGTTGATACGCGTTTGATATAAACGTAATTTTTGTGAGATCTTGTGTTTAAGTTTTTTTGTTTCTATCTAATATTATCTCGCAAGTCAAGCTCAATATTTATTATTTCTGACGAAAATAAAATTCAAAAGAAAATATTAAATTGTAAATTAACTGAGTTTGTGGGTTGCGAAAGAGTTTAGGTTAAACTTTTATTAGGATTGGTCGTGACTCCGTTATGGAGAGGCGACAGTTCCAAGGTTGATCATCACATTGCCACAACGGTTTTGTTCCCACTTTCGTCTTATATTCTCATGGCCTGAGTCACCTATTTTTATAGAAACACTGCAGATATTTATACAACTCTGTAATAGATCCAAAGTTGCTCATCACATTTCCACAAAGTTAGATATTCTGCGAGGCAAATATTGATACTATTCTGTAAAGTTTCAAAATAAGTCAACATATTATTTATTCTACTTATAGGTCCTCAAAACTAATTATTCTTTAATATAAGACACCCTGCAGATATTTATATATCTGTCCAAAGTTGATTATTATATTGCCATAAAGTTATTTATATTATTATGTAACAGTTCCAAAGTTTGTCATCACATTGCCACAAAATCAATTATTTTTAAAGATACCCTGCAAATATTCATATTACTATGTAACAGTTTCAAACTTGGCCACTACATTGCTCAAAGTTACTTATTCGTAAAGATAAGATACTCTACTGATATTTATAATACTTTGTAACAGTTCAAAATTGGTCATTTAATTGCCACAAAGTTACTTATTATTAAAGATAAGATACTCTACAGATATTTATAATACTCTGTAACAGTTCCAAAGTAGGTCATTTCATTGCCACAAAGTTACTTATTCGTAAAGATAAGATACTCTACAGATATTTATAATACCCTGTAACAGTTTCAAAGTTGGTCATAACATTACCACAACTGTTCTGCCCCACATTCTAGATAAGTTATGTATCCTACATGTTTTTTAAACAAAACTTATCATTTACAAATTGTTGATTGCCGAAGTTAGAAAATTAACAGAGCGAGTTTGTTCTTTTATATATCATTGCGGAGTAACTTTAGAGATACAAGAAAGTATTTCTGGTAAAAAAAAATAAAAAAAAAAATAATAATAATAATACGTTAGCGGTTCAACTTATTAACTTAGAAAATTTGTTGTTTTCTTATTATATTACATTCCAATTTATGTTTTAGTATTTATTTCTTGTATTAATCCCCATAACATTTGTCTACAAACTGCAATACATTTGATTAACAATGTTGAAAGGTTTTAACGCTTGAGATGACTAATTAAAAGATTATTATTTAGTCCGCCAATGTTACCTAACTAAGTCACAATATTAGCGTGAATAACAGATGCAAAGTATGAAATAGACTAATAGATCTTACAGTAAGAAATACAATTTGTAATAATCACGATTTAATTGTGTTTAAATAAAGTACACTGTTAAAGAAATCATCACATTGCAATAGGTTCAATGCTTCAACTTCAGCGACTTACTAATGAATCTGAAAATGAGACTCTAGAGTGTGCTTCAATGTGTCACTGACTACAAAAGTGAAAGAGTAATGAACGAAGAATTTAAAAAAATCTTTTCGATTAAATAAATTTAAGTACTAAAGGGTATTATCAGATGGTGGATGCCTAGAGCAAAAAGGAAATAAAGTTTGAATTACTGTGAATGTGTATCTTTTTTCTAATTTACTAAATGTTTTAATCAAACTCAGACTTTAAACATAATATTTAACGTTTTTAACACTCACCAATGAAAACCCTCAGGGGCTCACTCCTTGTGAGTTCGGGTTTGGCGAACCCGGGGTTCCCGAGCTGGATCTCATCTCACTTCAACTTGTCTTGAATGAGATCCCTTCTCTTTCTTCTTTCATATTGGGTACCAGGCATTTTTTCCGACCCCGACGTTGTTAGGTTTCCGAAGGCTAGGGGTCTCTATTCTACTCTTATTTCTTCTGTTGGAGCTCTATTCTGCCTTCTCATCAATTTGACTATGCGATGGATAAAACACACGGAAGTATTACCCCAGGTGGCAGACCAGATACTCTGGAAAATCCACCCTACAACACGGAGGTCGGTCCTATGGATTCTGGGGAGGACCAACTATCGTTACATCAAAACCCATTCAAGAAAGGAACAGCACTGGAAAGAACACCACCAAGAGTGCCTGCTACTGAAAAAAAGATAGAAAAAGGAACGAAGTAGTTGTTGTAAAGGATGGTGTAAAAATCAATGGAAAAGAAAACGCAGACCTGCTAAAAAAGCTTAATGAAATGGAGGGAATGTTGCTTCAGCTCCAAACACAGGTTTGAGATTAACCCAAGAGAATGTGGAGTTGAAAACAGCTCTTGGTAAAAGGCAGCAGTCCATTGAAACAAAGGAGGGGGCGGAGAGTACTAGTGGGGCTATAACTGCCTATGAAACTGATGAAGAAGAATGAGAACGAGAAACAGACTGGATTTTAAAAAGAAACAAAAGAATAGCTAAAAAACGGAAAGCAGAATTTTCTCCGGAGGCTTCAACAGGGACTGCTCTTGTAGTAAATCAGTCCACATGTGATAAGAAGGACATGTAACAAATAAAGAACTGGGAGGAAGGATAAAGGAAGTACCTCCTCCACCAATTAATTTTGTAGGTGTGCCTACCTTTGCAGACATTCAACATCTGATATCATCAATCGCAAGTAGTAAATAGAGTTGTGGCATTAAGCAACAATGCATGGAGGTTACTGATGCTGGATTCGGACTCCTACAGAACTATGGTAAATAAACTGGCCAAAGAGAAAGTTCAATGGTATACCTATGAAAACAAAAACTGCAGACCTCTGAAGGGTGCTAGGGGATTGCACTCGACCTGTAAAAAAGAGGACATCTTAGCGGACTTGCGACAGAAGGGTTTCAAAATTACTGGTGCAGTAAACATATTGAATGTAGATAGAAAACACAAGGAGATGCAAACCAAACTGTACGTAGAATAGGACTTCCCATATTAATGCTCACTTTTGATCAAGGGGAAAAGTTGGAAAATATATTTAGCATAAGAGGAATTTTGAATATGAAAGTAAAGTAAAGATTGAACCCCTCAGAGCTGATCCCGCAATGCAAAAGGTGTCAGGGATTTAATCATATTCACAAGTATTGTGCTTGCGATCCTAGCTGTGTTAAATGCACTGGTAAACATTTGACCGGAAAATGTACAGTGGACACAAGTGAATCTCCAACCTGTGTAAATTGCAAGGAGCGGCACCCAGGCTAATACCGAGGGTGTGTTGTTGCTAAGGAGCTGCAAATGATAAGAAATCTCAGAAAGAAAACTGATGCTAAAAGGACTACAATTCCAAATCGTCAGGTAATAGAGAGTGAACCTGTGGTATATAAGAAACCATCACAGATTTCGGAAGATGACAAGAATAACAAATCAAAAATCAAATCTTACGCTGTAGCAGTAAAGAAACCACAAACAAAGCTCTTCTATGTGGCCAAAGGAATGTCAAGAAATGTCTTAGTAGAGAGTAAAGACGATCTCTCGTCTGATTATTCACCTGTGATTATGACAATCAGTAAACAGCTTGTAAGAAAGTAGCCTTCCCCTAGATTATAACAAATTGAGCATTATTTCGTGGGCTACTTAAGGAATACATAGATCTTAATGTGCCAGTAATAGATGAATATCAGTTGGAAAAGGAAGATGAACTATTCAATACCAACATACAGAGAGCAGCATGGGAGAGCAATCTTCAAGTACGGAACAAATTTGTGGATGGTGTAGCATTTACACCTCAAATAAAAGAACTTATTTTGAAAAAACGAAGAGCTCGGAAAGCCGGGCAGAGAATGCGCACCCCGGGAAACAAAAATGTTTTGAATGCGCTGTGCAATAAACTAAAAAAGTTGATAAGACAGGTTAAAAATGAAGACGTAGGAAGATATCTAGTAAATTTCAATGCCCTTAAGGACACCGAGTATTCTTTATGGAAAGCAACAAAGAACTTAAAAAGGCCAAAGAATCTGGAGCCGCCAATCAAGATGGAAGATGGAAGTTGGGCTAAGAGTGCTGGAGAGTAGACAGATATCTTTGCGAAGTATCTGGAGGAAATTTTTAAACCTGGGCTGAAGCAAAGTGATGTAGAAGACACCACACCGTTGCAGAGAGAGGATCATAAGGAAATAAAAAAAGTGACTTTAAAAGAACTAAAATATGAAATTTAAAAAAATATTAATGCTATAATGTCAACTGGATATGACCTTATTACGGGAGGAATACTTAAGGAGTTACCGGAGAAAGCACTCAGGAAGATGCTGCATATATTCAATGGTGCATTCAGACTAAAACTTGTCCCTACTCAGAGGAAGGTAGCAGAAGTAGTAATGCTGCTCAAACCGGATAAATCTCCAAATGAAGTAAAATCATACCGACCGATTTCTTTGTTACCTGTGATTGGAAAATTGGAAAGCTTTTTGAAAAAAAATTCTTGAAAAGACTAGCATCTATTTTAGAAGAAAGACAACTAGTTCCTAACCATCAGTTTGGATTAAGGAAAAAACATACAACAATTGAACAGGTTCACCGAGTGACCAGTATCATAGAGAGTGCCTTAGAAAATAAGGAGGTGTGCTCAGCACTTTTCTTGGACGTAGCACAGGCCTATGACAAGGTTTGGCACGAGGGGCCTACTTATAAATTACACAGGGATCTCACAGAGGAGTTCTTCCTGGAGTTGAGGTCGTACTTGCTGACAGATACTTTCGTATTAAATATAATAATGCATAATCCAAATTGAAGCAACTTGAAGCGGGTGTGCCACAGAGTAGTGTTTTAGGGCCAATTTTGTACGTTCTTTGCATGAGGGATATGCCGGTTCGAGTGAAGCTGCTGTGGCGACATTTGCTGATGACACTGCTGTCATGGCAACTGGTGTGGATGCTGTAAGGTTAGCTGGAAAACTTCAAAGGACAATTAATACAATTGGAGATTGGACACAAAGATGGAGAATCAAGCTCAATGAATCTAAGTCAGTTCATGTTAATTTTACGAATCAAAAGTTTGAAACGGTGAGAGTAATGTTATTTTTCAGGCCAGTGTGGACGTATGGCATTCAACTCTGGGGTTGTACGAAAAAAACAAATGTGAAAATCATTCAGAGTCATCAAAATAGGGTACTGAGGGGAATAGTTGATGCCCCATGGTACATTAGAAATGACTTCCTCCACAGAGACTTAAAGGTGGAGTTGGTCACTGAGATGGTGACCAGGTATGCTCATAGTCATGCTAAACGAATTCAATCCCACGAAAAAACCCGGTAATTATTAGCGTGTTGGAGGAATACCAACTATGTTAGGAAGACTAAAGAGAGTAAAACCGCATGACTTATTATAGCAAGTGTAGTGCGGATAACAGCAGGGTCGATGTGAGGAAAAGTGAATGACTAGTTTTTGGATTAGCCACTGGGCTATACCCCTACACCCAAGACGTTATTTATGAAAGTAAAGTTGATAGACGGGCGTCAAAAGCTCAGTTGCAACATTAGTGAGGTGTTTTAGTGGGTCAACCCCCACACTACTGGGTCTTACGGGAGTCCTAGTGCCTAGGTTTTCACCTACCCTCGTAAAAAAAAGGAAAAAACGCAATGAAAATTCAAATCTGAAAAAAAAAAAAAAAAAAAAAAGAATGACTTGACGTAATTACGGCCCAAACTGCTTAAAACCATTTTCTAGGCTGTGTGTATACTTTCTTGAGTAGTTTATCTATACCTACTTTTGTACTACAAAGCTCAAAATTAAGCTTTTGTATTAAACTTTCGTAAGCTCAAAATGTACATATATATTTCAAACGGAGTCAAAATTTTATAGTTTTACTATTCAATTATAATTTATTGAACCATTATGGTAATTATTCCATAATTTTTCTTAGATAGTATCTCTTTATTTCCGGTTTACCTGACATTGACCGTAATCACAAGATTCTATATAAAGAATAATAAAAATATCTATATAAAAAAAACAAAAAACACAAAAAACAAAGCCCTAGACTTTAAAAGTATCGTTTAAAAAATGTTTCTTAGTTACGCAACCCTAGACTGCCGTATCATATAGAGGGACATTACATTCCAACAAAGACTCCCTCTTAGATACACCTGTGATTGGGGTGGAGGACAAAGGATATGGTTGCATTCCTCTCGTCTCCTGACATAAATACAGGGGATTATTCTTTTCTTATTTGGTATTATAAAAAGTTTTTGGGTAATGGCGTGGTTTGCTTTGAATGCGGCATACTTTGTTATTCAATTATTGGCTTAGGAAAATTATATTAGGTTGTTAACACATACTAACATTTTAATTAAAATTAAAGTAATTTAAATAATTTTTTTTTGCTCGATTAGAGTTAAATGCTGAAATAATTGTGGTAGTTCGTGACGAAACTATCGCTGATATTAGATTAAAAGTCGTGTACAAATAAAAATCTGGTTGAAAGTAATTACAGTTAGACGTCTTACATATTTGTAGATGAAAATAGGTTTTCCTTTTTATGCCCCATTATTGCCTTTAAACGAATTTCCCCAAAGATAGGACCTTCACCAATGGATTCCTCGTAATCGTAAACATATAAAAACGTAATTTCATCAAAATCGCTAGAGCCGTTTTCGAGAACGCGATTACGAATAAATATAGATATATATACAAACTTTGTTCATTTAATAGTTTAGTGATTTATATATATTTCATAATCCATATATATGTTCCATAATTAAAAGAACTATGTGATTATACAACATGGTTATAAAACAACTTTTCCAGAAGTATCTATGGTTTAAATACATAAAACAATCTAAAATATATTTTATATTTCTAAGGTAATTAATTGTGCCTGACTAGTAAAGTGATAATCATGGAGAACAAAACTTTCAATTATAAATATATATTATTGATTTTTACATGATATTAAATAGTTATAATACTAGAATATAATTATTCATTAGGTCATGGGGGAAGTGGGGGGGGGGGAGACAAAGTAAAAAAAAATTAAATTTGTCCTTGATCTTAAGTCCAAACAGTTTTGTTATTTCCATTTAACACATTGGTGATAACAGATAGCCTTTACTAATTATTTACAAGGATAACCATATTAACTCTCGTCAATGCGCAGGTCCATTGACTTTTCAAATGATCTATTTTCACTTCACTTATTTGCCACAACGAGCAAAACTAACAATTTGTAATGGCTCCCGTGTTTTTTACTCAATCTTTGTCTAATCCATATTGAGTGTGAATACAGTCGGTACTCGGTGAAATTCCATAATAAGGCAAAACAAAAATAAGCAATTCTAATTTTGTTTTGCCTAATCCATATTGTTATTATTGATAATGGATATGCAATCGAAACTTTGATTAATTATTACAATCATTGTAACAATTATAGATTGCAGACGGCAATTGTTTTTATACAATTTTCATTGTTACCTAATACATTTCTTAACGTAGTTGCCAATAAGGGGCAGGTTATGCAATCTGGTTACTTTCCGCAAATAAAAATAAGTCAAGTTTATGTAAAAATCAAAGATTGCCTGACAATAGTAAGTATTGGATACAAAAATTACTGTAATAATAGTTTATTTTTGTTTTAGTTTTATTAAACACAACACTCTTTCATATAGATTTAAAGAATAATTTATTGGTCATAGGCTATAATAGCAAAAATACCAATATACGATCAAAAGAATACAATTGATGAAATACCCACCAAGTGCAAGGGCAGCTTAATGACATGTTTCAAAGCGTACACGCTGAACTTGATTTTACGTAAGCTAAATTCAATGACATTAATTTCTCATATTTCCTAAATCTTCAGCGAATGAGATCATTCACAATGTTAGTGTGATTTTAACAATTTTCGCCAAAACAAGTTAAGTTAAATATAGGTTACTTTTCCAAATTTCCAACCAGTCTACGTTTAAAAAAGTGCAGTTCAATACACTTTCAAAGATTAAAAAAAAAAAAAAAAATTCTACAGTTGGGAGGGTAATAGAGAGTACAACATTATAATAGAAACATAACGAATAAAAAATTATTTCTCATTTCTCCACGAAGGATATTTTTAGAAAAAAATGGCATATTTTTCATAAATATTTCGAAAACCCCACACTCATACTTGTGACTTGGAATTAAATAAACAATATGAGAGATCCTGGATATACGATTTTTTTCCAAATATAATACAAAAACAAACCAGGAACAACATCCTAAATATAATAATTTTAAAAAGTAACTCTAGGTTTTTAACCGAAAGAATAGTTTGGATACAAATCTAAAAATATAAATTCAAGAAACTAACGTGGGATGTGAAGGACACGCGGGGAAAACAATTGAAATTTCATCCATCAAGCTGTAAAGGACATTCAGTTCAGTTTACACTTTAACCTCCAGTCACACATCAGCAGTTCATGAAGAAATATCAAGAACAAAATGTTAATTTTGAATACAAGTAAATGTTTTAAATTATAAAAGGCCACGTGATTAGTAAAACTGTATTTGTGTTAATAAACCAACTAACATATCCAATTAGGTGGATAATATATACTGTGAAGTTATAGTGAAAAGAGATCAGAAAACTAAAAAAAAACATTGTCTCAGAGTTCCCATAAATATCGGTGAAGTTATATAAACATAGAGTTACTTCGAGTGTTTTCAGTGTGTATATTTCTCGAAGTTTTATATATATATTATATATAAACACTAAATACTTGTCAAATATATTTGGGAGTTAGTCCTTTTTTCTGCTATGCGACATGTAAGGAAGGCAATTAAATTAAACCTAGAATTCGAGTCAAAACCCGAACCTTCATTGACTTATAAATAAATAAAAAATGTAATTTTTTTAAATAATACCAAAATTTAATTCCAAGTTTTAATCATTTGGTTTGGACGTAAATGTACTCATATATTATAAAATATAAACTCAGGAAACTAAAATGGGAAGTGAAGGACAGACCGAGAAGAATGTTAATTTTATCTATCAAGGTGAAAAGGACAATCAGTTTAGTGAGATTTACATTTTAACCTTCAGGGACACAGACAACAGTTTATGAATATACATCACTGCACTTCACATACCCAAGTATTTATTACAATACAAAGTGTACATTACTTCTTTGCAAGATAAGGAAATATAACTACTTTTAACTTGAATGTTTATCAAAGATTACAAGGTCTTTTGTTCCGTTGGTATGTACTGAGTTTTATGTAATCAGAAAAATACCGTTATATAAACTATTGTTAAAAAGTATTGGTAAATAGTTGATTAGTAGTTAAACACACAAAACAGTATATTTCCAAATAAGTATATACAAATTTATAAAGAGAAAATGTAAAATAAATTGAAAGTTGTAACTTGTAAGATTTAATATGGATTATTCATTTTATGGGGAAAACAGTAAAACAAATTTATTTTTTATCAATGACACATTTTTAATCAGATCTTCAATAACGAAATGATTTAAATAAGAAAGTATAAGAGATTAAAAGAAATATTATTATAGTTTGCAAACTATATTACATATTTGTTTGTAATTAGATAGAGTGAAACTTTAAATATACAAAGTAAAATTTGATAAAATAGGGTCGAATCATGTATCAAATCACCAAAAGTTAAAACAAATGCAAATCTTGAACAACTTTAGGAATATTCCAGATGGTAAAGGTATGAAAATTGTTCAGATACAGAATCATGTTCAGTGAATGAATAATGGAAGGGGAGGTGAAGGTAAATCAGTAAGAACAAGTTGCAAATTATGTTTCAGGAGAAGGCGAAAAGGATTAATAGAGGAGGATGGAAATGACATTAAAGAAGAGAAATTTGACGAAAATCAAAGATACTCAAGTTTTAGTGACAAGGACTTAGGTATTGATCTTTACAAAATTGTCCTATTTACATTGTGAATATTTAAATTTTACGTTTTCAGCTATTATTTTTAAGTAACATGCAAATTGTAAACACTTTAATTATTTTTTAACTTGACAGACGAAACAGAAGTAAATAATTATCTTCTCTAATTTTAGTTCAAATTTACGGTCTAATTCAATATTAATTGATTGAGTGATAAACTTAGAACACGAGAAAAATTATAAACGATAACATCCTAGTAGGCACCATATATGTCTTGTCGGAAACTAAAACTAAAACTAGTATTCTAAGGAAGGAAGCCTGGTCTTAGTTATTTTGACGGTTCAGCCTTATCTTAAATGGTAGTTCCTTTTTTAGTTGTGTTAGGTTAACTGGAGTTGATTTATATTCAGAACTAGTACCCACTAATAATGTTGGAAGACAACGTATTAGAGAAGGTTTATTATGTAAAATTTCTAGGTTTAGTAATTGATAATAGATTAATTTGGAGGCGTCATATGGATTATATTTGTAAAATAATCTGTTCAGAGATTTTCATTTTAAGAAATCTTAGGAGTTATTGTAGCCTATACACACTTTTAACAGTCTACTATGGGCTTGTTCATCCATATCTGAATTATGTCATCATTTTATGGGGTGATTCATCAGTTCAGCAAGTAGAAAGGATTTTTATATTGCAGAAATAGTCAATAGAACTTGTCGATGGAATAAATAACTCTGAACATTGTAGGAATTCATTTCGGAAATTGGGTATATTGACACTTCCATGCGAGTATATTAATGAAATAATTTTATTTACAAAATTCAAGTGTCGTGTTCTGAATAGAGATGTGCATACTTACGACACTTGATTCGAAAGTTTTTTGTGATTGGGGGAGTACAGACTGAGCAAATGTAGGAAACTACCATCCAAACTGGTATGGACCGTACAATAATCTTCCCGAAAGTTAAAAAAATATTTAAAATCCCCAAACTCTTAAAAATAGCCCTAGACAATTTTGAATGTCTGAATCTTTTTACTCTGTGGGGAGTATCTTGACCATGGAAAGTTTTTGGGACTTCATTTATGCCCGAGACGTCTTTTGCTGGTGAAGCAATTTATTTTAAATACTTTATACTTAAAATCTTTAAACTTTTTAGTACATGGAACGTCTTTTATTTTAATTAGAATAAATTATTCTAATAAGTCATGCAAAATTTGTTATTTGTTTAAATGTTATTTATTTTGAATAATATTTCTCTATTTTATATTCATTGTCTCTCTTATTTGTATGGAAAAATTATTAATGTGTTGAATGTGCTGTATTTTATGTATTTAAGGTTTAGACCTGTTGTATGCAGTTGTATTGTCAACCACAACCAAATGAAATGAAATATCCTTGTAACATCACGAAATAATTTTTTATACAGAAATGTCCGCTTAAACTATATCAACAAAATAAAGAATCTATCATTATTATATAATACTTTAAAATCAGAAAATAATGTTGTTGTTATTGTATTTAAAATGTATAAAATGTTTGTTTTGAGGTTCTTTTAGTTGTTTTTAGCATTAACGTAAGTGGACGAAAACACTAAATTTGGCGTTACATCTAATTATTTACTGGTTAGATATTATATACAACACAGCGTATCACTTTAATAATATTCCTATCCAAAGTTACATTCACTGCCACCCCTCATAGCCTTCTGTTACCTGATCTTGTGACTGAAGAACACCTGCCGGGTCAGGTGTATAGAAGCAGGGGTTGGCATGTCTTGTCTTGACTGTCCAGTCATGTGTTACACAAGTTTCTTAGATTTATAATAGCAAATCCAAGAGGACAAGATTACTTTCTTAACATGTAATAAACATTTTAAATTGTAATTGCCTCTGTGGTTGTCTCTTCTCTGGTATACAAGGTCTTAGATATAATTTAACCATTATTATTAAAATTTAATTTCTCCGACAGTAAAGAATTTTTAGTTCATGTTCATTTTGTAAATGTTCGAAAAAGTAATAAAATTTAGTGTTAGAAAAATAATATTGTTGTCTACACATCGATTAATATTTTAACAATTAAAAAATTTAATATTTGAGTTTCCGTTAATTTTATATTTCATCCATGAAGTTTTTCTTACAAATATCAAGTACTAAATAGCGCAAAAATAATTTATGTTTATCATATGGATTGATATTTCCGCCTGTGTAAGCGTAAATTTTTGTTGCTGTTGTAGTAATTATTACATTATGAGGTATGTGTAAGAAGGATAAATACATTAAGGAAAAGGTTAAGAATTATTACAATTATGAGTCACTCTATATATATTCAAGGGCGTTTCTTGTTGAAAAACAACGGTACATAGTCAACAAGAAAGTAACGTATTTGTGAACGATATGACTAACATCATGTAGAATAAATTTAACTGCGGATTTGTCTTCCCTTCAACATTTACTTTTCGCCAAATGGAATATCTTGCTGGTTCGAAGTTCTTTGACTTCTTGCCTACCTGAATCTTACCTGTGTAAATGCTATAAGGAACATTTTCCTATGCGTTAAGAACGTAGTTCTAGTCCTTATAGACTTTCACCAGAGTATCTGTTGTCTGCGGGTTGAGTGTAACGCCTCACCAAACACCGCCAGTCGCGAGAGTTCACTTCTTACTCACGGATCCTTCTAGTCTCTAGTCTAGTGACTCTAGTGCGGGGTTAAGTGAAGTGTCGGTACAAATACTTTTATACTATTGTTGACTTGATTCAATGTGCATTACTACAGGATCATTTCTTATTTATTAAAAGGTAAGTCCTTGTGAAAATCTGTTGCTATATCTTACGAACATTGACTATTAGTAAGTCATGAACCCGTTCCTACTGTGTAGGAAGTATAAATAAATATGTAAGTCCACTACTTTGATAAAGACGTTTAGCCAAATATTTCTAGTTGATATTTTGGCCTAGTCTCTAGGAATATAAATCAAGTCTCTAAGAGAAGATACAGATATTTTATTTTTGAGTTAGCAACCCAAGGGATGGGGGAGGGGTAAAATTTACTACAAAGGGTGTTAATTACTATTGTTTTCTACTTCTGTTATATTTTTTAATATTTACTATATATTTATGGGTAAAACACAAATATCAATTTGCTTCTGGAAATGTGAATTTTGAAAGAAAAATAGGTTATTAAAATAGAAGGGATAAAACTAAATGTTTAATAAATTTTAAACTAAGTATTTATTTCAATATAAAATGGATGAATATGGTCATTTGTAAGTTAAGAGAAAAAGAGATAAGCCTGTGGGTACAAAATGTGGTCAAAATAACTCATTTTTAAAAAATATTTGCATTTAATAAAGTAGGTTAAACAAAATGGTAGTTAAATTGATGAAAGTCCAGTTTAAAACAGATCAAGATAATGTATCAATATTATTGGTTAGGAATACAATTTTAGTAAAATAAACAAAATTTACCAAGTCCATTTAGTCGAACTACAGAGAAAGAGTTTGTTGAATTGAATTTTGTTTCTTATTTGAAATTTATATGATTTTAAATCTGCCAATTATTAAAACACAAATTTAAAAAGTAATGAAATGTTCTTGAAAGATTGCCAACCTACGTAAAATTTAATAAAAAATTGTAATAATTTTGTTATTAAAAGTCTATACTGTATGCATAGGTTTCAACAGTATCATGTTCCTCACATAAAATTATTAACAGAGGCTTTAAAACCTCTAAAATAAAAAAAGAAGGATTAAGTATTGTAATATGTTTTAAATTTAAACACTACTGTATTATATAAGTCTAAGCAGTAAGGTGTTCACCATACAACAACATTTTACGGAGGCGTTAAAGCATTTTAATAAAAGTAGGTTGTATAAAAAGTAATTGCAAAAACAGTTGTAAATAACAATTACAATAGTTATTACAGTTATTTCCTACTTGTAATAGGAGATAAACTATTGTAATAATATTGTTATTGAAACACTACTACATAGGTATAAGCAGTGTAAGCTTTATACCACGTTAATAACATTCCTACTCGGGCGTTAAAGTCTTTCAATAAAAGTAGAATTTGTGTGTGAACCGATTGC
Organism: Aphrophora alni; assembly: GCA_963513935.1. NCBI lineage: Eukaryota > Metazoa > Arthropoda > Insecta > Hemiptera > Aphrophoridae > Aphrophora > Aphrophora alni. The sequence continues at coordinate 120,330,261 of OY740767.1, read as the reverse complement.
AAGAACAGAAGTGAAAAATACAGGATAACCTGTAATTAATTTCTGTTATTTAAATACCATATTTAATTAAAGTAGTGCGTTTACGACCTCTATGTTACTATAATATATATACTTTTTTATCACTCGTGAATGCCGAAGTTAAAAAAGTGTAATTTAGAAAAAAATAAGAATTAAATGCCATTCAAAAAATGGTAATAGGCCTAACGTGACTTCTTTGACCAATATAATTTTACATGAATAAAACAACAACTTAAGCCTATATGAAACCAAATCGCTGTAATAGTGTATTATATTATTTGATTTCACACAAATTTTAACAATAGTAACAGAAAATGATTTCTACAAAACAGTCAGTCGTTGTACGGCGTTACATTCGAGATGGTAGCCTCTCATTACAATAGACTTATCTAAAAAACGTAGAATTGCTAGGTGGGAAATTTGATTTAAAAATCTGTATTCCGTAAGTATAGCTTTAAATACATTTTGTACTAACTTTAGTGTTTTTTATTTCTACTAAATAACGAACAACCTTGACTTGTTATATTATAAATAATATAACATGTATTAAATACTGATCTTATTAATAAGGAATAAAATGAAACGTAACCAAACAGATGTTTCAATTATAGTACATATCTACAAGACAATTTTCAGTAGAAGTAACAAATCACATAATATGCGAATACTGTATATAAATAATTTTTAATTAGTCTATAATTTTGAGAAGGAATTTTATTAATAACATAATTTCTGTTAAAATTATTAAATAAGTTTTTACCATTAATATTGATCAGAGTTCAAAAACATTTTGTGACGTGCTTTAAAGAGTACTTTGAGAGTTTTTGGTAATTAATCTTGTAGTGTTTAGTGAAAAAATCAATTTTATAATTATTATTTTCCTACTTTGAAATTAATGAGATAAGTTGGTTAAATGACATACTGGGCACACCATAAACAAATTTAGGAATGTTTTGTAAGTGAATAGTGGTATTGCGGGAACCATTGTTTGATTTAAAAAAATCAAATTAGTCAGTTATAGTGTTGACTCACTAATTTATCTATAATAAGTTGTTATTGTTTTTAGAAGTTGAACAAATTTGGAGTTTCCTTATACAGAGTTTTGTTAATTGCTTACAACGTCTTTAGGAATTAGATTCACAATTCCTATTAGAAGTAAAACTATTCCTAAATTGAGAATATCCAATGATTTTTCGTATTTTGTTTTTAGTAACCTAGAATTAATATATAATATTTCTTAAGATTCATAATAAATCTCTAAACGTCTATAAAAATTCTAGTAATTTTAGTTACTGCGATCTCCCTCATGGAAATATGATATTATTTGACTATTAAATGTGTACCAAACCTACCCATTGACGTAATTTAGTGTTAATTATGGGTATATTTTTGTTCGATTTTGCTCACATTAGAAATCGCTGGATAAGTTAGTTCAGTAATCACCAAAATCGATTATTAAATTCAAAATGACTATTTCTTGTAGGTCCTACAGAACCTTAGTTTGTGGTACTTTAAAATTTGCACCCAATGCTACGAGAGCTTTGTTTAAAGATATAAAGTAAAATAAGAGTATATGTAAAATCTTCTTTTTTTTTAATGTTAGACATAACCTTAAAATTCGAAAAAAAACTGGCATGAAAGTTTTACTATTTTTATGATTGGTCAAATTTGATAAAATATAGAAATAAAGCTATTTAAAACTGATTTTCTTAGATGAGCCATATTCGTGGTATGGTTTGAAGCTCAGAAATTAGTGGCTCTAGTGCTGCTATCTAAAGGCGCTGTGGTAACGTCAAAGACAGCATGTCGAATTGAATGATTTATTCTTATTCCTCTCACATTTTAGCGCAATCTGAAGCTGAATCCACAAAACTCCGACTTTTCTACCTGAAATAGACAACAAATTAAACCTTGAGTGAAGCAAATATGTTTTAGAAACAGATAAAAAATTTATTTTATAATAAGGTAATACAACTCTAGCAAAGAAATTGTTTCTGATGGTAATGGTCTTCGACATATCGGGTGGTTTATTCTAACATTTTTTTGGTTCTTTGATTGGGAGAGTGATTTCACTTCTTGTTGTGTATTTAAATTAGGCTTAGTAAAAAGTATTATTCGTTTTTCACTATCCAAATTTCTTTGAATTTATTTTATGCTTACGTACCATGAATGTAAAAATATCGAGGATTTAACCTTTAACACACCATTATCTATGGACAAGACGTTAACATTGTACAGAACATTCGAAGGAATGCTCAACCCGATGAAACAGTTATTAATGAACGGATAGTTACCATGACGTCTAGGTTATATGAATACATCCGCTGGGCCCACAAGGGCGTGGATACAGTTAGCCAATGTATGCTGTGCTGTCCTAGTTAGACACGTGATACAAGCAAGGAACGTTAGCTAATAGCCGAGTATTTGACACAATTCTCTAACATAGAATTATAATTATATACTGTAAAGAATAAAGAATGTAATTTGAACTATTGTAACACGTAATTCATTGGTCTTTGAAGGACAGTCGAGAATATACAATAATTTTCTCCGTATATATTGATTGATTCATACATACTTATTAAAGTTTTATTTTCAATTCAATATATCTGAATAATTTATATGTTTGTCATAATTAAAAAATAATAAAATATTGTGTAATTCGTAATCATAAGTACGGGAATTTCTTAGTAATCGCCGCAATTGTCTTTTTGTTTAATTCTCGGATGTTTGTTCACCCACACATTAAAACATCTGGTAAAACCTTTTTTATTTTTATTAAAAGAACTAAAATATTGTATTATAAATCAGAAATACACTTATGCTTACTATACGGGAGGTAATATAGGATTGTCTCAGTTACTTGTACAAATAATTGGCATAGTATATAATGAGAAGTTATTTCTAGTCATCTTTCTAAACAGTAACTTAATACTATTTAGTTACAAATAGGCAATATTATAATTTATTAATTATAGTCTTTCTTTACATATTGTATTAACAAAAATCAGTTAAAAAAAAAAGATGATAATGACCAAAAGGTTCTTTGTATTTAAACAAGAAGAAAGAAAACGACTTAAATTAACAACGAAATATTTGATTTGGTTGGTCGTTCATGTAATTATTTTCAGTACTGTAATTATATTTAGATATCATTGAATTTATTATTACTTTATATTAGTTATATATACAGCACAGACAAACCTATTTATTGTGAGTTCTTAAGTAAATAGATATTTCTCTATAACATCACTTTATTGGCGAATTTTCTTTATAAAAATATAGCAACCCGACCATCAAAAGAGTTTCGGGTATTGCCCCAATTATGTTATATTTTTTGTTAAAATTTTGATAATTTTTTAAAAAATCTCTAGGCCTATATATATATATTTCAAAATATCTTGGATAAGTTCTTTGGTAAAAAAGTTTTTATTTTTTTTAAAGTGGTCAATTGAAATAGACGTTCAGTTAAGTCTTTAAATTCTAAAATGGCGGCCATGGGAAATGGTTTTTCAGAAATGTATTCTTACTTAGATTCTTAATTAGATTCTTTGGCTTAATTTGTGCTGTTTTTTTAACCTGCATTTATTTATCCCTAGATCGATATCGACAATGAGCCTATATATATATATATAACGTACATAATGGTGCCTACATTGAACACCTGCCCTAGTAATTTACGTGGAATATCATTGTAAAGATTTTAGTTAATTTTTAAAAAAATGAAATCCCGTTAGTTTTGAAGGTATTAATTTATTATTGTTGGTCGAATGTTCAAAAACAAAATTACTGCGACATCTACAGGGCTGTGTTCTTGAATAATGAAATCATATAGGCCTTAAAAGTTTTTAATACTTGAAGTTCTGTTCTACTTGAATGCGGGACCCGGCAGACCTAGCGTTAAAGTCTCTCTAGACCGGAACTATTTCATGCACAAATTGGGTGATGACTAAAGTTTAATTCGTTTACCTCATTCATTGCTATCAGCGGTGACTCAAGTGGGAGGAGGCACAGTGGAATCATGTCCTCTCTCAAATCTTAAAAATGGGGAAACAAATAATCAGAGGCGTGCACACAAGATAAGTGTGATTTGAAATCCTTTCCAATTTGTAACATCGTATTATGTTGTCAATACAACTTCACACTCAAAAAGTGAAAGCCTGGCCTCATTTTATTTTTATTTTTTGTGGTTGTGGTGGTGGTGGTTGTGCGAAAGAGAGCTATAAAATATAAAGTATGTAAGTTAAAATTTTTCTAAATGACCTTTTTTTTATCAACAAGCTTAATTTATATTAAAAATTTTCTCATTATAATGGGAGACTTATAATAAATGTAGTTATGAATGTGGTACGTTCGAAATTGATATCCATTGTAACTTGGTTCCCTAATAAACGATTAATAAACCTAGGCCAATTTTAATCACACCACCTTTTTAAAGATATATATATATATTTATATATATATATATATATATATATATATATTGATTACATCACCCTGTAATAAAAAGTGTTCAAATTAGAGTTATGTTAAGAATTGGGGAATTTACTAACCAACGTCTTAAGAAGTCAATATGAAATTTGAACTTAGCACCTTAACACATATCTAGTATGAATTTCGTTAAAATTGGGTAAAAAGTATTTTAAAACATTTTCAATCGTTTTGGATGTTTAGGATAGTATTTGAAAAAAAAGGGGGAAAAGAGAAGTTTACTGAGAGTATTGGGAGACATCTCTATGGATACAGTTTAACAAAATCATCTAAATATTGAATTTAGTCGTGTAATTGAGAATTTGGATACTTTTTAAAACAATTTGACAATTTATTACAAATAAGTTCTCGTTAATAAATTTTACTAGTTCACATTTTTTAATGGTATTTTTAGGGTAGTATTGAGCCAGGTTTGGTTACGATCGGATAACTATTTTTTATACAGAGACCAAGCAGACCTAGCGTTAAAGTCTCCACTTACAGGCTAAACTAGTTTCTTATAGTACGCATTGAGTGGGACGACACTAAGTTTAATTTGTCTTACTTTTCACTCAATATAGCTTATAATAGATGATACAAAAAGTCGTGTCTTCGCGTAAAATAAAAAAAGGAACATACGGAGTAAAAATAAAAAAAGATTGCTAGAAAAAAATCTTGAGAATATTAGTAAAATGTTCGTCTGTAAAAAAAATAGGCCATTTATGTAATTTTATTCAGAACTCCATAGGAACCTGAGTGGTGTTGGAAATTAAATTATTGTGTTTGATTAAAAACTTTAACAGTCATCTCCTAAGTTCGCCATAAATAATCTTATTTAAAGATTAACAAATGATATGTGGAAAGTTCACATTAAACATAATAGATTAGAACAAACACATTTCAAATCAAATCTCACGTTGTATGATGTTATATTTAGGTTCAGTTTTGATTTTATCTAAAAAGGTTTCTTTGGTTAACTTGAAGTTTTCTCTATAAGTAAAAGAAACTACAACGATTTCGTCTAACCTACTTGGTCAACTCAATAAGCCTACAGGAGAGTCCGTGAACTAATGGACAAGGGCCAACAATGAAAGTTTAAGGTCATGTACGCTGTGTTTCTGCTTCAAACAATGGAAACAACAGGCTTAGTCTATTGTATTATTTTTTCCCAACAGTAAGTCTATCCTAAAGCACTTTTGATCATTATCATCTAAAAACAATAATCACATCCAGATTTCCAAGTAGAATTTCTCAAGACGTACGTTGGTTGATGTAAAAACAAACATTAAGTTTAATTTGTAAAGTTTGATTATACACATCCACATGTTGTATTTACTTACAAGATATAAAAGTCTGATATCCTTTGTCGCTTTAGAACAAGATGCAACGTAATAGATTTTGGGTAGTATAACAAATTTAATTAAATGAACTTATTACCCTATTTAATTATTGTATTAAACAACAATGTTTTGTTAAAAATCAGAGTAGCAGATAGAAATAAGAAAAACCAAGTCTACTCCTACAGTATAATTGTGGTGAAGGTAATTAGCAGGATATCCAGAGCATGTAGGCCTACTCCCACCATCTCATACCCAGCTACTATAAACGGCCACGAAGTGGAAAGTATCAGAGACTACTGTATAATGATATATATTTTACAGTGTAAGAAATATATCTTTCAGATTTAAATATTTGTTATTTTACTGTATTAAAAATGTTATTTTTCTGTAGTATCATGTTCCAACAAGTTATTATTTAAGTTAACAATTAATTGGATTCGTAAAAATGATTTTGTTCGGTATGATCATTATTTCCTCTAAAATAATGGATTTAGTCACATCTTGATGACAATTATATTTTATTTAAGTAAATTTTTTGTCTTTTTTGATTTAATTGCACTTTACCTTTTTACACTTATATTCGTATTATCTATGAAACCTCTAGATTGTTTGATTCTTAATACTTTCAATATTATTTACCTTTATACTGTATGTATATGAGTATATAAAAGGCTTAACATGATTGGTGCAGACATAAAAGTAAATTATAATGACTATATTAACTGATACTTTTCTTTTGATTTGTTTTCGAAACATTTTTACCGCTTTGACTTCTGTTTCTTGGAAACCTATAGTAATTTTAGAACATATATTAGAGTACTTTTTCTTTTAACATATTATGCTGCGATAATAATTTTAGATGATTTATGATACAAGTTCTAGAGAATATTTTAATATTTCAAAGCTTATATGAGTCTTTAATTTTTCGTCGTACTTGATAAATTTTGCAAATAGTAAGTTATAGCCTACTTTATAACTTACGGAAGATTACAAAAACACAATTCTAGGTTTTAATATTTATTGATTGAGGTGTTATTCTAGTTCAATTTGAATGTTGATTTAAACAAACACCGAAAGGTCATAAGAGGTTGGTCCAAAAATATCCATTTGCACTAATCGATACCAAACAGGAACATCTGCTTGGAACATCTAGGAACATTTAGAAGACTTAGAATTTGACGACGAAGTCGTTTAATTTCATACCAAATACAGAGGAAAACTGATAAATTATATGACGTAACCAAGAAAACTGGACTTGACAGGACACAAGACAAGACTCGGATTCATAAATGTAAATCAATATCAACCGATGTACTGTGACATACAAGTGAACTTTAGAGGCCTAAAAAGAAAACGAGTTTTGAGTAATGAGTACTTGAGCAGTTTTATAAGGAAGATCAGATGTTGATATCCAAAAATAAAAAGTCAACAAAGTTTTAAATATTAAACAGTGTGTATCCAACTAAATATCAGTAATTTTCAAGTTCAGAATATTTACTATATATATAAAATCATTTCTCCTTTACAGGTTAGAATATATTATGTCACCACATTGATCACACAAAGTTACAAGTTTTTATAAACTTGCGTAAAATTCTAAACACATTATTCTCCCAAAGATCTTTGAATAAAAACAAGCCAAGAACCTATACTCAAAACCTTAAAGAAAGAAATGGATAAGCCTAATATGTAAATGGATAGGCCATATTTACGCAAGAACATCGCAGGAAAGTCAGCACTGGAGGCGAACTCTGGATCCGGAGATAAAGGCATTGGGAATCAGAACTGCAGTCGTTTTAAAGATAAGAGTTGTTAAACTACAGCACCACATGTGGAAGTTGTACCTGTATTGAAACCCGACGATATTGTTTGGTGAAAGTCAGACATTTGAATCTTCAACGATTATGCACGTGTATCTTGGGTGGTTTCTTTTCTCTTTCTTAAACAGAATTATTTCAATGAAACTGTCAACTGTAGATAAATTATATTTCTCTAAAGCTTGGATTTTGTATATCTCCTTCGTTTCTTGCACTATTATTATATACATCACATAATTCTGTTTTTATGTATATGCAAATGAAATTATAAAATTGAAGGCCTATAGATTCTAACATATAACAGGTTGTTTTATTCTTTCCATCACACTTTTTTTTTTGTTATCTGGGTAACTCATGTGTAAACACCACTATAATGTATCTATGTTAATCTTGTACAGAAAACTTGTTTTAGACTGGAGACTTTAACGCTAGATATGGCTGGTATTCCAGATGTCGCTTTCCGATTTCCTTGTACAGCATTACTGTATATAAAATTATTAATTTGTTTGGTTTTGATAACAAAATGAAAATATGAAAAGTCATTTTTGAAACATATATGTAAAGAATACAAAAATAAATATAATAATGGGCAAGTTATTCTGGTTTCCATTTACAGTTTACCAAATATTGAAAAAAGTGTTTAATATAAAGTTCATCCAAATGTACGATTTAACCTGGTCATAACAGTTTTAAATTAGACTTGACATACATTTAAGTTATACTAGAAATGGAAGGATTAAGGTAAATTATTGCTATAAACTGCCAGAGGTTTAAATTCCTTCACCTATACAATTCTTTGAAACCTGACTGGAGTTGGATGACATTTAGTATAAACGGATTTCTGCCAATATAGAAACATCAAGGCCGACAAGCGGTCGGACAACTCTGGATATGAGTCATAGCTGGAGGAAATAAGCCTCTTGCCCACAACAAAGTCACCAAAATAGTGGATTCATGTTTCCTTCTCGTTATAAAAATATTTTAAGTTTACCTGTTTTTAAATTAATGTACGATATAACAGAACGATTAAGCCATATAGCTTACTGCCTGAAATATTATAATTTTATTTATCGAAATGTAAAGATAGACTGTTGTACTAGATGGAATTTTTAATGATATTTACAAGATTAGGAAGAAAAATATATAAGTTAAGTGAAGTTGTTGCAAATTGTTTTTCGTTATAATAATTTTCTAATATTTAGATATTCTGTATTGGAATTGTTTTTCAATACGTGCCACTTGTAAAGGGTAATAGAAGACAAAAGATAAAAGTTTACAAAACGATTTTTATAGGTTCTGTAAAATAAATCACTTTGCGCAGTTTTATCCCTGAGAAAAAAAAATCATAAACCGTCTCATTTGATTTTCGTGAATAGTGAAAAAAAGCTTTAACTTTTAGAATATCTAGATCGATAAATGTCGTTTAGAAAAGTTTAAAGCAAAACATGAACGAATTAACACTGAGCGATTGTAGAAGATATAATTTACCGGTTTTAGGTTAGCCGCACGGAATATGGTAATTTAGTATGGTAGATTTATTATGAATCATGTAATTAAGATCTCTTCACAAGTCATACTACACCTACCGTAATCCTGTTTAATTAAAACCGGAACTGAAAACTATTGTTTTCGAATTATTTACTTAACGTACAACTAAGGATAGCTAACCTATGTATAGATAAAAGATACAAGTAATCATGCCATTAAGAAACCAATAAAACATTCGATATTTTGTTTCACGAGGTCAAGGAATCATCTCTTGTCTTACAATACTGTTATTAGGTCATCGAAACTCTCTACTGAACACAAAGATAACGAGGAAATGTTATTGAACCAAGTCACAGTCGACGGTAATGTGTTTGATCAATGAAGTATATTTTTAAACACTTTATTGGAAGGAATTGAGTTCTGTAACAAATGAAAACGTCCCAAATTTAACAGAAATTTAAATCAGGAGATCCAGATTCAAAGCCTAACTTTTTCGTTGAAAATATTTATATAAATGAGATTATTAAAACACATTGATCGCACTTACACACAATAAAAATTCACCTCAACTGTTTTAAACAATGATACTACTGATCTAACAATAAATATAAAGCTGTTAGCAGAAATTATAATACCATTTTTGAGGTTTTTGAAAGGATTTAACCTGGGTAGGGAGGAGGCTAAATCTCAAAAAATTACAGTGTTTAACCAAGGCTTTTCGAACGATACCCAAGTTGTCTACTACATGGCATGTCGTTAAGGTGTAATAAAATGTTGTTTATTCTCCTAAATAATTACTTAGATTACCGCCTTAAATATTTTACGATAAAATAACAACAGTTAAATGATTGGATAATGTTTTAATATTTATTTTTTTTGAGTTTCCTTATATCAAAAGAACATAAACTGTAAATCATTTAGTGATGTCTAGAGGCAAAATAAGATGAATAACAACGTTTAAAAATAAATCAATGAACATTAACCGATTGTTGCCTTAGCAAGCACTATGTTTTCTTTACACTGTTGCCAAGTTTGTTTCAATCTCCCTCCACTGGTGACATTTCATCAACCGGTTGAAGGGCAACAAGACTTTCTACCTTCTGGATTTATAAAAACGATTCACTACATGCAGGTTACAAAGGGAAAAAGCGATTTATTTAACGATCGGGAGAAAACTCAACTGGTCCAACCACGAGACGAGAGAAAAAAGAAGAGCAGTTGAGGTCAACGCATTGTGGATATAGATAAATGGTCAAAACTTGTAATTAGGTTGTAAAGTCTGTTTTTAATAAAATATTTATTTAGGAGATAGATAAATTAATGGTTTATAAACCATAGTTAAGTTTGGTTAACAAAATATAATCCTCTTCCTAAAGGTTTTAGTTGCGTATAAATTCAATTGCGTAAAAAATCATATCATCTCATAGGACTAATCATATTTCACTTTTTTAAAGTAATATTCCAAGAATGTTTTTGAAAGCTAGATGTATCTTCTTTGGTATTGGCTAATTATTTTATTGAAGTTTATATCTATTACACTTTTGTAATATTGTATTTGGAGTTGAAACCTCTCTGTTTTTACGAGTTTATCCTTCTCTCTTGTCTTAGTAACAACAATCAATCTTATAATCGTACATTTTATTATCCTAATCACATAGATGTGAAGTCCATACCAAAATTTGTTAATGAAGTTTCTTTTCACTTCACCATAATATAACTAAAAAAAAAAAATTTTAATTTCCAATTTCAAGACTTGAAGAATTCATTTGATTTCCAACATAGGTTTCTTCAACCACATTATTGTTTATTAAAAATATACTAATATTGGTTCCTTTTAATTGTATTTATCTTGTATCATTTATTCCAAAACGTTTCTCCTGTATTTTGCATTTACAGGAGCAGTTCTGCAGGACGTTTTGCGTTATAAATTATATGGGCTCATTATGTATTCTAATAATTGTTAGAAAAAAATATTTTCAATGATACGATTGAATTCTAAGGATTATATTTGTATTTATTTTCGTATATACGTGGCATAGAAAAATATATATGTGATGGCTCAAAAAGAGGTGTCAGTATATGTTTTGGTGATCTCTATAGTTCAAAATGTGGTTTTGGGAATACTGTCTGGCATCTGTCGTCTGTTCAGTGTACTAAAAAATAACCCTTAAGTACTGAAAGAAAATTTATTCGCCGCCAATCTCTTGAAAAATTCCAAAAAGTAAAAACCAAAAAAAATCGGCATAAATAAATGAGGATGTTATAAAGTCTTTAATAAAGTCGACTCTTACATATTTCATTATTAATGACCCAAACCAATCGGACAGTTTTAAAATAATAGCAAATTACTGTTATGGAATAATTTCCAAAAAATAAAAACAAACCTTGTCTGGCGTCATGTATTCTCGAATTCATTTTATAATATTTATGCTTATGACGAGTTTATAACAAAAGTGAAGGAAGTTTTGACCTTAAATAAATATAAATATTGTTTAAATATATTTTAAAATCTAAACTGCGTTGATGGTTATTGGCCTTTTATTTTTTACAACAACCAAACTGATATTTTGGGCGACGAATTCTCATTTGGTGAGTATTTTTATTGTGAATGAATGTGTGAAAAGTTTGTGCAAAATTTTGACACCGATTTTTGATTCCCTTCAGTACTAACTTGATCCTTACCTACTCTTGGTTCCACGTTCACCTGTTAGCACGTTTCATACGGGAGATAACTCAACCTGTAGGTGGCAAGCTGGTGTCATCGATTCAGTGAAGGTACCCGCCCAGCCAGTAAGCATAGTGGTGATATATCCACTGCGACCAGTAGTGCTGAAACATTTTCAGTACGAGGTTGATATCTAACGTCGAATTTACGTACTATTAAATAGATGGACCATCTCCATGGTATGCGTTGAAGCTAAGAAATAAGAGGATCTAGTGCTGCTATCTAGCCGTCCACTTCTGGTAACTTCAAGGAGAACAAACTTCAACTCTTCCACCATTAATGCATTTTGAATCCGAATCGACTTAACTACAACTGTTCAACTCACATATTGAGCTTCGGGCTATTCTGTGCTAATAAAGTTCTTCTTCTTCTTAGATATAAATTCAAGGTATCTAATCACTATTAAGGGTTAAAACAAATAAACAATTAACACGATTTGAATCTAAGAAACGCGATTTCTTTAAATATTTCAATATATTTATCTCTAAAACAAATACCTACCTAGGTAGCTGTGGAAGAAGTAGAAGTTATGTGAAACTTGATTGACAGTCTTAAAGAAAGAAACACTTCGTGGTTAGGTTAGGTGTATCTGTGTCAATGCGATTTAACTCTGTGGTTACGGTGAGTAGGGTTGTTGATGTATGACCATATTTAGCAATACGTAATGTGGAGAGTTGTAATAAACTGTCAACTGCTGTTGAAAGTATAATGGTTTACGTGATCCAGTAAGACAGAAATGATGAGTGACAGGCCTACTTTGTCCTCTAAGTAGTTTTACTTAGTTTTTCAATAATAGTAATATGGAACAAAATACTAATTTTATTAAGGATAACTTTTCTTATAAAACTTGTACGTTGGGGTTTTCTGCTAGTCTTGAACTTTGTATTTATAGTTTGATTATATTTAAGAGAATGTACAAAATAACTTTACAGTCTACATTTTATTGTTTTAATATTACTGTGAGTTCATATTACGTATGACATTCATTGGTGTTTCAAGCCACTAAATAGAAGATTTTCTACAGTGAGTTGTTATAAAAGTTATTTATTAAATAATTTAAAAGCTATTAGGAAATTTATAATCCAAAACTTCCAACTTTTGCAAACTTCAAAAGCTGGAATCATTGACGCCAGGAAGAATTACATATTCACTAATCCTGTTCATTGTAACAATTTGGAACTAATTCTGGCACCTTCTACGTGTAAACTATCTGAAGGTCACAATTTTCGTTCTATTTGCTAAGATTTGTTATGTATGTTATGTAGACTCAGATTTACAAACTGTTGTACAAGTTTGTCTACTAGAAAATTTGGAATATTGCCCCACTCTATATATCACTTTAACTGCATTTTTTTAATATATATATATATAAAACATTTAATTGAAGTGGGTTCAATACCCCAAATCATGGTTCCATAAGTCAGATGGTAATGTACTATATGTGTAAGAAATATATCACCCGGATTATGTCTAAATAATTTCACACTACAATTTTCTTAATATAAATATTCATTTTGAGATTTTTTTTTTAGAAACGTAATTTGTGTTTCTTTCACTTTAAATTAGGTTGTATAACTACACTCAAAACTTTTACAAATTTATCCCTTACAATTACTCGTCTCATAGATTTTCCCATTGTTAATACTAAATGAGCTGCACACTAATCTTTTATTATACGAGTAATTCTCTTAAAGCAAATGTATTTTTAGTTTCCTCAACAGATTCATTTCCAATATTCACAGCAAGGTCAACAGCACATAAAAATAAATTACATTAATTAGATATAATATAAATAATACTGGTCCCATTATCGGCTTGCTATCAATTGTTTTAAGTAATATTTGGTAAACATTACTGTAGCCTATTTATATGAAATCCATAGAATTTAAGTTTTTCCAATAGAGTCTTGAGAAACTACATCAAAGGCGTTTAGTATGTCTAAAAATCGACATCAGATTGAATTATTCTAGAATAACGTAGAGCATGAAAAATATTAAACTACTAATTTTTAAAGGGAACATTTGTGTATTTTATATACTATAAATTCGAATAATCTATACCAATACAGTAATTATAACTCTAGTAATTGAACTTTAGTTAAATTTAATACTTAAACTAGGTTTCCTATTCGTTTAATATGATTGTAAAAATGATAACAAAATATCAAATTGTTGGGAGTTTTAAACATTTTTTCATTAGTCGTTTTTTATCTACAAAAATACCCCGACCTGTAATAGCTCTTTTTGTGCAAATGGCGATCCCAAGGTCTAGGTAAATGAGCGGATACATAATAAACTGTGCAAAAAGTTGCATGAACTTATCACACACCTGTTTACAATCGAAATATTAACCAAACAAAACCTGAATCTATAATCTTCACGTTTGCTTGAAATCGGTAGAGTCGTTTTTGAGAAATTACGCCTTTCATATCAGTCCATAGCCGATATTTTTATTTTTACCACTAACGAACCGGCATTTTGGAGAGCCGGAAAAACTAACACGTTAGTTTTTTTATAAAATCGTCATTTTTTGTTTTGGTTTTTATCAATTTTTAATTATCGAAAAAGTCCCTAAAAAGATATGGCCAAAATATGCTCACAAGCCAAATATGATTTAAATAGCTCCTTTATTTGCTTGGTAAAGCACTGCACTACGACAGACGTAAGGTACACAGACATAATTCCAATAATCACTTTTTTAGTTTTAGTACATTTCAAAAGGGATAGTTCAACATAAACTCGACATTGTTGTTTTTACTCTTTACACAACTTTATCTCTTTTACTTATATGTGAAAAAGTAAAAACAAGAATAGAAATTCGTGTCAGCATAAACGTATCAATTATTATACCTCATGGTTTTAATTTTTTAAATAAACTCGGAATAAAAATATGTATACTGTATTAATAAGTATATTAATACTATATATTCCGTTACAAATAATTTGCCACTCAGTAATTACCACAAGAGGTCTAGTCAAACGTGAAAATGAACTAAAAGAAGCAAAATAAAATATTTAAATCTAAAACAGTAGGTCAGATAGACATTTTATCACAGATCGTTTCCTACATTGTGACGAATCCTGCCAGACATTGTCACCTTGGACTGTGAAGAATGACATGAAGGAAATAAAATGAATTATGACAATTTTATTTTGTCTGTACCTTAGAAACGAACAATGAGAAATGACCCAACATTTTTTACGTAGACAGATAAAGAACACCTACACAATGAAGCACCCGTGCCTAGCCATGTTGGTCGTCACGACCTACTTCTCGAGATGACCACCGACTCCAGTTCAAAACAATTTTCAGCCAGGCCAAACATAACTATTTGTCAACATCTGCAGCTCTTACATTTCCTTCCTACTCTGCTGGACTCCCATTAATTTAGTTTTGCTTTCACTGTGATTCGATCGGTTACTAATATCGGCAAAAAGGAACTGCGCTAAAACTACCGGTATAATTGCCGGTTGTACTGTGGTTTTATATGATGTAGTTGTTTTAATAACAGCGCAGTAGTCAACTAACGGCGGTGGTTTAGCTATGCAATCAATTTTAACAAAATAACCACTTACCAGAGCAAGAAGCTACATATTCACATAGTTTAGTAGTCATTTTAATTTATAACAGATTTATGGATAAGGCACAGTGAATTTAAATTATATTCGCTAAAGATAAAAAGTTCTTTTTATAATGCAGGAAAGATCTGATCAATTATATTTGTTTTCATGTTCATTGATGTGCCTTTAATTATAATATATAGACAATAATAACTTTGATGATATTGACTTGGTATAATAATTTTTGAAAGCAATATAGCAAAATGCCATCTACCCCTCCCCCCGCTCTCCTTTACCGAGCAATCGTTCTTATCATGATCCAGTTGCTATTTATTAAACATGGGGTCTGTATGTAAACATACGTTCGTATGGAATGAGTTGTCCAATTTTAATTAGTTTTGGAATTGAATGACAAAATTCGTGATATTGAATTCGCTGGAAACAAAACGAGCAAAGAAGTGTTTAGCCGAAAAACAACATCTTTCAAACAAATCACTCCTTTCTGATGAAATTGTATTCATATTATTTGCGTAATTTTTAGATTATAACTATACAAATTAAAATTTAAAACAAACGGGGAGTTTTCTGAATTTTTGTTCAAATGTAAATTTTAACAAAGTTTCTTTATTATAAAGATTTGAAATCAATATGTGGAGTGGTATTATTCTTAGATTAATAGTATCATAAAATCATTGTTAGTATTTTTATATTGAGATTAGATTGGTTTACTATGTTTACAAAATCAATTCAAACGGTCGAATAAAATTAAGTACAATATTTCTTTCATATATAAGGAGTGAATTTACTTAGATTTGGTTTTAGGTACTCAATTTGTTGAGCAAAATGTTAAAAATAATGTTACCGAGTTTCAATGTTTGTAGGCGAATTTTAAAATTTTGGAAAAAAGTTGATAATATTTATCAGACCTACCAAAAATATATTGGAAGATATACGACGGTACAGTATTTGCCGTTTCTGCAGCCTAACTAACTGAACCGATTTTTATGCCATATTCACTAATTTAGTTTTTCATTGCGGAGACACCGATTTTGTAGTTTTGTTTTTAAAATCTGAAAAAATAAACTAATTTTCAAAATTTTGGTTACGTAACTTCGATACTTACACTCGGAAAAGAAAAAAAAGATTTTGGATTTTTCTGTTTATATTGATCAATAGCTAGCCTAAATTTGACACCATAAACAAATATTTCCAAATTTTATCATTTCCATTGAAAAAAAATATAGTCGTATTAATAATTCTTGAAGTCATTTCTTTGTTGCATCCTTTTTTTCCTATGGAAAATTAAACGTCGTCTCGCAATTTGACTTGCTCATAATCTTCTTTGCTACTTTTTTTAATCAAAACAGGCAATAATCTTGACATAGAAGGTTAATGAAATTAAATAAAAATCGGGTCTTAATTTTTAAAACCTATTTTACTCCTTGTCATGGAATTTTAACTATTCCATTTTAACTATTGGGGAACAAGATGGGATCTCGTATTTTCCCCCAAACTTTTGATATAACGTCTCAGATTTTCCCCCTAAGATGACAATAACTTAATTTAATTCGGAAAATGTCTAATAACTGATCAACTTGCACACAGCTGATGGATGTGAAAGTATCCTGGAGCCGAACTGAATGGTTTCTCTTTGAGGTAGATAAAGGAGAGCTCGACCACAATCGGCGAAAGTTTGATTATAATTGTCATTTGATAATATCCAACGCAATGCCAGGTTACATGTGCCTCTACGATATTAGATATTGTAGGCCAAGGAATGTAAATCGATATCAGCTGGGGCTAGTCAGTGATATCCTGTCTGCCTTAGGTGCTGATCTCTCATTCCTTAGCTCAACCTGTTCTGTGACATAACAAATCTCGCATACTTGGCACAGCACTCGACCATTTTTCCGCACTTGAGTTTATATTACTTATAAAAACGAGCCAATGGATCGCCATATTGGGCTTGTTATTGGCAATATACTTTATCCGGTCTTTGAAATGTCGTTTATAAGAGTAGGACATTCTACATCAATGACTTTGGTTTATGCACCAACCTTTTAATTTTATATGTTACATATTCCAAAAAAATAGATATTTCAAAAGTTAAATATTATTTGCCTAGGGATAACCACAATATTATAAGAATTCAACAAAGACACATAAGAAGTTTTTGCCGAAAGATTTTTACTATAGTGATAAAATAATTAAAGAATTTTTTTAAACGCAGAAACATATACTAATATTTATAAATTCCAATTAAACGATCGGCTATACTTATGAAATAATCAATAAAATACAATAAAAACAATAAAATGCCTTTCTAAGAAATACAATAATTTTATTCATACAATCACGTACAACTCATGTTACAAGATATTATTTTATTTTAAGAATTTCTGATGGGTATATATTTGAGATTAAATTAATAAGTGAAAGAAGTGAGATAGTTAGTGTCATAAATTTGTTCAGCGATTCAATAATTTTGTAAATATCGAGATTTATCAAAACAGGAAACACAAAGAATTACTGAGTTTCCCCTTTTGCATTTGTACATTCGGAAAATTAGTTGCTTTTTTAAATCTAAAAAAAAAAAAAAAAAAAAAATCTGGACTTTGTAAATCACAGAAGGCTAAGATAAGTTGAACTGTATTCGTAAGTTGTTTGGAATTTATTTGCATGGTCTTAGATAAGTTTTTTTCCTCAACGTCTATAATTTATGCCCGTATGGATAATGAGGATAGTAAACAAACATAACCAGGGGAAAAGATAAGGAATTATTTGGGAATCGAACACTTGTGCAGAGAAACCTTACAGTTAGGAATACACACCTTCGACCGCGTTGATGTGAAGCATGAGTTTTAGATAAGACTTTTTAAATTATGAAAGTTGGACTAATAGCTTTTAAAACCGAGATCAGAGAATGCTAACCCTTAGTAAGAAGCCAACAATAATATCTACAATTTAGGTTCTCTGTTAGCTGTGTCATTATACGTTTTTATATATTTTTATTATTTTGTTGGATATTTCATTTATATTCTTTAAATCACAGTTTTAACGTAACACACTTTAAGCTTTTAAAACAGTATTACATACTCTTTAAATTGGTTAAATTATTTCATGAGGAACCATTGAACTCAAATACATAGTATTTTGCAGTTTTCGATATTCAAGAGTTGAATGAAAAATTCTCCTCCTTCTCTTTCCCTTTCTTTAAATAACAAACTCATGACGTTATAAAACTGCTTTGCGGCGAAACGCAAACAAATTCAGGACACAAACATTGCCCAACATCGCATAGAAATGATTATTTGTTGCGAAATATAATTCAAACAAAATTCTAATACTTGATCTGTCCTTGCTTTCAAGGACTTTATTTATCAATGGAAATACTTGAAACTCTAAGTCACTATTAATTGCACCGGGTGGAGCTGGAGACCTTTCACTATGTATGGGCTGACACGATTCATTGAACAGCTGATTGTTAGCATCACTCGATACCCTGATGAGAATCATGATCTCAGCCCATTGTCGAAGTGTATAAATACTTACTGATGTTGCTAAAAATGATATATTTTGGGATTTTAAACCCTGTTTTAATTTTATAACATCACCTAACTCGCTATGTTCGAAGGTCATTTACGAAAGTGTTTATTTAGTATCATTATCCATGACTTGATTTATGTACAGATTGTTCATAAAATGTTTTGGGAAACTTCGGGAGATGATAGAAGACATCAAATATTAATATATTCAAGTTATATTAACGTAACTTAAACGCTTCCTTTTCTGTCTGTACACCATTTTATTTTGTTTTTCAATATCTAAAACAAATAGAGATAGCGATAATATATTTTGCAGAACGTTTTATACCATGAATTTGTAATCTTGTTTAAAAATCTTTTAATTTTTCACCTAGCTGTTTCAAAACAGTTGATATCAAAATTTATGGTGTTTGTCTGTAAATTAGCTTCAAAATTATTTAATGTACGCTATTTTTAAACTGTTCAGTAAAGAATTATAAAGTTTTTGAAAACTCATATTTAAACATTCTATAAAATTTGGTATCGATATTCGTTCGGGAATTATATATTATTATTATTATTGAAAAAAACAGAAAATGGCGGACAGACTCTGTATATATATAAATATATATATATATATATATATATATATATATTACTACTTCCCTTTATCTCCCTGGGAATAGTTTTGTAACTGCAATCGATGGTTCATTTTGTACAAAATGAGGTGCTACTGTACCCATAGGTGCGAGGTCCTCCCAACCCAGGTAGAGGGAGAGGGAGAGGGAGGGGAGGGGAGGGAGGGAGAGGGAGAGAGAGAGAGAGAGAGAGAGAGAGAGAGAGAGAGAGAGAGAGAGAGAGAGAGGGAGGGAGGGAGAGAGAGAGAGAGATTAAGGTAACGTCTTGTCTTGTTATGGGTCTAGCATAAACTATCCAAACTACAACTGGTATGTATGCGCAGTTTTGTAAGAATTGCAAGATTTTATTTAGAGCTTAAACGTAACAACAGCAGTTTGTTTAAAAATCCCTCCCAATAAATGGTATCCATCCTAGGCTGCAGGTAAGGTATTAGTTCACCCCTTCCCAATGTTGTATTGCGCTAAAATGTTAACAATTTAAATTAAAGCGTTGTTGAAAACAGTTTAATAAAACCAAACCACACTTTGTGGCCAATAAATAAAAGAAAATTTGCCTTTAAACATTTATTTGTTGATGTTGGGAAAAGAGAGCTTTATTTATTTATTAAAAAAGTACAGTGGCAATAATTTGCACAGCGACTTTGCATGTCATTCAAATTGTGCGTATTCTTGTCCTGTCGAGATCATTTAATGTGACAACTTATAGCGACGTCAAGAACATGTCGTTAGTTACAACGTCTCGTCCAATAGACCTGTCATGTTCACTGAGAGTTGTTTGCTAGTATGGTGTAAATTGAAGAAACTGTAATCTTGAGGAAATTATCCATGCACGAGTTTATACGTAATTAAATTAGTATTTTTATATTAATAATCATTTTACGTGATCTTTTCTTTTTAGATAGCTTAAGCAATTTAAAAAAATATATTATTGTTGACTGGTTATGAACGATAGTGTTAATAAAAGTTAACAGAGAAATGACAAATTCTTCAACAATATAAATAGGAAATATTGTAATTCGTAAAGTCAAATACTTGCATGAGAGAAAATTTGAAGAAAAAAAAACGAAGACCCGCAAGGGTATAGATTCCTACGCGAGAATAAAAAGAGGAGGTTTTAGTCACAGTGTCTTCCGCGTTAAATTTATGAGATGGAAGTTTTCAAATATTTGAGGGTAATATATGAGTAGTTCGAGTACAGGAGGAAGCACGAGATTTAGTAACGTTGCGTAAGGGTTGGTTTACACCTGAAAGAGGTAAGTCCCCTCCCACCCATCAACTGGTTTATGTTACCGTTATTTCTCCGCAACTTCTTCAGATCTTGTCTCAAGTCTCGTGCCCAAGGAATATTAACTAAAGGAACCCACTGCAGCGTGCGTGACTCCACCTGTAAACATGTAATGTGTTTATCAAGGAAACATTACCTACGTAATGAAGCTTACAAAGGTCACCCCATTATGGAAAGCTGAACAGTTAGACGAGGGCAAAGCCGGTCACTTCTTCCGGCCAGTTGGATACTCTTGGCACGTATCTACAAAGGAGGATGTGGGCGTTATCCTCGCGAGTAGGTGACATGGCTTGGCCTTCCGCTTGACAGCTTCCTGCAGAAGATTGCCTGCGCACGGTTGTACAATCAATTGTCGTCAAAGAAGATGTCTAGTGTGTCGAAACTCTCGTAAAATCGGGTTGATTACCATGCAAGGCCATTGGTCTCGTGGTTATGATTGTATGAATGCCATATAATGGTTTCCGTAATGTTATTAAATATGTTTTACTGACCATTTTATGCAGATATAAAACATCTCTTTGGCTAGAAGTTTGAAAGTCGAGGTCAGCTTTGAGGCCAAGGATAGATCCGGACATACAGAGGAGAAACACTCTTTAGTCCCATGGTTCCTGCATTTATTGCGATAATTTTTATTAAAATACTAAAATATGTAGTCATCATAAAGACGTTCTCTTTAATAAATAAATAATTGAAATATACATTAAGGTTTATTAGGTTAAATACATCCTGAAAAAAATAAATTTATATTTTATGCTTGGTAAATATAAGGAAACATGATTTCATCTCTGTAGATAATTATCATAATTTACATACACCAAAGCGGTTTCTGAAACCCACATAAGTGCCCATTAAATCACTGAAAATGATAAAATTTCATAATGTTGATTCTTTAATGAACAAGAGTTAATACTAAAAATATATTAATTCAAGTCTTTAGTTTTCCAAATGTCTGTGTGTGTTTGCAGGTGTGGTAGAACATGGTTTTTAAGGACCCCTTCCCAAACCCATTTCAAGTATCGATCGTAGAGGTTATCTTATACTTCCTTTCTAAAATAATTTACCTTTTCCTTTTTGAGGAGATATGAATTCTATAAAAGTTTCATGTAGCCTTAATAGGGATTGTTACTTATTATTTGTGTTTTATTTATTAATCTTTTTTAATTTGCAATAAAGCTAAAACTTGTTTTTTATGATAGAAAATATAAGTAAATTTTAATTAATGTATGAATTCTTTTGTGTTTGACAAAGTGTTTTAATCATTTGCTAAAACTTAATAAATCTCCTGTCCAAAACAATAAATAATAAATTTAATATATTTATGAAAACTAATATTAGACATTTTATGTCATATAAGGAATTGAGATTATTTTGTACAGAAAACAAACAGTATGAAATATTAATACACAATAACAATAACTGAATCATTGCGAAATTCTTGTTTTAACTAAATTTTACTTACCAAAATCCAAATCTAAATTATTAATAAATAAATAATTTTTCAATATCGAAGGTATTATACAACATCTTTATTACTCGTACTAAGAAAGAAAAGGAAATAAAATACTAAAGAATTAACACAGATATGACAATACGATTCTTAAATGACACTATTGGAAGAAGCTTTAGTATATTTATTATATTTGATTAATTTAATTAACGATTAATAAATAAGAATCGTCAAAACATAAATGTGTATATAATATTATGTTATTTTAAACATCGCTGATTTTAAACACTTTTATTTTTTATCGGCTGATTTTATTGGTCATATACAGAGCTGAACTTACACTTTCAACATCCGTGTTTGTGTGTTTTGTCAGTGTTTTTTATAATTAAATTAACAATTGGAATTAAAATAATGAAAATGAATACTTTATATTTTTCAAGAGTAGAAAATAATCTTAGGAATCTACTTTAAAATCCAAGTGGTTTATCCACCATTTTGAAACAGAATCACTAATTTGGAAGCCTATCAACCTAAATAGTGAGCAGTTAGTAAGACTGATTTGCCCCAAAAATTCATAGAGAATTATAAAATCTATTTAGAAGTTATAGCGGAACCAAAAATATTCCATAATAAACGCACTGCACATCATTATTAATTCCGCGTCGGATTAGCTGATTAAGGAACTTAAGCGAGAGAGAATTTTCGGAGAAGTTTGAAGAAAATCTATAAAAAAACATTTTAGTTGTTCAAGAGTCGTACAAATTGAAAAAAATTGATATAAGTATGAATATATATAAACTTTGAACGAATATTTTTTGTATATTAATTTAATAAAAAGTTCAAATGCCACCTTTGCATTATTTTGTAGCATAATTCCTTATTTTTTACTATGTGCTAAGTTGCTTTAAACCAGTTTTGCTTCGTAAGGCTGAACATCTGGGAAGTACGTTTATAACGCCTTGCTTTGCAAAACAATAATGGGAAATGTAATTTAGTTAGTTGGTATAATTAGTTAAAATTGTTGGTGCAAACCGCGAATCCGTTGACCACGTCAAACTTGTATTTCTTGAAATATGCGGGAGAGGGTCGCTGAACTTAGAGGACCGTCTCAGCTGCTGCAACCATCTGCGATGTATTAATGTTATAATACATGTACTGTCAACAGCTGATTGTAACGGTATATAGTTATTGAGAATATAAATTTGGATTGTGTAAAATTTTAACTATTATATAATATAAACATTCCTAACTAAAATATTTGCAATAGTTTTTAGACAGAATTCAAAATTTTTTTTATAGAAATTATAAATTGAATTATTTACCATTTTTAAACTTAGGTTTTGTAAAAGCGAACAAACAAATGGCCATTGTAGAACAATGATTGCTTTAAAACCAATTTCAGAGTTTATTTCTTAAAACGCATTTTACTTATATGTCCATAGTTTATTTACACTAACTAGATATTTTAGGAGTGACGATGATAAATTAATTTCTTCGGGTATATTTATGTTTGGGATTTGAATTTTGTATTTGCATATGTGGTTAGTATAATAATTTTTTTGTCTAGTTTGCTGAACTGTTGTGTTTTAAAGTGAGCGTTCTTATTTTTAGAAATGAAAATAATATTTGAATTTGGGAAATGAAAGAAAACAAAATTATCCACAATAAACACGTTATTTGTTGAAGACAATGCCATCATCCTCAGTTGTTACATGTACACAAATCTTTTTGGCACTGAAGTACTCTTGCAAGAAGTTATGTAATTCTGTGCCAAGAAGGTTTGTGTACATGGGACACTGAGGATGATGACTTGATTATTGAAAAGTCGTCTTGAAGAAATAAAGTGTTTATCGTAGACGATTAATTTTTTATTAACGATTGGAGTTTCCATTAAGTGTAGTTCATTTCAAGTAGATTTGAATCTGAATTAATTTAGTCTTTAGTTAGGAGGTGAAGGGTATTAAGATCATATATTTTGTTTTTATTTATACAAAGTTTCAAATCTATTTTAAGTGCGAATTTGCTATCACAATGACGATCATTTATTTTGCATATTTTTGCCACATTTACAGCTCTACTACCATTCAAACATCTTTCGTCCCATTTTAATTTATTATTTATAAAATTTATTTTTCTCAAAGATAAATACAATACTTGTAAAATGAATTACCATCTAAGTTTTATTTTGCACCTCTGCAGGTTTTATTGACAGCCTAGTTCCTCGAGTTTGCCTATCACGTAAGTGCACCTTATCTTTTTAAATCAGAAAGTACAGTTAACCAGCGAACCCGAATTCCTATCATTCACTGTCGCCTATCTTAATAAGGTACTCTGTATAAATAAGCAGTGTGTATTAGGTACGTGCTTAGTGCCACTGACCTCGAGTACGTTGACTTGCAACACAAGCCGATATCCTCAGTCTTCTGTCCATCGACTATTGTGTCTCCGATCACTTTCATTGTGTCGTCTTCTCCTTCTGTTAGAGATGTCAAAGCATTTCAAATTTGGCAATATACTATCCGGTGGGAACCCAATATAGTACAGCGGTGAGTTTCAGAAACTCTTTCATCCTTAATGAACCGTCAGATGTTCCCAAGTCCTGACTTGTACTCTGGAGATCGTAAACAAAGTTGTAGATTTCTTCACGGAACTTTCTCTCGATTAATATTGTGTTTATTATTCGTTTAACATGTGTTTATATATAGATTTTTTGAAGTTTATAATAATAAACATTGCAGTCTTATGTTGCATTATTGTGTTCTAAAAAATTTGATGAATTGTTTAAATTTTAACGAATTGTATAATGGGATATATCCATATAGGATTTCACATCAGAAAATGAGTTTTCTATGGTATCGAAAATTACACATATTATATTTTAATATTTCCGAAAAACAATCCACTTTCGAATCTACTTTAAATAGTCCTGGGTTTATCTAGTGCTCTCGCTTTGGTGCAAGGTTCGATCCCCGTAGACCTCAAACAAATTACGGTGTTAACATTATCGTGAAGTTATGTGTGATTTACTATTGGTAGAGAAGTCCGATATTAAAATACCGTAACTCAATGTGCTAAACCTAAATCATTCTAGCAGGTCTAAGCCCAAAGATGCTGTGCTTTAAGGATTTTTTATTAATTGTAATAACCTAAAACCACTCACTGTATGTATCTTTCTTTGTAATACAGCCATATTCAAATCATATACGGAATATGTATTAATTAATTAATGTAGCCAGGGTTCAATAAAATTGATTTTGTTTTAAAACATGGAGGCGTATGGATAATTTATTAGAGAATAATAAAAATAACCCTTAAGAAAGGAATTTGATAATTTATTAGAGTATAATAAAAATAACCCTTAAGAAAGGAATTTGATTACTGCATTATTTATTCAACTTGCACTAAAACTAAAATCCTTTTTTTTTTTTTGTGTGTGCCTTTAAGATGGTGAAAATTGGTAAAGTAACTAAGATAAATGATTTGAAATTTTGAATCATTGCCATTTTGAAACCTGAGGTCAAACCTAATTTAGACAATTATGATGTATAATAATCCAAGTTGAAGCAAAGTGAAAAAAAAATTAAGTTAGATTAAATTTATTTCGGGAAATTGAACTCGATTCCTTTGTATGTTAACCAAGGCTTAGAATAATACAAGTTAAGAAAAAAATGTTTAAAATCGCGGCAGTTGGATTTCTAATAAATCATTCTCAGTTTAAAAGATTCTGGTTTTACCACCTAAAAGAGCAAACATAATTTTTTTTAGTTTAAACAAATATTTGTTTTGGAGAACATTACCAATGCTGTAGAGTCTTATATAGTTGTGCAATGCTATTATTATGAATAATAGAAAATAACGTAGCACGAGATGTTAGACCGGATATTTGATTTATATAGTGTTTAAATAGTTTTTGAAGACGTGTATATGCAAAACTGCACAAAGTGTTTAAAAGTGTAAAGAAAGCAATTTAAGCACTTAAATAACTCTTCGTTAGTCCAAAAACCGTTAGAGAAACAAACTTTCATTTTTAAATACATATTTAAATATATTTATTAATTTTTTTGTATTCATCGATAAGAATATTCTATATCAAAATTTCTTGAAAACAAAATCTTCAATTTCACTGAACATTTTGTGTAATCCTATAGCTGTCTATATTGTTAAATTAAAAGCCATATTTTGAAGAGATTCTTACAACAAAAATAGAGTTTTTTGAAAACTTTGGATTGAATCTGGAATCCTCTCTTTTTCGCTTGTCTCACGTTTTTATGAAATATTTTATTGTTTTTAAATATATTTTGTTCTAGAAAAGATTCATGTAAAGCTAAGCAAACAATATTTCATAGTGCGAAACAAAGTTCTTTCACTAATTGTAACTTAATCAAATGTATGCAATTGGTTCAATAAAAATAGTAAAAATTATTAACATATTCTCAATTTTATATCCTCCCTAAATTTGACTTTATTTCTTCTCGTCTTATTGGAATAAAAAACAAACAAAATACATGATTTATAAACATTTTTAAATAGTTTACAGGAAGTAAAAACTGATCTGTTTCATATCTTTATTTTGTCAAACAGAATATTTTGAAAAACATTATTTAAATTCATAGTAAAAATAAAAACAAAGTTTATGTTTTTTACAAGGACTTCCGAGTTTAAACACTTGATTAGCTGTAAAATGTAAAGCAGTTCTAATGAAATGTTAAACCTAACTAAATTAATTTTCCGGTCGGTTGCTATGGTAACGCCTCTGCTCTCTGGATTCTACAGTTAGTCGTTGGTTACTAAAGGATTAGTTATACCAGGTGCCGTTATAATATAAACATGCTCAAACTGTAGCACATTCTTGAAGAGCGATTTCTTCGAGCTTAGCAAGCGTTCAATAGCGTTGGCCTTGATGTACCTTATTTACATTATTATGGATGTTGGTTTTATGGATTCTTTTGTATTTCATATAAATTTAATTATTAACTATGTTTGTTGAAGGTAACCCATATATAGGAATAATTCTAAAACGTTTGCAGTTATTGCTATTCTAATAAATAAATACTGCCGCCATACCTTAGTAGGCTTTCAAACTATCTTCGTTCTTTTTGTTCGTGATAATACTTAACAGGTTTTGTTTTCATTACATTTAAATTAAATCTTAACTCGTATTAATTATAGTATCTGATAAACTGAATAACTATCATATTATGTTTGTCTTTATTTGATGTTATTCAATTGGAGTTTTTTTTCAATTATAATTTCACTTATCACGATCGTTAGTAAAATATCACCAACAAATTTATTTTCGTCTCATTTTCTACAACTAAGCTTTTAATTTTTATAATTTGTTTAAGTAAAATATACAGAAAAAGTTTTGTTTTTAGAATTTGGTTATAATAATGTTTTTTTCTTAAGTTTTGATTTATAATGTTACTTAATATTATTATTTGACCTTTGTAAAAAGTAAATACTTTTGAAATAGAATTAAATTAAACCTGTTGCAAAAGAGTTATCGTTAAAATCTGTAGTAAAATGATAAAAATCAACTTACTCTTTTGAAATTTTTGAACAAAAATAAATAAATAAGATGTTATTTTATAGATCATAGTTCAACTACATTTAGAACCGAAAGTTTAAAATATATCAGTGTTTAAAAGGTTACGTTTATTCTTTATATTTTAAATACAAATTTTAATAGTATAAGTGAAATTAATTAGAACCAAATCATTTTCTAAACTTATCACAAAATATTAAATAAATATCTCTTTGGCTCTACAATTATATTTTGTGCTGCATTCAAACATCTCAAAAATACACATCCCTGTAAACAAGTGTTTTGAAATCAGCGGATCATTAATTACATTAAAACATTAGAACCAACACTTAATTAAACATAACCCATTATATTAACCACAAATATATAGTAACTGACTCTATATACAACCGTTGAAAGTGTTTTTTACTCTACTCACAATAACCATGCATATGTTGTATTAGCGAGAGGTTATGTACTTTACACACCCGCATTTTTGTGTTCACTCTGGATAATGACAATCAATACAATTGATTACACTTTTCCACAACAAGTAATAGATGCCTGCATTCACTGCAAATATAGAGCTAGTTAATGTTAAGGTGAATGACATTTAATAATTTAATGCAGATTATTTGTTAAACTCACTGACAGTGAATCAATCATTGTGGAAATCAAAATTTAATTATATTTGCCTTAGTATAGCAACTTAAATATCGAGAGATTCGTAATCTTGTACCCTAACATTTGTTTAACCAGAACTGTTTCACCTTGTAATTTCTCCTATTAGCACGCTCTGATAATGATAACAAGTCATCATATTATGCACTTACATCCTGTAATTATGAGTGACAAAGAAAGCAAGTGTGGAATGGGGTTTAAATAAGTTTAAAATTGTTCAGATGTTATAAGTAATTATGTGATTGGTCAAAAAAATAGACGTCGAGCGTTTTTATGATTTTGAGGTCCTTTCAAGTGGTTTTGGAATGTCTGTCAATCTGTCCGGTGCTTATCGTGCAGTGCTCTACAGCCCAAACACTTTGACAGATTTAAATTAAATTTGATATTTTGGTAATTTATCGTGGACTTTTTCTTCTTCATTTTTTCGATAACATTCGGTAGAATTCGATAATAAATTCGGAGGTAGAATTCGGTAGAATTCGATAACAAATTCGGAGGTAGAATTCGATAACAAATTCGGAGGTAGAATTCGATAACAAATTCGGAGGTAGAATTCGATAACAAATTCGGAGGTAGAATTTGTTGCATAAAAAAAACACAAAATGTGATATTTCTCAAAATCAGCTTTAACGATTTTGATCAAGTTATGTTCAAGTGTGGTTTCTAAGAGCCCAAATAAAACGTCTTTATATATATAAAAAAAATAAAACAAAAGCCATGAGGATGTTCTAAAAGACATCATCGACTCTACCGTTTTCGTTAAAATGTTAATGAAATATGAAGTTTAATAGCCCAAGTACGGATTCAAAATAGCAAGAAGAAATATTACGGTTTTGGAATAATTGGTAAAAAAACTTTGGGAGCTCGAATTTAATCAAGTAGGCTACTATTTACACTGAGAACTGGTTTATGGCACAAATAGAAAAAAAAATCAGGCAATATTAAATATCTAACTTTATTTAAAGACCTCTATATATTATTTTATTTTTTAAAACTACCTAACACTTACTCAAGAAATAGATAGATATTGAGTTCAAAGTTCGTATAAACATCTTGTTTGTTACGATTTACAATTGCGCCAAACACAAATACTATATTTTTCAAAATGGCGGCCGTTTAAAACTTTTAACGTCGAATATCTACAAAAGCGTTAACTTAAAAAAAAAAAAATAACGGCCCCCATTTTGAAAATTATAAAAATAAGGTTTAGTACATTTGTAAATTGTAACATACAAAATAATTATACCAAATTTGAACTCAATATTGTATCTATATATAGAGGTACAGTGAGTTTTAGTAAGAAAACAAAATGGCTTATTGCAATTAAACTAAGCCGATTTCGAAAAAAAGGTACTGAATATTTTTAATTTATTTGGATATGGAGAATCCCATCCAGTATAGCACGATAAGGTTTTTTGTGACATCCTGTGTATGTAAATGTACAAAAATAATAATTTAAAATTATTAAAGTACAAAATAAATTGGTCCAAATGATTGCGTTAATGTCGTCCCAGGGTTACCCCTTACTTGGATCAACTTTATAGCAATCATGATTAAAAATATAGGAAAACAAATGGTTCATGATTATAGGTAGGTCTACCTGTATTTTGTATCGCAATAAATGTTTATGATTGTATATTAATTTGTATGAATAATACTATATATATATATATATATATATATATATATATATATATATATATATATATATATATATATATACGTTCTTCTAACTCGTGAAAAGCATTTGTATCTGTCTATTTTCAAGTTTAAATTACTTTCAGCCAGTGAAATGAATTCCGTGTTTCAGCGGAACTAACCCTTACAAAATCAGGAATACAACTATTAAATATCTTTGCTAACGTAGCTCTTGTGAACTAGACAATTGTCAATGTTAAGCAAAGTACAAGGTTCACAGGAGAAATGTTAGGTCCTAAAGGAAGGATAAAACCATGACGAAGCTGTTGTGTTTATTTTCCATGAAATCAAACTTTCACGTTTGTCTACGGAATCGATGCGTCATCTTTCTTTTAAAAATGCATTGAATGTATCATCTATGCACTTTTAACATTAGAAAGCGTTCTGCTCGCCTTTTTTTTCTGGAGGAAAGTTTTGAAAGCAACACACTACGACACACCCTCGCAGAAAAATCCGCTTCCTTTCGTAGAATGAAACACGCTACGGAGAAAGTTCTTGACTTAGAATTCTGAACTTAGTCAGCAAATTGCGAAGTTCTTCGTAGTATAAAGAAAGTTGCGTGAGGGTAAAACTCTACTATGTCGAGTTTTTTGGAGATGTACCCGTTTTGAGTTCTTCTGAGTCCAAAAAAGTGGTTTTTGGTATGATGACTGTCTGTGGTCTGCCAATGCTCCAAACTCGAGTTTAAAAGAATTTGGTCTGTGGTCTCGTATCCCTGGACGTTTTTCTATAATTGGGGATGGCATAAGACAAAAATGATCAAACGTTTGTTCAAGTGTAGCCTTGAATTAACTAAAAAAATGAATTACCGGTGATTCTTCCCCCTCCCCTCTATATCTGCCTTGGAGCTGT
The DNA here is from genome assembly GCA_963513935.1 of Aphrophora alni. Classification (NCBI taxonomy): domain Eukaryota; kingdom Metazoa; phylum Arthropoda; class Insecta; order Hemiptera; family Aphrophoridae; genus Aphrophora; species Aphrophora alni. The sequence goes on along the minus strand of OY740767.1, from coordinate 120,299,194 downwards.
AATAAAAGAAGTAATTTGGTTCTCTACCGATTTCGGTGATATTTTATGAAATGTGAAGATTAATTACTTATAGCCTTGTTCAAAATCACATGTTAAAAAATATAATGGTTCAGAAATATTTGATAAAAAAATAAATAAATAAAAAATAGAATCTTTACAGCTGTAAATAAAATCTCGATTATAATCAAATGCCATTAAAACTGACACATTTATAACAAAAGCGAAGTAACTTTAAATCATATTTAAATATTTTATCGGCCCTAACAACTTCGATAATAAATAGTTTTGGTTGGTTTTTATTTGATAATGGGGTTTGGGTAAGTGAGAAAGTTTGTGTAATGTTTTTGAACCGTTAATTTTATATTTTCCCAGATTTTATGTCTAGAACTAAATATATCACATAATTACAGACTTTATCTTTAATTTAACAGTTTTAACAGCAAAATTTATCTAAATCCGTATACAGGAGGAATTTATAAAAGTGATATTATTATTTATTTAGATTATGTATTGCAAGGCTAATAGTTGCATGGTAATCGAATAATAAATCGATGCAGTAATGAAAAGATTACTAAACTGAGTCTTGTAATTTCACGGTTAATTATCGTGCAATCCCGACCTAACTGTAAACGCAGAACCAGAACGAAATAATATGAAATTGAAATTTCTTTGTTGAACACAATTTGTTTGGCTGCGAGGTAACAGAAAAAAAATGGGGCAATCGAATACAACGTAAATGACCTTTGGACATACATTTTATTTTGTAAAAGTGCATTTTCTAAAAACTTGAGTACGATTTTCAGTGTTGGTTTATTTAGTGGCGTAACATACACAATGGTGTTGATAAAATTCTATATTTAATGAAAATTATTATTTTGAACTAAGACAATCACTTTAGTTTAAATTGACCAATCGGTGCTATTGTATTATATTCAATGTGAAACTACAGGTAACAAACTTCAAAACTGGTTAATGAGTCCCATTACCCATGCACTTATCTAGCCCTATCATTCTATATAGTAGGCCTACAAGCAGACCTTTAAACATAATGGAAAAGTTGCTCTCTTTTAGGAAATATTTTGTATTGGTCTTTTGTATGTTATGCTGTTCACATATAGAGTATAGGATAAGATTTTCTGATACTCTTAATCTATTTCACTACATTCTTCGACTACATCTGTATATTTTAAACAGTCTGTACTCGCTTCGCTCGTGTCTCGACCCAGGCGCGTTTCTACCTTCACTCACTAGCTTACGTCTGTAGCTCAGTGTTGTCGGTTCTAATAATTATACTAATATATTTTATTCTGAGGTTAGGATTCGAAATTATATTTTGACAACAACTTCGCTATTTGTCGTAGTATAGATGTGGGGTTGGTACCATTACATACATAATTCAAATCTGGATATTTTCCATCTAATTTTTTGTGATATAGTTGAATTAATAATACACTAGATATGAACAAATAAACATTGTTTCAAATGGCAAACATTTTGACATTTTTACTAAATTTTTCTGAATTTCAATAGGGTTTTGTATGAACTCGCTATAGATCCCTAAACTAAATTTCATTTTCATATCTTAATTATTATGACCGATATCGTGCTTACGTACAGACGACAACAACATTGGAGTCGGAAAATAACTTTTTAGGTTTTCTGAGGCTTAGAAACGTGAATATCAGTCAAAAAACAGAAGACATTTTTAATGATTACCAATCTTACTACTAGGTAAGTAAAAATTAACAATAAATGGAAAAATTACATTTTCTTTTTTTTTGATATTTTTGAAATCAGATTTTATGATCTTAATTAATACTTTTAAATCTAGAGAAATGGAAAGTAGAGAGTACTGGGAAGAATAAAGAGGCATTTAGTACTTTAGATTTTATTAGATTCATTAAGTATTTCCAATCACCTCTATGCTACGTTTGAGCTAGACATTGAATTCTTTTAAAATTCTCCACTGTCACAGGTTGTTTAATCTAACGTTTTGCACTTCCGGTTACTAGGCAGAATTCCTGTTACGTCGATATATAATAGCAGCTTCTATAGAAAGACCGACGAAGTTGATGTAAGTAATGGATCTTTGATTGTGCAATTTGAACGACAGCTTGGTAGGAACACCGTTTTCTTTCGATCAACAATGGAAATCTTCTGTTAACAAAAACTGTGGCGAACCTTTAAGCACAGAAATGCTCAACTTGTATCTTGGCGTAATGATTCTTATTTGTGTTTTATACTCTTTCACATATTACGTATTGTAAATTTTTGTGATAGGTCAAAAAATATATATTGAAGTTTTTACTTTCAGCTTTCAGGTCTCCTGAGAGCAAAAAAGAAGTTTTGGAAATAAAGTCTGTTTTACATATAGCGAGTGGACCGATTTAAAAAGAAATTGGAATGTGGGCATGTTTTGGCGACATCTTAAATGTGGTTTTTTCTTTTACATTTTTCCGATAACTCAAAATTCCTGCTATAAGACAAAAGCACAAAATTCAGATTTCCTCAAAATCGACGAAACTATATTCTTTCAGTTTCGCTCAAATGTAGCGCCCAAGTACCTAGAAACAACCATATGAATCGCTCCAAAAATACCGTATCTTTAGTTTTTCAAATAAATTAAAGGTCATATTATGAAAAGCGTATTTTCAAATTTCTCGAATTTTCGTGAAATGTGAAGATTAATGACTCACAAACAGTGTAAATAGCCTAATAGAAGATTATCAGTAAGTAATAATATAGAAACGAAAACAAACGTTAGTCGCCGTCATTTAAACTTGATTTAATCTTATAATACTGTATTAATGTTTAAGACGAGTTTATGACACAAGTTATTTGATAATGATGGATTGTTATTATTAATATGGTTAAACGGAATCGGAGATTTGCCATCATTTTGAATAGGAAAATTAATACACGACGTTTCGAGAGTTCAAATCAACTCTCGTTATCAAATGTGAAATGGAAAAAAAAGGGAAAAAAGAAACACCAGAAAACACCATCATAACCGAGGGTCATGTTGAAAACTAAAACTAAATCTATAACCTAAGAAAAAACTTAAGCCTAAAACTGAGTAGTCAAAGCTAATAAGAAAAAACAAGGATTCTCCGAACCACATAAACTTTTTAAAATTATACCAACACGATGATAGAGAATTATACTAGCTTTCCCTCTTTTTTTATGTTATAGTTTCACACTTGATAATAACAAGAGTTGATTTATACTCTCGAAACGTCGTGTTAATTTCCTATACACAATTCATGGCAAATGTTCAATTAAAAGTGAAGCAATAATAATAAAGTGAAGTTAGTTACCTTATTTAAATCTAGGACGCCGTCCATGGTTGATTTTTAATTTTATACTTAAACTTCCGAACAGAAATATATTTATATTTCGATTGTGATAAAGTTGGTGCCAAATTTGCACAGTTTATTTTAAATTGCGAGCAAGTCAATATTTTCGAACAAAAATACTTTGGTTTTTCATGCGAGTTAAGATGAAATAATGCCAACGGCCCAAATTAACGCAAACCTTCTATAACCAAATAAATTACTATTCTAGAGTTAAAGAATAAAAATATCGTGTTAGAATGATTGTGTTGAAGCATCGTTTGTTTGTGAGAAAGGGCAGGAAGTTATTGTCCTTTTATTCATTTTCCAATTCATACATTCTATAGAAAACCAATGTTCAGTAGAAAAAATTTTGTTTTTTACGAGCAATTTTTATATAATAAATTTAACTAAAAAATATATTGTTCATGTAGAAGTGGAGAAAATAGAACCGCATTGATAATGTGACCACAATGAATAGTTTGTGTAAATTTAGTCAACAGACAGACATTCCACGCACGACCAGTTTAATGTAGAGTCCAGCGGTTTTATGCAACAGTGAAAGCACTGCAAAATGTCAACTTAAACTGATTGATTTAAAAACATGGCCTGAGATTTATAGTTCAAAATTAAATACAATATCGTAAGCTTTCCTAATCTGGGTAAAACGCTTTTTCTTCGTACAACTTAAGCCTAATTGTTACATTGACTCTAACAATTTCTCCACCTAAAACCACAGCTAATTACACGTGTAAGCCCAGCAAATGAAGTACCTTTTTTCCACCTGCATGTGGTTAATTAGCTCTTGAAATTATTATAATTTTGTTTCATTGCATTATTCTCTTGCTCGATCGGTTCAGTAAATATGCATCTTATTACAGGGTTCAGCAAACAATAGTCGTGTATAATTATTATATTGTTTTTTATTTTTGATATACAGAGAAAGTTATTTTGCGAGTGTAATATTTCAGGTAAAATATCCAACATATTTATAAATATTACGTGTCCAAGGCAGTAAAATTTAAAAAAAGGTTCGTTTTTTGTCTGTTTGTGTTTTTTATGCATTCTTTTACTAGTATACATAAAATACCAAGAATTTATTTTGTAAACTTTCAAAATGGCGGCCGTTAAAAATGTTTAATCGTGAAAACAAATTACATAAAGACCGTTGAAATTAAATTTGTATTTTAAAATTTTAAAATAAACAAAAACAGCTGTTTAAAAAGGCGTAATTTTTCGCAATAGCGTCACCAATTTTGTTCAAATTTTAGTCAAATTTGAAGATTAATGACCATAACCCTTCTGTAAAATTACAAATTATAAAGTATGTATTGTTAGGGAATAATTGCCTGTCATTAAAGCCTCGATTTAATCAAATAAAATTTACATTTAGAACGAGTTAATGTAAAGCAAGTAAATATTTTTTGCTTTATTTTCTCTTTTTGACTAAGAACTATCCAACTGACATTTTTGATGTTTATATCACAGTACGTTGTTGATATTTAATGTGCATATACAGCTGTTTCGGTATTACCAATACCATCATCAGATGAGAGATAGACAGTTACAACTTTGACTTGTACTACAGTACTAATCTTTTATTTTAATTTATTTTTGAGCATTGTATATTAGTGTATGTGGGTGAGTTAGTTTGTCATCTGATGATGGTATTGATAATACCGAAACAACTGTATGGCACATTAAATATCAACAACAAAGGCTGCTTGACGTAAGTACTATATCACAGATATTATTATAAAGACAGTCGTAAGGTAATATGGACATGACAATTAATTTTGATTAGTTTTGGACAGCGAATAATTTGGTTATTTTTATTTGGTTTTGGGGATGGGTGAATGAGGAAGTTTGAGCAATGTTTCTGCAGAGTTTATTGTATTGAAGTACAAGGTTTACAAATTGACCTCAAATCTACTAACTTCCTTGTGCTAATACACTAATACTGTTTTTGTTGTCCTATTTACTTTCTATAGAAATGTCACAGATGTACCGATGACGACTTCCACTTCACCTACTGTAACAATCGACACAATGATATATTGAAATGCTTCCACGCAAACACATTGTCTTGTGGAGTTCCCGTAATTCGCTATTTCTGTATACAAAGTAGGTTGTACGAAATTAGCGATTTGAAAGAGGCATGTCATTGACACAGAATTGTTAACTTGGAAACGGGACACATTGAATCAGAAATAGGCTGAGCAAGTAGGGCAGACAACGGTTTACAACTTATGCAACTCTGTGTACCCCTGTATGTATCTGTGAATGTTCTCACGTAACATTGTGTAACATCTAATTATGCGTAGTTTAATTAATCCAGACTCCACAAGCTTGTGACATAACGATGCTTGTCTTGGCTACGTAATTCTTGCAATTGTTTACAAAACAGAGTTCTAAATAAATGCAGATGGATTTGTTTTAATCGGTTTATTTCAATGATCTACTGTCACATCCTTGGGAATCAATATTTCATTATTTGAAATAGTCTTGTTATATACCAAAGTACTATCAATGTATTAATTTTGTCTCCCTCTTTGGATTTTCTAACATAACCTTTCACAATAGACATTAACTTAACATTAACTTTGAAGGCAATTGAAAAAAGTGGAATCAATAGGGGGAGGTCCCAGCAACTTAAAGATTTCAAATACCCTTTTCTTCTTGTTTAAAGAATAAAATCCTCTCGGTCATCATAGCCCTATAAAAAGAGGAAAACAGAACATAAGATTCTAACCCTCGAATACTCCAATAATGTCAGGGTCGGAAAAGAACAAGAGTTGCCCAAGAGAGACATGGTAGGAATGATGAAAGAAAGAGATCTAATCCAAGACTACATAAAGAAAGGTGTAGATCCAGCTAGGTTCCTCCGGGATTGTTAAGCATATACTCAATAAAAATGAACCCCTGATGGAATTAAAAATACAAAGGGTGGTATATATTTAACATTTTTTATAGTTGCTTTCTAAACTAAAAATGTTCGATAGAAAAAAAACTAAATAAAATACGAAATATTATGATATTTCATAAATATACATAGTACATATTTTTTCTTAATCAGCCCAAATCATTAACAAAATGAACTATTTTTCAAGTGTTTTTGAATTCTGTTTACGCGAAAATTTTTAATAAATAAATATTGAGCTTGACTTGTGAGATAATATTAGATAGAAAAAAAACTCGAACCCAAGATCTCACAAATAAGGCTACGTTTACTTAATCAAACACGTTTCAAGGTCGCCATCCTCAGTGATACATGAGGACTGATTAAGAAAAAAATATGTACTATGTACTTTACAAAATATCATAATATTTCGTATTTTATTTGGTATTAAATAATGGTGTGTAAAATGTTATAATTTTACTTTCATTCGATTTTGTTGGAACTGAATTTTTTGTTTTAAAAGTTTTGCCTCACTCGATTATTTTTGTCTAATACGCACTGGAAATATGTAAAAGGATATATATTAAATTTATTTTTAACCTGTCGGTTATCATCACCTTGGAAATTAAATTAGTATCACTATTTTCTTTAATTAATAGAGAAATATGTGATTGGCAACTTTATTTAAATATAGTTTACATAATCATTTTCATTAATGATCTTTCTGGGATTAAATATTTGTATTTTATCTTGTGTTCAAACCTTCTCTAAAGACGGCAGCTTTTTTTTTTTTTTTTTTTTTTTTTTTTGGTTGACACGTTTTGTATTACCTTTATATCTGAAAACTTTCTTCCTATTTTCATAAATTATTATTATAACTATCATCCGGAGCTTGTCTGTAGCAAGTAATGACCTGAGAATCTCGAGGGAGCTTAGCTGGCTCAACTTTTTTTTTTCATGTGTTGGGTTAGACCCAACTTTTGTTGGTTTCCGATAATGAATGACGTTATAGAGTATTGGATGGCTAGGGTTCTTTATTCCATGTTCTCTTCTTCCCTTTTCTCATAAAACCTAAACCTCGCTATTTGAATAAGAAATACGATGTCCAAATTACCAATAACAAAGAATCAAAACTATGTCACACTTATTCTTATTCTGAAATAATTATATTCTTAATTATTCTGATTGAATCCTTCAAGGAGTTGAACAATTCGTGGAATTGTCCGGCTGGTGTTAAGATGAACTCGTTTTTTTTTAATTGGAACGTAGCAGAACGGTCCAGATACATGGATTATTGAGAAAACAAACAAGTTGATGGACGACATCGTGGTACTTATCCAGCCCCATCATGTAATGTAATGCCCAAAAGTTGGTTTCTTGGGTCGTGTAGGATGAGATAAATTGAAAGGTCTCTAACCTAGTATAAGTGATTTAGGCTAAGTTTGTTTTAACAGTTGTTATACAGGTTTTCTGAACCTCGTAATTGTGTATATTAGTACTTTCTTGAAGTAACTAGGCCCCAACGGGTCTCGTAGATGTGAATATATTAAACAGTTTCCACTCGTTTCACTTGTGTGTTTCTGGCCTCGAAGCTGTATATATGTGGAGGAGCCTCCACTCGCTACGCTCGTATCTGTTAGTCGCACCTGCCGGATTTCATGACTATGCGAATATTATATTGTTTTGGAAGGTTAGAATACGAAACTACATATTTTTGTTTAAATAATAACCCTACTACGTCTACTGGGTAAATTAAAATGCATTATTCAACTACAATCAATATAATCGCTTTTGTGCGTCCGTTCCAAGTGCAGGCAACTTTTATAGTTGCGCAACTATTTACTAGCGTAATTAAACAAATCACTTCTGAGCTTACATCGCCTCTCTAAACCATTAACAACTGACCTATATAGTTAAGTCGACCTGCGCAAAACCCTCAAATATCCAGGAAATTGCATTTAGGCCTATTATCCAAATATCTCGACATCCTAGATAACCGTGCTAAACCCCAATCAATTATGTACGGCTAATCTTGTACAAACGGTGATGTAATCATGGTACAACAATGCTCATGTAGTGAAGTAACCTGTCGCTGGTTCTCAAAGTTTCTCCGCTGTGAGAGCCATTGAACATTTCAGGCTCAAGTGGGCCGTTGCATAATAACACAGGAAACCGCAGGGTCCGATTCAAAGGACGGGACACACAGGTTAACTGATTTCTTTGTGTGTTCAACAATGCGCAGTACGAGTGGCGCAATGAAAAATTAATTGAGTTAGAATTTGAATAATAATTATTTATTTCGTTATATTTAATTATCGAAACAAGTCAATTGTAAATTTTTCACTTATATACCTAGTGGTTTAAGATCTTTGCAGATAAATATCAATTTTGACGGTCCCTAATTCCATATAGGTAGTGTTGGAACGATCCCTGACGTTTGTCTGTGCAGTGAGTTGCAGAAAAAGCGTAGACTGATTTTATTCAATTTTTAGTTTGGTATATTTGCATATAATAATCAAGTCCCCATTTTGTATTTTTTGGATAAGTAAAATATTACAAACTATCAAATTAGTTTTTTTTTTTAATTTCTCGCAAATTGTAAATCTAATTCCCACAGTTATTAAGTTTAAAATTTTCAAAATCCAATCAAAATTACTAAAATCACTCGTGCCTATTTAAAGATATTCCAACTAGTCTATTATTAATATGGTTTATTCCAACATTTGCCATTATTTGTGTATAGAATAATTAATACACGACGTTTCGAAAGTATAAATCAACGCACGTTATAAAGTATGAGACTAGAACATAAAAGATTAAAAATCTTCTGCTGAACGCTTCATCGTGCTTATATAATGTGGAATGGTTATTTTGTTTGGGGAATCCTTGTTTTTCCTTTTATGTTTGACTGCTCAGGCCTAGTTTTAGGCTTGAATACTTTTCTTAGATTATAGACTTAGTTTTAGTTTCCAATATGGCTCTAGGCTACTAACCTGTGTTGGAGTTTTCCTCTTTTATGTACACTTGATAACGAGAGTTGATTTATACTCTCGAAACTTCTTACACAAATGATGGGAAATGTCCGAATAAACCAGATTAATAATATGTACAAGGGTTCAGAAAGTAACTCACGTTTTATTATATACCTTTTAAACCTACACTCTTACACTACATTTTTACATAGTCACCATTCAAAATACCAATAAACAAGTTTACAACTTCCAATGTCATAAAAACTTGCCGTCTGTGACTTCAACCATTCAATCACGCCATCCTGAAGTTTTGCATCGTCATCAAAGCGCTGCGTCGTTAGCCAAGTTTTCCATGTGCGGAAACAAATAGTAGTTATTGGGTGCGAGATCGATGCTGTATGGAGGATATTAAAAAAAGCTCTCAATTAAAGTCCTGTAAGAGTTCCTGGTTGTAACGGGCCGAGTGTGGGCGGCCGTTGTCTTGAAACGGCAGGACTTTTCCACAGAGTTTCTGCACTGTCTATAACCGGTAAAGCAATGACTTTCTGTTTTAAATGTTTCAAGTTTCTTGTTTACTCTTTTGTAGAATTTGTCGAAATAACAGACGTATAACGATCAGAAATATTGTAAAATGACCAATTCATTATACAAATGTTCATATAAATTGTATTTCGTAAAAGTCATTGTTTAATTATATTTAAATTAGAAATTATTCGTTACAATAAATTTTTAAAAAATTACGATTTGCCAAATTTCTAGTATGTTTTACATACTTACATATATATGTAGTATAAAAGAAAGTTATGTGATGAGTAAATAAATCATATGTTGAGTTTTGCAGAAAAATCCGTTTTGAGGTCTTCTGATTCCATAAACTGGTTTTGGAAATGGTTTGTCTTCGCTGCCATCATCATTTGTGTTGCGCTTTACACCCCAAGCAAGTGGACCGACTTTAATAAAATTTGATAGGTGGGAGTATTTTGGTCATATAAAAAAATTGGGTATACCGGTATACCTGCCATTTGACCAAAAACATAAAATTGTGATTTATCAAACAATTTTCACAGAAATTAATTTGTTTTTAGCGATACATTAACCGGATTTTTTGGATGGATGACGAGCGTTTTGTTGGGTCCTTAGAGACTACATAATTTTTAGAACATTTTTAATTTTGTTTTTTATCGGACCTCCCCCCACATTTTGAGTTATCGACAAAATATAATACCGAGATATGGCTAAACCAAGCCCACATATCAAATTTGATTAATATCTTTGGGCTGTAGTGCCTCTTGTTGGACAGACATTCCCAAAACCAGTTTTTTAAGCTCAAGGGACCTCAAAAAGGATATTTCACCAAAAACCCTGACAACGATGATAATATAACTTTCTCTAAACTACGATATTTAAACTATGTGAGAAAGTAATAATAGCCACAAAGTTTCTCTTTTCTAGAACCTACATGAGCCTATATTAACTCATCGTAACAGCAATAATACTAAGTCAAAGTGTGATGAAAGAATAAAAACCAAAATAACACGTCCTCTTACCTCATTGTAACGGGTGGATGACTTGTGTTTGTTTAAATGAAGTTGTATTTCTTGTACTTTTGTGTTAATATATTCCTCGTACATTCTTCAGCTTGTTTTCTATTAACTGTACATTCTTTTATTCATTGTAACAGTAAGTCATGTGTAATCAAGGATAACAAGAGGCAAGGTCCAAGGCTCAAGTTGTATGTTGTATTGTTTACAGGAGTTGGAGCTGAAGGCATGGTAATACCTCACTGGGCGGCCTTGTGGGTCGTCTTAGGCTCGATACTTGCAACGACTTTGGCTCAGGTAAGACAACACTCTTCATAACATTATATTACTTTTTGTTTTTATTACACTACTGATTTTGATTACAATACTTCCTCCATTGTTTAAGAGAGATAAGGTTGCCTTGGTAACCATCCGAGCAAACAGTTCTCTACCTTGATGTTACCGCTTCGGGATATTTTTGCATCCTATTGTTTTATTTTTTTAAACACAAATATAGCGATGAGATCATTATAAAAAAATATATATAATAGATGATAAATATGTATTGTTGGTTTTACGAATTTAATATTAAGTTGATTTCTTAATTGATTTTATTAACCAACTTCCGATATTTTTAATAAACAATTTATGTCCTTATCATTCTCAAAAACAATTTTCATAGTGAATTTAGTACAAATTGGGCTGTGGAGCACTTCAGACGAAAGATATTTATAAAAAAAGCACTGTTTTGGAGGGGCGTAGTGAAACTGACCCGACATTTTGGGTACTTTTGAAACGATGAAACTGCCCGCTCATTAAAGAGGATTAGGAAAGGGTCGCCTCGCAAGACTAGAAATGCTGAAATTGCCCCGAGCGCCCAAATAATATTGAAAATTTTATTTTACTTGTTACACTACGGGACCTATACTAACCTTACAGGCTTATATGCTTGATTGAGGTTAAATTTAAACACATACTACCGAAATTGCGCTCGGAGCAATTTCAGCATTTCTAGTCTTGCGAGGCGACCCTTCTTGATCCTCTAATGAGCGGGACATTTTCATTTCAAACGTACCTAAAATATCAGGGCAGTTTCATAGTCCCCATTTTGGAGTCAGAGGGTGTATCGGCAAAAACTAAACATCGATTTTTTTACACTTCTCGTAACTTTTTCTATACTACGTATTTGTGACAAAATAATTTTTTGTTTTTTTAAGGTGAAAAACCTCTCGGTCAACATCGAATTAAAAAAAGAAGGTTATAAGAACATAAAATATATACTCCTCAGCCCTTGAATGCTTTAATATTGTTAGGGTCGGAAAATAACAAGTTTATGATAATAAAACAGACCCCAGATGGAAAAGATATCTTGAAGTTAGAGATCAAACACAAGACTTTAAGAAGAAAGGTGTAGATCCAGCTAAGGTAACTGGGGATTGCCATACTCATACTTACTATAAGTGTGTCCATATAACAAATTATACGTTGTACTTAAGAACTTATAATAGCAATGGAATTCATATTTATCCTGATACGTATCAAATTTTAAAATGATTACAAGAATGTAAAGAACACATATTATATTACCTATTCGTTAGAACAATACACATTATGAGATTTAAAATCACCACTTGGTGTCAATAAATAGCTTCTATTATGCTGTGATTTTCTGTTTTGTTTTAACAAGGCTCATATTTTACAAGGATTAAACTGTGTATAGAAAGTTACACGCACGATGTGCAAATTAACAAAGTGTTTGAGATGAAGCGACGGCAGTATTTGGTTCTTCATCTTCAGCTAGCTGAACAATGTTTTGTTGTTTTATTGTGAATGGAAAGAGAAAGCTATCGACTGAATAACAAAATCACGTTGGCAAAGCGCACAAGAAAATGTGTCAAATTATATAAAGTGAGCATTAATATATGTTAATACGTGATTCGCTTTCTAAAGCTTGTTGATTTTTCAAAACTGTCATTGTAAAAAAAAACATGTTCTCTTTTTGTTGGAAAAATCAAATGGCTACGAAAAAAATATGACCATACATATTTAATACGATCATATCTAGGTATAATTTCATTCTTGCTGGTTTTCCGTTTTGAACGCTTGTCATGATTTCTCGATTAAAAGGTGAGTTGTGATTAGAGTAAAGGAAAATCAAAGAAAACTTTTTTCTAAATTGTATTCTTCAAACTAGTGAAGTTGGATCATCCATGTATTCAAAAGAGAACGGTATATTTTTTAATTAAATAGCAAATACATATTCATTATGGTTTAATAGGACTTTTGCCATAATTTGTGCATATGAAAATTAATTCATGACGTTTCGAGAGTATAAATCGAGAGTATAGATTTAGTAGTCTAGCGCCAAAACTAAATCTATACTCTAAGAATACAATTTAAGCCTATACGACTGTATTACTTTGACTACTACTACTTCTTTTCTTAGATTTAGTTTTAGTTTTCGATATGGCCCAAGGCTACTGGACCAAGTTGGTATTTTTTCTCTTTTATGTTATAATTTCACACTTGATAACAGGAGTTGATTTACACTCTCGAAACGTCGTCTATTTATTTTCACATACACAAATGATGGAGTGTTAGATTAAACCATAATAATAATATGAACAATCCATCATTATCAAATAACTTTCAACCCAGAACATAATCAGTATTTGAAATCTCTCTTCAAAACTTTTCAAAAAATTAAAACTCGACAAGTAACTGATACGTGTCATAATAGAACTTGAATTTCGTTTCGAATTATGACTCTTTATAATTTAATACAAATTCTATTTACATAAATTTACAATATTAGAATTTACATGTAAACATCATAAACTGGACACATTTTCTTCGTTACGTATCTTGCCGGATTAAGCTCGAACAAACTTTAAACCAGAGTAGTATATACCGCGTTCTAAAAATGTTTATAAAGGCGCGTGTTGGCCACAGTGAGAAAACGATGATAATTTTTTCTCTTCTTGCTTAAAGCAAAAAACATCTCGGTCATCATCGCTATATATAAAAAGGAAGAAAAGAGAATACAATAAATATCCTTTAAGTCAGTCATTATCACCTACGGTTCGATTTTTAAATTATAAGGACTAAACGTACGTATCATCAGGTTTTATAAAAATCACAGTTATCACAGCGCATAACATAAAATTCACTACATTTGTAGGTCTTAAAGTTCAAACCTTTTCATACGAAAGTAAACGTAACATCAACATACGTGCACGTTCATATTATGTTGATGGTGCCTTTACATTTTATGAAAAACTTTGAAATGTAAGACCTTCAAATGTAGTGAATTATCTATTGTGTGCTGTGATAACTGTGATGTTTAAAAAAATCTGATGATGGGCGAATAGTTGAAATTGCAATAGTTTAAAAGAATAAAGATCAATACGTGTGTATACATACGTATATATATAAACCCCGCCCCCTTCAACGAATTTTTCCGAACTATTACCTTACTAAAATATATTAAAGCCAAAAATTGAAGAAAATATGTCACGAAATGTGATGACTAGAGCTTTGGAAGTTGAAAGAACACAACGTGATATAACAGTTATGATTGTGGTTCATTTGTTGGTTTAGTGTCTCAACAATACGAAACATTACACTGGAAAAGCTATATTTCAATAGGAATAGCTATATTTCAGTAGGAAAACCTACATTGCAGTAGGAATAGCTATATTTCAGTAGGAATAGCTATATTTCAGTAAGAATATCTATATTTCAGTAGAAATAGCTTTATTTCCGTAGGAATATCTATATTTCACTGGATATAGCTATATTTAAGTAGGAAAAGCTATATTTCAGTAGGAATAACTATATTTCAGTAGAAATATCTATATTTCAGTGGGTATAGCTATATTTAAGTAGGAAAAGCTATATTTCAGTAGGTATACCTATATTTCAGTTAGAATATCTATTTTTCAGGGGGTATAGCTATATTTCAGTTGGAAGAGATATATTTCAGTAGGAAGAGCTATATTTCAGTAGAAATATTTATATTTCAGTGGGTATAGCTATATTTAAGTAGGAAAAGCTATATTTCAGTAGGAATAGCCATATTTCAGTAGAAATATCTATATTTCAGTAGGAATAACTATATTTCAGTAGAAATATTTATATTTCAGTGGGTATTGCTATATTTCAGTGGGTATAGCTATATTTCAGTTGGAAGAGATATATTTCAGTAAGAATAGCTATATTTCAGTGGGTATAGCTATATTTAAGTAGGAAAAGCTATATTTCAGTAGGAATAGCTATATTTCAGTAGAAATATCTATATTTCAGTGGGTATAGCTATATTTAAGTAGGAAAAGCTATATTTCAGTAGGAATAACTATATTTCAGTAGAAATATCTATATTTCAGTGGGTATAGCTATATTTCAGTTGGAAGAGATATATTTCAGTAGGAAGAGCTATATTTCAGTAAGAATAACTATATTTCAGTAGAAATATTTATATTTCAGTGGGTATAGCTATATTTAAGTAGGAAAAGCTATATTTCAGTAGGAATAGCTATATTTCAGTAGAAATATATAAGGTGATTTTATTTATTTTTAATTTATCAGATCTGTAAATGTTCTCCAATATATCTTGTATAGTAAAATATTAACGGTTTACGATTTACTAATAACTGAAGAAGATTGCCTAGTGTATAATTAGTCGTGGCCAACGTAATGACGTAACGGTGGATGAGATATCCATAGATTTGTTACGCCTTTGCCTCGCAAAGTACTTCCTGCTTTATAATTACAACGATTAGAAACATTTGTATGTAGAGAAAGTATATTTTCTAGCATTAAATATGTCAGTTTTATTATGCCCAGGAATGTTTAGGCCTACTTGAAGGTTACGCAAAGAATATGTTTAGGTGTTATTACTTTTCGTACTGTTCAACACTGAGTTATCATCAATGCTAAAATTGATATTACGCTAAGGAATGTTTAGGCCTAATTGAAGGTTACACCAAGTAGACTATGTGTTTATATGTTATTGGTTTCGTACTGTACGACATTGGTTGTACAATTAAATTAATTGTGATTTATTTTGACTTATTTCATATTGCTAAAATTGATATTATGCTCAGGAATGTTTAGACCTACTTGAAGGTTACACAAAGAATATGTTTAGGTGATATTGGTTTCGTACTGTACGACATTGGTTGTACAGTACTATTAAATTAATTGTGATTTATTATGAATTATTTCATAATGTTAAAATTGATATAAAGCCCAGGAATTGTTAACCCTACTTGAAGGTTATGCAAAGAATGTGTTTGGGGCAGTGTTACTTTTCGTACTGTTCAAAAATGTATTATCATTGATCTAACAACTAAGATCTTTCTAATTATATAAAGTTTTAGAATATATTATATGACTGGAGAAAATGGATAATAATTTTATACTTAAATCTAAACTAAGATCTTTCTAATAATTATATAAAGTTTTAGAATATATTATGATATGACTGGAGAAAATGGATAATCATTTTATACTTAAATCTAAACTTACAGTCTAAATTCAACCTATATCCCAAGCTATTTAATATGCTACCCAGAAATGTAAACGAATGTTCAAGTAAAAATGTTTTCACGATACTACTGGAATATCAGTTGCTTTTCTATTGAGTATATTGCCTCATAAAGTTCGCCATATCCGACTAGTGAGGAAAATTATATTCTCACTAGTGAGGATAAACAGCTGATTATAAATCAGCCTAACAATACAATACAATATTGAAATAATGCCCATCTGTTTAAAACATTTTGTTGTTGTGTTTACTTTACTTCGTGTTTAGTTGATGTACAAATGGAAGAATTACCAGAGGCTTTTAAGAAGAAATTTACTGAAATAAGTCAAGACTTATTTGTTATTCAATGAAGTAACATTTTGATTTTGTAAAAACATAATTTTTTTGTTTGTTTGTAGTAAATAAACTTTTCAATTTGTAATAATCATATTTATTGTTGTTGTATCGTGAAAATAGTGTTCAAAATTAGTGGGAAAATGTTCTTTTCTGATGCTCGTTCTCTTACGACTCGCACCAGGAAAAATCACACATTTCCCACTAGTTGTGAAATATACTATTTCAGAAGAAACTTACGTAAGAATCTATAGTTATGGAAAATAAACACTTTTTTTACGGACACCATTTAGACATAAATTGTGATTATATGGTACTTATATCTTCTGTATATGAATGTGTAGGTGGGGATGTGTAATGTACTATTAAATATAATATATATAATGATTATAATCGTAAAATGTAAACAGTCGAGTAATTATCTTATTTTTATTTTCAAGAATTGTATATTTTTGACATAGATTATTTACATTTCTGTAAGAGGTTTTGATGTTTTGTCTTCTTTTTAGAATAAGTGAGATATTTCTAAAGAGCTATTGTAATGCACAACCGTATTCTTTTCCTAAAAGCTTTTAACTGTGTCCAATCGCATTGAAGGTCAACCTAAACAGGTAAATTACCTAAGTTGGCCTACATTCTAAACAAGAATGTATTGTATCATATTTAAATTTAATGGACATTATTACATTTTGACGACATTTTAGTTCAATTTTTCGGGTTTTAAAAATAAAATATAGTTGGTGCACAACTAGAATAATTAAGGAACAAATGTGTGAAAACTACCGACATTTCTATACAGTTTTTTGGACTGTAAGGCTATGTCCGGATGTACTCTGGATTTCTATGTATTTGGTCTTTTATAGATCTGAAAAAATATTTATAATTTTTTTTTTCAATATTTTAAATGTCTACAAAATTTAAAAAGGGTGAGACATAAGATTTGGATATACGACCAATACATAAATCTCAAACATTATGCTCAATTAAAACGATTACTGTCATTAATGCACCAATAATAAAAGGTGAAAAAACACTGCACAAACTTTCTCATTCACACCCAAAACTAAATAAAAATTAATAATAAATTTCAGTTGGTAGTTGTCATTCAAAAAGTGACAATGAAAAGAACTCTTTGAAAACATATTTACATAGAGACTAAACTTGCTTCACTTTTATCATAAACCCATCTTCAACGTAAAGTTTACGTCAAGGTTCATTTTCTTTATTACTGATCCATGAAATTGTTCTTACAACTTGTAACCTAACGATTTTGTACTCGGGTTTGGGATCTTTAATGTTCACATTTCATTTAAATTTGAACAAAATCGGTTTTGAGAAACTGCACATTTTATAACAGCCCCATGACAGATTTTTTTTCTTTTCGATAACTCATGAATCTGCATTTTCGAAGAGATACAGCCCAATATGTTTTATTTGGCTTATAAGGGGCCACACTTTAGTAAAATTTGATCAAATTCGTTGGAGTCGATTGTCGGAAAATTATAATTTTGTATTTTTTTCCCATGACGACTACCCCCAAATTTTGAGTTCTTTTAAAACGACAAAAATGTCCCAACATATGACTACAATATAACCATATACCAAATTTGATTAAATCGGTTTTCACATTTAGGTTATAGAGCACTGTACACAAAACAAATCAACATCATTCTAAACACTACCAATTTTATTTGAATACAAGTGACCTCAAATTGGATATATCCGCAAAAATTCGACAATTTTTTAACCCATAGCTTTTTCTAAATTAAGTGTAAGAAAAAAGTAAATGTGGCTCTGTTTTAGTAAAAGTAAATTTCACTAAAAACTGGGTTTCAAGAAACTTAATGAGTTTGTGTTAATTATTGGACATGTTTGTCAACACAGTTGCATTCTCACAGGTAAAAGCGTTGCATTAATTAACTGGATAGTTATAGTGTTATTGTAAACTTGCGTAGCGTGTAGCGGAATCACCTGAATACAATGTTTTCCTCGTTTAACTGTAGTCTTCAAGGTATGCAAAACTACAAACACCACAATAACATGTAACAGAATACGTTGAGAAACAAATCGAGGTTTCGCAACGATCGGATAAAACACGAAACCTATTCAACTTGTCAAGATCTAAAACATTTTACTGAGCATTGTTTTATAGCTTAGTTTGATTACTTTAACAAATGCCTTGTTAAATAAGACAGCTGTGAAATTTAAGAATTAATGGTTTGGCCATTTTGAAATTTTAATTAATTGTGGTTTACGTTGCACCAAATCTAATGAGAAAATCGTGTTTTAAAACTTGGGAAAACTTTTCGTTTGAAATCATTATAGAATCATAGAACTTTAACTTTTCCGAATTTATTTTGAATTACAAGAAAATTTTCGGTTTCGGATTAATTTGACTGTGATTATAATGAAATAGTAATTATTACATTTAAAATGTTCGCCTTGAAACATATATTACTTTTAATTAAACTAACGTTAATTTATGAAAACCTACATATACAAAATGTTTATTTTTTAGCACATAAATGAAAAATGTTTAAGAGAATATTTAAAATCCCAAACGTTTGAACCGACGATCACAAACATTTTTCAAAAAAAAAAAAAAAAAAAAAAAAAATAGTGCTGCAAATTAAAATTTTGACTTTGTAAATGCATAACTATTCTAGAATATATATTCTGCGCTATTAAGCGTGTAAAAAACATCGTGCTAATATATAGCTTAAATTAAATACAACATATCTACAAAATTTACAAAACTGTTTATATTCTGAAAGAAAATATATAAGCAATACAAAATTAAATAAAACAAAATGGGCCACTTATCCTTTTAAAATTTATGCAGTCTCTGAGGAGACTTTTTCATTATGGTTTATAGTATTAAAACTTCCATTTGGTATACACACAATTAACGCATTTTGTACGGTAACAACTAAAAGTGAGACATAGTATAAACTCGACCAGGGAAGGAATAGATTAGTAGTATGGAGTATAGGGGCGACCACAGATTTTTAACATAGCCTACATAGATAACTCAGGACGACCGTTTTTTAAAGATTTGTATTTAAAATGGTCTGAAACGAAAAAGAATAAAATAGTGTTTAAAAACTTTAAATGGTCGCAACAACCCACAGAAAGGGGAGAAAAGTACTTATGTAATAACTTTACACATTCTTTCCCCTACCTAAAAACTTATTATACTCCGTTTCACTTTTAGTTGGCATAGTGCAACATCTAATTTTTCATTATAGCTTGTAGTACTGAGAATGCCACTTAATTGACATAGTCAATTAAGTGGCATTCTCAGTACTACAAGCTATAATGAAAAATTAGATAGGTTGCACAAACTTACGTTCACATCTAATAGGAAAGACTCAAGTATTGTTTTTTTATTTTTGTAAAGTTAACAAAAGTTTAATTTTTTTCCAGAATATATGTAGTTTCGTATGTTTTATTCCTGTTGTGTAATGTTTAATGCTATGTTTTTAGGTTCGTAATAACGCAGTTTCATTACATTGAATACACGTGGTCAACTAAACATGAAACTGAGTATAGTGTTGGCGAGTTACTGAAACTTCTTGTAATAATTGTCTATTATATTCTTGAAGCAATGACGGATTAGTGTTTTGCAAACGACTTACGATTATCAATAGTGCTTCGAGTTCGATAATATAACAGTTTAATTCTCCCGCTAACCAAAACTGTTCATGAAATCAAGATGCTCGGAAATGACGAAATTAGTTATGCATTTGAACTGTATCCTTCATGAAAGCAGAAACAATTCAGTTCTAAATTGCCACCGGCACGCAACCATTTCCTTTTAGTAGAAATATTTTCATATTCAGTTACGAAGTTATATTGTTGTAAGATATTATTAACTTTATATCACGTGTTTTATATTGTAGGTTTCTACCACTTTGATAAGCAGAGAACGAAAACTACTTTGCTTAAGAAATTTGGATTGAAAACCAACTATTTTAGATTTACTTTACAAAGCTAAATAAAACTCTTCTTCTGCCGTTACATTTTTGTGTTCTCCCTTAGAAAAAGTGGCGATAGAGATCTTCAAGGTCATCACTTTTAAAAGGGTTGTTTCACGAGGGTTAGGCAGGTAACGGTACAGACAGTTTTTTTCTATTGAGGAATGTAAAGTGATGGCCTAAAGGAATTGACTTCTCAAAACCCTTTTGAAGTTAATTTTTTTAAGAATGATACTGGATACTTTAGTCAAGGTAGACTGGAGTCAAGCACTCTCTTAATACCACTCCAGATTGTGTGTTCACGACAGTAGTAGACAGATAGTTTAGAAATCAAGGTGGGGCATCAAATTTAGGAAGTCTTTAGGAATAGAATTTATTTCATATTCATTACAAAATCAAACTGAGGTTATTCACTAAATGACAAAATCTTATACAGAAAATAAGACTGCCACAAGAAAAGAATATAATTATTTATTTATTATTTACGAATTACAATACAAAAACAGAAAAATACGTAAATTTTTTCTTTCTTTTATATTTTGTGCAAAGTTACAATATAAACTTAAACAAACTTAAATAACCTTACGATAATTCGAAAAATAGGTAACTAGGTAGGCTGAGCCAGTTAGTCGCTAGGCAAAAATTAATCGTCACCAAAATATAATTCATGAATCAGGAATTTTGAAGAGATAATAAGTTTTGCTTGGGCCCTTGATCAAAATAGTTTAGTTTTTTTTCTTTTAGCAGGTAATTTGTAGTTATAACAAAAAGTAAAAAATATGTTTTTATTCTATTTACTTACTATTTATTAATCCATACTGATAACATCATTGGTATTACTGATGTATATTGTAATGTAATGATTTCTACTGATGTGTCAGGATTATTCTTTTAATTTATATTATTTTTAGCCTATTTACAATCGTAAATTATTAATAATAACTTTCTTTCGTTCTTTTTGATTATGTGGCTAGTACAGACGTTTCCAAATAACTCTCCCTCACAGACATCGAACTAGGTCACCAAAATTTGTTCCTATAATTTTTATTTCAACTTTTAAACAGTATTTTAGATATTCAACAATTTTTGTAAAAGTTCAATAAATAATGTGAGGAATTTTAGTTTTCAACTAGTAGTTTCTGAAGAAAGAGTATAAAACGAATTCAAAACTCCATTATATTTTACTTTCGACTTATAAAATCCATTTATTTAATAATATAGATGTTATTTACGATTTTTAAAAATCATCCCAATTCAAGAGTTTAAATCATAAAATTATATGTGTAATACTCATTTGTATAAAAAATTTGTTGAAATTGGAGAATGTATTTTAGCTGTAAGGCATTTGGACAAACAGAAGATGCAAACGCCAGTGCCCATTGATGGCTAAAAACATTTTGTATAGATACTAATAATTCCAAGAAAGAGACGCTAAGAAATTGTGGAAAACTACTGTACTTGCTTAGACTCAGGGGACCTCTAAACTGATAAATCCGCAAAAAACTCGACTTCGTATTTTGACACAGCGTAATAATTTTCTCTGTACTACGTATAAGTGAGAACGTAAAACAGAGAAGTTTAACTGATTCCGAAATTATTATTATTAACACCACTATAAACGATACATAGTTAGTACATTTTATATTATCCTTAAAAAAAACATTCCCGCGGGTTCTTTGAAATGGAGTCATCAATTCTTCACAGCCCACTTTACGTCCACATTTTTATAACTCACGGTCTCTTTGAGACGCGATCATCAGAAACTTATGCGTGTTCTCTCTTTTGTTATCGAAATACTTGTGCCCAAATCGCTATGAAAATATTAAATTAATTCTGCATGCTTCTGAATTGGCGTAAAAAAAAATCATCTTCCGCTAGTTATAGGAGCATGAGAAGTGTTACAGTAGTTTGTCATATACCGTTTTTACTCCCTCCCATTGGTGAAAGAAAATTAGGTTAACAGAGTGCACAAGTTGTCTGTCTGTCTGTCAGTTTGGAATGCTACTGCAATGGAATGCTGTGTTTGACCCTGGGATTAACTGGTTAACACAAAATCTAGTTTGGTTACTATTTATTGGCAAGCTTGCTTATTCAAATAAGCTTATAGATTGAACTAGAATAACACATCAGATATAATTGCTTCTACAAGGACAAAGCCAATCTTAAGTTTAATATAGAAAATACATAAAAATACCAAATTAAAATGAACCGTGTTGACTGCTAACATTTGAGTGAATAATATATTAAATGAATTGTGTTTCTTGTTAGTCAAGAGAGGAATTAGAATCATAATGATATTTGACTTAATTAATAATTCTAGTGAGTACGGGTGAAGCAATCCCTAGCTGGATCTACACGTTATTCCATGTAGTCTTCTTTCCTATCTTGTCTTCCCTGGCCAACTCTGTTCTCTTACTCCATTGGAGTGTACGAGAGCTAGAGGTCTTTATTTTATGTTCTTTTCTGCCTTTTAGTATAAAGCGATTATGACTGATAGGCTTTTGTCTGTAAAAACAATAATAAAAACAAAAATATAACAGCATAGATAAAAACCAATATTATAATTACAATTTAAAAACTCTTAGTTGAAGGAAACCCCAATTATGTAAATACAGTCGTTATGTAAAACATTCAAATTTAGTTTTAGATGGTAACTTTTATTGATTTATTTAAGTTAACATTATAATCATATATATTATAACAAAAATGAAAGTCTAGAATGTGCAAGCCGGTAAAACTCAAACGAATCCCGGTACAATCAAAGGAGGTAATATGGTGTTATAGTCCTCTATTGCCCATCCGTGAAGAAGGTTTCCGTTTTGTCTCTAAGGGCGTCCATTGGATGATAAAAGGGCCGAACTTATGACCGAAAAATACAAGGGAAATACAATATTTATCCCCAGAATAAAACTGATAACGACTGAATTACCATTCCAATTTAAGAGACTGCAATTTCCAATCAAACTAGCCTATAGTTTTTACTATTAACAAATCGCAGGGACAAACTTTAAAGTATTGCGGCATATTTCTCAAAGATTCCTGCTTTTCTCACGGCCAATTATACGTAGCTTGCTCTCAAGAAGGAAATCCGAAATATATATATCCCTGATCACAAAGTGAAAAATGTTGTTTATAAACAAGTATTATAAATAGTTAGAATGTTTTCAATAAAAAGCTTTTACTTCTTATATTTTGAGGTTTATCTCCTTATATTACAACTACCACACAATCCTATAGCCCCGGATCATCTTGACAAAGGTACATTTAACTGAATAAATTTCTACTTTGTAAAAATTCTTTATTTAACTCATACTATCATTTTTAGGGTCTTGCGCATAATTCTTCAATTATATGCTAGCAGACGGATTTGCGAATATTTTGAAATCAAGATCATATTCAACATTTATTCGTGAATAACATATGTTAGAAGTCCCGGGCGAAGCCGGGTTAAACGACTAGTAATTATATAATTCCTAAATATTGTTTCGGTGTGTTTTATAAAAGTTACTTAACAATTTCAACCGAAAGAAATTATCTATTTATGTTTCGTATGAATTTTCTAAATGGTACCACCCAACCAAAATATTTCATGTTTCTATGTGTTCTATGAAAGTTGTAAATTGTAAATAAAACTGATTGTAACGTTGTCATTAATAAATTGCTGATTAAAACACATTTAACGAAACGTACAAAAATAGATTGTTACTATTTTAAAATGAAAAAAAAATTTTAATTAAAAATGTAAAGTTATTTAAAACTGTGATTAAGCCTAATACAGTAAACAGAAATAAGGAATGTTATTTTCAAAATGTTTTAATAAATGGGTTTTCTCTGTAAATAATATTATATAAACCTATTTCAATTATAAATGTGTAGTTTTAAAAGGAAATGTTTAATTTTTGTAAATACGACTTTTGTGGAGGAGCCTTTTATTTATATTCCAAATTCGTTGACTTGTAGGTTATATGCATGTGTGGATATCACATATATTTGGACGGATGTGTGAGTTTATATTTGAAAATTTGAGGAAGTAAATTGTGTTTTTCCCCGTTATACTAGATATTTAAAGTCTTATTATGTTGTTAAGTGATAATTTTTCTTTATATATTTTCTTGTTGTATTTCTTCATTATTAATGATGAGTGGGTAATATAAAACATTACAATTTTATATTGTCATTTGTTTTCTAAGTCTTTTTTTGTAAATTTGTAATGCAGTTTGTTTTGTTTTATTTACAAATTTACTTTGTTAATTTCAAAATTTTGTTACTAAGATTTATTTGAATTCGGTAAGTATTGTACATTTTCATTTTTTTAAAGAGCAAGCACATGGTTTTTGTGAATTTGTTAATGATCCTTTTTGTTATTATTATTTGTGTAGATTCCAACAGAACTCTTCTTATTTCACACACATTATTACTAAATAAGCTTTGTGTTTATTATTGAGATGTAATTGTTCTACTTGTATGTTAGAATTGTTTTTAAATTCTAAATTTCAGAACATAATTATTTAATTCCACAAAATACAATAGTTCTTTCAGAACTCCAGTAGTCTTTGTTACTATAGACACCCAAAGTGTTCCATTTCCGATCTGACCTGTTATGTTAACCGAGCAGGAGCCACATAACTTTGCATGTAGAACAATTTTGCGTGACTGATCTGTTATTTTCCGTTCTGTTCTGATAATTTTACCTCCTCCTTTAATTACTTAATCATATTATCAAAACAAAAACGAACATAAAATATGAACGAATCTAAATTAATGTCAAAATATTTGAAATAAATGTTTAATTGAACGTTCTAATATATAACAAACTAGTTTGTCGAGCTTCGGAAACAGGGCGTGGCTGGTACAAAACACATTATAGAACATGTGCATCGTGCACCGTGCTTTTAAAATGTGTGCATTCTTGTTTCTATGACTCATGTTTATTTCAAGTAAAATAATATTTATTTATTTATTGAAATAACTCGACATAACGTAGAATTAATTTTAATATCTCGAGAAACAATCGCCTGTTGGCATTTTCGATTCTTAGCACTATGTATAACTTTTTAATTTTAGAATATAATATGTACTTACTGTTGGAGGTGGTTTTTATGTATTAATATTTAATTGCATTAAAAAAATTGTTGCCGGAATTTTTATTTATCCAATAATATTTAGTAACATTAGATTTGTTTTAGAACGATCTAAAGCAATACTAAATTATAGCTATAGAATAAGATCTACTTTTATTATATTAGGTATTATAATATTATATACGTTACAAGTAGAAAAACTATATAAAAATATTCTTAGATCCTGTACTGCTTATTTCAGATGATACCTAACACATAATATTTAGGATGTTAAAAAATTATGTAATCGGTTTGATAAATTTTTGGACGGATAGAAGCAGATTTTCTTTTTCAAATTTAAATCTCCAGAGAGTACAAAGTCAATAATTTCAAGTATAAAAATTTTTAGTACAAGATTTTGTGTAAAATTTCATTTTACGTTGCTTTAATTCTTGCTATTTTGTAAATAACAGTACAAACACAGAATATAAAAACACAAGATGGGATTGAATACTACATTTACAATAATTTCATAAAAGGAGTGACGGTCTAAATCTTTAAGTGGACAGTTGAATTATGTATAAAATCATATTTTAAGATAATTTTATATTTGGGTTGTTATTTATGTGTAATTGATGTTTTAGCATTTCTCGAAAGTTTTTGAAATTCTACTATCTTCAGCCTAAAAACCACAATCTTCTAATACAAAATTGTAAAGAATAAAATATCATTAAAATAATAGATAAACCCAGCGAATCTAGTAAGCAATTTATCTAACTAATTAGGGAGATTTTATTTTTTAAATTTTAAATTAGAATTTAGTTTTTGTTCTAGGGCTGAAATTTCTATAGTTTGAATAATTTTTAAGACTAACTACTTCCTAAACGGCCAGTTAGTTTAAAAAAAGAAACAAATTTAAAATCATCGTAAAATATGGTGTTATATAGACTCCTGTAGTAAAATATAGTATTTAGATCAATACTATCTGGGGGGGAGGGTCTCTTTTTTGTTTTACGGAATACGCTGTATTTAAAAATGTAGTTTAATTTGACTAATACTTGTAGCAGAACTCTTGTTACTATTGCTCCAAAAGTCATAATAAGTTTCTATAATTTTCTAACACTGTATGTTTATATAGGTATTTTGCAAATTTTTACATTCTAGTATTCTGCATTTATGTTCTATTTTGTTATTTAGTATTTTTTTTTAATATTCATCAAATTGTTTATAAACGACTTTTGTATCCTCGTTGGATGGTATAAGACAGAAAATTAAAATCTTACGTTGTAATAAACTTTATTTTTTAAATTATGTATTTAGTTTTATTCTTTAAGCTATATAACTGTTGTCTAACCACAGCACTTCACTCTGTTAGTTTGAATACCAAGTAAAATTTCGATTTAACAATTACAAAAATCTTTGTTTTGTAGTATGCCTCACAAAATCTAATAAATGTTTATCGGTTAACATCGGTTTATCTTAACTTGTTATGAATAATTATCCATAAAAAAATACAGCTGTTTCAACCTACATCTACTTATGGAAAAAAACACATTTTATCTGACTTAATAACTGTGAGACAGAAAGTATTCTTCTCTAAAAATACCAGGGAGATACCGGTGCGTAATTTTATAAATTATAACCCTTGACAAGTGAAATTGTAATTTACTTACGTGACATGTTTCAAATGAAGTTGTCAACTTATAATAGCCCATACAATTTCGTGTGTCTGTAAATAGACATTGCGGTGTCTCAGAAATGGAAAGTTATTTTCTACATTAACTAAATTGTAATTGAAAACACATATTTCCTTTCTTTTTTTCGTTTTAAAAATGTCAAAAATCCATACTTTAACTAAAATAGATCCTAATTTACCTCCTTCTCTAGGCTAGTATCCAGAGAGGTGGGGGATTTGCAATTTCTCCTAGCTCGGCTGAAAGTGAGAGTGCAAGATATCATTGAATAGAATCGGAAATCAAACCGGAAACAAATAAATCCATGTTTTTTTATCAAAAGTAAGAGTTTAGTAATTACTGAAACGTTCAAAGAACTTCCTGTAGAAGTGAAACATTGATTATGACCTGCGATGTGTGATAACAATAATTCTAGGTTGTTGTTTTCTTGCAGTCATGATGTAGCACAATGCAAATAAACGCTGTAAAAACATTGCATAACTATTTCTCACTCTCTCATCCCTTAAACCAAAAGTGTCAGTTCTATAGTTGAAAGATAAAAAGTGAAAATGAAGCATTGACACAGCTTTTGCAAAAATAGTTAAATAGAGCTTAAACTTGTTTTACTTGTGTCATAAAAGACTCGGCGTAATTCGTATTTCATTAAATCAAGCATACAGCGGTCAGTCTTCATTTTAGATTTTTTTTAACAATTATTTTTGAACCTAAATATAATTTTTGAACTAAATTGGTTGAGCAGATTTTGAGAAATTATGTCTTTTATATAATAGCACCCTAGCTATTAATACGAGTTTTTGTTTATCGGCATAAGTTGCGAAACGTTATTTTTTGGCGCCCAATAAATTTTGTCGTTGTCCACAACAAAACTGAATCAAAATCATGAGCCGATTTTCTCGTATTTTTTTTTTTTTTTGTATTGTGGTGGGTGTCTCCTAAATTTTGAAAATCATAAAAATGAAAATAAAACTTTTAGTTAATATACCCAAAAGATATACCAAATTCCAAATATGATAAAAAAATTTTCACACTTTCAGCTATAGAGCATTGTAGAGACAAATTACGCCAGACATCATACCCAAAACCATTTTTTTTTAATTTAGGAGAACTCAAAACGGAAAAACTCGACAGTTTTTACTTATCACATTACAGTGTATTTAATAGATGTATGTGAGAAATTCAAACCTAACAACACTTTATTATACTTCTTTGGTGTACATTTTTTACCACTATTTCGTTACTCAGAATGATTCTCCTTATAAAACTGAACCCAAATATTTTAAATTAACTTTCAAAGCAATGACTTATTATTGTTTTTACAAAAGCCTTAAGCAATAACAAGGCTAAATTGTGTATTTAAAGTAACAATATTTTGAACAAATGTAACTTATTTGCTTTCTTATTGAGTAAGTTTAATTACTATAAATAACAATCAATTAATTGTTTACCTTGGGTATAGGTGATGCCTAGTGATTAAGGAACTCTAAACGTGCCCATCTCAAATTAAAATAGCTATAGGTACAATTTAAATTTTACTGTCCCAGTATACGTAGAGTTTTGTGATCGAAAAAATGTCAACCTCTTGTTTTTTGAGAGATCTTCAAGTTCCATGGCCATAGGAAACCGAAAAAGTGACGCCGACCATCCGTCATCGTTGTAGTCTGTACCATAGCGGTCACAAAAATGAGTACGGGAACATGAAATTTGCTATAGGGGACTATAGTATGCTTATATAGAGAGAATCCTATTGAAATTCTTAAAAAACATTGAATTGAAAATGTCAAAATGGCGGATATTTTAAACAGTGTTTTGTTCATAATCGTGTATTCAACATGTAATGGTACCATCCGAAAATCTCTACAATAACAAATAGTGAAGTTCTTGTTAAAAATGTAATGCTGGATCTTGATCTTCCTTAAAAAAGTGACTTCCATTAGATCCAGCAGAGCCGAGACCCCGTTAGGGCCTATCAGACGCCAAGAAAGTAGTAATATACACAATTACGAGATTTACAAAACCTGTATAACAACTGTTCCTACAAAGTCCTACAAACCAACTTTTGGGCATTAATTACATTTAGAGGTTCTACTTGTATGTACTACCATGAGGTCGCTTATCAAATTGTTTAATTTTGGAAATGTAAAGTAACTTGATTATGTAATAATACCATTTTGTGTCACGGAACTAAACAATTATTTGGTTAAAGTTTTAGTTTTAGCGAAATTATTTCTAAGAAAATTTGTGCATTTTTTTAGGTTAGATTAGATTTGGTAAAATTTGTAATTATTCAATAATTATTAATTTATAAAACATTGATTTAGTAGGTCAGGGTTTTTTGACAATTTACCCACAAATATTAGTTTTATTTATTTGCAATTCAGATTTTAAAACTACTCGCTCTACTCCAAATCAAGATTCTTATATTTCGATTTTCCGAATCAATTTTCGGAATGTGCTTCAATTATAAATCTAACCCTAAAACCAAAAATCTTTGAAAATTGAAGGATTTTAAACAACATGCAGCTGTTGAGGATTTGCGATCTCAAGTTACAACGGTAATTTATACAGTATTATGAGTTTGTGGTTAGTGACAACTCAAGAATCTCTGACGATTGTTTTGCAGAAATGTGTTGCAGAAATATAGATTTGAGACAACAACAAAAACAGCTTTTTTGTTGATTAGCCAATCCTGAAATTAATTGATCAAAATGATTTTGCATCCAAAATAAATTCTGTTTTTTCTTGTTTTTATTTTATTTTTTACAGCGGGCCTAAGTATTACGATATTTTAAAAGAGTTAACGTTCTCTATTAAGGTCACACGTTTATATAAACTTCTAAGACTGGCTAGACTCGTTTGGGTTCCAAATACTAAACCTGTAAAAGTGTAGAATCAGGCCACACAACCACGGAGACGAGGTCATTAGCTGTGCAACCACAGACTTCGGCCATGCACTGTTTGTATTGTCAAAACTATTTTAAATTATTTACTACGAAATAGTTTTATATCTTTGTATATTCATTTCGCTTCAATAGTTTGAGACCTCTCTTTTTTACTTTCTTCAGCTGTTAGGGTGTTTCTAAATTAATTATTTTGACGATTTTCTTTCATACTCCGACTTCAAAGATCACGAAACGTCCACCGATCACACCCACTTGAGTAATTTTGTTTGTTCACTGTATATTCATGTATTGGTAAATGTCCTGAGATCACAGTTTTGTTTCAATGATACTCAAATTTGGCTTAGGCTCATTTGATATGTCCATTCTTCCAATTGTTAGGAATAATTATCATTAAACTTATTTTTTAATCAGAAAAATTGGTTGATAAATTTCAAAATGGACGTCGATATTCATATTTAAAAATTGTTTGCGATAATTTTGACTACATAATCGTGGTCTGGTCCTGCATTTAAAGACGCCCAAACGTGTTTACTAATAAAACCTAAGAACAATTTTTTGTAAAAATAATAATCTCAGTATACAGGTTTATAAGTGATTTTTCTTATTGGATGATAAACATTGTTTAAAGTGTATATAAAATTCAAACTGAAAACGTAGCCAGTTCACCTGATTCGTTCAAGATTTGTATATAATTTTAGTATTCTTTAGCTTTTACTGACAATTATTTATTTCATAAATTATTTGTATGTTTTTACTTTTTATGTTCGCAAATCTTTAATAAAAAACTAACAAAAACCATAAGTAATGCAGTAAGGGGATAATAAGTAATGTGTATTATGGTATGAGTGTTCGGCGCTTAATGTTTAAGGCAAGTTATGTAAGAGAAGATATCTACTTTCATTGTTGATTAGAAAAAACGGCTGTCTCTGACAAAGCTGCCATTGAAATGACATCAAAGATGAATTACTTGCGTTTACTCAGTCCGTCCTTCAATAGAAGCTAATGGTACATTATTGACGTAGCCGGAACTCTGCTTAATTACGGACCCTTTATAACCGGAAGTGTAAAACGTTAGGTAAGACAGGCCGTGGCAGTGGAGAATGTTAAAAGAATTCAATGTTCAATATACGAGTAAAGCTCAAAAGCAGTCTAGAACTGATGGAAGCACAATGGATGTGATAATTATAAAAAGTTCCCAGAATTCTCTCTCCTATTTTTATCACTTTAGACAATCGTAAATTCATTATTTGTAAAAAAAAAAAAAAAAAAAAAAAAAAAAAAAAAAAAAAAAAGAGTTGTTTATAATTAAGGTTTAATTTAACTCTTTAATTGCCTAAAAACTTTATAAAAAATTGCCCTTGAAATTTAAAAAACCGAATTTACAAAAGTTAAATAAAATATAATAAACCGTTGCTAGGGTTACAGGGGACTTTTAGTGATTATTTCAGCCACACCCGCAGTTTCTTAAGCCAACTTCTCCATCTTTTGAAGTTTCATCATATCTTCAAACCGTTGTTTCTCAAAATATATCTTGATGAGTCATGAAATCGCTTGAGACGAGGCTCCAAAAACATCCTTGTCACCGTGTGGAGGACAGTATTTGTCCTTAAAGCAGAATGTACATCTTATTTATCTATATTTTTATAGCTTTTAGTTTGATTTTAACTTAGTAGTAACATGAGTCCATGTTTTTATATTCTTATTGTAAGTTCCTCAAACTTCTGTGGAACTATCTCCCTACGGCGTCTTCCTTCAACTCGTATCCCTAGGGGTTGACTATGGGAGAGCTGGATCTACTCCATTCTTCATCTAGTTTTTGGTTAAGTCCTACTCTTTTATCTTTCCTAACAGGTCTTGAAAAACTGTTGTTCTCTTCTGAACCTATTGGAATATTACTCTCTACTCTACACTATTAGAGTAATCGAGGGCTGGGTGTAACTATTTTATGTTTTGTTTAGGGGGATAATGACCTCGAGGTTTTTTTATTGTAAATAAGTAATAAATATCCACGAAGTCGTTCCCAGCCAGGCGGACCAGCGTGATCTTCCAACTAGAACTGAATATTTAGCCTATTAGCATGACGCAACTTTTATTGGTAGATTTTCACAATCTTTTAAAATTTACTATTACAAGTATTTGTTTTTTGAAGTGTATAAATTTAAGTATTTTTAAAATTTGAAAGTTCCAATTTGAAAGGTCAATTTTGGTTATTTTTATTTTTCAAAATTGGGGTTCATATCATTAATTGCAGAAACATTAGCAATGTGATATTAAAACACAATTTAGTGTATTTTTAATCGAATTATGGGTAACAAAATTTTAATAATCCTTTATTTTCAAACTATTATAAACATTTTAATAGTTAACTAACTGGTAGATAACTATAGATAATATTACAATAATCGATTTTACCTAATTTAAATCAAATCAAACAGAAAACTGTAACCAATGAAGTTGTCAAAACACACACACACACACACACACACACACACACATATATATATATATATCAATAATATTTCTAATATAATAACCCAATTTCTACAACAAGAGGACGTTTAAAAAAGTGAAGTTTCTTCTATTTCGTAGCTGTAGATAGTTTTAACTCATTTGGAAAACGTAGACATTTTAAACTAATTAGGTTGTTTACAATCAAAAATTTATCTGAATGGCACTGTATCAGTTTGAAATATAGGTGATATCTTTTTCACTTTTCTAGAAGTACAGTTCTTATCTAAAATGTTACACAAAAAATAAGCAGATTACATATTAAAGTTAACTGAGTCATTTGATTCTTTACAACATAATTTAATTAATTATTACTTCAATAGTAAATGCCATTAAACTAAAATGTTGTTTTCTTCTTTCGGTGCAGTAAAATAATTCGAAATGTAGCTGAAAAAAGAAAATAATTAAAAAGTAAAATCAAAGTTGTTTTAAAATAATTTCCTTTTAAGAAATTGATGACTCCAGGTTTCTGAAGAATCGTTTTTTAAAGGGAGGGTGAACAGATTACAAAATTTAATATTTAAAAAAAATTGATGTGTCCAACACAACTCTCCATTTACTTACCTAAAAAAAGATATTAAAAACCAATGTGTAAATTAAGTGAATACAATATATTTGGTTTGCATTATTTGATAAATGGGGCATAAGTTAGTTAAAAATTTATTTTAAATTCGACATCAAAATAATAAAATGTGTGAATATTATGGAAACCATGAAAATCGGTCGATAATTAAAAATGTTCATATATTTGAGACCAACCTCTACCTTACTCCCGCCCCCTCAAGGAGTGTTTCCCAAATTCTAATCAGTTCAAGGGATAAGTGTCACACACCAACCTGTAATAATTCAGGCTACCCATCCTGTTTATAAATAAATAATTATTGCGTTGCACAAACCAAAATTCTATTATTGAATAAATACAAACAAATAGACTGGAATTAATTTCAAAAATCTTTTTAAAATCCATAATAAAATATTCTTCTTCAGTAAAAAGGATGACGCTTCAACAAGTGTGATGTAAAGATTAAAGTTCAACCACAATGAAGATGTACATTGCCTGAGGGTGGTTACATCACTTGTGGCATACTCACTTTAATGACGTCATTGTTCGTCTATGTTACATGTGAAATCAGCAGTCGTGTGAATTTATTTAACGTTTACTTTTAAATCTAATTATTTGATTTATTGGCTTCATTCCCAACTAATGTATTCCAGTGTTAATATTTTAATTAGTTGTTCTGTGAACAGTCAACTTCGCTTGGGATGGTTTAATACATTCCATAAATCGTACTTGAAAACAAAATATGTCTACAGCATAGTACTTGGTTTGACATACAAGCATTCATATTCATAGACCAAGAAGTAACATTAAGTAATACCATAGCTACTATATCCGGTATCAAATACCACTCAAATTGAGAAATAATAATAAAAGTGTCAAGGGCTAAAACCACAAGACTTAGCGTACGTATATATATGTTAGCATTTACGTAATGATATAGGGACAGTTGTTTTTATAACGCCTAATTCTTTTGTGTGGTTTAAATTGTACAGACACGTGCGTGAAATTATAAGGGTCCTTGGTTTTATTTTGGCTGGCTACACATTTCTCATTGTGTAGATAAATTAAGTAGTATTGATCATATGAAAAACTATAATATATGATTTCGTAGTGCATTTAATTTCAAATCCAAATATTTCTTTTTTTTCAAATTTGTATGTCACGCCGTTTCCTAGTTAAAGAAGGGGGAAACTTGATATCTGACACTTTAAACTTAGTCTAGCGCCAACATATTAATTTTTACGTCAAATAAAGATACACATTCGTATTTAAAATAACTTTTAGTTTTATTTAATACTCCGTAGATAATATTTAAATGTTTTCAACTCGGTAGTTTTGGTCATTTAACTACCCAAAAAGCCATTTTTTTACATTTATATTTTTCCTATATACGGGATAATATAAAAGCAAAGTTTGAAATATATAGCTTTTATCATCCTATTTGTGTAGACGGGTTTCAACTTACAGACAGACGGTCAGACACCAGGGTGAAATTATAAGCTTCCTTGGTTTAATCAACGGACCCTAAAAAAAAGAGAAAAAAAGAGAATTAGGGATGGCATGTTGCGTAGATTGTAATGGTGATTTACCCATCACTGAATATAAACTTTGGAATGTTATCAGCCTAAATGAAAAACAAAACGAAACTTTACCTTCACCTCTGGGGTTCAATTTATTGCTAGTGTACGATTTTACTATTGTTTATATATTTCTATTGATAAATATGAACAAGTTAGGTGTATCAAAGTTTAGAGAAAATATCAGGTCACAAAAAAATACAACGGATTTATAAATCAGAATTCGTTTTGATATGTTATAACTCTGTGAAACTCGAAAACGTTTTTAATCGTATAAATAAAAATTTGAAAAAGCAATGTTTGAAGAAGTTTTTTTCTTTTAAAGTCTGATAAAACCTTCTCTTAGCATAGTATAAAAATAGTTACTATTTTTCAGCCGCCATTTTGAAACGGAAAACATTTTTTATAACCTTCATCGTTCGTTTAGTTGCTAAACTTCATGATAAGTGGTACACTTGTTTGACCGTAACAAACACACAAACAAAATGCCAAATTGTCCATGAAAACCATGACCTCACTTAGCTCGGTCAACTAACATTGATTTTAAAGAAACTCGATTTTGTATTGAATATCTAAAAGTGATTATTCTGGCAAATATATTTTTAGTTAACTTTTCATTTGATTAATCACGTATTTATTAGATTTGCAGGTAAACTACATAATTGGTTCATGTAACTAAGCATTAATATGAAGTAATACTAAATGTAGGTTATATTTTAAGAAGTTTTTGTTATTACACGCATCATGTGTAAATTTATTTCCATATTTTTTAATTTGGCTTTATTTGTTAATATAAACAGTGCTTCCCTAACATTCATTGTGTTGACATCAAGTTGTGTAATCATGGTAAAAACAAAATTATAATAAGTTTTTTACATTTATGTTTATATGCGTACTTTAATTTTGACTTGATTTAAACATTAAATAACACAATGATGATATGATGATGTTGAAACTCGCTGAAACTCGTCATATCGTAACACAAATCTACCGTATTTGAAATTGTAATTTGAAGACGCTATTGAAATAATTTTATTATTTTTCAAGTACAAAATTCTATTGCTAAATATATTGTTTTTGTTGCAGGGAGCGAGCAAACTATTCACATGTCCTACTGGTAAGTGTTAACTAAGAACATTATAAACTGAAATCTTGACAAAATGATTTGGTAAACTGAAATATGTATGAACTTAAATTACACAAAATTTACAACAATATAAAGTTAGTTGTAAATTGGATTTCTAAATTATACTTATTCAGGCCTAATTTGAACTATTGCTCCTCGGTTAAGGTCGGTAAAATTTAGTTTGTTCCAAAAAGCAAATATTTCAAAACATATCATAGTTCTATGTTTCATAACATAGGCATAAATATTAATTTCAACTTTAATAATAGAAACATTTCCTTGCAAGCCACAGACTTGTTAATTGTAAGATTAGATCGTGGTAAAGTTTGAGGCGAGGCCAGACGAAGGTAAATGACTTTGAAGGACACACGACTTTACTGCAATTATTCCCTATACAGTGCACACCTGACTTGTCTATGAATCATGGTTTTTAAATATCCACTTCATTAAATATTTAGAAATAAACAGGTAAAATAATGAAAGTACTTCCACTCCCTGATTGCAAATATTTCTACTCGTAAGATTTAACAATATTTTACCAGAGAATTTATATTATGAAATAAATTATTACATAAAATGAAATAAATTAATTACTCTTTCATAACTAAATATTGAGGTTGATTTGTGAGTAGTATTTGTTAGTTTTTATTTATCCAAACGTGTAGTTATAATTTAGTTATTGTAGCTTATGCATCTCTGAAGATGGAGACTTTGTCGTTGAAACGCGTTTGAATAAATAATCATACTATTGTGAGAATTTGTGTTCAAGTTTTATTCCATTAAGACCACTATCATATAAAATATATTTGTAAACTGTTTCGTCGAATTAAAAACACACACTCTTAGTAAAAATAGCACAAATATATATATATATATATATATATATATATATATATATATATATATATAATAAAAAACATAAAACAAAAAAATCAGGACCTTTTACAAGGTTAAATGGACAGGTGACAAAGCAAATCAATTAAATTGTCTGATGAAGTCAAATATGCGTTAACTTGGCGAACCGCCACGTTTTTTTTTTTTATTCACTTGTTTTTGTTGCGTCGTGTTAATTGTGCGTTTTTTCCTGTTCAAATACTGTTCTATTTGAATGTAGTACATTAATTTGTATTTACTATAAATTGTGCAATTAAATCTTTTAACAAAACTATGTACAATTAATAACGGATAATCCTAATTTTATTACTGTTTTTATCGAAAATTTTCTTTTTATGATCTTTAATTAAAGATGTCACATGGGTGTAGATTGTCATTTGAAATTTTAAGTAGAGGGGTTGCTGGGATAGGATGAGTGGGAGGGTTACCTAGATTCTACAAAACTAGTTCATCTTGGGTGTTTAATATAGCACCCGGTATATGAGAAAATTAAATTACAAATAAGTTGATTCATATACCGTTCTAAAGTTGTATACACACTTCAATACCTCTGAATGAAATGTTTTCCTTATAGTTGTACCATTTTATCTACTGGTTGTATAATAAATTATTGAAACTAAAATCTTTTTGTTGAAGTAAGTTAAATAGTAAAATTATGTTAATTTTCAATGAATTAAATTTAATAACAGATTTGGTATTTAAGTTTGATTTGGCCTTATTAATTTTATGCAGTTGCTGACTACATTGTTTCCACTGTAAAACTTCTCAAATTGTGTAAAATTTAGGTATTCTCACTTTTACAATTTTCATGTTGAAACAAAAATCAAACTCTTGAGGGCTGAGCGTGCAGACTTCAATAAAATGCTTAATCCTATGCATGATTTGATGCATTGACACATCAAATATTTCTATGCCATTATCGATTTCACTCATAATAACCTGGGGGGGGGGGAATCCTGCCAATATTTATTATTGCGAAAATAGGTAGTAGCTGTCAGTAAGTACCATATTATCTGTCGATGCAAACTGATGGGAGATGATGTTAAGTGTTTAGTAACGGGAAGGCTACATTAGGATAATGTTGGTAAAATTGTTGTTACAAGACCAAGACGGAAGATGACCAAACGGGAAAGCATGAGCCATGCATACTGCCGTGGGCAATGAGCCTGGCCTTCACCTCTCTGTCCTACAATACCAGGCTCTTCTTTGCTGTTCTCACATCTTCTCCTTTATACCCTGTCCGATGAAAGAGGTAACGGAGTTTATTGTTGGCGGGCTAACATGTACTGTGTTATGAGTCTTCGGTTTAAGTCTTACTGTGCAGATTCCCAATTCTTCTTTTATTTCACAGCTTTATTTTAGAAAATAAAGATTCCCAATTCATCTTCTTTTATTTCCTAGTTGTATTGTACATAAAGGGAATACTCGAAATTCTCCTGCTCTTCATTAAAGGTTTATTATTATTTTTAATTTCTCAATTCTAGTGCTCTTCTTTCCTACTTTTATTGTAAAAAGTAAGACTCCCAATTCTTCTGCTCTTCATCAAAAGTAGCGTACATTGTTTTAAAAAGAAACATTGCATTTCTTTCCAAGCTTTGTTGTAGAAAACTAACAACAATTCGCAATTCTTCATCCCAGCTTTATATTAACAAAAAGATAAATTAGCAATCCTTTTAATTTTTTCCTATATTTATTGTACAAAAGGAATGAACCTTAATTTTTCTACCCTCTTTTTTCTTACCTTTATTGTACAAAAAGGAAAGATTCGACATTTTTCCAAATCTAAACTTTGAAAAAAAAATTATAATAAATATTATTATTATTATAAATATAATATAATAGCCTATTAACTTGAATCAATGATATTAAAATTACTGCGACATTTTAAATGATTATTCTATTAATAGCTTATTCTGATTGAAGCCTAAAAAGATTCCTAGTTAATGAAATAACTATGGTTTTATTATTTACAAAACCAAAATGATATCAATATACTAAACTTGAAGACTTGTATTAATTTGCATTTGATTTTGTCAGCTGTCTATTTTTTAAAATATAAAATAATCACGCTTTGGTTTACGCGAAATAAAATTGGAAACAGTATTCAGCTTTTTGCATAAAATAGCTTCTTTACAGGTGATAAAAGGTTTGTACTGTAAGAAGATCAATAGAACAGTATAATTTGAAATGAGTTTTTATAAGACAAAACTAGATATCAATCATAATATCTTTTGTCACAATATCAATAATAATTACAAAACATTCCATCTTATAAGATTACAGTTATCAGAAAACATAATAATGCATTAAACCAATCAAATTTCATTATAAATTTAAAATACAATCAACAAACAATGAAAAGGACAAGATTTTATATTATGTATTTAATTTAACAACATTAACAAGTAGTTACGTATATAACAATTATTAACAAATACATACTCTGTGTTTAAAAACAATTTATTCTATTTTAAACGTAAAAATAAATCTTTCTTGTTTAGATTTTGCCATTTGCATTTACATTTTCTTAATGTATAGTTTTTATATTGTAAAAAACATTTCAACACAATATTAAAAGTACAAAATTTTATTTAACTGTTAGCTTTTACTGGTTATTTCAATACGATTGGTGAATTATTCTTGCTAAGGTTGTCTCGTAATTATATTCATCCAAGTGTGAAATACCACACAATATTCGTTACCCGTCATCAAATATTCTCATTAATCAAGAACAAGACCCTGGCAGTGATTGGCTTTCCTAGCTATCTGTTGTGAGAAGAAAGGAATTTGAACTAGTATGAATCTCACGATTAAATCTGAACAGTTTTGAATCATTGTTTCAAATATCTCAGCGTATTTAACTGGCGCGTTGTTTTGGAAAATTATCCTTCAACATTTTGAGCAAGATATACTGGAGTAGTATAAAATATGTTTGTTATGTTTTAGGCTTCGAAACCTCCCTTAACTGCTTTACCCCTGTATTAATAAATTAATCTTTCATATACAATTAATATATTTTAGAAAAACAAATTTTGTTTATGTAATGTTACATTTTTTAATGTGGACAAATTAAACATTCTGATCTTTTTTCGTGTATGTGGGCCAAAACATATAAATATGATAATTTAAAATTTTACGTTAATTGGTTTGATTAAAAATACGTGTTGGACAACGTTGTAAAAACATTTAAACTAAAATTAACTGTGCAAAAATATTATACTAACTTTTTCACTCATCCACCACCAAAACCAAATTAAAAACCAACCAAAAATTATTCCTCGCCAAAAGTGTTTATTCCGTAGCTGTCACTCAAAAAGTGAAAATGAACAACGGACGCCGTTATTGAAAAAGAAATATTGAATAGGAAATAAACATTCTCGTTTATAATTGATAAAATCGAGCTTCTAATTAACGCATTTAAAATTAAATCTACGCATTAACTAAAATTTAAAAGAAATCGGTAGAGTCAATTTTGAGAAATTACGTCTTGTATCATTATTTGTATGGGCAATTTTTTTGATTTTATTCACGAACTGCTATTTTTAGAGAAATGGAAATCAATACATTTTGTTTAAGGCCTTATATGTTACACTTGAGCAAAGTTTGACTAACTTAGAGCCAATTTTAAGAAATTTAATTTTGTGTTTGTCTTGTCTTATGAGTAGCTGACACTCAACCTCCGAAGTTACCAAAACAATCCTAAAGTATTCCGAGATTGACTCAAGTGTACAGACGACAGCCGCTAGGCAGAAAGACATCATTCAAAAAATATCATTTTTTAAACATATAATATATCTCCAAAACGTGATTTCGTCTTTTCGACTAATCACATAACTTCTCTATATTACATATATGTGAGAAAGTAACAAATACGTCATCTCTATTTTATCAATTTTCTACAATGGCATTTATCTCAAAATCTATACTTATTTAATATGCCTGTGTGAGTAAGAACTCATCCTGAAGTAGTTTTGCCCAAATTTCAAAAAGATGGAACTTAAGGAAGGGAAAGTAGTAGGGTACTCTAGTATAATTTAATTTAGAAGTTTTATAGAAAAGTAAAATAGTTTTGAGAATAGAACTACTTCGTTAACTACAGAAGTTAGAAGAACGTAGCCAGGAATAGCAGAGCATTGTACTCAACATATTTATGTAAAACATATCTGTTGGTAAGAAAGTTATTATTACTTATAAAAGCTTTTAACTTGTGACATCAAACTATTATATTTCAAATTCAATTTTTAACACTCTTTTCATTTTTTTCTACCATTGTAGCTGACAATATAGTTATTAAACTCATGTTGGGAGTTACTGAAAACAAAATTGAAAGAATACAAATATAATATATAATTAAACTATAGTTTAATATCGAAAAATATTTTACTCGTGTTCAATAAAACTATGG
Organism: Aphrophora alni; assembly: GCA_963513935.1. Classification (NCBI taxonomy): domain Eukaryota; kingdom Metazoa; phylum Arthropoda; class Insecta; order Hemiptera; family Aphrophoridae; genus Aphrophora; species Aphrophora alni. Next base: position 120,257,887 of record OY740767.1, on the reverse strand, counting down.
TTTTTGAAAAAACAAGAAAAAAATTTACGCTTTTCTTACAATTTGATAATAATGTGACATATGTGAAGTTAACATAATACAATTTCCATTAGATAAACATATGGCAGTTATTCAGTTGAAACAGAAGTGGGTTTTCTCGCCCAAGCACAATTTGTGTTCCGCAATCAGTTCCGCCTATGGTGTACCAATTTGGTAATAATTGAGAGAGCATACACAACTCTACTCAAAATATCAGTTTCAAGTGAAATCAAACGTTTAAGGATATTATTGGTATCCTTTATTCGGAGATTTATCATCGCTTTGTGCATATAATATGCATCATTTGGCAATGCTGGTTATTTTCATATTTCTCGTTATAAGTTTTATCTTGATAACGGTGGTTGGTCCATACTCTGAAACGTCATGATTAATATTTCTATACACAAAAGTTGAGGAAATCTCCGAATAAATTATACAAACAAACTTTATCCAATAAGTTAAAAACCCGATTTTATGATAATTTTAATTTGAGTTTAAAACTCAACCTAAGCTAGTCTAGACTCCATATATTTGTAAAAAAATGAATTATTTACAAAAAAATCATCAACATTACTCACAAATATAGTTTGAATTAGGCAAGTCACGTACAAATAGCCGGATTACGTGGCCTAAAGATACACTACTCAATATTATCAAATTACCAACGACATTGGTTCAACAAATACAAGACAGATTACGAGAGAGACTTTTGGAGTCGAGGCTAGAAAATTTTAACACACCCAATTGCAACTATCTATTGATTATTGTCATTATGGCTTTCAGTTGGTAGTTATATAGTTTTTATAGATTACTATTGGAACATATGTCGTTTGTAGTGTTTCTACTAGAAAAGAATAATAAATGATGTGTTAGTGTTAATGTAATGTTATTGTTTTAATATATACTACAATAAAGCGATAACAGTTCAATTTATGTAGCCTATTTAATGAACATTACCATTGTTCTGACATAATACATAAGTTTTGACTAAAATCATTTTAATTAACTTTTTTACAATTTTCGATTAATTAATTGTAGAATAAAGGTTAAATTTAAATTTAAAAATATATATAATTTTATTATGTCAAATAATTAAAAAAATTGCTGAGTTTGTAATTTGCGAGGAGTATTGGATACGAGGGAAACTAAGGAGGCTATATTTCTCCGTTAAACATTTTAGTAAATAGCCATCCGGATTATCTATAATAAATATATTGATTAAATTATACTAATTACCTTATATTTTCCGTCTAACAATCCATTTTTTTAATAACAGTTTAGCAGTTTCTAGATCTATGCCGCTATCAACAGATCTGTACACACGTCAAGTTTTCAAAACACAATCGAGAGAATCATGATTTCAACTTGAGACAGTTAATATAGCGTAAAATATGTTTTTATTTGTTATAATTTCAAAATAACACATAACATTGAAGAAACACATACACATTTCACGAAAGCAAAATAGACTCAGGATAGTTCAGTTTATTTTGGAAGAAGAAGAAACTAATAAATTAAACCGGTGTATCCCGATTCTGTTTTGTTCGTTAAATGTGTTTCTTCATTGTTGTGTGTTTTAATTCAAATTATGTTTACGTGAATATTGTTAACGCTGTATCATTGTTGAAATGAGATCTGTATTCTGGATTTAAAGTTATAGAATAATGATACATTTATCACATTATTTTTATAATTTATTCAGACTTTGGCATCTTTTCTGTTTATAATAATAAATACGTTCGAGAATGTGGATCAACTTCGAAAAAACTTAACTTATAATTCGCTAAGATCTTCATTTACTGAAGATAAATAAATACTAGGAAAATGATGGATAAATTAAAAACCATTTACTTCATTATATGAATAGCAAGATTTATTGCATTAGTACCAGTTATTGTGATGTCATACCTCCATTTTAAAAAAACATTAAAACTGGATTTCATTATCGTGCTTTTGGTATTAAACTTGCTGCTCGTGAACGCAGAAACCGATGTTGGTTCAATACAAACTTTCTTCTTTTGTAGTTTCGTCTTGGCAAGATTCTTTTTAGTTCATTTAACAACCCACCTTGTCTAAATTTGTTTAAACATGTTTTTTATCGTCATTCGTATTGTCTTTATATAATCTCTTTGTACTTCGACTTTTTGACATTTAAATTTTATTTTGTTCAAGGTGAAAACAATCTCTTTCATTATTGCCTTAACATAAAACAATATCGATCCAAAACATGCAAAATTCACAGACGGTTGATGAGCATTCAACCCTCTACACAGTAGTTATATTAATCTACTTTTCACTTTTCCTTTACATTTGATAAGATATAAGAAAACTTCCTATCCTTCAAATACTTTAATAGCATCAAGACCGCAAGAGCATAAGAATAATTGGTCAATAATAAGAAAAGACGAGAGACTAGATGAATAAAGTGTAGATGCAGCTAGGGACCTCAGGATTGCCACACCCGTATTCATTATAAGTAAGCCCCTAAAGGGTAGTGTCTTTAAAATTAGATTCAAAATATTTTAAATTTTCCAATACTAATTGTTGAATTGAGACGGTATACAAAATAAAAATAAACTGCATGCTTTCATATATAAAATTTTAAAACCACTACTTTACTAGATCATCATCAAATAAAACAAAAAATATATAATAAAGTAAATTATATTGATTTTAAATTATCATATGTGAACAAACCGTCTAAAAATATTATTGATATTGTACTTTAATTGAAAATTTGTCATTATTTGTGTATATAAATAATTAATATACGTTTTTTAAAGTTTGGATAAACTACGAATAAATAGTAACAATAATACGATCTACATTATAAAATTTATTTACTGAAGATATTGTAGAAACATTTTATACAATTCAAGTCTAAATCTGCAAATTTACTATACACAATTATAATTATATCGCTACACATTAAATGTCATGGTTTAAGTATAATAAACTGAAACTAAATAGTAAATAATTAAAATATCAATTTGAAAAAAAGCATTTTAAAAAGTGAAATAGAATTGTAAAACACTTTAAGATTTCGTCACGTCATATTATAGCGTGTCTCGAATGCAGTTTCATTGATTCGGTTAAAATTACGATGAAGAAATCTTAATTAGAATTTACCTGATATAAGGAAAAGAGAGGTTTTGCCTCCTTACAGTTGAATGGTCTCTTTATGTATTATTATTGTAAACGCTTTTAATCTACCTTTTAAAAATTAAAGAAAAGATTAAGGTTATGCGTTGAGGTATAGTTTTATATTTTAATAGTTTGTAAATTGTATTTTAAATTTTTGTAAAATTAAATTTTCATTTTAGATCTATTTAAGACTAAATTTTTAAAAAATAGGATTCACACTGTAGACACAATTTCTTGGGTGATCTAGATGTGCACCAAAAAACCTGATTTTTGTCCCCCCCCCTATTCAAAGTTTTCAAAACGTTGCTAAAAAGGGACAACGTATAAGGAATACACAAAAAACTTAGAAATAAATTTAAAAACCGTTTGTTTTTATTGATAAAACTCTATTCCCATGACTATTGTCACACTGAACAAATATTTGGAACTGAACTCTCTCGACTTGTTTATTTATACTTGAAAATATAGCGGTATCAGAAATTCTCTGCATTTCATAATTTATTTTTAAATAGTTATTTTCTTAAAATAAAATTACTTTTTCGGTTTATTTACTCTTACTTGAAAGAACAAAAAAACTTATTAATATTATTAAAAAATGAGTATGATGCAAAGTTCAGGTAGCCTGTCTTGGGAAAAAACAAAAGTGAACTATGATTGTCATTAAAAGATTAATTTTAATCAAATACGATTAACTATGAGGACGCGTTAATGAAACAAGTGAAGCAAGTTTAGGCCCTATTTAACTACATACATATTTTTATAAAAACGGTGTCACTTTTTGACTGACAACTCTACTACCGAACTGACATTTTTAGTGACGAGTAGATTTTGTTGGTTTTTATTTAGTTTTGAGCATGAATGAGTGAGAAAAGTTTGTGCAATGTTTTAAAACTGTTTAACGACTGTGTTTTCATGATGACCGACTGTTTAAAACTATTTTTTTAGTTACAAATCAACCAGATACGCAAGACAAGTTATTCCTTACAACAATGCATAGGGAATTGGGTCATACACGTCACACACTTCCTCCTTCCTCTTCCTTGCAAATCTATTGACTGACTACAATGGAAGATGTAATGTTATATTATTTCATAATCCTTTGTCGAAGGAAAAACTTCTGCTTAGAACTATTTCCGGAATTAAAAATATTTTCTTAAATTCGGAATCTGAAGATTTTCACTTACTTGATTTTATTCCATATCAAATCAATGAAGGATTCTTATTTTATGAAAAATAGTCGTAACAAGGAAACCCTAGTACTCAAAAGGATGGGGGATTGAAAAATAGTCACTTTATACGAAGATTAGTACCAAATATTGTGATGTCATACCTTCAATTTAGAAAGGATTAAAATTCAACTTCAACATCGTGTTTTTAATATGCTCGTGAACACAGTAACCGATTAGTTGTCTCTTCTTATTTGTCGTTTCTTTGCCTTGCCAAGATTTTATTTCATTTAACAACTCGTTTTGTCTAAATATTTTCATTATAAAATATAATTTGTATCGTTGTTCGTATTGTTTTTATTTTTCTCTTAAATGTGTTTTTATGTTTTGTGTTTACTTTAAAATAGTTTAAAAATATTTTTACTTTTTCCAAAACTACTTGGTAAATAGGGGCTGTGAAAATATACTAAATGAAAAGAATATCGACATTTTTATATATAAATTCTTAACGACATTACTAGTTAGTCATTAAATGACACCCGACCATTAAGTTCTACTTACGTTCAAAAAATTGTTCCTGACATTCATCTTTTATTAAAATATGATTTTGACCCGTTACCAAGGAGGTGCCAAATACTGATAGTGCCAAATACTCTTAACATTCTTTAACTTACTCAACTGATAGTGCCAAATACTCTTAACATTCTTTAACTTACTCAACTGATAGTGCCAAATACTCTTAACATTCTTTAACTTACTCAACTGATAGTGCCAAATACTCTTAACATTCTTTAACTTACTCAACTGATAGTGCCAAATACTCTTAACATTCTTTAACTTACTCACCTGATAATGACAAATACTCTTAACATTCTTTAACTTACTCAACTGATAGTGCCAAATACTCTTAGCATTCTTTAACTTACTCAACTGATAGTGCCAAATACTCTTAGCATTCTTTAACTTACTCAACTGATAGTGCCAAATACTCTTAGCATTCTTTAACTTACTCAACTGCTTAAAGATAAAACGTTCCAAACACGCCACTCGAGTATGCAAACTATTGCGGAATGGTGCTAATTACATAATTCGGAAAATAAATAAAAATTTTATTTTATTATATATTACACAGTCGGAAAACTTTGAAATTTATATAGAATTTATATGCAGGCTAAACTTATCAATTATATTCTCCTTCATTTAATATAATATATTAGGTGGTAAAATCTATAAAAAAAAACTTTAAACGGCCAGATTACTTTTAACTACCCAATTTTTAGGTTAAATATATTTTCTGAACCAATGTAAATTTTAACGTTTTTACCATATTTTTGAAAATCGGCTAAAAATTGATGAAGAAACAATAGTATATTTCATCACTAAGACGAAAAGTGAAGCTTTTCAACACAAGATCAAGTTTAAAGCTTGGGAAATGAGCGAGGATCTAAAAGCTTATTTTGGTCCAAGTGATGAACTATATTTTTCGTTATAATGCAAATAATAAAAGAAAACAATTTCACAAAAACTAAAATGTTATAAATCAAACCATTTACCTTCAAATGGTAAAAATTAAACTATTTACCTTCAAATCGATGGTAACAGCTGTTTTAACGGTTATTTTCAATCGAGAGTATTGGTTGTTTTTATAGATTCATTAGAAACGTTAATTAATTCGTATAAACGAAGTAACAGCTGATGTTTTTAGGTCCTAGGACTAAAAAGAACAACTATAGCATCTCAATGCATGTATTGAAAACAGCTGTTTTTGAAGCAGTATGACGAAAACGTCTTTATGTTATTTTTATAACTGAAGTGTTTGTCAAGTTCATTAAAACATAATGCAAATTTGTTCGACAATTAAAACGTGTTCTAGGAACCACAGTGAGTGCACATTTTCTCGACCCAAGTCTAGGATTCATGATGACTACATAAAATATAAATTAACTTAATTTCACGTGACAGACGTAACTTCTTGTTAAATGCGAATCTGGTTTGTACTGAAGAACTGTTCTTTATTACCAACTGATACGATCGCCCTAGTGTTCTGTCACATAATATTAAACATAAAACTTCCCACGTGTTAAGACACGAGCTTTATATGTAGATATTTGCATCTCCTCTAACAGGGTGTCCTCGAGCATAACGGCGTAGGGTTGTGTGGCATTGATACTGCCTTCCCGTTGGACGGAGGCCAGGAGGCATCGATCGCATACTTTGCCTTTCACAATGTCTGTCTCTCTCCTGCACATTCTCCTTTGAGTTACGACACCCCGACTATCATTGCACCACAACTATTCTCTAAGAATTACTGTTACAATTAACTGATTTTATGATTCTCGTGTAGATGACTGGGCTAGGTTAGAAAGCCGTTTAGTTCTGAGAAGTATTTACAAATAATTACTCATACTTTTATTTTGCAATTAGATTAGTAAGGCTCTTAATAGCTGGAATAAACTGTTACAAATCAGGTACAAAATGTACAACTTGGTCGGAGATAAAGTTTATTTTATGTCGGTATGACGCTAAATTAATTTTTATGATTGGGATACAACCAAAAATATTAACGAGAATTTAACTTAGTGTAAGCCATTAGAAACATCATTAGGCTTACAAAGTATTACAAAGTAAAATAATACCTCCAAGACAGTCATTTCCGGCAAAGTCAAGACTTATATCAAATGTCAAGAAATCGGTTTCATACAATTCTGCATTGTAAATGCAAAATAAATCTATAAACTATAGTATACTGCTGGAATAAAATCCTTTATTCATCAAAAGTAAAAAAGTCATGTGACCATTTGTACAAATTAGTATTGAGAAATATGAAAACTAAAACTAGAGAGGAGTGAGGGAAAATCTGTTAGAAATGGGGACGTAATGTTTTTCCGGCTCAGACAATTAAACTATAAACATTAAAATAATAAAACGTACCGGTAGTGTAAATTTAATTAAAAATAAAAGCAATTTAAAAGTATAAATTTATTAAAAATCAAAAGCTTCAAACGTAAACGAGTTTATCATATATGTGTATAACAATACTAATAAAGTGAAAAGTAAATAATATATAACGGCATTTAAAATAATAAGATATAGAATAAAAAGATATATAATAAAATTGTTTTTCTAAAGTTGTATTTTTTTAATATAAAGCATATTTCAAGAACTGTTTTGGTGTTATGGTGTTAAAAGTTTTGAGTATATGAAAAAACTAAAGGACATTATTACGTAAGACTAATAAATAGCATTTGGGGGGGGGGTAAGGTATAATTTAAAGAATAAATAATAATAATATTTCAGAGTTTTTAAATTTACGTATTTTAAAGAAGTAGACTTCTGTAGTTATTGTCTAACCTTAAAATAGTTAGCCGTTGTTGGATCTTTATGATGAAAAAAAAATCATAAAAATCAAAAAAGGCAACATATATCTTTATAGAAAGGCAACATTTTGATGAAAGTTAGCAACCATATTTTTAACAACAATTATATATTTATTTAAAATAAAATTAATAAAATTGTATTTAAATCAAATTAAAGTTTGCTATTAATTATTAAATTAGAATTTTGTTATCTGTGTGGGTAGTTAGTTTAAAACAATAAATGTGTAAAGATAAACATGCATTTTACTTTATATAAATTAATTTTAAAAATCAATTTTATCTCTTATTCAATTAGGAATAGCTAAACAGAAGTAATTATTTAAAAAATTGCATAATACTTTAAAGGTATGCACATTCAAAAACTTTACGAAATTATGTTACTTTAAAATGTTATAAAATACAAGTATGGTATTAATCTAAAAATCATCATTTGTAATGTATACTCGAAATATTATTTTACTGATTTATGTATAATTTCATCAAAATATGAACTTATAAATATGTACTATATTAAGTTAGGTGATGAATACAAATATACTTCATATATTTCGGTTCCTGACTTTGTCGACAAAATAGAGAGTACAGATATACAACTGAATACAATAATACACACTTTAAGATTCCCAAAGCCGAAAACCTGAGAATCAAATTTTGCCCCAGTCTATGTTCTACATTCATTCAAGTAGTTATAAAAGTCTTTAAAAATGTTTTAAAATCACTCACCCTAAAATGTTTCTTACTGCCATTCCGAATAAAGTGATCGAAATTTGTATCCGACGGGTTTCGTGTTTTAAACTATAAAAATAACTCCTGGAGTATATCGAGTATCCTATATTATTTCCGTTGCTATTAAACAAGGAAACTTCATATTGAAAGTTATTCACACTGGACTTAGTTTTAAATATTCCTTGCACATAGAAGAAACATCTGATACCTGATCATCGCCTGAGTAAACTTATGAACCTAAATTAATTTCGTGTTTTAACAGTCTTGAAAGATCTATCTTTTCAATCAGACAGTGTATGGATAACACACCGAAATCTATCCGGCGTTATTCTAGAATTCTCAAACAGAGTTCGTTACCAATTTTCCCTCACGTAAATTTTGGGTCAACGCCTTACATTTTGAGCTCCCACGGAGATTGACCCCAAACCTTTCAGTCGTGAAGCGAGACCACGAACTACTACTTTTATTGCCGGGGGTTTTCCTCTTAATTAGCAGTCTTAAAAATATGAAATTATAATTAAATTTAATTTTAAGGTAAAAGAGTGAAAATACGTTTCATACGAATTTCGTAATATCAAAATTTTAACCATATGACGAGAATCGATAAAAATAGACTAATTAATTACTTAAAAAATAGTTTGTTGACTGTCGTCTTTAAAACCGGATGTTGGATCTGCTGCTCTAGGGATCTACAGTTTTACAGGATTACGAACAGTTGCAGACATTTTTCGATGGGAAAAAGAAAAAGTTTTCTCCTAGAGAAAACCTGCATACTAACCATGCTAAACTTTGTAAAATGAAGAACAAGATTTGGGTTATGAACTTTTTAACGATCTGGAAATGTAATTTGGAAAATCGAAAAATTAATCCTGAGCTGTATGAAAGAATTCCGATCGAAATAAGTAAACTTGTGCTTGATAGTGGCATTGAAAAATTGCTATGATTTGACAAAATGATAAACTCACCAAATTTGCTTCGAGCTTAATAAGAATTTTTCAAATAAAATAAAAAAGTGAAGACAAAACCAATACTACCGAGAAGTACACCCACTTCAAGCGAATTTTCAACTTCCTACAATAACCTTGACAAAAGAATATTTCTCTGGTCATTGATTAAGTGAAACTGAAAACAGTGAATAAAATACAAATTTTCATAGTAGTTCAACTACAGAAGATTATGAACTAACTACTAAATAGTGAGTAGGTTGATGATTTACTTTTGTAGATTTTGTTATAATTTAATATCTGTTCATAAATTAAAATCTCCTTTCTTTTATTATTTGCTTATTATTTTTCGCTAAACAAAATTATTGTGTTTAATTTTAGATCCGCCTATTGCAGGAAATTATCTAACGCCGTTCTAAAATAGAAATAACAGCGAAAACTCATCATTAATTTAGACTCATCATAACTTTCTCTGTAATTCGTATATTTCAGAAAGTAAAAATAAAATTTCTTCAAAAAATTAGAATGACAAAATAATAATAAAATTTAGTTTATTTTATTATTCAATTTAAAGAAACTTTATTCCAATATTTTAAACCTTCGAAACCAGCAGGGGTGCACTCGTCGAAAATATTTAATTAGGAACTATTTACTTCTATACCGGTATGTCATTAGCTTCCACTGATAAAATAAATGTTTAAGGTTATCAGAAGTTTTAATAAAAACATCGCAGTCGGTCTAATTCAGGTGTTTGTTTTTAGGTCTTTGATCTAGTTTCTAGTACTGTAGTCTAGTCAAGCACTAGGCAATGTGTCACAAGCGGATATGTCGTTTCTTGTTCCGCCTTTAACTTAACTTTCCAACCACTATCCGCCATGAATTCCAATGAACCAGACATGTCCTGTCTTCTGTCCTTATCCTGTCCTCGTACAATAAACTGACATCACATTCAAGTACACAATGAATCAACTGTCGAGGAAACCATTGTACTCTTCACAGTCTTCTATCTCTTAGGGTCATTAATGGAAAAGCTATGGGATCACGCTTGAGAAGTCAAAATAATTAGACACTACTTAACAGAGATAGGTGCTGTCGTATTATCATATATAGACGCAATGTGTTAAATGAATCAAAACTTTTATATCACTTGGCACTCGCAGCTGATCCCCACACTGGATAGAACGCGGATTATTACGACATTGCATTTTGAATCAATATGAGCAAATCGTTGAGCTAATCAAAATGAGCTATTGTAGACTATTTGTGGACTCTACAGACAGAGAAAAATTTAAATGATTTCCTATACTGTCACGAGGGAAGAGCAACGCCGTGCAATGAAGGCAGGCATGGGACCTTAGAACATTTACGAACCTATGAGGAGGGAAAAACAACGTAGAGGGATTAAATTAGGCATAGAGCTTAAAGCATTTTCGATCCAGTCAGGAGAGAAGAGCAACGCCGTGCAATGAAGGCAGGCATGGGACCTTAGAACATTTACGAACCTATGAGGAGGGAAAAACAACGTAGAGGGATTAAATTAGGCATAGAGCTTAAAGCATTTTCGATCCAGTCAGGAGAGAAGAGCAACGCCGTGCAATGAAGGCAGGCATGGGACCTTAGAACATTTACGAACCTATGAGGAGGGAAAAACAACGTAGAGGGATTAAATTAGGCATAGAGCTTAAAGCATTTTCGATCCAGTCAGGAGAGAAGAGCAACGCCGTGCAATGAAGGCAGGCATGGGACCTTAGAACATTTACGAACCTATGAGGAGGGAAAAACAACGTAGAGGGATTAAATTAGGCATAGAGCTTAAAGCATTTTCGATCCAGTCAGGAGAGAAGAGCAACGCCGTGCAATGAAGGCAGGCATGGGACCTTAGAACATTTACGATCCTATGAGGAGGGAAAAACAACGTAGAGGGATTAAATTAGGCATAGAGCTTAAAGCATTTTCGATCCAGTCAGGAGAGAAGAGCAACGCCGTGCAATGAAGGCAGGCATGGGACCTTAGAACATTTACGAACCTATGAGGAGGGAAAAACAACGTAGAGGGATTAAATTAGGCATAGAGCTTAAAGCATTTTCGATCCAGTCAGGAGAGAAGAGCAACGCCGTGCAATGAAGGCAGGCATGGGACCTTAGAACATTTACGATCCTATGAGGAGGGAAAAACAACGCAGAGGGATTAAATTAGGCATAGAGCTTAAAGCATTTTCGATCCAGTCAGGAGAGAAGAGCAACGCTGTGCAATGAAGGCAGGCATGGGACCTTAGAACATTTACGATCCTATGAGGAGGGAAAAACAACGCAGAGGGATTAAATTAGGCATAGAGCTTAAAGCATTTTCGATCCAGTCAGGAGAGAAGAGCAACACTGTGCAATGAAGGCAGGCATGGGACCTTAGAACATTTACGATCCTATGAGGAGGGAAAAACAACGCAGAGGGATTGAATTAGGCATAGAGCTTAAAGCATTTTCGATCCAGTCAGGAGAGAAGAGCAACGCTGTGCAATGAAGGCAGGCATGGGACCTTAGAACATTTACGATCCTATGAGGAGGGAAAAACAACGCAGAGGGATTAAATTAGGCATAGAGCTTAAAGCATTTTCGATCCAGTCAGGAGAGAAGAGCAACGAAGTGGAATGAAAGCAAGGATACAGCTTAGAGTATTTCCTATCCTGTTAGGAGGGAAGAGGGATGAAAACAAGCATGGAGCTTAAAGTATTTCAATCCTGACAGAAAGGAAGAGCAACGCAGAGTGATAAAAGAACAATTATTTTCGCAGTTCTTTCTTCAACTTGCGATTAAACTTGAGTGGATTTCAAATATTACATTAACACTTTTAGTACAACGAACCACAAAAGGGAAAGTGAACTAAAAACCTCTGGTTTTGACTATTGTAAAAAGTAAATTATAAAAACTAATTAAAATAAATTGTTTCTTCAACAAATTGCTGAAGTGAAAACTATTCAAGTGTGTTTTCACGGTCAACGAAAGAAGTTAGACAGCGTGGCGACAGTAGATATTTTTGACAAAGACCTGATCTCACCAGCAAATTAGGGGGAAATATCGTGATGTTAATGACACAGCCATCGCTTAGAACTTAATAAATGCTTTGTAGATTCACAATAAATGAGTAAAAATTACTGTACTAAGTATAATTCTGTTGTTAGTATACTGAATACTGCTTAAACATGTACATCTGAGGTGTCTTTATATTCCATTGCTTGAAATTACCACCCCCTCCCGCCAAATATAAGACAATAGGAGAGCTCAATTGGCAGAGCACGCTCCTAATTTGCAGCATTTGTGTTACGCTTTTTCGTGCGTTAAAAAGTCCAAAAGGTTCGTCCATAGTTTATTGCTTTATTATACAGACACAAATTTTATAGTGATAATAATTCAAATCAATATTCAAATTTTCCTAGACTAGGTCATAGAGTTGAAAAAAAAGTGATTTTAGAAATTTTTTTTTAGTATTTCGGTGAAAACTGATTTCATATAATCCCTTTGACCGATTTTGTTAATATAAATTGTTGGACCTATTTACACCAACGAATTTTTATCTCTCAATAATGTACATAAACACATAATATTATTCACTTCTAAAATTTATGGTCAAGATAAGATAAACGCAAATTTCTATTTATTTGAATCATCTCTATCGTGTTGATTGAATTTTCCAAAATATATACCCTGAGATCCCAAATAAAAGCATTGCTAACGATACCCTATTATCATGTTTTGGGAATTATCTATTATAAATGGAAATGAAATGACATTTATTTTGAAGTTTCAATTCAATAAATCCTTTCGTTAACATAATAACTTATAAATAAAATCATCTGCCATCTTAATTAAACAAACTTCAATTATATAAATAGATTAAACAAAAATTAAATAAAATTTAAACCTTTTATTTAAAAGGTCTAAAATAATTTCAAATAAAATATATAAAAAATCCATTTAATGCAAATCATGAGACACCCTTTAGGCTGTGCCTGCAATTTAAATGTTTGAAAATGCCTAGGCAGATGAAGAATAACTATAAATATTAATAATTTAAAATGTAGATACATTTTATTTTTGTAGTTTTTTTAGACTATATTCTTAAAATTAGAATATATTAGTCATTATAAAAGGCTGAACTTCTTAAAATTCACTACATTGATGTTTAAATTAAATTTTGAAGAAAAATGTGATCGATTTTGACGAAACTCATAATAGTTATGGATTTGAAGTTGTTGAATTAACACCGGGTTCAAGGTTCTCGGTACCTTCAAATATACAAAATAATCAAAAATCTTAAATATTTTATTTATAGATGAAATTTATTAATCAAATTTGTTTTTGGAAATATTAAGTTTCAAATAAAAACTTGACAGCAAAACCCAAGATCAGCAAAGAGCGACTAGCGTTTACACAAAAAACTAAATATCTAAAGACAGCTATTCACCCAACAAACTGAGGATAGTTATTGAACGAAGTGAGTTTGGAAATAAAAATTTTAAAGCTGACAAAATTAGATGCCAAAGACCGAGTTTGTAAACTAGGATAAAAGTTTGTCTTTTAACTATTCATTGCATGAAATAAAAAATCGAGGTCAGATGCTGAAGACCGCAATCAAACTAAGTGAGTTTGCCTCCTTTGGGCATCAGGATTAGCACGATTTTTTTATTTACTTGCAAATAACATGACTTTACTTACCATGAACAATTAACTTTCTTTTCGCTGAAATGTTATTAATTAAGGTATTTAATACTACAATTAACATTTTTTCTGTTTGGAAATTATTTTATCGTATCTTTAGTTTGGATCTCTCTTTAGTAGTGATTTTTGTTTTATTTTTTAATAAATTTGCCAACATTTGTGCGGTTTAATCAGAATGGGTTACAAATCCCCGTTGTGTATATCCTCTTTGTATTGTTCCAAAGTTTTATAAACTGATTAAAATTTTACTTAATGTCCTATTTTATTTACTTATTTACTGCGTTAAAGTATTTTGGTATATCATTGAATGTCAACCTGAAGTGGAATGAATATGTAGGGAATTAACAAGAAAAAAGATGAACAGAACATTAAGTAACATTACGTGTAGTAGTCCGGATTTCTTAGTTCATTAAGTGCTTAGTCGAAATTTCAAGTTGTCAATTTACATGATCTACCAAGAGCTTAGATCAATAAGAACATATGGTAACTTTGCCGCGTGCAATCAAACCAACAGCAATCATCATAAACATATCAGAATAAAAATACTACTCAATGTACAAGTTTTACATCGCGAACTTCAAATCAAGCCAGTGAAAATGTTAATAAAGTTTCCAAGTGGTTATCAACGTATACTGGCTCGAAAGGGTTACATCGTACGAATTGGTTATCTCAATAACATTAATTATATTATATATTAAAATGTGATATTTTGTGACAAATACAAATCGTTTATTAGATTGATCAGTGTAAGTGCTCGAAGAAAATATTTGAAAGTGGGACTTAAACAAATTCAAATATACAGAGGAGGGAGTCATCAAAGTTTTGCAAAACTTCGGGAGGTGATAAGGGACATCAAAAGAAAGAAAAACGTTTATATAATTACGCTGTATGTTCTAAATGGGTTCCGTTTCTGTCTGAAGCTAATTTGTGTTTTTTTAATAATAAGACAAAACTCCAGAACGAATAGAGATATATAGATACACAATTTTGCAGAACGTTGGGAAAAAAATCGTATAAAATTTACCTAACAGTTTCAAAATACCGGCTATTAAAAAATTGTAAAGAATGATTAAAGAGAAAAATAAATTGCCGCCACTTTGAAACCATTTTTGGGTTTTTTTTTGTAAAACTACAGATTAATAGCATAAAGCATATCTAGTTGATCAAATCGCGGACATACAGGGAAGGAAACGTTTTAAGACAAATGCTCAATAAAGTTTTTCCTTTTTTTTATGTTCTCTATCAACACTCAAAATTTGGCCAAACATTTTATGACCACTCCGTGTATGTAGAGATCTCTCCTACCACAGAAAAGAGTGTTCCTACGTTTACATTCACTACCTACCGTATTGATCTCAAATTAAATATATACGTTACCCTTTTCTATCGTTCGCAATTTTTGTAAGATTTTCTTTTAATTTGTAAAAATATACTTTTCACTACAGCGTGGAAAAGTTGTATGGCAAAACATACTTTGGGCTTTTTAAAATTACAGCCATTTTATATTATATTTAAACATGTTTTATGTCTTGAAAATCTGCATCCATTGATGCACTGCCACAAATGCTTTATTAATTACAAATTAAGAGAATGGTATTTATCGTCTTTTGAAAATGGATTAATCCGAAACGCGTCAACAGAAATTCAGACGATCCTAGCAGTGACAGAAGAGTGTACTCGAATTAATCTTTATAGTTATCAGAATTTGAGTTAAATTTAAATCAAATTTGACATGTAAATATTTTTTTCATAACATAATTTTTTAAATGGCGACCTTTTGACACGGATTTTCTGAAGTTATTTAACCTATAGATACTAAATTAGCCTGCAGCAGATCTCTTTGTGTAGCTCGGCAATCTACTCGCTGATGAGGTCGTCATGATCCACAATGTTCGCGTCACATTACTGTCACAGTATATCAACTGTCACAAAAATATTTTTTTATTCGTAGATTTTATAAAGTCTCCCCTTAGGCAGATGCATTAACATAACGTCAATGTGAAGCAAGTATTGTCTACTAGAGTGCGTTTTAACAATCAACATGATGTCGCGGTACGTATAACACCTAAGTACATTATAATGTACGTTACCGCTATAAAATTCTTCCGTTATGAGAGACTGATTACAAGCAGACACGTATAAGCCTAAGTTTACATTAAGCCCCCTGTTCCTCGAATTAGCACTTATAGAACACATTTTGAAATGTAAATATACTTGACTTTGAAAATATAGCGAGTGCAGTAAAAGTACCATATATTTATCTCCTGAACTGTAAAAGATATGAAGTTCAGACTGGCTAGTCGGTAACATAAAACTTTTTTTTTCAGAAGAAAAAGTAATTTTTTCAAATGAGAGAGATTGTTTTAAGTATGTCATTTTAAAGGTAATAGTTTTCTGACACACAATAATAATAAAGCTATTCTTTAATATTTTGTATTGTTAAAAATTTATGGACATTTTTAAAGCTGAAATTTGAATTTAAAAATTATTTAATTTCTTTTTTTCATCAGTAGTAAATATTGAAAATCTTTTTTTTTAAATCGATTCGTAGCTTGTCCTACCATTTATAACACGTTTTTGTGAACCAAAAATAGTTTGTGGCGTCCTCCAATATCCAGGTTGATTTTTTTTTTTTTAATTAAAAAGTACAGATTGTGGGGCACATAATTTTTATAGGAATCCTGAAAACAAAAACAAACAAAAAGTTGCTTTATTTTTTGGCGTCTATCAAGAACGATGACCAAAATATTTTATTGTGTACAGGTTGCAAATCAACCCGAAAATAGTATTAGTATATTTTCTACTGTCAATATTAAGAGGGTACATTTTAACATCATAATCTCAATCTAAAATACAATAACACTTCCTAGTAGTCAGAACTTTAGTAAATTTGGTTAGTACACTAGATTTCGCTTTTGTTAAAAAAAGGTTTTACTAGAAAATAAAGCTTGGCTAATTTCAAAATTACAGCAGTTTAAAGCGGATTTTTAGAAGTTTATTTTTATTTGTAGACAAAAAACAAGTTTTTTTTTCAGTCTGGAAATCTGCACATATTGGCATCAAGGTCGTCAATAATAGGTTTACATCAAAAGATAACATTAGTCTTTAATTTAAGTCTGTTGTTTATATTTCCTATTTTAAAACAAATATTTAAAATTTCAATTCAGTCCAAATCTGTGCATTGTGAATGTAAAAGACATTTAATACAAAGTCACCACCGCCTTGGAAACGTGCTTTTGTCCTTGAAAAACTTGCTTTTCCATTTTGGATGAAAGTATGCATTTCTACTACCAAAGCAATTAATTACGTCCACAGCTGTCCAGACGAGGTCATCTAAAATATCCAGAATGGTTTTATTACGGTTGACGAGGTGTAATATTTATTGTTTAAATAAATTTACATTTTATTAAACATGATAATAGTCATTTAAAATCGGTATTTGTTTAACGCAGTATCTTTCACAAAATAGCACTAAAATACTCTATGTAGCGTTCCTTCCACTTGTATTATTAAGGTACCTCTATCAATGATCTGATTATTGTTTTATTATTAAATGAAAAATAAACTTGTTAATTCACAAAACTCTCTTGCAAACAAAATTAAATGATAAACAACAAAAAGAATTCGTTATCATTTTCTCGAAAACGTTCTCTGCAAAAAGTCATATTGGATCATGAACGTTGCTATAGAAGGTCGAACATCATAAAATCACCCAAAGGTGATTTTCATAAAATTTTATGAAAACGAAGTTATTTCTAAATTTACTCACGAACCATAATGTCAAATTACGTGCATTTATTTAACACTGGTTTGTCATTAACAATTTACGAGAATTTTATCGAAATAACTAGGGCAGATTTTGTGATCTCGACCTTTTAAGTCGGTGTAAATTGTTCAGTTTTACTTTTTATCTACGACTTCCGAGAAATCGACATTTTAAGTCGGTGTAAATTGTTTAGTTTTACTTTTTATCTACAACTTCCGAGAAATCGACATTTTAAGTCGGTGTAAATTGTTTATTGTTCGTTGTAAATGGTCCATTTTTAATTTTTGATCGATATCTCGAAAACCAGCATTTTGGCGGAAATGTATACTAATATAGTATTTTTGTTTTAGAGCAAAAGTTGATCTCAAATAGATTCGATTTCTAGAAGATCTATATTATGAAACAAAAGTTTACATAAGTTATGTAAGTTTTGGTCATTGATAAGTCCCCTCAAATTTTAAGTCACCCGTAAACACACGTAAAAGAGAGAGACATGATTCCAAAAACAATTTTTTACTTCATGGGGGTATTAAAACAGACATTTCCGTGAAACTCTAAATCGATGTTTGTTGATTTAACATAACTGTGGACTTATGAGAAAGTAAAACTAAATTACCAAATACAACCGTATATTCTACTTAAATAATTTTTTTTTTTTTAAGTACAGATATTTCTAAACTAATCCAGTATTTCTGTTTCTATGTTTGTTTGATTTTTATTAAACTACGAATATACAACATTTTGGAAGTTTTGTATTACCTCTTCTTGTCAATAAAATCACTAATTCGTCTGCAAACAAGAAACGTATGGGTTAAACTCACGCATAAAAAAATATACAAAACAGTAGTATGCAATAAAATAAACGTATAGGCCTACTAAGAACGCTTTTATTATAATGTTACAATAGCCGACTTTTAGCTCAACACTAGTACATTGATCTTATCAGATATACCCTCAAGTTAGGGTCAACTTTTTAACCCTTTGTATAAGATCATATCATCGCACTCGATTACCTTATCAGAGGTATACTTTTAAATTATAAGATCAAAGCTGAAAAAAATATAAAATTATTTTATACAACAATAATTGTTTATTGACCTGCATATATAAGTTTTACGTCTGAACTATTAATTGTCTTCTCCGACCAATCGAATTAAAGACAGCGTCAATCGAATTAAAGACAGCTTCAATCGAATTAAAGACAGCTTCAATCGAATTAAAGACAGCTTCAATCGAATTAAAGACAGCTTCAATCGAATTAAAGACAGCTTCAATCGAATTAAAGACAGCGTCAATCGAATTAAAGACAGCTTCAATCGAATTAAAGACAGCTTCAATCGAATTAAAGACAGCTTCAATCGAATTAAAGACAGCTTCAATCGAATTATATTTTTTTCTAGTTTTTTCCTTATTATCAAGCCCAGGTTTGATCACAGTCCCTAGTGATCACAAGAATGGACCATAACCATTAATTGTGTCACTTTTCTTGTTTAATAATGTATTTTTGTGATCTTGAAAACACACGTTCACTAGTCTGGATGTTTGGAATATGTGGACTTTCCGCAGCCGCAGGAACTTTATTACTACATTCTTAGTTGATTATGATACGGAAAGTGGTTTCCCTCTAGTCATATGTTTGGAAAATTATGTTTTAGGAGTGAAATTAACTCGGTTTAATAGCGGAGGTTCACCATAATTTGTTTATTTAAAAACTAATACACGAACGTTTCGAAACTATGAATTAACTCCCGTTTTCAAGTGGTAAACGTAGAACATAAAAAAAAGGAAAAAATAAATGGGAGACAGGCCAACATAGCCTAGTACCCTAGGACTATGTTGGAAACTAAAACTAGTAACCTGAGAAAGAACCCCAGATACAAGTTAGGGCTGCGCCGTAACCAAAAGTCGTATTGCATAACCACTGTAATTTGTCTACTGGGTTGGACAGTTGTAAGAAACAGCACACAATTGCTCAGCTTCCAAACAGGGATTATATGCCAACGGAGTTTTGACTTACGTTTTATCGGGTGAAGAACTTTTTGTCCCCTCTTTTTAAAGTTTAGAACTTGATCTAGTTATCATTCCATAATGTATATTAAATCATTATCCGTCCTCGTATCGATGCTACATTCATATTTAGAGAAAAGTATGGGATTGTACCGATATGGTGTTACACAATAACAATAACTGAATCCCATAGAATATTTATACAACATAGTATCGTTGGATTGTTGACACAATGACTGGACCCTATATGTTCGGCTATTTTCGATTTATTTATTAGGCCTATTTGCGTGTTCTTTTTAACACGCGTTTATTAATTTTTTGTTTGTTTGTCTGTTCGGTACAAATTTTGCAATCGATTTTAAACTAACTTCCCAATGAGTTAAAGACTTAAAACTTTAAACATAGCTTAGAACGAGATGACAATGCAATATGAACTCGCTTTCTTGTCTGTCCGTCAATCGATGGTAAGAAGCAGTTAAAGTTGGCGCATTGATTGGTTGCGACACTACTTGTGGAACAACGCTGCACACATTATTTAAATTACCAGTTGAGAAGGATGGGAAAAGAAATGGTAGAAAATTTGGAACCACTCCCTGGTAACTATTTGAAGGTGTTCAGAAATCAGTGGAAAGTCATTGAATTCCTGTTCATCCATGAGTTTTGATTGCGACAACTGAAAAAAAGAAGGAATATCAACCATGGGTGGGATCAACACTATGGTTTTTGGAGATTTGTTAATCTTATCAAGGTGTTTAAAATTGATTGAAAAATTTTCACCCCCCCCCCCCACACACACACACAAGGTTCGTATTTATTATTTCCTACCAACGTCTAGAAACGTCATGAATTAAGTTCTATTTACGCAAACAGTGGCAAACATCTGATTAAATTATATAAATAATATGAACAATTCATCATTATCATATAACTTAAAAACTAAAATTCTTACTTTGTTGTGTTGCGAAAAGTGGCTTAGTTTGTTATACTATATAGCCTATTTCATTTTTATTTTAATACAACTGTTCCTTTTATATCTGTAGGATTGAATATAGTAGAAAACTCCAAGTATACTGTGCAATATAGTAGTAAATACTGTACTTGGAATTACTAGATTTTAAGATTTCAGATAATTACTCTTAGTTAAGAGAATTAACTTCCACTGTTACAAGTACGCTATATTTAAATAAGGAAGAGTCCTCTGCGTAAAGTTTGCACAATAATTCCTTAAACGAATACCATTTTTAAAAGGTTTTTGTCCTTAAATAAAGAATCTAGAGACAAAAATTACGCATATATAAAACAAATGCATGCAATAAACAAAACTAAAGTTAAAAGCAATGAATGTTTTATTTTCTAATCCAACCTCTTTCAACACTGGGTGAAATGGTTTCAGCTGTGTAAAACAATCATTGTATCAATATGTATTTTATGTTTTCTAAACACAAATAATAAATTGTTAATTATATTGTATAGGTCTAGAGTAAATATAATAAAGTTTTCTATAAATAAGATTATTATTTTTGGTTAATTTATCTTTAGAAGGGAAGGTGATGATTAGGAAATCCTGTGATATTAGCTACGTAAGTTTTTTCCCGCGTTGGCAAATAATCCAGTTTCGTTAGTTACATTGTTTTTATCAACAAATTACAGTTCACTTGTAACTTTAACACTGTATGAAAGAAAAGCTACGTTTCTTTAAACCGAAAATATTCAAATATATTTTCCACAGATGACATGAAACAAGCCGTTATCCAATCGAGTTTTGCTTTCAAGCAACGGCTGACCCTAGCAGGTGCGGTCACCGCCCGAGGCTTAAGAACTGCCTACCTACCTGGCCATTAATCCCTCAGCATCTCGAATCAGAAGTCTGTTTAGAATTCTTAAAGAGAAAGTTGCTTACAGTACGTGTCTACTTGAACTTTCAGATCCTTGAGCAAATTATCGTGTTTTCGGTTATCTTCGATCATTTCAGTCCAAAATTTACCTACTTTTTACAATGTGTTTTCATACTTTATCGAATTAACTTCTTGTAGTAATTGCTTTTAGTAGAATAAGTAAATGCAAATATAAACTAAATAATAATATACATTTATTGTGTTATTTCTGCTTTTATATTGTGAAAAAATTCAAAAATAAAAAGGTGGGAATTTGTTTATTCATATTTTTTGGAAAAGTCGTTTTAATTGACAACAATAATTTATTTAAAATTTATCTACATTTTTCTCGGTTGAAAATCACTTTTATATATGTTACTCAACATAAAATATGAAAATTAAAAAATATTAATGGTATAGTATTGACATATATAATAGTAAAAGTAAAAATATTTCTAATAATAAATATTTTTGAAGTGAATTTTCCTAATAGACCAAATTTAATTCTATTGTTGAAAAATAATTATCAAGGATTTTTAACAAGTAACAGTTCTCTAATCGACCAACAATCATTATCAAGGGTTCCACATTTAAAAAATAAAAACCGATTGCCCAGTTGAAATATATAAGTTACTACTTAAAAAACTGACTACCTAAATGATAGAAAATTCACACATTTGAACACATAATTGAACATCATAGTTCACAAATATAATGTAATGAACCAAAACATTTAAATATTTTTATTAATTTTAAAATAAACCCAACGTTGATATATCATAAATTAAGTAGGCAATACTTTAGAAACTATCAGTAATAAATGAATCATCAATTCTAAATCATGCACGGAGAAACGTATTTTGCTAGAGTGACTTTAACGCTGGGTTCACACGACTGCGTCAGGCTATTTATTAATTTTTCAAATTTATCAAATCTCCTTGTAATATTATAAATTTATTTAAACCTATAATATTTATAAAATTATATAAATATATATATATAACGTTATTATATATAAATAAAATATTTTAAAAAATCAGATCAACAACTTTATTATTACATTAAAATTTATCAAAATTAAAAACAAAAATAAAAAATAGTCAAAAATTTCAAGTTATAAAAGTCGGGTCTGTAAACATGTTACTAATTGTTTACAAAATTTGGTCTAATTAATTTCATTAAGAGAATTTAAAAAACATTATTAGAAAGGAATAACGTTTCTTCCAAAATAAACTTCACTCATAAACAGTTATTTAAAAATATACGACTTTCACGATGTCAATAAAACATGAAATAAGAACTACAAGGCCAGTATTGGTCATTAAAGACCCGTTGTTATAGGCTACCAACCGCAGTAATCAAAAATCATGTTTCGCTGAGTGGTTTTGCTATCCGCACAAAAATCACGTTTATATGGTTGACCGTTAACCAATTATGTGGTGGAATAACGTATTTTTTCCAATGGATTCAAAACCAGATATCGTAAATTTAATAATAATATCTTGACTCAATTGGCCTATCTTTAAAAATTTAACTTGAATATTAATGACTTTGTCTTGTAATATTGATGATAAATTCAATTACCTGAAAATGAATTAGTTTCCAAAACTTTATACTAATTTGGAATTTGTCATTAAAAAAGATCAAATATAAATATATATATATATATATATATATATATATATAATGTAATAAAATGAACGATTTTAGTGGCGAGAGCTCTAGCCTTGTGTGCAACAGGTTTCTGATTCAATCCTTGTGAGGGTTACAGAAGTTTCGCTTAAGAAAAATGTGGTAGGAAAAGTGTTGAACAACAATAATTGATAACGAATACTAGTCACGAAACGAACTACGTCGTCGGGATCTCTTTGTGCTGACCATTCTTGATCTGATGAAAAGTCAAAGCAGACCTATGTTCACAACGGCCAAGTATTTATATATTTTATTATTATTTCAAACATTTTTTGAACTTTTTTTTTTTTTTTTTTTTTTTCTCTCTCCGTATTTCGTTATAATTTGCAAACTACAAATCTAGACTACAAGAAATGAACTAAACACATGTCATACAATTATGTATCCAAACACTTATTGATTTTAAACTTGTTTCGCAATAACTCGTCCCGTTTTAATTTATATTTTAGTATCTTCAGAAACGTAAAAAAATCCCTAATTGTGTGTTATCCCGTAACACACTTATAATTACAAAAACGAAACAGTAAATAATTAGGCCTACGTTTCAATATTATTTGTAATGTTATTATAAGATCTGTCCATCTCACAGCAAAGTCATTAAGTATTTACAAACTGCTCCAGTTAATGAACATTTTGCTTTGCGACGGTGGGTAGTGGAGGTGAAGAGAGTGTAGAGAAAAATAAACAACAACAACAATAAAAAAACATTTCCAATTAGATCAATAGACAATAGTTTATAATAACGATTATATAAGAGTATTTGAAGGGAACATGTGTTAGCGCAACTGCTATTCTCCGTCAGTGTTTCGTTGCAAGTAGTCTACAATATTGCAGAGAAAGTACACTATTAAACGTTTTAGCATTAACAAATGTTGTACGTTACACATCAGGACCTTCATGCTCCAAAGAAATTGTTTAGTTGTCTGGTGGTTTCAATATTTGTCTAGACACAGGTGTATTACAAAATCGTACCGGAATAACTTAAAGATATTATAATAAATACCATAAAATAACACACCTTCTGATTCATATTCCTGAAAGAAAACTTTTACAATGAATAAATCAACGAAATACGCCGAGATTTCTACGATAGTCGGGTTACCATCGCGGTTGTTTAACAGTAATTAGTAACAGGGAAGTGTTAGTTGTTGGTTGAGCGAGGTTAACTAAGGTGTTAATAGATAGATTGAATAATGTCTCCGGACTAGACTTGTTCTTCTAAACTTGTTTGTTCACGTTGTAGAACGGTACACTATCCAGCCTCTGCAAGCTGTTTATCTGATACACACACACACACACACACACACACACACACACACACACACACACACACACACACACACACAAACACATATAAAATATTATAATATTAAGTGCAATATTAGACAATTAGCACTGAGCACTTTTGTTCATAATACGGATATTTCCTGAACAAAATGCGAATGCTGTAATCAATTTGTAAAACAACATTCAAAGCAAAGACACAGTCTTAAAATAACTTTTCTCCAGATATCGTATTACGAAGTTCTAATTTACATTAAATATTCGGGACTTATAGATTGTTAGATTGGTTTTGATATGAACGTGGTAGATTTAACGATATCTTATAACAAAATAAATCTCCAAACAGCCAAATTAATATTAACATCACGTCTTCAACAAACGCTTATATTTCAATTGTTCTGCTTTTATTTGTTTTGAGTTGAATGACAAGTTGTACCGTCTCAACTCACGTATATTTGCTGGCACTAAGTTTACATCGAAATCTGGGACATTCGTACAATTGGAGCTTAGCATGCTTTCTTTTTAAAGTATTTTTTAAGGCCTTTGTCACGACTGAAACCATACAGATATCAATATTAAAAAGCTATTGGACCTTTCGAAAGTACAATACGTGCTTTGGATGATATCTCGTAATCGGGACTGTATGGACTGAGGATTACTTATTTCATTCGGTTCCACGTTCTTTGTCATATCTACAAATTTAGCAATTTAGATATGATTTTGTAGAGGAGTTGCCACAAAAATGACAAATTTAGATTGTTATTATGTAAATTGAATCAGGCTAAAATATGAATATTAATAATCCAAAACCAATGTAACAATTCAAAATTAAATCAAATTAAGTTCCAGGAAAAAGATGAATAAAACTTAACCATCGTACTTGAATACTCGATTTAATATAAGGAACAATACTTAAAAAAAAAAATTACCGGTTGTATTCAATCATTATACATTGTTGAGTTTCTATACAGGAGAAGTGAACATGTTTGTACAATATTTGTACATTTAATTTTATTGAACTAGTTCTAAACCAGTTTTGTGACATCTGACTAACTGGTTACATGACATGCAAAGAACTATCTGGAAAACTAGAAGTAGGCCAGAGTAAATTAAATGTTTTTAGGAGGAATTCTTGTTAATTACTTGACCTCTTCTTCTTTTTTATCTTAAAAAATTAAGTTTTGTGACGATAACAAAAGACTACAAATGGTGAAAAATCATTACACAACCTTTTTATCTCAAACTTTACAATCAAAATACTAATCAAATAAAACTAAAATTTAAAAAAAAAATGTAGATAATTGTAATCTAAAATATTATCAAAATGTTTATAAATATTATTTCTTTATCTAACCAAACTAGTTGTTTTATAATAAATTATTAGTGAACAACAAACAGTTCAAATTTTTCCTTGACAATTTTATTAAGGCCCAATTAATTGGCAAGATTTGGATATTATAAAAGAATGGAGACACAAGGGCCTACTTTTGTTTCAAGGTGATCTGTAATACATGCCTGATTGTAAAACAAATTAGTAGATAATGATGGAATTGAATACAATGACCATACTTTTCTTATGGGGATACTTTACAATAATAACCCATTTTCATTTACTAATATACCATGCATTTCCAAGATCCTTCTCTCTACATATTTCTATATAATCACTTTAGATTGAGTACTACAAGTAAATGGTTGTGCGATTGTTATGTTTTTGAAAAATTATTGGTGTTAGTGCCCACCAATAATATCATATGTTGTGCCCACTTTAGTTGGTATTGTTTTGAGAATTGTAAGTTATTAATAGGATCTGCTTCTCTATATTTTGAATGAATAAAATAAGTTCAGTTACTTTCATAACTATTATTCCAAAACAATAAATTTTGAATCAGGAAAGTTATCTACATTGGTTTGGGCTTATATAGACTTCATTGCAAATACAACAAGAGATGGTTGGCCATAGACCAGATTAATCCTTACACAGGTAGTGTGGGAATGGTCATTAAACTAATATTTCTAGTGGAAATCTACTGATCTGCAGGGGTCTGGATGGAGAGAAGCAGGGACTAAGGGACTTTCCTGGGAGGCAAGATCCATGATGGTGTGAGCCAGAAGGAGCCATTGGAAGAAGATGCAGACTAATATTTCTATTCTGTGGAATGGGGAATCCGTTCACAGTGTCTAGAACACCAAATCTAACAATTTATAAAATAGTAATAAGACCAGTGGTAACCTAGTTACTAGTAACCAGTGGAACTAGTTAAATTTAACACTTAAACTCACACAAATCTACTCTAGATCTACCAATAGAAATTAATATTTCACATCAGTCCCAAAAACTATCTTCTGGGCGGTATTACATTTAGAATATCTGCTTGTATTACTTTTAGAATGGGCTGGGTACGTACCATGATAGCGCCCATTTGTCATTAACCAAGAATTGAAAGCCGTATTTTTTAAACTTAATAAATAATTGATAAGTGTTAACATTACATTAGGAACATTTAGTTTTAAGTTTTAAAATAATCCAATTATTAATTTTATTTGCGGAATTTGTGAGGAGAAACCTGAACACTAAAATGGAAAATAAGAAGGCTAGAGACTTGGGAAAGAAAGATGTTGGACAAAATATTTCCATACGAATAAACACAAATAAAAGGAGTTGTATGGGCAGCCTGTGTTGATCAATATTGTCAAAGAAATGTGACTCAGTTGGTTAGGGCTTATAGAGCAAATGGAGAAAGAAAACATTGTAAAGAAGATTTATATTGGCAGAGCAGGAAGCAGAAGAAAGTTGTAAGATACTGGAAGAAGACTCCAAGACATGTTTAGACCTAAAACTAATGGGGGGGGAGTTAGAAAGGTCACACCAATTAGAAGGGAATGGTGGAAACTCTTGGAAGAGGCTAATCCACCGAGATTTGTAGTATCAGAATGACATGAAAGAGGAATGAAGGATCAAGGAAAACACTGATTCATTCAGATTCAAATTCCTATCATATAGTAAACAGGTTGGCATACCCTTTAAAGTAACAAAGAAAATTAACAAGTTTAAAAGTTATTCATACAATCCAAATGAACTCATATTGCCTATAAAGTGAATTATAGTAAGACATGAGCAGTTCTTTACTATAATGATTGAAAATTAACAAATAATTTTACTGTTTAGGCATCACACCTTCATGTAGTACATTTTCCTATGATGGAGGACTTTAAAAACATACTAATTTAAAAATATATTTATATATGTGTAACTGTACAAAATGAGAGTTAAAAAATTTGGCTAAAATAAAAAAATATATAATTTTTTCATAAGTAAATATTTTAATCAAATTTTGTGAATACAGTACCTTATACAGTACCTCAAATTTTGTGAATACCTTCCTTATAAAAATAAAAGGCATTTTAAATTTTTTTTATTAAAAGGCTTGAGCATGCTTATCATAAATTGTTCTTTTCCTATTGTAGGATTATACCTATACCTATGGGTGCAAACAACAGGTAGCTAAGTAAATAATGTCCAACAGTAGTTTATAATGGGTTTGCCAATGTCAATAATTAACTGTTCCAAGACATCCTGGCAGTCCTGTTACTTGTATTGTTGTTGTGTTAATTGTAACTTAACAGAACAATTAACAGTTCCACTCTTCAGTTAATAAGTACTTAACTAGTGTATAATATACACTTTTAAAAAGAAAGAAGATAAATATACCTTGTTAATTTCAATAATATTGTGGATTCTTAGTGAGAACTCGCATCACACAACATACATAGAATATAGTGTTACTATTTGCTACCCATTATCTTTAAAACAATTTGAACCCAATTTGGGTAAGCTACTTTAAGACAAATTTACTACATCTTTCTTTAAGGATTTTCACAAGAACTAATTAATATTTACCGTGTAGGTATTAATTAAGGTTCTAATTAATTCAAATTAATATCGATGGTGTAGGTGTGGAAAAACGTATTATATTTTTTCACATTTACATACCATAGAGTAAATTACGTGAAATATAAAAAATCAATGTTAAGTTTTTTCCAGGTATCCATTTTGAAGTCCTCTAAGTCTAAACATATTTTTTTAAATTAAAAAATATATTATTTTGGCCCACCTTGTATTTTTTTTCTTTAAGTTTTCTTTTTTTATTTGTTCAATAACTAAAAATTTGGGGAAAACTAAACTTCAAAGCTTTTATTTTCTCAAAATTAGCTCCAACCTTTTTTTTATACATTTTTTTTTTTTTAATGTTTAGCCTCTAAGGTTCAAAACGAAGTGTGGGTGACTATTTCCCCAAAAATGTCTGTCAGGGAATTATCAGTAAAAATAAAAATATCGTCCATGAAGGTATTAAAGAACACTGAATTTCTCAAAACCATCTCTATCAATTTCAATAGAATTTTGGTGAAAACTTAGATTAATGACCAAAATCACTGTAACAAATCACAAAAAAAAAATAATAATAATAATAAAATACTATTTATATAGTCCTGTATTTTTATGTTGTTTGTTTTAGTTTGAAATAAACCAATTAATTTAGTTTTAAATTCATCTATAGATCATATTTTCCTCTTTCGATCAGTGCTTTACAAATCTTTCTATTTGTTATAGTTTTTATTATATACAAATTAAACTAAATCAAGAAATTTAACACTTTTTTATACTTTAAAAATCACATTTTTTCAATTCAACTGTTATGCTAGTAGATATTATTTTATCGAAATTTATAATATATCATTGTAATGGTGATATTTCAATCTTTCATGATCATATAAATACCAAACTCCTTTTTTACGAAAAGTAAAAATTTAAGGGGTCACTTTGCTAAAAAAGGTAAAAAAATCAATTTTTATTTTATTGTTCTGTTTTGTAGTCCAAAATTTCCTTTTTAAAATGGTATATAATTTGTATGTATTATATTTTAGTTATATGCTACAAAAAAAAAATCCATGATAGGTTCAATCTTGTGAAGGGTAGGCTAATTTTAGAATGATAAAGCAGTAGGCTGCTACACTGAAGCAATTCAAAACAAAACATGTTATAATAATATATTATTACTTATGATGACTTAATATAAAGTGTTTGAATATATCAGTTTTTGTATTGGCTAACCTGTAGTTGTTCATCTGAATTCTACAGCTGTTTTAATCTTGTCTTGTCAGTTAGTTTGTTGGAAAACATAATATTGTGAATTGTTTTTTTGTTTTGTTTGTGAGTACCAAATTGTAATTTGGTGATATTATTTCTATTTTATACTTTTAACCGGAGTATTTTAAAATGCTGAGATGTAAACCTGTGTTCAAGAAAAGACAATATTGGTGAAATAAAACTAGGCCTAACAGAAATACAGTGTATACCAGACTTTCCAATAGCAACTAACCTATAAAATAAGAGTTCTAGGCCTAGCTTCTTCAACAAAAAAGTGAGTAAATCATTTGATTGGTACAAAAATCAAACTGATGATTTGCAATATGACATGATTGACATTACTAAACTAGAAAAATCTTTGAGTGCAATTGCAGTTTGCAAAATTTGTCATAGTTCTTCAAAATAGTTCTTTTGTCAAAATAAACAGAAATACAGTGGCTGGTCAACTGAGTTAGTGTTTCAGTGTGTATCATGTGAAAACAGTGTGAACATTATAAATTGTGAATTAATTGATAAAAATATAGGTGTAGAGCAATCATTTACTAAATTATATGATTTAAATATTCCTTTGGTCTATGGTCTTCGAGCCATTGGAAAAGGCAGAGCGGCAGCAGAAATGTTTTGAGCAATTATGAATCTCAGTCCACCTCCAAATAAATATTTTAAATATGAACATTTTTTGGGTTCATTGGCTGAAAGTGAGTGATTCTATGAAAAAGGCTGTTGAAGAAACAGTCTTACAAAATGACAAATCTGGAAATTTTGGTGTCGCAATTGATGGATCATGGCAAAAGCGTGGTCATACACGTGGTCATATCACTAAATGGGGTTGTTTCTGCCACTTCCTTAGTTACTGGAAAAGTTGTTGATGTAGAAATCTTATCTAAATTTTGTACATATGTCCTATCAAGTTAGAGCAAGAACATTCAGAAAAGTGTAGAGCAAATTGTAGTGGTACAAGTGGGGCAATGGAGGTTGCTGGTGCGGTAAAAATCTATGAAAGGTCTGTAGCATCATACAATGCTCAATATATACAATATCTGGGAGATGGCGATTCCAAGGTGTATAACCAGGTTAGTAGTAATAAACCATATGGTGATATACAGATTAATAAAATTGAATCCAGAAGAGGATGGGTACCAGACTTGGAACTTTAAAACAGAAAACCAAAAAACTATCAGACGGAACGGCGTTTGGAGGTAAAAACCGACTAACTGATGCTGCAATTTTGAATTTTTACAAGAATACTATGGGCTAGCAATGAGGAGAAATTGTAATTAGGTAAAAAACATGAAAACTGCAATATGGGCTGAATATTTCCACTTATCGTCATCAAACGATAGATCCAAACATAGTTTATGTCCAAAAACTGAAGACACTTGGTGTAAATATAACTTTGCACAAGTAAAAAATGAGGTTTATGACCACAGTAAACATTTTCATTTGCCTGAAAACATAATGATGTTTATAAAGTCTATATTTCAAGACCTGTCAAGCCCACTGTTACTGGAAGAAAAGTGTATTTCAGGGAGAACCCAAAACGTTAACGAGTCCCTAAACAATGTAATTTGAACACACTAAAATTTGGTGTACATGAAGCAATTTCTTTTTTTAATGATGGGAACATTGGTAAATATAAACTTTTTGTAAGATGTAACCTTAGGCCAGGAAAACAACTTATCAGTGCAATGTGGAAACTGGACCCGAGGCGGATAACCAAGGCAGACAAATGTGAACGAAGTTGTTAAAAAAAATTAGACGGGTCAAACACACATTAAAAAGAAGATTAGAGGACAATTTTGAAGAAAAAGATGACCCCTCATATGCAACAGGGGTTTACTAAAGTAAGAATGTATAAGTTTTATTGCATGTATTTTGTTTTTCTTCGTTTTCCGAAAGTTAGGTTTTTCAACAGTTAGGTACCATTTTCTCATGAAGTAAATAAGATATTAATTTGATTTTTTTTTTGTGTTAGTTAATTAGGTATATTATACTCTACATCTGAAAACTAAAAAAAGTGAAATATAATAAAATAATTTTGTATTAAAAAAATTTTTGTGTTATTTTTTGAAAATTATTGTAGGCCTAAGCATTTTTTAGTAAAAAAAATAGCAAACATTTTTACATTAATATACATTTTATAATTTCTAAGTATGCATAAAAGCATATTCTGTATATAAAAAAAAAAAAAACTGAAATAGCCTACCTCTTACAGTTTTTTTTTTTTTTTTTTTGGAAAAGTGTACCTATGCTAACATGTAGAAGGATAGGGCGAAGTGACCGGCTTAAGAGTTCAATAAAGTTAAATAATATTCTGCTAGAGCGCCTTACCTGACGCAAAGGCGTTTATATAGAAAAATGTGTACTATGATCATATAATTTTCCAAAATGGTAATTCTTGTCCAAACATCACAAGTTGATAATATTTTATAGTATTTTTCTTTCTTTTTTGAACTACGTATTCAAAATTAAGCTATCTGTAATAGTTTTTGAGATATATTACATTCTACGAAATAATAACCCAACCGTACCAGACTCATTTTCTTTCAGTGCAGTTTACTAAATAGGAAATGTCGAATACTTACATTGATATTTTGTAATCGATCTTTACACTATTAGGAAGATGAAATTTAGATCTTTCGTATGGTACCGCCCTTTACGTCATAGAGTTATTGTGGATGATTCAATCTGAACTTGAAGTCGCCATTACACTGGCTTGCTTTGTGAACTACTAAATTTGTGGCTAGTCTAGAGTTTTTGCGTGGCTCGATTTATTTCTATTATTGTGAACTTATTTTGTTAGGTATGCTTATTTATTTATTATAATTTGTGTATACAAATTATAATATCTGTATTATTGTTTGTAGAATTTTTTTTTTTTTGAGTGAATGTTATTGTCAGACTTATCTAGTACTGAAGCTGTCTAGATAGGTTATCTTTTATCTGGTCTAACCTTTTTAGCAAATTTCCATTTGCTTACATATAAAAATAATTTTGTGTAATGAAAATTTTATAAATTGATTATGTTATTACCAAAATGTATGCTATGTATATAAATAAAATTTGGAGTAATTATGTGAGGAATCAAAAATTCTTACAATAGCCGAAGCCAAAAAAAGGTTTCTTATTCCACAGAAAAAAGTATATATCATTTTAAATTTTTTTAAATTTTTTCAAGTAGCCTAATAGGCTACTAGAGATTTGTAATATATTTATGGACAAAAGTTGCTAAAAAGATAAATCAATTTATAAAATTTTCATTAGAAATGGTTAATTTGTTATGTAAAAAGTGATATTTTGCTCAAAAGTTAGCCCTATTTTCAAAAATTCACCAAAAATATTATTGTTATGATGTAAAACCCAAGTTATTGTAATAATTGTTCTCAGAAAGGTACATTGATTATATATATATATATGCACCTTTCTATTTCTATGCACCTTTCTGAAAAAAATTATATAAAGAAGTTGTATTTTCCATCACATTAATATTTTTGGTAATTTTTTTAATTAGACCTAACATTTTACCTCATTTTATAAAAAAAAAAAAAAAAATTATATAGCCTATATTAACATTTTATAAATTTTTTTTATCAACATTTATTCATAATTACTATCCAAAACTTTTGTATATCTTCAAAAAGGAAAAAAAAAACTTCTTTTTTTTGAAATTTTTCTGAAAAATATTAACTTCATTTTTTGATTCCTAACATAGTCCAAAACCGTAACAGATAAAACAATTTTAATGACACATGTAAATTCTATGAATTTTTCCGAGAAAAATGATGTCTTATAAGTTAGATTTGCATAAAATTTCTATTTTTTATGAATTAGAAATAAGAATTCATAAAAAAATAAGGAAATGAAGTTACTAGGTAATGGGTTTTAAAGAATATATTACAGAAAAAAAAATAATAAAGATTGTAAAGAAGTGTTTAATCATACTTAGTTAATTTGAATTTTTATTTGTTGCAGGTTGGGAGCTTAGAGGTCTCCATTGTTACAAATTTTTTAGTATTTTACATTCATGGGAGAGTGCTGCACAACTTTGTAACAGGTAAGTGAAGATATCACCTTGCAGAATAAAAATCAGCTTTTATTACTTTTATTGTTAGTTTGATACGGTTACTGTACCATATTATATCTATAATGTTAAACCAAAATCATGTAACCTAAAAAATATTGACTTTAATATACATAATAATTTGCCGAGTATGTTTTTACCAACATATACAAAATATATATTGTTATACATTGTATTTTACCAAAATATACATTGTTATTCTCCTTAGTATAAAAACTAGGCCTTTGTTTTGATCACTTATTAGAATGTTAAATAAAATAAAAATAATTAAAAAATAAATTACATATAACATTTTTCAAGATTTCAACGAGTACCATTTCAAAAATTGTAAACGGATATTGCTGATAGTCATTCATGAAATATAATTTTTCACTAACTTTAGAGAAATTGTGGACATTTTGTGAGATTGTAGAGATTAAAAATTGTTTAGGCCACAAGGAAAGGCTATAGATAAATTTGTGCCTATAAAGTAAAAACTAAGGAAGAATAAAATTAGAGTTCAGTAACTGATAAACCATTGAAAGATAAAGTTAAATTATTGAATAACCTTTTTTTCTGTGTGTAATGGTGGATGAATACCGTATGTGTTGTTAAATCTGCATGATAACTCTAATAATTGTTTAGTGATCTTTACCAAATTTTATGAAAAGTTCTTAATAACGAAGAGACGGCTTGATTTCATTATACAAAATATTAGGTTGTCTCGCTATTGTACAAACATTTTTGTAATACTCGTTTTGTACAAAGTATAAAGAAGCAAAATATTTAATTTTTAAAAATCCGAAAAATGAAAGTAGATAGCTTTAATTTTCTCAAATTAAAATTTTTGGATAGCAAATTATTTAATATTGACACTTCATTAATTGTACTGATAATAAAACAGAATGTCACAGATTACAGAGGAGAAAGCTATATGACTTGATGATGAGTCAGTCAGTTAATAGTCTTGGGCTTAGGTGTGACTCTGCAGTAAAGGTTCATCTAATGAGTGGATAGTTTCACTGCAAATGAGAATTCCTACACTGAATAAACAACAACAATCTGTACTAATACTGGGAAATTATAAACAGTTGATTAAAGGAAAATTCTGTATTTCTTATTAAATGTTCTAAGTAAAAGGAATCTAAATATATTATATGGATAAACAAATACAAACAATATTATTTCAGATAAAAATTTGTAAAAGAAAATAGATAATGTTATACATATACAACCAAAAACTGCATCATTTGTTTATACAAAATACAAAATTTACATGTTGACACACAACATGGTTAAGTAGGCCTAATAAGCTAACTAGCCTATTATGTATTATGTCTGGGAGGGGAGATATATCAGTGGAGGGAAAAAGGAATGTGGTGTGGTGCAGTCAACAATATGTAACTGTCCTATTGTAATTGCAAGTGAAATATATATTTATAAATGAACAATTCAGGAATACCATAATTCAAACCACAAAACTCTTATAGAATTAACATGTAATTATGCTGACTCGCATATTGTTTTCAGAGAGGTGATTAATCATGATTGTTATACATGAACTTTTTAACTTTATTATCTCATTATGAATATTTTAAATATTTCTCATCAGTAGGTATTTCAAAGTATGGTTGATAAAATTTAATATGTTGGAAGATAATAGTATTAATTGTACAATGGCATTAACTAAGAGTTAAACCAATCATATATGCACAAGAAGAAAAACAAATTTACATTGGATTATTACAGAAATGTTATAGGATTGTATTATACAAATATTTTCCCCCTTTGCCTTTGTTAGAAATCTAAATACTATTTTAAATAATATGAATACATTCATTATAAAAATAACTGTAATTAAAACCCTAATCTATTAAAATATTTGTATATAAGTGTTTACATTTGGTTTTGATGTCATTAAGTTACTGTTTTAATTGTCTGTAATACACATGAAGTTGTTTTTTACAACTAGATTGAATTTATTACTCTACCCTACTCAAGTATAAAAAAACAAAACAATTAAGTGGATTTCTTCCCATGGAAATTGACATGTAATATTCCCACTAAATTAGTACAATTAGTAAATTAGTTTTTACCAAACTGATTTTATAAAGGGTCTGAAACAATCTAGGACTTCTTGCCACTTACTTAGAAACAAAACCTCATGATCTGTACAGGTTTAG
This sequence comes from Aphrophora alni, assembly GCA_963513935.1. Lineage (NCBI taxonomy): Eukaryota > Metazoa > Arthropoda > Insecta > Hemiptera > Aphrophoridae > Aphrophora > Aphrophora alni. The sequence goes on along the minus strand of OY740767.1, from coordinate 120,221,785 downwards.
CTTGATCTAAATCATTTTTTCAAGAACTCTTAATATATTATAATGATTTCATCTATAATTGAAAACAAAACTTAATTGCTATTGTATCTTGTCGAGCTACTTACAAAATATGTAAAACTTTCTCTATTCAAAGTACTGTACATGACACCTTGAGCCAAATTATATGGTCTATTAAAAGAACAAAATAGAATGGCATAGAAAGTATATCTGTCTAATAGTTCCAACAATAGTGTATGCATATAATGCATTTAAAATAGAGTTTCACCTTACCAATGTTAGATTCGCGAGGTTAAGGAATCAGGATTAAATTTTATTTACAGTTTACATTAAATCTCATTTTATTATTTATTTAAAAGTTATATCAATGATTTACTTTAAACCCATTTTAAAATAATAGTTATTTATTATGTAAGAAAATGGCAATTAAGGTTCTGCAGAAGTGAAATAAAATTAGAAAAGCCATTATCCTGTTATCCTGTACACTATCAATCCTAGTACTGTTATCACTATGATTCTGTACACTAAAACTTATATATTCCTCCGCGTTTGAGTGGTTCTCTTTTGAACCACGTGAGGAGAACCACATATGGATACATTACTTCATTTAATCCATTGTATCTGTCCTACTTTTGAAGTTAGACAGAGGGGCATTATTTATTGTAATTAGATAATAAAACACTGGGTGTTGTCCTATTTTAAATTTTTCGATAATGTAAAAAAAAAACATTGACACACAAAAAAATAGCGAAATTGACAATTGATTTACAAATATTCCTTCCATTTGTTTTAAAAAAATTAATGATTATATCCCTGTTAAAATAAAAAGGGAAACTATTCTGCTTACTTTATCTAAAACAATCCTTCAATGATAATTCTGAGATGAAAATTTACATTAGTACAACATCTCAAGTCTAATATTATTCTTATGGGCTATGAATCCAATATGGAGAAGGTAGAGTAGAGCCTTAATGGGTCATGGAAACATTATCATTTTTGAAATCTTGTACTAAAAATTATTAATTTTAAAACTACAGTTATTATTAATTGTTTCATATAGAGTAGCTAAATGTTATTGCAATTTGGAATTGCATACACTTATTTTGTAAGTAGATTATATAATAACACTAGGTAGAACTGTTGTTACAATACATAAGTTTAGATAAACATACAAAAATAGCGATAATTCACTGTTTGAATTGATGATGTCACAAAATTTGATACCACAGCTTAGTTTACCCATCACTGATTAACCACACATTTTGTAAAAATTCGGAATAACCAATGAGTATTTTTGTGGTAGTGGATAATGATCAACTGTTTAATTATATGGAGTTGCATTTGTAAAACTAACTTCATTCATAAATTATTAAACAATTGCGTTCTGTAATAATAGATTAATGATAAAAAGACTCCGGGATATGGGTAGGCTAACAGCAATTACCTAACTTAGTTTAATATTCCATCAAACTCATCATCTATGTTTGGAGAGATATCAGGGGATTAATTAGGTTAATAGTAATTATGTGTACAAATGGATAAAATTTCTCGGAGTAGAGAGAGTTTAGGCTAAGGATAATTACAGTGGATATTAGGTAAATCTTATTTATGCCGGCTCCTACACTTGGTGAGATCTTGTAGGAGGGGGTCAGGCTAATGGTGATTATGTGGATATATTAGATACATTTTATTATTGTCAACTTCTGGACTTGCAAACACACTCACAATAATGGTGATTCTCTATAGTTGTCAAGTGGATTTTTTGATCTGATTTTTTGATAATTATGTAACTTACAAGTTAATCAAAGCTTGCTGAAGATAAGTAGCTCAGATTTGTAAACTCAAAGTCCTTAAGATAAGCTCTCATGATCTAATTTCTAAATCATAAAAGCTTGTTCTCACATTCTACTTAACATTTTATAACTCCTATTAAATTATCAGTCACTTACTTTAATTATTAATCATTTAATTATTAGATCTGAAGAAATATTTAATGATGAGTTTCTTGGATAAATTTAATTTTTATTATTCATTTTATGTTTATGTTTGTTATTTAAGTTAGTAATTCAAATGACTAATTTTTAAATTGACTTTATATATTTTTATGAGCAAGAAAGGGAAGAGTTGGTTCTTTTAAATTACTAGGTATCTATTAATTTCCAATAAGGAGAGTATCATAAAAATTCACACCTTTGACAGTTTTTGAAATGGAGAGAAAATGAGTTGTTTTGAAGTGTTAAGCTCTGGCCAGATGATGTAAAGAAAATTTAGTTGCCGTTTCTTTCAGTTTTTTACCAGGAAATAAAATAAAATTGCATTTGCAAAATGGAGGATATAAAACCTAAACAATATCTCAACACTAACAAAACACCATACAGTTTGAACAATACAATAAATAATAAGAATGTGTAGTTAAGTTTTTAGCGGCAGTGGGCATGTGGAGTAGTGGAAAATCAACTATTGAACATGTGACTGACTGTTCATAGGTGAAAGGAAGATTGCAATTCGAACCTGAGGCTATTCTTGCCAGAATATACCCATATGAAATAGTTGTGCTAACTAAATATTTGTTAATTCTGCCATTTTTATTAAAAATCAAACTTAAAATAATTAACAATAATATTTATGTTATGTTAGTTCAAGTTCTCAATTTTTAAATTAGTTTTTTTTGCCTCTTCCATTTTTCTCTCCTATTATTGGACATGCTCAATTAGCTAAACTATATTATTTAAACTTATATCATAACTGCTTTGTTATTTATTATTACAACATAATGAGATAAATAAATACAACTTAATACTCTGTGTATAATATATAAATTCTTCACTGTTATTCTTGTAATTAATTCGATATGAGTATTGTATCTGTCTATTTGCATATATAAATAGTTGCTTCATTCTCCATTTTTTAAAAAATTTGCACATGCAAGCTGCTTGTTCAACTGCTCTTAGTTAACCCACATTCGAATGCTCTAATTATGTGATATGAAGATTTCATTAGACTCGTAGATACATTATTTATTCTCCAGTTTGTATTACTACTCATATTATGGTTTGTTAATTTATTCCATCATCTATGTTAACTTATGCATAGTGTGCTATCTGATATGCCACCATCTTATATAATTAGTTATTATTTATGTACTAAAATGTATTATATATACAATTACATTTGAATAATTTTCAGATTTGACATAAGCTTCATGAATTGAACTCATTTTAAGATAATTTTGTGCATTATGATTTTTAAAGTGAAAATTTGTATTTAGGTATGGCAGTGACTTGGTGCTTGTGGAGTCATATGCAGAAAATAATTTTACGGCAGGTCTAGCAACTAAAAGCTTAGGTCCAGGCGATCACAATAACCAAAAATATTGGCTTGGTCTAGCTTCTTTAGATGATTTGAGGACAAATACCTTAGAATCTGCAGCTGGTGTCTTAGTCTCTCAATATGCAGGTCAGTGTAAATGAAGAAAATCATGAATAGATCATTTTACCAGTAGTATACAGAATTATTTTTTGATGTAATACCATATTCATATGTTTTGTCTTTTTACACCCCTAACTTGACCTGCAGCCAAATTTCTCTTCCCCCTCTTATCAATACATTTTGATATTTTATTTTAATGATTTAACTTGATCTATCATTGAAAAATTAATTTTTGACTATAAGAAATTACCATTAATGATATTCATTCATTTCTGTCTGTTAAAAGATAATACTAAAACATTTACATTGATGGATAAAGGTTGTTTGAATTAAAATGCAATATAATGTATCATGTATAACTTTTAGGGATTATTGAAAAATATTGTCGGAGCTGAGTTTGTGTTTTTCACTTTAAAACATTTCTTTACTTTAGTATTAAAAAAATTATTATAGTAAAATCACTGATGAAAAACAAGTAGACACAGATAAATGCTATGACGGTATAACTAATGTACAACAGATAACTAATACAATAAAATTACTTATCTACACAGTTGTTCAAGTAAATATTGTGAATGATTAGTGTATCTATTTATACGTCTAGTGCAAAGCTCTGATTATATATATATATATATATATATATATATATATATATATATATATATATTACAGTATCTTTTTATTATAATTCAAAAGTAAATCAATTATATTTAAAACTTTCAGTGTTAAAAGTACATTTTTTCATTGATTCGAGTACATTCCCAGTAATGTATATGTATATTCTAAACTTAATAGAGGAAATAAATAGTGTTTTAAAATTGAGTTCATCTGAGATGTGTCCAGCGGAAGTTAAGACAATGCTAGGAATGTCAGTAAAGATTACTCAAATCAATTATGAACGACTTTGCAGAGATATAAATTATCATAATAATTGTTTTACACTAGTGCAGATGCTCCAACTGTATAATTTTTAAAGCTTTCTTCATTTATTAAGTTGAAGTGCAACTAAACACTCATTCTTTCTCTTGTCAATCCCATTGTTATTATTAATACATCTGTTTCAAATTTTTTATTTTAATTACCTCTACTAAACCTTTTAAACTTACATTCATTTGCAAATAGTTTTTTTATAATTAGTCGTTGTTCATACTAAAACATAATGTAATGTGACTTTTTTTTATACTAAAGAAAGGAATTCTGTTTCATAGGATTTTGGTCACTGGATCAACCTGAGCCCAACTCTGGTGAGTGTGTTGATGTTATGCTATCTGATGAGCATCAGTCTTGGGAGCTTCAGACTTGTGAATCTTTGTTACCATTCCTTTGCAGAGCAAATGCTTGTCCAGCAGGTAAAAAACATTTGCACTTGATGTATCTATATATTAATGTAGTAAGTCATCCAATTAACATCAGTATTCTTTACTTCTAGTTTTATCTACAATATATGGAAAAAAAAGAAGGAAAAAATCAATAACCTAAAAAAATAAGCTCAGTTTTAGACATTTGATTCATTTTAAATGTTAATACAATTATATTTTAACCCTAGAAATATTTAAATCATTATTGTTTTGTTTTTATTATGTTGCATTATCTCAAACATAGTAATATCTGTTCCATACCTTCAAGCTTTTTTACAAACACAAAATAATTTGGTATTAAAAAAAAAATTATAACACATCTATAATAACAGGATCATATCACTGTTCAAATGGCCGTTGCATCAATGGAGCATTTCGATGTGATAAAGAAGATGATTGCGGTGACTGGTCAGATGAAATTGATTGCGCTAACAATTGCCAGTACTACATGGCAAGTAGTGGAGATGTTGTCGAGAGCCCTAACTACCCACATAAATATGAACCTCTATCAAACTGTAAATGGACTTTGGAAGGTCCTCAAGGTCACAACATCCTCTTACAGGTAATGCAAATATATAAAACCATAATTAAAACTAGTTTATTAACAATAACTATACAGAAATAGAATAGATAAAAGCCTTATTTTTTTTATGTAAATATAAATGATTACACATTTATGGGCAACTACTGTAGGTAATAAGGTTGTGGGGACAGCAAACACTAAAATGTTAAACTGTATTGTATGACAAAATAGCGGTTGGAATATTTTCATATCGGAGGTAAATTGCATTTTAATGGCAGTACTGTTATGCAGTTGTCAGTCACAACAAAAGGAACTACAACAATTTGTAGACATTGTGTGCTAGATAATATAGGAAATTGTATATGGGTTTTAAAAGTGGATATAGTTTGCTGGAGGAAAATGGGGTTAAATTATACATTCCTCAATACATAGTGACTGAGAATTATTGTAGGTGAATATATAACTTCATATAAATTTCATCATTAAATGATTACTGTTCTTCATCTCTCTATTTATAACAGGCAGATAAGGGTTAAGGAACAGAGTTGACAGCTATTTGGAGGGAATGTAACTCAGCTGTATACACTTTGTTGTTATTTCTTGCTTTAAAAAAAAAAAAATTCATATACCAAGAGGTATTCCAACCCAGTCAACAACAAGATTAATTGCATCACTGTGAAAATAAAAGTATGCATAATAAATATAATAGAAAATCATATAACATTATTCAATTACAACTGTGTAAGAAGAAAAATATTCATAGTGTACTGAAATTCAATGACAAATAAATAATTTAAGTTATCTATTATTTACTTTCATAGACTAAATACCAAAATAAAATATTAGTGTTCTTTTAATAATAAAATTTTACATGATCAAAATTTTAGTTGTTAAATTTAAAAAAAATAAAGAGTATTTTAACAAAATTGAAGAACTTACATACTTAGCAAATTTGAATTATCAATGTTTAAATAATAGCAATAAAAAAAGATTAGTAACAGAAATAACCAATAATAGTACTACAGTTACGAGTCACTACACAATAATGAATATCAATCTTGGACCAGTTTTAAGTTGTTCACTCTGTACTGTTAGAAATCATTTAAAAAATGAGCTAACTCAAATGAGTTAGGGGCTCAAAACACTGACAACCGGTATCAACATTTATGCATAGTTAAAATATTTCTTTATATAATTGAAAGTATAATAATAAACTAACTAAAACTATGATTTTCAATATTTGTGAATTTTAGCTTATATTTCAATAAAATATAGTACAGGCACTCCTCATTATATGCGATCCCGCTTTACACGATTTTGTGTTTATGCTGTTTAAAAAATTAAAACAGTTTTGAAAGGTTTTATATTTGAGCTGAGTTGCACCAAAGTTAAACAAAACTGCTTCTTTTAATTACTCAAATCCTTTTAATGTAAGCCTACTTGATCACTATCAATACTAACCTGTAGTACAGTACATATGATGTTTTATTGCTGCTATCGCGCTAAGCTATAAATAGTCTCCGCTATACACGGTTTCGGTTTATGGGGTACTTTGCCGGAATGCATCTACCGCTTAAAACGGGCACTACCTGTAGTAGATATATCATTACTAAAATAATTAATTATCATTTTATTAATTAAATATGTTTCAATTTTTCAGTTTCAAGAATTCGAAACCGAAAAATCATTTGATACTGTCCAAATTTTAGTAGGAGGTCGTACAGAAGATAAAGCCGTCAATTTGGCAACACTCTCAGGAAAATTAGATCTTGGAAATAAATCTTATGTTTCCGCATCTAATTTCATGGTTATTAAATTCAGCACAGATGGCTCTGTTGAAAAGAAAGGATTCAGGTAATCATAATGACAAATTTTATGTTTCTGAAATTCAACATTGTAATGTACTAGAATAAATATGATAGTAATAATTTTCACCTGTTTAGAGCATCATGGAAGACTGAACCTCAAACTTGTGGAGGTAACTTACGAGCAACTCCTCAACCTCAAAATCTTAAATCTCCCGGATATCCACAAAATTATCCTGGAGGCTTAGAATGTTTGTACATCATAACAGCTCAACTTGGCAGAATAATTACTCTTGAGGTACGTTAATATAAAGGACAATTATAATAAATTACCTAATTTTTTTTCTAGGGGTTTAGGTTATATGGAAATTTACAGAAACAAATAATAGAGGATTGCCACTGATATAAATTTGATTAATTTATTCATATTTATATTAATTTTTCTGCATTATATTTTAATAAAGTACAGTAAGTTTAAAGTAGTAGCCAGCTATATATTTAAGATTAAAGTGTATAATATATATTATTTGAATTAAATGTAACAAAACTATAAATATACACACATACATATAAACAATAATTTGTATTAACATTTAGTATTATATCTTATATTTTATAATGTCTAGCTTAGTGCAATTACTACAGCAACAAACATTTTAGTTTTTTAAACAAAGATACTTTTAATATTTTTAGAATAAACCTATATGTTTAAAAATATTTTTTTTTTCATAACCTAATTAATTGTGCTGTATAACAATTATAATAGTACAGAAACATCAAATGTATATTATGATGATACATAAAACACAAAAAGTCAAACAAATACAAGACTGGCAAAGTTAATAGCTGAAGCTTATTCAATAATGATTTAAATTAATACAATTTTGATCTATTTAACATAACTCTAAGAATTTTTTTTCTCATAAAAAAATAAATTAATCTTTTTTATGTTTACAATTGTTCAATGAAAAATAATTTTAACAAATAGTAGTCTTTGTTTTCATATCTGTGATATTTTGAAAACAAACTTTCATTTATTTGAAAAGTATTTCATTTACTTCAAAAATTAGTGATATTTTTTTTATATATTTTAAGTTTTATGCGACAAATCAATTTTTACACTTAAACCTACAGTAAGAGTCAATACTTCATTATAACTTTAATAAATCAGTACGTTAATTAATAAATCATTTTATAGTTCATCATAAGCCGGCTCTTTCTATGTTTTACAAGAGTATTTATTATCAATGTCAGAATTGTTAATATCAAATTTTCCAGTGCACTTAAATACTTGTATTATTCAAATTTTAATATTGTGATGATTAGTAGTTTCGTTATTTTTTCAGATTTATTGTAGTTTATATTAGTTAATTTGTGCCATCCTATATTAAATTTATGTATAATAATTAATGTAATATATTCAAATATATAATGATTACCTTGCCCTTAAAATATACATATTTTAAATAAAGCCCGACATATTTGATACATATTCATGATAGGGATTTTAGTCATCAGCTAAAATACATTAGAAACATTTTGTACATTTCAGCATAAGACAAATGACAATTTTATAAACTATATTATATCATATACAAATATTATACTGTATTAATGTAAAGTTATTGAAATGGTAGTAAACGAAATAACAGATCTTTAACTTTGACTTTCAGAAATTATGTCATACTGTAAAAAGAAATCATTTCTTATTCAACACCATCAACAAGCCTATTTTTAAGGAAGTAATTATCATGACTAGAAGTTAACATTATTTTTTATGACTAAATTAAACTGTAACATACAATAATAAACGCACTTTCTTTAATAATAAAATAGTCCTTTCTGATGTACAATTAGAACAATCTGGAGTGTTTCCTATTATAACAGATTTATTAAACCATGAAGAGCATTTACTGGTCAAACTCTCTCCTCTTGTAAGTCTATTTTAGTAGTTTGTTTTGAATTCCCGTAAGTAAAACCAGATTGTTGAATTTTTAAATGATATTGAAATGTGGCAATAAATGTATAAAATTTAATATATATGTGTAAAAACTGTACACAAACTTTGGACAAATTGTTAACATACCCATCTGTAAATCCAAATACTAACCAATCCAAGTATATGTTATCAAGAATATTTCATCAGTCAATAATTGAAAATGAACCATCTTATAATTAAAAATAAATATTTCCATAAAATGTATATATTTAAATAGAACCTAAAGTCAGTTTTCTTGTATCATTATAACTTGTCCTGAGGGTCAATCATATTTATTGATATCAAGTTTTTTTTTTTTTTTTATAACTGGGGCGAGGGAGGGGAGAAACAAGGTTTATTTACATTTTCCTAATTATTCTTGAATCATAATTTTCTCATATATCTTTACATTTCACCAAAACTTAAACAAAATTGGTAGATGCATTTTGAAAAAAATATGTCTTTTACAATAGCTACATGGTCGATTTTTTGGTTCCTACCAATAATTTCTGTACTGGCATTTTTGGAGAGATAGCGACCATGACATTTTGTTTGGGTACTTAGGGGCTACATTGTAGCACAATTTGATCAAAATTGTTAGTGATGATTCTGATAAAAAAGGATTTTTTGTTTTGTTTTTGTCTTACATGAGGTACAATTTTTAGTTATCAACATATCAAATTTGATTAAAATCGGTCCACTTATTTGGGAGATAAAGCAGTACACACACAACAGACATACATCATTCACAAAAACACTTTTTGACATAAAGAACTTCAAAATAGATATTTTCATGAAAAACTGAATACCTGTTTTTTAACCTATCATGTAGCATTCATTCTCTTTACTAAGTACATATGAAGAAATAAAAAGTTACTCTTTCTAGTTTGTAATTCCTAAATAATAAAGATTTCTAGTTTATTATAATAACTACATATAGATAAGGATTTGTATTTATTATTTAAAAGTTATTTTGATTTGAAATATCTTCCTTTCATTAATTAATTTTAATCTTTCTATAAGTAACGCTTAATACATGTAATGTGATTAAATTATTGTTGAACATAGCATTTTAGTGTTCAACATGGAAAAAAAAAAGAGTATATAACCACATTGGGCGTCATTTGTAACGAGATAATACAAAAATAAAATTTATTTCATTTAATTTAAGTTTAAGCACTTTTATAAATAAAAACCCTAGAGTTGTGAACTCTTATCTGACTCTGTTGTACTTCAACATTTGAAAACTCTGATGAATCCAAAAAAACAAGTGTTTTTAAATAATTTGCTAGAAATTTTTTTTTTGTACAATTATATATTTGACTAAAACAACAAAACAAGTAACATCTTAACCTAAAAATTTTACATAAGAATCTTTATATTAGAACAAAAAGTCTTGTATCTCACAAATCTAAATATTTCTCAAATTCAAACAAATATTATTGTTTATAGAAATGTTGTTATCGTGATGTTTTCACTCTTCTTACATTGTCCAAGTTTCTCAGTTTCATATTGTGAAAAAACTCACTTTACTTACATATCCGATTCACTAAGAAAAGACTTGTCGAAGTTTATTTATTCGAAGTTTATTTAACATTATTAAATTCTCATATTGATTATTATTCACTTTATTTAACTTTAAATCTCTTTGTGAGATAACTTATAACTTTGTATATGTTATTTAATATTGTTCAGTCCAGATGTAATATATGTCTATTCTATATTGAATACAAGACAAGAGTCTCTTCTGGGAGGCTTGGCACCCTTGCTCAACACAAGTTCAATCCTTATAATCATTACTTCTTGTACCTTATATAGTAATGTCTCACCCCTCTTAACTATATCATGTGATGTAGAAGTCCCTTCTTTCTTCTAGAACATTCCTTCTATGCTGGTTTCTTGCACAAATATTTTTACCGAAAGTTCACTTTATTATATTACGTTTTCAGTATTATGATTAAATTTAACTACCCTTATACCTAAATTGAATTAATATTACATTTAAATTACATTATTATTATTTATTAATTTATTACTGGTTGGAAGATGTCCCATGCTTGCAATCACAACCATATAGATTGGTTAAACTATCCCAAAGAGCTAATTAAAATATGTTTAACAAATTTATAACAAGAGTGTTTTTAATCACATCACTAATTTACAACAGAATGTAAATTCCTCGCATGTTATGTAGGTTTCATGATTTCATACAAGTTTTTTTTTTTTAACATAGTTTATATGTTATTTATAAAACATGTCTGAGCAACTTTATAAATAAACAACAGATATCTAATACTTGTTTGTATTTATAGTTTTATTCATGCTAGTTTTCCTGACAAATTAAAAATAATATTTATAGTACAATATGAATTTATAACAAGATATATTTATATGACTATTACAACTTTCAAAGTGCCCATGTCTAATAAATTAAATTGTTAAATAAAACCAAATAATAATAACATAATATTGTTAATAGATTTTGAGGATCAGTCTATAGCAAATTATTCATTAAGTCGTTAAAATAATTTGATAAACCCCTTTTACGTTTATAAATCATTGTATATTTACTTAGGTTACAGACTAGATTAATATAATTAAATAGATTTAAACGTGAAGAATATGTATAACAAGCTTACTGCAAAAGAAAGCTCAAGCAATAAAAAATTATAGATGAATTGTAAACAGGATTTTTGAATGAGTATTCAAGGAAAAATAAAGTAATAAAATTTATGGTTAAAATTATTTCTGATGTATTAAACTAAACACAATCAATATAGACCAAATAATAAATATTTAGTATGGGAATTTAAACCAACATTTTAATACTTAACAACATAGTTGATATTTTCTATTTTTTTTTACTTACTGTAGATTCAAGACCTTGATTTGGAAACCAATCGTGACTATATACTTATTAGAGATGGAGATTCTCCAAAAAGTCCACCAGTGGGAAGGCTAACTGGCACTACTGAACAAAATCCTCGCACAATTATGTCAACAGGCAACCAACTATACTTATATTTAAAAACAAGTTTGGGAGATTCTCGAAGAGGATTTAACATGAGATATTCCCAAGGTAATATATTTATAAATAGCCTATGTTTGTAATTTCTGTAATTATATGAGCACTAAATCTTGTAGGATTATTTAAACATTAGACAATTATTGTTATTGATTTAATTAGGTTGAAGAACAGGTTGTAAGTGATTTAAATCTCAAATAAATTTAAAAAATATTAATGTTAGCTATTATCTGTTGAATGGTTTCCCTGCATGTTATTACATGTTGAATTCTTAAAAATAAGTAGGACTGTGAACTGAACAAACTTGTTGCTATTTAAAAAACAATTATATTAATTTTGGCTTAAATTAGATGTAGACATAATGTAATGTCTTGAAGCTAATTTATTTTGATGTATTACATTCAATACTTAAAGAGCTTAGCCCACTAAATAACTTAAGTCATTTTACTTTTTTTATTAGTTTGATCTAGAAAAAGGTTTAGCAATCACAATCACAGTTGTCAATGGCAATGTTATAAAAAGAAGAAAGGCTGTCTGTACATTCATTATCTATGATATGTTATTCACGGCCAAAGTTCCTTATGAGCCCTCTTCTTTATTAATCCGTTATACATCAATATATAAAAGTTGTAGCACACCATCCGCTACATTTAAAAGTAATGTTTACATCAATGTGTGTTTTTGAGTATAATCGGCTTATTATAAAATAATAATGAATACAATATTTGAAATACATCCATTTAAAAAAAAAAATGTGTTACGGTACTCTTCATAGCTGTGTATTATAATAACAGGCTACTATATGTTAAAATGATTGTAGTTTTAATTAATGAACATGTTTTATTATAAACTAGATTAAAGATATATATAATCTGTTACAGGTTGCAAAGCACTCGTAGCACAGGCTAATGGCACAATTACCTCTCCAGCCTATGGACTTGCTGATTACCCAAGCAATCAGGAATGTTTATTACGTATCAGGAATCCAACCAATAGTGCTCTTTCTTTAAAGTTTGACTTTTTCAACGTTCATCAATCTGACAGTGTGCAAGTATTTGATGGTACAAGTACAAGTGGTTTAAGATTACATCCTGGAAATGGTTTCACTGGAAGCACTGTTCCAAAAATCACTCTCACAGCTTCTAGTGGACATATGCTCATTAGATTTACCACTGATGCACTACACAACAGTAAGGGTTGGCATGCAACTTTCTCTGCAGGTGAGTCATTTTCATTCTTAAAATAATAATATTAATTTTAATATAATATATATATATATATATATATATATATATATATATATATATATATATATAATTAGCATTAAATTTCCTCTTCCGATACTTTTTTTTGGTATCCATTTCATTTTCACTTTGACTTGTTTGATATTACAGTATATCATAAACACTGAATTTTAAGGTGTTTTAAATTTTGCGCATTTTATTAGATTTATTTTCAAATTTGACATGAATAATAAACACTATATTTAAGATATACAAATAACTGACAATCAGTTTACTCTTAGTTTTGTAATAGAGTACATTTTCAGTTTTGTGATCTTAGATTGAATGGAGAATGCGTATAACTCAATGCAACAAACAGGAAACATATTTTGTTTTTTGAATTAAATAAATAAAGAATAAAATAAATAAAGAAAGTTTTTAGTACAAAATAATCAGAGAAATTTATTATAGATATGTTAATATTTAAAACAGGTATAATTTTAGTTGTAAGAAAATTGCTACGTTAACATTTTGAAACATAAAGGACTAATACTGTTACCAACATCCTGAATCCCTGAACCTATTTTACATCTTGGTTTTCAGTATAGAGAAATCTAATTGTTGGTTTCTTGTAATTTTTGTTCCATTCTTTTACACAATACAGAAGTTATTCCAGATCTAAGTTGAGTCACACAATGTACACTGTTCCTATTCAAATGTGTATTTTATATAGATGAGCAGTAGAATAATCATGGCCTATATTTATCCTAAACAGGATAACAGGTTCTTTCCTTGTTTTGTTAATATTCTACAAATCAGGTGCTCACTATATGGATTTATCAATTATGAAGTACCCTAGCTGGATCTACACATTTTTTTATGTAGTCTTGGATTAAACCTCTCTTTCATCTTTCCAATGAGATCTTTCTTGACCACCTCTTGTTCTTTTCCGATCATGACACAATTAGAGTATTCGAGAGCCAAGACTTTACTTTATCTTCTTTTTTTTATAAGGTGATGATGACCAAAAGGTTTCACGCCTTTAAACAACAAGGAAAGGAAATATTTCTTCCAAGTCTTTGCAAAGCCTTGTCACCGTTCGCCCTATGATAATTACTGAGTATTTTAAGTATTTCAGTTTCACTTTTTCTTGTTTCATTAGTCGAGATAATGTTAGTATTTAAGGTTTCTTTTGTTGTCATATAATTTATAAATTTTTATGTTAAAATCAATAGTGTCATCCTCACTTTAACATCTTACCTACATACTTGAAGTTCCTTCATTATTGTTGTAATCTTTTTTGTGGAAAATTTGATCGAAGATAATTTATTGAGAAGATAATTGAAGTTAATTTGTGATGTGAATATATTATTATTTCTTAGATTTACCTGTATGTTTATTAAAAATTGAAATGAATTATACTAGGATGTATTTGCAATCACAAACCTTTGTATCAATGGCCTTAAAATAACATTATTTATTTTACCCAATTTTATATTATACATTGTCATTTATAATTATACACTTATGAAATTCAAAATACCAATACATATATCAGATATATAGAAATTTAAATAAATTGGTCATCTAATCGAATTTCTTTCTCTGTATAAAAATTATGTTAGATGGTTTTATATTTGATGTACATTATATATAACAAATATTTAATTTTGTATTTCTTATTAAAGATTGTCCAGTTTTGCGCCCTGGAGAAGGTGCCTTAGCCTCAAACAGGGATACAGCTTTTGGAACATCTGTTACATTTACATGCCCTGTGGGACAAGAATTTGCCACTGGAAGATTAAAGATCACTACAGACTGCTTACCTGGAGGAAACTGGTCTATATCATACATACCAAAATGCCAAGGTATACTCATTTCAAATTGTTACTTACATTTTTGGCAGTTACTTAATTTTAGTCCAAAGTAACAAATATTGAAATTGTAATGAAGCTAGAAAATTCTTACTATTTTAATTTTTACAGAGGTTTATTGCGGTCCAGTGCCACAAATTGATAATGGCTTTTCAATTGGATCCAGCAATGTAACATATCGAGGAGAAGCTCTTTATCAGTGCTATGCGGGTTTTGCATTTCCTTCAGGTCTACCAATAGAGAAAGTTTCATGTTTAGCAGATGGGCGATGGGAAAGACTTCCTACTTGCTTAGGTAAAATCTAAAATAATTGAACTTACATCTTTGTACTAAAGTTTGAATTTCATACAAATGTTCAGTAAATAGCTTAATGTATTTTATAAGTTACAAATATTTTTACAATAAGTAATGTATTAATAAAAAGAAAATCCAACTTAAAAAGAAATTTCTAAAAATAATTAAAATTATCAATTTAATGAAAATTATTTTTCATATAGTAATATTGAGATTAGTGTAAGATTTTTTTAACTTAACACCTGTGGTAAAAATACAAAAGTAAATACCATTCAATGCATTTGATCTCTTTGTAAAACATATGTTTACATTAAGTGGTAAGAATTAATTAATGATAATATTTGTTTACCAAACTAAATGTTTAATTTATATCTTATCAGAAAAGTTTATCATTTCTAAAATAATTTGATAACTATTTTGAATCTATTATGTGACTCCATAATATTTTACCCAATAGTTTATTGCTTTCAAACGTAAAAAAAAAAAGTTAAAAAACACATCCAAAACTAAATGTTAAAGTTACTATATAAATTTAACTGTGTTACAACTTTAATTAATGGCAACACTAAAATCACTACTATTTTACCTTCCATACTAACCAGCTAGGGCTGTATTGTCAATAATAATAAGATGGATCCACAAATTGAATTTATAAAATGATAATTTATAATATTTTTCGAAAAAAGTGAAATACTTTTCAAAATTATGTCAAATTCGATATTAATTCTCTAATCATTCTTTAAACAAAAGTTTAAATAGGTTATTAAATACTACTGATATTTAGTTATCATAAATTTAGGACACTGATTGCACAAGATGTGATTCACTTCAACTTCTGGCCTATTTGGCTTTTTGCTCTCCGGTTCGGTTGACTACCACATTATGCCTGATAGTCGTGAGTCTACTGAAATTTTAAAATTTCATTTCAAATGTATTAAATGTTAAATTAGACTTAAGATACAAGTTTTTTAATGATTTGTCAATTTTGTAAATATATATCTAACAAAACCTGTTTTGTTTCAGCATCTCAATGTCCTCCACTTCCTGAAGTTCCACATGCAAATTCAACTGTTTTGAATGGAGGGGGTCGTAGCTATGGTACTATTTTCAGATTTGAATGTGAACCTGGATATGTTCGTGCAGGACATCCAGTCATTCTCTGTATGAGCAATGGTACTTGGTCTAGTGAAGTACCAACTTGCACCCGTAAGTCTAATTTTTAATAAATAAATATTGAACTTGACTTGTGACATAATATTATTAGGAACAAAAACTCGAACACAAGATCTCACAAAAACTACGTTTATTCAATCAAACGCGTTTCAACGACAAATATCCTTAATGATACATGAGCTACATGTGTACCATAATATAGCTGTTAATAATGAATTAGGCCCGATACAAAATTCTATATTAAAGTAATATATAAAATGTAGGGTTAGATATAAGATTAGTTAAGAATATTGTATTAGTAAATGTTAACTTTAAGTTATTTAGATTGACGCTAAGCCTTAATATTAGAAAGTAGGTTTAGGCCACGCTCTCTTTAGTTTTGTATAAATACGGGAGTTGGCGCAGTGCTGGTTTAGTTATAGTTTTGTTATTGTAGCTCATGTATCACTGAGGATGGCGACTTTGTCGTTGAAACGAGTTTGAGTGAATAAACGTAGTTTTTGTGAGATTTTGTGTTCAAGTTTTTGTTCTGATTTTTAACATTTTAATGAAGTTTCAATTTTTGTTTTATGCTGTCATATTTGCAGAGATGGACACAACAAATCTAAAAATTATCTAAAGATGAAGAATTTTGTTCAAGTCAAAGAAAATATATAAATATATGTATATTTTAATATTATAACTAATATTACAGGTGCTGTTTGTCCAACATTACCTGAAATTATCAATGGACTTGTCATTGACTCCTCTCGCAAATACTTATTTGGTGATGAAGCTAGAGTACAGTGCCATAAAGGATTTAAACTGATTGGATCAAATATAATCAAATGTGGGCCATCTCAGACATTCCTGAATCCTCCAACGTGTGAAGGTAATTTTTTATTGTGAATAAATATTTATTAGAACATACATGAACAAATTAATCAGATATAATAATTATACTATTGACTAATAATAGTACATTATTTATATATTGTACTAAAAACAGTTATCCCTCACAGGAGCAATTAAAAGCAACCCTTACTGGCAGTTCTGCGATCCCACATAGTCATTTCTGTACTAAATACAATCTCAGTTATTTATGGTTTTGATACATCAAAAAAGGTGTACTATTAATGATTTTTTCCTTTATTGATATTTTATTTTATTTCAGTGTGTATTTGGAACAAGAGATTTATTAAATTTCAATTAATTAATACAACACATTGTCAAATATATATTAATAAAAGCATTTGAACTCAATGAAATTAACTATTAAAATGTAAATTTAACTGAAATTTTCTGTTATGAATGTGTTAGGAAAATAGGTTTCAGCTACGATATAAGACTTTAAAAATGAATAATCACAAATAATGGGTAAAATAATGAAAGGGAAGATTCATTTTGAAAGGTCACCTAACCCAATCTAATCTATATATTGGATTCATTAAAGTTGACTTGGGAGCCATTATAAATTCTGATTCTTTAATAACAAACCATGTTCCATTACACTTGATGGACGTTTTAATAAACATTTTTACATTATAACATTATTATAGAAAAATTAAGTAGGACAAAAGCAATAATAAATTAAAAGTACTGTGTTACTATATTTAAAATATAGATTTGATAATTTAACACAAGCATAGAAAAAAATTGATTCAAATTAAGTTTACTATTTACACTTCAATGTATTCATTACAAAATATTATGTTTTGTATATTGTTTTTATGTTTATAGGAAACATTTACACAATATATAGGATAGGAATAGAATAGAATAGGTAAATGCAACTAACATTGATATAAACCAATTGTAAACTTAAATTTTTTGAAATCATTAACAAAATTGCTTTTTCAAATTAACTTATTTACAGTTTGTCTAAGTTTTATAAAGCATAGTTATTGCCATAGATAATGAGGGAAAGGCAGTCAAGGTTACTGTTAAAGGTGGGAATCTGCCTTGTGAAGAAGAAGTGATAAGTTTTATAAACTGCTGATTCCATTTTTCACACATTTGTACCTGTAGATTCCTATCAAGCTTAAATAATCTACAAACTACAGTATTATAATTTATAAACTATAAATGTATTACATAAACATTATATTTATTTATCAAATGTTATGATAATATTGTTTTAATATGTGGACTATTTTATCGTTCTATAATTATTATCGATAATTTAGCTTACGCATTATAGCATTTCAAATTTAATTTAGCATTTAAAAAATATTATATAAATATTTCTTTCATATCATGAATACGGCATATTTAAAATAATTGCAATTACCCTATTAAAAGTAACTTCAAATAAATATTATTAACGTTATAAATTATCAAAATTTTTATAATATATTAATTTTACCATTATCATAATTGTTGTATTCCATATATTTTGTCCTCAATCTCGCAGTCAGCTAACTCTTAAATCTGAATCTTCATCACTGTTATCGTTTATAGAAATGATTATGGTCCAAGTTTGCATGTCCATAGCCCTGTCCCCCTTATAATTTTCATCTTCTATCTTTAGACCATGGTTACAGCACTTTTATCAAATTCTCCACCCAGTTCACTAAATTTTTTCAACTGTATTGATATCATTTGTTACATTGTTTGTAATGATATAATTTTTTTTTTCCAAGTTAATTCTATGGGATTTAGCTCGGAATGATAAAGGACAGTCTTAATATTTTATGTCCTTCTTTTTCTAATATTTCGTCAAAGTAATATTGTTCATAACATGTCTTATGCATCTGTACTAATCATAAATTTCAGACTTGAACGTTGTTTCAGAGCTTGGAATATCCCTTTCTCTCAATAATGTCAGCAACATTTCATTTTCTAGAATTAGAACTTAGCTTTTGGTGTAATTTCTTGTTGTGGTATGGAGCATTAATGACAACTAAAATTGAATAAGGAGGAAACTTTATAAGCAATTGTGTTTTAATCGATTTTTCGTAATTTTCAGCATTCATTTCATCATGATAATCACCTGTTTACTGGCCTGACTTGAACATCAAGAGGGCATTTTCCACTCCTCTTTCTTCATATCCAGCGTGTACTACTATTAACCTTGGCCCTTTGCAATATATTTTTTTTTTTTATCATTGTTGGTTCATTCACTACTTTTGATATTAGTTGAATGGGTATATGATTCATTGAAAAAAAAATTGGTCTTTTTTCTCTTTTAAATATGTTATGCGTTTGAGGCATATTCATGTTTTTTCCACTAAATTGTCCTATTGTCTTCAGTTTTTCTCTACTTGAATTCCATGCTCCATAAAATTTTGTGGTTAAAATTCAACTTTAATATCAGGTGTTCAACTTTTACTGCAAACCTTTTAAAACGCTTCTTATGTAGTCTTTGTAAACATATGTAGTCTTTGATGGGTTTTATGAAAATTATAAATTATTTTCCTTAATGCTCACTTTTGAAAATCATCGATGGTTACTTTTTCTTTATTCCTGGATGAATTTTCCCTGGTGTACTAAAAGTTTCATTTTCTCTCAATATTATTTTGATCTGTTAATAATTTCCATAATGTATGAACAAAGATTAGCATCACATCTTGAAATTCCAGGACTTTCATTGGAAAATATCACAATACATTCATAATAATACATTCAAGTTTGACTTCTTTGCACTATCTCTTTAGCTAATAAGCTTACTGATTCGGTTAGGACATAAAAAACTATTTTTTTAAAGTCTAAAACTTTAAAATGAAAGCATTTGCACACAAGTCATTTAAAACATTGCTGTCAAAATATGTAGAGAGACTGACAGGTTTGATTGCTTTCTCCCTCTATCCATACACTCATTTTGGCACAAAAATGGTCTTCTCCCCAACTATGTACACTAACATAACTTCAACAAACTGTATTTGTTTTGATTTACTATGTTAATATTTTGCAGAATATTTTGTTATTTCTAACATATTTTTGTATGTTATTATTTTACAGTAGTGCCTCTGATATTTAGTAAAAATCATATTAATACTATACAAACTTTTATCAAAATAACTTAAAATCAATATTGTATCTTTATAAGATATGTGGTTGAACTGTTAATAAATACTGTATTCATGTTTATAATTTATTATGGTCGCAGATGTTAATGAATGTGCCAGCAGTCAGTGTGATCTAGCGTCAACAGAATGTATCAATACAGCTGGAGGGTTTCAATGCAAATGTCGAAATGGCTTTGCCGCAAGCATGGAATGTAGGCCTGTTGGAGATTTAGGGCTGACAACCGGAGGCATCCCTGATGAATCAATCACAGTGTCTAGTGCTGAGCAAGGTTACACCAAAGAGGTAATATATTTATGTCATAAATTTATATACTAAACCGTTTGATATATACTAAACAGTTATTTATATAATTAAAATATTTGTTTCATCAAGGTACTTTTAGAGGATGCAGATAATACTAATCATTAGGCTGAAGTCACTCTCTTTTTACAAATTAACTTATAACTTAAATTTATTGGAGATATAGAACACAAACATAAGTGAAATTACAATGAGATCTCTTAAACTCCATAGTCACTATAGTGTATATAATATTCAAGTGTGGATTTGACATTTTCAGATGATTCGTCTAAACAGTGGTCAAGGATGGTGCGGGAACAATTTGGAAGCCGGAGCTAATTGGGTATTGTTAGACTTGAAAGCACCAACCATCGTTAGAGGTTTCAGAACACAAAGTGTTCAAAGGCCAGATGGAAATTTGGCTTTTACATCGGCAGTTCGAATACAGGTATTTATCACTTTGAAAATCCAATGCTCATAATCATAAAGAAAATTAGAATCTGTAAATTGTATAATTTATGCTTGTATTTTTCAGTATACAAACAATCTAACAGACATTATGAAGGACTATACAAATCCTGATGGTACACCTGTGGAATTTAGAATCCTTGAACCTACTTTATCTGTGTTGAATCTTCCAGTCCCAATTGAAGCACAGTATATTAAATTTAAAATCCAGGTAAGTCATCTACACTTATTTTCATTTTATATAATTATAATTGCTAATAAAGTAAACTACAGATAACGACTACTACTGTACATTTGAGATGGAGTGAATATGATTATGTGAACAAAAGAAAAATTATCCATTGCTGTTATACTGATTGTTACAATACATTTTACAAATATTTATTATTAGGGTAAATAATAACACATATAAATTTTACAATTCAACAATATATTGTGACAGCTGTTCACAATTAAGTATCTTCAGACAACTATGACATTAAATTTACAAAATCCAACTTAAGTACCCAACATCTGTAATTTGGGGGGATGGAATGCAAGGAAGGTACTACCTGAGAAGGTAAATGACCTGACAATATGTGTGACAATGAGTTTTAACAAAGGAGATGGGTTAAACACTTGTTTTTTGAGGTTAGAAGAATGACAATTGAGAACAGATCTGTTGATTTCTAAAACTATTAGATAATTTAATTTTCTACTTTTTTGTTCATATGTAAACTTTGAAGTTTTCTGTGGGATTAAAACTATGACCTGAATCTAATGGTTAGCGAAATTTGAATCTGTTTTAACATACTTCTAATAATATATATGTTCTTTTATTCTAGTTTTAATGTTTGACCTATGTATTCACTATTACATTCATTTCAATTGACTTAATCACACCTCTTTTGTCGTTATTAGTAACTAACAAACTTCCTTAGATTACTACTACAGTAAAAAGCTAAGTTTTATGTCATGGTTGTCTGAAGATGTTTAATTGTGAAACAGTTGTCAGTATATTGTTGAATTGTGAAGTTTTTATATTATTTACGTTAATATGGAATTTCACCAAGTACCGACTGTAGTTACACATAATACAATTTATTATTTTTAAATTTAGGACTTTGTGGCTGCTCCTTGTTTACGACTGGAAGTAATGGGATGCACAAGACTCGAATGTGCAGATATCAATGAATGTGCAGTCAACAATGGAGGCTGTGACCAGAAATGCATAAATAGGTACTGTGCATATATTATAATATAATATTTACATAAAAATTGTTTTTGAGAGTTTATAAGGGTGAAAGCAGCATGATTAATCGATTATTTCTATGTATACGCATTTAGCATGAAAACATTCTGTAATTAGTAAAACATTTCAAATCCAGGGAAATGTAATATGTGTTTAAATTTCATCCAAAATACTTTTATTTTTTATTTAGAATATATTTATTTGTAAAGTCTAGATTGTAACTTTAACCTGGTAGGAAAATAAATAAATAATTAAAATTAATAATCTCTCTGATTATTAATACAACAATTTTTCTGATAAAATTACATTAAATAGATATTTCTGAAAGTTGAATTATTTGCTTATCAGTGGTGGGCAGTGGTTTTATTGCCTTGTCAAATCAACTGAAAGAAATATATTTTCTTTTCACACTTTTTGTAAGAGCACATAAGAAAGTTAACCCTACATTCTGCATCTTCACTTACAACCTTTCAATTTACTTCTCTCTGTGAAGATGTCCCTCCTTCTTCCTCCTCGATGATTATCATCCTTTACCAAACATTACTAATTAGGTAAGGACATTGAGGCACTTTTATCGGTAGGATGATATTTTAGTAGGTACCATCTTATTTCAATTGAAAGTAACTGTCTCAGGACTACTTCAGTTAACAATTAATTTTACTATTCATGGTTGTTTCTTTACAAATTAGATATAAACATTAAAAGTGTAAATAAGAACTTGAAAACTTTTAGCCTTACAATAGATACTTCAAATTCAATAAGAATTTTCAGCGTTAATTTATATCCTCAGAATAATTTTAATACAATGCTCTATTTGAAATTAATTATTAATAACTTGGTGAACTGCTATCACGAAAAACGTAAGCAATGAATGTTAGGCATTGCGATCATTTTAATAATGTCATATGTAATATTTCCTATGTAATAATTTTAAGTGACATCTGTGAAATATATAATTTTAATTGTTCTTATTTATTCCTCGTAATATTTTACCTATTTAATTACTTAAAAAAGTAATTTCATCACCAAAATATTTTTGTAAGTATCTCATAAAATTATATTAAATATAAATTAACAAAATAAATATTATAAGACAAGTAGCTAAAATTTGATATTATTATACTAAATATTGAGAATCTAATCAGGAAAAGAAGATATTTAACATAAAGATGAAAGGAATGTACTTTTTATATCAAGATGAAATCCAAATTGTAAGTCATAATTACTTTGGCATTTAATTTATAATGTAAATCATTCATATATCATAAATTATATTTATATGATTAAATTGAAATTTATTACTCATATATTTTTTTCAGCCCTGGAAATTATTCTTGTGTATGTAACGTTGGCTATGAATTGTTCTTGAGCAACGGTACAGCTGGGTTTTCAATTGACAAATCTGAATCTGGTGAAAGAGATGGTGACATCTTCCAGCGCAATAAAACTTGCGTACCTGTAATGTGTCCTAACTTGGAAGCACCAGAGAATGGAATTATATTGTCTACCAAGGAATCATATCACTTTGGTGATTTAGTCAGCTTCCATTGTCATTTTGGTTATGTCATGGCAGGATCAGCTTCACTTCTTTGTACTTCAGGAGGTGCCTGGAATGGCACTGTCCCAGAATGTCAATGTAAGTTATTATATATATATATATATATATATATATTTACAATCGTTAATTTCAAATACCGGTTTAATTTTAACATAAGAGAAAATATTTACATGATAATGATTACAAAATGATTAAATTTTAAATAATTAAATTATAATTTTCATTACTGTTGAGACCGATGGTTCTTGGTGGAATTCCATGTTTAAAGATAATAAAACACAATTTTTTTATTTTGTACTATCCACTTTTTATTAGTCTAGCCGACCAATGGTTAGCAGGCGAAACTATTGGTCGGCTAGACTAATAAAAAGTGGATAGTACAAAATAAAAAAATTGTGTTTTATTATCTTTAAATTAAATTATAATAATTCAAGAAACAAAGTTTAGTAAAGAAAAAAGTTTAGTAAATTTCTAACACATAAATCCGAGCTATTAAAAATGCTAACAACCAAAACTATAAAATGTCAGTTGATCCTATGGATCGGCGTAATTTGGCCCATTTCTATAATTTGGGACTTTTGTTTTAATTTAATTACAGTCAGTATATTTATAATAAATGCTTACATACTATCTGTTAATAAATGAACTAGCAAGTACATTTTTCTCTAATTTTACTTGAATTTGGTCTACAGGGTTCAGTATTATGAATTTTTGAACAAGTTCTTTTACCTAAAAGTGGTCAGTAAATTTCAAAGTGATCGCAATTTTAAATGTTTAGGTTCTACAATTGCTCACAGTAACTAATTGTATGCTTGTATATACACTTTTAAATCTGTATTCACTGTCATTTATTCGTAAACACTGTCATTTTATTTACATAACCTAAATAGTAGACACAAATTTATAACAATCATTCTAAGGTAGACATTTTAGTTGGACTTCAAACAAATAAATCATGTAGGCTAGGTTTTACTATTTGTTGATTATGTATGTATGTTACTCAGCAGAGCAAGTTTATAAGAAAGAGACTTGTATTCCATCACATCATCTTGTTATGTGTTAATATGTTTTCTTAAATCATATTTTGCATGTTTGTGTAAATTAACATTAGGCCTATTCTGTATTTTTTAGATGCAAAATGTGTGTCCTTACCTGATGATAAGACTGAAGGTTTGACTGTTCTCCGACCTGATAAAGACAGTGTTTTAGTTCCTTTTAAAGGAAATGTAACATTACAATGTGGAAATACAGGAAGAAAGCTTCGTGGTACAGCAACATCTGGATTCAGAGAGTGTGTTTATGACCCGAAACCAGTAAGAATAACTTTTACATTTTTAAATTATTTTTTAAACGAAGTGGTTGTACCTTTTTATTAAATACTGTTGTATAACAAAAGGATTTAATTTACTGTAATTAAATAATGCAATTTGTGTTGTTTTCTTATATAATCATACAATTTTGTATCATAATACATAATTCAAATTTCTGTTCAACATTAAAGTTAAAATAAAATAATGTTAACAAAATAAAAAATAAATAGTGTACACACAGTACACACTTTATAACTCATATATTTCTACAAATCTTTCACTCATTTCATTCTTATAGAAAACCTTTGACATAGCCTATATATCATAAAATTGGATGAAATCAATTAGGTTTGTGTTGATCATTCATTGTTCATCGTGGTTTTTTTTTACCGAGTTTTAATTTCTTTTACTTGTGATTTGCCCCACTGGTTAGGTTATTGATCTTCATATTCTCTAAAATATGATAGTAATTAATGGTAGAGGTGATTTTCAGACAGTAATGCTATTTTAAGTTCCATTTTAATTTATTTTTGTTATCAATAACTCCCAAACTGAAATTTTTAGAGAGATGTCAACCAATATTGTTTTTTAAATTTAAAGGGGAAATTTAAAGAAAATCTTTGGAGTCAATTCTGAAAAAAAACAATTGTTATGGTAGCTACCCCCACTTTTAGTTGTGGAAAATATTTAACCACGCAGATAACCTTAAGTATAAACTTTGGAAAATTGGTCTAACAGTTTTTGAGAAATCATCAAAGTTTGATATATATAATATACAGAAACATAGATATTTTATAATAATAAAACACTATTTTTAAGTCAGAAGAACCTAAAATGGATATATCCATGAAAATCTCAAAATACAATTTTGTTCTGTATATATAGTAAGAAAATAAAAATTCTAATAAAAAAAGTTTTTAACTTACTGGGACATAGATTTGTAATTTTACAAAATATTACATTTAAAAACAGATAACAAAAGTTTTGTTTCTCTATTTTGTATTCTCTTTGTAATTGAAATACAGTAGAGTCTCACAAACTCGGCACTCGATAACCCGGCAGTCCGGATTACTTGGCGCCCCCGACGGGAAAAAATATATTGCTAAAAACAGCGATGTTCGTAAAAGTTCGGCAGATCCCAAAGCGGGCATTAACTTCGATCGCTCGAATCGTTAATGGTACTTTTCCCATGTTAAACTCGTCACAAAGCTTTTTTACAGATTCCCCTCTGTCAAGTCTTTTAACACATTTTACCGCGTCTCAAACGAAACCAACACACGCTTCCGTTTTCGTAACTCGCTCATTTTTATTTACTGTATATACTGTGCGTAGATCATAACCAGTCAAAGAAAACTGAAAAGAAATGTTATATTTTCCATAATGTATACTAAATTGATTCGTGGGAAAAAAGCGGTCTATCAAACGTTTTTGCAGGTATATGTCTGCTATACCGACGGGTGCCAATGCCGCGGTGTTTTTACGCCGCCGACAATGGGATACCGCTATCAACAAAGTCGTTTGATATTACCGCCGCTTTGGTGTTTCAATTACAATATATTTTTTGCCCTTATTCCCGATAACCCGGTATTTCACAAACTCAGCACACTTCCAGTCCACATTACGCTGAGTTTGTGGGACTCTACTATAATTTGATAAATTATTGTGACCTAAATTAAATATTTGATAGTCACTTTAATAATGTATAGTTAATTTAAATATTGTCTGATTTAGGGTTTTCCAGAGTATTGGCTTTCAGGCATGTTACCATCATGTCCTCGTGCAAATTGTGGCATCCCAGTGCCAACTCCAGGAGCTGAATATGGAAAATACCATGATACACAGTATCAGTCTTCTTTCTTCTTTGGTTGCCAAGATACATTCAAATTGGCAGGACAAACTGACAGAAATGATAATGTAGTTCGCTGCCAAGCAAGTGGAGTATGGGACTTTGGAGATCTCCGATGTGAAGGACCTGTTTGTGAAGATCCTGGCAGACCTGTTGATGGCTACCAGCATGCTATGAGCTATGAACAGGTAAATTTTTAATGATAAATTGTTTATGATAAGTTGTTTTTCTTATTCAGAAGTTTAAAATATTTTCCGACTTGCAATTTATATCATGTTTTATGTTAAATGAAATTTTTAGGTATGTGTAACGATAGATAATAATAATAAATTATGTCTTCAACTAGGAAAGCCAGCAAGTCTTCTTCTTGATTCTACTGGTAGCTCTGACTTCATTTATTTACAAGATTCTCAGGAGATAATGATTCTAGCAATACTTAATTGGTACTTGGTACGATTTAACTTGTGTAACAAAGATCAAGCTGGGGTTAGACAAAAGTGATCAACTTTATACCAACTAACCAAGATTATACAGGTAACTCAGGAAAAGTTTAACAGACATATGACACATTAGCAGTTTTTGTCAACTTTAAATGGACATATGATTCTATCTGTAGGCATGCCAATGAATGATAAAGCTGAAACCCTGACAAAGGATGTGTCAGTATTTCAGTCAACAAAGTCATTTTCAAATGTTAAATCAGCCTAACAATCAATAAAAAGCCAGATATAAAAGAAGTGGTTATCAGAAGTTAGAAGGTTTAACATCAGCCAAGAATTGGGAAAGAACTGAGGACCTCTGGGATGAAAATAAAAGTTAACCCAAAAAAGAAGCTGTTGCAAGATTCCGTCACATCACTGGCCATGACGGTCTGGCTGCACACTTAAAAAGATAAGAATACAATTATGAAAGGAGAACATCTCCTTGTTATGTCCTGAATTGATTAAGGAAAGATAAGAGGCAGGAAACCATATTGTCAACCAATACTGGGATGTCAGAAGGATGATGCAGAACATCCATTAATTTGTCATTGGATAAAAAAAATAAACAAACAAAAAATAATAAAATAAATACACCAACACAATAAAATTAAAGACAATAATTGAAGAGATCATATAACATAATACTTTTCTTATATGTTATAAAATATTTTATCTTTATTATAAAATCCAAAATAGTGAAGTTACTTTATTAAAAATTTATTTGAAATATCTACAACTAGTCTTCAACTACTACTAAATAAGTTGACAATAATGCAGATAATTTCAGTTATAGAAATTCATTTGTTTATTCATTTAAATTATAAATATTTTCTTTTAGTAAATTATTTCTTGTTAAACATTAATAATATTTGCTTTTGAGTTCTTTTAATAACACAACAAGGTTAAATTGTCTTTAATTACAAAGTTAAATTATTCCAGGCTAGCTCTAGGTTTGGGTTCATTACATATATCTTTATCATAGAATTACAAAGTTCTTTTATAAATATTAGTAATTAATATTTATTATTTTCTCGGGGCAGGCACTCGACCAGACATGAACAAACTGTTTTTAACGCATTTTGTGAAGTTACAGTTAAGAAAAATTGAGATTTAGGATCGGTGTTCTTTTTTGAAATAGGCTTATGAATTGTAAAATTTGTTAAAGTTTATTTTCAATATTAAGAGTTTCTGGACTTTATTATATTTGAATTTACAGAGGATACCACTCTCTGTGTGATTTAGCACTGAATTTACCACTGTTTATACTGTTTTAACATACTAAAACTTGACGGCATCATTTTTAAAATTACGAATAGAAATTTTCATCTTTGGGCTCTGAAGTCTTGATTGGAATGAATTTTTGGCTTCGGTTTTTGAATTGAATTGTTGCCGCGGTTCCCAGCATGCACTGTTCTTCCGTTCCCTTGGTTACTCAAATAATATTCTTTCGCCTTGTACAATTTGATGTTCCTGACTTGAATAAATTATAATTTTGATATTACTTTATGTCTTTTTTGCCTTTGGTCTCGTGATAATATTTATTCATATTTACATTGCCGATTCTTAAATGAGTTTACTGATTTTATTGTTAATTGTATAATTTCCCGTTCCAACAGAATGACGTACTTATATCTATGACTCAAGTAGTCCTAGTTCTAATTCTAATTATATAACATTTGGGTCTTACGGTTACTATTTATGTTCTTAAATTTACTTTAAGGATTATTTTACTATTCTAACAGATATTGCGACTTATTATTTATTTTTATTTGATTTTATTAATTTCGATTGTGATAGTCGTTTCTTTGATCTAGTTGTACTAACAAAAACATGGCGTTCATAGGGAATGCGTTTTACCTTCATATATTGTATATGCTATCTTCTGATGATTAAAATAAAAAAAATAGTTGTTTACTGAGGCTATATATATATATATATGTGTAGTGCTTATATTAATTTATGGTGTAGTGTTTGTGATAGTATTATGGAATTGGTTTCAATGTGTTTGTTTAGATGTGAGGTTATAGGTTTTCATGTTACAAGGCTCTGTCTAGGCTTTATTCTATATTTGAGAATTATATTTGATAATATCCATTTCTATATGGATTTGGGTGAATTCTTGGGGTGTGAATTGGTTTTGACATAGTTAATTTAGTTATTGATGATGTTTTTCCTTGTGTATTACTTTCGTAAATTGTTTAGGCCTATCAGCTGATATTTTAGTGTCGGTTTCTTGGTTGGCTTTGTGGGTCATTGAACTTTGCTTTGTTTTGGTGTCGTTTATTTTAGGCTAACTTTTTATGATGGAATTTGTGACGTTATAAATGCCCTTTAAATTTGTTTTTGTGAAGTTTACTGAACAATAAATAAATTTATAACTAACAAATTACATTGTAAAATAACATATATAACATAATATAACATAACATAACATACATTGAACACTTATTCTTATGGAATTATAGGTTATCCTTACTTATTTTATCAGTTGATTTTGAATTGGTTTAACAAATTGAATAAAATTAACAATTGGATCATATGGATCTTATTCTCATATTAGGCTACATATACCTAATTAATTGATATTTTATATCATAATTCATGGTTCATGGGGTTATACATAGTTTATCATTTAATTTGGGTAACACTTTATAGTTGGGGACACATGTTTTATCATTGGGGTGGGAAACATATAATTGTCATATGACATATAGTTCATACTAAGGAATGTCCATTGGACATGGGGAATACACATTTCGGGGACACTTTTACATAAATACATATTTTGTGATACTGTTCATTTTTATTTCACTGTTTTTATATGGGTTCACTATTCATGGAGATATACATATATTTTAACATATAAATATTTGTGATAATTCACTGTTTATGGGGGGAATAAGTTGTGTGGGTTGTGGGAAAAATACTGTTTATGAGGGACCATTTTGTTTGTAGTAAAAACACATTGTTGATGGGGAACATACATATAGATAGTCACATTTTTTTATATTTAAGCACTTTGTTTATGGGGAATATACATATATATAGGGAATTATATATAAATGGATAGTCACATTGTTTATGGTGAACACATGTTTTATAGGGGACACTTGTTTTATATTGAAGTACATTGTTTATATCGTTGCACTTAACTTTATGTCGATTAGGTTGGTTCGTCGGAGGTCTGTACAGGCAAGGCAATTTTGTAACGACGTAGGAGAGAT
The DNA here is from genome assembly GCA_963513935.1 of Aphrophora alni. NCBI lineage: Eukaryota > Metazoa > Arthropoda > Insecta > Hemiptera > Aphrophoridae > Aphrophora > Aphrophora alni. Next base: position 120,190,700 of record OY740767.1, on the reverse strand, counting down.
ATGTGATATGGTCCATAGGTTTTTCCATTATCATCGATTAGGGAGTAAATGGCTTTTCCCATTTTCTTCAATATTTTTAATGGTCCAACATATATTGTGAACAATTTTGCTGTTTCACCATATCCCATACTGGATTGGGGAAATGACTTTACTAGTACTAAATCATTTTCCTTGAGTATCGTTATCTTATGTTTTGCATTTAATTTCTCTGCTCTTTTGGCTTGTGTGGTTTTTATTCGAGATTTTGTTAATTCTAACTTTTGTTGAATGGGGATTTGCATTTTGAAAGGGTTTTGTATTACCTCTTCCCAGAATCTGATATCACATTTGTTTAGTTGTAATTCATTGGGAGTGAAACCAGTGGTTTCATGTTGTATTTCGTTTAGGAAACTGTTTATGGTACTTATGTAGTTTGACCAACTTCTGTGATTTTGAGCACAATATGTCCTGAGACAGCGTTTGACTTCTTTTATAGGACGTTCTGCCATGTTTGATATGGGGTGGTATACTGGATTTAGTATGTGTCTTATTTGATTCTCTTCTAGTTTTTGAATCCAAATTCTACTTTTGAATTGAGTACCATGGTCAGTTAAGATTTTCTTAGGTTTTCCGTATGTGGGTATGTATTCTTTGAACATTCTGTCTATTACTGCCTGTGATGTGGCTCTCTTTAGATTGTATAATTGGACAAATTTTGTGAATGTATCCAGAATGATGAAGATATATTGGACACCACCTCGACTTTTTGGTAAAGGACCAATCAAATCGATTGCGATTAGATCTCCTTTTCCTTCAGATTTGACTCCACTAGTCTCTCCATAGAGAGGATGGTTACTGTGTTTGCATTTTTGGCAGATGTCGCAGGTTCCTATTAATTGTCTAATTTTCCTAGCCATATCTTTAAATATGAAATCCTTTTGTAAAATTTGCAGGCATTTCCTTGCTCCACAGTGTAGATAAAATTTATGGCATTCTGAGATTAAAGTATTGACAAGTGATTGGGGTATTGTAATTAACCAATTGTTGTGATGTTTCTGGTATAGTATGTCGTCATTTATTCTAAATCTATTATGTTCTGTAGTGTTTGAATTTTTAATTTGGAGATATATCTGTTTGAGAGTTGCATCGTTTTGTTGTAATTGTATTAAATTTCGAAGGTTTTCTAAAAGTTCTAAATTGTGTTCTCTTTCTAAATTTGCGACTATTAATTCTGGTGTGGTTGTCAATGAGTTCTGTTGATTCTCATCTGTTCTGACTCTGCTGAGTAGGTCAGCTATTGTGTTATCCACTCCTTTACAATGTACAATTTCAAATTGGTGATCTTGTAATGCAAGTATCCATCTAGTTAATCTACCATTTAACAATTTGCATGTTTTCAAAAATGTCAATGCTTTATGATCAGTAATGATCGTTAATTTTGCGTTTAAAATGTAATGTCTGACTTTTTGTATGCAGTAGACGACTGCTAGCAACTCCTTTTCTGTAGTGGTGTATCTGATCTCGCATTTCTTCAATGTTTTGGATATAAATAGGATAGCCCTTTTGTTGTTCTGGCTGTCAATTTGGAATAAATGTCCTCCTATCGCAAAGTCTGAACTGTCTGTTTGTAGGTAGTAGGGTTGGTTTGGCATAGGATGGTTCAATACATTTGTTTTTAGAAATAAGTTTTTAATTTCTAGGAAGTGTTTCTCTTCATTAGAAGTCCAAATAAATTTTACTTTCTTAGAAGTCAATCTCATTAAAGTGTTACCAGGGGACTTAAATTTAATAAAGGCGGAACCAAAATGGTAACAATGTTTGAAAAGAAAAAAATAAAAAAAGACAAAGACAAATTTAGTAATTAACAAGGCTCAAGTTTATTGAAAGCAGAAGGAAATTTCGGCGCTTCAGACTTTGTCATTTACAACAAAAGACATCCTGACACAAATCATCAATAAAAAAAACTTATGATTAACAATATCATAAATTGTAAAAGTTATAAGCCCTTAATTGTAACATATAATAATTTAGAAAAAAAAAATTTAATCAACAGATTCTAAAAATTTATCCCCCCTTTTAATATGTATATTTATAGTTACAAAAATTTAACAAAAAAAACAATGAGCACAGCTTAATAATTCACAGAATTATAATTAATCAAAAAAAAAAAGATTATACGCCCTTAATGTAAAAGTATAATAATAAAAAAAAAATTTAATCAAAAGATTCAAAAAAAAAGAAAAAAACTTATCCCCCCTTTTTAGTTTATAAGATGATAGTTTCTTTTTAAACAATTACAGAATTTAACAAAATATAAAAGAGTTTGATATTTTAAGTTCAAAAATCATATCTATAGTTAACATGTTTATCACTAAACTAAAGATACATAATATAACTGGTTTGAAAAATTTCTTAAAAACTATATTGGCCAAATAAATTTATATATTTTAAACAAACAAAAAAAAAGGAATTTAGAATTTTGAAATTTTGTTAATTGACGTCAATTATTTTAATTTGGAAATTAACCTCTTGGAGGTTGTTAGGACCGAAAATTGCATGCAGGCTCCACCCAATAATTGTTTTTTATATATATTTTATAATTAACTACACAGGTCTACATTTAGAAAATAGTCTTAAGGAACACATATTTGCGAAAGTAAATTTAGGCACATATACAAAATGAGTTAGTTAAAGTTCTGTAAAGTCAGCTGTAGAAAAAGACATCACTTTTATGCACTTGAAAATGTGAAGTTACGTTATACAAAAAAAAAAACGTGTTTTGCCAACAGGACGAAACTTGTTAGGATGTTTCGTTGGTTTGCGCAATGTGAGACAAGAATTTCTTTATTTCTCCAATTTCTCCTATTTGTCCTACCAGCATATTAGCTGTGAGCAAAAAACATGTTCTTTTAGTGTCTGTACAAAATCAGACATGTTTTAGCATTAATGTTCATCATTAAAGAAATATCTGATTATTTGCCAAAATTAAAGAAAATTGATTGTATAACAGAAATTCGTTAAGATGGTACTTAAAAGCTTCTTAGATTATTATAAATCTATTTATATATATTTTAATTTTGTTTAAAAGAAAGCTTGTATAAGACTTGTAAGATTTTGCAAAAGCTTGCAAAACGAAATTTTCTGATTTAGAAGAAATTTCCTCAATTGTTTTATATTTGACATGTTCATATTCTGATCATTTAATGTTCAACACTAGTTTGCACTTATTTCACAAAAATGTTCAAAACGTAAAATGTGCCTTTGCAAGATTTTGTAAATGATGTTTTAAGAAAAGAAAATTTTTATAATCATTTAGTTTCAAAAGGAAATAGAATATTGAATAAAACATGAAATACATATTTTAAAGAATACATGATAATTAACAAATTATTTTAAAAATTAACAAAATTTATAATATGACAAAATCTGTAAGGTTGAAGTACCTGGTAAATCCTGTCGCAGATCACGTGAGGTAGTACCGAGAAAATGATGGTTAATTTTAACATTTTTGAACCAGATTATTAGACTAAGGCGCACAATTAGTAATTTAACATGATGTTTTAGAAAGACGGTAATTTTGAGAGAAGAAGGAAAAACTTTTAGCTAACGGAGTTATGAAGAGTGTAGACCATGTTGTTATCGCATGTAGACTGTGGACCGGTAATCGAGAAGCTAGCTTGACCGGCGAAAATGTACTTTGGTTTCAAGTATCAGGTGATGCTTGGTTTAGGAGCGGGCCGCTAGATGCCAGCATCTGTCAAGCGACGGAAAGTGGAATGTATATTTACGAAATGAGTTAAGTTATTGCGGAAGTGCTTTTTTGGATTTAAATGCTACAAAAGGTTGTACAGTTTTTGCATATTTGTCTACGAATTTGTTGTAGTAGTTGATACCTCCTAGGAACCGTTTGAGTTCTTTCCTAGTGGTGGGTGATGGAAAGTCTTGAAAACATTTAATCTTTTCTGAATCTGGTTCTAGACCAGTAGTGGTTAAATAGTACCCTAAGAAAGGAACTCTATCTCGACAAAAGATTGATTTAGACAGTTTTATTGTCATCTTTGCATCTGCAAGTTTTCTAAATACATATTCTAAGTGTTGTAAGTGTGAATTGAAATCAGGTGATATAACACATATATCATCAATGTAGACTAAAGAAAAGTTTTCTATCGTGTTCTTGAATACTTGGTCTAGTGCTCTTACTAGGGCAGCTTGTGAAGTGGATAGACCAAAAGGGGTTACAACATATTGATACACTTTGCCTCGAAATTGAAATGCTGTATACTGTCTAGATTGTGGTTCTAGCTCAATCTGCCAGTATGAAGAGGTAAGATCTAATGTAGTCAGCCAGTTGGAATTTGTAGCTTTAGCTAATAGCTCATTAATGCTTCTGTTACATTCATAGTCGGGGGTAATTAGTGCGTTTATACGTCTCATGTCTAGACATATACGGAGATCGCCAGTCTTCTTCTTGACAATTATAATAGGGTTTACAAATGGGCTGTTTGATTCCTCAATTATATTGTCCTCGAGCATGTCATTTAATTTTCTCTCTACTTCATCCTGTAAATTTATGGGTATTGGATAACTTTGGGCTCTATAATGTTCTGGATTGTCTACCCTGATATGGTGTTGGTACATGTTGCAACGTCCAGGTTTGTCTGAAAATACTATATTGTTTTGTTTAATTAGGTTGATTATTAGGTCCTTTTCTATTTTGTTGAGTTTATCGTTGTCTTTAATTAAATCGTTTATTTCACTGTTGTTGTTATTATTATGATTTTGAGTTTGATTATTGTTATTTATTCTATATTAATTGTCGTCGTATTTTATTATTTTGCATCCTGCTGACTCATTACTTTTGCTATCGAACTTCATTATTAATATTCTATTATCCTTACTCATTATAGTAATTGTATTAATCTTGAAATTTATTTCCATTTTTAGCATACGTATTGCGTCTATTCCCATTATGCAATCTTTAATAAGGTTGGGGACAATTATACATTGGATATCAAACTCGATATGTTTTATTTGGGCTTTTAATAGCACAATGTGTGAAATTCGTTTCGATTTATTGTTCAACGCAGTGGTGATGAATGTGTTACTCACTGGCAACTGTTCAAAATGACCTAAATTGTTCTTGTTTACCTGGAACCAGTTATCAGAAATACAGGATATACTGCTTCCCGTATCTACTAACGTATTTGTGGATATACCATTTAAATTTATAGTTATTTCTGGACACTTACAGTTGGTTTGATCTGGACTATTGTCATTGTCTTCATTTAATAGAAATTCTCTATCGTAATAAAGGTTTGAGATGTTGTAATCATTATAGTATGATTTGGTTTCTTTTTGTGGCTCTGTTCCGATTTTTGTAAAATTTGTTGGCACTGACTTAGAGTGTTCAGGTTTTTCTCGCAGATATCTCTCGCTTTTGCCTGTACAGCTTTGGTTGTTATTCGAAGTTTGGTCTAGGCCAGTGCGTTGGAGTTTAACTCTTGGTTACATTCCTCCTGAGGCACTTGTATTGGTTTCTCTAGTGTCGGTGGTTTAGTATTCATTGCTATAGCTTGACATATCATTCTTTGCTCGTTTGTAGGATACCTAACCTCTCTTCGCTCTTGGTATGGGCCTTTTTGTTGATAATATCGTTCTTGGTCTTGTTGTGGTTGTCTGTATTTGAACTCAGTCCTTATGGGTTCTGGTTGTCTATCGTAGTTGGTTTTCTGGTTATAGTTTCGGTTTTGATTATAATTGTTTGTATAATGTTGGCCATAACCGTTGGTGGGCCTCTGATTGGGTCTGTAGCTATTTTGACTTTTATAAGGGTGTTCTCTGTTCTTTCTGAACTCGTTTTGGGATTGATAATTCCTAAAGGGTGGTTTTTGTGGTTGGTTGTAGTTAGTATTTGTTTGGTAATGTCTAAATGGTCTGTTGTTGGTGGGATTTTGTGTTCCTCTCGGGCTTGTATTATTACGTCTCCTAATTTCCGAGTTTGCCTCTTCCGTATCTTCTCTTTGGAGGAGGTCAGCAAATTCCTTTATTGTACTTATATTTTGTACTCTTTGCGCATCCTGTATGCGTTGGTCAAAATGTTCTACTAGGGTTGCGATGATGTCTTCCTCCGGTGGTTGGGGAGTCATCGACTTCATTGTTAACACCCTGTCAATGAAGTATTCACTTCGAGTGAGTTTTCCTCCTAAACGATATTGTTCGAGTTCAAGTTTTTGCCTAATTCCTTTTTGAACATCCCTATTCCAAAACTTGGATAGGAATTCTTCGCAGAATTGCTGGAAATTTGTAGTATCGCCTTTTATTAATTGCCACCACCGAGCAGCACTACCCTCTAAACTGTTGTTGATTATGTCGAATAGACAGTCTCTGTTGTATCCGATCTGGTTGATTTGTCGACAAGTTAACCTCTCGTAGTATCTTGTTAATCTATCCAGATAATCATTTGGATTATTCTGTCTTCCGTTAAATTTAGGAAGTATCGGATTAGTTAAATTGTTGATTTCTTGACTATTACCTCCACAAGTTACGTTTATATGGGATGGTATGGCATTTTCGATATTTGATTTCGGTAGTTCAGCAATCATAGCTTTTACCTCATGGATCACATTATTTTTATTTTGTAACAATTGCTTCTCAATTGTGGCCTTCTGTAGGTCTAGGGACTCATTTAAACTCTGACTATTGATTGTGGAATCTAATCTACTTTCTAGGTTGTCTATTCTTTGGTTGTTCTCTGTCACAGCTTGTTCCATTTCAATTAATTTATCTGTAAATTGAGTTTCTACTATAGCTATCTGTATTGCCAAACATTCCTTTAAATTAGTAATTTCTTTCTGGACTATTTCAAAATTTTCCTTCAAATTGGATTCATTTTGAATAATTTTTAATTCTAGTTTTTCCTGATTTTGTTTAAATTTATGGTCGATGTTAATCTGTAGATTGTTAATTAACAGCGTCATTTGTTCTAATAACGTAGGGACATTTGGTTCTGTATCTTGGACACTACTAGCACTACTCTGCTCCATAACCTCTATTTGGTTAGGCCTAACATTTAGTTCAGTGTCATTGGCATCAATAGTCTCTCTAAAGGTTTTCAATTTCCCTTCCTTGGCTTTTCCGGTGGGATTAATTTTAGGCCTAAGGTTATATTTGCTACTTTCTTCTTGGTTAGCGTCCATTTTAAATTATTATTTTTGATTTTGGTATATGTTTTTGAGTTTAAATAGATAAATTACTAAATTGAAATTAGGCTAATCTTAATTCTAATACATATCTTATTCTAGGCTATTAAATTTGTTCAATCTTATAATTAAAGTTGAATGAATCCTTATTTCTAAATTGTTGTCTTAAATTTAATTTCAATTTACTTATATAATATATTTACTTAACCTAAGTCATTCTGTTGAATTCTCAGTTTGTTCATGCCCTAATCGTTGCGGCGCCATTTATAACATAATACTTTTCTTATATGTTATAAAATATTTTATCTTTATTATAAAATCCAAAATAGTGAAGTTACTTTATTAAAAATTTATTTGAAATATCTACAACTAGTCTTCAACTACTACTAAATAAGTTGACAATAATGCAGATAATTTCAGTTATAGAAATTCATTTGTTTATTCATTTAAATTATAAATATTTTCTTTTAGTAAATTATTTCTTGTTAAACATTAATAATATTTGCTTTTGAGTTCTTTTAATAACACAACAAGGTTAAATTGTCTTTAATTACAAAGTTAAATTATTCCAGGCTAGCTCTAGGTTTGGGTTCATTACATATATCTTTATCATAGAATTACAAAGTTCTTTTATAAATATTAGTAATTAATATTTATTATTTTCTCGGGGCAGGCACTCGACCAGACATGAACAAACTGTTTTTAACGCATTTTGTGAAGTTACAGTTAAGAAAAATTGAGATTTAGGATCGGTGTTCTTTTTTGAAATAGGCTTATGAATTGTAAAATTTGTTAAAGTTTATTTTCAATATTAAGAGTTTCTGGACTTTATTATATTTGAATTTACAGAGGATACCACTCTCTGTGTGATTTAGCACTGAATTTACCACTGTTTATACTGTTTTAACATACTAAAACTTGACGGCATCATTTTTAAAATTACGAATAGAAATTTTCATCTTTGGGCTCTGAAGTCTTGATTGGAATGAATTTTTGGCTTCGGTTTTTGAATTGAATTGTTGCCGCGGTTCCCAGCATGCACTGTTCTTCCGTTCCCTTGGTTACTCAAATAATATTCTTTCGCCTTGTACAATTTGATGTTCCTGACTTGAATAAATTATAATTTTGATATTACTTTATGTCTTTTTTGCCTTTGGTCTCGTGATAATATTTATTCATATTTACATTGCCGATTCTTAAATGAGTTTACTGATTTTATTGTTAATTGTATAATTTCCCGTTCCAACAGAATGACGTACTTATATCTATGACTCAAGTAGTCCTAGTTCTAATTCTAATTATATAACATTTGGGTCTTACGGTTACTATTTATGTTCTTAAATTTACTTTAAGGATTATTTTACTATTCTAACAGATATTGCGACTTATTATTTATTTTTATTTGATTTTATTAATTTCGATTGTGATAGTCGTTTCTTTGATCTAGTTGTACTAACAAAAACATGGCGTTCATAGGGAATGCGTTTTACCTTCATATATTGTATATGCTATCTTCTGATGATTAAAATAAAAAAAATAGTTGTTTACTGAGGCTATATATATATATATATGTGTAGTGCTTATATTAATTTATGGTGTAGTGTTTGTGATAGTATTATGGAATTGGTTTCAATGTGTTTGTTTAGATGTGAGGTTATAGGTTTTCATGTTACAAGGCTCTGTCTAGGCTTTATTCTATATTTGAGAATTATATTTGATAATATCCATTTCTATATGGATTTGGGTGAATTCTTGGGGTGTGAATTGGTTTTGACATAGTTAATTTAGTTATTGATGATGTTTTTCCTTGTGTATTACTTTCGTAAATTGTTTAGGCCTATCAGCTGATATTTTAGTGTCGGTTTCTTGGTTGGCTTTGTGGGTCATTGAACTTTGCTTTGTTTTGGTGTCGTTTATTTTAGGCTAACTTTTTATGATGGAATTTGTGACGTTATAATCATTGTTTTAAAATAGATGATTCGATTATATTATGTTCAAAATAAAATGGAAAAAGATATTGTGTAGAGTTAGTTTGTTGTTTAAAATATTATATTATGTTTTACTATTATTGATGATGAGATAATTTTTTAAATGAATTCATTGAATTCTTTATGAATTGCATTAAAATTATAAATTGTTATAGTTATTGGTACACTGTGGTAGTTAAAAAAAAACAACCTCATTTTTACATATTTCCACATTTTATAAACTTATAGAATCCTAAAAAAGTATTTTAAAAATCCAGATGGTCTTTTGTTATAGTTGACATAAGATGTGCTTACGTACTATCTGTTCATAAGCTCGAAACTGCCAAACTAATAAAATAAACATAAATTACTGGTTTAAGATTCGGAAATGTTTGGTTTCAAAGTAAAAATTATATTTAATAAATCGTTTGTCATTTTCATCACATAACTGAAGTCACAGATTTTTCAAATTTTAACCAAATACCATGAAGCACTTCATTTATTATAGCCCAAGTGATCAAGTTTCAGGTCACTTACATAGCATTTACAACTTAATTTTGATTACTCCCTTTAATTTTTCATGAATTGAAACAAGTTATCGTTGAGTAAGTAGAGAAATATTTTGTTTAATATGTAAAAGCATTTGTCCTGAAAACTTCTGCCTTTATCAACTTTGATTTTTTGCATCAAAATAAAAATTTGTATTAAAAATAGATCTTTATATTTTAAAGTAAGTTTCTCCATTAAATTTAAAACAGCAACTTTTTTTATTTATCTACAGGGATCAGAAGTTCAGTTTGGTTGCAATAAGCCTGGTTACATCTTAATTAATCCACGTCCTATCACATGTATTCGAGAACCTGAATGTAGAGTTGTGAAACCATTAGGATTAGCATCAGGAAAAATTCCAGATTCTGCCATCAATGCTACATCAGAAAGGTAATTTAATTTGTATATTAAATTGATTTTAAAATAGTAAAATAAATAATAACCGAGTCCTTAAAATATTCTTTTAATATTTTTGTATATTTTGCTTATTGTTATTATTATAAAGGAAACATTTTCATATTCTTTAAGGCTTATTTGCTACCATTTACCCAACTGCTATATATTTCTTAACTTAATTTCCATCTGTTGATTCTAGACCAAATTATGAAGCCAGAAACATCAGGTTAAACTCTGTGACAGGATGGTGCGGTAAGCAAGAAGCTTTCACTTATGTTAGTGTGGACCTCGGTCAAGTCTTCAGAGTAAAAGTAAGTACTGATATAAAATTTCAATCAGTGAGATTTTGCAACAAATTATATGTTTGTCGATTTTATTTTCTAAAACCTTTCTTTATTCAAATATAAAATAACATTATTGTAATTAAATAGGCTATCCTTGTGAAAGGAGTGGTTACTAATGACATTGTTGGACGACCAACTGAAATCAGATTTTTCTACAAGCAAGCTGAAAGTGAAAACTATGTTGTCTACTTTCCTAACTTTAACTTAACCATGCGAGATCCTGGTAATTATGGAGAATTGGCAATGATCACATTACCGAAATATGTACAAGCAAGATTTGTAATTTTAGGTAAGTTTGAACAAATCAAGGTCTAAGACCAGAACATTTAGTTTTTTTGTATGATTTTTAATCAGGTTTAATTTGGATTGATTAAGTAATACTTATAAAAATCACATTTTGTATAGCCGTGTGTTTTAATTTAAATTGTTTATAGTAAATTGTAACACTAATTCGATTTGATCTTTTTATCTTTATAATCCCAAATAAGCATAGTACTCAAACAGACTGTATATTGACAGGGGTGATGAACATACATAAAACATTTGTATGACTAAAACTACAAATAAAGTAATTATGTAAATTTTGCACCTTATCAAATATTTTTTTTAGGATTTAATAAAACTTTAAATGTTCATATTTAGGTTTTCCAATTATGAAGTGAGGAGTTGGCATATTTTTTTGGCTGCAAGAGTCAATAATTCAGAAAATTGAACAATAAATTACAATTTGATTTTTAGAAAGTATGCTATTTTTATTTTGAACTTATGTATAATTTATAATTTTATATTTCATAAAAAAGAAGAATTAGTTTATCAAGACATGTTACAAATATGACACAATGAGCAATTTTTAATCAGTTAAGGTAACTTTACAAACAAAATGCTAGACAATGCAACAATTTTTTATTTTTATTGGCTATAACAATTCAATTAAAAAACAAACTTATTTTAGTTGAATTAAATTAATTAAAAATGATGAAAATCAAATCATATAATTACATTTTGAAATTGTTTTATATTTTTCAGGAATTGTTAGTTACATGGACAATGCTTGTCTTAAATTTGAACTGATGGGATGTGAAGAACCTAAAGTAGAGCCGTTGTTGGGTTATGATTATGGATATTCACCTTGTGTTGGTAAGTAGCTTTAAAGAACTAGAAAATAAATACTAGGAGGGGGAAGATCTTTCCTGTCCAAATGTAAGGGTGATATTTTATCCTACAATCTCAGTCATAGTTGAATGATAAAATGGGTAAGAGATATGGTAAAAGGCAAAATTGTAGGTAAATAACAAAAATTGTTATTTGATGTTAGTATTAAAACGAAGTATTTTGTTATCCAAAATTAGTATCCTAATCATAATCATTTTTATTGCTGGAACATTTATACAAATGTACGAGTGTCATTCTTAAACTAACATATAGTCTCCAAAATAGTGCTGATAATAGATCAAATCCCACTCCTTTTAGCTGTCTGGCAAAATCGGTAATTTCCTACCCCATGTATCCAGGTAGGAAAAAGGACAGAAAATATAGGTAAATTCCTATCCCCTGACCCCTGCTCCTCCAAGATTATCATGACTGGCCACCTCCAGCTATCCCTTAACAGGGACTGCAAGAGGAGGTCAATGCAGTGAATGTTGGAGGCTTGAAAATATAAATTTAAAACCTAAGTATGTACTAAAATACTTTAATACAAACTTTTTTACTAAATTATATTTATGTCTATAATACGTAAATGTTATAAATGTTATTATAGACATATTAGATATGCATTTCAATTTTGTTTTTACGGAACCGAGTCACAATTAAATAATATAGATAATGTCAAATAAAAACAAGTATAGAAAAAACATCATACTCTACAATAGATATGTGGATGACACATTTGTTATTTTTAATGGTTCCAATAGACAAGCTGCTGGACTATTGAAGTACATGAACAGCATTAACACTAAGATCCAGTTCACGCTGGAAATGGAAAGTAATGACCAACTGAATTTCTTAGATCTAACCATAAGAAAGGGTCATGACAAGCTTGACTATAAAATCTATCGAAAGCCTACTACAACTGATGTCACCATCAACGCCAAATCGTACCATCCGTATTCCCAAAAAATGGCGGCTTTTAATTGCTTTATACATAGACTTAACACAGTCCCTTTGAATACAATTGATTATCATGACGAAGTAAACATAATAAAACACATAGCTGTAAGCAATGGCTATAAAAGTTCTTTAATTGATAAAATGATTGAGAGGTATAATAAGACACAGAAAAATAGAAACAATTTAGAAACAGGCTTAACCAAAACCAACAAATTTATTCCATCTGAGTACACCAACCTTCTACCCAATGTTTTACGCAATATTTTTAAAAAACTTAACATCACCCTCGCCTTCCGCACAAGCAACAATATCTCCTCATTTCTTAAACGCAGAAATAAGATTCCTTTAGAAAATAAATCTGGTGTTTATAAAATAACCTGCCCTGATTGTAACAAATTCTACATTGGCCAAACAGGGAGAACGTTCCTTTGTCGATACAAAGAGCACCTTCCAACTAATAAAAGCAATATTACAAGCTCTAATTTTGCTAGCCATTTGTTCGAAAACAAACACATCCCAGATAATTTCCATTCCAGTGTGGAGGCATTGCAAGTGTGTACAAAGGGAAGATTAATGAACGCTCAAGAAGAGTTTGAGATATATAAAGCGTTCAAAAATAAACCAGATGAAATTTTAAACGACCAGCTATCTTTTAACTCACACTATCTATACGACACAGCTCTCAAGCATTTATCTAGACTCAATAGAGATAACCATCAGAGGGTTTATTCCTAACAACGACAGTGTTCCACCAGACATAGGATAATGCGCACCGGTGCCGAACGGGAATATTTATTTTAATTGTGTTTGTGTTTGTGTTTTGTGTTTTAACATTTGATGTGTGACGCATTCATCGTGTGAATGAATTAATTAATCTACATGTATCTGATGATGAAGTCTTGAACTTTGAAACATGTCATAGCAAAACCAGATATAAATTGAAGTCACAAGACGGACCTACTAAGGTAATTCTTATCTATATTATAGACATATTAATAAACAAAGCAAAATCACATACTTAGATAAAACATTAGATAGCCTACATATTGAAGTATACAAAAAAAACACACTACATAAAACACATATAAGTTGCATATAAAAATAACCTAACCTAACTAAATAATTGTATCTCTATATATTATAGAAAACAATCATAAATACCTAGACAAAGCTCTAATTGTTATGGAAAATTAAATTTATATCTATATTATACATGGAATTAATTTTGATTGTTATTATTTTAACCATTTTGTACAAGAGAGTGTAATTATTTAAAAAAATATATAGTTAGTGTTCCTTCAAATCATTTAGTATAAAAAATATGAAAAAAAAAGAAAAAAATATAAAAAAAAGAATTTAAATACTTGAATTTCTTTCTCACTATTTCATGTTATCTCCTATTTATTATCATTATTTATATAACTTTATGTCCTAGTATTAATTTTAAACAAATTTTTTTGCAGATAATGAGCCACCAGTATTCCAAAATTGCCCTCAACAGCCAATTATAGTACGTAAAGGAGCTAATGGAATTCAACCTATCAACTTAACCGAACCTGTTGCTGTTGACAACAGTGGTGCTATCGCAAGACTTGAAGTGAAACCTCAAAGTTTCAGAACACCTGTTACAACATTCCAGGACATGGCAGTTAAATATGTAGCTTTTGATTTTGATGGCAATGTTGCAATTTGTGAGATCAACATAACTGTTGTAGGTAAGAAACACACATAAATAAGTTGAAACTTACTGAAAGTCTGTTTATCAATTAATTGCATTTGGAACTATTGCTATTGCAACTGCTCTCCTAGCAAATTTTGACCCCATGACCAAGAAACGAGCATCAGTCATAATTCTCAAAACACATTTTAAGTAATGAATTCATTTTTCCAGTATCCAAGTCACTAATATATATAATAAAGTATTACCTTAATTTTCCGTCAGTGAACTTCTTTTTTCTTTACTCTTGACGCGTTTCGAGATTTTTATCCCATCATCAGAAATTCCCTCTATGGATGGAGGTCGTCAAAACGTTAAATACACACATACATACACATAACACACAACACATTTAAAAAAACACAGTCTGTAGATGCGCATCTTACGGCTCCCGGATATACACTAGTTGTCCGTAGTTAGATAACACACAAAAACTATAATATGCCTCGGGCGTTCTGAATTGTTATTTCTGCGTCATATAGGATATTCGAGTCAAAGTTCAGTTGGTCGTTCAATAATCGGTGTTCATTATTTGAATCTAATATTTTAAAAGCCTTGTAGATTTCGTATTCTTCTACGGCATTCATAAATTTGCTTTTACTGCAAATCTTAATGGGTTTTTAAATTGCTTTCAAAGTCTGAGTAGCTATGGTCTTCGTCAATTAAATGACGCGCATAATTGGATTTGTTGCCTGAAATAGTCTTTTTAGGCAGGTGTTCTTTAAAACGAACCTTGAAAGCTCTTCCCGTTTGGCCTATATAGAACTTGTCACAGCTATCACACGTTAGTTTATAGACACCTGTTTGGGTTTCTAATGGCTTATGTTTAAGGGGTTGAAGTAGTTTTTTAATGTCATTATTGGTGCGGAAGGCGATAGTTCTATTGATTTTTTTGAAAGTGGAGGTTATTATTTTAGGAAGAATGCTGCCATATTCTGTGGAAACAAATATAGATTTAGCTTTGTCTTTCGGTGGTCTTTTGGATTTATTGATGTGATTTGCGAGCAGTTTATCAATCATAGAAGCTTTGTAACCATTCCTTGTGGCGATATGTTTAATTATATTTAGTTCATTCTGATAATCTTGTGGTTCAAGAGGAATGGTGATCAATCTATGGATCATGCTGTTGTAGGCGGCCATTTTTTGGGAAGGCGGATGATGGGAGTCGGAGTGTATGGTGATATCAGTTGTGGTTGGCTTCCTGTAAATATTGAATTTGAATGAGTCTTGTTGTTTTATTATAGTTAAGTCCAAAAAATTAATGCTATTGTCATTTTCAATTTCGAGAGTAAATTGAATCTTGGGGTTTATCGAGTTTAGATAGTTTTTAAAATTTTCAATTTGTCTGGAAGTACCATCAAACACGATAAATGTATCATCCACATATCGAGTGTAATATATGATCTTTTTATGAAATTTATTGTGATTTGAAAATAAATATTCATTTTCGAAGTGATTCAAAAATATGTCTGCCAACATACCAGAGAGTGGCGATCCCATGGCTAATCCATCCTTTTGTATATAAAAAACATCTTGAAATTTAAAGTAGTTTTGCTTTAATAAAATTCTTAATAAGTTGATGAATTCTAGGATTTCGACAGATGTCAATCGGTTAGTCTTGGTGAGGAGATTGTTTACTATATCTATTGTTACATTTACAGGGACGTTTGTGTATAAATTTGTTATATCGAAAGATGCGAGTTTGTAGTTAGGTTTGTGTTTTACGTTTGCTAATTTTGTAAATGTAACAATAGATATAGTAAACAATCTCCTCACCAAGACTAACCGATTGACATCTGTCGAAATCCTAGAATTCATCAACTTATTAAGAATTTTATTAAAGCAAAACTACTTTAAATTTCAAGATGTTTTTTATATACAAAAGGATGGATTAGCCATGGGATCGCCACTCTCTGGTATGTTGGCAGACATATTTTTGAATCACTTCGAAAATGAATATTTATTTTCAAATCACAATAAATTTCATAAAAAGATCATATATTACACTCGATATGTGGATGATACATTTATCGTGTTTGATGGTACTTCCAGACAAATTGAAAATTTTAAAAACTATCTAAACTCGATAAACCCCAAGATTCAATTTACTCTCGAAATTGAAAATGACAATAGCATTAATTTTTTGGACTTAACTATAATAAAACAACAAGACTCATTCAAATTCAATATTTACAGGAAGCCAACCACAACTGATATCACCATACACTCCGACTCCCATCATCCGCCTTCCCAAAAAATGGCCGCCTACAACAGCATGATCCATAGATTGATCACCATTCCTCTTGAACCACAAGATTATCAGAATGAACTAAATATAATTAAACATATCGCCACAAGGAATGGTTACAAAGCTTCTATGATTGATAAACTGCTCGCAAATCACATCAATAAATCCAAAAGACCACCGAAAGACAAAGCTAAATCTATATTTGTTTCCACAGAATATGGCAGCATTCTTCCTAAAATAATAACCTCCACTTTCAAAAAAATCAATAGAACTATCGCATTCCGCACCAATAATGACATTAAAAAACTACTTCAACCCCTTAAACATAAGCCATTAGAAACCCAAACAGGTGTCTATAAACTAACGTGTGATAGCTGTGACAAGTTCTATATAGGCCAAACGGGAAGAGCTTTCAAGGTTCGTTTTAAAGAACACCTGCCTAAAAAGACTATTTCAGGCAACAAATCCAATTATGCGCGTCATTTAATTGACGAAGACCATAGCTACTCGGACTTTGAAAGCAATTTAAAAACCCATTAAGATTTGCAGTAAAAGCAAATTTATGAATGCCGTAGAAGAATACGAAATCTACAAGGCTTTTAAAATATTAGATTCAAATAATGAACACCGATTATTGAACGACCAACTGAACTTTGACTCGAATATCCTATATGACGCAGCAATAACAATTCAGAACGCCCGAGGCATATTATAGTTTTTGTGTGTTATCTAACTACGGACAACTAGTGTATATCTGGGAGCCGTAAGATGCGCATCTACAGACTGTGTTTTTTTAAATGTGTTGTGTGTTATGTGTATGTGTGTGTATTTAACGTTTTGACGACCTCCATCCATAGAGGGAATTTCTGATGATGGGATAAAAATCTCGAAACGCATCAAGAGTAAAGAAAAAAGAAAAAAGAAGTTCACTGACGGAAAATTAAGGTAATACTTTATTATACATTTTAAGTATTTGTTTGGATTCATATGTATATTATACATTAATGTGTGTTACCGATCTGGCAAATTTTTGTCCAATTTTTTCAAATTTGCAATATCTAGAAGAAGTCTGTTGATAAAAAAAAATCTCTTGGTATATTTAAAATGGTGGTAGTTCTAAATATTTAATAAAATTATAAATAATGACTCACCTTTATAGATCCTGCCCCACAATAGCTTATTGTGACCAGCTTGAAAATATATATAATTATTTACAAAGATATTTATACAATAAAAATGAAAGTTTTATTGCTAAAACCATAAATTTTAACCATACTACCTAACAAAAACAACTTATTCTTTCTGGTTGATGGAATTATAGGTAACTTTTACTCAAAATATGATTTAAAAAAACATTTTTTTTAACCAGTTTTTATAAGTTGTGGTTTACCTGTAAATACTGTATTGTGTTGTGGGTCATTTTTGCCAGCGTGGAAAATATTAATACCAAGGATTGTCAAACAAACTGATCCAAAAATATCATAAAATAAATCCAAGTCCAATCAACTGTGTGTTAATTATTGTTGTTTGCTAATGTATTTGATCCCCTAAAAAAAATAGTTATATGTAAACCACACACACACACACACACACACACACACACACACACACACACACACACACACACACACACACACACACACATATATATATATATATATATATATATATATATATATATATATATATATATATAAGTAAATTGAGTAAATAGGAGATAACATATTTTGTCTCCTCTGTATTTAGGCTCAAATTAAGGAGAAAGATGAACCAAGAATAAAATGGAATCATCTTGTTTTTCAAAAATTTATATATTTTTATCGTCGTAATTAAATTCTCTTCCTCAGGTACACTGTAGAATTAATAATAATAACGCATAAAAACTTGTTTTACTTTTTATAATTTTGTGTACAGCAAACTGAATTAAATGAAATATTAAAAAGTGCTCAAGCGTAATGATTACACTTTTCTATTGTTTAGATGAAACACCTCCTCTACTGAGCTGCCCTCAGAGTTATGTGATTGAATTGGTTGACAGACAAGACAGCTATGTTGTCAACTTTAATGAAACAAGACGACGGGTTAATGTGTCTGATGAATCAGGAGCTGTTACTGTCACATTTGTTCCAGATAAAGCAACAATTCCTATTGGAAACTTTGAAAATGTAACAGTTGTAGCCAGTGACAAATATGGTAACAAAGCCATGTGTCATTTCCAGGTAAGAACATTGTAACATTGTTAGAATAATAGCCTAAAGAATTTGATTTAATAATTTTACATCCGATTTAGTATAGTATACATTTAGATATAACGTTAGTGATATTACTTTAAACATTCATACACAAATTATAGAATAAATAAGAAAGCCGAATCAGTAAAACTTTTGACTATTATATGTGTCTGAACTGTAAGTATTTGTAAAACATTGTAATTTTGATAAATATTATGTTATTTTGTTTTAAAGTTTCATGACCAGTACAAATAATTAGCACAACTATTTGTAAATTTAATTTTACTTTGGTTTTATTTAAAGGTTGCTGTCCAAGCTACACCTTGTGTTGACTGGGAGTTGAAACCACCTGCAAATGGTGCCCTTAACTGTTTATCAGGGGAGAAAGGACTTCAATGCATAGCAACATGCAGTCCTGGATATAGGTAAACAAATTAGCTGTATTTACTATTTCACGATTATTTGTATGTCATTAATTAACTTAGTTAGTTATATCTATACTGCTTGGTTCTAGGTTCACTGATGGAGAGCCAGTTAAAACGTTTAGCTGTGAATACAAGAAGAGGCCATGGTCACCTACATCAGTTGTACCAGATTGTGTTTCTGAGGGTAATACAATATTTTCAATACTTAAAATTTGTTTTATTGTTTTTTTTTTTTTTATTAGCATACCATTATTAAAAAAATATATGAAAAACATATTAGTCAATACAGTAGAGTCCCGCAAACTCAGCGTAATGTGGACCGGAAGTGTGCCGAGTTTGTGAAATACCGGGTTATCGGTAATAAGGGCAAAAAATAAAATGTAATTAATACACCAAAGCTGCGGCGATATCAAACGACTTTGTCGATAGCGGTATCCCATTGTCGACAGTGTAAAAACACCGCGGCACCAAAGCGGCGGCGATATCAAACGACTTTGTCGATAGCGGTATCCCATTGCCGACGACGTAAAAACACCGCAGCGGCGATATCAAACAACTTTGTTGATAGCGGTATCCCATTGTCGGCGACGTAAAAACACCGCGGCACCAAAGCGGCGACGATATCAAACGACTTTGTCGATAGCGGTAGCCCATTGTCGGTGGCATAATAACACCGCGGCATTGGCACCCGTCGATATAGCAGACATACACCTGCAAAAACGTTTGATGGGCCACTTTTTTACCATGAATCAATTTAGTATACATTATGGAAAATATAACATTTCTTTTCAGTTTTCTTTGACAGGTACAGTATATACAGTAAATAAAAATGAGCGAGTTACGAAAACGGAAGCGTGTGTTGGTTTCGTTTGAGACGCGGTTAAATGTGTTAAAAAGACTAGACAGAGGGGAATCTGTAAAAAAGCTTTGTGACGAGTTTAACAATGTGGGAAAAGTTCCATCAACGATTCGAGCGATCGAAGTTAATGCCCGCTTTGGGATCTGCCGAACTTTTATGAACATCGCTGTTTTAGAAATTTTTTTTTCTCCGTCGGGGTCGCCGAGTAATCCGGACTGCCGGGTTATCGAGTGCCGAGTTTGCGAGACTCTACTGTACTTTAATAAAAGTCCAAATTTTGTAATAAAAATACATTAATGGGTTTGACACAAATGTCTACGTCGGGTTTCACTTAATTTGTTAGTTACTAAAAAAAGTGGTCATTTAAAAAATATGTTTTATTTACTCATTGTAAACATTTAAATCTCAAAAAATTTATAAGTGATAGATTTAAGTAGGTGACTCTAATTTTGCAAAATTTTTTGAATGATTTGAAAAACGTGATATTTAGTCTTGTTTGAAAATAAAGAGCTGTGTGAGTATTTATGCATTTTGATTGTGAAATTGCTTAGATTATTAAGAGAACATTAAGATAAAGCAAAAATGCAAATTTATTACATAAAATAGTTTTAAGAATATTTACAAAAGAATGTTATACCTTAATGTATGTATGTAAAAACAACAAAACTTTGTATAGAAAATGTTTCTGAATCACACTTTTCATTATCCTGTTACATAATGTAACATGTATAGTTAATTTACCCAGTAAAGACAAATTTTTCTGCTAATCTTTATTTTTTAAGCAAGTCCCTTTTGTGTATGGTGGTACAATAATAAGTAAGATTTTAATACATTAAATAAATTATTAAAATATAATCATTATTAATTACAATAAAATATAATGACTTGTGAATAATGTTAATATACACTTTTTGAGTCGCAAAGTAGTAATTGGGTTTAATGTATTCTCATTGAATGGGTTTAATCTTCTTTTAGATCATGAAACCATAAGCTTTATTAATGGATTTCAAATACAGTAATAATAAACTACATTTAATGCTAATTATTTGTATAGATACTCAACAAGCTGACTACCATGTCATATCAACAGTAACTTATAGAGCCAACGGAGCAGTCTCACCATCATGTCTGACACAGTACACAGATCTCATGCAACAGTATTATTCACAAATCAATAGTGTACTTAGCCAACGTTGTTCAGCTGTTAATGTTAACATGAATGTTTCATTCATTAATCAGAAGCCACAGCTATTAGAAGATAATGTTGTTCAGGTAGATTTTGATATATGTAAAACTAGTTAGTTACTAAATTAGAGAGATTTTTATGCAGTGATAAATCCTCCAGATCAGCTAATTTTGGCAATAGTACTATATAATTTTAATCTTTTTTAAATATTTTATTCATAAATATAATTTTGTAAATCCCTACTTATTCTATTAATAGTTTAATAAATATTAATAGTTCACCAATATTGTAAAATTCTTAGTAGTATGGTTGCTCTGATCTCAAATCGCATTTCAGATGTTTATTGCCATTAATTTTTATGTTTCATCAATCCAAAAATTTACATTATTTAAATTTCTCCTAGATAAAAAAAACTGAAAATTTACCTACGTACTGTATGAGTTGAAACTGGAAAAATCAAAGTAAAATATTAAATTTGAATACAATTATTTTTTCAAAAGTAAAAGTTAAACAATATTATTATTATATTGTATTCTAAGTAATATTTGGGATGCATTTTATCTGAATAAAAAATATTACAAAGATGAATACAAAATTATTGAGTATATGACCAGGAAGTTGAGAGGAATACGGGAAGTGGAATTTTGAGGTAAATATAAAAAAAGAATATACATATGTATAGGCGGTCGATAACAAGACCTGATATTAGAACATGGAAATACTATAAAAGTATGTAAAGGATACAGATACTTGGTGAGTGGATATATCACTGACTTGAATGGTAGATGAAGCCATTAAGGAAAGAAATATTTTGGGATGAAGAGCAATAAGCACACTAAATGGTACTTTAAGGTGTAAACATGTACCAAAAGTGAATATATGATACTACATAGCTCAGAAGTGTGGCCTGTAAAAGTGAGAGTAGAGCGAATGTTGAATGCCACTGAAATAGACTTTTGATGATAATCAACAGGTATTTCTCGAAGCAATAAAATTACCAATCAAAGAATGGATAGTGGAAAGTCTTTATACTTTGACAAATGATGTTAAAACCAAACATCTCCAGATGAATGGTGACTGGATATCAGAAAGTGTCAAAACTCGCTATAGATTGATTAAATATAACAACAAAATAATACAGTATCTAACTACTGCATGATAAAACTGTAATATTCTTAGTGCATGAGTTATGAAAAGCCCTTAATTTTCAAATTGATCATCAAGTGTTTTAGTTTTTCAAACTGTGTAGATGAAACATAATTATTACAGGTTTATTATGAATAATATAGCATTGATTGTATATATTAAATATATATGAGTAGATAATTTAAACTTGTGTTTCCTTTCTGTCCTTCAGGTTGATTTCATTCTAGTCATTTTGCCTGCTGTACGTCAGCCCCAACTTTATGACCTATGTGGCTCTACTTTAAATCTTATCTTTGATTTATCGGTG
This sequence comes from Aphrophora alni, assembly GCA_963513935.1. Lineage (NCBI taxonomy): Eukaryota > Metazoa > Arthropoda > Insecta > Hemiptera > Aphrophoridae > Aphrophora > Aphrophora alni. The sequence goes on along the minus strand of OY740767.1, from coordinate 120,168,038 downwards.
CCTTACGCTAGTGCTGTTATCGAACCATTGCTTAATGTATCTGCCATTGGGAACCAGTGTCCACCACTCCGTGCACTTAAATCTACTATCACCCGAGGATTCACTTGCAATGTTGGGGAAGTTCTCAACATGGATACAAATCAAGTACCAAGATGCTGTAAGTTATAGTCTAAGTTAACTTTATTCGAAACCCGGTTCTACCAATTCCTTACACAAAACATATATACATTTGTGAATTATTTAATGTTTAGTTATAAGAATTATAAGTAAAAAATAAAAATAATTCTCATAATTCAAGTTTTTAGCTTACTGTGAACAATTAATTCAAAAAAATAAAGTAACATTAAATAATATTTTCTGGTTTCAATATTTTAATTAATTTGAACAGACAATTTTCAAAATAATTGTGTTTTGTTTCATTCGAAGACTTGAAAACAAATCCCTCAAAAATGTTGACGTCAAACTCATGACTGTGAAATATTTCATTAAAATCTTATCTATAGTTTAATATTTGCAATATACTGAGTTAAAGTTGTGTTTTGGGTATCATATGAATGGTTAGTCAAAAAGAGTTAAGCAAAATCTTAATTGATTCAGTTTAACTAAATCTATAAAATAACACCATATCATAAAATTTTGGAAACAAATTCTAATTTACAAAAAGTTAAAGTTGAAGTTAGTTTAAAAAGTAAGAGTTAACTTCTTTTAAGTTGATTTAACCAATTCATAAACTCATTAAATGGTATGGTAGGACTTTTTTTAACCAGTTTTATATTAATTGAATAAATATTTCTTTCTAAAAAGTAATATTATAGAAAAATGTGTTTATTTATACATTAACAAATGTATAAACTTGAATTATATTATAATTTTACTTGGATGTCCTAAAATATAAAAAAACTTATAAAACACTTTAAACAACATTCATTCAACTCAAACCATTAATAAGTCTTCAGTAATAATAAAATATTTTTAATTTGAGTAGGTACTGAATTTAGCTGATGTACCTAAATGAAAATAAATACATTATTACACTCATCTATTTGAATTACAAATGTTTTCCTATAATTACATTTTAGCATATAATATATTTTAGTATGTTAATAATGTTAAAGAGTTTTAAAAATATATAAATTTTAAACTCATAAGATAGCAAATCATTCTCTCAGACAACTGAAAGCATGGTTATCCATGATTGAAAAATCGTAAAAGTGTTTTGATATGAAGAGATAAATAAAAAATTAAGAAATAGATGATGTTAAAACAAATTTTAATTCCTTAAAGAAAGGTGTAAAGTTAAGTAAAAATACAACAAAACTCCAGCAATATATTTAGTTTTATGAAATGACTTGTTTTTTACTTTAATCCCTTTTGAATATTTAAATGCAGTTTTATTGTGTATTATATTGTAAAGACAACTATATACAAAAAAAGAAGATAATATGTGCATCTGGCTGCTAGTTTCCATTTGAATACTACTGTTTTTCTTACAATTAGGTTCCACCTTGGGAAAATAATGTTAAATGGTATGAAATATGTAATGTTTTCTATACTTAATTTTCCTATTTCTGTCAACTAAAAAAAAAAAATTATGAAACACAAAACTCAGTTTTGACTGAACAAATGAAATCATATCTTCCATCAAAAATATTAATAATCTATGTTTAACGAAAATTTAAAATGGTGTAGACTTTAGAATGAAATTATACACAATAATTAATTAAGTTCTTTAATATTTATGTAAGAAGTACTTACCTATAATTTTTGTTTACAGTTTATTAAAAATAATTCCCTTGTAATTTGGTAATAATAAATAAAAGTTTGTTTTCTAGAAATCTCATATTTCAATATAAAATAAATTAAACATACCAATTTTTAAATATACACTTCACCCACATCTTATATCATCCAAAATGTATGTTTCAATATTAAACAAACGAATTTTTGCTCTTTTGTTTTCAGTACATTGCCCAGCAGGAACGTTTGCAGGAATAAAACAAAAAACATGTACATATTGCCAACGAGGATTCTACCAAGACAGAGATCGCCAAGGCTCATGTATTCGTTGTCCTCTAGGAACATACACACGAGAAGAAGGTGTGTATAGAGAATAACTTAACTTTAGTTTATGAGATAATACTTTAATATCATTTAGGTTCAACTAAGGAGGATATAAAAAACAATCTTACTATTATGTCACAATTCTATAATAATAATTTGTATTCATGAACAAATTATTGCATTTGTAACTGTTAGCGTTTTGATCTGTCTTGTAACCATTATAAATCATTTCCCTATTAATGAAAATCCTTCCCTTGCTTGCCTAGTTAGCTGTGTAGATATGTAAATGGTCAGTAACCATTTTAAAGAGTTAATGAGTTGTTACTACATAATTTTTATCATTTAGGTTCCAAGAGTCTACAAGACTGTGTACCAGTGTGCGGCTATGGTACATACTCACCTACAGGTTTAGTACCATGCTTAGAGTGCCCTCGTAACAGCTATACATCAGAGCCTCCTACTGGAGGATACAAAGACTGTCAAGCTTGTCCTGCTAACACGTACACTTATCAACCAGCAGCTCCTGGCAAAGATTACTGTAGAGGTGAGATCAACATTTTAATGTAAAGGTTTATATACTTATACTTAAATGGCTAGATGTTATGTAAACATAGAGCATATGTATTTTACATTTTCTTACTAGTCACTAGTGCCATTTCATTTTCATACAAAAAATTAGTTTCTTTTTTTATGTTTTTAAATTACTTACAAGATCATTTTAAATACTTGATATATAAAAATTGTATGTCTAAACTGTTTCACTACAATGAAAGATTTAAAGTTAATTATCTACTCGAATAATGTTTCTTCAATAATGAAAATGGTAGAATGAAGAAATAAAACAAAACAAATTCCTCAAATTAGACACTGGTGTTGTAGAGTTGGTGATAACAATAATTTAAAAGAGTTTCTATAAGAAACTTAAAATAATGAAATATTATAATTTATTTTTGTCCAGAAATAAAATTATCAATTTATTTTCAACAAAATGACAGTTCTGAAACTTCATTTATTGTAAAAATTTTAGATATGTTTACAGTAAGTAAATATATGACATTTAATGCTTTTTATATTTTCAAACAATCATTTTTCCACTATCCATAATTTGTTACTGTTCAAAATGAATATGACCTACTAAATTTTGTATTGGCTATTTTTTGCTGACTGTCATAGTAATAATAATAATCTATTAATAAAATTATTTTATATTGAATTTAAATGAACAAGTATCACCTTTATAAAGTACCAGTTATTCTAGTCAAGTTTTTATTGTGTAGAGAGAACAACATATTTTATGAATATCTATTATAATCTGTGAGATTATACTTGGTTTGAAATTTCAGCAAAATGTCCCCCTGGACAATATTCAGACACTGGTTTGTCACCTTGTACTCTTTGTCCTGCAAACTTCTACCAGTCCATCAGTGGACAGACAACATGTTTAGAGTGTTCAACCAACACAAAGACTTCAAGTCCTGGAGGCTCTACTCGTGATGAGTGTCAAGCAATTCAGTGCACAGAAAACTCGTGCCAGCATGGTGGTCTTTGTGTACCAATGGGTATGTAAATGTTTAAAAAATAATGAAATATTACTTTAATATATTAATAATTTTAATTTGTTATTTGTGCTAATTTTAATATATTCATCTTACATAAATAATTATACTGGTTATTATTATTATTATTTTATAGATTAGAAAAATGAATATTTTTACAAACCAGTAAATTATAAAATAAAAGGAAGAGTTAAAATTCTGTTAATGTTTTTATACCATCATCTGAAACAAAATAAATTGTCTGAATTAATCATGGCTACAAAACATTCTGCTGGTTTCTGTCCACGATAATTAACACTATATAATTAAGAGTAACGATTTCAAATAAATGTAAATCTACTAATTAAATGATTTCAGGTCATGGAATACAATGTTTCTGCCCTGCTGGATTCTCAGGCAGGCGTTGTGAAATAGATATAGATGAGTGCTCTTCACAACCATGTTACAACGGTGCCATGTGTATTGACTTGCCTCAAGGATATCGTTGCCAGTGTCGACAAGGTACAATTACTATTATTATAGTAAATTACATAAATTTATTCTGTATTACTCTTGTTGTACCTTTCACATATAGAAATTCTAAATTGATTATGAACAAATTTACTGTTATTTTAAAATAAAGAAATAAATTGTTTGAGAAATTAAAAATACTACATTACATGACTCTATGTTATTGTTTATAATGCTATTAATTTAAAATTTCAGGCTACAGTGGAATTAATTGTCAGGAGGAAAAGTCAGATTGCCGCAATGATACATGCCCAGAGAGAGCTATGTGTAAAGATGAACCCGGTGTAAATAACTTTACTTGTCTTTGCCGTTCGGGATATACAGGAGGCAACTGTGATGTTACGGTAAATATTTACAATTATATAAATAAGGCCTCAATCGCAATAGTTTTTACATAAATTTGAACTACATCACAATAATTGCAATGCTTTGAATAAGATATGAAAAATGTACCATCTTATCACATTCATTACTATGTAGACCTCACCAATATCATTTTTTAATTAATAAACACACTACAACTAATAGCATCATGTTTCTTTACAAACAACCAATACACATTAGTACAGTAAGTTACAATTACTTTTTAAATTAGAACATAAATATGTTGCTACATTTTTGGATATCTATATTTACATTTGGTAAACTAAAATGTGTTAAATACGCTTGATTCCCTTATTAAAGTTAAAAATATTCTTTAGTGTTATAATATACACAATCATGAGTAAATAATATATTTATTAAAACTTGAGTTATTATTATCATTTCTAAAGATAATAATAATAATGCAGTTACTGTTATTTTAAAACATGAATTACTTTCATGCAAAAAAAAAGTGTATTTAAACAAAAAAAACTTCAATTTCATTTCCTAATATGAATTTGAAAACAGTAGAATTTTTTTTTAAACTTTGCTCTTAAGGTTGTCTTTGCTTTACTGATCACTATCAGTATTATCACTGACATGAGTTTTTTGTTTACTATATTACTTTTTACACACATGTTTCTTTGAGTTTATAAATTGGATTAGCTAAATAATCATCATTCCACTAATTATATCAGTCATATATATCCAGATTAGGAATGGCTATATTTTGGCTAATTATAATTGATCTCCTTAAACTAGTAAACATTATATTAAATGTTGAGCTTATGAGAAAAATTATGAGTTATAGTTTGATTGGTGTAGCTCGTGTATCACTGAAGAGGACGACCTTGTCGTTGGAACGCGTCTGATACTTAGACGTATTTTTTGTGAGAATTATGTTCTGTGTGTTTGTTATACTGTAGTAAACATTATTTTATTTGAGTTCAAATCTAGTTTAACAATTATTGTTTTAGATATTAATATTTAGTTGCATAATACTTTAAAATGATCAATTCCACAGAATTATAACTCCAAAATTTTAACTATGTATGATCAATGGTTAACTTTAATGATACCATATTTTTTGTTATCAGATTAATCCATGCACAGCAAATGGTAATCCTTGTAAGAACGAAGCTACATGTGTTGCACTTCAACAAGGTCGTTACAAATGTGAATGTCCCACTGGTTGGGAAGGACAGCACTGTGAAATTAACATTGGTAAGCTGGAAAATACATCATTTACTTTCATAATAATTTTAAAAAATCCAAACTGAGTAATATTAAATCTGTTAATATTTTTAAAAAAATTATGTCTGCCGCCAATACAAATATAAAATTAACATTTTGAAATATTTTCAGATGACTGTGCTGAGAAACCTTGTCTTCTAGGGGCAAATTGTACAGATCTTGTGGGAGATTTCAAGTGTACTTGTCCTCAAGGATTTAGGGGTAAAAGATGCCAAGAGAAGGTGGACTTGTGTTCTAGTAACCCTTGCAAAAATGGTGTTTGTGTGGATAGATTTTTCAGCTATCAATGTATTTGTGACCCAGGATGGTCAGGTAAATTAAATTTTTCTTTAAACATTTTTTTAGATATTTATTAATGCTGGGATTTTATTTATTTGTTAATTGTTTATACCATAATTTTCTTACATTTAATTAATTATTCTACTTATACATCATAGCAAATTATTTTGATAAAATATATTCTATCTATGGGTATATTTTGATTTGTTAAAAAAACTTCAAATATAAATTTCAAAGCTGATCTTGGGGCTGACTGTTCTTCTATTTTAAATCAATGACCTTATTTATTTGTCACACAAAACTTTCTAAAATAAAATAAACAATTTTTAATTCGTTCTTTGAGCTAAAGAGCAGTAAGATGCAAAAAAAATGTTTAGAGTGCATTTCTTAATGTTTTTTTTACCCTACCATAAACCTCTATAGATACTATTTTCTCCCTTTCTTTATTTTTCAATATACATTTCAGAATCATTGTTTCAGCTTCTTTTGCTGTAATGTTATGTTATATGTATAAATGTAATGTGTAAAATTGTAGCAACAAATGGAATGATGTTTTGAAAATCACATTTTACAATAAATAAATAAAACAGACAGAGATGTTTAGATTGATTTAAACTTACAAAAATAAGTATTTAGATATTTGTTATGACAATGGTAGTGTTTACTACTAAAATATAAACTAATATTTGTTCATTAAAATAATCATAACAATACATCATTATAATTTTTAATGATGGAGCTCTTTGTTTAGTCGTGGCGTTGTTTCAAAAAAAGGCAGGGAAATTTGACAATATTCAGACAGCTTAATAGATTCAAGAGAAGTAAATAGCCTATTATTAAAAATTGTGATTTTAAAAACTTTCAAAAATATGCATTTAAATATTTTTTAAAAGTTATCTGTCATTATTATTATTAAAAGTCTGTAGTTGATTAGTTATTAATTAAACAGTGAAAATGAATATGTATTGTATATTTTTTATTTGTATATAATTTATTCTCATTTACTTATTTTCATGTACAAATGTAAGTCTGGATTTCAATTTTAAATTATACAACCTAAACAATGATATTTTTGTTCTTCAGCAGTAAGCAAATATACATGTTGTATATTTCTTATTAATTATGTTTGTATATATGTGTAATTCTGGGTTTCTAAATTGAACTTTATCAATTAAATGATTTTTTTTTTCATCAGCAATATACAATTTTACCATTTATTTAATGTACAATTTATTCTCATTTACTTTCATATACATGTTTACGTCTAGGTTTCAGTTTCAAAATTATTCAACTGAAATAATTATATTTTTAATCATCAATAATAAACAATTATATTATTCACTCATTGTGTAATTTCTAAAACTTTTTATTTTAGTTTTGGACAACAAGCAATATTGCTGTTTCTGAGATAAATAAGTCTACTGCTGCACTCAGTCACCTTTGCATAGTAGTTAAATTCACTACAGCACCTTCTTTCATTTAGTTGAATAAAATTATATTAAATTTTTACCTATGTATTTTTGAATGATAATCAATCACATTTATTGATTTTTTATAATAATTATAATTATGAAGTACTGTATGATAAGAAGTAGAACATCTTCTGTTTTTATCAAACATATATACATATAAAAAACACAATTCTTAACTACTCAAATAAAACCAAAGAACAAGAATGACTTGATAAACAATTCTTCTGAATTATTATCATTATTATATGTTACTTTCTTATAATGTATTGTTGTTCTCTTAGGTGAATCATGTGAGTCCAATGTCAACGATTGCAGCATTTCCCCTTGTGAAAATGGTGGCCAATGTTCAGACATAGTCAATGGCTATGTGTGTACTTGTGAGCTTGGTTATACTGGTAAACGATGCCAGCACCTGATTGATGATTGTGCTTCTAGGCCATGTCAAAATGGAGGCTCCTGCATTGATATGTTAGATGGATTTGCTTGTAAATGTCGACCAGGATTTGTTGGTAAGTTGTTTGTTGATCTTTTTATTTGATTATTTGTTCTGTTTTGATCAGTTCATATTTCACAGACTTGATAATTTATTTTCAGGTTTACAATGTGAAGCAGAGATTGATGAGTGTTTGAGCGACCCTTGCAGTCCTGAAGGAACAGAAAAATGTTTGGATTTGGATAATAAGTTTGAGTGTCAATGCAGGCAGGGCTACACTGGCCAACTTTGTGAAGTAAGGCTAAAAAAAGTTTTAAATATTAGTTTAGTATAAACATGAAAATGTAACAAATCAAAACTGTAATTTAAGAACTAACCACAGACCTGAATAATAGTAGAATTAAAAATGAAAATTATTTCAAAACTTTTTATCACATAAAAAAAAAAAAAAAGTTTAATGTGAAATACCTTCATCTAACTAAATTAGGCAAAGTATTTTTTATTAATTTCTAAGTTTTACTCACATAATTCTTTCCTGTTTCAACTTTAAAACAAATTTTGAGTTTTAAAATTTGTTTGGGATTTGGAATAAACTTTTTTAAATCTGCATTCATGAAAGCGTAACTAAACTACTAATGAAAGAGATTAGTGAAAACAGCATCTCATTAATTTCTGCCATTTAGAGTGTAGAGACAGTGAGTCTTCCCAACATTTGTAGATTCTTCAATTCTTTTATGAATTTCATAAGAAACTGAAAGTTTAAAAAAAAAATTTGATTGAGGTTTAAAAACTTTGAAAAGCTAGAACAAAAGATGATAGCATTTTGTTATTCAAAAGTCACACCAAAACTGTTTACATATATGACAATTTTCATTTTTCTCAATATAGTGAACTTTATACTAGCTTGTTAAACTCCATTTTTTTATTGAATAATTATAATGCTTATGAAAATCATGTAGTGCCTTAAACTGAAATGATGTTCTTTAACGCTACTATCTGAGATATTGTATGTTTAATAAAGATAATATTTGTACTTTATAATAGTAAATAACTAAAACAAGTTTTTATAAACAAGTTTTATTGGTTTTTGTAATTCATTTATTATCTGTCAGTTTCAAACAAGAAATTTAATTCGATTTTTGTGAATCGTATCTGGTTATTTCTATACTGTAGTCATTATACATTCGGTTTATATTTGTAAATTTAACGTAATCAGATTCCCCAAACATATAATATAAATAGATATCAAATTTAAACATAGTGTTGTTAGCCTCCATGATTGTAAATTTAATCAACTAACATAGGTTAATTATCTTAAGGTTACAAGGCTTGTATATCCTAGTGGACTACTGGTTTTGATGGTATTCCGTCATCTTCAGGTCCAGAACATCATTCTTCCATACTTTGTTCCTTTGAGGAGTTCATCAATAAATAACATCTTTATAAACATTTATTATGAATTTGTATTTGTTGATTTCCTTAAAAAAATATTTTACTTTAAAATTTATTTATAAAAATGAACATAAACACTATTGACAAAAATTTTTAATATGAACAAACATAAATTATATTAAAAAAACAATTGCGCACAAAAACACAAAGGTTGGCTAGTTACTAAGGTCGTCTTATTGCTATCAGGAAGTCCTATCAAATTTAAAAAACATATTGCATTTAACACACAGCTTAAACAATATGATGTGATGAAGATGTTTCAGATAGATGAAACAACAACTTTTTGAAAACAATCTAGGTTTGTTTTTAGATGCTGAAAACACAAGGTGGGCTATCAAAAGTGTAATGTTACAACCTCGGAACTGTCACAATATCTCTCTTATTATATAACTGAAAAGAAAAATGGAAGAAGTTTTATATGAAAAAGAAAAATATTGATAAATTACACGGTTTAAAGTAAAATTGCAACATGTAACATTTCATAAAATGATATTATCCTTCAATGATATATTTGTATATTTCATTTTAGACAAATATAAATGACTGTGATTCGTCACCTTGCTTGAATGGAGGTATTTGTCGAGATGGTGTAGCATTGTTCAAGTGTGAGTGTGAACCCGGCTGGACTGGACAACGCTGTGAAACCGACATCAGTTCATGTAATAACAAACCTTGTCAGAATGATGCCAACTGTATCAATCTCTTCCAAGATTTCTTCTGTGTGTAAGTAAATCTTATTACATATGTTTATATTAGCCATTAGCATCATAAAATCTTCCTTTATATTCCAATCCATCTATGGTTGTTGTCATTGAATTAAAATGGTGTTCTTGAGTTTACAAGAAGAATAAAAATATGAGCAGTTTGAGTTCTTATACAACTTTATAGTTTTTTAAATTTTCAATATATTTAGGAAAAATTTACATTTTTATTTTTTACAATAAAAAATTCATGTTTGAAATTTTAATATTTACTACAGTAATATTTTTACAATACTTTAAATTAAATCATTCAATACAATATTATGGTGCATACTTGTTTCTACAAAATCTTTTAAAATCAGATCTTTCTAGATTAGCCTACACTTTGCCCAACATAGCTACAACATATAACCTTTATGATATTACTTTCTTGTCAACAGATGCCCATCCGGAACAGATGGTAAGCAGTGTGAAACTGCCCCAGAGAGATGTATTGGAAGTCCATGTATGCACGGAGGAAAATGCCAAGACTTTGGATCTGGACTTAACTGTACTTGCCCTCAAGACTTTGCTGGTATTGGTTGTCAATATGAATTCGATGCATGCCAAGCTGATGTTTGTCAGAATGGAGCAACATGTATTGACAGTGGACCTGGTTATACTTGTATTTGCCCAACTGGATATACTGGTTAGTCACTAAACTTAAAATACTTTTAATTATCTATTATTCCCCAAATATTTTTAACTGATGAATAATCTTCATTATTATTCCTCTACTTGCATATGACATATTGTTCAACACATCACTATTGCCTATTTCATTTTCAAAGCATTATATTTGTTTCAAAATTGTGAGACAGTGGACGAGCCCACAAAAATTTTCTATCATATATTTTAAAGAACTCTACGCCATGAGTCATGTAAAAAAACACGAAGAGATACAATCATTACTTCTTCAGAATAACTATTTTGATCAGTATAACAAAGTCTAGGATATCCTAAAGAACTATTTATTTTTCAATTTTTAATTTAACAGTTCTTTTCAATTTTTTATTGGCTGTAATTTGTTACATCCCTGTCATTGTTCAAAATAAATGTGAAGAATTTCTGTGTAGTGTAAGCTAGTCAAAATTGGAATGTATTTTCAATATGATTGTGTTAAATCATACACACAAATTATCCATGATAATCTTCTGATCATTCTTATCAAATATCAAAATGATTTTAAATTGTAATTAAATGTACTGTAGTCCCATTTTCATCAATTGAAGACAAAGAAAAGGTATTAAACCAGTTTATGCCCTTGATAAATGGTATATTTTTATTTGATTACAATAAATTCTTTAAATTAATATCTGATTTTGTAAAATAATGGATTTAAGATGTTAATTTACTATATTTACTATAGTTTTAAATGATAATGATAACCATTCAAATACAAAGACCAATCTTAAGCTGAAATTTGTATTTAAATTTCTAATATTTCGTTGTATGTTTTAGATTCTAAGTGTATAATGAAGACCTAGCCCAATTAATTAGTCAGTTAGTAAAACATAATATGTTAATCATAGAATTGTTAAAAGTTATAATAAATTGTGACTTAATTAATTGTCTTTCTTAACTTCTCGCTCTGTAATTGTGATGTGTATGTAGAAGTTTAGAGACAGAGATATAAATACAGTGGAACTTGGTTATAACGTCATCAAAGGGACCGGAAGTTTTTTAACGTTATATCCGAGTGACGTTATAAAAAAGCAGCCTTAAATCTGAGTGAAAGGACAAAGTAAAAACGCAAATGTTCTGCTATATACAGTACAACACTGTTTATTGAAATCTACTCGTACATTGGAATATAATAAAAAAAACATTAATAAAAAAATGATACGTTTTCACAATTAAATATTTTATAATAAAAATCTTACTTTACTGTCGAAAAAAATCTGTGATCTTCTTTTGAACGGTCCTTTCAGAAAAATAAATTCTCTCCGTTGTGCAACAAACGTCTTGAAGCGCACTGAGTGTTGAAGCAGTCGTTTCCCTGAAGCTAAAGAACCGGGAGAGAGTCTCAGCAGCCTTCATTGCTTCTTGAACAGACGGACAAACGAAGTCTTCTGCGCTCTGGTCATCATCTTCATCAGGACTATCTTCGGCATCCTTCTTCTGAACATCTGCGACGATCTCTGCATCACTCAACATTTGGAATGTTTCTACTTGATCATCCACTGAAGCGTATGAATCAATATCATTTCCAAAGTTGCTCTGGTCAATATTAAACTGTGCAATCCACGTTGAAAGAGGCAGTTCATCATCTTCGTCATAATTTTCAAGTGAAGCTGTAGATCCCAATTGAGCTTTGCGGAAGCACTTCGAAATGGTTATCGGCGTTACATTATTCCAGGACTTGTCTAGGAACCTAATGGCGTCCAATATTGAGATGTTCACGGGCTGTGCGGTGTCCATGCTAAGAATAATTTTTTTAACAAGAATTTCCGGTAGTGACACTTTAGACTTCTTATGACACCTTGGTCCATGGGCTGAAGAATACTTGTACAGTTGGCAGGGAAAAAAACAAGATTTATGTTGGTTAAATTTAATTTCGGATGTGCTGCACAATTCTAAACTAGAAGAAGAATTTTTCTGTTTTTTAAAGATAACTGTTGATCCCACTTCCTTAACTCTTCTTCAAATATGGCAGAAGTCATCCACGCTTTTTTGTTAGCAGTGTAATTCACCGGTAGTTTTTTTATGTTTTTAAAACATCTAGGGCGCAAACTCTTTCCGATCACTAAAAGCTTTCTTTTTTCAGTTCCTGTCATGTTTGCACAAACGAAGGCCGTTATTCTCTGCTTGGAAAGTTTTCCACCAACACACTTTTCGTTTTTAAATTGTAATGTCTTGTCCGGAGTTAACTTGAAGAAAATTCCGGTTTCATCTCCGTTGAAAATGTCTTCGTCTTTGTAACCTTCACTTAGAGTTGGCCACGTCTTCTGCACCCATTCACTCGTAACGTTCTGATCAACACTTTTTGCTTCGCCACAAATCTTCGCAAAGGAGATTGAATGTCTCGCTTTGAAACGATCAAGCCAGCCGTTTGAACATGTAAAATTAGAACCGAATATTTGTCCAAACTCAGTCGCTTTTTCTTTAAGAATTGGTCCACTAATAGGAATGTTGGCGCTGCGGAATTGCTTAAACCATTTAAGCAACGCCTCATCCACATCACTATGTTGGCACTTTCTTATTTTTTTTACGTTTTCTCCGTCTTCCTTAAACGCGGTTAAAATTTTGTCTTTATTCTTTAAAATTGAACCTACTGTAGAATTTACCAGACCAAACTCACGACACACATCAGCAATATTTCTTCCACTTTCCACCGCTCTGATCAACCGCACTTTTTCCTTGATAGGAAGCACCTTCCGTTTGACACCACAACTTGACATTGCACAAACAAAACACAACTAACGACGTATAAAACAACTGTCAACACACGCGATGCTCACACGGAGGTAGGTAGTGATGTGACTGATGATTTACCGTAACTAATAAAACAAACAATACAGTACAGTGTGCCTGTGTCACCACAGTCATTGACCTTGTAGAATGTAGGGGTGGGAAGGGATAAGACCCAGGTATGCGGGACAGCCCCCGCCCCCTCGAGACACCAATTACACAAAAGAGTTTTATCCCATCACCAGCTCAACGTCCGGCTTGTGACCTGTTTTTGCTTTTGTTGTTTCTACACATTGTTTCTATGAATTTTGGGACATAATACAAGCACACTACCACTTTTGCAACCTAAGAATCGCAAAATGTTTGACGCTATAGCCGAGTGCCGCGATATTTGTTGACGATATAAACGGGTTTTCGTATAACATAAAATGTTCAATTTTGGCCGGTCTGTATAAAATGTGACGTTAAACCCGAGTTGACGTTACAGCCGATGCTGTTATAACCAAGTTCCAATGTATTACTATTTTTGTCCAATCCTTTATTTTTTTTGTGTGTATAATGTGTTTGCTACAAATCACCTGTATTATAACGGTCTTTAGACATATAACTAGGCAGTTTGTCGATCTTGTATTAAATAGATATACTAACCTACGTATAACACATATGATACAATATACATAAATAAGATAAGTAATAAACAATAAATGAAGAATAAATCAAGAAAACAACAATAAAAATCTATGCAATACACCAATAACTTTAATATATTCTAACAAATCTAATCAAATAGATATTAAAATACAGCACTCATTCAAAATCATATCAATTACAAAAATCTTAAATATAAAACATAAACCATAAAACAACATACAGATCTCAGTTCAATATCAGCAACACAAGAACACAACGAAACAATTTCAAATCAATCGACAAATAAGAATATTATCTTTATTTTGTATGTCAATAATAGTTTTGAGGTATATACATTTCGAATATCTTATAATTTAAAAATTAATATCTATTATTATATTTTTTTCAAGATGGAACATTGAGAAGTAATGTAACTACTTTTTTTTTAAATAGTCTTCAACTATTAATTGGTAACAATTTTGTTGGTAACTATAATTGAATTAACCAATAAAATTTGATAATTTATTTACTGTTATACAATAATATAGATAAATAAATATTCAGCTTGACTTGTGAGATAACATTAGATAGAATAAAACATGAACACAAGATCTCACAAAAATTATGTTTACTTAATCAAACACGTTTCAACAACAAATAAACGTAATTTTTGTAAGATCTTGTGTTCCAGAGTTATTCTATCTAATAATATCGATTTTAAGGAGTAAATTGATATATAAAATGTATATCAATAACCATTTATATTAACCATAATGATAACTTGTGTAACCATAATATTAACTTGTTTTACAAATACAACAAAATTGTGTCTACAGTTATGGAAAAATGATCATCAGTTTTTGGGTTGCTAAATTTTCATACTGGTGACGCACATAGTCTTTATGGTAAAAAAAGGTTAATAAATTCTTTTCATCCAATTATTTGCACAGAAATCAATTAAAATGGGGAGGATTCGTATCTCATTTGCAACCACCAAAAACAAAAATTAAAATGCAACTTAAGCAGGTATTTTTTACAACTTTTAAGTCAGACATACAAACCAACATGTTTCTTTAAAATATAGTTCAATGTCACATTCTTTAGAATAATTTAAGCTCATGTCTTTAAGGTAAGATTTAACCAATTTTTTTGTAATCACAAAGTTGAAAGTGATTACTTTCTCTTCTGAAGTTTGTTGTTTGTTGTAATCATTCTCTATTTTAAACATAGATTTTCTACAATTTTTTATAAAACTTATGAATAAATGTTTTACTATTTATATACCATGCTTATAACAATATTTCTTTGCTATGTAAGTAGTTTTAGGTTAACTAAGTTAAATATCAAATTAGATTGTCTTTTATATTGATTAATGATACAAATTTTGAATGATTTATGTCAGAAAGTTTCTTTATTTCAAAATTACACTATCTCGGGGAAGGGGAGCTCGTGCTGGCCAAGAAATCCTGTTTTATACGCAAATTTGTTTATACAAAAGAAAAGTACATGTAATATAAATTTTAATTTGTTATGAAAATAATTTAGTCAAATTGTTCACTTGTGTTTCCTTACTAGTACTTGTTACGTTCAACTTCTGTCGGTATGACCGCGAAATTCATTCTTCCTCGCACACACAATAAAACACATCTTGCTCTTTCGGCGTTACTCTCAGCACTCTCCAAAAATCAAAAAAAAAGGACGCTCTGCTCTCTTCAAGCTTGCCGGCTACAACTGCACTGATTTGAGTCGTCCATTCTCATTGGCCGGTGAATCCGTTGTCAAGGCAACGAGTTCGTTGTGTCGTGAAATCATTTTAAGTGTTTTAACCTTTTAGCTATATTTTAATTCCAAAAATGATTTCTAACAATTTTAATTATTCAAATAAACACTTTATATCGAATTTTTTACTTTACATAATCTTTTTTTAATATAGGTCAAAATTTTACCACGTAATCTATACTCTGGCTTGGCTACAATTAAAATTCAAAATGTCTAACTTTCTGATTATTAATTATTTGATAATGGCCTAATTTTACAAATTTATATATTTTACAACTACCAGTATTTCTATGGTTTCTTACATTTTTTCAACCCAATTTTCAATTTGGAAGAGATTATATGTATTCCCTATTTGTTTATTAGACTTGCTTCTATTAATTTGTACCATTATATGCTTACTTTTCTTTATTACATTTCTCCCCATAGATACAAGTTCATTAGATAAACCATTTGAACCACTATCACTTTATTTATTCATTTTTCAGGAAAGAATTGTGATCAAGATATTATTGATTGCAAAGAGAACTCTTGTCCTCCAACAGCAACCTGTATTGATTTAACGGACGGATTCTATTGCCAGTGTCCTTTCAATTTGACAGGAGATGACTGCAGAAAAAGTAAGATAACTTATTCAATTTTTTTTTTAAACACTAAAATACCAATGCATTTTTCCATTAAATTTGTATTATAGTTAAAATTGAATAAGTAAATGAATTTGTTGTTCTGACATGTTGAAACATTAGGTTGTGTCCATAATATATTAGTTTAAAGATAACTATTTTAGGAATTAAAGAAAAAAACTATAGTTGAAATTATGTCTTATCTTTACAAATGAAATAAAATACTAAAGTTTAAATGAAAGTGGGCTGTTCAAATTAAATTGACTAATTGTACAAAATGGTGTATTTTACAAATCTGTGTTGAATATTGTTTTCATTACTGCAATTATTCCACATATTTAGACATTTTCCCATTTACTTCTTTCTAATGGTTTGGACTTTTTTTTAGTTCGGACAGGGGTCCGGTCCCGAGAATTTCGAACGAGAGGGAGTCTACTGTAGCTTATATAAATGATTAACATATGCAATTTTATACTTATCTTTTGCTGGTGATCAAATTGTTTTAATTAAGACAGGAATGAGAAAGATTTTGAACAGAAATAGAACAATTCTCTAACTGAGTTGAAGGATTGTCTTTATGTAAATAGTTACAATTGATTTGAATAAAATAAACACAGTCTTATTAAACATACATTTAAAATAATAACTTCTTAAAAGAAGGTTTAACTAACTCCGAGTTTAATTTGACTCTCAGATAAATTGAAAAACAACTTGTGCATATAAACTCATTAAGAAATAAAATATTGCCTTCTTCTAAATTAAGATAAACAATTTTTTTAATATTACGAATGTGAGGACAGTATTATTGTTTATTTTTACTGAGTATTCTTTAATTAATTTCTATATTTCTTTGAGAAAACTTGAAAGAAACCAAAGAATTTATTAATTGTTGTTATTATTATAACTCTAGTAATTTAATTTTAAATTAACTCTTTAGTTAGTATTCAAAATAAAAATTTTAATTACAGCTATTCAGGTGGATTACGATTTAAGTTTCCCTGAGCCAACTGACAGCAGTGCTGCACTTGCCGTGCCTTTCCGCTTATCTGGCAAAACTAGTCTAACTATTGGAATGTGGGTTCAGTTTGCTCATCGTGATGAACCCGGAATATTTTTCACATTATATAGTGTCACGTAAGTGTAGTTTATATTAATATATGATAAACATTATTTTATTAGTACAATAGTGAAGTAAAGTTTTAATTGTAGTACCTTTTCTTTATAAATTCCTTTATAACTTTTCTTGTTAAAAGACATTATTCTTTAAAAAAACACTGTTGATTGGACTTGGTTTTGTTTAGTATTTAATATTTCTTATAATATAAAACAACTATTATATTTGTACTTATTCAAAATTGCTTCTTTTTCTTCTATGGCAATACAGCCATGGCCTCCCTCAATTTCCTCCACCCACACCTATCTATCTAGAGGTTCTTTTCTCCATCCCCTCACATCTTTTTAGGGTCTACTCCCCAATAGTTTCCCCTCTATTTTCCTATTTAATATCTTTTTGAGATCTATTACATGACCTGCCCGTTGTAGTCTTTTCTATTTAATATACCTTGATTAGTGCTTCTTCTATTAACTGTATATCTTACAGTTTGTTCTTATTTCCCAATTTATATTTTGTTATATTAGTCCCCATTTTTCTTAAAAGTTTTATTTCAAAAGTATTCAAGACTTCAGTTGTTTCAAGTCCCATGTTTCACTACCATAGGTTATATTTGGCTGGATAATTGTCTTGTAAATTCTCATCTTATTACCAGAATGTATACTTTTAGTCTGAAGATTTCCTACAGCGTGAAATGTACTTTATTGCTCAATAGTATTCTGCATTGGATTTATCCACCCTTCCATCTTTTGACAGTTCCATGCCCAGATATGTGAATTTTCCCACAATTTCTATATTGTTGTGTTCAACTATTAAATTCTGACCAAGCGTGTTGTATCATTAATATGGTTTAATCAGAGATTTGCCATCATTTGTGTTTATAAAAACTAATACATAACATTTTAAGAGACAATATATTAGCAAGACAAAAGACCTCTATACAAATAAAAAACCACTAAACACAAATAAGAAGTAGTGAACATAAAAATAATATGTAATTAGGTGTATAGGATAAATAGACCATAGTCGAACATGTTTAGTCCAAAAATCACAAATTTAATTAAGAAGAGGCAAAACTTAATACACCGGGATAAAAATTCTTCTACTTTACCACTTAGTCCACAAATAGGAATCATGACACAATCGAGAACTAAACTCTTGAAAGTGGGGGCAAAAAGTAGTTTACCCTGATAAACAGTTAAGACAATCAGCTGAGAACGCTTACCATCCTTTTGTGTGTGGTGGTTTTATCTGATTATGATTGTATTTAGTTTGACTGCTCAAGTCTAGTTTTAGGCTTGAGTTCTTTTCTTGGATTATAGAATTTGTTTTAGTTTCCAAATTCAAATTTCCAATATCTCTAATGGCGACAGCAACAGTAACAAAATGGTTTCAACAGTCATAATCCCTTATCTATGATAGATATACAAACTACAACTTACAACAATCGAAAGGAAGCCGGCCATGCTTTGCTTCCAAGAGCTTGTTCTCTTATTAACTGCATGGGAAATGGGGTGGCTTTGGTAGTAGTTTTTGTTATTATAGTTTTTATATAGTATTAAACCAGAATAAAATAATCATTAAAAATATACATATATCTGTGAAGTTATATTCTTCATTTAATGGTATACTTAGAAATGTAGTAATTAAATTGACTAGTATAAAAAAATTAGCTTCATTAATTTGAATACAATACAATACAATGTGTAATATAACATAACAAACTAGACTTTAGTTGCCCTAGGCTATGTTGGTTTTTTCTTCTTTTTTTTATGCTCTAGGTTGTACAATTGTTTAATTATATACCACTTACTGAACTTAATTTCGATACTCTAATTTGGTTAAAAGGGTTATGATTCTAATTCTTTACTATTTCATTACCAGTCGTCTCTGGATTCTCATTTTTCTTATTGCATATCCAAACTACACCGATAATGAAAGTTTCTTTAAAATTTCTTTCTTTACAATAAGTAAATTTTTCGAGAACTTATATACTCTGTGATTTCTGTAGTGTTGTGAATTCATCAAAAAGTGTACTAGGCTAAATTAAGTACAGAAGTCTACTTTTCTGAAATACATATATAGTTATTCTTTAAACCTTAAATTGACACATAACATAATATGAAATATAAAACTATAACAAAGATAGAGAGAAAAAAAGTTTAATGGTTAAATGTTCATTTCTAAAAACAAAGTTTGTAATTTTTTTTCTTTTTTTTTCGAATACTATTCTTATTTTTATTCATTCAACATACTTTGGTTTAAAATAAAAATATATACACATCCTATACCATGTGATGTCTTTTTCCCTAAGTCTTAATCTTTTGATTATATTTGGACTTGTCCAAAACACTGCTCAACAAAGTACTTCAACTCTCTGAAAGATGTTATCGAGTCTAGTGGCTGTTCTTGTCGAGTGCTGGTTCCAGAATTGAGATGTTTTCGTGACTGATGATTGTTTTCAACTCCTTTTTAGTGACTTCAGTGTTGTTGTATCCTAGTTCTCAACTAACTTCTTTGTGAGAAGTTTAGCGGCTTCTCTCGCATACATTCTCTTATTATTGAATTAGAATTTCTTCCAATTAGAACAAACTATGTCATTATTTGTTGATCTATGAAATTATCTTTTACCAGACTTATTTCTACATCTTATATAGATGTACGATAGAGGTACGATTTAACCTCACAAAACAAAAATACATTTATATTTTACAGAAATCTAAATAAATAAATATGTTCGTATTCTATAATTAGACAATTTGATTTAAAATGTTTTTATTTATTTGTTTGGTTCTGTTACACTCTACTTTCATCCATATATATATTCAATCAGACCATTTATGCAACCAAAAGTAACCACTTCTCAGATCTCATTTTTTTCTTCTGATATATGTATATATAATCTAACCAAACTTTAATTTACCAAAAAATATGAAACGTTACAAACAAAACTTGACTTATACTCTCAAAATGTTGTTTATTAGTTTTTATATACACAAATGATGACAAATATCCAATTAAATCATATTAATGATATGAACAATCCATTTTTATCAAATGAGTTTAAAACCAGAATGGACTTCTGGATTGGTTCAGCACTGTTGTTTTATTCAGATTAATGGAGAGTCCCACTTCATGGGCGTTGGCTGCTACCTCTTTAATCCTTGGTATTGTCTCAACATTATGTTAATGTCAGCCCGCATAAGTTAATATTTGTATCAATTTATTAAGGAGTGTTTCAATTCTGTCTATTAAGGTTTTTCTAATAACATATTTTAACATTATGTTAAACAGGGTGGTGGCTATAACCATTTCCTTGTTTAAGACCTTGGAGTTATTGAGAAGGGTTCCGACATTTGGTTTTGTACTTTAACGTGAGCAGTTATGTCTGCCATAGACATTCTAGTAAATATTACTAGTTTTATGGAAGAAGTATTCCCAAAAACACAAACACAATTAACGTTAGAAAGTTTAATAAATATTTTATGTACATTTCGATAACATAGCTACCATCCTCAGAGGGATATAAACCAATCCTCTATTCATTTCAGTTGCTTTATCTTTGGATGATGTGGTTTTCTGGGTTCAACTCCATCTATATGCCCCACTATCTCTCATCCTTGTTTTACATTAAACAAATACAATTGTAGGATTGCAAATTAGTTGATAGTAATCTCTATTAACTGAATAAATTAACGATTATACAATGAACTTAAATATCATTATTCGTGTAAATCTTATAGATTTCAGAAAACATTTAAGGTAAGAGAGATTGAGAGTAAATTTACATTTTAAAAATTGTAATATGTATCAGTTTTGAGTTGTAAGAACGTTTCATACAAATAATTTTATTATAACATTTTGTTGTCACCATTCCGAATACTGTTTTTAATAAACAGTTATTTTACTTACCGTCTCCATTCTGATTTACAGTGTTGTATTACTGTACAGCAGCCATTTAGTCTATTCAGCCATTTTCTGATCCTGGTGGATCGATCATAACAAATGAAATTGAATTTCTAACAAAAAAGTGTATTCCTGTGTGTTTTGTATAAATGTTTCTTGTGTTTACGTTAATGATGATATGAATTGATTAAGTGGTTGTATTTCATAATTGACAAAGGACTATTCTCTCAATTTTTTTTAAACTTAAATTGTCTAAATATTTGAAATGGCCATCGTATAATAATGTAACGGTAAATCATAATACTGGAGACAGTAAGTGAAATAATTATTTAAAATAATTTTAACGATTGTTGTTTAATTTTATTGTTCTCCTTTCAGATCTGGACAAACAGCAGTAGGAAAACGTATTATGCTTCAAGCTCACTCTAGTGGGGTGCAAGTATCAATATTCTCTGAGTTGCAAGATGTATTCTTAGCTTTCCAGGAGTATGCTACTATCAATGATGGTCAGTGGCATCACATTGCAATAGTCTGGCATCAAGGTACTCTTACACTGATAACAGAAGGTCTCATTGCAAGTAAAGTTGAAGGATATGGTTCTGGAAAACAATTACCAGATTAGTAAGTGCATTAATTTACATTAGTTCTATGATTTTGTTACATGTATTTATTTGTTCATTGGATCTTATTATTTTGTGTGTGTTTTAGTGGTTGGGTTGTTTTGGGAAAACCACGGTCGGATAATGCTAAAGCTTATACTGAATCTGGCT
This sequence comes from Aphrophora alni, assembly GCA_963513935.1. Classification (NCBI taxonomy): domain Eukaryota; kingdom Metazoa; phylum Arthropoda; class Insecta; order Hemiptera; family Aphrophoridae; genus Aphrophora; species Aphrophora alni. The sequence continues at coordinate 120,145,691 of OY740767.1, read as the reverse complement.
TCCAAGGTCATCTAACCAAAGTTCAAATCTGGGGAAGAGCTCTGGATGTAACAAATGAAATTCAAAAGCAGGTAAAGGTCATTTGTAGTAACGTAACAATTATAAAGTATGATTATTTTAATCTCTGAGCATAACAAAACAAATGTTGTGATTACCAGGTGAGGGATTGCAGAACGGAGCCTGTCCTTTATCAAGGGCTTGTCTTAACTTGGTCAGGTTATGATAATATCGAAGGTGGAGTTGAAAGAAGAGTACCATCTCACTGTAGTCAACATAGCTGTCCTAGTGGCTACACTGGTCCTCAATGCAATCAGATGCAAGTTGATAAGGTATGTATATAGAAAGCAGAAGAAAAAAAAACAAAATTAAAATTGCTGTCCCAAAAATAATGACAATCTACTTTGTTGTTAAAAACGTTATAATAGAGATGTAGTAAAATTAAAACTATAAATTTGAATGCTACATATAAAATATAATAATGTTTATACAATATTTACATAAGCTTTCAATCGAGAAAAGGTTAATGTATGTAGGCTTTGCACATGGTTGTATTAAAATATTTACAAATCAATGATATAATAATTGAAAATTGAGCCTTCCACTTTTTGCCATAATTTAAAAAATGATTACTATTCGTGTTTAATATATTAAATTGGTCAGAGTTGATTTAAAAAATATATAATTACCAATAGTAATTACAGAACATTGTTCTTTCACCCATTATGGCACAATACTTTATAATGTATGGAAAGTACATTTAAAAAATATGAACTGTTAAAAATTTTATCTTTATAATATTATCATCGTGATTAAATTATTAAACTATCATGAGGAATATTACAAATGCCATCATACAATAATATCATCATTACTTTAATTTAAAAGCATGAAACTATTTTTTACTGTGGAATGATTTATTGATTGGTGCGACCTACATTGTAAAAATATGTTTTTTTTACATAACATTTATAGAATTTATTAGGCACAGTAAATTATATTTAAAGATTTTATAAAATTATCAATACATCTTTCAAAGATCAAAAGAAAATCTCCAATTTTATAAAAAAAACTACTAAATACCAATGGTGAATCTTTTATTAAATTAAAGAACATCACCAACATGTTTCATTTTGAAATGTAAAGAAATGTACTGAAAATACTCAAGGCATTTGGTTTTAATATTTTTTTTAAACAAAGATTATAACTAATACTCAAAATTGATATTTATTTGTTATTATATGTTGATATCACACCTTAATAATATAATCTATAATATGTTTACTTATCACTTTCTTTATATGTTACGCTATTTATGTTCAGCTACCACCTAAAGTGGAACACTGCCCTGGAGACTTATGGGTTATTGCTAAAAATGGAACAGCCGTAGTCACTTGGGATGAGCCACAGTTTAGTGATAACATTGGTATTACACGTGTTGAAGAAAAAAGTGGTCATCGACCAGGTCAGACCTTGCTCTGGGGAACTTATCATATTGCTTATGTCGCCTTTGATCAGTCTGGGAACTCTGCAACATGTGCATTCAAAGTCTACATATTAGGTAGATATGTTATATAGTTATAAAGTTAGATATGTTATAAAGTTATATTTAGCAATAATGATTAAACTACATTATTACAGTGAATAAATGTATTTCATGTGAATTTCTTTATACTAATTGTCTGAATGTGCTTATGAATTTCTTGTTTATTTATAACTAACATAATTTATAATAAATTATTTCTTTTATACTCCCTTACCTTTCTTTTAGTTTAAACACAAGTAAGAATATTATGATTTTCATCATTATAAAAGTTGTAAATGTTATAGCCGAGTTCTGCCCACCATTGGCTGATCCTGTTGGAGGTTCACAACAATGCAAAGATTGGGGTTCAGGAGGGCAGTTCAAGGTGTGTGAAATCTCTTGTAACTCAGGATTGCGCTTTTCTCAACCAGTACCAAAGTTTTACACATGTGGAGCTGAAGGTTTCTGGAGACCTACAGAAAACCCAGCACTGCCACTTGTGTATCCAGCTTGTTCAGGTACAGTTAAAAGAATTATATTACATTGATTTTAAATTTGATTGTTAAATACATGTTGTTAAAAATATTATAAATATGTCTCCATTTATTATAATTATATATTTCATTTTATTGCCATTAAGTTGTACTTTAAATTAAGTATAATGAATAGTCATTCAAGTTATATTGATACATTATTTTTACTAAAATAAATAATCCCTAACATATTTACATTTCTAACACACATTTCCATCATACAATATAAAGTGAAAACCAAAATAAAAAAATACACAACACCACCAAAGCACAACAAATAAATATACAGTACCCATTATGCTGTATAAAGAATTAAAGTAGCTATATTTAACTTAAAAATTATTATCACATTCTTTAAGAATGTAAAATTTTTTTGTTGCATAAAAAAGTTTTCAACAAGCCAAAAGCACGAAATTTACTTAAATAGTTATAACCAAGACCCGAATCCTTTTTATGCCTAACTTTATTATATAGGTACTCTCAGATCTATACAAAAATGGCAGCTTAAAGATTTATTTAGCCTGTATTATTTATAATCAATTGCCTTTATAAGAGTGAATGTATTGTCTCCTTGTTAAATTAGGTAGGTTATTTATAATGTCATACAGGTATAAATTGACAACAGTAAATTCTCAAACACACAAACAGTGGCTTACAGTGAGTTCTTCTATGAGACTTTAATTATATTACTGTTGCCCCACAGCACCACTCCGTCACTTATTACAGACTGAAAGAAAGTAAAGTATACATTTCTCAAATAACCTACACTAATATAGTCTGTGAGCTTCCTAATTACTTTAGAATGCCTACTAGTTATATAATCATTATGTAGACTCCAAGTAAGCCAAGTAAACACAAAAATACTCAAAAATTTAACACTATCGAACACTGCCTTTTTATCATTATATAAATTATTACTTTTTAAATGTATACATATATCTTAATATTGTGTTAATAACTAAAAACCTAACATATATATATATGCATTGATATTGCCAGAACTAAGTTCACGTTTAATAAGAAGATATTTCTTTAATTATTACTACGACCATTTAAAAATCATTCGATGGACTAAATCTTTAAAATAAATATTAAAAACATATTTCTGAAAAGCAATGAAGCATTTTCACATCAAGAGCTTTTATATATTTACATTCATAACAATTGTTTTGTAATAATAACAATTTGTAATCTTAATAAATTCACAGTTTGTATACATTATTTTCTTTTCTTTATCTGAGTTACCAGTGCAATTTATTCTGTTAATATAATATTGTTGATATTTAAATTTTCAGTGGCTAAACCTGCTCAACGAGTTTTCAAAATTAATATGTTATTCCCAACATCAGTTCTCTGTAACGAAGCTGGACAAGGAGTATTACGCCAGAAAGTCAGAACAGCTGTAAATGCCCTCAACAGAGATTGGAACTTCTGTTCGTATTCTCTTGAAGGTAGGATTTATATTATTTGAATTTGGTTCTCTGTTACTTAAAGAAAGATTTAATTTAAAAATCGTTTAAAATAAATTTATTTATTTACATACAGGAATAATAATTTATTTTAATTACAATTGTATTTGGTTGTATTCAGCACATTATATATTTTCTATTGATTTTAAGTTTTGTTAAACTTCCCAGTTTTATATTGTAAATTATTAAAATTTTTAATTGATAAAATTTAACCGTCTAACTATTGTTAAAACCCTTTTTACATGTTTAGGTTCCCTTAACTATAAATTCAAAATTTGTTGATACCGGTAATATTTTTTTTGTCTTTTTAGGTACAAGGGAATGTAAAGATCTAAACATTGATGTGAAATGTGACCACCGCAACTCCAGGCCCGCCAGACAGGCTAACAACACAGCGTATAATGTTGATGTTAAAATTCCTGTAAACAGGTAATTTATGTCTCTACTTCTTAATTATAAAATGTTGGCATTAGTGTTTTGCAAATTGTTCAGTGTCAAGTAAATCTATTTCTAAAGCAAGTTTTATGTTATTTTTTATATTTTAAAGTTAGACATATTTACACCATTTATAGATTTTATCAGAAGATTATTGTTGATATCATTATTATCATAGTCTGTTTTATTTTCAAAACATAAAACCAATAGCATTAAAAATGTAGTTGAATCAAAGCTTATGTAATCCAAGTTTGTGATTTAAAATGATCCATAGAGCAACTTTTAATTTATCTTATTATTGTATCATTTTATAATCCCATATGGGATTTAAGATTGAAGTATTTTATTCGAATTATTAGAATGGTAAAATAATGTGTTTGTTTTGCTATAAATTGTAGTATGGTTTAACACAGTTGATATAAGATTTTCAACAACTATGTTTTAGCTACAGATTTTTAAGTGTTTTATATTCTTAAAAATTTGACGCATTTTAAATCATATTGTTATTCCCAAATTAAAGCTACTTGTGCACTAAATTATTTATATTCAATGAATTAGAATTGTAACCCAGGACAATTTTTTCTCTTTCAACGAAAAAATTCATTTAAAAAAAAAATCTCCTGTAAACCTGTAAAATAAGGTTTATATTATTTTTTAAATTAGTCATATAAATGGTGTTTTTATACTTTAAATATTTTATATGTTATTTTAACAAGTCAAAATAATAGACATTATTTTTTATGAGTCTTCATACTGGTATAAAAGGAAGAAATTTTCCAGTCTCTATTTTAAAATGTCTAGGAATATATATATATATATATATCACAATTTAAATTTTATAAAGTTAAGTCAGTAGTATAGTTTTTATGTTGTGTGGGATCGGGTGTTTTCTTCAATTGTGATTATTATGGTTGCTAGTTTGTATTTCTATGGTGGGTGTTTAGTGTGTGGTAGTTAGTGTCTGAGTAGTTGTCTTATGATTTAGGGCTGCTCGGCAAGCTAGTGATACTTACACCGTGCACATCTCTTTCCCAGCAGTCAAGTAAGTATGCATGTCCTTCTATTGGTGCTTGGTTTTATGTGTCTTGAATATTTTCTCCTTTAGTTTAATTCAATATTTCTGTAGTTGTTAGTAGACTAAAATTGGTGAAGGTTATAAGCAGTAAAAACAATATTAGTATATTGTTAATTTTTTTGAAAAAAAATTAAAGCAAAACAATGCTACTTTTGAATAGATTTAGATAACCTTTCAAGATATTTTGAAAATTCTTCTATCTTTAATGTATCAAGTTCAGCTTAAATACCAATCTTTCTCAAGGAGGTAGTTAAAAAATAAATACGTTACAATTTAAAAATAAGTAATTTATTAAATGTTAAGTATCTTAAGTTACAATTGTAGTTTAAATTATGCCTATCTCCATCCCCCCCCTTTTTTAATTTGATACTCTTGAGTTTAGAAATAGAAATAGAAATATATGTATACCCCCTACACTTGAAATAGTTTCTTTTTTCTATGTCATTCAAAATTATTATATGTTATTTAATTATTTATTTACCTGGGCACCATCAACGTAAGGTAGATGAAACTAGATTAAATTTTTAATATATTTTTTTACAGCTTTTTGTGAGTTCTTTAGAAAAGTGTAATAAGAAACAAAAATGTAACTTTTGAAAAATACATTTTATTTATAGTTATCTCTTTGACAATATAAACTTCTGTAAAGTAACATACAGAATTATATCAAAGATTTAACATATAAGTATTAATCAAAAATAAAGATCTACACCAACATATAAAGAAAAAGTATATGTTCTTATATGTATAATGGATTTATAAGTTCATTCATTTAATTACACAAGGTCTTATTACTTATTACATTATTTCTTATTACTTGAAAGAGTTAATCAGGTTTCTTATGTTAAATTTTAAAAAGTATTTAGCATGTTAATGATGATCTAAGATAGGCAAATCTATAGCCACATGATGACCTTTTTCTCACCTATATCTCTTATTTTTCATCTTGTATTCAAAACTTCTATTATTAATTCTACATATAGGTGAAAATGACTTTCAAGCTCAAATATCAAAGATTTATTTGAAATAACTTATCTCTAAATATGTCATGCATTTCAGAATTTATTCCATCTTTAGACAATTGCTCCTAGGAGGTCATTATGACATTACAATTAAACGCACTAAAATTACACATGTGAAATTGAATAACATGAAATTTAAACTGAACTTTAAAATGTCAGTTGCACACCATGGAACCTCTGAACCGCCTCTCTAAATGCCCAGTTTACCAAATTGTGCTTCTATTTCAATCCTAGCTTGCACGTTTCATAATCACTATTTGCCCTGTCACTTCCCAATTTTACTTTTAATTCAAACTCTGCACTTTCCTCATACTTTTGACTTTGTTCTAACAAGAACACTCTCATTCTATTAATAGTTTCAACATTTTATTAAATTCTAAATTTTACATCCATTCAGTGAAAACGTCCGATCTTTCTCATTTTTAGACTCTAACTGTTTCTGATTCTGACTTTATTTCATCACTTCCGGAAGACCACCCCCTAACGTGTTTTTTTTCAGTATGACAGATATTTGTTATTTCTATTTCTTATAGGCCTACTATTATATACATTCCTGCACATATATTTATTCTTAAAATATATTCTAAATACCTATATTTTTTCTCTCATACAAAATACATTTTGTATAAATCAACAGTAATCATTACCATAAAGAAACATATCATTTCATTGTTCTTATATCTACAATTCATGTATTATATTCATTCTTATTAAATTTGGATTGTCTATACCATCTATCCTTATATCATCTGTCATCACTCTACAACTTCATCACTTAACCATTCTTCTTACCTCGCTCACTTTTCATAAGCCATAGACATGTTATTATGGTAAACTTATTCATCTATTTAGGCTTTCGAAACTATTAAACTAACATTTATTGTCTTTAGTGCTTGTGAAAATTACCACGCTACAGACTAGTTAGTATGTGTATATTTGAAAAAAAAAAACAGGTTATATATATTTTGAATAGTCTTTTTAAATAATTTTGCGTGTATAATTTCTCATTTGTAGTTCTAGTATATAGTTGTGTACAACTCTTAATTTTCCATCCAATGGTAGATAACCAGATTTGTGTTCTACTATATAAAATAAAAATTAATAGTAAAAAAAAAAACAGAATTTTATTTGTTTAACCTCACAAATAGACCAAAAAAATCTTAATAATTACTGACCATTTGAAACTTTCTTGAATAGTGTTTCTTACTTGAATGTCCTAAATTAGGATAATATAATAGTACATTTTGTGTAGTTTGGAACATAACCAATAAATAATAATCTTAATTTATGTCCGTTAGTCTAAAATGGAACAAACTAATTTTTCTTATTTTACACCTGATAGCTATTCATCTTATCTCCAGGTGTTCAAGTTTAATAAGATAAAACTACTGAATATACATAACAAACATTATAATTATAACATAAAACTCTTTTTAACAGTTTTTAATAAAGGAATGAAAAATGTTTACAATATTGAAAATTCACACATACTCTTTTTATTCACATATAGTTCTATCAAACATGTAATGTCTTTCACTATCTTATTGTAATGTTAATTGAACCATTTAGTTTTAGAAAATTATTAGGAAAATATGGCAAGTAAAATTAAGACATCTGAAATTTTAAGCGTTTATATTTATTTGTTTTTATAATAATATAATTATTCTTGTTATTAACTTCTAAAAGTATTACATTTTCAAGATGATGATATAATTTTACAGTGACCCTGTAGTAAACCTGAACTCTAACCAAAGAGCAACTGTACAACGATTGTTAGAACAATTAATTCTGGAAGAAGATCAATTAGATGTTCATGACATTTTACCAAATACAGTACCAGATCCTGCTTCACTTACCCTAACATCTGACTATGCTTGCCCAACAGGACAAGTTGTTGTTGCACCTGACTGTGGTAAGTTTTACTATATTATATTGTGTTAATACTCTTGCTTATTATTATTTAATATTTTTACATTATTTAAATTTTGTTGGTTAACAAAACAAACATAGTTTTGATTTCTCATAGAGTAATATAGATTTTTACAGATTATTCCATTTTAAAATACTGGTAAAAATGGCATTTTTACTACTTGTAAAAATACCTTCTGATTTAGTAATTTGTAAATATATCTTAATTAATATTAAAATTATCTAGATAATAATTTTACCCCTTTTTCTCGCATTCTATTTATCACTCTAGTATAATTTAGATTGGACACAAGGCTTCTTTTTCAGGTGAAATTCAAAATAGCTGACAATCAGATGTAGTGTTGGTAGTGGCTTATATTTCAGTTGCAAACTTAGAACATAGTTTTACTTCAATAGTTGAAGGGAGATTCATATCAATTGCTTAAATTTATTTTATCTTGATATTTTTAACCCATGTCACTGAAGAGCACTGGATCATATTTTAACAACACATATGTACTATTGATGTCCCAGTTACAATTTATATCACAGAAATGTATTACATTTATTTCTCTTGATAATTTTATCGTTATTTTTAAAAGATTTTAAAATATTTTACAAACCTTTCTCTTAACATAAAAATAACAAAAAGCCATACAATTATAACTTTTTTAAAAATAAGTAATGAAAACATATTAATTTACTGTATTCATTTGAATGAATCAAAGCACAATAATTCTATCCCCTGTTTTACAAATTATTTAAATGCAAAACTCTCACACAAGTTACATTTACAAAAACTTTCAAAATATGATAAAACTTGATTTATATACTCCATCTAATATTACTCTCAATACATATAATACAATTACAACAATAACAACATGTTGGAGGACAATAATCACTTTACATTTAAATTAAGTGATTTTTAAGTTAAATTTTTAAATGATTACAAGAAAGTCTTAAAAGTGTTAAAAAATATAATTCTTTTATTGAGTATAATCTTCTGCCATCCCGTTTTGTTTTAACATTATGTCCAGTTGTAGTGCAACGTAACACGTCTCTCCTCTTCTATTATTTTTTAACCTTACTATTTGCCCCAATACTCTACTTTCTACCTTACGTTTGCAAGAATAAGATTTTACCCTTAACTTTACAAAAAAAATCTATTCATGATTTTTTAAGAAATTTTAAAATTTTATTAAAACTTTTTAATTTTGAGTGTACTAGCTCTACTTTGTTTGTCTATCTGATAAAAACTCTCTCTCTCTGAGAGTGCCGTTTGAAAAAGAAATTTGCAAAATCTATACCTATGGTTTAAAATATGAGCACATATATTTTAACACATAACTAAATCCATTTGAAATTACACATTAAATTATATTAATGAAACAAACAAATAAAACCAAAAAATGAAAATATTTTATTTATTAATTTTAAACTTTTTATTTAAAATTTGACATTAAATCAATTCATAAAATTTTTTTATGTGTCAATGTAATATAATTATAAATCTTGTTTTTCCGCTTTCTAAGAATTTTAAACAAACACAATCTGAGAAAATATTTATATTTAATATTTTATACCATTTATATAATCTTTTATTTTTGACCAAAGAAGCATAAATATATAAATAACAAATTGACTCTATTTTAATTTATGTTTCCCAATTTAATTTAATTTGTTGTTTTATATATATATAACATTTATCGAATATTCGTTCATATATTAAAAGTGGTTCCTTGGTTATACATATTAAAGTTGACTTCGGTTCCTGAATGGTGATCTGGAGAGTGCAGCGACTGTTTATTCAACCTGATATCCTCAAAATGTTTAATAAGAGAAGTCATGAAATGACGACCTTGAAGTTTGTGTAGAAATCAGTTGAGAAGTTTCTGAAGATATACTGCTTTAGAGATGCTCCCACGTCGAATTCTCAGGATCTGCTTGAAGTTCAAATTTATTTTATTATAACTAAAGTTTATTTATTATTTTTTGTAGTCTTTTAAATTGAATCAGTGTTCATTTATTTATTCTTCACCATTTAAATTTATTTTAATTCTTATCCATCTATCTTTTTCCAATTCTTCATTATATTAAAACTGTTCAAATTTTATCAGAATTAACTTCATCTTTTGATCTAGTTTGAATTTTGATTTGATATTATTACTATTAATACTTTCCTACTATTTGACTGCATTTAAACTGATCGCCCAATAGTTCTGCTCGGGAGAATATTCTAGAAGATGTTCACTGAACGAAAGAAATAACAAAAGTAATTTTAATTTTTCACTTCTCTAGGAAGTAACCTCTGTTAGGAAAATTTGATCACTTTCCCTCAATATTTCCTTTAGAAATTCCCTTATGTCTTTTCCCTTTTATGTGCTTCATTTTGGTTTTAATACACTAAATTTTCGCTTTAACATTAATGCTTCTTTTAATTATTTTTCTGTTTATTTTGATTTAAATGCATCTTGATTGCATTTCTACAATGATCAATTCTTTATGTTTTGTAGAGTATTGTTGGCTATACGTTGGGTTCCTCCCATTTCTCCGAAAAAGGGACTCCTTTCTCTGAATTTTTCTTGTAGAATCTTGAAAGTTGAATTATTTTTGCAAATTTTCTTAAATTTGACATCTTTGTTTTGGTTTAGAATTTGGCAATTCAAAAAGTGTTGTCCTCTTCTATAGCCCTTGTAGAATCCATTGAAACTCGAATTGTGGTTGTCGAACCATGACTTTCCAAGTTGTTCGGATTTGAATGTTTTTTTGTATTATTTTCTTGACTATATTTTGATGCTTAATGAATTTTACACCTTTTTCTTTGGTTCCTGGCTACTCTTGTGTAATAACGAAAAAAATGTCTTTGGTTTTTTGCTATAATCCTCTTGGTCACGGAGTTATTTGTCGTCCAAGGTCTTAGTTTTTTCATATAATTTGTTTTAGTGGGAAAAAAAAACCCATTCTATAACATATTCTTCTATCGTTCATACATTACATACATACATATTGCTACTACTACAATAAAAATTTCATATTTTATCTTCTAACATAACAATTTTTTATTTGAAAATTTTCACCCTCTTTTATTTTTAATTCAAAATTGGTTTAGCTGATTTTGACTAAACTTACGAAAACTGTGTTTCTTTAACAACTTTATTGGTATTGAATTTTACTTTCTACAAAACTTTTCTAGTTTTTCTTTAATTTGAGAAAAACTCTCGAGAATGATCTTTGCCGCCATTTTACACAAGGAATTACTTTGAATTATTAACCCTTTTCTACTTATTATTACGTAACTCCTTTTGGGCTTTATTTGAGTCTATTTAGTTTTTCAAAAATTTGAGTTTTAGTTTTTAATTTTGTGCTAGATTTGTACTAGATTTCTTTTCTAGGCAGGAAATTATTGATGGTACTTCAAGGCTCCTGCCTACTACTAGCATTGAACAAAAACTTACTTTTCCATTCTTTGTTTTCTAAACCTCTCATTAATTTTAATACAGTATGTACAATATTTGAATTTTTTTCATTTTTTGATTTTTTCTTTCAATAATTTAAAACTTAAGCTGTTTTATCTGAATCCAAACCATCTCAGTATTTTGAAGTATTTTTATTAAAACTTTTATTGCCTTTTTTATAATGAACTTCTTCTGAAACATGTCAACTGAAGAAGACATTAAGATGAAGTTAGGTATGACAGAAGATTCTACTCAATATAATTAGCGTATTTGTTTTTACCTAAGTCTCTGTATTTAATAAGACATAATAAAAACGTAAATGATTATAATAAATACAATAATTACAGGAAATAAAATAATTATCATCACTATTGGCATAAAGAACCTATTATTTACAATTATAACAACAGATTAATAAGAACTTTACTATATTTATTGTACATCATAGGTTCTTTATGCCAATAGTGATGATAATGGCAGACTTGACATCACACTAGTATCTAGCAACAGTAAATGAGGAAAATAAAATCTTTTTTTCTTTCAAAAATTTGGTTTTTATTATGATTAACAAAAACATGAATTCTAGTTTTAATCCCTGGTTTAATAACATTGTTACTTTAGGTCCTGTTATTTGAGAGAAATTTGACTAGTCCTTGGTTACACCTATACTTCTTTGAATTTAGTATACATTTGTTACCTTTGTTAAATCTAAGCTAATATTTTGTCACCTTTATATATAGAAGATTTTGTCTTCCTAATGTTAGTGTTGCTAGGCCTTAGTGCAGTATCAAGTCTATCATCATCATCATTATCAAAGAAAGAACCTATGAATTTTAATCAATTTTAAAAACTGAATAATCATACCTTTACTGTTTAAATGAGTAAACTGTTAAATAATGTGGTTCTATTACTATTAATAAAAATATAAACACTAGTTTTAATTACTGGTTTAAAAAAATAACTTTATTACTTTCGGTCCTGTTATTTGTACAGAATTTGACCAGTCCTTGGTTACAACATGTACTTCATTAAATTTAGTTTACATTTGTGACCTTTGTTAAATCTAAATTAATATCATCTTACCTCTGTTTAACACCTGGTTTCATAGCTTATAAGTAAGTGTACAAATAAAGCTAACAGAATTAATGTTGTTTATTTTATAATTAATTAAATTATTATTATAGTACCATGTGCTGTGGGAAGCTATTATGACAAGGAAAGTGCTTCCTGTATCCCATGTGCTGTTGGAACCTATCAGTCTGAATCTGGACAGCTTCAGTGTTCTGTCTGTCCAGCTATTGCAGGGCGTCAAGGAGTTACAGTGGGACCAGGTGCCCGTAGTGCATCAGATTGTAAAGGTTTGTTATCTTTCACAAAGTATATTTTTGTTTGTTTATAAAAAAACTACTTTAATAGTAACAATTACTAATTACAGTTTAACCTTAGTTTTGGCACGCGGCTCATTTGAGCCGTAGAAGGCATTAACGGTTGACAGACAACTGTAAAAAACTCTGATATTGCAACTCGACATTAGGGTTAATTAAAATCATCCTACCGAAATAAATGTTATACCATTGTAAAGCTGATGTTTCGTAGATGCATATACATGTAATCAAAAGTTCATAAAACGCTATAAAAATATTTAATTAATTGGTAAAGTTTGGTGTGTTTTACTCGTAAAAATGGCGACTCGCAAACTCGCATTACGATATAAGCGTCCTACTTTGTGTAAAGGTCAGGAACTGTAAATTATTTCAAATAAATGTGCAATTGTACTGTTTTTAGTACAAATCTTTACCTATCCAACAGAATTCGCCACATGTCTATAACTTTTATAGTATTCAATCTATAAATTAGTTACGACAAAAACTCATTTTACAGATGTATTCAACAAAAAAAAAAGTTGTTTTCTTCAACTCAACCTTTAGCCTAGTAAATGGAGTCGTAGAGAAATGAATTATACACCATTGAAAAGCTCGTGTTTCAATCTTTCAAAGCTGTCTAACCTGAATTTCGTAGAGAGAACAGAAAAGACAGAAATATTTCTCGTAGTTCGGCAGTTTCGCGAAAGGCGGCACCATGTTACGGCAAAAGTTAATGCCAATTTCAGGGTTAAGATCTTGGTTTTATTTTGTAACAACTTAATATTGTTTAATTCTTTATAAACTGTTAGATTTTAGTTATATCTATACAAATTTATATATAATTGGTAATGTTAAATATAAAACTAATGGAAACTTGCTAATATGGTCAGACCAGATATATCATAACCTAACTCTATTTATAGATAGGCCTATATAAGTTTATAGACATTTTGCATACGTTTTGGTAAAAACATAATCAATTTATAAAATGTTCATTAGACATTATTATTTTTATTAGTAAACACAATGTGTTTTGCTACAAATTTGCTATGAAAGAAGACCAATTTACAACATAACCTCTATCTCTAGATAGCCTCAATATTTGATGTCTGACAATAACATTCACTCAGAACAATAAATTCTACAAACAATAATACTGATATTGTAATTTGTATACAAAATTTATAATAAATAATAAAAAAACAAACCTTCAAAGTAACACAAAGATAATAACAAGTCCAAAGCGCTAGACGGCTTTCACACGTCATTTTACTCACAAACTTGACTACATTCCGAGTTAAAAAAAAGAAACAGAAAGTAACAGTAGGATATAGCAAGTAATACCAACTTGTAGAATGAAATCTCCTCTACAACTTACTGTAAAGATCCGTTACAAAATATTGATTATCTTATTTAGTAAACTGCTCCAAATGCCAAAGGAAATTTGTTCCGTTAGGTTACTACTTTGTTCAATTAGAAATATCTTGCGATCTATGACACATAGAACAATTTGTAAACCACGGATAGAAACAGAAAGATATGATCTACAGAACAGTGTTTTGGTCGACCTGTTTGACAGAAAAATAGATTTGTGAACATATGAGAAAAATTGGCGTTGTTTTACTTACAACGGAGGCGCAGTTGAAATCTTTGACGTTACGTATCAAAAATATGCGAACTTCGGCAATTTTTGGAATATTATTTTTAATGTTTTGTGGTATTTTTTGCATGGTTATGTATTTACGGAACATTAGCTTTCCAACACTATTTTTTTTATTGCGATAGGACGATTCTAAGTGGGCGAAATGTTGAAATGCAAAAAACGTGTTTTATATCCAACTAGTTCGGGAGTGTGGGTCGATTATGGATACTTGCCAGTTGTAGGGTTTTAATAATATCAAAGATACACTTTCTAAATCAGAATAATTATGCTTTTCTGTTTCTTGATTGATAGCTTACACTATATAAATGGCTAAAGTTGAAAATTAAGAAACAATGTATAGTTTTTATTTGTTTAGTAAAAATTTAATAATTTTTTTTTTTATCTGAATTTTGACATCTAAATATTTATGTTTGTATCTGTTACACGAATAATATAATGTTTTATCTGTAAAACATAATAATTTAAATAGTAATACAAATTGCTCAGTTATAATGTAAGAAAATACTTATCCTTGAAGGTAGGTCTATATCTCTCTAATTCTCTTTCTTCTTCTTAGTGAGCGAGTTTCCACCTATGAAGCACCAATATCTCAATCTCTCTTATAAGTCTAATCCTACTGGAACTGGATTGATTTTTATTATTTCCAGTGATAATACTCCTCTTCCTTGTTCCCTTACTAACTTTTGAAGGCCATGTCTCTCTTCATGCTGTCCAGTACAATTTAAAATAGTATGCTCAATGGTATCCTCCACTTCGTTTCACACCTTTACTTTTCACTTTTCCTTTATAATTAACAAATTTTGTATTTAAAATAATACTGTTATTTGTCGTTTTAGAAAGGTGTCCTGCTGGAAAATACTATGATGATGAAGCTGGCTTGTGTCGAAGCTGTGGTCATGGTTTCTTCCAACCTAGTGAAGGAAGTTTTAAATGTCTTCTCTGTGGATTAGGCAAGACTACAAGGACAACTGAAGCAGTATCACAAGAAGTAAGTCTTCTATATTTTATAAAACTTTTATATTTTAATTATTAATATTTAAGGTTTTAAAATTTGTCATCTTTTAATCATTTAAGATAAAATACTGAACAAATTGTGCATACTTTTTACTGATTATAAAATATTAGGTTTCCATTACTAAGTTTTAAAAGTATAATTTGAAAGTAAAACTATATTTATAATTATAATAATATTTTAAAAGCCATTGTTCAATTTTATTAATTTTTAAAATAGAACAAAAATTGATAAATTAAAGATAAAGGAACAAATACAATTATTGAAACTTAGTGTGCTATTGTTATAATTCATTAACAGATTGATAGAAAACTGACTAAAAATGGTTGTATTAAAGGATTTTTGTAATACATAATATATTTGAAAAATGTTCTTATAGAATGCAAAAAGAAACACAATTAATTGTTATTTTCCTTTAATGAAAGGAATGTCGAGATGAATGTGGTTCTGGAATGCAATTAGCTCTTGAAGGACAGTGTGAACCATGTCCTCGAGGAACTTATCGTACTCAAGGAGTAGAGGCAGCATGCCAACCTTGCCCTACAGGTAGAACAACTCCAAAGTTAGGAGCTGCAACCGTTGAGGAGTGCTCCCTTCCAGTCTGTACTCCTGGTAAGATATAATTGAGCATGCATGTATAATGTATAAAAAAATTCAAATTAAAATTTCGTTGTAGTTAAAGAAAAAATTACATTTAATAGCAGGTTTTACAAACTTATAACTATAAATAAGTACCACTACAAAAAATTGAATAACAATGGTTGTCAGTTATGGATTGGCCTAGTATAAATTGGTATTTTTTTATAACTTTTCACTATTGAATTAATATTAAGTTTAGCAGCATTGGATTAAGGAAATTATTATTATTATGATTTTATTATTATTTATTTGCATCATTTATGGCATACATAGTGCAGCAATGCTGCAGTATACATTTGACTTGTCATACTATACAAAAATAATAACTTTAAATGAAATGATACTTTAATCACTAATTACAGAAAATATTTAATCATTGAAATACAAATTTTGTGACCTATGTAATAATACTAACTGTATGTAGCAATTTACACATTACAGAATAATTCTTAAATGTATTATTGTTTATATCTAATTTAATTGGTGCTAAAAATTATACGTAAAATTATTGTTTTTCAGTATTCATAGTTTATTGAATTGTATAATTGTTGCAGGTTCTTTCTTGAATACAACTCTTAACAGTTGTGTGGCATGTAAGAAGGCTACGTACCAACCAGCAGCTCAACAGGTTCTTTGCTTACCTTGTCCACCCAATACAAGCACAAAAGGCACTTCTGCTGTAAGTACAGTTTATAATAGTGTTGTTTTATCATTATAATCCAAAGATACACATTTTATTGTAAAATTAATATTACTGTCAAACTTAACGTATATAATTTGGACAATTTTTTAGAATTATGTTTTTAGTGAAATGAATCTTTTGTTTTTATATCTTACACATCTTATTTTTGTTGTAGCTTTTTTCAAACAAAATATTTTATCCGTTCAAATATGTTTGTAGAAATAAATTGAGAAACTACAAAATTACAAATCTCTTAAGTCCTCATTATTATATTTTAAAGTTTTTTGATAATGAGTTATGTTCACAATTTTGGTAAAATTTATTTGAACATTTGCCTTGATTTGTGTATAAAAATAATAAGTTAATTTAGGTTTTGAATTTAATATTGTCCGGGAGAGCCGCTGTGCGTAAATTAATACAAGCGGGAGAGAATTACAAATGTTTAATTTACTGTTGTACAAGAGTAAAAAGAGAATAAATTTTGAAGTAAAATTTGTAATCATAGAGAATTTTCATATCGAAATGAGTAATAACATAAAATAACTATCCCCCTTCCTCCTCCTATAGGTGTTAGAATAAATTTACCACAAACATGATATACAGAACTAAGTTTATGTTTACAGACTAGTAAGTCAGAATGCTGGAATCCATGCGAGATGAATGGACCAGAAATGCATTGTGATCCAAATGCATATTGTCTTCTTATACCAGAAACAAGTGATTTCAAGTGTGAGTGCAAGCCTGGTTATAATGGAACTGGAAAAGTTTGTAAAGGTATGATTTGATTTTTTAATATGGACTTAATGTTGAATTGTAGATATAAATTGTATTCCATTAATTTTCAAATAAAATTCATTGCCAAAGGAAGGGTTATGTATAGACACTATGGATGGATGTATATTTGGGCATTTGTTATAAGTGTTGAAATGAATACATTGATTGAAATACAAACTGGATAGTCTCATAGTGAAAAGTGTCCATGATGAGGCAGCAATATCAGATGTTTTAATCAATAAATTGTATTTTCATGATTTTAGATGATACATTTGTTTTAACACTCGAAATGACAAACATCTCAAAACAATATATTATACATCTGTATTGGTAATAGAGTAAAACTAACCAAATTCTCCATTTTTGACATTCTAATATTTTCTAATATATATTTTTATTTATTTCCAACAAACAACCTTCAATACCACATATTTCTGTAATTGCCATACTATCTAGAACTTTTGTATATTCTAATTTTTGCATACAGTACAAATTTCATTTTCTATCTAAACTAAAATTTTAGAATGATTTAAAATTTTTATTTTTGGTTAAGTAAAATGTTATTTTAAAATATATGTTTATTCTACTAGTATAGTTCCACAAATTTTTGTTAACAACATAATGTATAACCATCTTCATTTCTTAATGATTATTTGTTTGATATCTTAACCAACAATTTTGAAAATTAAAAATAGTTAATTAAAGTACGAGTTAAAATAAACTTTATTTTAACTGATCATAATATGTTTAACCCTCCAAGTGTGGAATCTTTCAACCTATAGTGTGGAGCTACTTTTGCCTAATTTGCAAAGTTTTGTTTACAATTATTTTAAACGTACAAAAATTACAGTAAATGTGATTTATTTATATCATTTTCTTTCGAATAAAATGTGGATTTATAAAATATATACTATATACAAAATTTCACTGCTTTATTGCATGATAAAACTTTTTTAATTTAAAAATTATAATAATTTTTTTTTAGGGCTTTGTGATTTTAATAAATTTGCAAGCAATATGGAACCACTTTATTGAAAATTTTATTAGGAATAGAAAAATATAAATTTTATTGGAAATACATGACACAGAAAAGTTGCATAAACATATTGTTGCATTCAGGCAACTGATTCTAGTTTTTACCTTTTTTTACATATATATTTTTTATACCAATTTATTATACTGTATAGGCTACCATTTTTTAATTTTTGTTTTATAAAACTAAATGAATACAGATAAAGTAGTTTTAACATAAGTTCAACAAAAAACACTGCAAATATTGTTATTTGTTCTTAAATAAACAACAAAGATCACTCCTACAGCAACACTAAGATCTAGACACAAACACTATGGAAAATCAGCTGATTTATTTTTATTAATTACACATAGAAATTAACATAGTTAGGCATGCATAGAGTAATAAATTGATAGTTTAGACTCTCAATTATTGATTGATGGTCATTTATAACTGAGAATGAATAAGTTCAACCTTTAGAATATCGAATATACCAGGCATTGGAATTTCCGATCTCCACCCACAGAAAGGGCACAAGACATCTGATATTCCGATGGTCCACACTTGGAGGGTTCAAGTGGTTGATTTGAAACTTCCATTTCTATTAAATGTTAGCTCAATTTCTATGACCTAATAAAATGTTATACTCAATGAAAGTAATAGTAAGTTATTGAGATCAATCATTGCTGAGAAATTGATAAGAGCAGAGTTGTATTTAAAATATCTGAGTCACTATCTCAGTGTAATAAGTGGAAAGGTTTAAACCATAATAAATATATTCTTGTTATCTTAATACAATTTTTGAACACAATTTATATGAGGAAATTGTCGTATAATTTGTACATTTTTGGCTATATTTTCTTTTTGTAGATGTTTGTGGTGGTTATTGTGAAAACAAAGGTACTTGTGTGAAGGACTCTAGAGGTCAACCTTCTTGCCGCTGTGTTGGTTCATTTATTGGTCCCCACTGTGAAGAGAAGTCAGAGTTTGCATACATTGCTGGAGGAATTGCAGCTACTGTCATTTTCCTTATCATTATTGCTCTGTTTGTATGGATGATTTGTGCCAGGTAATATAGTCAGAAATTATTTAGATAATATAAATTTTCTCAGTTTGATCTATGTATTGTAAAGTAACTGAGATGAGAGTCTTCCTCAAGCATCTATTATAGGTCCAATATTTTATTTTATGTTTTGTTAACAATCTCTATTTTAATGTTGATAGAAAGTATTTAATTTTCACTCTTACTTAGGGGAAAATATTTTGATGAAACAAACATTTTGATGTTTAAATTTATGTTTATATATCCATTTTGGGTCCCCATGAGAGCAAGTATATTGTTTTTTTTTTGTTTTTTTATTTCAAAATATTAATCTGTATGTCCTTCAAAACCCTGTTTTCTAAATCTGATTATATAACATCAATTTAGCATCAAGCAAATAATGATTTTGTTAACATTGTGCACCAGATTATTTCCATATAATAAGCTTAGATGTAGAAAACCTCTCATCTCATCCACATGCCTGAATATATATATCCGGATTGAATATATCTCACAGAATTATTACATTTTGGTCGATATTGATTGGTGGTGGTGAAAATAGGGATTGGCCTCAAATTTATGAACTTATATTATGATGGTCCAATTTGGATGATTTTATATTTATTATGTAAAGGGAAATATTATAAATTATGAAGTGTACATTGTTTATATATATATATATATATAAGCAATTGGAAAATAAGGTGCTTTATACATCAGTCTGTCTTAAAAGTTTAAAACAAGATTTTATTGTTTTAAAATTTAATTTAATTTGTCCTCTTAAAATAATATAACACTACTGCAGATAGTGGGTATCAAATTCAGAATGCTCAATTTGTTAACAGTAACACTCTTGTTTTAATTTCTTTATCTTAAGGAGCTAACATTGAATTTTTAGTGAAATAAAAATGGCTATTATCAGGAGTGAAAATATTCCTTAATATGCATGTCCCAAATAAAACAGTTTGTTCTTCCTTAAAATTGTAATTTCATTTTTAAATACATTTGAATTTTTTTATTTACTAATTTTAACAACTATGTTTAACTCTCATTAACCTCCTTTCATTTCCCAATATACTTATCAGAAGAGATCACAAACATAAATTACCAATTGTTTTATTATACGTTTATTTCTAGGTCTGAACGCAAACGGGAACCAAAGAAATTGGTAGCTCAAGCGAACGATCATAATGGATCTCAAGTAAACTTTTATTACGGTGCAGCACCATATGCAGAGTCTATTGCACCTTCACACCATTCAACTTATGCTCATTACTATGATGATGAGGAAGATGGATGGGAAATGCCAAATTTTTATAACGAAACATATATGAAAGGTAAACATAGGTGATAACTAAGATATGTAAAATATAGTTAATTTACAGCAAGACAGGAATATAATTCAAAATGACTGATCCAGTTAAAATTTTTATTTGAAAAGAACAAATGTTAATACCAAATATTTGTTCATAGTTGTTGTTTTTCATACCAATATAACCAAAAATGTAATATTTTTCATTTCAGAGTTTTTCTCCTAGTATTTTTGATAAGAAGAAGAGGTATAGAATGATTCTTATCAAAGAGGTATCACTGTAGCCAAATTTTGAAATTTCCCAGTTTTTCCTGGCGCATGTGTGGTAAATTGCTGGAAAGATAAAATAGAACATTATAAGAAACCATAATTTCAAATTTGCATTTATGATGCTTTTGCTTTTTTTAAAGTTTAATCCTTGAACACAAACATATTTTATTTCTAGTCATTGTAAAGAACATTGAGAGACTTAACATTGAATGTGTTCTAGACGTTGTACTGTGCGATAGCAGGAGCCAGAGGTAACACACTTGGCGGGATCTAACAAAAAGGACAATATACAGTAGAACCCCTCTTAACCGGTCTAGTCGGGACTGACACCCAGACCGGTTGCCTGTTTGGCCGGTTAATGCGAGGTTCCCGTGAAATATCGGTTTTCGTTCAAAGAAAGCTTATTTAATCAGGTAGCGCTAAGAATTATGCAATTAAGATGTTATTGCAACTCATTTTATTGTACATAAATGTATCGTATATATTATGTTATGTATATTATACTACAAACATGAAAAAATTAAACACTAACAAAGCTTTTTTACAGATTCCCCTCTGTCAAATCTTTTGACACATTTAACCGCGTCTCAAACAAAACCAACACACGCTTCCGTTTTCGTAACTTGCTCATTTTTATTTACTGTATATACTGTACGTAGATCATAATCAGTCAAAGACAAGAAGAAAACTGAAAAGAAATGTTATATTTTCCATAATGATTCGTGGAAAAAAAAGCGGCCCATCAAACGGTTTTGTGGTGTATGTCTGCTATACCGACGGGGTGCCAATGCTACAGTGTTTTACGCCGTCGACAATGGGATACCGCTATCGACAAAGTCGTTTGACTCGCCGCTGCTTTGGTGTTTCAATTACAATTTATTTTCGGAAACTCTCATCCTACCAGTACACTACGATATAGGTAGGCCGGTTAATCCGAGGACCGGTTAATCCGAGGCCGGTTAACAGAGGTTCTACTGTATTTGTAAATGTAGCAAATAAAGACTTCCTTTTATATTTTTTGTAGATTTGCTCTTGTTCATCTAGAGTAAACAATTTAGTTTGATAAAACTACACATGATTGTTTAATAATACATCCATTCCTTAATTAGTAATAACTTATTCCTTGAAATGAAACAAATAATAACTATTCTATTTTATTAACAATATATAGTATTTTTGCATACTGTTTGACATACACAAAACGAACACTCTAAATTATCAAGAAATAGTGTAGTAACATTTATTGTGAAATGTATATAATATAATTTGAATTAATTATTTAAAATAATATTTTCTACAATAAAACAGTTTTCAAATGAAAATAACATTATAATACCTTCCCGGACAAAAAATATATTACTGAAACAAAAATAGTGTTAAGATTACTACTGATTAACATAAATTAAGAATGTGTCTGGTAAGCAAATATGGAAATATATACAGCTACTATATAAGCAGCTTTGACATTAATAATAAAATGCATTTCTCAAGACATTCATTTACAGTTTCATTGTTTTTCCTGTATACATAATTAATTATACTCAACACTATTTTGTATTTATATTCTTACAAATATTTTTTTAAAAATATTGTAAATTTGTTCATTATTGTATATTTTATTTAACTTGATATCATTTATTTAGTAGTTCACATATTGTACATACATAGTTTACAATCAGAAAACATATAACAAAGCAGTACATAAATTCACAAGATAACGTTTATTTAATTTTTTTTTCAGGATCATAAGTAAAGACAAGAAAAAATAATTGTGTGTACATATACTTTTATTTTATCTGCGTCTATGTTTGACTAGATTGCACTGCCAACTCAGTTCATCCATTAGTATAATGATTTTCTATTTGTGTCATTTAATTAGTTTAGCAATTATTTACTCGGAAATGAAGTCTAGAAGCTTGGTTGCTATACTTTCACAGCTGATTTATTTAATAATTTTATCCTAAAAAAATTAACAAA
Source organism: Aphrophora alni (assembly GCA_963513935.1). NCBI lineage: Eukaryota > Metazoa > Arthropoda > Insecta > Hemiptera > Aphrophoridae > Aphrophora > Aphrophora alni. The sequence goes on along the minus strand of OY740767.1, from coordinate 120,122,522 downwards.
TTTTAATAACTGCAATGAATAAAAATGATTATTTTCATGTTGCATTGAAACTTTTTTATTTGTAGAGAGCCTTCACAATGGGAAGATGAACAGCCTAGCTCGATCGAATGTTAGCATTTATGGAAATAAAGAAGATCTCTACGACAGACTGAAACGTCATGCTTATCCTGGAAAGAAAGGTAATTATTTGTAAATTTCCTTTGGAAATATAGCTATGGCAGCTGTGCTAATGGTTAAGAACAAAGATCATCAAATGAACACTGATAATGGCCTCCAGCATATGGATGTAGTTTGAAAATATGGGTTTCATACTGTTAAAAGACAATATGAGAATTAATGTAAAAAAAAAATAATAATAATTTTATCAGTCTACTGTCTTATTTAGTAGTCAGAATTGGGACATAATTTTGGTTTACTAATCGTGTGATTTGTTAGTACAAAAAATATTTAATTGGATTTAACTATAGATCTACATTGATATGCATGGATGACAGGGTTCAAATGACATTAGATGATAAAAAACTTAGACAAACATAATTTTTAATATTATTGATGAATTTTCATAGATGCTTAATAATACTTAATGGGGCCTATAGATTCTTTCAGACCCCAGTCAATGAAATCCTGACCTCTAGAATATGTTTTGAAATTTTATTTTAAGTCATATATATTTATTTATACTGATAGTTTCACAATTTTTGTCAATTTCATCAACATTTTTTACAAATGTATCTTTGTTTAATTACTTGGGACAAATTTGTTAACCAAAAAACTTGGTTAGTAAATTTTAAAATGCCACCTAATTATGAATTGAAACTAAAAATCTGCAATAATTATTTCTAGATGTATTTTTTTATGATATCAAATTGTGTTAAGTAAGTTGGCTAAAACAAATTTTTAAATGTGGAAATTAAAACTTAAACTGATTGTGTAAATTAAATAGTAGTTTCAATACACTAGACATACCATAGTATTGTCACAAACTTACATTATTTTTTTTTAAGAAAAGGGAAAGGTTGTCTGTTTCTCTTATTATTTTTTTATTGTTTAAGTTTTTTCTTTCATACTTCAGTTTTTGCTGTTATATAATATAATGGTTGTGTTTATTTTAGGCCACATTTTAGCAAAGTGATTTATATATATAATAGTTCAACACCTAATTGTGTTTACAAACAAACTGCCAACTAAAGTGTAATGAAAATTAGAGGTCAGAATTTTTGTTGACCTTTGGCAGTTAACCTGTTTTATTATTCATTAGGCTACTAAAAAACAAAAATCCCCTAATTTCAATTTAACCAACGAAACAGTTGGCTTTACATTAGAATGATAGATTCTCAGTTCAATCCCCAAGGGGGCTCAAAGATTTATGGTGTTGACCCAGCATTGCTATGAAAATTGAAAAGCTAGAATTATTGGTAGCAAATTCAGGTTAAAAATGCTAAAACAATGGCAAAGAGAATGTTAATGTGTTAACTATACATAAACTGACTGAAAAGCCATCTAGCAGACCTAGGCCTTTCATAGTTTGTTATATCATGGCGTTTAGCTTAGGTCCTAGATTTACCAAAGTCGAGATTGTAAAACAAAATATTGAAACAAATTCTATCTTATAACTGAATTTAGTTGTTTGAAGAAAATTGTTTTACTAAGAAAGGTCTTTCAAAATACATAATTTTTTAGACAAAATAAAAATTTAATTATTGTTCCATTAAATAAATGGACTTAAAATTGAAAAAGGTTTACTTTATACCTTATTATAAAATTCAAATATTAATTTTTCATAATAGAAAAAGAAATCTTGTAAATAGGAATTCATTAAAATCACAATGAATTAACATATTGTATACTAGCTAAAAGAAATAACTACAGTATTAGATAAGGCATAGAAGAAACGTAAATCAAACAACTAGTTGTTTCATATATAGTTATAAATATTTTAACTTCTTAAATGTTGACTTATATTGTTATCTCTACTTATATGTTATTCTTCACCCTCATTAATACATTTTGTAACCTCCTTCACTATCCTAACATGTTCTAACAAAACTTAAACTAATTCCAAACAATATTATTAATGTTTTGAGATTGCAAATAATAATAATAATATTGTTATTATATTACATAAACAATTAAATATTCATACATAAATTTTACATTTATTTAAACCTAATTTATTTGTTTTTTTATTTTCAGATAAAAGTGACAGTGAAAGTGAAGGCCAGTGAAATAAAATGAAGATTTAGTGTAGAAATGTAAACTTGATATTATAAACAGTGAGAACTAAATATCAATGTGCGAGTGTATGAGTGCGTTGTGTGAATAGTGTGAACGTAAACGTTAAGAATATAAATTAAATTATATTTATAAATACATGTCTTTTTACTGTTGCCTGAAATAATACCATTGTGACAACAAACTTTGCTATGCTTGTAAAATAGGATTGTAAAGTTAGCGGGGTTTGTTGTCATGATGTTGGCAACAAGAGCAGTGCTGCTCTCTGTACAGATACTTTTCGTACCAAGGTGCCAAAATTTGTACCTTGTATAATGCGTAATGCTCAAATATCGAAGATAATCACAGGGTTTGGGGATAAGACCAATCATGTACCATAGTAAAAGTCGAACAAATTGTGTCATTAACTCGTTTGTGGAATGAAAACGGAATTGTATTATATATGTCTCATCCATCAAATAGTAATTTATCGCTTTAGTGCATTTCATACAGGGGATTTCTTAGTTTAATGTTAAACTCTGTATATTTTTTTTCAAGTTGTAAAGATTTGTAAATTATAATTTACATTTTTAAATGTGCTGTTATATCCTTTTACCAATGTAACTTAAAGTGTATTAATATTATTAAATGTATTTACCTCTGGCACAAACTCTGTGTATACAGTCTTAAAATACCATAATTATATTTGTAATTTTGTATTCAGAAACAATAATAAGAATGTTTTGTATACAACTTGTTATGAATTTTTCTTATACCTAATTTGACATTCTTGAATACTAGTTTACTCTCTATTCATTTCATTTAATTTTACAAGAATTAGTAACCTAGCAGAGAGTGGGGGTAAATATACTGGCTCTTGTTAGTCGGCTTCTGACCGTCCTAGTGTAAAGAGTGGTACAGTATGGAAAAGTGAAAACTGGTGCTATTTATCTATTTTCTTACAAAATAATTTATTTGAATCATATTTTTTCCTATATTATCTTTCGTTATTTTCCTTTATAAATTATAATTCTTTTTAAAATTTGTTAATTTGGTGTTAAACATGAGTTTTAAGAGCAAGGTGACTAATAAAATAATACATTCTCAGTGTTAAAAGATTATTGGTAATGTTTTAAACTTTATGCAACAAGAAGCTCTATACAGTAGCTCCAACAATTCTATTTCCAAGTCCAAGAGCGTGTTGCAAAAGCAACGCGAGTCAGTTTGAGAACAGTAAAAAATATTGCGAAAGAGAAAAAAATAGTTGACTCAGGAGAACCATTAGAATTTATGTCTCCTAAGAAAAGGCTGAAAAATAAAAATAGAAAATAAAATTGATGATTTTAATCGGTGTGTTTTAAGAAAAAAAAAAGTCATTTATCTTTCTCTGTTTTAATTTGGTGTGACGTTTCAATGCGGTCCTGTCTATGCGATTCAATGCGTCTAACTTTTGGACCATTGTAAGCACATTACGTTTTTGTTTCGTCGCCATTTTGACGCACAAACGCTAACACGTGAATATAATATTATTAACCGTATCCGATCAAAAATGTAAAGAAACTAAACACGGCACAGCACGATATGGTAATGATGTATTCCGGTCGCTAGCACGTGATAGACTACCCGCCGGCATAGACAATAGACAAGGTCACTGTCATGCCGCATCGGGGTAGGGGGATGGTGACGCAGAGGTCATTGCTCCTCCACTTTCTCTTCCCAGTGCATCAACAACCCGCCCTAATACCTCAAGGCGACACTGTAGTGTTGAGGAAATCACGTTTTTATCAACATTAATGTAATAGCAGATATTTCTTGTTGAAACTCCATATTCAAGGATAAAATAAAGCAAAAGCTTAAAGTTTCAAAATATAAATATTATTTAAAATATTATTTCAAAATACAGTAATTAATTATTAAAATATTTTGAAACTTTAAGCTTTTGCTTTATTTTATCCTTGATTAAATTTTTTATTTTTTGTTCCGGATATATCCGGATAATCCGGACATCTGGTTGAATGAGGTCCGGATAAACGAGGTAGTACTGTACATGATTTTGCTTCGCCTGGCAACCTTCATTTCACACCATATATACACAAAAATCTACTTAATTGTTAATCCTATATTTATTCTAAACACATTTACATTCAAACATTATTCTCTGGATACTCTTGACATTTATTTTATTTTTAAATTTATTAAATTTACTGGACTCTATTTTGATTCACAGTGTCTCTTTTCCTGTACTTTGGAACCAATCCCATTTCTCGTTTCATTATTACTTGACCAATCATATTCAAGCTTTTATTACTATGTGTTTTCTTAGTTCTAATTTCCAAATTCAAAAAATGTACCTTATTACACTTCAAGTATACAAAAGAAAATGACAAGAAAATTCTTATCGAGAAAAACGAAGTAAGACAGCTCGGAATAAATTATTTAAGGTCAATCAAACAATACAAAGAACAAAAAAGAAACACTGTCTACATGGACGAAACATATTTACACTCAACCCACACAAAAGAACATGGTTGGAACGACGATTCAAACCAAGGCTTAAAAAAAAAAATTACAAAAGGCCAGAGGCTTATGCAGGCGGAGAAGAGGGTTTTATTTCAGAAGCATATTTTACCTGGAAATCAAATTCTACATCAGGAGACTTCCATCATGAAATGAATTTTGAAAATTATAAAAAATGGTTAGAAGAAAAACTGTTGAAAGGATTGCTTGAAAACAGCATCCATGTAGTAGACAATGCTCCATACCACAATCAACAATTAATTGTAAAAGTCATCTAGATCTCAATCCAATCGACATTGTATGGAGCTCACTTAAGGACCATGTTGGTAAATATAATGTCAATTATAAATTCAGTGATGTAAACAAATTGTGCAAGGAGTTCATAGCGTCGTTTACTGCTAACGATTGGAAATATCGCTGCGATCATGTAGTGAAAATTGAAAATTAACTGATAGAAAAGGAGCACCTCATAGATGAAGCTATCAATTCTATAATTATTAATTTGAATGAAGATGATCATAGAGATTGTGATACGGAAGAAAATTCTTCTGATATTGATGTTAAAGGAATTGAAGAGTTAACTTAAATATAGTCTAACCATATTTATTTGAGTTATTATGTTCTAAACAAATGTTTGTTTTAGACCAGATGAACAGTGATAAACATACAGAAATTATTTTTTAAGTGTATAATAAATAAACATAACCAAAAGCTACTCTAATCATTGTCAACTACCAAAATGTTAAAGTAAATTACTTCCGATTTTTGAGAAAAGGTAAAAATGTTATTCTCTACACTAATAAACACAAACAAAATAATTTTACACTATATTAATTTATAAATATAAGTAAATAAAATTAATTTGGTTAATTAATTGTTGATACACTTATGTATAACGTTTGAAATTATGAGCATACATAGTCTAGTTAATTATGAATATGATAGTTGATAGGGTATAGTTTTAATCATAACAGAAACTATTTTGTGTTATGTCTTTGTCAAATAAGTTTGATATAATTAATTATAGAATTATCTCTCTTGGCTAATATTAATACTGCAAATTGGAAATTACTGTTTTCTGGAGAAAATTATATTTATGATAGAAGTGCAACATTTATTACACAATCTATATGAACATAAATAAAGTTTATTTTGAGACACAGAGGGAAAACTGAGTATGTTATTTAATGGGGATATATCTTCAACATGATTTATCTAATATGTATGACTTATAATCTAGTCCAAGTTTTGGTGTGTTAAACACATGTAAAGTAAAAAGGACAATTAATCAACACTTGTGACAATGTGAAAAATCAGAGTTTGTTGTAGGTTTGAAAAAATGCGGTAAAAGTGTATAGAGGGGGGGAAGCTGTTTAAATTACATTTTGTATTTGGTAAATTCATTTATAAGAGAAAAATAGATTTTCAAAACAACAGAATAAATAATCATGTTAAATGTTAATATAATTTGTTTAATTAATAGTGTATGTAAATTTTAGTGTTTTACGGGGTGTGTGTTGAACTTGATAACAGCGACCGGAAAAAGAACATTTTCGGAAGTAGAATATATTCCTCATGGCAACAGTCAGTCTTGGATCAGCGTTAGGAAACGTTGGTCGTATTGTAAGAATGTCTTAGTTCAGAGTGATTAGACGTTTTTGATACAAAGTAATTGTTATAAAACGGAACTGTAAAATGTTGAAGTGTATAAGAGAACAGTTTGAACGTTGAGATGTATTAATTTTGAGTGACGAACAGTATTGGTTTTGTCTTAATTGGACAAAGGGTTAAATAAATGACGTGTCACGTGCATAGACAATAAAGAATTAGCGTGCATTGTATAAAAAATGTGTCGGTAGATGAACAATCGTAAAAGATTACATGAACTATCAAACTAATAAACATTTTAAACACGGTCAGATGGTCGAGTGCAAATAAAAACTCTAATTGTGCGGATGATACGATATGGACGGACGGACATCACTTGTGCTTCTAGGAAGAAAATCCTCAACCAAAAAGACGGTAAAACAGCGTTATATAACGCTGAAAATAAAATCTCATGTATTTATGTAAAATTTTATATCTAATTTTTTTTTGTTCTTAAAAGATTTAATAATTTAATGTGTCTTTTATGTTTTTTGAGAAGTAACAAAGTAAATGAAGTAAATTCAATGCTAAAGGACAGAATATCATAATCTGTTTTGAATTAATAAAATACTTAACAGTTGCAACTTGAAGATAAATTCATGATTTAAAAAAAATAGACCTTCTTCAAAGGTAACAATAATAATTTTTAACTAGGATATATATATTGAATGTATATGTATAACTTAAATGATTTTATGCTTAATAAATGTTTGTTAAATTTCAGCTACAAGTGTTTTCATTTCTGGAATCCAAAATCACTGTGAAGTACACTTTTAAAAGAACCACCCCTGAGATAATAAACTTATTAAATTCATTTTTTATATGTTAAATAATGACTAAAAGTCTGGCGCCCATAAATTATAAAATAACAACAGATAAATTCACTTTTCTTTAAGTAAAAATAAAAAGTAAGAACTCTTCAAGTTCAATATATATTTTTTTCTTTTCTTTTTTCTTGTTGATAATTTTACAATTAATTGTTACACACTTTATACATAGTGTTGATATACGGTTAAAATATACAGAAAAAATAGTTAATATACAGTAGATATGGTGTAAAAAGGCATACATGACTTTGGTTATGTAAATGAATGGTGGAAAAAATTGCAGAAACTTACTCAATCATCCATCCCCAAAACCAAAAAAAGAAAAGAAAAAAAAGTAATTGAACTATGTGTATACAAAATATTTTTAATTGTATTGCTGTATAAACAAAACATCCATACTGAGAAAATTATCAGTGTCCAATAAAGTGGCTTCAGAGCAGGAAGAGGTAATGGACCAGATTTCAGTAATGTGTCAGACTCTGGAAAGATGCTACAAGTATTTAATTGATTTTAACATCTTGTTTAAAAATAATTTTCCAGAGGATGAGACAACTTGGAGCTTATGTGGATGATGTCGTACTTGTAGCAAGTAATCTGACCACTCTGAAGGAACCACTCCAGCAGCTGAAGAAAGAGGTACAAAAAATTATCTGTGAATGAAAGGAAACTAAATATCTTAAGCTTTCTACACAGAGATGGACGAGGGGAGTTATAGATATTGAAATAAAACACTTTAAATTTTCAAGAAGTCACAGAACTGTCTTGGAGATAACTTCAACAGGGAAAATAAAATGTCCAACGAGATAAGGAATAACATTATGAGTGGTAATAGAAACATGATATCCCCACGTAAGACTTTTTAGGTCCAGACTATATTAATAAAAGTACAAAATCCTAGTTTACTCTGTAGTTACATATGCAGCAGAAACATAGACTCTCTTAACTGGCGACATCAATGCACTAAGAGTATTTGAGAGAAGAGTATTAAAGAAAATTTATGATACTGTAGAGGAGGGAGATGTGTAGTGAATTTACAATAACAGTGAGATAGAGGAAGGAGGAAGACAAAGTGTGTTTTGTGAAGTTGGTGAGATTGAGTTGTTTGGACCTTGTCACTCAAATGGAAGATGAGAAAATACCAAAAAAAATACTGGAAGCCGGAATTATTGTAGATGGAAGCCAAGGAGATGACTATAGGATGTTGAAGGAGACCTGAGAGTGACGAGGATCAGGAACTGGAAGAATTGGATAGAAGAGAGTGGAAGTGAATCATACCGGTAATGAAAGCCAAGGTTCACCATGGACTGTAGTACCGGAGGGTAATGCCTTTAGATAGGTATTGCTGAATTGTGGAAATTCTCCATTTTATAAAGTTTCAACCTCCATTATTTTACTGAATCCATGCCTTATATCTGTTTGTTTACTAACTAAATCTTCTAGGTGCTATAACATTTAATAAAAATAAAAACATTACATTTTACTAAATGTATATGTTTTTTGGTTTAGTAATTTAAAAAGAGGTTAATTTTGAAGCTGTGATCTATAACTACATAATATTAATAATTACTTGGTATATTTCCACTTCTAATGTAAAACAATTTCATTACTTTATAAATTAATATACTTATATATAATTTACGGGGGAAATACGAAGTTTCACAAAAAGTGGTAATGAATGTTTGAAATTTGAAGTCAATAATAGGACCTGATCTTAAGATAATATATAACAAACATGTCAGTTAGATAGATAGACAGACAGAAAGACAACTAGATAGGCAGATATTTAAAAAGACCCAAATATGTCCCTAGTAGGTGAAAGTGTTAAGATGTATCAAAATGTCATAAAATTAGTATACCAACAAAATACTTGTAATTGTTAATTAACTTTCTAGAGTTATTGGTATATTCAAGTAACAAATCCTAGTACATAGAATGTCATAAAAATATGAATATTGTTTTAATTATATTACATGCAATTTATTTTATTCCTTTAGGCTCTAAAGGTAATAACTTGCACATCAATCAAATTAAACCTGAGGGTAATCCAACATTGCTGGTTTATTAATTGTACAGACTGTTTTACAGTAACCTACCAGCTGTTAGTGTCATAATTTGAAAGCACAATATTTCATTACAATTGACAGCTGTTTAAAAATCATATTTTATAATCCTGTCACATGAGACTGAGAGTTGAATACAGATCAGCTGTGTCACTTAACCTGTAAATGTACTTCCTCATAAATTCATGATTGTTGCTGTGTCTATGCTGATTTAGATTATACAATTATTAATTCAACAATTTTGAATATTTTATGCAGAAAATTAATATTACAACATTTTGTAAAACATTACAAAATAATCAACAGTCAGAAATCAGAAGTAATAAAAGGTATGAAAAAAACTAAGATGTGTTAGCCTATATTTCTAGTCATTTATATAAGCCTAATCCAAATCAGATGAATAATTATGATGGGAGTAGTAGCCTATTTTTATATGTAATTCGGATGCTATATACCATTTTATTCTGAACATTCTAAGAATATTTATATGTTACTAAAAGATCATCTTCATTTTTTTATAGGGGGGAGGGGAAAAAGTGAGTCAAAAGGCCCCTCTCCTCTCTGACCAAATGAATCTTGAAATATCTTCAATTTGTCCATATATAGCCTACATGACATCACAATAATTTTAGGAATGCCCTAATATGGTTACTGTTCCTTCTAGACTTAAAAGTAAATAGGAAGAAGCTATTGTTATATTTAAACTGTAAAGAATTTGTTACCTAGGCCTATACAAAATATTAAAAAGTAGAAACTGATAAATTATAATAAAAGTAAAAGAAATCTGTTCTCTTCTTTACAAAAATTAAAAATAAAATAAAGTTCTTATAAAAAGTGGCAAATATTTTTGTAATAGGGTTGGGGGAGGAGGCTTTAAATGGTTTACTATTTCAGATTACATAATTTGTAACTAAAACTAATTCAACAACTTTATATATAATAAATTTAACCACAGTAAAAAAAAAGGTATGAAATATTGCAGACACTTGATTGCCACAAAGGATACTACTTTAGTACACATTGGCAAATTTTACCTGATTGATAAAAGTTTGGTGGTTACTTAACAATTTAGCAAATTAAAACTTAAACATACATACCTATTTTGGTACATAATTTGAAAGTACATAATGGTACTTTCGATTTAAATACACATACATTTGTAACATCTACTCATTGATGTAATATTTAATAATCAACAATTTTTTGAAGTGATAACTTCGTATAGGACGGTGAACCTACGCGAAATTATAGGGAATAGTGAAAGCTAATGACAGGAAAAATTGAAAGCGGATGAGGGGAATCCCACTACTCTGCACCATCTGCATGTGCAATCATGAAATAGATGTGGGGAATCACACGCAGGATGCAAAAATATTGCACAAAATTTCTCACATATGAATAAATACATGTTAAAACTAAAAATTTACGAAAAATATTACACTAATTTTCTCAGGCTCCCAAATATAGTCAAACTAATAATCAATGCAAAAATATTGCAAAAACTTCCTCGCATACCCATATTAAAACTAAAAATCTACAAAAAATATGCCACTAATTTTCTTTGACTCCCATACATAGTGAAAGTAATGATCAATAATAAAATATTGCACAAACTTTCTCACATATCCATACACACTAAAACTAAAAATCTAGAACGTTAAAAATTTTATTAATTTATTATTAATTTTAAAAATTGATAGTTAAAGGTTTCACTTCTGTATACAGTCCCGCAATGGTAACATTTATTGTTATGTTGTATTGACTGACATAATTTATTAATTCATTGCAATCATATCGTGGTTACCTTAAAATACGTAAGAACTAGCATAAATAATTATTGTTCTTGAACAACATCATCTGAAACTTCAAACAGAGTTCATGTTAATAGTTGAAGAAATGTAAGTTACCCTATTGCAGTTCATAAAATTCCACTAACAGTCTACTTGACTCTTTTGGGACATATTTTAGGTAAGTCATACAATTTAACACTCACAAATTAAAATAATATATTAAAAACACTAAGAGGCTATGAATGGAATGGGGCTATAAATACTCATTCCTATTAATAGCTTCAAATTTAGAATGTAAATAGGTATACCATAGTTTAAAGTAACCCACAGGAAAGTTTCTAGTTTGTGTTCAGGATTCCAACAAAGAAGCTACTGATGTAAAGAATTACAAAATATTTACATCTTCCACACATATACTACACTTAATATTTATTTTATAAGAAGCATGTTTTTGTGAAACAAACATTAAAATTTTATTTATTCAACACCTACCATAATTTTTTCTGGTTTTAAAGTTATTTGATAACGATGGATCATTCATATTATTAATATGGTTAATTGGAGCATAAATTGGATACTTTTTTCTTAGGTTATAAATTTAGGCTAAGTTTTTAGTAGCCCTAGGCTTTGTTGTTTTTTTCCTATTTATGTTCTAGGTTTAACACTTGATTGCGTGAGTTGATTTATATTCTAAAAAGTCTTGTATTAGTTTTTACATACACAAATGATGGCAAATTTCCCATTAGACCATATTAATAATCTACCATCATGTGTGTACAAAAAAACAATAAAAAATGTTTTGATACACAAAGTATCAACTACTTCTATACTACTATTTATTTGCATCATTTATGGCATACATAGTGCAGCAGTGCTGCAGTATACATTTGAGTTGTCATAAACACAACTTTTGATATCTTGCGATTACAACATAAAAATTCAAATAATAAGGGTTATCCTTAAACACACTTTTATTATCTTCTAAGATTTTTTAAACAACAGATAAGGAAAGAAATCCAGTGCTTGAAAACTAAAAATGAAAACTCAAAAAACTACATCTTCATTATATGTGATTAGGAATCGAAAGTTAACTGTTAACTACAAAATACAGACACAACCAAAACACACTACTGAAGATGTAGCAGACACCATGTTAATGTTTGAATTGTCAAAAAACCCACAAACAAAGTTGGATTATCTGACAACATAGATTTGAAACTTGACAGGATATTAAGATTACTATTCTTATACTAAAAGTTTATCATAAGATATTATTATTCCTTCCTATAGTGAATATAGTTTTGTTAAAGTGAATAGATTTTTACTCTCATTTTTTAATTTATGAGTAGAGGTTCAGCAGTCTTATTATCTAAACTACTTTGGAAGATTTAGCACGATTGCATATCCATATCACTTTAATATGAAATTGGTCATACATTGGTGATATAAAATGACATATAAATATATGAATTTAAAAAAAAAAAACACTAATTTTGTGTAATGGATAAATTTATTGAAAATCATAAGAGACCAAGATAATACAGTGTATAAATATGTGAATATAAATTAATTGAAGCCAATTAACACGTTCGCTACCACAATGTTAAAAAAAAATCGTAACCACAGACTGCCGCCGCAATTTTGCTGCGGGCGTGTCCTACTCCTAGCCCAACGCCGCAGATCTGCGGCGGCTGGGCTCATTAAAATAGACCACCGCCGCAGATCTGCGGCGTTGATTTCTTGATATTAAATGAGAAATTTCTTCGCAACAGTCTATTTTGAAGGTTAGATCGTTTAGGCACGGTCTACAGGATAGTCCGCCACATATATGCGGCGCTTAGTCTGTAACTAGGACTATCGCTGACGTCACTGGACATACTAATTTTGAACAAATTTTATTCGTGGTCTGTGGCGACGGTCACAACCATTAGGACCAGTCTACAGGGAAGTTCATGAATTTTTTCGTGGGCTGTGGGAGTGACCCGGCTGCCGCATATATGCAGCAGCTGGTAGCGAACGTGTTAATTTGTATTACTGAAGACAGTAATTTGAGTATTTAATCAATGGATATTACTATTTTAGAAACAGTCAAACTAATGTATAGCAAATAAAAATACTTCATGCTAATAAAGTTAGTCCATGTTTTTGAAACAGTAAATTGTTTTCTTCTGAAAATAATGTCAAATGCCTGATTAAAAACTTTAATACTGGTAATGTAAATCCCATATTATTTCATAACAACTTTATACTGTAAATAGAAAACATAACAATTTTCAAATTATATAATTTAGAAGGTATTAAAAGTTTAAGAAATGTCAACCTAGGCCCAAAACCTTAAATTTACCATAAAGGGCCCCAAAGAAGTGCTGAGATTGAGATATTTTAAAATGTTTGTCATATTCCAAATATAATACACAATTAAAATTTAGCATGTAGGTAGAACAACTAATGATATCCTCAGGGAAATCCCTAAAACAACAAATTTTACAGCCAGTAAGAAGTGTATAGTGACCACAAATTATTAATGATCTACTTTCAAAAATACCACTGAAATATGGTCTCAAATGTGGCATGTAAGTGCTTTCACCTAAATATTCCTACATGTGACTATTTCTTAACTTACTAGTCTTCCTAACTACTTTTTATAAAAAATGACAAATTATGTCCACAAGCTTACCATAAGTTTTTACTATTAATTTCATTGCAATTTAGTAAACCAGCATTTTTTTAATACTCTGCAATTAAATGGAGAGTCTTCTGTCTCAAACATGGAGCTGAGAAATTACTAAAATCAGTCCTAGGTTTTTTCTTCATACAGTATTTGAAAAGTCATGAGTGGTCTTTCTTCATCACAACACAAAAAGGGCTGTTGTGGAATTACAGAGTGTTTTAAAAGTTACTTAACACTTGGATTTTAAAAAATGCACTGAATTTATTTACACAAAAAAAAAAAAAAAAAAAAAAAAATGCAGTACAATATATATAGCCTATATTGTTAATTGCATAGTGAGTAATTGTACTGAACTGTATAGTTCGAGTCGATTATCTGTTATAATGTTACCAAAAGAAAGGGTTTTTTGCTTTAAACACTTTTTATAAGTCGTTATTAATATGTGGAATGAACATTTTAATTAAAATCCAATATCACGATAAACTTTGTATGACTTACGAGATAAATTCAGTAACATGAATATGTTTTGGATGTGCCAAGATCTGGCCTCCCAAGAACGGCCCAAATATAGGAAAATATATGTTTGTTTAGCCATGATAGAACGTCAGTGAAAATAAACTACAAGAGTAGCTTAGTAGCTGCTGAATGTTTCAAGTAGGTCAGTGCAAAGAATTCAGCTTGAGTAAAAACCTTACATTCCACGTTTATATAATAGTTTACTCGAAGATGAAGATCGCAGATCGAAGACTTCAATTTCGTGAATAATTTATGCAAAATAGACATAAATATGGACCTCAGTTATTTGGTAAAATTGTGTGGTCAGATTAAACCAATATTAAGGTAAATATACATAACTGTACATAATGGTATTCTGATAACATCTTATTTTAAAGAAATGACACAATCAGATGTGAGTGTTTGAGTGGCAATACCGTCTTTTGGTGTACTCGGACCGTACTTTTTAGAAGGAACAGTTACGGGAGATAATCCATTGAGCAAATAAAAGGTTACCCTCATAGATTTGACAGAGACAAAGGAAAGGTATCACACCTTAGAGTGTGTGATAGTGTTTCAGAAAGACTTAAGAAATGTATTTCTGAAGATGGAAAACAGTTTTTAAAGTAAGAAACAGTTAGCTGTAAGTCATTTGAAGAATTACTTAATTTCTTTAAACTTGGAAATCAGTTTGAATATTTGTGTCTGACTTCGCTCTGTAATTTACTCCCAGTGGAAGGAAGACTATGTTAATGATTTAGTAACAGATAACCTACACTTGTTAATATATAAAGGTGTTTCACATACAAATTATACCTCTGTAATATGCATCATGTTAATCAAGCCTTCTCTATCATAGTCACTGGCAATATAATGTTTATATGATTTGTTATTATTTTAATCATCATTGATACCGGTATTATTATATTTAAAAATATTTATTTTTTAAATTCAACTAATAAATAATATAAAACTATGTAAAGATTTTTTGCTTGTATTCTTGGAATATCATAACACAAATCAAATGGTGAAAATAAAATAATAAACTAAGAAGTACAGTTCCTGGTTACCCTGATAAAATTACATATTTCTGTTTTTATAGATGTCGGTAGTAATAAAGAAAACAAAGAAGCAACTGAAGGAAGAGAAGAAGGCAAAGAAGGCTAAGGAAGCCGAAGAATTGCGTATAAAATTGCGCAAGGTAAACAAATATTTCAATTTCCTCATTGAATTGGGCTTGTTTTTACTTTCTACATGTACATAATATAGAGAAACCTATGTGATGTGTCAAAATATACATGCCAAGTTTTTTGTTGGAATAATGTCTTTTCTCTGTGCAGTCCTCTATAGCTCAGTTTGTGTGCCAATTTAATCAAATTTGGTATGTAGGCATATTTAGAGGATATCTTAGGACTTTTTAACTTTTTTTATAATTAGCTTAAACTACCATTAAAAAAACATAAAGTTCTCAAAATCGGCACTAACAATAATTTTGATCAAATTTTACTCAAGTTTACAATAAAGTATTATAATTTATAAAGTTGCCTTTAAGGAAGCAAAGAAAATATGTTAGCTATCATCTCTCTAAAATTTCCGGTTCATGAATTATTGATAAAAAACCAAAAAAGTTCATTGTGCTGTTATAGAAGAAGTATTTTTTTTTTAATTGGTTCTACTGATTTCTTAAAATTTTTAGTGAAGTGTGAAAATTAATGACCCATATCCATGTGTAAATTCGCAAGTAAAAAATATTACAATTCAGGAATAATCACAAAGATAAAAAACAAAAGCTTAATTAATTTTAATTATCCACGATTTATGTTGAAGACACGTTTATTGTACAAACAGAACAAAGATAATAAAACGCAATTTTATTGATAAGTTTAAAGATAGTATTTTATTATCTTTAAACATGGAATTCCACCAAGAACCATCGGTCTCAACAGTAATGAAAATCAAACAGAACAAGTTTAGGCCTTATTTAAATATATATATATATATATATATATGTTTTTCAAAAAAGATGCGCATGGTTTGTTTTCATTTTTGATAGCTTCCAAACTGACACTATTTAGTGACTAATACAAGCAGTTCAAACTTCATTTTTCTAGTTTGTTTCTTTTTTATTCTTATTTTTAAACAAATTTGTAAACAATTAGCAACACCTTCAACTTTATGCTAACAGGATCAGCTGACCAGAGAACTGAAGATGGAAAATGAAAATGCTCTCACTGCAAGGAAAAATTGGTATGAACTGTGCTTGGCTTCCAAATTTCCAGAATTTAAACAAGACATGGAAGTAATTATTGTACCTGTTGAAGTAATATTAAAATAAAAGGAGTTTTGTTTTTAATATTTATTTTTTAAATGAAATTTGCTCAGCTTTATGGGCGCCAGGTGGAATTTACCTCACCAATTTTGAAAAAGTAAAAGTTTTATTATACTTAACTAACAAATTCTCAGGGTCGTGATTCATTTAAAAGGGTACTTCCAAGTGGTTATGTGATAAATAAGAAGTCCTTTTTGTGTTTCTGAAACTGAACATATTAGTTTATTGAAATTATTCATACACACATATATTATTAATACATATACATTAGTACTTTGCTTGAAATTATATCATGTTAGAAATCTGAAATTGTTTTGTCTTGAAGGGACTAAAATTCTTTATAAATGACTATTTTTAAATTAGTTGCAACTTTTATTCATTAAAATTTTTTTTTATATGAGTTTCATTACCTCATATTGAAAAAGTTATTATTTTTTTTATTAAAGTTTTAGTTTATATATTCTTAAAAATACCTACTACATTTTAATTTATTCATTAAACAAATTTTATCATATTTAATATTTCATCATAAGTCCTTTTTTACACAAAAGATAAAATAAGATTGTTTATTATTTATGTTACCACATTGTAGTAATCTCCAGGGTAGATGTCCCTTGTAGCGTGCAGTTCTCGTTCTTGAGGTTGAGGTTCGTCATAGTCCACGTAGTATTTCAGTTGATGATCTCAGTTTTAATTTTACGAATTCATAATTCTCACATGTTTCATCTCTACCTCTGATATAGAGTTTATGTTTTAATATTTAACGTCCTTCGGATTGAAATACCGCTTAAACTGTCTATACAATGAACAAAGTTCATTGTACCAGCACAACAAAGTTCGCACCATGTGCTCAGCACTCATTCACAAAAGACTTACAATTTCACAACGAATATGTGTCCGTCTGTCTCCGACGCACATTCTAATATCTCTACGATCAACTGACACTAAACTGTTAGAAATTTACATTGTCTATATTACAAAAAATCACTTAAGTACAACTTTCATTGTCCTCCAAATACTTCCTTAACTAATCAAAAACACGTCTGACCATTTCAGACGTTGCCTCTAGACTCCTTCAAAACGACTCTCTCGTTCAACCACTGATCCTAGACTGTACGATTAAATGACTTTACTATTTTTATTTTACATTGTTCACTCTGCAAAAATCACTTTAATACAAATTTCATTGTCTACAAATCAACTCCTTCACCAATCAAAAATACGTGATTCCAATTTGAACGCTCTCCTGTAACTGACTCCACGCACGCTTGCAGTCCCAGTGTGATATATCACACACCGATCACGTGATTATAGCCTCAAAACCAAAATCACATGACAACAAGCAAATCTGCTTCATTTAAACACTATTTCACTCAAATATTAAGCTAAACTTAAGACTAAACATGGTTATAAATACATTTTTGGAAATTTATTTTTTATTTACTTCATTATTCTAGAAACAGCAATAAAGTCCATTTTTGCTTGACCATATTAACTTCCGTTTCATTTAAACCAATGAAATTACGTATACATTCTACCGTGACTTTCATCCCATTACAAAAGTTCAAAATCTGTATATTACATTGTTTTTTATCAGTAGCTAGAAATCAGAAACACTAGAAATTTAAACTTAATATATGTTTATGTAAGTTATATATAAAAAAAAAAAATTCTCTGGTGTTTGTTATTTAAAAAAAATCGTCTTTCAATTAACATTTTATTAAAAATAATAATAATGGAAATAAAACCTAAATATAATCTAATTTATGAATGTGTGCTATGAAAATGAATTAAATAAAAATAATTTTAATACTTTAGCCATAGAAATAAAAATTTAGCTGGAAATTAAACATGTACCTACTCAAACTGTATGTTAATGTAAAGTTAATTAGAAATACCTTTTCTTTGTTTTTGATGAAATTTGACATATTTCAAATTGGAAATTTATTTCTAATGATAAGTTCAAATGAAATTATTCTTGTTTATGAATTTCACATTTATACAACTGGCACTGAATAACTACAACACATCTGAATTCATAGAAAAGTATAATATTAAATTAAGTGATATTTTGTCAGGGGGTGTTTGTTTGCTGTGTTGAAGGAAATTCGATCCTTCCTCATAGTGATTCAGGCCTGGATTAATACCATCACATTGAGCCAAGGCTGAACTAGAGTGTTGAAATGATTATTTCAATGTATACCTGTTCTTAAAGTCTTATCCGCAACAACTAACATGATGCACAAATGAATTTAAATTATGGATTTTAAAATGTCAATTGAATTGTTGCAAAGAGGCAATCCCCATTAGCATCTATAGATTCCTTAATTAAAGAAGGGAAGAAATTTTCTTAAAGATGTAAATATATATATAAATAAAAGGGGAGTTAGGTAAACTACTTTTGTATCATAATTGCCCCACGTTGATGCGACAATTGTAAATATTAAATAAAAAAGGGGGAAGTTTGTTAATTTTAAATTGACTTTTGAACATTAAGACTTTATGAAATTGCTCAGCTTTATGGGCGCCAGGTGGAATCAACTCACCAATTTTGAAAATATAAAAATTTACTTTAAGTTAAATTAATTACTCTCAGGGTCGTGTTTATTTTCTAAGTATACTTATCAGTGGTTTTCGGTAAATAAAAAATCCTTATTTGATTTCCTGAAACTAAACATTCTTTATTACCTTACTTTTAAACAAATACATAAATTTATTATCAGTTTATTATTTTAAACATCCTACCTTTAATTTTGATATTTATATTTTGCCTTTTTATTAATTTCAAAGTCTTAAAACTTTAATTTAATTATTGAATTACAACTTCTTAAAAATTACTCATCAATATGAGTTAAATAGACTTATTTTCTTTTTAAAGTATGTTTTAAATTATTTTATCTCAACAAAAATTATTACTTTTTTATAGGCATCTCTAAATTTTTTAAATAGCAAAATAGTTATATATAAAAAAACATATCAAAAATATTAAACTTACAAATAAAACATCAAACAATAATTAATAAACTGTTTATATGACATTTAATTTTGAGCGCTTTGTAGCACCTGTTTCCAATTTGCTATTGTAGAGATGATTGTTCATTGCAGTCTGCTGATTTTGTGAACTTCATGATGATACCCCCTTAACCGTTTGCATAATGTTCAAAATGAAACTTTGTCTGTCTCTCTATTTTGTCATTCAAACACCTTCCCAAACATGGTCTTATCAAAGTCACTCGTTTTCACCTTTTTAAAAGCGTCTCTTTCAGCACAAAAACATTGTCTGATTTTTACTGAAAGTTATGTCCGTCTATCCCGAACATAGTCTCTGGACTCAAAAATACGCCCAATCACTTCAAAACTCCCTCTCACAACTATTAAACATCAATTAAATTGTTCTCCATTTCAAAATCACTCAAACATAACCACATTGTTCTCAACTATTTCCTATCAGCAAATACGTCTGACCAAGTCAGACGCCTCCTTAAGACTGGCTTCTTCTCTAGCCTCTAACTAAGCATCCTTTTTAGATTTACTTAGTCAGCAAAACTCAATATATTCACATTTTTGGTCTCACGGACACTGCTCAAATCATTCACTTGACAACAGGCTCTGTCTATTTTCACAATACAATATCTCACTTTAAAATTTATTATGCCTTACAACTAACATATTCTGCCTTAAATTTATATTTTGGAAATCTATTCTAAATTTTTTATTGCCCTTGTTTTAATATTATTTACAGTCATTTATTTGACTCACGTTGTCTTTTCTTTAGACCAATTATAAATTTCCCGGTTTATTTTCTTATTTCAAATCTCAAAGCAACCATTTCTTTAGTGTCAAAGTTAAAGTTAAAATTTGAGGATTACAAAGATGATATTTTTGAGGTAATAAATCAAATAATTTATCTACCCACTTGTAGATAGTTTGTTGTACAAATGTTAAAAGGGTTGACTTATCTAAAACAACCCTCTGTTTTATATTAATATCAAAACAATTGATAAAATAAAATAGTAACTTTTACTCAATTACTAAGTTGTGAAAGAACACATTATTGCTGTTCTTATATATTTCAAGTAATAATAACCTAATGGTTAATTGCTATCACCTAGATAAAATCTGATCTGCATATACAGTATGTTTATAACAATCTACACTTATAGTAGTTTATTGTATAATATACTAAATTGATCACAGGTAGCTTGGCATTGGTTTGAACATACATTAGACTTGAAAGACTTTATTATTTGCCAGCTACAAGATGAACTGGAAGAAGCAGAAATACAAGACAGAATGAAATGGCAGAGCCACATAGAGACTGTAGATAATATGATATGTAAGTAATCAAAATCTTTCTAAATAAGAATGTCAAATAACAATTAAGAATTTATAATTTCTATGAGATGTAAAAAGTATAATAAACTTAATGATTTACATTAATAAGCAATTTACTTAATTACAACCACAGTGGTACCAGAAAGAGCAGAGAATAAGCAAATAAAATATACAAATTATAAATCAAATAAAAACAAACAATTTATTAAAACCTAAATACATAATTACAGCAACAATAGTTTAACAAATAATACAAAACTGAAACTGAAACCTGAAATTTTATACATTTCTTATATAATTGAATAAAACATAAATTTGATGATGAAATAAATAAAACATACAATAGAAACTCATTAAACCTTGTCGGTGTGCTGGAGTACAGTTTACACGAGTAATTGAAAAATGTTTTCAGTATTATTTGACAAGGAACTAAAAACCACACACATATAGGTTAGGTTCAAAATTAAGAATGTGTACATTTTTCTCATACAAAAAGATACAAGTGAAATTAAAAGTCTTATTAGAACTAAATTGTGACAAGATATTTCTGTACCTGTTACAACATAAAAAATATACACACATAATAGTCACGACATACATATTTTATAAATTGTTAAGGATATATACCATACCTAAATCAGTATAAATAAATGTATTTAGCACTAAATTTGTTGAGCAGGGGACTATTGTAATTGGAAACAGTTCTGACATTGAGCATCTCTCCACTTCTCTGAGAACCTGTCAGTGTAGTTTAAACAGTCTTGAAGTAGTGTTTTTCTGACAGAAGAATTGTGTTTGAACATTTGTACCGTTTGGGTGTTCCCCACCCAACCATTGGTTTTCCAGTTTTTTCAGTTGTTTTAGGAGAGTTGGTCATAGTTTAATATTTATATTAGGAGGATTTCAGTTTGTGAACTCCTGCTTCAAAGACAATTTCAGAGGTATGTTGAGTGGGCTTATACATAGGTAAAGATAAAGAATCTCGATGGTATATTGAACCTTATATGACATGTACTTCTCATACATAGTGGCATAATGTCATTTCGAATTTTCACAGACCTGTACCAAAGGGATTCGCCAATATTCCTCTACGCATTTTTAGGCATTTGAAAAAAATATTTGACAATCAAATGATAAGTAGTATATAGTGACGCAGTATATAGTGAAAAAAATATAAATAATTTTATAAGAGAAAGAGGCATTAAATTTAAAAATAAATGTGACTACATTGAGTATGAATGTAATAGAAGCCTTACATAATTTTTTGATTGGTTTAATGAAATCTAGCCGAAGATATATTATTAGTATGTGAAATAACATAGCAATTTATGTTACTATGAGTGAACATACATTTAGGTTTCTTATGTGTGTAATAATTCAAAAAAGATGCAGAAGTTAATATTAATAGTGAAGCTATTTATTTATTGAAGTTGAATTTAATTATTGATTTATTGATTTGCTCGACTTTAGGCGCCAGGTAGCGTTAGCTTACCAATTTTGAAAAAGGAAGTTAATTATTATTATTAAATTTTCTCAGGGTCATGAGTCCTTTTACCATTGTACTTCACAGTGATTTTGGTTTCTGAAATGAAAACACTTGTCTCTGAAATGTTAACATAAAGATTTATTAAACATATTAGACGGATATAAAGTTTGAATAGTCATATTCAACATCTTACATTAATACATCCTATCAAATTACTCCTATTAAAATGATATTGATAAGAAAAAGATATGAATAAAGTTTATTTACTGACGTTATCTTACTTGTTGCAACTTACAAAAAATGAATTTAATTGAAATAAGAATTGCATTCTTTTTAAATTAACGCAAATTATATTATTTTATTGAATATCAGAAAATTTTATAATTTGTTTTCTTCATAAAGTTTTAAGTTTAAGGATTTACCTTTTTTATTAAAATTCTAATCATCTATATGTTCTATATCTAATATGGAACAACACAAATTCTATCAAATCCATACATAATTTAAAAATAAGAGTTTCTTAAACGTGGATACCAAACACGTTATTGTTTCGTTGAAAGCACTTTGAATCCGTGGTTGACTTCTTCTATTGTCCAAGACACCATGATCCCGCCTCGTGGAAATGTTCTCTGCTTTATGATGACATCCTCGAATTGTTTCTCTCTTTGTTTTATGGAATTCATATTTATTTTCTGTTTATCAAAATGAAAATTAATATTCCTTTAAATTTAAATTTTTCGATACTTCTCACAAACAACAGTCTAGTCTATAGATATTATCACCTCAGCATTAACACTGAAACACTGAACGTTCAAGTCTCGTTCTACAAGTTTATACGTTAGTTTAAAAGTTCACTATTTAAAACAATCACATTCAATACTTTGAATATGGGTTTATAGTCTTATTGTCCAGAAATATTCAAAGCTCAAACCTTTGACTCATGGAAGCCATTACAAAGAAAAACCGCATGGTAATTCGTTCTACTATATAACAAAATCTCTCGTAAAGTCAGTCTCTAACAATTCTTTGTACACTGATTTTTTACTGTCTATACCTTATATCAATATCAACTCTATTGTCCCCTCTAAACTATAAAATCTTACATTCTATCGGTTTTTTCATTGTTCTATTTGATAACGCACAAACGTCGAAATACGTCTGAACCCTTCAAAGGTTCCCCCAGGACTCTCTAGAAATTCGCCACGAGATCTCTTCTTTTTATCACTGGAAACCGGTCCTATGTTCCTCTTTCAGTTCCGCTGTTCTAAACAGTTCACATACTCCCACCTTTTCACACAGATTTATATATACTATTTACAAAAAACAACACTTGTGCTTAATTATTTTATACTAAATTTAAACATCTGTACATAATTAAGCTATACTAATATTAAACATCATAATTCATTATGTTGTCTTGAAAATCCATCTTATCTCCATAAAATAATTTCCCGAAGATTACATATCATTCAATAGCTTCTCCCACCCTTTGTATTTTTATCTCGCGCGTTTAATACCTATTACAAACTTTAAATTCTAAGTCTAATTTTTCACATTATTACATGTGGTGCCTTCGAATTAACAATATAAGAGATAGAGCTCAGTACAAAATCATTAGAACCTGAGAAATTTGTGAAAAAATTCTAGTGAACTCCAAATAGCATTAAATCCCCCTGATTACCTAACAATTGATGGGCAGTTAGTTGGGTTTTAGAAGAACAAAACTGTTTGTAAACAATGCTATGAGCTATGAATACTTTTTTAATGGTATAAGTTATAAAAATGATATATTAATTATTTTCATTGTGAGTATTCATTGTTTATAATACATAAAACATAATACATTTTGTTTATAATATCTAATTAATTTTATGTAAAACTCGAGTTAATTATTAAATAAAAAATTTAATTTGTAATATTTAAAAAAAATTTTAACATATGTATAAAATAGATTTTTATTTATAAAAATATTATGAAATCTTTATTTCCAACTTTATTTTAATAAAATAACAAAAATCCTAAACTGAACAGAAATGAGGGCCAAATCAATAGAGGGGTCACTCATGTTGCCCTCATTAGTAGGACCACTGAAATGTTAAAAACAGAAACAAAATAAACCTCATTAAACAAATTAAAAGATTCAAATATACACATGTAAAGATTAAAAAAAAAAAATTCTTTATACTAAGATCTGTAATAATGTAAAAAAATTAAAGCCTATCATAAATATGTTTAAAAGTATGCGGTAAAGTACATGGGGGGGGGGAAGCTATTGAAATAATAATCAGTCTTCAGTAAATTCATTTATAAGAACAAAATGGATTTTCAAAACAAGAAAATAATCTTGTTTAATCTTAGTATAATTTATTTAATAAGAAGTGTTTATTAGTTTGTGTGAAAAATAGGGGTGTGTGAAGTATTTATAACAGCAAAGCGGAAAAGACATTTTCGGAAGTAATATATCTCGTGGTTAGTCAGTCAGTGTGAGTCCAGCGTCTAGAGAGACAGGGTGAATAAGTATCAGTTTAGCGGTTGGAGGAGTAAGATGTGAATAAGAGCTCAGTAGAGCATGATTGAGTTATTCAGTCTTAGGAAAGAGTTTCTAGGTTCTGTTAGAACAATGTATATTTGATTTTTGTCTCAAGTAGAGATTGAAAGTGTTTAAAAAAAATTGATAAAGAGTGTGTTCAATGACAATGTCGCGGGAACATAAAAGACAATGGTTTCTATACGCGAGTTTGAAACAGATCATTTTCCGCGTAGTGAGAATTTTGTAGAGATAAGCTTTCCGTTAAAGACAATAAACTCGCTATAAACTATTATAAGAAAAACATTTTCTTTGAGTGATGTGCGAGCATATATGTAACATGAACTTTCCTGAAAGCCACGATCGCAGTAAACTACAAGATACGGGACGTCTGAACTACTACCTTCGGACAATTTTTTATAAAAATTGGTGTTGTGGTATAAACACCCTATGTTAACTCTAGACTATTGAATTGTATTATATTTTGATATATGTGCTGTACATGTTTGATTTTTCTTTATCTGCTTAAAAAATATTTTAAGAAAAATAAATTAATAAAATAATGAAATTTTCAATTTTAAAAGTAAATCTCCTTCATAGATTTACAAAGTAATTTAAATTTAAAAAGTAATTTCTTGTTGCAACATTTAAAGTAAAGATTTAAATTCATGGAATAAATGAAACAGTCTCCTTCAGAGAAGAAATTAAAATAAATAAAGTATATTAACTAAGATAATATTCATATTTAATTTCTTAATATGTTTAAATAATATGTTCTTGTATACAATATTTTATGTTTAATAAATGTTTATGTTAATATTTCAGCCAAAGTATTTTCATTGCATACCAAATTTCACTGTGTAGTACACTTTTAAAAGAACTTGCGACCCTGAGAATAAATATAATTAAATTCTTTTTTTTTTTATTATTGGTAAGCTAAAGCTACCTGGCGCCCATAAAACTTTGTAAATTATAATAAATTCATTTTTTTTCATTAGTTAAATAAATAAAATAAGAACTCTTCAAGTTCAAATAATTTTTCTTTTTAAAGTAGTTTCATTTTCCTTAACCAAGACTTTTTGAATTACTTCAAATGTCGCTCAACGTGTGGCATCTTTAATGAATTAAAGTAGCTTCTTATACCTTTGTAAGACCTTTTTTGAATTACTTCAAATGTCGCTCAACGTGTGGCATTTTCTAATGAGTAAAATAGCTTCTTTTTCTCAAGTTCGATCTTTTTGAATTACTTCAGATCTACACTTTCAACAACAAAATCTTAATGGTGATTTAATGTGAATTATTAAAGGTATTTTCCTCTGGTGACTACTAATTTAGATATATAAGGCAAGAATACATTTAAGTAATCAATACAAATTTTATTTTTATTTTTCAAAATTAAAACTTTAATGGTAGTAAAATATACGGTACTTTTTTAGAATCCTGGAAAAAATTTAATATATTAATATTTGTGATTTTTTCATCCATACTATATTTGCATGAATATATTCATATTTATGTAAAACTATGCAGTAGAGTTTGCAATATTATCAAATATTTTGTAATAATGAAAATTATTGTAAATTTATATTATTAAAGGATTTTAATAATTATTACAAATGTATGTTTATTTATTTATGGAATGTGTTAAGTTGTTTGAGTAATTGGATCTACCTAGAGAAGTAAGGTTAGAGGAGGAAATAAAGTGATACATACAAAGTACAGAACTAGTTATAAAATGCTTTGACATGACCATCAAATTATTGTATCAAATAAAAAACAGATCAAAAGTAACAATTTTAAAACACAACTAACCTACAGCGTATGCACAGAATTAATGGATATATACTTAGTGCATGACCAGACTATTAATAAATGAAACTTGTTGAAAGTAACATTTTAGAAACACAACTAACCTACAGTGGCACATAGTTAGGGATAAACGTACTTTACATATGACTAGTGTATCATGGAACAGCTTGAGAGTAACAATATCAATGAAAGCCAAAGATGGGTAGAATGAACATGTGAGAAAACTGGGAACAATACACATCAGCTTTTGGAACAATTCATCAAGCCAGATGGAGCTCTCACACTTGACCCCTAAAGTGTTTCAAAATATACCTCATACTTTGACTACGTAACATTTTAGCTTATCTCGTACAGACACTTACCTGCTACAAAGTATTGAGTGATATTTAAAGACACTTAAGATCTTTTTGAAACGAATTATCTGGTAACAATATTAAATATTGTTAATAAAATTAGTTCATTTTAGAGAAAAAATTTATTTGAAAGTGCAAACATTTGTTGTCTAGCATTTAAGTTTAATTATACATTTATGTTGTAGGTAATTACAGTAAAACAATCGATGAGGCTGATCAATTATATAATGAAGAGTTTTTAGAAATTATGCACAGAAAAAATATTGATGTCAGGAAAATTTTAGAAAAAGAGATTCAAGATGAAACTTACATCAAGACAGTTCTGTTTGCAGCAGAGACCAATTTTAATAAAGCACAAATATCTTTACAAAAAGAATATGTATCCAAAAGGGATGATGAAACAAAGAAAGTAAGTCAAATTATTACAGACTCACACACAATGCCATACCAGTAATTATAGTTTTATATTTTGGTCATATTATTTATTATCAGTGTCATAGTTAGACAAATTGTACCTCTAGTCAATCAAGTTGGTTGGTCACCTCCCTTCAAATCCTTAATGATATAAACTTGAAATATTTATTTATTTAATATATATTTCCTTTTTTTTACAATATCATAATAAAGATAATAGTACAGTATTATACATATTACAATATAACTAGAATGCATTTCCATCTCTGTGACATTAATTATGTAGTAATTCTACTTACATTGACGCGTTTCGGAAATATTTTTTTCCATCCTCAGAATATCTCGCTCATTTGAGGTCGTCACAATAAATAAGATTTCAACATCAACACAAAACACACTAACACATATTAAAACACATACGTATCGCACGCTAACGTGTGCACATACGGACGTATATCAGTCAACTGAAACCAAGTATCTACCGCGCCCGTCACCGAACAATATTTATCATTTCCTTCCTTCTAACTTTATCGCCGTGTCATAGATTATATTGGAACGAAAATGTAGTTGGTCATTTAGCACATCATTCGGGTGGTATTTATGTGCTTTATATATTTCGTATTCTTCTAATGCATTTAAATGTCTGCCCTTTCCACACAAGTGCAACGGTTGGAGATTCGTGTTAAAGTTAGAATACGAATGATCCTTTTCCATAATATGTTTTGCATAATTTGACTGGGTGTTGACTGTCCTGTTGTTGGGTAGATGTTCTTTATACCTTTTCGAGAAGTGCCTCCCCGTTTGACCTATATAAAAACATGCGCAGTCATTGCAATTCATCCTATATACGCCAGATGACATCTCGATAGGTGTTATGTTTTTTGCTTTAACCAATTTCTTTAGGCTATTGGTTGTACAGAAGGCCATCGTGACAACCAGTTTTTTCATCACGTTGGTTAAGATGTTTGGTAATATATTTCCATATTACGCAGAACGGAACGTTTTTTTCACTACTTGTTTTTGTGATGAATTTAATGAATATAAAATTACAATATACAAAATTAAATAATACTTATTAAGTAAATACTAAAATTACATATTTAACTTGATACAAATCATTAATTAACAATGTAAAAAAATTAAGGTTGTATTTTATAGGGGAAAAAATAGGTACCCTCACTCAATAGAAAAGCCTATTTCGAAGGTTACTCAATAACGTTTTTGTAGAAAAATGTACTTCATAATTTGAAAATAAATAAATTTTTTGCTGAAAGAAGAGATGAATGCTGTGGACAGTTCAAGGTAAACCAAGCTGTGGATTCTATGACTGACAGATTAGTTGCAGAGTCAATAAATATTTGGTAGAGATATTTTGGTTCAGTTAAAAATATCATCATATTATGTATGATTCTTTAAGGTATTTCAAGAACCATTGGTGTTCTTTGTGAGTTATTTAATTAGTGATTAATATTAAATGCTATATTATATCAATTAGTGTTTTCTGTGTATTTAAACTCAGCAACATAATAATAAATTATTCTCTTAATAAAAATAGATTGAAATTCTTATGTTTTTGCTTACAATTACAAACTGAGTTAGTGAGCTAAGAGTGGTATTTATTATTGTATATGATATTGTGATATGCATTTTTTGAATATTTGAATATGAGATAGGAAATTGCAGTAAAAAATAGATACGTACTGTGATTGGTTCAAACGAAACAGAAGAGTCGATAAGGTCAAGCGAAAATGGACTTTATGGCTGTTTTTCAAAATGACAAGATAAATTTCCAAAAATATATTTGTATTAATAATAATGTTTAGTTTTAAGATAACTATAGTATTTGAGTGAGATTGTGCTTAAGTGAAGTAAATATGCTTATTGTCAAGTGATTATGGGTTTGAGACTATAATCACATGATTAAGAGGTGATATCCGGAACTGGAAAAACGTGCTAGTAATCAGTGGGAAGATAGCGTCTGAAATAAGCTAACGTATTTTCGATTAGTGAAAGAGTTAGTCGGAGGACAATGAAACTTGTACTAAAGTAACTTTTATAGGAAAAACAATGTAGATAACTAATGGTTTAAATACAAGAGTTATTGGTCAGTCATCATCAGAGACAGATGTGTTGTAATATGTAAGGTAGAACAATGTGCTTTGTAGTAGAGATGCTTTCAAAAGTGAAAAACAAGAAGCATTAAATAAATTATAACTTTGTATGTTATTTTAAAGTCTGGAAGTAGTCGTTATGAGAGACAGACGTATTTTTGAGTGTAGGAAAGTCATTCTTGAGAACAATGTAATTCATATTAAGATGTCTTTGTGTTGTGTAAATGTAGATAAGTAATATCTTAAAGACAAGGTGAATAAACTGTCAGTTTGTAAGGTGGCGTTGGAGATAGACAGATGTATTTTTCGTTTTTGAAATAGTTAGTGTTTTGAGAGGGAACACTGAGCACATGGTGTGATTTAAGCTATGTTTGTTATATAGACTATTTAGACGGTATTTCTAATCTGAGTGACTCTGGATTTTAAAATATGAACTTTGTATTAATAGTAAAGACAAAATGTGCGATAACTATGAATCGTAAATTGAAATCTGAAACGATCAACTTAGGCGCAATACGGAAGATGGGGAATTTGAATAATCAGGAAGGAGGTTTCACGTTATAAGGAACGTCTACCTTGGAAAGTACTGCAAAGTGGTAACACAAATAACAGACAATCTTATTTTATTTTTTTGTACAAAAGGATTAGTGATCAAATTTTTAATTAGGATTAAGATATGTTAAAATTTTGTTTGATAAATAAGTTTAAATGTTATAAATATTTTTAAGAAAGTCTAATTTAATAACAATGCATTATAATTTGAAAATATGAGACAAAGATGCTCATATAAAAACTGAACAATCAAAGTTGCAACTATTTTGAAGTAGAGTCATTTACAAAAAACTTTGTCTCTTCAAGACAAAACAATTTTAGATTTGAATATGATATAATTACAAATGATAAACTTATGTATGTGTAATAATAATGTATGTTTGAATAAATGTCATGTTCAGTTTCAGAAAATTAAAAAGGACTTCTTATTTACCATGAAACCACTTGGAAGTACACTTTTAAAAGAAATCACGACCCTGAGCATTTTTTGGTTAATAAAAAATTTAACTTTTAACTTTTCAAAATTGATAAGCTAGCACTACCTGGCGCCCATAAAGCTGAGCAAATAATTTTATTTAAAACTAAATTTAATTGCCAAACATCATTTTATATTATATTTACAATTGTCGCAACAACTATGGGGCAATTAGTAAATAAAGTAACTTCTTACTGTTTATTAAATATTTACAATATGAATTTGGTGAGCAAGTTTTGGTAATAAACACCTTTCACAGATTGCTAAACGATTTATTTCTTTTGCCACTAATATCTTCTTGTTTCTATGTGTAGAACTAGCGGAAGTTAAAATTTTTTAATTTGTTTACCAAATTTACCTCATTTAAAGTAAATATTTTAAAGATCAGATCAGTAGTATATTATAAGGTTTACTTTCATTTATCTGAAAAACATATTTTACTACATAGTTTTAAAATTTGTTCCTGCAGAATATCCATTTACTTGAATTGATGAGCGGTAGTCATGAAAAGCAAGTTCAGGCTACGATTGCAGCTCTAAGATTCATAGTGTCAGATTATCACGAATCTACTGAAGATATGAGAAAACAACTGGAGATTCTAAAATCAAAAGATGATTATTATCTAAACATGATTAAAAACCAAGAAACTAGAATGAATAAATTGTTGGTAAGTACGTTTTAGTATATTATTTAAATCAAGAGATAAGTTAGTTATGCACTGTATTTAAACATTTTCTTTTATCTCCTTGTAATAAGAATGTAAATCAAACATTTTTACTGCTTAATTAATTTGAAATTAAGTAATATAACAACAATAATAGAGTTCAATATATGCTTGAAAAAAGTTAAACTTCAACTAGTTAGGACAAAATTACTTTATATCCAGCAATATTTTTGGGCCATATTATTTCACTAAGGAAACACATATTTTTTAAAAAAATATTTCTATTAGGAATCTCTGACCACTATAGACTAACTGGCACTAGTTATTTTTTACTGACCATATTTATGGGAGGCTTACCATCAATTTCAAATCACTAATGGAATAAATATATATATATATATATATATATATATATATATATATATATATATAGCTAATGTTCTTGTTACTAAAATTTATTTATATTTAATCAATTAATCCTTTCTGTGTGATGAGTAAAACCATACCCATAAATATAATTCTGTAAGGTTATATGGTGTGGGTGAAATTTTAAGCACAATATGTTACATTATTACACAATGATTGCTGTTATTTTAAAGCCAATGAAGATAATAAAAATGACGAATTTCTTTTTTAAATTTTACAAGCTTCATATTATTCTACCAATAACACCTAGTTATATAAGAAACCAAAAATTAGTTTTTTAATATACTAGCGTGTTATTACTATGCCTCTAAGATATGTTTTGTTTCTGGAAGTTATTAAAGAAAATGTGGAAGAAAAGAAACATATCAATTAGAATCTATGGTCTTACAAATTCTATTGCCATAAAATATGAGTAATAGGGGTGAGTTGCAGATATGAGTGAATCAAGTAGAAGCTATATTTAAATACAAAGCACTTTGAGGTCCACCAGGGACAATTCCAAACAAAAATTGAGTGTGTATTTAAATAGTCACAGACATGAGAGTACAGAGTGGAGGCAATATGTATTTAAAGACTAACTCTTATAATTTATACAGAATTCTCCTGTAGTTTTTTTTTACAACAGGCCTGCATAGTTATAAAATGTTAAAATGGCGACTGTTTAACAATAAATTATACGAGCCAACAAAAAATTTAATTTGTAATGTTACTGACACATCTCAAAATAAGAGTGTTTAGTGGACCATGCAAACTTAATATTAAGCGTTGAAAAGATGTACATAGATCACCATATATATGTTGAGTGCAATTTCCTTAAATGAGTAATTCTATCACTTAATGTTTAGCTTAAACATAGTCTTGTTAGCCTTCAGGATTGTGAATTTTAAAAACTAATTTAGGTTAATGACCTTAACTATTGACAATTCTAATTGAATTCTTGTATATTCTAGTGAATTACCGGTTTCGACGGTATAGCATCATCTACAGGTCTGGGACATAATTCTTCTTTACTTTGTGGATTTTGTCAATAAATAACAATTCTTATATGAATTTATGCTTCTTGATTTAAATAAAAAAACTTTAAAACTTATCTATAAACACAAATTAAAAAATGAACATGAAATATATATATATATATATATATATATATATATATATATATATATATATATATATATATATATAAATTGTGCACATTTATTAAAAACACTTATTTTTGTAGAACATTAACAGTCGGTGGACTTGTAGGTTCTATGTTGAGAACAGTAATAAGTACTCATTTATTAAACAAAAATAAGTGGTTTTAATAAATGTGTGCAATATTTAATGTTCGTTTAAAAAAAATTGTGTCAATAGTGTTTGTGTTCGTGTTTATAGACAGGTTTTAAAGTCATTATTCTTTTAAGAATCAACAAGTATAAATTTATATAAGAAATGTCATTTATTGATGAAATTCACAAAGGAACTAAATAAAGAGGAATGATGTCCTGGATCTGAAGATGATGGTACACCGTCAAAACCGGTAGTCCACTGTTATATACAAGGATTGTTGAAGTTAAAGTAATTAACCTGTTCATAATATTTCGCACTAATAGCAGTTTTGCCACAAGCATTTCTGAACTTTTGGGAGATTCTGTCATGACCTACATAGTATTGTTATATACAAAAAAAAATACTGTTATTTTTTAGGAAGTAATAGGTTATCTTCAAGAACAAATGAATCAAGAAAAACTATCACAACAAAATTTAGCATTACTCAGAGTAGAAAGAGATGAAGTGTATAATTCATATTTAACAACTCGGAAGAAACTTATTGATGGCAATCAACTAGATGAAAATCAGCTCCTTTATGTTACCACAGAAAGTAACATTATTATTGAGGTATGTCCCAGTTTAGTGATTTTTTTTTATATATCACCTTTTTTATGGCCCACATAAAACAGTTGACAAAAATGGATTATTCTCAGTAACAAATTTATAGCAGATTCCCGCTATTATGATTACTTTAACATACAAAAAATTTAATAATTTTTATAAGAAAGTCTTATATAGATTACTATGTTGAATTATTGATTCTCTTGTTTGCTGCCATATTGCACCAACACCTTAAACCAAAGATCATGTGTGGTGGCTTCTTCCTGCTGTTCAATGTAGACCACTGCAGCCTCAATTGTGTGAAGTCCATCCATATGCGGGATTTGATCGTCTTTTTCAACACTTTCGTCAATATAAATTAAAAAATTATATCTTAAAACTATACATCTATTATTATATTATTTACAAATTTCATTTGTACAACTCATTTACACACGGTTCTATAACATTGACTAACTTTGGAAATTCGTCCATCCGTCAATACGGGATTTTAATATACGATCGCATTGCGAGATACAACGCAAGTCTCTTATGTCGTATATCACTCACTTTATATATTGAATCAAATACTAACACAAATTTGAGATCCAAAAATGTGAAACGTTACAGTAGGAATTTTTAAAAAAGAATTTAGATTTATTAATTCTGATGAATTTATATTCTATTGGGCGCCATTTTATGAGTAAAGCATAGACACTTGTACTTTTTAACAAAAAACAGGTTCACGATCGTGGACTCTTGGAAAGTGTACTTCTTAGTCACAAACAAACCACAAATATTATGAATATTTCATTTATAATATTCTGATGAATATTGTTGCTGCAAATACATAGGCCTACAGTATATACATAAATAAATATTATTGAAAAGAATTTATAGAGGACTATTACAAATCTCAATTTGTTAATAGATCTCTTTATTCAAACAAGCAAATTAATGTCCTTCTATACAAAATTTGTCTTTTTTCCAAGCAATATTTTTCAAGGAAATAAAATACAAATAGAATTGAATGTAAGTGTCTATACTAGGATGCTGGTCACTGATTTTATTTAAGTTCAAATCAAAACTATTATAATGTTTGTAATAGTGTACATTTTCAGTTTTGTAATCTTGGTTTGAATAGAAAATAATTTTGACTCGAGGCAGTGAACAGGAAATGTATTCTGTTATTGAATAAAATAAATAAAGAATAAAATAAATAAAGAAAGTAATAATGAAATAATTCAATAAAAAAAGGGAACTACTTTTGCTAACCAATAAAAAAAATATATGAATTGAAATAAATTGCTCAGCTTTATGGGCGCCAGGTGGAATTAACTCACCAATTTTGAAAAAGTAAAGAAATTTTAATTTACAGTCTCGAGAGGTCAAAGGTTCTTTTTAAAATGTACTTTGCAATAGATGATAATTAAGAGATTCAAAGTCTTGTTCTGCTGAAATTGTACACAAAATATTTATTAGGATAATATTTCATATTACAACAAATCAGAAACATAAATGATCATTATATTCTACTCTAAAACATTAGTTCAAAAATCTTTTATATTAGTCGACTTCTTTATATTCAAATCAAAAAGTTACTTTTTCTGTATATCTTACTTTACGTTTATAATGTTGCAACAAAAAGAATTTAAATTATTTAAAGAAAAATATTCTGTGTCTCAAAAGGAGACTTATTTATATAAAAAATTAATTATTTGAATTATTCATCTCAAAAAATATAAAAACACAAATACATCTAGCAAATTCAGAATCCATTCATAATACACATATTTAAAATGATAAATTGTTTATGATGTCTATACCACAACATCTATTTTACAAAAATATTCGTAGAAGTGAATCCTTGTGTTCTGTGATTCCATGGATGTCTCCAAATCGCAGTTCCTCCAGTGCTCGCGCAGACTCCAACTTTTGATACAAAACGACATGAAAATCCCTTATAAAGATTTGAAAAAATGTTTATTACATATTAAAACAGTTCTGCATTGTTCATTTTGTAATAATAAAATGAAAGGGGGTTTTTTTTTAAAGTTATTTTGAAAAGAAATGAAGTTACTATTTACTTAATTAAAAATTTGCCCAGCATTTAGGGCTCCAGGTAGCTTTCGCTTACAATTTAGAAAATGAAGTTACTTCTTTAAAATAACTCAGGGGTAGGTTCTTTTAAAAGTGTACTTATACAGTGACTTATCTGGTGAAATGAACAACTCTTATTTTTCCTGAAACTTGACATGAGTTTATTAAACAGCAAAAACATCAATACATTGACATCATTATTAAAATAAATCATATAGATCACCTTTGTTATACATCCTAATTTTGATTGTTATACTTGCCTTTTAAGAAGGTCTTCGTTTTAAATCTTGAATTTACTTTTTATGTTGCAACTAGAAAATTAATTATAAATGTGAACAGGTTGGAATTATCTGTTTTTTTTTTAATTATTGAAAATACATTATAGAAAAAAAAAGTTAAGTATGTCGGTAGACATTTTTTTTATATACTCTGACATGAAAAGTAAAGTTATTTGAAAATATTAAATTTATAAAACTAAACATCAAACATAATAAATTTTATACAATAAACAGATTAAATTCAGCGTGTTAAATAACACGTTTTACCAGTCCGTTGTCGTAAAACACATTACTCAATTGTGGTTCATACAGCGTGGCATTTGATGATAGTCCCGCCATTCTGTCCACGGAAAAAGAACGTCCGTCGTAAATTTCAATCGCACTTCGCGAATGTTTGTACTGAGAAAGTCTATTAACTTATTAGTCCATTCTACACATTATAATTGTTCATCTTTCGACCATATTTGTATACGACACGCGTGATTGTCTATTTTGTCTTTATGTGAAACACGCTGTTCGTACTAAACACTTCTAACACTCTGTTTTGTTCAAAATCTAATACCGTTTGCCACACTCGTCTACATTGTTCAAATTACTTTACATTTTTAACAAAACTCTTTAGACAAATTATTTATAGGTCTGACCTCGTCAGATCGATGCTAAGACTGATTTTAACACATCTCATTTCCTCAACACTCCAACTAAGACTCTTTTGAAACACCTTCACCCTCCAACTCCTTACTAAGACTGTTGTCTTCAACCTCTGGACTCAGACTGATTAACACTTTGAAACATGACTCTCCTCTCCAAAATCCTAACTGAGACTGCCAAAGCACATAGGAAAAGTTCATTTCCTGTCCTGCTATGTCTAATCTCGCTGTGTTTGCGTTAATTGCGACTCACATCTTGTTACATACACTATTCAAATATTTTCTCTTGACAACAAGTCTTTTGTCTATATTTTTAATAACAAACACTATCTAATTTATCTTTATTAATTATAACTAAAATTCTATATACATTATTATTTAAATTTGGAAACCTATATCTTAGTTTTTATATTCCCTTATTCCAAAGTATACTACTAGTATATGTTTTCGACTTATAATTTCCCCCTCCCCATTTAACTCTAACGATTCCCGGTTACTTTATATTCAAATTAAATTAGTCATTGTACAGGTATTACAACACCCCGCCAAATTTGTGTTTCAATATAGAATATTGGAGCACAAATTTTTACTCTAGGCTACAAAAAAATTTTTTTAACTAAAAAATTTTCCACACCGATTCAATAGATTTCCAAACAAAAAAGCCTCAGTAGTTAAGAATATCCATCTTTTTAAGAAAACAAACTCTAAAATAAGAAATATTCTCTTCTTATCCTAACTATCATCTTATTGCATAATCTATTCTCTTTATTAAAACTACCTACTTGTATATCCTAATCAATCACTTAGCTATAATCAACAAACGCACTTATAGCAAAAGCTTATTCCTAGTCATCAATAAACCCTCATCAACTCTTATCTACAAATATCAAATAAAAAAAAACTTCCATCAACTCATCTTTTTGAGCTGTACGGCAATCAACTTCTTATCTCCTGACCCATTTCAGCCAGAAGTTAACAGCTCTTCTGAGTACATAGTCATACTGTATGGAATGAAATCTTTTTGGTATTATGGTATTGGATTTCATTTGCATTCCATATTATAGTTATTCACAGAAGTATACTAGTAATTCAAAGACTGTAAACAAGAAAAAATGTTCAATATTTATGCCCCATTTATTAATAACCAATTTGGTACTAATTTATTGGCCACTTGTTTAATTGAAAATTTAGAATTCAAAATGTATTACCTTTTAGTACATTTTGATAATTTGTGATTTTTATACATTATTAAAATGGAAAGTAACTTATTTTCCTTCATCTAGCATTTACAATCTCTTGTAGAGAAGGGAGAAAAATTGCTACGAATTGGATCCCTATGTCGAAAATTTGAAACTCGTCAAGAAAAGATAATACCATTTGATTTTCCTGTATCTACCATCAAGAAAAATGAGGAGGTTTGTATAAAAATATTAAAGTAATAATACATTATTAAGATTATTTTGATTTATCTGAACATTATAGTTTATTGGTATTATATTATTTATAATATTGGTACCTAATAATATTAATTTATTTGTCACGTAACCTTTTATTTTACAAGACAACAAATGTTATAAAACATTGTTAAAAACAAATTTTACACGTAAATAATAAATACAAAAGAAATATAGACAATACATATAATAAATCAAGACACAAATTCAAAACACTATAATAAGGTTTCAATGTTACATAATGGTAAATGAAAATAAATTTTTCTTAGTACTGTATTAATTATACTGGTGATTTTTTTTCTTTATTGTATAAACCAGTATGAGTTGTTATAAATTAAATATATTGAAAAATATACAATCACAGAAGTATCAATATTTCCAACTTCTTAACTTACAATAATGATTACATTACTACTTTGCACATCTTTTTTGAACCTATATTTATTTATTTTGTTTGTTTAACCATTTATTGTTTTATTATAAACTATTTTTTTTAATGTTATATCTATATAAAATTGCCTATATTTGTAAAATGTTATGTTTTTGTTACATTATCCAGTGGTAGTTAATCAAATGAATTTTTAAAAAAATTGTAATCAAATTTCACAGGTATTTTGTTTTAAATTGTAAATTCAATGTGTCACACATAACTAAGAAAATCAATATAAAGAACTTTTCACGCCATCTACTTTCCCATCACCTGATATAGTGAAACATGGTAAGATAATTTCTAGGGTAAAATAATGAGCATGGTTGGGGTCTATAGGTAGGAAAGTCATAATGATAAATATATGCAATCTGCCAGTAATGATTTTAATTTTTTTTTTTTATATCTGATAGACTGTTACAAGTCAGATGATATAAGTTATATTAAAGTTTTGTTTAAAAAAAATCTAATAATGGATATTAAGACTGACTTAATTGT
The DNA here is from genome assembly GCA_963513935.1 of Aphrophora alni. Taxonomy (NCBI): domain Eukaryota; kingdom Metazoa; phylum Arthropoda; class Insecta; order Hemiptera; family Aphrophoridae; genus Aphrophora; species Aphrophora alni. The sequence goes on along the minus strand of OY740767.1, from coordinate 120,083,562 downwards.
AAAATAATTATAAATGTAATTCGATCACTAGAAAATGTTATACATATTATTTTGTAATATATAAACTATATTGTTTAATATAAGTTTACTTATTGCATTATAATTGTTTATTAAATTTTATCATGCACCGGTACTATTCATCTTCAAATGAAGGGAAACCACACATATTTCCATAACAAACACTTTACTTCAAACTAAACAATGTTTTAATTACTTAGTCATCAAGGGCGGATATGCGTATAATACAAGGAGTCTATCACATTAGAAATGTGCCCAGGCTTTCACTAAAACAGGCAAAAACAGTCCCCATAATGTGGTCCTGCGATTTCGTGTTAACATGGTTTAAAAAAAATGAAAAATGTCGGTAAAACAAAAATGATGAGGCACTTATAATTTACAAACAACAACTATTTATTGCTACAGCTGTTTCGCCGTTAGGCATCATCTGACAACTAAGAACTAAAAACTAAAATACAGGCAACTTAACACTAACATCTAGGAATGAAGGTGGGGATGAAAGCAGAGGTAGGGCAATGACCTGGTATTACCTGAAAGGGACGTGGAAAACAGAAGGTTTTCAAACAATAGGTTTTAACAAAGGGGATCGGTTATTTACTTTTTCATTCAGGTTAGAAGCATGGCATTTCAAAAAAAAAAACAGATCTGTTAATTTCTAAAATTTCCAAACTATTCAATTTCCTACTTTTCTGTTCTATGTGTAAAACTTTGACATTGTCAATGGGATCAAATGTATGGCCTGAATCTAGTAAATGACTAGCAAAATTGGAATCCATGTTTTACCATGCTTCCAACAATATACATGTTCCTTTAATCTAGTTTTGATAGATCTCCCAGTTTGACCAATATATTCACAATCACAGTCATGACAAATAATTTTGTAGACACCACTGTTATCAAATAAGCCTCTTTTATCCTTATTATTGACTAAGAATTTACCAAGATTAGTATTACAATGAAGGCTGGTTTTACATCATTTCTACTATTTATTAAATGCCCTACCTTATAACTAATTAACAATTAATATGTAGTAATAAATTACCTCATTTGTTCCGTCATGTGACTTTAATTTGTCTTGTTCTCAAGACGCGTTTCGGAGTCGGGACTCCATCTTCAGTTGTATCTCTGTAGTAGAGGTCGTCAAAACATTAAAACATTTACGAAGACATAAATATATAATATTACACAAACACTTACCTATATTAATTGTTAATCATTATTGACTTGGACACCAACAATGACTGATATTATAACTAATATTGCCAACAAATTTTATCCTACAATATTTATTTAAACTCTTAGCATCTTTTATGAAAACTAAACTATTAGTGAGTTTCTTTTGTTTCTTAAATAAAATACTGTCTAAAGCTTAACTTGATAACCTTATAACCTTAAGCTTAACTTGTTGAAATTATAAGTGCCTCATCATTTTTGTTTTGCCTTATTATGGAATTTCACCGAGTACCGACTGTAGTCACACTTAATATGATGAAAAATGTCCTTGAAAAGTTTGTATTTTGAGCTGAGATGCACAAAAGTTAAACAAAACTGCTTCTTGTAATTACTAAAATCTTTTTTAAGATAAGCCTACTTGCTCAATATCAATACTAAGCTGTAGTACAGTACATATGACGTTCTATTTGCTGCTATTCCGCTAGGCTATAAATCACCAGTTATACACGGTTTCGCTTTATGCGGCACTTTGATGGAACACATCTACCCCTTATAACGGGTACTACCTGTATCATATCTTAAATTCCTTATTACAAGAATAACAATGTAATCAGAACACACTGCTGAAGTGGGAAAAGGTCAGTTACTAGCGTTGTCTATAACTCGAAGTCAGTGATTTTTACCCTTGGTAATTTGAACCTTGCTTCTCACATTACTTGATAATTATAAGTGTTAGTAATTTCCTTGAGATTCCTGTTATAGAGGTTCTAAGGTAATAGCTTTTTTAAATCATGCTCAACTACCAGATTATCTATCACACATAGTATTTTCCCTTGAATCTTCTCTCCAGATGAATTTCATTTCTGTACTTTCATCAATGAAGCTTTTTTGTCTTTTGTTAACATATACATAAAGGCATCAAGGGATAGTTTCAGAGACTGCCATCTTCAAATTTCCATCTTCTTTCTGCAGAGATGTAATAGATTTTTTATTATTTAAAACTTTTTTTTTGTTTTAACTTTTAAACTGCCTGTCCCACAAGACTGTTTCATATGTACATCAAACTTTTTGATAATGATTTAACCTTTATTTTTACTAAAGCATTATGACTTTCGCACTAAAAAATTAAAATCATAACTTTACTAATCACTTTATAACCTTCTCATAAGGCTGAGATGAGATTTAAGGCAAATATACAAATCTACAACATTATTGTCTACTAAACTTAAAGAATGGCTAGAACAACACATGTAGAATATAGTGTTCTGTGTGACTTTTCTTTTTTTTAGTAATTATATTTGAAGCACTGTATTTATCGCTGACACATTGTCATAGCATTGGTTTCTACAATTTTTATATAATCAAAGCCCCAGATCTGAAATCTTTTTCACAACAGTATCTCTCAAATTTTCCAATTAACCACGAAACTGAAAAATTCCCCAACTGTTTTTCCATTGCCTTTCCCCCGCAGGAGGGCAGGCTAGCTGCACCTAATAAAAGGGGGTTCCCAATCAAAGACTCACCAAAGACTCACATCCATATACACCAAACACATAGACTATCATCCATATACACATACCCCCATTTCACCTATATACATTTCTTACCTTCACCTTTACATAGGATTTTATCGCAGGGGGATGCAGACGATCTGCACCTATTGAAAGGGATTTAGCGTCCCTCCCGAAACCCGAGGTATATAAGAGTGGTACATTAAAACATCTTCTCTGAATATACACACACATACAACACTCATACATATTTTACAATTTGTAGAGGCTGTTACACTTCACAATTCACATGGGATACATAAACACCCTACATTCATATATAGGGATTAGTGTTTTTTTTACCTTGCAGAGCCGTAGCACGTATGAGAGTGTATACCAGACCCAAACTATGACAACCTTTGAATTTGGTAAACTGATGTGAGCTTGCTCTGCCGAAGACGTATGCACGGTTTCTGTTCAGTAGCCAGCCACTTTTGTCCTTGGTCAGGAAGTATTGCAATGTGGGAGGTGTCAGATATCCTCCCTCTCCAGTTGCGGGTCTGGACTGATGCCCATCCAGCCTGGTTAAAGAGGATACTTAAGGCCCCGAGTTATGGGGTATGGAAATGATCGAAAGTGATTCAAGGGTATACCCGTTCCCAGAGTCTCATCTGCAACCACCCAACACGATGTACTGGACAATTATTGGTATCGTCCAAAGAATTTGTGTTTGTCGAAACAAAAAAGCTAATTTGGATGTAAGGATTCAGGGACCTGTTCCCAGATTAAAAGTTCGTTCCATTAGGAAACTTTGGAATGGGACTTTATTAATACAGACTGACTCTGTTTTAAATGATGTTGTCACTCTGTTTTAAATGTTTAAAACTCTTGTCACTCTCTGTTGAAAATGACGTCCTTTTTGTAATCGTCAATGAGTCTGTTGAACCTCACAAGGGATTAAATTCCTCTAGAGGCGTTATTTCTTGCTGTGACCTCTTGAATGAGAACACAGAGGAAATAAAGAAAGAGCTAGCTGAACAGCAAGCTGTCAATGTCGAAAGAATTTTCCGTACAAAACATGGTGAGAAATAATCAACCGGCACTCTCATCTTAACTTTCGCTACTTCAAATCTTCCTGAGCGAGTATTTGCTGGATTCTACAGTCAAACTGTCTAATAGTGTATATTTTTGAATTTTGAATAGAGCGGGAGGATCTGGAGCTTACAAGAGATTGGTAGGTTTTAGAGGGAAAAGGGTGTGTTCTAAAAAAGTAACAGCGTAATATAAATTTGTTGTTCTTTGAATAACTTAAAAGAGACAAAATTTGAAAATAAAGTGAGTAATAGTAAATGATCGGAGAAATTTGTTCTATGTATTGATATAATTAGAGTGATTATAAACATTGTAATTAAGAAAAATGCAAAACAGTGTTTGACAAAGAAAGAATTGTAGCGGCAACGGACATTGCAGTTAATCGACAGAAATATCTCGAAGCAATCGGTCGTCGCCTAGAATGGCGAGTCCTGCTTAGGACAGAAAAGATGCGTAAATAAAAAGTGTTATACTCGATAATAGTAAATTATTATGATGAATAACGTTGTGTACCATAGGTATAGTTATATTTTATACTAAAAACCTAATTTAATTAGTCTGAAATGAACCGTGAAGTGGAACCACGTGGTCCAATCTGGCGAGTTAATTGTAACACAAAGACAATCTGTAGCAAAAGTGTGTTTTACAGCTAGTGTGAACTATTTTAATAATGAAACAATGCAATAAAGTTTCAATGATAAAGACGTTATAGTGAAATGGTTTGAACAATAAACTTTGCATACTTTGAACATTGAAAGATGCTAATTTATAATATGAATAATTAATGTGCTTTTGTAAAACAAGAAGCATGGACATAAGATGCAACGGTTGGAGTGATTTTGATGAATCATCGTAATGTCCGAAGCAGAGGACCTAGGAACAAGTGACTTCAAATAAAAAGTTTCTTTTAAAAAGAAAACGTGTCTTGGTATAGCACATATAAACTTTTATTATGTAAAATAAAATAATTATGTATTTGTAGTAATTTATAAATGTTTCAGTGTTATAACTTTGAATTTGTTACATGATGTTTTTTGATTAATAAGACGCAATGTCTTATATTTTAAAGTAAAATTAATATGTGAGAGTCTTTTTTTAAGAGACTAACTATTTGAGATTCATTTGTTTTCTGTAAAGAATATACTTTTAAAATAATTCAATTTCTTTTTATGAGAAGCAAAATTAAATTCATTTCATTTTTTATTAATAAGTTGCAACTGAAAATTAGATTTAATAAAACTTAATTTTCTTTCTTTGTGTTGAGTCTTGAATATAATAGAAGAACTGTGTAGGATGCGTAAACATATTTTTTTCAGGAACTTAATTTTTTACATGTACTCTTATTATGTTTGTTTTATATAAATAAATAACAAGTACATTTCAGCATAAATAGGACTTCTATTCTTTCTATCCAGTATTCCATCAGTACACTGTTTCAAAAGAACTTAAGACCCTAGAGATATTAGTATTCACATTTTTTAAATTTTAAATTTTTATTTTTATTTATTTTTGTAATTATTGCAAATGGCACTCAACTAGATTAAAACATAGCATTTATATAAAATAAAGTCAACTCCCTCATTTTTTACTATTACAGGTATTACAATTGTCGCACAACGTGTGACACTTGTATAAAGTAGAATCAATTCCCTCATTTTTCATATTGTTTCAACTGTTAGACTGTACATTCCAAATCCAAGACGTTGTTTCCGATGCCAAGGATTTGGGACATGTTAGCAACCCTTGTTCTAAACAGGAAGTTTGTGGACAGTGTGGTCACAAAAGTGAAGGATGTAATATTGAGGCAAAGTGTGCAAATTGCGGCGGTGATCATCCTGCACTTTCACCAAAATGCCTAAAGTATCAAGTTGAGAAGGCAATTTTAGAAATTGTTGCTAAGGAATAACTTTCCTTTCCTGAAGCTAGCAAAGTGTACTGACTACTCCTACCATAGAAAACCATATGCAAATACAACATCAGCCTCAGTCCCGAATACATGTTCATCATGTAAGGAACTGGGTGAGGTGGTTCGTATGCTTGCAGATCAGATTAATCACTTAATTGCAGTCAAAAGCTGTACATCATTTAACATCCCATATTCTTCTAAAATCAACCTTCTTGATATATCAACAAAACCTATTGCATCCAAAGCCAAATCTGCGGCTTCGCCACTAAAGAACACCAAATTACCACCAATAACTATACAGCTAGCAACAAAAATCACAATCAGTGTCCGTTTTGACAAAATCGACATCCTGTTTTAAAGTTCAAAACAAAAATAATAGAGGCAAGGCCAATATTCCACTGGTTGTAGGTGCTAAGAGTTTACAAAATAGAAATAAGTCTGGAGCGGGTTCTTCAAAACCCCTCTCAAAATCACCTCAGACATCAACCAAGCCTTCAACACCTGACGTTCCAATTGTTGATGTTGCTATGGAGCAGAGCTTGAACCTGAGACTTCAAAAATTAAATCTAAAATTAAACCACCTGATGGTATTCCAAGCCAGGCAGATGGAAAGAATAATACAGGTCCAAGCCCTTTTTAATTGTTAGTTCTTAACGAATTCATTATTTACATTTTCATCATAAAATATGACGAGGTCCTTACACTTGAATAGTGTGATACAATGGAATATTAACGGCATGAGAAGTCACATCGAAGATCTTAAGATTCTTGTACGTGATACATCCCCTTTAGTCATTTGGCTGCAAGAGACTCACCTTCATCAAGCCCACTCCTTAATTGTGACGGGGGTTTTCAGTTTTTAGAAATAACTATGTCACTGCTGACAGATCTAAGGGTGGAGTGATACTTGCCCACAACTCCATCTGTGGTACGTCTGTGAACCGTAGGACTTCATTGCTAGCAGTAGTAATAACTATCACTACTCCATTCAAAATTACAATTTGTTGTTTGTATCTGCCACCTAATTGCAGGTTTGAAGAAGTGGAACTGGTTGATTTGAAGCCCCATTTCTTTTGGTGGGCGATTTTAATGCTCACCACTATACTTGGGGATCAAACACTTGCAGCCCCAGAAGGAGCCGTATTGACAGGATTCGATCCAATTTGGATTCGATTCTGCTCAATGATGGTTCACCAACTCATCTGGCAGCTTCTACAGGTGGTTGCACAACTGTTGACTTGTCATTTTGTAGCCTTAATCTTGCCACTAAATTTGAGTGGTCCGTTCTAAATAACACTTACAGTACTGATCACGCTCTTGTGAATCTTACATTTTCTGACTTCTCACACTGTAATGATCATCTTCCCAGATGGATTTTGCATAAAGAAAAATGGGAAAGTTTCACTAGAGAATTTGTACCACCTAATTATATTATAATAATAACGTTCATAACAATGAAGCAGTACAGTCTTTTATGGAAGAACTTCTTGCAGCAGCGGACAACAACGTTCCAAAAACGTCAACAAGAACACTATGTCATGGTGGAACGATGAATGTAGTGATGCTCTCCATTTACACCGTAAAGCGCTAAGGAAGTTTAAAGTTTAAAGTGCTATGTTGTCAGGACAAGATTCCGCTCCAGGCCCGGACAGCATAGTTTATTTTATGATCAAACACTTCCCAACTTCGGGGAAGCTGACTCTGCTTAAAATATACAACCATATATTCGAGGAGCAATGTTTTCCAAGGCTTTGTTGGATGCTATAGTAATACCATTTCTAAAACCAGGTAAAGAAAAAACTCAGCCAGATATAATACACATCTTTTTGCATTTTTGAATAGAAGTAATGGAAACAAATAATAAAAGGTGCAATGTAATTGGTGAATATAATTTTGAACATAAGACAAAGGATGCTTATGTATTAGTGGATTTAGCATGAGTTGCCACTATAAAAAATAGAATCATTTATTAAAAATTTAAGTCTCCTAAAGACAACGATAATATGATAAAAAATCTAAATATTTTAATTTAAGATAATTTCTAAAGATAAATTTGTGTCCATGTATAATTCAATGTTCTTAATAAACATGTTCAGTTTCAGAAAGATACAAAGAATTTCTCTTTTACCTTAATATCATTTGGCGTACACTTTTAAAAGGATCTACGACCCTGAGCAGTGGCGGCGATAAGAACCCACGGGCCCACCCGCAAGTTTGTTCATCGGGCCCCCCCTCTCCCAATAATCTTTAAAAACATTATTACGGGTATTTCCACCTAAGCTTGCACTTACGCTTGGCGCGGCAGTGTTGGCGGGGGGGTGGATGCTAGGCAAAGACCTTTCTGCGAACATTCTACTACTGACTCACAACATACAAAGTTTTATTAGTTTTAATTACTGACGTAGACATCACTTAAATTAATATAAAACTAAAACACACACTCGACACTATTCACTGTTTGACTGTTCACACACTTTCTCACATTTGCCACTTAGAACGCACGCAATAATACGACCGTACCGTTCCAAAATTTGACTACAACTAACGAGTCACCAATATGAAAGTTTATTTGTTGGCCTGATACCTGATGCTATTTTTAATCTTCCCCTTCCGGACCGGATGTTTATCTTTTTGCCGGCCGGTGCCGGTGAGCACCGCGATGCGCGACGTAGTGATAGCTGCATTACTTATCGGCCAACGGTAAACAATACACATACTTTGTATCATGTCATTAAATAATAAATACTGCTCTCTAAAAAATAATGTTATTGCCGTTTTGGATGCACGATGCACAATCTTGTCTGAACACATTTTACCTTATTTTAGTAATTTCTTGACAATAATCATAAAAATATTGTTATGATAGGGGGGGACGTATGGCAGGGCCCGTCGCGGGTCCTGGTCCCACTAAAATTTCCTAAAAAATCCCGGTCAAGGTTCGGAGGGCCCACCAAGCTCGCGGGCGGGCCCGCTATCGCCGCCACTGACCCTGAGCATATTTTAAAGTTAAATAAAATTCAAAATTCAATTAGTCTCAATAAATTGGTAAGTGTAATGCTGCCTGGCGCCCAAAAAACGAGCAACTTCTGCTTTTCTTTTTATAAAAAATTAATTAAATTCAAAACCTTGTATTTTATATTATTACACAGAAAGTGTAATTTCTCTTACTATTATGTTCTGCAAGCTAATAGAGAAAATGGTCAATCAGTGCCTTGTTTGGTACCTTGTGAGAGACCGGCTGCTTTGTAATGAACAATGTGGATTTAGGAAGGGTCGTTCATCTACCGATCAGCTTGTTTCTTAAGAGTTTGCCATACAAAATGCCGTTTTCATACGTCAGACACTGGTTGCAGTGTTTTTTGACCTGGAAAAGGCCTATGATATGGCTTAGCGAAGAGTTATTCTGAATACTTTAAAATCATAGGGTATAAATGGTAATATTCTTGCTTTTATAAGAAACTTCCTTAGCAACAGATATTTCAGAGTGCGTGTTGGAAATATTTGTCTGATCGTTATCATTTAGAGTAATGTGCTGAGCGTGACCTTGTTTGCTGTGGCAATCAACAGCATTACCGCTAATGTGCAGAGCCCTGTCCGCTGTTCTCTATTTTTTGACGATTTTGTCAATATATGTGGTTACTCGAAGTATGGCAACTGCCGAAAAAGCCCTTCAACTTGTAATTAATAGACTGTAATCTTGGTCAAGATTGACAGGATTCAAGTTCTTTGTTTCCAAGAAGCAATGCATTGCTTTTAGTTATCGAAGACTGAACCATCAGCCTTTATTATTTCTTAATGGAACACAACTACAAACTACTGAAACTGCTAAATTTTTAGGCCTATATTTGATCATAGACTTTCATGGATTCCACATCTATCTAATCTGAAAACACAGTGGAATAAAATTCTTGACATGTTACGTGTTCTCAGAGGTTCTTGGTGGGGAGCCGATAGGACCTGTATGCTACGTTTTAACTATTAACTTGTTCGATCGTGGATTGATTATGACTCCATAGTCTACTCATCCACAAGACTATCAGCCATTAAGAAGTTTCATTCGATACACAAATCTGCACTGCGTATTTTTTCTGGAGCATTTCGTTCAAGCGTAGTTTCTAGCTTACATGCTTAGACTGGTGAACCATCTCTTACTTGACGAAACAGCAACTACAAATAACATATATTTGTAGTCTACGCTCCAAACCGTATCATCCGACTTACGACATAGTATTTAAAATTCCCTTGGCTGATACATATAAATGTCGTCAAAATTGTACTGCCCCATTCGGCACAAGAACATTTAGAATCCTTGATAATTTGGGCCTTGTACTTTCTGCAATGAATAAGAATACTCCATGTTTATTGCACCATGTTTATTGCACCATTCAAATCCCCTTTTTTTTTAATTATTCACTGTCCAGGTTCATCAAGCACAACACTCTTGATGTAGTATATCATCAGGAGTTTCACTATATACTTGATGAATACCCATCTAGTGAAATTATTTTCACAGATGGTTGTAAACTGGACAGTAAAATCGGTTGTGCATATTACATCTGGTCAGACTTATATGTATGAATTATTCTCAGCTTATAGTGTATTTTTTACCGAGCTCTTTGCTATTTTGAAAGGCCTTAATACCATTCCATCTGATTTCAGTCATTATATTTTGTGTTCCGATTCCTAAAGTGCTTTACAGGCTATCCAAGATATGTATTCTAAGAATCCCATGGTTGAAGATATTCTGTGTTGCAATCACAGACTTCAACTACAGGACCTCGGAGTATCTTTTTGCTTAGTACATGGGCATTGTGAAATTTCGGGAAACACAAAAGCTGACGAAGTGGCAAATGAAGCTACAGGTCAGATACCAATCACACAGCGTGTTATTGTATCTGAATTTGTATCGACAGTATGGTAGTTGCTTCCAATAGCTCTTTAATTATTAATCCAATTAGTTATTCTGATTTTAAAATTATTTGACAATGATGGATTGTTCATATTATTAATATGATGTTATTAAATATATTTTTGCTTTATGTTTAAAATGTGATAATGAGTGTTCATTTATACTCTCAAAACATTGTGTATTTTTTAGTTGTTATTTAAAGGTAAAAACCTCTCGGTCATCATCACCTTATAAAAAAAAGAACATAAAGTAAAGACTCCTAACCCTCTAATACTTTAATAGCATCAGTGTCGGAAAAGAACAAGAATTGGTCAAGAGTGACCAAATAGGAAAGATCTAACCCAAGTCTATATGAAAAAATGTATAGATCCAGCTAAGATTCTCAGGATTGCTAAGCCTGTACTCATTATAGTGAGCCCCTGAGAAGAATGTTTTGTATTAGTTTAGTTTTTTTACACCTGATTAATAATTAGTTAACAATCAACTACCCTGAATAATTTACTTCATGTAAAAATATTGACTATTGCTATAAAATAGGACTTTAAGAATTTGTTATTGCTTAAAATCTATGATATACATTCATAGAAACATACTTGATGTGATTGTTTAGAATCAGGATAAAGCTTACGCACATATCAATAAACAGACTTGGAAGATTCACCGAGTTGTTTGAAAGAACCAACTACAGTAGTTCTTTTCCCTTTTGTCCCATCTGTTTTCCTAGCATCAAGAAATACTTTTTTAAGATTACCAAATAAAAGAAAATACAATTTTTCACAATAAACACTTTATTTGTATAATACAATAAAATATAATGTTTCAATCATTCAGTCATCATCTTCAGTTACCACATGAGTATGTGTACATACATGCACATACACACACATGTATGCACGCCCCACACACACACTCACTCACTCACTACAATTGTTTAGGAAACTTTATGCTAAATTTACTAAAAAGTTAGGCTATATCCTATTGTATTTTTGGCTAGAATCTAAAAAACCTGTATATATATTGAGGAAATACTATAGAGATATTTTTGATGGAGTCTAAAATCACATATTTTAAGGGGCAATGAAAGTTGTTATATTTTTTTGTTACAATTTTATACCTACAGTACTAATAGTATATAAAGATAAAACATTTTATAAAGTAAGATAACACTTTATTTTATTTGAGAAGTGAAAACAAATTGTTATTTTGTCATTTATATATATATATATATATATATATATATATATATATATTATATATATATATATGTATATATTATATTAATATATGTATAATTTTTTTATTTTTATTTATTTTTTTTTTAAGGAAAATAATGTTGATGAGTGGCTAGACAAATTTTGGCAGCGTCTTGCAACTGTTAATGCAAAATCTTTTCATCTAAAAAAAGCATTGGATGAACTTCAAAAGGAAAATAATGAGCTTGTGGAAGTACTTCAAATAACACTTGATAGAATGAAAATGATATGATTTACAAAAGATGTTTTATTTGTGAGATCAAAGTTAATAATTGGAAATAATAAAAATATAATGTTACGGTACCATTTTAAATTTCTTACATAATTATAAGGTATTTCATAATTCTATCTTTTTTTAAAACAAGAGAAAAGTACTTGTGAGTTTTAGTCTCACCACAAACAAGAGAATGTACAAAAGAGAGGTTATTTAGGGTGGTTATGCTACACTGACTGAAAAATAGACTAACTTTGCTCATCATAAATTAATAACCAACAGTCCAAATGACCATTCATAGAAATTGTGTTTTTTAAAGTACTATAACTATGTTAACACAAATTGGATATACCACACCATGAGTTACACAACCACAGCACAACTTGCTTACATGAACCCACATGTTGACATGAAGCTATCTTGTTTATTTCTGATTGTTCTGAAATATACTGCTAGCTATTGTCTAGACATGCACCAATACAAAATAAACAGAGTTAGCAATAATGAATAGTAACTTTTGATTTTAAACAAATAACAATCAAACGATTGTTATTTAAATGTTAATAATTGCATATTTATGTATTATTTTATCCATCAAAGGAATGAAACCTGACTATGTTCAAAACTGAAATATTGCATTGCCATGCAAAAATCTTCATGAATACTTATTTACTATTATCATTTTAAATATAATTTACATAAAAAGTTGATGACAGAACGTAAATTTTAAGTGATATATGATATGAAAGTGTGAGTGTTGTTTGTAAAAAAAAATAATAATAAATGCAAAACAATATTTTACAAAGTTCAAACACAACTGCATGTAGCCCACCTTACTCCAACTTTATATTATAAATAAATGCTTTTTCAAAAAAGGAGCTATTATCATGAAGAGATATATGTTAACACAAATAGCTAGCACAGGAAAAAATAATATCTATAGATATGATGCTCATGTCTTTACATAATGTTATTAGGTAAACAGATATTTATTTTAATTTCCCTTAATTTATATATTTTTTTGTTTTTTATTTTCTGCATAATTTAAATATATATAGTGAATAAAGTAAATATTCAAAGAATTAAATCACTTTTAAATATTTTTATTTTATTTTAAGTTTGGAGAAGAATAATGATAAAAAATTCATCAAAATTAGCTATTTTATTTAAAATGTTAATTTAATAATAATGAAATTTTCTAAAAAATGTGAAATAATGAAATGTGCTGAAGTTTACACTTGCACAGATATATATAGTCCCTACATCGTTCATTAAGAAGTTATTGGTAAACAGAAAGACATCATTTAGAATTTATGGTTGAAGACATTTTTATTTATAAATACAATCTCTTAACACGAGAAGATGTTAGACTTTAATAAGTTAAAGTTTTTTCGGAAAATAGTATTTAGTTAATAATATTTAGGAAAATGTGTCAATAAAAAATTAATGTAATAAAGATTTTAAGGAAATTACAACAAAGAAAATCCCCTTTTTGGCATGAGACAGATTTGAAAGGATTGAATAAATAGTTTTAAAAGAAATCCTTTTATAGGTTACTCTTTTGATACAACAGCTTTCACATTTTTCTTTAGTTTAAAAAATAAAATTACAATAAGGAGGAAAGTTTTACCTGGTAAGTTGAAACCTAATAGGTTCTACTAGATAAGCTGGAGAGGGAAACTTCCCGAAAGACGGAAAAATTGGTTGTTTGTTTATTTGTAAGTAAGTTTAGTATTATGAATATGTTGTGAAGTTGTTATAATTAATGTACAATACAGAATGACTCTAATCAAGGGGGGTTGCATAGTAAAATGATTTTAGACATAGTGGGTAGTTGATTAAAAAAAAAAGCACAGAAATTAAAATACTGTATGATATTTTCAAAGCCAAGTAACAAGTTGGCAAGCAAGAGTCCATTCTCAGAACCACATTCTCCTGCTGATTAGCGTCAAGAAGATGGAGCTGATGAGAAGGAAAAAATTAGCAAGGTGGGCAGGGAGTAATACTTGTAATAGTATATGTATTGTAGTTATTTGTGAATATTTGCTCTGATTTTGTTGTTCCATGGCTTTTTATGAGTTACGATGTAGCATATATTATTGAATTTGTTTTAATATATGATGTATAATAAATATAGTTTGTTTTGAACGTATAAGCATTAAAAATGTGATATAAGTTGTTTTGTCTACAGTTGATGACAAAGTGGCATTTTGTTCATTTAAATTAGTTTGCAAAACAGCTGATTTCTAAACAGTTTCACTTTGCCCACTACTTTGCTCACTCCGAATGGCAACCGAAGAAAACGAAATTTAGGTTAAGTTTATTTGAATTGATTTATAATATACAGGAAATGTCCCGTATGTATGTTAGATTAATTCTTACTTGTAAAATAACATAAATAAACAACAAAACAACGTTTTAAAGTTGAGAAAGGAAGTAATTATTCATGAAGATGATTGACAGTGTATGTACACAGAGTATTTTTCATATGCCGAGTTTTGAAGTTGGCAATCCCATTTCCTCAACAATACACCTAAGTTATTCATACATAACCTCAGTTTTTACGTGAGAACTTCTACTCAGTGTTGTTTAGCACTACTGCTATATTTTGTGTAGTTAGTTTTAAAATATGGACAGTTCAGAGGAGAAAACCTGTCAAATACCCCGCCTAAATTAGCGGAAAAAGCTAACAACGTTGTACTAAATCTTCTTCCTGTCAAATCAAGGGAAAAGTACGACCGCCAGTATGAACTGTTTTTATTGCCAAAATAACAACTGTAGACAAAGTATAATGTGCAATTCGTGAGCAAAGTGTCTTTTTTAAACTCTATAAAATTGACGCACTCGGCAAGCCTCGTACGTCAACATTTTTCTCTCGTTTAAAAAAGTGCCACTTTGCTCACTAGTTGCACAAATAACTATTGATGTATGAAAGTTGTTTCCAACTTCTTTTTATTCTTAATGGTGAAAGTAATTTGTTGTTGAATGTGGGTAAAGGTGTTATTCCTATTGCTCTTTGTTCTCCTTGTGAAAGCCAAGATATTAAATGTCACTTCATTAGTTAAGTTAATTTAATTTTTATATCATTATTTATCAACCATTATTATTAGTTGATTTATTTATATATTTTTCATACCATGATTTCAAATGGTACTTCATTAGTGAAGTTAGATTTATTTTTTGTTCTTTTATTATCAACCAGTTAATTTATTTATATACTTCTTATACCAAGATATTAATTGCTACTCCATCAGTTAGGATAGTTTTAATTTGTATAATATTATTATTATTATTTTAATTTATTTATATAGTTTATTTTATATTTTTCATTCCATGTACAGTATTAGAAAGGTAGCAGGTTTTGCCACACTCATTGACGTGATGTGTGGCGAAAGCAACAAACTGTGATTAGTTGAGAGGATTAGCTGATAGGCTTGGGGAAGGCCTCGCTGCAGTAGTAAATGTAATTATTGAAATTAGTACCTCCGGAATGATAGTAGATAGTAGTGTTATTGAAATATACATAAGGTAGAATTAACTGTACAATCTTTGTGTTGTTAGTGTTTTATTGTGGTTGTGAAGAATTATTTTCCTTCATTGTATATTTAACACAATAATCTAGTGAATCATATGATCAAATTTATATACTGTACTATAAATTTTCGAATAAAAACAACCAAATTGAAATTATTATAACTCACACTCTGTGGAATTAGTAATCTAGTAGTCAAAGTCTCACCAAATGCAAACGATCAGCTGTTAACAAAACAAAACATAACCAAAAATTTTATTAAATATGCTTTACAATTTTTCTGAAGGAGTTTGTATATTTATCCTTGGCTGTTAATTTAGTTTCGGCATTGTAATTTATACTGAATTGTTGGGTTATTGGAAACTTGTATTGTTTATTTATTAATTAATTAGGCTTTATAATCTTTTAATGGTTGTTTGTAAATTTTTTGCACAAGGGTATTGCAAATATGGTTCAAGATGCAGATTTGAACATCCAAATTACTATGAATACAATAGTACTCCTACAACTAATGTTTCCTACACCTCTCCATTAACTGGAACTTATTCACGTAAGTAAGTTTGTCTTATTTAAATATTTTGTGTTGGTAAGTGTTACTGAGATCATAAAAGAAGCATAGATTTTATTACATGTTATGGCTAGCCAACTATTTTTTTAAAACTTTAAAATGTGAATATGAAGAATTTCCATAATGTCTAACTAATAAATAGGTGAATTTCGTAGTTTTAAAATTGTGATTTTTCAGTGTAAAATTGAATTCCACATTGAAGAAATAAATTAGGTATTTATTTACAAAGAAAGTTACAGGTAAGCTATTTTTGGCGATTGTATTTTTAAAAAAATTATGTTCTACATACCTTATTTCTTAATAATAAATTAAGGTTTAAACGCGGAGCTAACTTTTTTACTGAAAATTTCAAACCTTCAGAATTCAATGCATTTATAGATCACCGAAGTCAAGCAACATTGGGCACGGTTAGTACTTGGATGGGTGACCGCTTGGGAACAAACACCACATATGCTGTTTGCACAATTTCTTCATTTTCCAAAATTTCATTTGGGGTTAGATAATGATTTGATTATAGCCTACATGGCCACCTAGTGATGTATATGTCAGTATTGTCAGTCATAGCGTGTCCTAAGTGTGAGTTGTTGTTATTTATTATTTGTCATTTCCAAAAGTATTTGTTTTACTAGGTCTGTATAGGTGACTATATGGTAATTGTTTACATAAAGGTAACTTGTTATTTTATTTTTTTTCTTTATTGTCTACTACACACCTTACTTCTTATGAATAAGTAATGTTTTCCTTGCGGAGGCCACTTTTTTTCACTGAAAAATTACAATTTAAGGTTACACATAATGGCAAGACATGATATGAATGAGAATAGCATATGATTTGACCCATATGTGCATTACACAATTACCATGATAGATTGCTATTTATATGCCACGAGGGGTTTGGCCACGTGGCTCTATATATATTTATATAAAAGCACTGGGTTAATAATTTGCTTACTATATTACCTAGGGTGATATTATTATATGTCATGAAAGGTTTGACCAGGTGGCTATATATATATAACCACCTGGCCAAACCTTTCGTAGATTTATTGAAGTTAATGTCATAAATGTGAAAGATTGACAGCATATCACGTAATCTGTGATGACAGATATAAACATTGAAGTTTCGAGTAACGTATGAGACATGAATGTGAACCATAGCCATTATGTATAACCTATAAACCTGTCGATTGTAAATTGTAATTTTTCAGTGAAAAAAAGTTACCTCCGCAATGAAAACACGATTTATTATTAAGAAGTAAGTTATGTAGGTAGTAGATGATAAAATAAAATCCATTACTTAGCCTAATTATAAAATAAGAAATATAAAAATTTATTATTTATTATTATTATTAAAATAGAAAATTTAGAATTCAGCTCTGGTTAGTTTACTACGATTGCAAATCCAGCTCTGGTTATTAGTGGCTATGTTAATATTTATGACTATTTCTTATTTTCTACTAAACTAATGTATTTTCGTACTTTAAAAGTGGTTTGGGACACCTAATATGAATATGATATTCATGAAGAATACATTTTTTTTTAACATGACAGCAAATTTTCATCATTTCTTTAATATTTTCCTTAATATAATTTTTCTGTATTATTACATTTCAAAACAATATATATATATATATATATCCTATATATATATATATATATATATATATATATATATATATATATATATATATATATATATAGTCTAATTAAGTGTTGTTTTATTTGGAAAGGTAGTTTTTTGATCAAGATTTTAACATGTTTTAGATAATGGCACATCCATATTGAGATCTGATGTGAAAATTAATAAAAATGTAGATCCAAGAACAAACACTAATGAAGATATTCAACCACATACAAGCAGCCTTAATGATGTTATGTAAGCATTCTTCTAATTTTTTGAAATACAGTACTTTGTTATACAATGTTTTTTGATGTTAAGCATCAACTTTGAGTAGAGTTTGTGTCAAGTTGATGGAAACTACTTTCATAATCCTATCAAGATGGTAAGGCACACCACTTTCTTCCGAGATTATTATACGATATTTGTCTTAAAAGTATATGAACTGATGTTTTATTTAAATGTATATTAGGCTCATCTGAAATTAAAAAATATCACATTTAAAGTACGGCTCTTTAGAAGTTACATAATGGTCCCAAAGATCTTCCCATTGGTTGTAACAATACTGGAAGTCATTTTCTATGACCATTCCTAACCCATTGGTTATAATTATATATATATATTTTCCACAGTCCTAAAATAATTATCATAAACTTAGGGAACATGTAGAAATTGAATGGAGCTAAATCTGTACTTTAGGGAGGGTGTGAATGTTTTTTCTTCACCAGAACTACTCCACTTGAAAATGGTTTACGATTTGGTGCATTATCATAGTGAACCCAATCATCTGCTTGTCCTTTCAGAATTACTGGACTCGTTTTTGAAGTGATTTCAAAACATCTTTGTAGAAGGTTGTGATTAACTATCTGTCCTGGAAGTAAACAGTATTTGTGATCAATATTACAGCTGTCAAAAAAATTATAATCATCATTTTTATTTATCATTATATCTGTTGTTAAATTCATCATAATCTTTACAATCAAAAAGAGGATTACAACCTGTCACATAATGTTTAAGAAAATCTGATACTTTCCACTTATTAATTACGGTACGTATTTTATCATTATTTATTGCTGTTTCTACTATCCTATCTGTCTTCCTCAGTATAGGGTCTGCTAATGTATGCTTTCAATTCTTTGAACAAGGAGAATTTTGTGTGTACCATTTCTTGCTTTGCCATTTAGTCTCTGGATCATACTTCAACATACATGCTTCATCTCCTGTTTTTTTCCCTCCCCCCCCCCCATGAAATTTGGCTTAATTTGATGTCTTTTCAGGAAATGCTGACAAATTTCCTTTCAGGAAATGCTGACAAATTTCCATCCAGTTCGTTTTCTGCTCCACAGACAAGTGTTTGGGCACTAGTTTTGCAAACATATTTTGAATGTGCAAATTGTTGTTTGAAATTCGGTGAACTGCATTTCTATCCAAGCTTGTTTCTTCTGTAAATGAGTACACTTACTTTTGGAACAAACCTCATACAATGTAATTTCTATAAATGATTTCCTCCTCTCTATTTTCATTGTTATATAAATCTCCAACTTAATATAAAACCACTTTTCATTCAACAATTGTTGAATCTCTGCTGCATAACTATGTACACCAATGATCACCAGTAAGGTTCCATTTTTATTATTTTATACTATCTCAGTTCAGATACGCAACAATTCTGCACAGTATTAGAAACATTTTTTTGTGTGTATCGATTGTATATGTATGATGAACAAAGCTTATTCACACTGTGGGGCAATTTTACATGTAAGATCAAAATGCCAAGGGATATTTCATTTTATTGGCAATACTCATTAAATGAAAAATCTTTCTCTATTTAATAAATGTGATGTCCTAATATCATTATTTCAACACTAGAATGGACATAATACTGTTTCTGTTAAATTTAGCGAAAATATTACAAAATACCAAGTAATGGTTTCTCTGTTACATGTGGAGAGTGCAATATGGTACTGTATCTCGATAATTGTTTAAAAATATTTTAAATTTACTGTTGAATTGTATATCTTTTTATGTAATATTATTATAGATTAATGATTTATTTTAATTATTAATGTATTGTATACACTGAACTTGTATGTATCAAATATATTTTATTTTTTCAAAAACATTACATTATAAATATTACATAACATAATTTTAAATTTCAAATCCAATATCATGTTATAAATAATTTAAAATTAAAAGATGCAAGATTACGAATAAAAAAATTATTACTTAAATCCATCAAGTTTATCAATTTTTTTAAGATAGCCTAAAACTCTCAACACAGGGGCGGAGACTGGTGTCTCCACTTGTAGCACACAACGTATTAATATTAAATTGATTCTTATATTATAGTATCATATGAAATTAGAACTTATATATTAAATTTAGCCTGGAGTTACAGTTATGTTCTTTATTGATACCTCGCTAGTTTTTAACTATTTTAAAAGATTTAAACGATCTTTCACTAAAAAGTTCGATATATAGAGTTGAATATGAATAGAGGTAAGTAGAAATATTTATATTCTTTGAAATGTTTGACTTTTTGAAAATTCCCTACTAACAATTACTGTGGGGGGGGGGGGTGACTTGAATGTGAACATAAGAAATGTGTGATAATTTGCCTCACCCGTTATTCCACTATCTATTAATCTATATATACTGACTTGTGTAGCGTGCAACATACATGTTGGGTTGATTGGGTGTGTTGTAAAAGTACTACAATACCACAGAAATAGAGGTGTGGTACTGTTAATAGGTGTGAAAGTCGTGCCTACACTCCATTTTATCCCTAACTGGCATTTGTCATCTCTTCACTGTAAGTTAGCCTATATATGAATTGGTGCTTAAACAGATTTTTATTACATTACTAGTTACATATATATAATTATTTCCATAGTTCATGAAATTCAAAACCAAATGATAAAAACACATTTTTCATCATTTTTTACTTCAGTTGATTGAAAAGACCATTGTTTATTTTTATCTTGAAATAATATTTTAAAACGTGTGGAACATCAATATCTGTTCTACTTTTAGAAGAGAAGCAAATGAGATTTCTGAAGAACATAAAGGTTTAAATTGCACTTTTTTCTCATAGTATTCCATGTACAGTATGGATGATTACTATTTTTAATGATTAGTTCATTTTTTGTTTATTACATACTATAACTATAGTACTAAAAACATTTGGAATATGTCAATTTTAAAGATTTTGTTCTAAATTTATGTAATATTCACAATTCCCCCTTCTCAAATTTTAGATTTATAATATCCAAAAAAACTTAAAATAATTATGGTAGTTAAAAAACTTCTATTCACTTATAAATATCCATCATGTAATATTGCAAATAGAGTCCAGGCACCTATTTTACAATACTGCCCACTCAAAATTTGATATTTAATGAAACTAGGATAATTTTGTAAGCCAGGAAACTGAAAAGAGTATAGTGGGTGATTATTTAGTCACTCAAGATAAGTTTCATGACCATTTCATACAATAAATCAAATATAACTCATTCTGAATAGCATATAATTATTCTACTATGATAGAACAACAACAAAATACAGCATTTTACGTTATATGTTCATCATTTTAAACCTATTCTCATGATTTTTTGGTACTTTCATTTAAACCAAAGTTACTAATTAATTGATGATACATACTCTAAGGGGGGGGGGGGTATGTATTGGATGACCAATGATACACTGTAACAAGATATGAATAGAAATATACTACAGGCAATGTATTAGTTTTGTAGTCTTCTCTATATAAAAGTGAAGATAACTAGATGATTAAAAATTGTCTTACATCAATTTGTTTCCTGCAAGGAAAAAATTTTATAATGGATTTTTCATTTATAGTCAGAATGCCTCTAAAGACACGCAACAACTTGAAAAGGGAAACCAATGGCCATTGACAAGTTATGCTCCTGTCAAAGAATATGGAAACTTACCTGGTTGGGATGATCATTCTCCTGAAGAAATACGTTGGGCATCATATAATGCTTTGAAGAATGAAACATTTTCAACTTGTGTAAGTAATATTTTATACCTACATTTATTTAACTTCAAAATTTCAAATATTTATCTACAAGCAGTTTAACTCACACAACTCCTAATGACTTCTTTATTATAATATTTTTGCTTTAAAATTTAAGTGTTAATATTAAAATATGATCTAGCTGGCGTGAGGTTTGTGTCTGAATTTGTATGGTAATATTTGAAATAAAAATTACAAATTATATACCAGTATTAATAATGTCATTATTCTTAAGTTTTTTCTAAGCTGCTCGGTTCATAAATTTATTTATCATTATATTAGATAAATAATTAAAATGTTATAACTTAAATATACATTTTTATTTCAGAAAGAAACCATCGACAACTTATACAAAATTGCTCAAGAAAGAAGAAATGATATGAAAATCAAAGAAAAAATTACTAGTATAATTGTAAGTCTTATTTTTTGTATCTAAATTAACTGATTATTAATCAGTGTGTCAATTAAACTTGGAGTGTCCAAAAAAGTTTTATTAAGGTTAACAATTTAAAACTTATCCCTTGATTTCAAATACACATGGATATATAAATAAGGAATATTTGGAAGTATGGTGTTTTGCAATATTTAAATATGTTAGAATCTTTCATACTCAGCAAAACAATTTGTTTGCTTTAAATTAGTTATTTTTATTCTTTTACACGTTTCAACTGTCCTGTTTATATAGTAATTTGAAATAGATTGGTTCTTGTACCGTATGAATCTAGATTTAGCATTTGATAATTTTGTAGCCTACATTGGACTTTCATTTTTGTAAATAGTTTTGAAACAGTATTTAATCAAAGAAAAAATATTTTATATTTTAATATTAAATCATCTTTTAAGATAATATGAAGGCCTATTCTGCTATATGGTTTAACCACATTTGGACTCCTACTGAACAAATACAACTGTAATAGTTCTTTATTTTTATTTAAAAAAAATTTTTTTTGGAAGGAAAATGGAAAAATCTTTATGACTTTGTCCGGGGACTGAAGGTGGTGGGCGGCCTCCCTACCCCGGTAAAAACAAAACCTTCCATCCTCTTCTTCCTCCTCTGCGGGACCATCTTGCGACATTACTTCGCAGAGAACAATTAACTACCCCACAGGGTCATCCACCATCCCATCGACCGGTTGGTCAAACACCGAAACTGGAGCTCTATCTCCGCTCATCTTAGCTGTTTTCCTTGTTTGCCCATAATTCTATGAATGAAAATCTCTATTGCCTTCCATTTTTTCTCATCCTCTATCATAATTTCTATCATATTAGTCGGGGAAATAGGTGAACAAAGCTGTGTTGATAGCTCTTCCCTCTCCTGACTCCCCCCGCTGCAGTAAAAGATCGCATGCTCTGCCGTGTCTTCTTCCGCTCCGCAATCAAGACAACTGGGATCTTCTAAATCTATGAAGGTATGCCCGGAAGCTTCCATACCTTGTTAATGCTTGAGTTAAGAAAAAGCTCGTTTCACCATGTCCTCTGTTCATCCATTTTTTTATATTAGGGATCAGCCTCTAGATCCAGCAACCAGAATCCTCCTTGTCCCAGCTTTCCTGCCACCTCCTAAGCAATCTGTCTCTTGCACCTCTTTTTATTTGAGACCCTGTTTTTTCTCCATTTCCTTCCTCATCATACGTCTCTCTCCTTTCCTCCGCCAGCAAGTCGATAGGGGGTATTCCGGCCACCACCAATATCGCAGCTTGTGAGACTGTGTTGTATCCTGCAGTGATTCTAAGTACCACCTTTCTTTGTACTGTGAGCAGACTTCTTCTATTAGTTTGCTTCCCCAGCGCTTTGACCCAGACAGGTGCTGTGTACAGTATTATTGAATGCACTACGCTGGCATATAACCTTCTCTTTTTCTCTCTCGGCCGTCCCACATTTGGCAGCAAACACGAAAGATTCCCTGTCACCCTTGCAGCTTTGGTGGCTACCTTCTTCAAATGCGGTCCAAAAGACAGACCCCGGTCTACATACACTACATACCAAGGTATGTCAACTGAGTCTTCCATTCTACCCGCACGCCATTAATGATGAGTCTAGGAGTCCTATATTTCCTTCTTCGAGTTACCAAGATCGCTTCTGTCTTTTCTACCGCCATTTGCAGTCCTCTGCTGTTTAGCCATTACCTACAGTGGCCATGCTTCTTGACATCCTATACTCAAGGACATGTTCTTCAAGGGCTTCAACGATTATGATAGTATCGTCCGTGAATCCTATCACTTTAACTCCCTCTGATAGCTGGGTTTCCAACAAGTCATCGTATACAATCTTCCAGAAGAAAGGCCCTAAACGGGATCCTTGCGGTGCTCCCCTTGTCATCCTCCCTTCAATGACCCATCCTTCACCCTCGTAGATTATCTTTCTCTGATAAAGGTAATCTTCTATAATCCTTCTCAAGTATAGTGGAACATTCTTTTCCCGTAGGGATTTCAGTACATCTTGCCATCTCAGGGAATTGAATGCATTTTTAATGTCTATGGTGATCATTGCACAAAAACCTTTTCTTACGATATCCTTATATCTTGCTTCCATTGCCATCCTTAAAGCCTCTCTTATAGCGTCCACTGTTGACATCCCATATTGGAAACCAAATTGGTTCCTCGAAAAGCCCCCAGTGAACTTCACGTGAGCCTCCAGCCGTCTATGCACCAAACCCTCCAGAACTTTCCCCATCGTGTCCAGTAGACAAATTGGGCGGTAGGACGATGTCTTGTCCAAGGGCTTGTCTCCTTTCCTTATCAGAATTAGCTTTTGTTTCTTCCAAGGGTCCAGAAATATACCGTTTTCAAGACAGTTGTTGAATAATTCCAGCATCTTGTCTGGATAGTCCTCAATAATCCTCCTGAGCAACTCGTCATTCAGTAGCGGGTTCTTCTTATTTCTCCCCAGCTTCCTACATACCAGCTTGTAAGGGAACCCCCACGGGTCGTTCTCTACTTCCTCCAAGAGTTCACGCCATTTACTCTTCTTGATGGCCTTCTTAAAGATCTGTCTAGTCTCTCTGTATTTTCCTATCAGAACCTGATTCCCTTTAGATCTCGTCGCCAATCTCTTCGCCCTTAGGCACTCCATCCTTAGGGTGGCAGTTTCATCCGTCCACCACTATTTAGCCCTGTGATTGGACGCATTCTTTCTTCGTTTAGGCATACACTTGTTACAAGCTTTTACCAGCTGATTTGTGACTCGCTTTACCTGATCCTCAGTAGCCACTACTAAGCTACTCTTCTTAAAGAGATCGAGAATTTTCATCTCCTCTAGAGCTTCTCTATAAGCTACAAGATCCATCTTCTTAGCGTTCCAAGATATGAAGGGTCTGTGGTTCTTAACTACCTCCCGTTCCACTCCGTTCCCGCCCAGCTGAAAGAAGATGTAGGAATGATCGCTTAGCGTCTCGTCCTCTAATAGTTCTTTATTGGTTATGCAGAACTTAATTAAAATATTTGAAATTTAAGTTCCGTGCTTTTTCCTATTACTAATTATCCCAATAAAAAATATGAGTTTATTATTAAAAAGTACATATAGTTTTTAAAAAACACGGTATAACCTGTAAACTTTTTCTATTTGTATTTGTTTCAACACACTTGAATATTCACTCTTGATATTCTCTCAACTTGCAAATACACCCAACATTGGAATATTGACAAAATATAAAACTTATGGTAATGATTTTGTTACAAACTTTAATTAAAGTTGTAATTATAAATTTAGTTTTAAATTAAAATTCTGTGCAGTACTTCCCACTAAGGATTTTAGACATGTGCATAGGGTGCAACATTTTTCAGAGGGAAAATTTTTTGAGAGTGCCAAGATTGTGTAAAGCAATGAAAACAAATTGACATTTTTATATTTTGTTGTTTTTGTAAACAATTTTGGTATATAAATAAAAACGTGAGTTATACAGATAAACTATTTCTTATTATTGTTGGCTCACTACTGCTTTGTATAATTTAATTTTTGATTATTTGAAAGAATCAAAACAATCCTATCCTATTGTAAATGGTTGATAAGGTTGAAATAACTTTTTATTCAGATTTATTTTGAAAAGATTAAAAAAATACAAAATATTCAATGAAATTTTATTGTGTAAAACAAGATCATGGTTTTTTATAATTTGATAGCAAAATTATAAAAAATTTTAGCTTGGTAAACGTAGTTCAACTATTATTAAAGTTTCTATCAATAATGATTGGGGGGGAGGTGCAACCAACTTGATTGCTTAGAGGTGCAATTTGTCTAAATGTGGCACTGATTCTGTTCAGCAACTTCAGTTATAAAACATCAAAATATTTATATTCTTTGGAATTTTAAGGATATATTATTATTATTATTAATATATAAGTGTTATGATTGTTTTAGGATAATCAGATACGTAATGGACCAGGAAGACCTCCCGAAACTGGGAACTTACAGTGGGCAGGACAAAACCATTCTTCAGCTTTTAGTAACATATCATCTAGTACAAATAAAAACACACCATTTGGTACTTCTGAGTCTGCTTTTACCAGTAACCAACAAAATTCAGGTAGTGCCGGATCTTTTTTTGGTCCTGCTCTTCCAGCATTTAGTTCATCTACCTTCGGTACTTCAGTTACTCCTTCAGTTTTTGGTTCAGCAACAACAGCATTTGGTTCTGCACCACCACCTTTTGAATCGGCACCTCCAGCTTTTGGATCAGCTGCACTCCCTTTTGGATCAGGATCCGGTGAAACAGGATCTGTTTTTGGATCCCAACCTAATACTGTGGCTCAAACTGAATTTGTCTTTTCGTTAAATACCCAAACAAAACCTACTGCAAATGTTTCTGCCCAAAACAGTCTTCAAACTCCACAATCTAAACAAAAATATTCAAAAGACAAAGATGACAGTTTGATTTATTCTGATACCAATATTTTAACACCAGATGAACTGAGTGCTTTTCAATCCCAGACTTTTACATTTGGGTCTATACCTTTAAAACCACCTCCTAAAAGCCTATGTGGTTTTTAAGTTACAATATAATATTAATATTACATATGTATATACTTGTTTTTGTACGTATATGCTGACCAATTTTATATATGTATTTGCCTTTCTGAAATTGACAAAACTTTTAACATCTTGAAACAAAGTTGTTTCTTTTCCTTCAAATCCTTTTTGTCCCCATTATACAGTTTCACTAAAATCAATCATATTAGTTTATATCGTAGTATAGAGGAATAATGTATTTATGATCAAGTGCTTGGAAAACAGAAATTGCACAAACCTTGTTATCATCATCATTTCAATATATTTTCCCCCACATACCTACTGCTTAAATTTGCTATTTATTCTCTCTAAACAAATAGTAAAGATCTACTTTGTCTCTCAAGGGAGTAAAAAGTTTAACATCAAACATACAACACAACTTTTAATAGGAGAGAAGGTTCTTTTGAGCTGTTTTTAACAATTAACGCCAACATAACATTAGGAGTGACAAATCAAAATGTGTTTTGCCACAGTTATCAAAATTTTCAAAAATCATAAAAAACTGTTTACTATATACTTAAGCCTTACATTTTTTAGGCAAATTTATTTATGAAGTTTATATGATTCTAAGTAGAATTAACAATGGTTTTCTGTTAAAAGATTTCTTTTTCTTTATTAAAATGCTTAAATAGGTTGGACAAAACACTGTTTGAACAAATGGTCTAGACAAAACACGTTTTGTTTAAATGACTTAAGGACAAATCACACTTTGATCCAACCATTATAAAACACGACAATGGAATAAAGTCATGAAAAATCAAACACAACATAGGTTGTTCAAAGAGTGTATAACTTTACAATCATTTTATGTACGGTAGCCTAATTTTTTTGAAAAGAGGTAAATAAATTGAAAAACATAATTAATTTAGCATTTCATTTAGCTTCAAGAACTCAAGAATATGTTTATATTCTTATGGCAACCTCATCTTCCAAACACACACAAAACTTCCTCATTGTCATTGTCTTGATCATTTGCTGCCTCAGTGTCATTGATGATTTTTTTGTACCATTCGAAGTGCTCACCTGTCTCCCAAACCATTTGTAAGGTCTCCCAATCCAGTCCAAACATAATCTGCAACAGTTTTTTAACATCCTTTTTCTTTTCACTCGATATCGGGTGGCCTAATGGAATCTCTTCTAGAGTGAGATCCATTATCTTATTGTCGTTCACTTGCTTTTTGTACAAAGTCACATAGTTCTCCTCTTCCACGTCTTGAAAACGGTAGTTTCTTGTAGCTCTCACTCCAACTTTAACAACTTTTTTCTTCGCCACCAATTGTTTTTCTTTATTTTCACTTGACTTGTCACAGTAGCATGAAAACTCGACTGTGGTGCCCGTTTCAATTTTTCTTTGATTAATAAGCATTGGCTGCGAACATCAGACGCTGGTGTTCTGAAACCTATGTTGAACTCATTTCTAAAAATGTCTCTGAACATAGAAAAGGAAACTTTCAAACTTGCTTCTTCATCAGAAAGTGTTGAGTGATAAGCATTGTGTAATTTTTTTATATTACACTGGCTGTTTAGGTAAACCCTTTTTGATTTTTTCCTATTGTAATAGCTTTCAGTAGCATTCAACCCTGATATAAAATTTCTCACCTTTTCTTTCTTTAAGATGCTTTTTCCACTTTTCCTATCTCCGCCTCTATGTTCAGCAATTGCATCTCCAGAATTAACTTTTTTAATTATTGTTACTAGCCTAGTTCGCCCAAATTTTGTAATTGGAATGTGAAGTTTTGCTTACATACTGAAATTCGTTTGTTACTTGTTGCAGAAGGAATGAAATATTGAACAGAGAATGAAGTTTACCTGAATTTGATAGCTCACTACGTTCCTTACGGGGCCTACGCCTCTTCACTGCCTTAAGATGAACTAGGCTAGCAACAATATTGTCTTGCCGTATTTTGTCTGGGATTTTGTACAGTTTATCACGGATAGATTTAACGTCTCTAGGTCTTATTTGACAACACATTAAACTATTAGTGTTGTGCTTGCACGGAACAAACAATGCTGAGTACCTTTTGATCTTGGTCTTTTGAACCTTAGTTTTCACATTTTTTTCTTTTTCTAGAGTCATTATTAATTGATGAAACTAACACTCCACCGTCCAATTCGCTAATAAAAAATTCTTCCATCACTTAAACTACCGGTACTGAATCTTTTATTAATAACACACGAGCAAATAACACCACAAGTGACAGAGCACATGTCATTACAACATAACCTCTACTACTGTGCAATCAACACAACATAGTTACGTGACTCACTGAACCAATCAGATCACTTCACTGGCTTACTCCCATTGGTTGTTGGACAAAACAATATTTGACCCAAAGGCAGGTGTGGACTAAACATGGTTTGATTAAATTTACGATTTTACAACTCAATTTACATAGGACAAAACATTTTTTGAAGCCTTTTGCTCTGTCTAGGTGTATAGGATTTAGAAAGGCGAAAAAAAACAAAAAAAACTGCATAACTCAATTTCGGATTTTTTTGTGACAAAACACGTTTTGATTTGTCACTCCTCACATGTAACATTGTTTATAAAAACACAAACTATGAGGTTAACAGTAACTGAATAATGGATAGTGGTTGCAACTATTTGTCTACTTCCCCAGAAATTCAGAACAGGTTAAAAATGTTTCATGTAACTTTTTTTATTGTGAAAACTGAACTATAACTATCAATAATTATGTAAAAAAGTAGGCTACACAATTAGTAACCACATTAGAATTTATTAATTAGGCCTAATATTGTCATTTCAATAAAATTGTTAAAATTATATTGTATACTTATTTAACAAAACCGTAGGTGGGGTAAAAATTAGTGTATATTACAGGACAAAAGTTCTTTGTCGCCCTTGTGCAGCATTCTATCTCAGGCGACAAAGCCCCCCTTAATACCACAAATAACTATTACTTACCTTGCTTGATTATTTCATTCATTGTTATCTGTAGAGTAAACTCACTTTGATTTTTTACATAATATCTATGCATAAACAAAGACCAGAGCACTGTGGTGACAATATATACAGATACACTTTCAAAATCCCTTGCCACACTTGGGAATAAACAAAATAACAAAAAACAAAAATTTTTGTCAAAAGTAAAATGTTTATTCCTATTAGACCCTTATAGCTATTACAACAACAAAGTTGTCATCTTCAGAGGGAATCTTAACAAAGAGGGAGTCCCTCTGAGGGAAGATTCCCTCTGAAGATGACAACTTTGTTGTTGTAATAGCTATAAGGGTCTAATAGGAATAAACATTTTACTTTTGACAAAAATTTTTGTTATTTTGTTTATTCCCAACTATTCCTTCATTATTTTAATTAAATATGTGTTCAAAATAAAACACATTTTATTTTTGATAGTCAAAAGAAATCATATATTTCTATAAATCTAGAATTATTTTTGTGGCAGTACACAGTATCGCCACATCAAATCCAAAAATGACTATAGCTACATACAAAAATGTTTGGCAGCAACTTTTGCCTTGGTACTAGATGCTTGAATCAAGAAGTAAGTTAGTCATAAACTAATTCCAGTACCAGATTGTTACATATTGATAAGAAAAGAGATAAGATTACAGACAGCTGTATGAATATTTTTTAACCTGATATTGTGTACCTTCAATAAAGAATTTTTGTAGAATGTATAAACCAAACATTTTGAATGTTATGACCACATACTGTTAAAAGCAAGCATTATTATATTTACAAGGTATGCACTGAAATTAATTTTAAGATTATTATAAAATTCTACTATTTTTGACTTTTCTACAAACCTAACTTAAAATGTATAACTATCTAAATAATAAAGTAAAATTTGCAAGGTACACTACAGAGAACTATTTTTTAATTATTATATCATCAAGTTATAATACTACTTCATTAAATTTATTGTTTTGGTTGTTGAGCGATTTGAAGGGGGAAAAAAGTTTGGCATTCTCTTTGTTTCTAACTTTACTATTCACAAACGTAAAGGTAGAGGAAAAAGCACTAAATCTCAACTGATAAGCCACTGTACTATGTAACTGATGCTCTAGGAGTGCTCTTCCCCAATACCATCCACCATACTAGAAGTTAATCTCTTCTTTTTGTTGTTAGACTGTACAAATATTCGTTTAAAAATTAACGTTTTCTCTTGTACCTAATTAGGCCAGACATTAATTCTGAGTAATAAGCTTCAAATATGTTGTACCAAAATGATGTTGACCTCCATGGATTCATAAGATTGGTCCTAGAGAAGACCATTACTTATAACAGTGTTAAACCGTTCCTTATAAATGGGTTTAAGAGATTGAAGTTATTTTCATTTTTTAAATCTTGTAGGTTAAAAAACCTCAACTGCTTCTCTAATACTGCAAGTTCACCAGGAGATGAGTATCAGTTTTAGCACTGTTAAACAGTTTCATAAGTAGTTACTTTTCTTTTCTTTTTTTTAAGTCGTGTAGATAAAACTTTTTCACAAATGTTGGAGAAGGGGAACTTCGCAACTATAAGACTGGGTTCTATTTGTAAAAGAATCACTGGTCTAAATTCTAATATCTTTTAAGTAACCAACTAAAAATTTAAATCTCAAACCATTTTTTGAAATATTAATTGTTTATTATTTTTCTAGTTATCGAAATCATTTCCCATGAAAAGTCCAAATTTAATTTGGAAAACCAATTAAATGTTATCAGAATTAACTCAAATCAAAGAATACTAATGTTTTAGAATATGTTCTACATGGTATTATACTCCAATTTTATTCAGATTAATGATTTACCCTTAGCAGTAGCTTCCGCCCTTACAAGTGGTCCACCCGCTTGTCAGTGTTACTACTTAATAGGATTGAGTGTGATAGGTGTATTTTGCGGTCTGGTCTAAAACCCTGTGCATGACCTGTGGTCTGGTCATGGTTTTGTGGTCTGGTCTAAAACCCTGTGCATGAGATTGTTCATAACCTTTATGAACAGTCTACATGAGACTTAAGTATGGTTGTTCTTTAAAATGACTAAATGTATTGTTAATTTATGTTTACATGTTTTTAACATCATTTTCTTTATAAAATGGATCAAATTAACATATATAATTTGTTTTTGGTACACTTGTCAGATAAATAACTGACGATAATAATGATGGAAATGAACATGAAAAATATACCAGTGATCACTATATAGATACGGAGCAATCTGTGGACGAAGATTATATGGACATTGAGGAGCAGCTACAGCCAGTGCAACAAGTACAGTAAACACTCTCTGATCCGGATCTCTGATATCCGAAAACTCCGATATCCGGCCGTCGTATGCCATCGTATAAAAAATAATAAAAATACAATTTTCTATACAAAAATAATATTTTCGGCCCGAATAGTAGTGAACGATATTTTTGAGCTGGGCACTAGACAGTAGTGCGGTTCGGATTCAACAACAAAAACAAATCATGACTCATTGCGAAGCTTTTCAAGAACTTGAACAGCTGATAGACTACGTGGAAGAACAAGAAGAATCCTCACCGGCCGATCTCCTTCTTTTTCGTAGATGGAGAGATATTACATCTAAGAAGCGTGTTCAACGAGCCAAGCCAGCTACCATTACTTTTTTTTAAAATAAAAACTGACATGAGTACAAATCACTGTACTGTAATGAAAACTAACATTTATCGTACGTTCATCCAAATTTCACGTGTACAATCCTGTACGTATTTATTGTATTGTTTTATTTTCTAATCTTCATTTTTCGTTTGATATTTTTAGTTAACACTGTAGACCTAATTAATTGTTGTTTGTGTACTTTATGCTGAGCCTCATTCAGCTTCAAATAAATAGAATTTTAAACATACATAGCTATTGTAATATTTATTTAATTAACCTACCTTTTGTTGTTTCGGTACTTTTGTTACCGGTTACCGTACCGGCAAATTACATAATAGTACAGTTAAAACTTAACGTCTATATATTACAGTAATTTGAAAAACAACAGTGAATTTTTAGAATAGTGTGGTAAAGCTACAATTTATCGTAAGCGCAACGCGTTTTAGCGCTAAAAACGTAACTTTGCTACGTTTTGTTCACGTTTAAAACCACTTTAACTACATAAAAATAGCCACCCCGAGATCCGGATTTTTCGATATCCGGATCGGCCGGCGCCACATTAATCCGGATTAGAGTTTTTACTGTACAAATACAAATTATATCTTTGAGAAAGATAATGAAACAAAATGGTACTCTTGCACTACATCTCAAGCCTTGAGGCGACCGCTACATAATATCCTAAGGATGCATTTGCCAGGCGTTTGGGGCCCTGCAAGAAATTGCTTAGAAATATTGGTGGTGTTTCTCCTCCAAAGTTAATTTTTACAAATGATATGTTGAATATTGTTAGGTATAAACATATTCAGATGAAAAACATTAGTGTTAATTTTGACTTAGAGCAAGATACCAATAATGTAAATCTTCCAGAAATAAAAGTATTGTATTAGACAGGTGTTCTTAAATCATTATATATTACTTTAGTAGAAAACAAATTTCACTGACATAAATTTCAGATGTTGAAACCCAAAATGTTAACCTATTATACAATAAAACTAAGGATAGGGTTGAGGATGTTGGACCTATTGAAAGCTAATCTACCTTTATACTGTCATCAGGAAAAAACAAGTGGTCTCTTTCTCTCTTCTTCCATGATGAACACTGGGGGAGTCAATACCTATATAATTTACCCGACAAATACAGGAAAAGAAATGTCCAGATATGAGTTTCTAAAGACCCTTTCCAGGGAACTCTGTATGAACTAATTTTACAGCTTTTAAAAACACTTGAAAAACTGCCAAGACAATTTGAAGATCAAGATAAAGGAACTCACTGGATTCAAAAAGGTCCACGACCTCATGTGCAAAGTGCTGCTCACTGTTGTGCTGTTGTTTATGGCAACAAAACCGAAAGACGAAGGTTACATTTTCTTTATATAACAGATACATATGAAAGGAACACTCAATAAAGTAAAAACTGTTCAGAAGACGTTGAAGAAGTGTAACTATAAATAAAACATGTAGGACAAATTTTCTTCTTCTTATTATTATTATTTGTTTTTTTTTTTTACTTATCAATATTTATCTCTCATTATTATTTATCTCTCATTATACTATAAAAGTATAATTTCTTTTTATTTGTACATTTTTATTCAGTTTACAGCAATGTATCATCTAAACGATAATGTAACTTTTTTCAGTACTTAATTTCATTAGTGATATTTTACTAAGCATCATTCTTGTAAAAGTATAGTTTGCTTTTATTGTACTCTAATAACAATTTAAGGCCATATAAATTATAAACTATACAAATTTAATGTTTTCAGCGTTGTTTTCAATTTCTTTACAAATTTGGTCTTTTATATTTGTAACTTTTGACCACACAACTAATACAGGTATAGTTATATTAATTTCGTAATGATATTGGAAAAATAACTCACTTTTAATTTAAACAAAGCTTTATTACATTTGTAAAATCAGTCATTACATTACATCTGTAAAGTCAGCTCATTTATAAAAGACATAATTAAACAAAACAGGAATTATGCAAATAAAATTAATAAATTCGAATATGTAATTATATAGGAAAACTACAGTGCAAACAAATGCAATACCACTTCATATTAAATAAAGAATGTCCTACAATCTTTATCTAGTTTGGAATCTCCAATCCTTTTACACGGTTCTTGTTACGTTCAATTGCTTCTTGATGTCTTTTGATTTGTTCCTCATGAAAACTTATTTCATCAGATAAGTCATCCTTAATTTTATGTAGCTGCTCTTTTCGCTGAAAATAAAAAGTTAATTTGAGTTAATTTTTTTTAAGGTAGCTAAGCATAAAATACTGTTCTACTTTCATTTACAAATAAGTTTATGTTGCCTTTTCAACTTTTGAGCTAGTACTAGCAATGTTGAGCTTATAAAATAACAAAATTCTGGATGGTTTTTGTGATAAAATCTTAATAAGTCTTGTCCACAATTTAATGTTTACAAATACTATATTTTTAAGTCTGTTTGTCAGCTTTTATACTCCCAAGTTTATAGAATAGTAAAATTTATTTAGGTTAGGTTAGGTAACACATTTATATTTAAATGAAGAATATTAAAAACTAATTGGATACGAATTATTATAATTTTGATTTTTACTTTTTTAGACATTAAAAATTAATTGTAAGCATGTCTATTGCAAAATGTCATTGTGAAAAATAATAACAATTTGAAGTACACACATAAAAATTATAGTAATTTTTTAACATTTTTTTTTTTTATTGAATAATTTTTAAAAAAATGTAAATAACATTTTATTTTTAATTAATTTAGCCTATTTAAAACCATCAAAATAGAAACAGACCAGTTTATAAAAGTATTCTTCTTCTCTGCCTGCTTCTATCTTTCCAAATGCACCTCCAGCTTCTCTAATAGAGCCTCCACCACCACCACCTTTTCCTGCTCCACTTCCTAAATCGCCCAACTGACTTGATCCATATCGCACTTGTCTTTAAACATAAAATATCATGTTTAAATGAATTAAATTTACATAGATTACATGAATTTATGTTGTAGTGTATTCATATCAAATATTTTTCATGAACGAAACTACTTCATTTCCAAACCCTGAAATTACTAAAGTTATCCACCTGCATATTAAAATATGTATTTTATAACTAAACATATTTTTAATTTTCTACTATAGTTATCCATTTATTTCAAAATCAGTTTGTTTTTACCTCTCTTAGATTAACTACCATTTTGAAATTTATTGCTTAAATTTATATAACACAAGTCTGATGATTTTCCATAAATTTACGGACAAACATACATGCATTGATAAACTTTTTGAAGTCTAGTCCTACTACTATAGTATTAAATATAAATTTGTTTTTCATTTTTTAAATAATCAAGATATGATATCTTTGTAAATGTGTTATCTATAATTTAATATAATAATTTGATAACTAACAAATAATGAAGGACATAGGTAAATATTTTATCATGTTTTTAGTTGACCAAAGTGTTTGTTTTTAAAGATAAATATCTAAGCAATTTTATAATACACGACATAGGATACTTTTTTTAAATTAAAAAATTGTTTATATTACACAATATCCTGAACATAAAGTACTTGCTTTATTCAATGCAAATGAAAGAAAGCTGTAATATTATGAAAGTTATTAAAATGCAATTTACTCTACAGTAAAAATAAGTACCTACTCAAATAACATATAAAAAAAAAAACCATGAGACTTTTATAATATATAAGTTGAGGGTATAAAACAACCGAACTGATTCCTTTACCGCTTACTTGTAACCTTGACAACAGTGAGTTCAAGGTTAGTTCAGCTACTTTCCCTTCCATGTACTGTTAATTTTCTAATCATGTACAAACCAAATAGTAGCCTTTTGTTTGAAAGGACTGAAAGATCTGAGCCCGATCTCGAAATAATATAAAACGATAATGTGACAACTTCAAATTCTTCATAAAACTTGGATAATCTCTACAGAAATGAAGCATTTCTTGAAAGAAGTGTATTATGATAAATGATAGATCATGTGCTTAGGTTTCTTCCTCAATTGTCTTAAATTATAAAGAAGGAATGAAAGTGATTGGAGAAGTTTCACACCCTGATTGTCATCACACATAAAAAACTTACATTAAAAATCTAGTGGAATTGTTTAAAAAAACATTTAGGATCAGTTCCCGAATTGGCTAACATTGATAAAGAAATTGTTCGACCATGAACATTGTGATTTTACATGATATTTTTAATATGAAAAAAGTGTTTGAAGTTGGTGCCAAAATATCTCACTCCCTAAGCAGAAGAGAACTCAAATGAACATTTGTTTCAACATCCTGAAAAAACATAAAAAATAATCCTAATGTTTTATAGAATATAATAACTTATGACGAATGGTGGTTTTTCAGTATGACCCACAAACTAAACACCAATCCAATCCATCCTACCATTGGAAAGACTCGCTGTTCACCAAGACCTAAATAAGCATGAATGAAAAAGTTCAAAGCAATGATGAAATTTTTTTTTATATCCAAACGATTGATCACGTTGATGAGTGCCTGAAGGTCGAAATAATTCATCAGATCCACTACAAGAGAGGTCTTGACAGCTCTTTCATGAATGGGCGGGAAAAAAAGCTGTGAATTTGTAAGAATGGATCATAGAGCCTTCATCAAGACAATTTGCAGTCTGTCTGGACAAGACCTACGTCATGTGATTTTTATTCAGTATCAAAGATAAAGTCACTCTGTTTTGAGTTAGATGGAGTGGAGGCAAAAGCGAAGGAGCTATCAGAAAGTGACCTCCAGCATTCTAATTCAACATCCATCAAGATTAACTACATAAGCAATAACCAACCTTTTATCATAAACTTAAAACCCCAAACAAGTAATTAGATAATATAGGCTAATTCATATAATTTAATTCCTTTATGTTATTCACATTATGTTGTTCAAACCATTACCCCCATCATCTCATACCTTCATACATACATATATATATATATATATATATATATATATATATATATATATATATATATCACCCATCTACCTTGTCAGTTATCACCAAATTGATAATATTAATGTTAAATATTTAATATTTATTTGAGACAATATAATGTACCAAATCCCATCTTAAGATTATCATACAAAAACAATCATAGCCTACCATTAGTAAGTCATACCTAACCTATTGTAAACAAATGTTCAGATGAATTTAGCCAAATAATTATAAAAATTGTTACCAAAACTTTAGAAAATATAAATTTACCAAAAAGTAGAAACCAACAAATGTAGTAAACACCATATTTAAAAAATATTTATAAACTGTTAGCAATGAATGTGCAAAGTAGGCCTAACCTACAAATAGGCTAAATGAAAATCGTATGCCAAGATTAATAGAAACAAAACACTTTTATTAAAAACCATTCTAATTGAATACATGTAGAAATATATGTTTAGTTAACATAATAAGAGAAGTAAAGTTCAGAATATCAGCATGAAGCACTTGTAAACAATCACTATGTATTGGAAACACTAAATCCAAATCCAGGTCACGTCATTATTTACAAAACACCGATTCCAAAAACAAACTGTCTCAGAATTATATTCACTAATAGATATGTAACACGATATTATCTGTCACAGTTAGTATTATATAAACTTGTAAAATCACAATAGAATAAGAGTTCACTAAACTTTTAAATAGAAATATGATAATATTTATGTATGTAAATAAATAGTTGTAGACTTGAACAGCTGTTAGATTATATTTAGAAAAAGCCATCTTGCAAATTCGCGGAATAGTACATAAACAATCTATTACTTTCAAATATCAATTTTCAAATATTTGTAAGTTAAAATAAATTTTAATTGAACCATGATCTCAAAATTGAAACAAAACTATAAGATACT
The DNA here is from genome assembly GCA_963513935.1 of Aphrophora alni. Classification (NCBI taxonomy): domain Eukaryota; kingdom Metazoa; phylum Arthropoda; class Insecta; order Hemiptera; family Aphrophoridae; genus Aphrophora; species Aphrophora alni. The sequence continues at coordinate 120,045,297 of OY740767.1, read as the reverse complement.
AAAGTGCACTTAACTGTCTACATAAATGTGATTAAATATCGTAAATGTTGATGGAAAGCGTAAGAAATAGATCCTTCAACCAATGAACGTACGAGTCCAGAAGGTTTACAAAAACAACGAGACCACGTGACAACAATCGACCAATCACAAGAGGAAGATGGCGTGGAACAAAATTGAATATGCAAGTCCCGGGAGGTATGAAGAAGCCGCGAAACGTAAGCGTCGGTTTTAAAAAAAAGAGACGCATCCAGACAGCCAAAGGATGAAGATGTACATTTGGCGTGTGTGAATTTTTATATATAGTTTCGTTTGATCAAATAAAGTGAAAGTGATTTTAAAAATGTACAAATGGTAATATAAACTTAATTAAATAAGAAACAATTCACAGAATATAAAGAATCCAATTTTAATAATTACAAGAGGCAGGAAAGATTAGCCTAAATTCAAATTATTGTTTTGAGATCACCATTTTTTTATTTAGTCCTCTTTTCATATATAACTTCTTCAAATTTAAATAGTTATGCGATTAGTGGATAATTTAAATCAGTCAGCACGAGTTCCCCACCCGAGATAAAATATAGACTATGCAAAATGTTATTTTGAATTGCAGAACTGTATAAATTTGTGTTTAAATATTGAGATATGTAACATTGAATTTCTATTGCTCTCCAAGAATGAGTTAAGTCGAGGCATAATAATTAAAAAGACTATAAAATATCAGTGGCGGATCTAGAATTTTATTTTGGAGGGGGCTGAACAGGGGAAAATTTTGTGAAAGCACTTTCATATAATGAAGCGACCAAAACAGTAGTTTAACGTTGTTTCATGGAGTAAAAACGTGTGTTTCATATTAAAGGTTTTCAGGATGTTTTGATTACTAATTTACTAATGAAATACATTAAAGTTAATAAAAGATAGATTAAAAATGTGAAAAGGATTTATTTTTAAGTACATCGCACATTTAATATTTCAGAGTAGTTCTACTGGCTAGAGATGAATAAATAATGATGGGGACACAGTTGGAATTTTTGTTTGGAGACTTGGAGTGATGGTCTGAGAACTAACACTGTCATTGTCTTCATCACTAGTCGCTGTAAAGGAACCGCAAACGCCTTTTGTGCTTTTGAGCATACTTTAAATTTTCTTACAAAACATTTTTTAAAGGTTTTGGGGGGGGGGCTTCAGCCCGAAAGCCCCCCCCCCCATAGATCCGCCACTGTAAAATATATATGACCATTCAAATGTTAATTTATCATCTAGGAATAAAACCAAATCATGATTAATGTTAAAATGTTTGTGTTGAGCAAGTTATTGACTAGTGTAAAGAAAGTAAATTAATAATCTGAAAATTGAAACAGAATGATAAATGCAATTTTCTTAATTCTCTTCCAAACATATTATTATATTTGTTATAAATTGGCAAATTGTAATAAATGAGTCAAAAAAAAGATATAATTTTTAAATTAATTTCTACAATAAACATATTAAAATAATTTATTATAACAACTGATTATTATTACTGTTATTATTTGAAAATCCATACCTATACATAAAAGCTAGCTGAGGCAATTCAAAGACAATACAAGATTAAGAACTGAATGTTTATGAATAAAAATGATAAATAATTGGATTGTATGAACAATAATTGTTTTCAATAAATATAACAGTTCATTAATTGTACCATTATTACATTTATTTATAGGAGAGTAAGTAAGGGCTCTTAATCTTGCAGATCAAAATTGTGTATAAATTAAACTAACTGTATTAATTAAAGAACCACCAATACAAAGTAATTATAATACCAGACATATATATACTGTACTCCGATATTCTAAAAAATTTAATGACAATTCTAAAAATATCATATTAAGAAAGATAAGAAAACAAACAATGAAATTAACCGAAGAGTTAAATGTAGCTTAAGTTTTCTTGAAGAAAATTATTATTTTACTACAGGCAGCTGAATTTTATTAAATGGATTCGTATATTTTTTGTTTGGTTTTAATGATAATTTAAAAAATAAGTTCTTCAATTTTGTCAATTTCTAATGACACTTGATTTCTGGTTTGATGTGTTTCATGTTTATATATTTCAGGTGATTATTTACTATAGTGCCCCTATATAATATTTATTTAGTTAGTATTTTTGTACTATATACCTTTCTTCATAAGAATAATAACATTTTTTGGTGAGCATCAAAGTTTTTCAGTTTGAATTTGATATATTTCAAGGACGTATTTGTAAGTTAACTACACATGGCTAACAGAATGTTTTGACTGATTTGTGATGTTGATATCGTTGGATTATTGTTGTTAAAACCACTGAAAAGTAAACATTTAGTGTGTAATTTCAATGATTTAGACATTCAAGACTTTTATTTTATTCACAATATTTTTAAAAGAAAAATTCAGAGAGCCACTTGGCCAGACCTGTAACAAATCACCAAAGTCAAGCAACATTGGGCGTAGTTAGTACTTGGATGGATGATATATTGGGAACACTACGTGCTATTGGCACAATTTCTCTTTTTTTTAAAATTTCCGTTGGAGTTATAGGCTAATTATATTGTATGTTGGTTTATTTATGCTTGTAGGGTAAAAACAATTCGTGTACCTAGAAAAGTTGAAATTATGATTTTCTTTCAGCGGAAAACTTTGATGGTCACTAAAAAATATTATTATTCTTATGAAAACAGGTATGCAATAAAAAATAAATTTAAAAAATCAGACATACAATTATTAATTGAAAATATTACTTTAAAAAAATAATAAAACTTCAATATTTCAGTAAAAGAGTTTATTTCCGCATTCAAATATTATATTAACATTTAAAAATAAAGTATGTAGTAAAAAAGAATAATTTAAAAAAATAATCGGTAGGCCTATAGGCTATTGACTTATTGGTAATATTTACTGTAACTGATTTTTTTGGCGATTTTTTTTTTTTTTTATCATGTTCTACATAGCCTACCTTATTTATTAATAATAAAATAAGTTTTCACCACGGCGAGAAAAATTTAAACTTTTCTACATTCAAGGTCCATTAAATGAATTAGGCCCTACGTGTTAAAATTGGTTTGTAGGCGAATTTTTACCTTACAAGGTCAAGTAAGATGGCTATATATATCGCAAATTATTAACTTCAATAAACATACGAAAGGCACCTGGACAAACCTGTTGTGATATGAAATGGCGATCTAGTGCAGTCATTGTGTAATGTGCATCCGTGAAACCATATGTTATTCTCATTGTTATTATGTGTAACTTATAAACCCGTCGATTTGATAGTTTTTAGATTGTGATTTTTCAGTGAAGAAAAGTGATCTGCGCAAGGAACACATCATTTATTCTTAAGAAGTAAGGTATGTAAACAATAAAAAAAAGCCTACCCAAAAATTAGCAGTTACCTTTATGTAAACAATTACCTAAAGATGTATCGAAATGATGGAAAAACTGCTATTTGGAAGACAAATTGCTGATATTTCACACTAAAAATGATTAGACAACATCAATGCATATTTACCATAAATGCCTAACCTACTTTCACAATACTGTCTAATTCAGCTTCAATTTAATGCTACATAAATAAAAATTTACTCACTTCCCATCCATTACAACTAACTTCAGTATACTTAAAAAAGCAATATAACCTCCACTTCTTTATACAAATAAAATAATAATAACCACCTCCTTTTAGTTAGTGTAACTAACTTTAAAAGAAAATTAACTTACCTTAGTATCGGCAGCCGGTAGGAAAAAGTAATGAACTGTCTTAAATTAGACATTTAGACGAAGGAAAATTAAAAGTATACTATTGTACAATGTGGTTTATCTACGAGTTTTTCTTACTAACTTATAAACTTATACCAGTATTAAACAAGTTCTAAATTTAAGAAAATGGAACTTAGTACAAGTAAACACTCGGCAAAAACTTTCCACTACCTCACTTTTTGACCTTGAGCAGTTGAGTTGAGCCTTGGGTTCAGTCTTGTGACTTGTGCTATGGAACACTTTGGATTGGATTGGAAAAAAATTGGATCATTATATTCATTATATCAACATGGATAGCATGTTGCTGAATCTGACTATTGTGTTTCCAACGATAGTTATAGTCAATTAAATAATAATTATAACAATAACAAGTGTTATGTCAAGTCTTTAAAATAATGGTCAAATTTTTACATTATCGCGTTATTTATTGTTGTTGAAAACAATTTTAGGATGGAATGTCATATTATTTTCTGTATGACAATTTATAATATTATTAGATTTATTAAACATCAGCTGTTAAATGTTAAATTGATGCCATAGTAATGATTTTGATACCCATATTATGCTAACAACTATTAGCAGAGGGGAATAAATTATAAATTTAAGAACAAGTTTTAAGAAGATAGTATGTAAACTAACGGCCTTAACGTAATTAAATTAATCAAGACTTAGCCTTTGTTTTTTTCTTTCCTTTTTAAACACAAAAATAAACGCGAGGTTTTCCACTTTAAAGAAAAAATTTAATTATATATATATTATATACCTATATTATGTTATACGTTATTATATTGTCTACAATAACCAATGGAAATTTGCGTAGTGTAAGTTTCAACAAACTAATTGAAAATTCATTGTCATTAATATTGTATATAAAATATTCTTAAATATAAATTCAATGGTTTGAAAACCGTTTTATTTGTAAAATAAATTGTATCATTAATTTTACATCGCACTCACACATTTTATGATTGGGACGTGGGATAATATAATATTATAAGTATAGACTTGACTCTTGTCCATCGTAACTGTAGTCAAACATGCTAATTAATAATTATTATAACTTTGTAGTTTGTACTTTTAGATCTTGAGTACATATTTTATATCTCACTGTCAAAAAATATTAATGGCACGCTACCCACAGCTGTTAGAAATAAAATAACCCATTTGCTCCTTGACAGCTGATTTGAACTTGTATTTAGTTGATCTGAATTGTAATTTGTAATGCACTTTTAGACATTTCACTAAAAATGGTGTGCTTTTTAAAATTTATCAAATTGTGAATATACTTTTCATGTATATGTTTAACACGTGTTAAATTCATAAGTTAAAATGTGAATAACTATTTCATATTTATTTCACTCATTTTAAATTTATAAGAACATAGTTTTCTTTCTAGAAAAGTCTAAATATTTTAATGACATTTAAACAACTTAAAATCCTATTTGTTATTTCAACGTGCCTTTCAACTTCAAATGAAATGAAATATTATCACATAAGATAATCTTAACATTTTATAAAATGTAAGGATATTTTAGAGATCATGGTTGATTTTTATCTTTCTATATTACATTTAGTCTATCATTATAATATAATATGGTAATTGTTTACATAAAGATACTTTAACTGCTAATTTTGGGATTTTTTATATTTTTTATTGTCTACTGCATACCTTATTTCTTAAGAATAAATAATGTTTTCATTGCGACAGTCACATTTTTCCACTGAAAAATTACAATTTACAAACTATCAAATCCAAGGGTTTATACGTTTTCATAATGGCTAATGCTCACATTCACATCTCATATGTTACTCGAAATATCAATGTACCTGGCCAAACCTTTCGTGACACAATAATATTGCCCTACATATTATAGTAAGCAAATTATTAGCCCAGTGGTTTTATATATATAGGTATCTGGTCAAACCTGTCGTGACATAAATAGCAATCTAGCATAATCATTGTGTAATGGGCATGCGTCATAACATATGTTATTCTCATTGCTATTATGTCTCACCATTATTTATTATGTTACATCTAAACCCGTCGATAGTAAATTGTAATTTTTCACTATAGATAGTTTACTGTTTACTGTAGTGTTCAATTTTGTTATTTTTTTTGTGAGCTAAAATGTTTTTCATGAAAAAAATAACAATTTCAAGTTTTCTAGGTTAAGGTCCATTAAGTGAATTAGATATTAAAATAAGTTTGTATTTGAATTGTTTTTACCTTTAAAGATCAAGGTACTTACATATTAACGCCACCGCAGCAGAAGTTGCTAATGCGCATGCGCCAATATTTGCTTACTTTGCGTTATAATTATATCACGACAGGTTGGGCCAGGTAGCTATATATATATATATATATATATATATATATATATATATATAAACACCTGGCCAAACCTTATATATATATATAATCACCTGGCCAAACCTTTCGTAAGTTTATTGAAGTTAATAATTTGAAATTAGATCATGGATAAACATGAGCTTTAAAAGTGAAGTGCCGCCAATCTACATTTTACATTTATTTTACATATCTACATTTTAGGTATTTGTTCATTTTTTTACATGAAGAACTTCATATAAACTTCATTATAATCTACACATATGTGACATTCAGGACAAGTTAGGTTAGGTTCATATTTATATATTATAATTACTATTTATACAGTTTTAATATATAAATCTAACTGTTTTATTATTTTATGCAATTAAAAACATTTAACGTAATTAAACTTGTCCCAGATGCGAAATATTGTTTTGTAGGTTATAAACTTCACAATGATTGATCTGTGTAAACATATTCAAATACGTAAAACTTCTCTATGTTCAATAGGAATGTTAAGTGAATACGGAAAGAACATAACTATAGATTATTTGTGTACAACATTTTTAAATCATCTAAAATAGTGATAATTTTACTTTTTCTCTTTTTTAGTCTCTGGTTTAAGAAGAAGGAATCAAAAGTCATATTACATTGAAAATTAGATTTTTTTTAATTGAGTAATTTTTTTTTTTAAATGTGTGCAGAAATTATCTAAAATCATCGTAAGTTGATTGTAATAATTTAATGTTATCACAATTTTGTTAGAGGGTAAGTGAGAAGGAATAAATTACCAAAATTTGAATTTTTGTTTGTTTGTTGTTGTTTAAAGGCAAAAGACATTTCTGTCATGACCGCTTTATACAACAGAAGAAGATAAAATACCCCCCCCCCCCTGAATATTCTAGTAACACCAGGGTCAAAAAAGACCACTGTTGGTGAATAGAGACCTTATAAGAAAGCTTAAAGAAAGTGATCTAACCCAAGACTACATTATAAAAGGTGTAAATCCAAGATATATTGCTCTTGGGATTATCAGACATACTCACTGTAGTGAGCCCACCACCAAAGTTTATAATGCTACATTAGCAAAGTATAATCTTATATTAGTAGGCTAATATAATTTTCTTGAAAGTTTATTGTAATTTAAACTGATTGTTTTAATATTTCCGTTTATTTGATTTAAAATTGGGTTGTCACACTACCAAAGGAAGGGAAGATTGAAAAATTTAATTGGGGAAGGGAGATATAACCCAATTAATCACATATGCCATATTATGTTTAGCTCAGTGGCGGCGATAGCGGGCCCGCAGGGCCCGCGAGCTGGGAGGGCCCGCGAGTCTTGACCGGGATTTTCCGGGAAATTTTACCGGGACCCGGACCCGCAACGGGGCCCCCTATCATAACAATATTTTTATGAGTATTGTCAAGAAATTACTAAAATAAGGTAAAATGTCTTCAGACAAGAATGTGCATCGTGCATCCAAAACGGCAATAACTATTATTTTTTAGAGAGCAGTATTTATTATTTAATTAATGTCATGATACGAAGTATGTGTATTGTTTACCATTGGCCGATAAGTAATGTAGCTATCGCTACGTCGCGCATCGCGGTGACTCACCGGCGCCGGCCGGCGAAAAGATAGACATCCGGGAAAAGATTATTGGGAGAGGGGGGCCCGATGAACAAATTTGCGGGGGGGCCCGCGGGTTCTTATCGCCGCCACTGGTTTAGCTTTTTTGGACCTATGTTTTATAAACCTTTTTCTTTATTTTTACCAGTAGAACATGTTCTGAAAGTTTCTTTATGAATCATGCTGTATAATAAATTATAATTTAAAATAAAAATGAATATTATTATGTAGAAAAAAGTATAAATAATTTTAGTAAATTTAATCGAACTAAATTTCAATTAAATAAATTAGGACTAATGTTTTTTCATGGTTATATGGCTATTATATGCTTTATTAATTATGTTTTAATTTGCACACCATTTTACTTTATCACACACACACACACACATATATATATATATATATATATATATATATATATATATATATTATTGAGAAAGTTATGTGATGGATCAAAAAAACCAGTGTTAAGTTTTTCTTTGAAAAATTAATTTTGATGTTTTCTGAGTAGACACAAATGGTTTTGAAAGTGATGTATCTCTCTGTCTGCTCTCTGTGCAGTAATCCTATAGCCCAAAAGTGTGAACTAATTTTAATCAAATTTGATTTTTTATGGGCATATTTTGGTCATATTACAGAACTTTTTAAAATTTTTTTGATGACACAAAAATTTAAGTTTTTTGAAAAAAGTAAAAACAGAATAACAATTTTCCAAAAATTGGCTCTAAAGATTTTGATAATTTTTTTCTAAAATGTAGCCCCTAAGTACACAAACAAAAAGTATTGGTCACCATCTTTTAAAAAATGCCCACCAGTTTTTACGTTATTAGTGAAATACTGAATCAAATAAACCCTAAGGGATTGTTTAATATACTCCTTATATATGTGAACTTAAAAACAAGTTGTTTTTTTTACTTGAATATTACTGTTTTTACTGCACCGCTAATTCTTTGTTTAGCCTTTTCCATTGACTTGTTTTTATTCTCATTAAACACCTTATTTTTCAAATGTAAATATTTTCTTTTTCTTTTTAGATTGTGATGGCAGCAAAGATGCCAGAACTGAATTACTCCTGTGAGATTTGTGGTACCGATGGTCTCACCGATGAAGAGATGCGAGTGCACATTGTCGTGTGCCATCTTAAAGGTGCTGCATCATGTCCATTTTGTGATCTTGAAGATGTGACAGCGGAAGAAATGTTGACACATGTTAACACAGCTCACCTTGATTATTTAACTCCTGAGCAGGAGTTATTTACGTTTATTGATGATGAAGAGGATTCAGACAGAGCTGAATCTGTTTCACACTGGACCTTCTCGATAAAATCACAAAATGGTCTACCAAACAATATAAATAACAACAATAATAATACTTTCTGTGATAAAAAATCTTCAAATGATTGTTTGGAAGGAGCAGCCGGATGGGGATCTCCTAGACGTTCACAGCTGGCTCTAAATCTGCCGAGTAGTACAACTTCATCATATTCTAAATCACAATCACAAAAATGTCCAATGTGTGCTTACACCAATGACAATGCTGCACAGTTAGAAGAACACATCAATCGCCAGCATTTTGATTTAACAAGTCCTTCATTTCCTGCAGAATCTCCATCAGGATCATATAGTTGCCCTATTTGTGCTCAGACTTTCTATAACAGTCCAGACTTAGAACTTCATGTCAATATTGAACATAAAGATATCCTTAGTCCTGCAAAGGTAAATTAAGTTACAATATATAATTTCAAAATATGTTTTATTTAAATAAACGAAATACCGTAATAGGCTATAATTATGAAGAGATTTGTAGAGATATTGGAAGAAAAATAAGTTATTACATGAGTACTATAGTATACAGTAGAACTCTGTGCTCAATAGGCAGGAATCATTAGTCCCTTCTATTCCCAATACTGTTAACACCTAATAGTATATTTAATCATATCTGTTATTCATATTTTATAAAGGCGATAATGACCGAAATGGTTTTTCGCCTTAAAACTCCAACAAAAAAATCTAATGTTATAGATTGTGATGTGCATTCCTGACAGGAATAAAACACATTATAGGTTAAACAATTTTTTAAGGCAATGTGTTAAATTTTGTTTCATTGAAAACTTTTAACATTTTTACAGGTAAAATATGAAATAAATGTTTTCCTTTAAAAGAAGGTTTCTTTTCAAATGATTTAGATTTGTGTGATTCTTAATCAAAATAATTTATTTTTATTTAAAGTAATCTCTAAATGTGAAGAGTATAATTTAACCCATTTATTTGTATAAATTAAAAAATTCCCCCTATATTGTGTATGGGCATTGTAATCCCAAGGTAAATTACCTAGTAGGATCTTCATTTTCTTCATCTAATCTTGGGTTGGTTACTCTCATCTTTCCAATCAGAACCAACTCTTGTTCTTTTTAGACCATGGTGCTATTAGAGAGCTAAGGGTCTATTTTTTACTCTTTTCTTGTGTTTGTTTTAAGGCAATGATGAATGTGAGTTTCTTTGCCTTTAAACCACTTGGGGGGGATATAAAGGGGGGAAAATATAGAAAAAAATATTAGGCCTAAAACTGATCCTTTTGAGTTACAATACAATATTTTATTTCACCTTTTTCGTTCAACTAAAACTAATTTGTTATATTAAAAACCTCAATGCTTGATTTCTTATGTCACTTTATCCAGTCAAAACCCTTCTCACGAATATTTGACATGACCTAACAAGATTTCAAACTGTACTCTGTCAAAAACAGTAATTTTGTTTACTTAAAGGTGGCTTCTAATTTTTGGGATTTTTTATTTATTTCATTGTCTACTACATACCTGACTTCTTAAGATTAAATAGGCCTAATATTTTCCTTGCGGAGGTCACTTTTTTACTAAAAAATCACAATCTAAAATTACCAAATTCGACGTATTAATAGGTTAAAATGTAATGGGAATGTTAATAGTGTATAGTATAAATTTGTATTTTTTACATTCTACAGTCGTTAACTAACTCATAGAGACAAGTGTTTTAGATCTATTTAAGAAATTTAGTAGGCTTGATTTTACAAATCATAAGACAAGTTCAAAAATTAGGTAGTAAATTGTAAAATGACAATCTATTTAGAGATAAAGAATCATCAGATAATTCTTATTTGGTAGTGAAAATAACTTCTCACCCATATCTTGCACAATGTTTCACAACCCAGCTATTTTATATTTTGCTTTAAATATGCATCAATGATCTCTTCATATATTTCTGATAAAGAAAAGAAACAATCAACCACATTACTCAAAAAAAAAAATATATATATACATTGGAAAACTGCTCCAGTAGTCACAATTTTAGTAAGTAACCTATGTTTATATGATTGAAAATATAAAATAAAAATAACAGCCAGTAATTTTAAAGTATATTGTATTTATCATATTTGAGTTTGGCCAATGACTAGATTTAACAATCAAGAAAATAAATTCCCTCCAGGTTATCACCTTTACATCAGTAAAGTCTCTTAAGTTTGTAGATGATAATTCAATAAAATAAAATCTCATATTAATGTTTATTTCATATCAAATTCACACAAAAAATTGAAGGTGTCTGACTTTTGTCAGTTTCAAATTTTTGTTTTCACACCAACTTGACAAATGTTAAACCCTCTATAAACTTTCGTAAACTTACTTATCTCCCATAAAAATACATCGAACAAAATTTCTAAATATAAACAAAAAAGTATGTTTTAACTTTCTTGTCTATTTTTATGAAACTCAGTATTTCACATTTTTCCAGCTATAAATTTGTTTCAAAAACTATTTTAATATGTTAAGTAAAATTATATCACCCATGTAGTGCAATCAAGAACCTGACAACCAAGTTGAGAAAGTGAGTGAAATTTGTCCCATCTGCTGCATGACCAACTTTAAAACAACTGAAGATCTGGGTGTACACATTGAGGACCATTTCAATCAGAAAGGTAATATTACTTTGCTTTCTATTCCTACTTTAAAGAAAGTAATAGTTGTTCCATAATGTAAATTTGAAACATACATATACATACACGCACACACACACACACACAAATGCATACATATACATTAACACAATTTTTATGATTGTTATAAATAATAGAATAAAACTTACCAAAACGCTGAACCTCTGTACCATCTTGGCTTTTAGTTTATTTTCTCGTATTCTCGCTCGCTTTGCTCTTGTCGAGTCGAGTTGAGTTGAGTTGAGTATTTCCCCGTCCAGGTTAAGTTCAGCTTTTTTTTGGAATTGAATTTAGTCTTTTTTGGAATACTTTGTTACTTTTCTGATTTTTCAATTTAATTTGCTGTGTAACTTTTAACCTGGTCGGGGAGTTTATTCGTTGCAGAAAGACAACCCAGACACTTGGAAGTCTAGGCTGAATAATTGTCTGGCCTGGTCTGAGGGTTCCTTTCATCAAGTCAAACAAGTAATAAAATTAATCACACTTGATAACTTTTCTTGAATGAACCAAATTTAAATTCATTCAAAGTGTAGAGCAAAGCAGACTTTAAATCAAAAACAAACCAATTTTCTTTCAAATTTAGAATTCTTTTTTAAAATACATTATTTTAAAATTTACAATTTTCTCAAAACAATATTACTTTAAAATTGACAAATTTTATTCAGAAAAAAATATTAATGTAAAAATGACAAATCCTATCCATTAAAAGAAGATTAATTTAAAATTGACAAATTCTACCTAACTCAGAAATTCTAAGATAATTTTTATAGAAATTTTGGTTTACGACACCACCTGTGAATAATTGGAGTTTTGGGTCCTGGTAAATAAAGATGGTGACTGGTGTCTCCTTGAATGATTCCAGTTCCTTTGGTGACTTAGGCAGAGTCCAGGGTCCTGTTTCTATATTTCACTGAGTTAAGGGTCCTAGTTATTTGCTTTCTAGACGATTTCAGTGGCGAGTATCTCGTCTGCACAGCTCATATTTCGGTTTCCCCTTTTACTCTCTTGGTTTTTTTCCCTTAAAACAACTACGACATAACTTTTTCGACTGTTTTTCTGTATGCTTTTTCGATTTTAATTTTACCTTTTTATTTAATTAATTATTTTTAGTTTTAATGTTCGTCCCGGCACTTTTTATTTCCCGGAGACTCGTGGTTTGTTCGATGACTTGATTTTTCAACTTCTACCCTGTAGAAACCTTCTAACTATTTGTGGGTTTTTGAAATTATTTTCAAGAAATAGACGGAGAGCAAAACATCTTACAATCTGTCAAATTTTAAGTGGAGAGAAGATCATGATTATTCCGTATATCCATTTTTATTAAATATTTCTCCCTGCTCGTATTATATTCTGGTACCAACAATTTCCCTTTTTCCCTGCTTCATTTGGTACCTAATATTTTTTCCATTTCTTTCTGTTTTGCTCCATTTTTGGTCTGGAATTGCTTCAATATTAATTTAATATAAGTGTTTCTACTTTATTTATTCAGGATTGTTTGTATTTTTTAAATTAATTCAATTAATTAGCCTTATTCGTGTGTTTTGGTAATTGTTGGTTCTACTGCAAGCTCCACCATTTTTTAGCTGCCTGAATCCGGTGAGTGGTAGCAATGCCCTTTGATTATTCCTATATTTATTAGCTATTGTTTTTCTGGAATTTCCTATATCTTCCTTCAGGATTATCGGATTTCCTTCAGACAACATTCTTCGCACTTCTGGCGATTTGGTGCATCTTTGGAACTTCGGTTGATTCCCGTGAGACTTCTTGTTCCTAAGAAATTTTACTTGTCACAACCCATTGTTCTAGTAATTTTATTTTCACACGTTGATAGTTTTGGTTTTGAACGTCACTTCATTTTCTCTAACAAAGTTTATGTCCGCCTGCGAAACTCGTACGTAACACATTTCAACAATTTTCGTACTTGCGCTATTGTCTTCTTTACCCTCGATTTTTTAGATTAATTAAATTAAATTTTTTTTAGTTTTAACAATTATTCTCTTCTATATACTATTTTCTTTCTACCTACATTTTATTGTTACCTTATTTTAATTATTTATCTGCTTTATTACGTAATTTATCTCCCCTCCATAAATTAATTTAAATTTAATTTTTATTAATATTTTTCTCTTTATTTGACCTTACTGTTTAATTTTTTATACAATGTTTTTCAAAATAATTTTATTTTTGGTTTTATGCACTTTAAAATTGTAATAATTTAATAACTGAGAGGTAACTACTTTAAACATTAAAAGCCACACTGTTGGGCGACCAATTGTAATAATTTAAAAACTGAAGGTTTTTTATAAAAGTTATTACTTTACCAATTTATTTTTAAAAGAAAAGAATGAAATTATTTTTATTAAAGTTTTTATTAAAAGTTTGCTCAGCTAAGGGCGCCAGGAAGTTTTCACTTACCAATTTAGAAAATGAATTTAAAAGCTTAATCGAATTTGTGAATTTAATTATTTTTTATCTCATGGTGTAAGTTATTTTTTAGTCTACTTACAGTGATTTCTGGTTGAGAATGAGAAACACTTGAAACTGAAATTTTAACATGAATTTATTAAAGTAAAATTAATACATGACATTTGTTATCACAAAAATATCAAATAAATCAACTAAAACTAACATTCTATCCAGATTAAATTATTTATTGCCTTAGAAGAAGGACTATTTTTAGAAAACTTGAATTTAACTTTATGTTGCAACTAGAAAAAATATTTGAGAAATAAAACAGATTGAAATATCTGTTACTTAATATTGAATCTATTTTACTTTTAAAAGGAATATGTCAATAGACATCTAGGCTATTATTTATTCATTTAGTAAACGTAATTATTAAAGTATCAAATTATAAATTTTAGAACATAAAACATTTTAAATTTCACATAATACATAAATTAAGTTCTTTTGTTGAATAACACATTTTTACCAAATCGTTGTAGTAAAACCCTTTGTGCCATAGTGATGTCTGAAACGTGGCTTCAATGATAAGTCCTTGGTGCAGTCTGCGTAGAACTAGGTTGATTGAAATTGCTCCAATCACACTTTGCATTTTTGTTTTACGAATGTCTTTCAGTGTAATTAGTTCATTCTCTACATTTTTAAATGTTCATCATTCGACCATTATAATATTGCTCGCGCGACCGTTTATTGTCTTATTTTGCAACACGCTACTTTTTAAGAAACACTTTGTCTGTTCAAATCAGTCTAATCATTTTTACACACTCGAATGTACTGTTCCAATTACACTGCATTTAGATTAGCTCGGTACAAGTTACTATCTTTAAACTTCAAAATCTAATCAAACTTTACACTATATTTTTCTGTCCAACTCTGACTTACGACGTTTACTAAACTCATCTTACTCCACTAAGCTCTGATCTAAGACTTTTGTTAACATTTAATCTACATTTTTGTAAAAGTTTCTCTATATTGAAAACACGTCCTACCATATCAGACCTCTCTCTAAGACTTTTTTTACACACATCTTACCCCACTAATTGCTGCCTTAAGACTGACGAAAACGCATGGTGAATTTCTATATCCGGTTGGTACAGGTTTCACAGACTTTTCCACACGGACTCAAATCTCGCTGTGTTTGCGTTAATTACAACTCACATCTCGTCACGCACATTATTCAAATATATTCCCTTGACAACAAGTCTTTTGTCTATATTTTTTATAACACACAACCTATTAAATTTCTTATGACTAAATTTCCTTAAAATCTATACATTATTACTTATTTGTGTTTGGAAATCTATTCTAATATGAATTTACTTTATTTTAATCTTAAGAGCCATAAGTCATGTTTTTGACTTACGTTCCATTACCCTTTACTCAATACGATTTCTATTATAATAAATATTTTATTCAAATTAACCTTTTTTGGTATTACAAAAGTTATCCTATATCAACCAACTTTTTATTTATTAATTTTTTCAAAAATCTTCATTCTTCATTTTTTATTCGTAGTGTTTTCCTAATCATGAAACATTAAAAAATATTTTGGATTTTGAGAATTTTTGAAAAAGTTTAAACTTTAGTGTTACGTAACTTAGAAACAAGACAATATAAAAAGAACTTGTGAAGACACAATTAAAAGTACACTTTGAGAAGTATATTGTGACAACCTCAAAACCAGTTTTTTTTTTCATAAATTTAAATTCATCAAATTAGTTCCAATAATTGTTAAATATTCTAAGAAAGCAGTTTGAAACAGATCACTAAGTGAAGGTCACATTTATTGATAAGTTCCTACAGCTCAGAACCTGAAAAAACCGACTTAGACTACTGAAGCTATGGATATTAAGAAAAATTCGAATTTTTCCAAATCTGCGTAGCCTCCTGTCCGTTGCATTACATTAATGATAAACGTATTAGGAGGATTGGTATTAGGGCTTTAATGATAAATAAACCCTAGATATAACATACAAAAACATAAATTTGAATATTTCCTTTAAAAATTTGACTTATATCAATGTTAAAATTCTTGTGTAAAGTTTAAGTTTTCTTGTATAGTAAGTAGTAATTATTGAATTCTTAATTAACCTTTCAAGGCTGGAATTTTATTATGTCAGTCTCAACACTCTGCGGGAGTTTTTTTTTTTTTTTTTTTTTTTCATGTTTCACACCGAAGTTGTTGTACATGGCAAATATATATTTTAAACCACTGGCCAAATTATAAGTTAAAAATATAAATAATTTTACTTGACTAATGTATATTTTTAACTACTGACTAAGTTATACGTTCAAAAAATAGAAATAATTTTTCATTCCTTTTTTTTTATACAAGTAGTTCACTCTTGTATGATAATTTTGGAAGCAGTCTCCAATGCAAAGTCCTGTCTCATGCTACAGTACACAGCTTCTCTGGGGTTTGCCTTCTTCTCAGTTGGAGGGATTTTGTCCTTATAGTGTGTTTTGATTAGACATTTTGGTCATGATTCACAAGAAGACCTTCCATATACTGACCTAATTATTTCAAATCAATATTTGTGTATAAATCCTTTTATAAGGTCAAGTCTACAGGATAAGTGTTCATTTTTTGGGTTCTCTAAGCACCATGTATATGAATTTAGCACACATACATTTACCAATCTTTTAAAAATTTTCATGTACTATTTTGTACCTCTTTTTCTTTCTATATAAAAATTGTTTAGTATTTGGTCTCTCGTGTCAACTCCTCCCATTTCTTTGTTGTAGTCATAAAAAAGGGCAAATTGCATTACATCTTTTCCAGCTTTGGATTTCCTTTGTTAAAAGTGATATGATCAGTATAAGGAAATCAGTGTAACATTTCTTTTATTATCCCCCTTCATTGCTATCATTTGTTTTCACTGTGAAAAACAGTTGTTTCCCCTTTTTCATGTTTTACTCCTTTCAGTTGTTTAGGTATGTTCTTTCTGGAAGGTTTTAAGATAACACAGATATCAGTTTTTATTCCAGTATCACAGGTATGACCATTATCTAAGAGAGGCTCTATAAAAGAGTAAGGCTGTCGACTTGTTGGTCGGGGAAGAAATGAGTGGAATTTAAAAAATCAATGTTGTTCTTCCCAGTGTAATTCAATATAGATAACGTAAAACCAGAATAAGACTTGCAAGGCTCAAAGGACTTAATTTTAAATTTGCCAGCCTTCAGCAGAATGTATTGTTGAAAAGACATTGTAGGGCATTTATACAATAAATAGTATAACCTTACAGAGGTTTTTTATACTATCCCTATTAGCATTACCAGAGCTAGATATAAACAAATTTATTCTACAGTTACTAATTTTCAGTCCCAATCTCTTGTTCTTCGAGAAAATAACATTCCTTTTTTAGCACACTCTTGCTCAACATACAGATATTTATGTTCGGTTAAGAGGGGAATATTTTTTGTTGTTAAAGTAATATTAAAAAATATTGTCAATGTTATCAGTAGGCATTTTTCGGTCTGGATTTCCAATAAAAATTTCCCTGGAAGGAGCATAGTTCTCAAGTTTCTCATATGATATCAGACTTTTTTTGTTTTTTTGTGCATCTCTCTCTCCTTCCTCATCAAAAAGCATAACCTGATCACCATCTTTCCCTAGATCTAGAACTAAGTAATTAGAATGAGGAATTTCGTCCAGTATACACTAACATAATCTCCCCATTTTCGGCTTCTATTTCATTAAAACTAAAATAAATAATTTCATCATCTAATTCCATTACCTTATTCATTCAAGAATAACTGCTTTTACCTTCCCTGCTTTTAACTGTGCATAATTTACTTCTTCTACAAACAAATCTGATAAAAGAGATTTTTTCAACCTCTGACCTATATCACCACTTTACGTTTCTATTTACACAACACACAGTCAACAATCATTTCACGTTTCAATTTCCAACACACGGTCACTCAAACAAAACACAATTTCACAAAAGAGAGCTAAAATTAAATTTTAGAAACAAAACCACATAAAACTCAATATTTCTATAAATAGCAAAAAGGAAACAACAACACAATGCCGGAATAATACAATACAGAGTAACTCAGTTAATGACTTGACAGAGGTGGCACAATATTTAGCTGATTTGTAAACTTTGTAGATTCAATATTATTTCTTTTTTTAATCTGTGTGTTACATTGGAGCCTGACAATAATTTTGGTTATTTTTTCAATGTCTAAATCGTTCCTATTTTGCCACCATTGACATGACATTTTGCCACCTATTTTGGCTCTCACATGATGTACTGACTATGTCAAATTGCTGTGAAAAAAAAACAAGCCATGACGTAACCTTACATTAAACCATCATGAAGGTTTTTACGAAACTCAGGTAATTAATTTATGAAACTCATGGAATGACAAGAATATTTATTGACTTTTCCCTGTAAACATATTAATTTTGAATTGATTCAGGATTTTTTGTTATTTTGTCTCTAATTCTCTATTTATTTTGATTTTTTGATTTCCACCAGTTTTAGCTGTTTTGTTTGCATTTTGCTTTACTGGAGCACTCAGACCAACTTCTAAGTTACAAAGCTTAAAACTTCTAAGTTACAAAGCTTAAAACTTCTACGCTACACTTTGAAACATTAAAAAACAAGTATTTTTTTTATAATCTGTAATAAATATTTAAGCCTAAAAGTAAAGTAATTTTAACTGCCTTTCACTATTTTACATTTAAAAAACACACTGACAATCAAGGCAAACATTAAAAAAAAATTTGAAACACAACACAACTGATTTATCAAAGTAACGGATAACTTAAAGTTAGTATTTAATAAAGGAAGTTTAAATATTTAAATCAGTTTACCTTTATTTTCTCATCCGAGTTTATCCTGGGGGACTTACGCTGCCTGCCGCCGTGACATCCTGACGATGTTCGAACGCACAGCAATGGATATAAGGACCTCAACAGATAATAGGAGACACGCCACCGCTTTGGAACTTGAATAAGTCGAAGCCATCAGCAAGGTCACACTATTTCACCTGGATAAGAAAGTGTCATAAAACATTTTTTCAAATTTTTTTTTTTATTTGTCAGAAAAAAAGTTTCAGATTTTTAGATAGAAGTCCTCATTTGAGCTTTAAAAAATTATCACATTATTCTAGTCAGTTTAAAAAAAGATGGAAATTAGTTGCACAATATATAAATCTGGATTGTAATTCAGTATGGAAATATACTTACTGTCTGATTAGATAAATAAAGGAATTTCTTCCCTTCCCTACATACCTATATTGTGTATATTGTTTCATACCTGCAACTTTCTAAAAATGTTTACTGTTAACTACCTGCAATTCACAATTCACTCAGATTCTGCATACAAACATAAGTCAGATCAATGTCTGCAAACTAGTTAGTAATGAACTCACCAATTCCTTTCTGTACGTTAGAGGACAATATTTTTAACAGTTAATGTAGAAATATAGGTTACTATTAAATTGTAGTTAAAAACCTATATTACAGTTTGCCCAAAACATTTTTTAAATTTATATGTTATGTCTCATGATACAGAATTTTTTCATAAATGTAAAGATGACATTTATTAAATGAGAATGGTCACCTCACATTCAGGAGCATTGCCAATGTAAAGTTGATAATATAGACGTGTTATGTCTAACAAAATATTTAACAAAGTATAAAGTAAAATTCTTACAGTAGACGCTCTTTTATACGGCATTCTAACAACCGGTACGCTCTACTTAATCGGCATCAGCTGAGCCACTCACGGTCGGTTTTTTCCGGTTATGTTCGGGTGACTCACAGGCCTCGACTGACATTTCCCGCCAGTGCAGTGGGCTGCGTGCGCCATTTTCTTAGTCATCCAGTGTTTGTCTGCATCTGACGCGATACTATACTACAGTATTGTATAGTGCAGTACTGTGATGTAACTGTCAGTGATCATTTTAGTTTCGTGTTTTCTACTTTAATTTTTAAATAAATTTCAAGCATATAAAGTACAGTACAGTAAAATGTTTTCGAAGTCCAGTACAAGTTCTTCCAGTGCCAATGAGACCGCTAAGCGTAAACGTGTTCTATTCACAATCACACATGTTTATTTTCGTTCGTAACACCAGTTAACAGTACATACTGTGTACAACCTTAACTAAACATAATGTACAGTACATATGATATTTGATTTGATTTGGATTTGATTTTATGTACAAACTGTAATGTACAATTAATTTTTTCGTCATTTAGCACTTTTATACATACATTACTTTATATTAAATTAAAGGAATGTTCAGCATTTTCTACTCTGTGTTTTTCTTCATAACCTTGTCATGTCAAATTCATGATTATCTGGCATGATGATTCTTTGATTATCTGGCAAAATCAGTTATCTGGCATGGCCGTGGTCCCAAACGTGCCGGTTAAAAGAGCGTCTACTGTATAACATATGTGTAACAAAATAAGAAGAATTCATTTATTAAATGTTAGTATTATTTTAATTTGAACCACTAAAAAGAATTTAAATCTACAATTTTATAACTGTTGTATAAGAAAAATTGTTATTTTAAACAAATATTATTTTCAGTCATTTCACCGATGACCCCGGATGTCTCTTGTGACCGTTTATTGGCTAGAGAAATGGAAAAAAAAGACAAAGAAATGCGCAGGTTAAGAGAACAACATGAATTTGAATTACTCAGGGTATGTGTATGTTTTATCAATCAAATTATGGTTTGAGAATAATTTAATAAAATTGTACAGTACAATTCACTTTCTTTCAGGCACAATATGGCATGGACAATGAAGGAAACTTTAAAGAACAAAGCTTAACAAACATGCAGCGTGCAGTGTACTCTGGTGAATTATCAGTTGCAGATTATTATGAACGACAAATTGAATTGAGAATGGCAGAAAGCAGTGGTATTGATGATTGTAGCTCTTGTACGAAAGGTTAGTTTTTACTTAATAATATTATCATTATTTATTATTATTATTATTATTTATTGTATTTTTTAAAATTGTATTTTATGTTGAGGGTGTTGACTTATGCAAATCATTGGCAGGTCGTGAAAATAAATTTTGTTTTTTAATCTTACAAAGACACATTTTCAGGCTCTCTTTTCACTAAAAATTCAAAACTTGGAATGTATTGGAGTATTGGAATGTTATTTTATTGGATCATAATTTTTTGTATTTTTACATAATGATTTGTATTTTTACATTTTGTTATTCTAAGTTTACAATAAAACTGTTATTTCAGGAAAAAATAAAAGATAAACATATTACAAATTTTTTAATGACAAAACATAAAAATTTGAAAATTACAACCCAGTGTGTTTTACTGTCATAAGTTCTTAGTCCTGGAAGAACACAAATGTTGTCCGTCACACTGGATTATTCTTTATAAATTCTTTAACCCTCCAAGTGGCACGGCGACCTACAGTAGGTCGCCAACGTGCTCCGAAGTGATTTCACTAACTTTTAATCACGTATTTTGCCATTCAACGTTACGCCCACTTAAAATTATCCGATCGCAATAAATAAAATACCGTTGGAAAGCTAATGTTCCGTAGATGCATAATCATGCAAAAAAAAATACCACAAAACGTTATAAATAATATTACAAAAATTGGTGAAGTTCGCATATTTTTGATGCGTAAAATCGTAGATTTGAACTCTGCGCCTTTTCGTTAGCGCGACGCCATTTTTCCCTATATAATTCCAACTCTATTTATCTGTCATTGAAGTCAACTAAAACACTGTTCTATAGATCACATGTTTCTCTTTCCAACCATAGATTACAAATTTTTCTGCGTCTCATAGATCCAGAGATATTCCTACTTGAACGTAGAACAAACTTGACGAGACGAAATTTGGTTGGCATTAGGTTTGCATTTCTCTTTGGTTTCTAATATTATATTTCTTATATTTCTTTACACTAAGTTGTAGGGGAAATTCCATTCTATAAGTTGGTACCACTTGATATTTACTTTGAACTCTTAGAAGGCTTTGTTTTGATCTCGGAACATAGGCAATTGTGCAACGTAAAAACTGTAACAAATGACGTAGCGCAAATTGTTTTGGGGTTAGATATTTGTTATTTTGAAGGTTTGTGTATACAAATTGTATATAAATTGTGTATAAAAGTTACAATATATGTGTTTTTATATCTACATCTTATGTTTTTGTGTGATAGTTTAGTTTTTGAACGTTCTTATTTGCGATAACCTAGGCCAAAAAGGTAAGTTTAGGCTATATGCAAATTGTCTTATATATAGTGTTTTATATGATTATAAAAGTGAATGTGTGTTATTCTTTGTAAAGTATATATTTTCTTAGTTAAATCTATAAGTTTTGTCTTTGATCTATCTTCAAATTGGTACTAGTGAGTCTAAATTGTGGAGGTTACAAACCTAACCTCACTTGTAAAAGTTACCTTTTTAGGGAAAATCGGTATTTTTATTTAGAAAATGTAACATATTATTATTTTTCCCCCTAAATATATTCACAAATATATGACAAATCTCAAGAAATGGTTGAAAAAAATCCTAAAAATCTATTAGTATGTTATTCATTACCATTTTTGTGAAATTTCTGCTTCGTTACTCTTCGATTTTTTGATATTTGACTAAAAAACTCCAAATGTGATACATGTAACATTTTTTTGCACTACACACCTACATTCTATGCACCTTTCTGAACATAATGAGATATAGAACTTTTGTATAAGATAAATAATACTATTTTTAGTGATTTTTTGAAAAGAAAATGATCATTTTACATTTTTTCGTAAACTATTTTTTGTTCTTTTGATAATATAACAAATTTTATTTTTTTCCCCCTAAATATATTCAAAAATATTACACAAAACTTTTGTATATCTTAGAAAAAGGTAGTAAGCTATTGATTTTGGAATATACAGGTTTTTCCTGAAAATTGGTAACTTCGTTTTTGACATGTAACATACTTACTCCAAAACCGTTTAAAATTTTTTTTTTTTTTGCATAGATGGATTCTATGCATCTTTCTGAGAAAAATGATATCTTATAAGTTAGGTTTTGTATAGAAATAATATATTTAATTAATTTTTTAACAAACGAAGAATTTTCAAGACAATTAACATTGCCAGTTGGAGGGTTAACGAGTGGTCTCAGATTTAAATTGTCAAATACAGCTTGATGAGTATTAAGTATAGCAATGTTGTTCAGTCTCTCCTGCCCCATCATAGGTTGCAATTAAGTTTTTAGCAAGCGAGGTGTGCTAAATGACTTCTTAGCTGACTTAGCCATCTCAGGCACATTGCAAAGGAGCTTGACACATTTACCAACATCTAGAAGAAACTCATGAACTGTGTTATCATCAACCAAAAGCTTCCTGGTTAAGGGAATGTTCCTATAATCTACCAATATCCACTAATATTGACAGTAAGTAACATTTGTGAAGAATGTTCGTGCTTTCTCTAGTTTAACAATTAATATGTAGTAATAAATTACCTCATTTGTTCCGTCATGTGACTTTACTTGTCTTGTTCTCAAGACGCGTTTCGGAGTCGGGACTCCATCTTCAGATGTATCTCTGAGGTCGTCAAAACATTAAAACATCTACGAAGACATATATAATATTATACACACACAAAATGCACATACACATGTATACTTAGTTACCGACATAATGTTTATAGTGCGCACTGCTATACGGTCTGCGGACTACTGATTGCTGCGGTGGGTCAATGGTTGAGAATACTTGGTTGGCTTTATCAGTCTATTGTATCTTAGCGCTGTTTCATATAATGAGTTAGACTGGAAAGATAATTTTTCATTTAGTATGTTGTCAGGTGACTGTTTAAATGCCTTGTATATTTCAAATTCTTAGTTACTTTAAAAGAGAAATATCTAAATTTTAAAAATACACATTGAGAGTTCTGCCAGATGTTGATAGGCGAGATGCCGTGAAACTAATAAGATTATAAGAAAGAAAAAATAGCAAGAAAGAGAAGATAACATTGCTAATAAATTAAATAGAATCTGCTGCATCCAAAAGACATTGCCAAAAATATATATGATATACGAGTAATTTAAGATAATAAAAAAACCAAACCAATTCCCAAATAAATATGGAAGAGATACTCAAGATTTTAAAGACTCGATTGAAAGACACACCCACTTATGAAACTAGCGCTCTGATTGGAGGAATAAGCTTTACCGTGTAAAACCTTAAATTGACAGTGCAAACTATATTTTAAGAAATCTGTAAATTAGATATTAAGATTAACATACTAAAGAAGTTATTTATTCGTTAATAATATAACTCAATATGTTTGGAATTTTAAAATTATATTATTCAAAATTAAATAGTTAGATCTTAATAAAAAAAATAATAAAAATAAAATAATAATAATAAATTTTCATTTGCATACACACACCATCCATTAATAGAAAACACAGTGGTACAGTGAAAAGTGATATAGAAGGCGGGTATTTTGAAAGGCTTTGGAATTTGATTCTTGAAGAATTATTGTTGGATTTTCTCTGGACCAGATCAGACGTATTTATTCATGTTAAAAAAAAAAAATCACCAAGAAGATATAATAAGATTTAAACAGTGGAGCATTGAATAATTAAAATTATCAATTAGTGGTGATCCCTTAAAGAATATCAAAAGAAAGAATTGAAGAAGGAATTCTTCAAAATTGGTGAGACCTAACCAAATAAGACAATTATAAACCCATAGTTATTTTAAATATATTACACCATAAAAACTTTCTATCAAAGAGACAAAAGAAACTATACTAAAGTGATAAGACTATTGATATATTTTGAACTTAAATAACAATTAATTAACCCTTTTCATTTCATTTCATTTATTCTTTATTCATTTCAGTTTTTTTTTTTTTTTTTTGACTTAATTTCAATCAATTAATGATCTCAATTTATGTTTGTGGTAATAATATAGTTTGGAAAATGCTGGCACCTAACCCGAACCCGAGATTAAAAGTGCTCGGTTTATGTACAACGATTATAACGACATAAGCAATTATGTACAGTTTGGAACTTCAGATAAGCTTGTAATATTTACGGTCACTTTTTTAAATTTATTTATTTCATCATTTTAATTACTAATAAATATTGACTTGTGAGATAATATTAGATAGAATACAACTCAAAATCTTGTAATTAGGCACAAGATCTCTCAAAAATTACGTTTACCTAATCAAACACATTTCAATGACAAAGTCTCTATCCTCAGTGATACATGAGCTACAATAACTAAACTATAACTCAAGTAACTCAGTTAACTCACCGAGGATGGCGACTTTGTTGTTGAAACACGTTTGATTAAGTAAACATATTTTTTGTGAGATCTTGAGTTCGAGCTGTATTCTATCTAATATTATCTCACAAGTCAATATTTATTAGTAATTAAAATGATGAAATAAATGAAATTTAAAAAGCGACCATAAATATTGCAAGCTTATCTGAAGTTCCAAACTGTACATAATCGCTGTGAATGATGCATGCTATGTTGTTATTACATTCATAGTTTGTAACATTCGCCGTTTCTGTCTTTAGAATCTGGCACTTAACACTATCTGTTTCGATCACAATCTTATTCATTCTCGTGTCGTATTCTGAAGCATTGTTTACTGTACTACAGTACAGTATTAGTGACATTAGATCTCAGTTTGTGTGAAAGAGCTGTCTAGAATAGTCATATTGTGTGTTGCCTTAACTTTAAGTTGACTACACCATTTAACTTGTTTTCCGTTTATAATCTGAACATACGCTATGTTCTGTACAGTACTGTATTTTAATTATGGCAGAGAAACGGACTAAAGTTGTGGCGATATTATAAGAAAAACTTCCTGCTATTAAAATATTTGATTCTTGTGAGTCCGCGAAAAGATCATGTTAGAATTAGGAAGGGAGACAAGCACCGTCAGTGACTGGAAAAAAAACTGTAGTGAAAATGAAAAGTGTGTTAAATCAAGTAAGTGGGAATGGCATTAAAATAAGAAAGACAATCCAAAAATATCTGTTGCATGAGTTTCTGTAGGGTAATGGTGTGCTTATTTCTGGTCCATTACTTCAGTAAAAGGCCATTTAGTTTAAAAAACAAATCGAAGTTGAAGACACTATATTTACAGTGAGTGATGGTTGGTTGGATCAAAGGAAGAAATGTTTTGGCATTAGTCAGAAAAGATTAGTTTCTGCCGATAGAAATTCTGTTCCCGAATAAAGACTCGTCTTTTTAGTTATACAATTGTAATGAGACGGGTCTAAATTAGAAGCTTTTATCATCAAAGACTATTACATCAAAAAAGAAAAAGTGACACCTGGTTATAAAAAAAGCAAAGAATGTGTAACAATTTTAGTGTGCAGTAATGCAAATGATCACAAATTGATATTAACGTTGAATGGAAAATAAATTTTAAAAAACCAAGACCATTTAAAAAGCTTAACCCTTAAAGCGCTAAGCTAAAATATGGGCTACTGCTTATTTAGAATTTAAAAAATGTATATTTATTTTCTCAATGTTCTTTTTAAATTTAAGATTCTTAGGGTTAAGTAGTACACACACAAAAACTACTCAA
Organism: Aphrophora alni; assembly: GCA_963513935.1. Classification (NCBI taxonomy): domain Eukaryota; kingdom Metazoa; phylum Arthropoda; class Insecta; order Hemiptera; family Aphrophoridae; genus Aphrophora; species Aphrophora alni. The sequence goes on along the minus strand of OY740767.1, from coordinate 120,018,581 downwards.
GTAATTTAAAATTTTTAAGAAGTCACTACCATTGTTTAGAATTATATGTTTTGTCTTTTCTAATTCTAGATTATCCACATCAATGGGGCTTGAAAAGGAAGTATTTAGCACACCGGCTACAAAAAAAAAAAATCAAAATCGGGGCCATCAGGATTTGCCATTATTGTTATACAAAAAAATAAATATCAACAAAGTTTACTTACATATAATAAAAAAGAACACAAGAACTTATACAAAACTAATACTTCCGAATAAATATCAGTCAGCTTACAGTACAAACAAGAAACAGCTGAGTGAAACAAATCTCGTCTATAGGCGTAATCCATCTGAGAACACTTTCGATATTAGATTAATTTGCTTTGGCGACAGAACACAGATCAATAAGACGTCACAGACATTGCTTATATTTTTTATTTTGTCTAAACATGCTCAATGAATATCACTTTGCACTCTATTGGAAGTTTCGTGAACTATGGAATCATCTAAGAATGTGTTTGTGTTTTTGCGTTTAAAAGGCACTAACCATGCTTAAATATTGGGTCATGCCACGCTTAAAGGCACTAGCCGCATATTAAGGGTTAAAAATTTTGACACCTTAACATTATGGTACACAAGTCAAAAAAGGCATAGATGAATAGCGAAATTTTTAAAATTTGGTTTTTCAAAGAGTTTTTCCCAGAAGTTGAGAAATATTATTTTGTCCAAAAATCATTTGCCGAGTAAAGCAATCCTTTTTCTCGACAATGCGCCTTCCCATCCGGTAACTGATTAGTAATAAGATGGCGATTTAAAGGTAATGTTTTTGCCACCAAACGTTATGTCTGTCTGTTAACCAATGCATCAGGGAATCCTAGAGGATTTAAAGAAAAAGTATCGGCTCCGCCTTCTCACAAAACTTATATCAACTATTGAAAATGAAGAGGACTGCCAAACTGGGTTAAAAGCAGTTGATATGTTTGATGTCATTAGATGGATATCTGAGGGATGGGAGGAGATCCCTTTTATGTATATCATTAGAGCGGTTGTGGACACTTTTATTAGACCATAAAGCCAATGGATAAATGGGATGAAACTGAAAACCAATGTAATGTGAGCACTGCAAAAGACAACAATGACCTTGTTTCTCTTGAAAAACATTCCAGGCTGTGAAGAGGTTAACTTGGATGACGTTGCAAAATGGATGTCCAAATCACGACAGTTGATTATATTGTGGGAATGGTACTTAATGAGGATCCAGTTGAAGAAAATGCAGATGACGAGCCTCATCCTAACTACATATCACAACGAAGGACTGGAGTACGTTAGTCAACAGGAAGAAGGAACACCAGCAGATATCATTTGTTTATGCAAATGGCGAGACTTATCGGCGAGGAAGAGAATCCTGCAAAAACTGCAGACTTCAATAATTGACTTTGTTAAAAATTAGATCATTAAGTTATTTTCTTGTTTATATTATTTACTGTATTTTTTCTGTTTATTTAATTTGTTTACTTCTAGAGTATCTAGAGTACATTACGTGTGTAAAGATTTGTTTTAAGATTCGTAATTTCATTTTATTCAAAATTTTGTATTGACATTTTAATAAAGATGTAACATTAATTTATAAAAGTACAGTACATATTTTTATTAATCCCATTTTAGTTTGTTATATAACGTTACTGTAAATTTCAACAACAGATTATACAGTATTTAATTTTGATGTATCTACTTAGTTTACAAAATTTTAATTAGAATATGATATTACATTACTATATTTCTTTAGTACAAATAATGTAAATACAATATTGTTGACGTTTGACAGTCATCAACCTTGCAGATAATACTTAATCTTGAGTTCCGACATATCTGGATATTTTGCCAGCCACCACATTTATCCGGATAGTCGCGAGCCGACGGTATAGTGTTATTTTAAAGATATATAGGCCATGTCAAAATACACAGGGTGACCATAAAGTACCATATACTTGATACATAGGATTAAAAAAAATGATATAAAACAAACAGAATAAGCAGAAAAACCTTACAGGATGTGTTCAAAGTGCTGTCCATTTTTCAAAATTTATTGCTCAACATGGAAGGCAACAATGATCTTTGGTAGAAGAGAATTTGTGTGGATTGGTTTCCGACCCATATCGCATGTTTTGAGTGTTCACCTCCTCATTTACGTAAAACACTAAATGACATATTGTCATAAAACCTCATATCGTTACTAAATAGGACACAATTTAGGTGAAAACTTGGGATTGATATCCAGGTGCTACGAAAACCATGCACACATTTCTATGTCACTATCAGGATCATCTTCACTTAGCTTATGTGTAGGTTGTAGCTAATAAGGATGTAACCTTTCCTGCCTTTAAAATTTTATGGAGATTAGCTTAAGGTAATCCCAGTTCATTGGGATTTCGGCATGTTGACGTTTTTGGACTTGCAATTACTCTAACAAGCACCATAACTTTCACTTCATCAGATACAGATGGTCGGCTAGCACAGGTGTTATTGTTTATGCTGCCTAATTCAACTTGAATTATGTAACTAGAATTTCGCACAGCACTAAATGTGTCTGGATCTCTATCAGGATACTTCATTGAAGTGGTCTGCCAATTGCTGACATGACTACTTATAAATATCAATTCCACACGTTCACTCATTGTAACATTTTGATGTCTTAAAGAAACAGAAAGAGTTTAAATAAAGCAAAATGGGTAAAACAAACATGAACAATATCATTTAGAAATCACATCCACAGCTGATTAATTTTAAATTATCAAAACAGTTTATTAATCATGTGCCTAAACTTTATAGTCACCTCATATATGTTTAGGTGAATTACCTAATAACTTGATAGAGAGAAAGTGGAAACCCTGTTTATAGTTGAATTTATAAACCTATCACAAATCAGTTTGGATTTCCTTAGCTGTAGATAACAGTCGATTACAGTATAAATAATAACCATAGTTAACTAAGTATGTTTTAAGTTTAGGTAATCTTTATTAGATCTAGTATTTCATCAGTGAAGAAACAGTAGTAATTTTCAGGATGAAAAGATTCAACGTTATATGTTTGGTTTATTATGTGTTGTAGAAATTGTTCCTCAAGTGATGGCAGTAAGTGGAAGTTGTGCAAATGTTGCCCAGACACTGATGTGTACTACTGTAGACCACTATGCATCTACTTATGGGGACAAGGGCTGGGGCTGTGGATATAGGTAAACCTTAACAATTTATAAGCTTTTCATTGAAAATTTTAAATTTCAACTACTTTTGAGTATTAGTAAGTAACTTACAATTATCCATCAAGGTTCGGAAAGTGGCTGTGATGGGTGTGAGAATAGACGAATAATTGAATAAAGCCAGTTGCTGTCATGCCAGAAGCATATCATCAATAATTAGAACAATGTTAAATTATGTACCGTTTTTATTTTAATTACTACAAGAATTTTATATAAACATATTTTGATTTGTAGCATAGTACAATAATACTTTAAAGTGCTTTTTACACTGTTAATTACTAATGGTTTATTATTATTTTTTTAATATTAATATTCAGTAGATAACAATAAGGACAGCTTGTTTTTAATACTTGTACAATACGTGATTTAAATCAATTTTTAATATTATAAACAATCATACACAAACAAAAAATAAAATAAATGTTTCCTCATGGTATTTAAATGAAATGCTTTTTTAACAAAACTTTTAGTGTAATTTGGTCATAATTTTTATACATTTAACTAGCAATTTTATTTTTGCTCTATTATATCTAGTATTGATCACTTATCTTTTTATATTCTTTTTGGTAAATATTTATATAATTTGTTTGTAGACATTATTTAAATAGATAGAGTTTTGAGAATGTTCTAATTACTAATTCTTGCATTACTGTCTATAATTGTTGTTTTAAAGGTATAATTAAATCCTTTGCATATACTGTTGATAGAAATATGCAAATGATGTTGTCGTCACTGCTTCATCACACAGGATATAATGAACAGTTGTATAAACAATGGGTTGTGGGTGGTCCTATGAATGTTAGAGGTGAAATGCCTAGTCGAAGTGCAATGCCTTCAATATCTAGATTACAACAGCATATTGAATGGGCATGGAGACAAGGGTTCGATCTTCAAGGATGTGACCAGCTAGGGGGCAAGCTATCCAACACTCGAAAATGGATAGGAGCCACTGAAGTCGTCACCGTTTTATCTTCATTAAGAATAAGGTGATTTTACATTATTCTTTAACATTTTCTTTGTTATTGAAAATTGTCTGATAATATATTTTTATTATTTTAGACAAAGTTATTTGATTAAGAGTTGGGATCAAATATATAAACTCATTCATTCATATACGATGTTCCTTTAAACCTGTAAAGAATAAAAATAAATGATACAAAAACATTGCACAAACTTTCTCACATATACATACATAAAACCAAATGCCAACTAAACAGAATATATTTATCACCATTTCTCCAAATATTGCAGTTCCTGAATTATTTATTAAAAAGTAAATAAACTATGGTCAGTATCATTGAACACTCTCAATCAAATTTTGACGAAATATTAAGGTTTATGACCAAAATCAAAATGCCAAACTATGCATAAAGAAAATTAAATGTCAAAAATAATTTGAAAAATACTCAAATATTTCTGCAATTAATTTATGTAGTTTGGTTAATTTTTACTTTTGACTAGTAACATTCATACCAAAATTTCTGAAGAGATGGCAAACATGTTTAGGGGCTATTTTTGAACAAAATTTGTTTAGAATCATTAGAGCCTATCACTTTTTCTATATTATGTGTGTGTGAGAAAGTAAAAACTCAACGAAATACATTTACCTACTAAAAGACACAGTTCTTTCCAATTCATTTTATATATGTACTAGTTGTTACCAGCATCTTCGCACACAAATATTTTAGATTCAAGATTTTTAGCACAACCCTAATACGTGTCTATAGACCTACCTCAAACCATGTTAAAAAATTCATAGCTCAAGGCTTTTTGGATCCTAAAATATGATTTAGGGGTAAAAATCGCCCTTGGAGTGGAACATTTTCAAAACCTTTTCTTAGTATGTGTCTACAGATCTACTCCAAACCATGTTAAAAAATTCATAGCTCTAGGCTTCTTGGATCCAGAGATTTCGTGATCAGTCAGTAGGTTTTATATATATGACTTATATATATATATATATATATATATAAGTTATGACAACAATGTGTCACAGTTCTCATTAAGGACAATCTTGTTTCTCTCATTTGTAGACTTCATTCTATTGCCTGAGTGAATTTATGTTTTGTTAACATCTCCAAACTAAATTTTGCCATTGTGGCCAAACATTTGAAACAATCAAGTTTGTGCTATATTTCTGCATTGATTATTAGTTTGACTATGTATGGGAGTCTGAGAAAATTAGTGCATATTTTTCATAGATATTTGTAGTTTTAGTATGTAAGAAAGTTTGTGCAATATTTATCCGAGAGCATATATATAATGCGGCTGTGTCCACATATACATATTCCTATATTGTATATACCCAATAATATAATATATATATATAGCTCTAGTGTCTCTTGACGATTTTTTATTACGAGTCAGCTCTTTTTTCCCATGAAAAATTCTATATCAGAATCTCTACACAACACGCCTAAAGAAGTTTTCACTTCAAAAATTTCTCTCTTTTTTGGTAATCTGGATTGCCAATAAGAAAATAAATTATAAGTACAACAATAAAGAATAGCCCAAAACAAACAATACTTATTAAACTAACCTTATTTTATAACATTGTTTTTTTATAAAAAACAAACATTTTTTAATTACATACTAAAAAAACTAATATTCAAAGTTTTTGTTAACAAACATTTTCAATGTGTTTACCATTACACTTTAAGCAATACTCGTAGCGACTGTGTAGATTACCTAACATGTTTCTGAAGAGAGGTTAAGGCCTCATATAGTTGTCACATTCTTCTCAAGCAGCTCACCAATGTTGTTCTATAAGAATCGATTCCTTCAGCGTTCCCCAAATGTAAACATCAGGTGGTAGGAAATAAAGAGATATGAAATTTCTGCTCCATAGTATATTACTCAGTTTCCAAAGATGGTATGAATCAACCAAAGTCATTTTCCTTGCTGTACGGCAAGTAGCGTCATTCTGCTGGAGCCATCGGCATTGAAGAGGTAGGTTTTGTGCTCAGCAGAATTTTCTAAGGAATATCATACATTTACAATCACTGGATTCATTCTCAATAAAATAAGAACCCAGGATATCCAAGTATCTCAATAATGATGTCTCATCAAACAAAACAAAGAAACCAAGTTTTTGTGTGATATATTCACATATCTGTTTAGATGAACATGATACTTCTCAGAAAAGAAAATATTACACAAAAATGCTAGATTGTTTATACACCATTGCTAATATGGAAGCATAATACACTACTCTTGCTATTTATCTACAGTTTTCAAAAGTTCTCTAGTCTGTACCTTGTTAGGGAACCAATAGTTTTAAGCATACACTTCACTAATGTTCGGCCAATGTTCATTTCCAATGAAATTTGACAGGGGACTACAACATTTGATCAGTGTCGTCCTTGATTTTCATTTATTGTTACTGTAACTGAACAACCAGTGCAACCTTTAAGGCTGGGCCACACCGGGCAACCATCCAACCGATGGAAGGACATCCAGCCTTGGATGTACACGGAGTGCTACCTTCACACCAAAAGCTTCCATCCGAGGTGTATGTGGAAGGTTTTTTATTTTCCACTCAATTTCCCTTGCAATCTGCCAAGGAAGCAGTACAATGTCATATCATGTGTCTTGGTGCAAAAGTGATTTTTCTAAAAGTGTTCTGTGTCTTAATGATAGCTCAAGTAGTGACGATGATGAATTAGTTCTGCTGCATTCTGTAAATAGAAGATCTCATTGGGTGCACCCAATTAACAAGAATAGGAGTTCTTTTGGAGAGTTTCATTATTTGGTGTCGGATTTAGAGGTTGACGAAGAGAAGTTTAGGGGATATTTTAGACTTAACAGAAGACAGTTTTGTCATTGACGATGAAATAAGAAAAGATAACACAAACTACAGGAAAGCGATAACCAGCAGAGAATGTCTAGCTGTTTGCTTAAGGTAAGAATATTATTTTTGTGAACTTAATAATATTGTAGGTAGGCCTTCTTGTTTTACTTGCGGTGTGGTGGTCAATTAATTTTGACGTGTTTTTACTTTTAGTAATATGAAGGTATACATCAGGGTGTTTCTTCTATTGAGGCCTGATAATAGCTAACCTTTAAAAAGACATGGTAAAGGTAAAAGAAAATTAGAAATCAATTTAAAAAAAGACTTTATTCAACATAAGTATTGTTACAAAAAAGTTTTTTTGTTTTCATAAAACTAAATAGGTTATTGGAAACATGTTGTATTGAAATGCCTAAATACATAATCAACACTGTGAAGATCTAAAATAGAATTATTGCTATTAAATTATTGCTCCCAAGATGAAGATGATGGGTATGGGTCAGGTTGGGTTGGGTTCTGGGTACTGGGTCAGGTTGAGTTCTAGGTACTGGGTCGGTTTGTTTGAGGCCCTCGACAAATTCGTGTAATGGGGTGAGTAATGGGTGGGTTGCTGGGACATGGAGCTATGAGCAGATCAGATTATGGAAGAATTAGAAGGGAAAGGAGAGGAAATTGCATTCATTGGAGCATGTGGGTGCTGGAGGTACCCATTACCAGAGTGGCATTGGCATTGGTAGTTTCCCACTCATGTGTTTCTTCTGCCAAAGTAACAGCATTTAAAATTTCCCTCTTTAGCCTTAACTGTAAATGGCGAGGCAGTGTACGGACAGTTTTAGTTATGCTCGCAAAAAAAAAGATCTAACTCGTCAGGAGCTTTAGGTTGTACCTTATGCTTTTCTTTTTCTGCCAAGAACTGGATGATTTTGTCGGTACCCTTAGCTTCCCTGCGTCTTTTCTCGTGGTAAATTTGCTCTGATGGGTCTGACTCGGTACCTACTGCTGACTCATCCAAATTGTCTCCATCCTCTTCTTGTAATTGTCCCTCGGTTCCTCCTTGAGCTGGAGAAGGGATGTTGGTATCTGTTCTGGAAAATAACAATTATTGTAAACAATTAACATAAAGAAGTACAGTAGAACTCCAATTATTCCAATCAATTGGGACCGGACCCCATTCGGATAATCAAAAATTTGGATGATTGGATAAATAAGGAAAAAAGGTGATCAAGGAAAGTTTTAATCTATAATATTAATACAATTACTAAAAACAATATTGTTATCATATTTTACTTAGAACAATTGGAACTTAGAACAAACTTACGGTTTATGTGTCATCATGGAAAGCAAAAACTTCATTTGCTTCTCATACTTTCACGGTTTGCGATTTGCAGCGGCATGACCACTTTTACTTTTTCGATTGTTTAATGCTTGACGATGTTTGTCTAAGTTTTCTCCATTCTGCTTTGAGTTCTTTTTCTGAAACAGATTCAGTGTTTTTTTCCTGGCTACTGGCGATACTTACAAAACAATAAGTTATAGCTACAGAATGGGTGAAAGCACAGTTTCGGAAATTGTAGAAGAGGTATGTGAAGCAATATGGAAGTGCATGCAGCCAATCTTCATGGCAACACCGGATGAAGAAATGTGATGAAAAATTGAAGAAGGTTTTAAGAGTAAATGGGATTTTCGTCATTGTATCGGGGCTATCGACAGAAAGCACGTTTCTATTAAAGCTGCACCAAATTCTGGCTCTAAGTTCTTTAATTATAAAAAATACTATTCGACTGTGTTTTTAGGTTTGGTAGATTCTGATTATAAATTCATTTCTCTCGAGATGGAGAGAGTGGAATTAAACAACGTGTGTACAACTATAGCCATTGCCGCTGCAGAAGAGTAGTTGAAAATGCATTTGGTATACTTGCTCAAAGATGGCGAATATATTTTAGACCTATTGCCAGTAAATATGACTCCATAATTAAGGTAATTAAAGCCACAAAAATCCTTCACAATTACTTATGTAGTAAGGGTGATATGGTATCTGTTGGCACACCAGAAGAAATTCTACGTAGTTATGAAACATGTTGGAAACCTATACCGCACTTTGGTACACGAGCATCAGAAGAGGCAAAAAATGTGAGAGCAGAATTTGTTGATTACTTCTACTCTGAACTTGGAACTGTTCCTTGGCAATCGGAGCACATATGAAGTTGTTTTTAAACGCAGAGGGTATAAATAACTTTTCTTGTAGAATGTCATATTTATTTACTCTAAAGTCGTTCAATAAAGGTATTACTACATTTATTACTATAATATTACTACTATTGTAATCAGATTGGTTAAATTTTGTATGGACAGGCTTACCTTGGAAAATGGTCCTTGGTATTACCTAATAGTACATAAGTAAGAAAACGCACACAAAAAACACTAAAGTTTTGAAATATTTCGTAAACACTGTTCACTTTCTCAATCAGTAGAGTTAAGAAGAAGACTGAAGACTGAGTGTTGAACCACAGATTATTATTATTATTATTATTATTATTATTTGTAAAGCCTGTTGGGAAATGGAAAAGGATAAAGGATGATTCATCTAAGGTTAAGATTAGGGGGTTCTCTTGATTTTGTGACCCATTGATGAGACAGTTCCCATCTTAGTTCTGAGGGGTTACATTCTGAAGGGAGTGATTTTATGATTTTTGTTGTGAAGCATTCATCAAACGTGACAATGTTGTGGATTGCTGCATGTTGTGCAGTTGGTTTCTCCATATCGATGATTTTCACGTCATGTCTGTGGCCATTCATCCTGGTGCTTAAGTTGTCTGTGATTAGGCCAATATATTGAGCTGGGGAAAACCTGCACTGTAGTTGGTAAATAACATTTTTCGTTGTACATGTGTGATGACCTTTAATTTAAAATTATTTTTTACTAGAGGAACTATTGAAGTTGTTGGGCGGGAGATGTATTTTGCATGTTTTGCATCTAGGCCTATTGCATGGAAAATAACTGTGGGGAAGGTTAGGTTGTACAACTAAGAAGATGGGAACTGTCTCATCAATGGTCACAAAATCAAGAGAACCCCCTAATCTTAACCTTAGATGAATCATCCTTTATCCTTTTCCATTTCCCAACAGGCTTTACAAATAATAATAATCTGTGGTTCAACACTTAGTCTTCAGTCTTCTTCTTAACTCTACTGATTGAGAAAGTAAACAGTGTTTATGAAATATTTCAAAACTTTAGTGTTTTTGTGTGTGTTTTCTTACTTATGTACTATTAGGTAATACCAAGGACCATTTTCCAAGGTAAGCCTGTCTCCTGTCCATACAAAATCTAACCAATCTAATAGGCTATGTGCCCTATTAAATTCTAACCTACTATTGTAATCAGCGCTTTGTCGTGATAAATAACTTTTCAAATATATACATTGTGTTTGCATATTTAATAGCCACACGTTTCATATTTACAAGCCAAATGTGAAATGTTAAGGCCTTTCATATGAAAAGGAGGACAAATCAATTAGAAGCAAGCTGTATAAATACGTTAAATTTGAAAATGTTATACTATTCAAGGTTTTTGAACTTACTGTCTTTTCCCAAAGCAGCTGAAATCTCCTCCCAAGCCTTCTCCTCTGCAATAATGTCCCTGTATTCAGGTAATCTAGTGTCCCACAATGCAGTGTGAGATCTTACTTCTTCAATAACCGGTTTCATAGTTAAACATTAACAGCAACAGACAAGGAACGAATTAAACCCACTGTCAACACAAACAAAGCAAACAGAAGTACGCAGACAGGTTGGTCACTTGATGTAACTGCGACAGTGTGCGAATGCGCAGAACGAAATGTCCACACGGATGCTCTGAAAAATTGCCCAGCTAGCGATTCCGAAACATCCATCCAATGAACATCTTTTCCGAACGCCCATCTAATCCATCCATCGGATGGATGGATGCCTGGTGTGGCCCAGCCATTACACTCTGTTAGTGTGCTTCCAATTCAACAAAAAATTTCTACTTAGTAATAGCATAACCATGTTAGTCAGTGCTTGATGTTGAAAAGGCTCATGAAATTAATTTTCAGTGTATAGCAGACTAGGTCTATTTGAACCCCCAATCCATATGAGCGAATATAGTGCTCCACAATAAAAACTTCCAACACTAATCAATCAATAGTGTTACTAAGGCAACAAGTAGCTTAAGTAATCTGCTGGCAGAGACACATATCATTTAATAATAAATTTCAGTATTGTTTTTTTTGGGGGGGCAAACTCTGCTTTTATTAAATGTGTAATGTTCCAAAGTTGAATGAATTGGTTGAGATCAAATTATGGTGAAAATTTTGACAAAGACCATGTAAAAAGATTTTCTGATTCAGGAATAATAAATCAAAGCAGGTTAATTCATCTTATGGTCACTGATAGTAAAATTCAACTTGTCCATTAACTGAAAAATCATTTGATATAGTTTTAGACTTTGCATTTACTGTATTTTCAGATGCCAGTTAGTTGACTTCCATCGTCCAACTAGTGCGAATGGAAGCCATCCTGAACTCTTCAACTGGGTTCTGGAATATTTTCAAGCAAATGATGATTTTAAACCACCTCTTTATCTTCAGCATCAAGGTACTAATTAAAAAACTTGTATATTATCTTTATTTTCTAAATTTGTATCTGTCTATATATCATTCCATATAAGATGCTAACATAGTACCTGCGGAACTCGGACTCCCAACCTATTACTAAATATTAGCTAGTTTTTACTGGTTGTTTTAATTTAGTTGGTAAACAATCTACCACCTAGGGTATACTACAAAAATTTGACAAGACAGGAGTGAAATTAATGACACTGCTATTCTAAGTTATTTTAAGAATTATGTTTTTTCGCAACAAGTGATAAATTTGCAAAAACAAATTAGTTGAATATATGGTACATATTATTCAGAATTAATAGTTTATAGTTGATAAATTATTTTGATTACTACTCTACTAAAATTGCAAAATGTTGTACATTTAATATATGTATAATGGTGCAAATTACCATTAATACATTAGCCTAGAAATAAATTCTTTGAGCTAACTTAAAATTTATAACACGCCTTTATTTTCTGTAGTTAAATTCTGAATTTAAAATTACTATTCTGTAATAATTGATAACAAGAACAACTTCGCTCAACAATATTGGTTTCGTAATTAAGAAATTATTTTCATTACAAGATGTTTTAATAAAATCAAAATTATACAGTTCATATCAGTTCATTTAATAGATATTATGAAAAATTTTAATTTTGTTTGCATCGGGTAGGCTCTGGTAGAACATCATGGGTCATGTGGTGTCCTAGAGCTTTGTATTCTATCTGCTATTGGTTATGGTTCAGCGTCATTCTTCTGGGTTCACTGCTATACCACAAACACTTCTCTTTTATATTAATATAGTATTTTATTTAAGTTACAGATTGTATTCAAATTTAGATTTGGAATTAAGTGGTTGTGTTTTGAACTAGTTACTTCATTATTATAATTTAATAAATATTTTATACAAAGGGGAAAATTTGTGTATCCCTACACTGGCTTTTGGGTTAGAGATTATGCTATTAAATTATCATTTGTTCAATTGAAAACAAGTATGGCTACATTGATATTGGAGTCTAACATTTATTATTCTTATGATATGTTATGGGTTTTCATAAATCTATTCTATTTTATAAATACTTTCTTTCAAATGATTTTGTTTAGAGACCTACAGTACCTTACAATCATCATATGATTTCTTATTGGCTAAATTTTTGTGTTTACTTTTGTTCTAACCTCAAATAGGCTCAGTTATATATATTTTCTAAATAGTCTTAGCTGGTTATTTTGTGTTAACACTTCAATATATTATATTTTTGACTCACATATAGTAGACCTGCAGCTTACCATGTTTCTTTATTACTTATCTTTAAGGTAAGTTATAAATGTTAAGTTAGCTCATAGAATAAACGTCTAGGATAATGTATTAATGGTAATTTGTTTCATTATAATAAATTTTAATTATAGAATATCAAGGTGTGTTATAAATTGATGAACCAACGTGATGGTTAATGATGTATTACCCTATACACTGGCTTAGACAAATAGATAAGTTAGTATAAGGATTAGAATTATATTTATTTATGATTGTTAGCGATAATATGATTATGTAATTTCAATTTGTATATATTAAGATAACACAATACGAACATTCACTACAATTCACAAACAATTAGATTAATAAATTTTAAATTTTAACAAACTTAACAACTTGGATTTACAACAAGAAAATAATTATAACTATAACCTTAGGCCTACTACAACACAAACTGAAAAGGGAAAGGATGGCAGATAAAAAATTTACGTCCGTCTACTTCCGCAGTAACTCGAACCAACTGATGTGATAACCGATAGTGATGAAACAACTTAATCATCAACTAATTTATTAGAACAAATAACTTCATTAATAAATAACTTTCAAATTAACATAGACGATAAACTTAAACAAAACCTTATGGAAATTGAAAACCAAATTGCAACTAAATTTCAACAAAATTAAAATAATATTGAAATTAAATTTAAACAAAAAGAAAATAATATAGAAAATAAATTAAACAAAACTTGATGGAAATTAAAAATAACATTGAAATTAAATTTTTTTAAAACCTGGCGGAAATTGAAAGCCATATTGAAAATAAATTTAAATAATCAAAAAATAATATCGAATCGAATTTAAATGAAATTAAAGGGGAAATTGAAAACTTTAAAGAGTGGCTATTCAAATCTATTTTATTGAAACTTAATTTAACTAGAAGATCGCTGAAGTCGAAATTGAAGACTAACAATAAAATCGGAGAATTAGAAAATAAATTGGATAAAACTATAAATGAATAATCGTTGAATGAAAGATTAAATCGACAGGAGTTCCAAATACAAAATCAATTAGTCTACAATAAACGCAGTATTTTTACAAGAAGTAGAAATAATGGTAGCGAAGATACCAAAATTAAACAGCAATCCCTATCCGCCAAATATTCAGGTAACCTGCGGATCAAATACAAATGACAACAATTTGCTAAATCAGACATTACTGAAATTCAATGGTAGGGAAACTAACCCTAATGAATATTTATATCGAAGTGGAGATATGAAGTTTAACACCTAGAAAAATAAATCAAATAGGGGCTAACCAAGATTGCCTTTTTGACATAATAAAGGCTAGTTTAGAAGGAAGCACAGACCGGTGGTGGCAATTAATTAAATATGACATAAAGGACTTCGACTAGTTTCAAGTGGAATATCATATAAAATTCTAAAATAGAGATATACAAAACGATACTCGCCAAAAACTAGAACTCGAAAAATTTAGACCAGGAGGAAAATTATCTCGAAGGAATACTTTTTAGATCGAGTACTAATAATGAAATCGATGATACCCAAACCGCCGGAAGAATATATAATCGCTACATTAACGAGATGGATATGATTAGATATTTGAAGATGGGTATAAACTTCGACGAAAATATAATAATAATAAAAAATAATGAAAATGAAATAGTAATATTGAAGTTTGAAGAGGAAATATGTGAAGTAATAGAATGTATTATTGTGTGTTATGAAAATGGAGGGAAAATATGGAATGGAAATAACAAATTCAATGAAGTTGGAAGATAGGTATTCTAAATTACTGTTTAAGCAAACATGTTAACTTTGAATGCACTGTTTTTATTAAACATAAACAACATTTGAATTACTATCAGTCAAATAATTAGAACATATATTTAATACTACAAATTGTCCATTTTGATATTTATGTGAATGAAACTTATTGAGAAAAACTGTCCATTGTCCCATTAAAATAAGTATGTTACATTCTACTTACGATCCATTCATTTTGTCTATATTAGTATTCAACTTTATTAAAAACTTGTTACTTTTCATTAATACACAAACCATTTTTCTTTTATTATTGCTTCACTTGACTTCAAGTTTGTCAATATTGAAACTTTATTTTTTGAATATGTCTGTTCATTTTAAACGATGTGCCTCTTACTTCTGTATATGTTGAAAAACTAGCAACAACTGACTTGAAAGAATGCACGTACTACACTACCTTCTCCAGATATCATTCCTAGAATTATGCCGTTTGTTCTAGAGCATTCGATGACTCTAACCAATCAGCATAATCAATCTTCTTTTGCTTCCTTATTTGGAGTATCATGCAATCTCCATTGTTAATAATATAACTTATTTTATACATAAACATAAATTATATTTCAATATTTTTATTACATTCATAAACTATTTTTTATCCAACATTGGGTTCTAACCTAACCTAACTCAGATATTCACTGATCTTTGTGATCTATTGTCTACTACGAGTGCACTTCTTATCACTGCTATTTGGACACTTATGTCACTACAAAGATTGCTACCTTCAAAATATTTAGTAGTATATGGTTAACCTTGCTCTTTTTAATGTAAATTTTTAAATGTAAAGGTATGTCATATTGCACATCATTGTATTATAAAGCTTAGTAAAAGACATAGTAAAAGGCACAAACTAGAGCTTAGTATCTAGTCCCGTTTCAAAGTAATGGACAATCAAAATTCTGACAAATATTTAAATATTTTTTTAATAACATCAAAGCAGGTTATTAGTTAGTTTACAGTAGGAATAAAAAAGTTTTTGAGGTTAGAGGTAACTCATGTTATTAGGCTACTAATGTTGTATAAAAAAACAGTATAAATAAATTTAGTACAGTACTACTAACATTATTTTCGTAAACATTATTATGAACATAAACACTATTTTTAATATTATGTTATGACAGTATTAACACACATGACAAATTCTTTTATTGTAGTCCTATGACAGGAAGCATTTCAGAATTACCTTATTTATATTAAATGTTCGAACTGTGCACCTATAACTTGTTTCAAAAATATAACCTTTGCTGAAAAGCTTTCCTAATTTTAAAGAATATCTGAGATGAGATTGCTTGGCTGATATCAACTATTCTCTGTTTCAACTCTTCACAATTTGCAGGTTTAGTTTTGTAAACCTCTGGTTTTAGGTAGCCTCAAAGAAAAAATCTGGTGAACGAGCTGCCCAATCAATCGTTCCTCACCTACTAATCCATCAACTTTCAAAATGGGTATTCAAAAATGTTCTTACTAGACAAAAGAACTAAGCCAGTGCTTCATCTTGTTGAAATATTGGATATTGTCCTCATTTTGATTGTCATTTGTTATAGCAGAAACTATTTGCTGTATATAAGGATCATTGTTATTCTTAATTTATATGAATGATCTTTCATCGGTAACAAATTTAAAATTAACATTATTTGCAGATGACACCACAGCAGTTATCAAGCATGTTAAATCAGTGCAGTAGTTGTTAAGTTCATAAAAAATTCATGTATATATTTCAAGTATGAAATATGTATAACTGAATAATTATCTAGACTACATCCAATATTACATTAAATTTTTATCAATTTCAATGTCTCTCTAAATTATGGTACATACTAGTAATACAGTGTATATATGTAATGAAAAATTACTTCAGATATAATTTTTATATGTCATTATTACTACCATATAATTATTAATTTTTACTGCACAGGTCACAGTCGAACAATAATTGGAGTAGAACAATTAAAAGATGGCACTGTCTTCCTCCTACTATTAGATCCAAGCCACTCTCCTCATCAAATGGCTGAACTACGAAACACTTCTTCTGCTATGTTAGCAATGCGACTTATTCGTAAATCTCTTGCTGCCATGAAAGCACGGCATTATCAAGTTGTTGCTGTTTGTGGTATAATGGATACTGAAATGGAATACCAGGTACTGTATATTTATTTAATCTAGACATGTTATATACTAATAAATAGTCTTCTTATCTTATTGGGAGAGGAGGTGTTTGATGCAATTTAAATATTTATAGAAACAAAAATAAGTTAGGTTTTGTAAGCATGGAACATCTCCAACCAATAAATAATAATAAATAAATAAATAATAATTAATGTATAGTTAATAATAAATAATTTTTTTGTATATTGTGTTGTAACGTGTTGGAAAGAAGAAATATATAAATGATAATTTATGTGAGAGATTGATGGATAAATACAAAAATTATAACTTTTAATAAAAAAAGTGCTTTTATAGAAAAATGACAATATTTCTACATAATGTGTTTTAATTTAACAAAGTAACAAATTATAGTGTCATTGACCATTCTAGAATATAGGCGTGTCTTACATTTGCTAAAGAAGCCAAAGGAGACTCGTTATTCTGATTGGTTAGAGTCTTCGAATGTTCTGAAATTGAGCATGAGGATGGAGAAAAAGAACGCTTACTCTGTTCCTCACTTTTTTGTGGAACGTCAAGAAAAGTAGACGTGTTAAAAATGTAATACTCTGGTTAGGAATGTTAAACAGTATAGACGTGTCAAAATGTGTTTGCAATTAGAAGAAACAAAATTCAAATACAAGGAATGAATTAAAAACCATGTGAACATTAGGGCTGTGCTCGTTAACGGATAACAGCTAACCATCAACGTTGATCATCGTCAACAATCAACGCAGTTGACGAAGAAGTGCATTAACTGCTAACGTTGATCATTTGCTTAGTGCTTGCAGGTGACGCATCAGTGGTTGTTTGATAGCGACAACGGCCCACTTGATGCGTGTGCACCCAGCTACACGTACGCCTTTCAGTCGTCTGTTAGTTTAGTCGAGCAACTAAAGCGAATCAATTAACGTCAACATTTATTCATCAACTGAATCAACGTATGTTTCTGCTGTAGCCTACTATTTTACTGTTTGTTTTTTACTAAATCTAAAACTGTAATAAAACGATGACTGGATAATATTAATAGTGTTGTGTAAATAACCAACGTGATTTTATTTTATTACGCATTGGAATTATTGTAATAATAGTAATACAAATAACTCCAAAACTTATTCCTCTGTAAATAATCAGTTTTTATTTATCTGAGAAACAGGCGACAGCCGATTGATGACTAGAGCCTTCTCACTTCTCACTGAACTAAGAGGCTAAGTTAGAAATTTTGGAGTTAATATGTTAGGAATAAAAAAGTGCAAGAAATGAAGTAAAAGCGCCACAAAAAAGCCTATATATATATATATACACACACACACACACACAAACCATTTTTTTTTCCAAGATGTACACAAGTTTTGTAATGTAATTGTAAATAAATCTTGGTAAAAAAATTAATGAGTTTATAAAGTTTACATCAGAAAAAATAATTTTTTTGTAAAAAGTGAAAGATATTTAAAAAGTTAGGCCTATTTAAAAAAATTCACCAAAAATAGTTATTTTATCCAAAACACAACTTGTAATATTCCATTATTTAGATAAATGTGCAGAAAATTGAAATGTGATTTTAAAAGTCAAATATTTTAGAGTCAGGTAGTCAAGAACGAGAAAAATTGTCTTCACTTTAACAAAATTTAAAAAAAAATCACATACAAACTTGTATAAAAGAGCGGAAAACTTATATTAGGCTATTGAAACATATACAGTAGTTGTAGACAATAGTTGTGAGGAGATATCTGTAAAAATATACTGACATATTATAACTTGTATAAACAAATTATAATAAATAAATCACTCTAAATAACAAAATAACTTACCAATAATAAAAATAAACTGAGTGAGGGATGTTTAGACTTAGACAAAAATTGCCTAAGCGAGACAAAACGAAGGGGATTTCCTTGTCTAAAATATTCTAATCACAGTGTTGTGCATTATATCAAAGGAAACATCTGAATTTCGCCTTTGCAATGGTATAAAGATGGGTTAAAATATATATATATATATATATATATATATATATATATATATATATATATTAATAACTAATATTTGACATTTCATAAAGATGTTGAAAAGAAAGAGGACAGGATTAATCGTGGTCATTATTTTGTAGAATGTTTATATCTCAATAACTATGAGAGCTACCATAATTTTGAATATGTAGATTGAAAGAAGAAGGAAAATGCTATTAAATATATAAGAGGCAAACTTGTATTTGAACAAATATTAGGATTTACTAAAACTATATGAACAATGAGGTCACTTTTTTTACATTGAGATTTATGTTGACATATCCCTCCCTAGCGGTAAAATACACCTACTACATCAATTTATTAGATATATTTTCTTACATTTTATGGTATTTCGGTTATATGAGTATGAAAGATTGGAACATTAGTTTTACAATGGTACCTAAATTATTGATAGGTAGATTTTTAGTAGCCGAAAAGTTGAATTGAAAAAAGTTATGTTTACAACTCACTTGAGTTGTAAAATGTGTTATGAATTCTTGATTTTGTATAATTTCTATATCTCCATAACTATAAGAGCTATGATAATTTAGAAAGTACAGATTAAAAGAGAAAGAAAAATACTATGAAATAATGACACCATGGATTAGTTGGGAAAAATTTCGGACTTGTGAAAAACATACAAACATCATTTGTGCTACATTGTGATGAATGTTAACATGTCCCTCCTTAGCAGTAAAAACCACCAACTACATTGATTTATTTAGACATTTTTCTTATGGTTTATGGACTTTTGATAATATAAGTATGAAAGTGTGGAACATTAGCTATACAACGATAACTCAATTATGGCGATAGGACAATTTTTAGTAGGCGAAATGTTGAATTGAACAAAAGTGATGTTTACCACTCATGTGATTTGTAAAGCGTGTTATGAATTATTTATTTTGTATAATTTTCATATCTCCATAATTAAAAGAGCTACAATAATTTGGAAATTGCAGATTGAAAGAGGAAGAAAAATAGTATCAGTGTCAGCAAAGTGTTAGACAGAAATATGGACTTTTGAAAATTAGACAAGGAAGGACTAAATTTGTCTCTTACTGCAACAAATGTGGCCACGTTACTCACTAGCAGCGAAATACACTAAATTTACTGATCTACTATATATTATTTATGTCTTATGGACTTTAGGTTATATAAATATGAAAATTTAAAATATTTCTTTTATAGGGATACATAAATAATTTCGATATGATGATTTTTAATGAGCGAAATGTAGAATTGAAAAAGTGATGTTTACAACTCAGGTGAGTCGTAGGCCACTTTGGGAATGCATGTTACGACTCATTGAATCGTAAAAGCCGTTTAAGGGTTAAAATTTGTTTGCACATTTGGGCTGTAGAGCAATGTAGATACAATAGCATTTCAAAAATCACTTTTTTGTACTTGGGGAAATTTCAAAATGGATATATCTGCAAAAAACTTAAATCACAATTTTCACCAATCACATAACTTTCTCTGTACTACAAATATGTGAGAAAGTAAAGAGTTGTATGTTGTCATTTGTTTCTTAATAATGTTATATATAATATCTAGAATCATCGGCTAAGAAAAGTCTTTATAATTAATATTGCATTTCATATTTCATGTTACTTACCATTTATATATTAGTATTATATAAATAATGATTGCAATATATTTATTATTTATTTATCTTTTGATTCTAGCAAAGCAAAGTTTTGAGATCAATGCGAGTTCCACAGGAACGATGATGGATGCATTTGTGGAGTATCGTTAATTTCTTGGCTTCGCAATTCTAGTCATTTGAGCGGAACCAGAATTGAGCGTTGTATAGTGTTGGGACGTATGATTACTGCCAGTGCTTTGCTCAGGGAAATATCCCTAGTCACGTTTATACCTTAGATTGCTTACTATGTAGGTGCACAGTCCAGTCAATCATCTTAGTTATTGGGCAGATTTTTTTGCTCTCTTCACATTCTAAATATATAAATTATTTATCATGATATTACAACACATTGTCGATAATATTTATCTACTTTAGAATTGTCACAATTCAGTTTAGTTTAGAAAATTCTTGTTTCAAAGGAGATCACGTTGCTTAAATTGTTATTGATTGCTTAATTTATAAGCAATCAATAATTAATTTTTAAATATGCTTTGAATATGCTACACTTTTTTTATTAAATAAATTAGTGATTCTATTTGTACAGCAAATACTGTTAGAAATTCAATAAAATCTGACCTGTTTTTGTTTTAAATTAAATTTTTGCGTGAGAGATTAACTTTATTTGTGACAACCTAATTTCTTTCAGATTTTAATTCCATAAAACCAAAAGGAAATAGTCTATATAATACAAAATTTAAAATCTATTGTTACTTAGTGCTAAAATGTGCAGCTAATTTTGTTATAATTAAAATTCCTGAAGCAGGCTCAAAAGCCGAAGATAAATCTGCTGATCAAACCTCATATATAGAAAAATTTCTACAGTTGGTATTCACAATTTATATTTACAAGCATTTAATAATTAAATTTTAAAACTGTATTATTGTACCTAAATTATGAGTGATTATTTCATTAGTTTTGATGATAATATTCATGCCATAAACTTAGAAAGCCGCATATCATGTCAAATCTGAATAACAAAAACTATGGAAAGCGACAAAAATCTATATTTCCTTTATGCTGATGACTACTTCAAATACTCAAATATTTATATTATTATTGGGAACATACTATTAATAAGTTTAATTTAAATTTCAACTCTAATTATAAAGTTAAAGAAAAGGGCTATTCTGTTTTTAAAAATATTTGTTAATGATGGATTATTCAAGTAATTTCTTTAAACATTTGTGCTTATAAAATAACTCAAAAAATTTCAAAAGTGCGGACCAATTCTCTTTACTAAGTGATAAACCTAGAACATACATAAAACGGGCCAATAAACCCTAGAGCTTTATTGAATCTAAAAACAATTATATTAACGTAAGAATGGAACACAGCTCTGAAACTAGGCCTGAGCTGTCAAAACATCTCAGACTATACAAACGTGGTCAGGAAAACTACAAGACCACAGTAACACAAGAAATGACAACTCACCAAGTTGAAGGAAGGACAATCACTGGCCAACTGAAAAATGAGTTGGGTCTTTCCCAATAGGTTAGTTACCTGACAGTTTTGTCCTCTCAAGAAAAAGACTGAAATGTATGTTATACAGAGATCGAAGAAAATAATTATAACAGGAGAATTATTTATTTAGAAAAAAAAATTTAGATTCAAAAGTAAGACAAAGCTATTTTTAAATTTAATAAACCTGGGGATATAACGGTTACCTAAAAAATATATTCCGAGATAAGTTATAATATTCTTCTAGGCATAGAACAAAGGATCAAAAAGAAATAAAGTATTTTTCTATCTCTATTAGATGTTTTAGATAATGTATAATGTACAAATGTTCTAAATGTGCTAAACCTGACAATATAAACAGCTATTGAACAACAGATTGCTTTGACATCAGAAAGGTAATTAATTATAGCAAATCAGAAGACAAAAATTAATAAATAAATAAACCATTTTACAGAAGTGTCAATAGATACTAAAGTAAAAACTATAATTAAATTAATGAAATAAAATTCGGTGGATCTGTATGAACAGATTTTTTTAAATTAACCTAATTGATAGGTTATACAGTTTCCCTTATACATAAAAATACAAAATTAATAATAAAGGAACTTTCATGCTGACTTTACAAAATATATCAAAATGATTAAATTGTCTTTTAAGATATTTTAGTTAGTTTTGCC
Source organism: Aphrophora alni (assembly GCA_963513935.1). Taxonomy (NCBI): domain Eukaryota; kingdom Metazoa; phylum Arthropoda; class Insecta; order Hemiptera; family Aphrophoridae; genus Aphrophora; species Aphrophora alni. The sequence continues at coordinate 119,995,915 of OY740767.1, read as the reverse complement.
TCGGCTAGCTTTTACTATTTAAAATCTATGTATGTAGACTATATTACTTATATTTCTTTCACTGTAATTGGAGTTCAATGGCTTAATTCTAGGCTTATATCTAGTACATAATATTGTTGTTCAGAAAAATACTAAGGTTAAATGATTATGGAGGACGGGTGACTAGGATGAATGTGATACTCATTCAATTTAATCTTGACTCACCAATTCTTCTTAAAACAGTTAATTATTTATTTCGTACTATATAGGTTATTATTTTTCTCTTGATTTATATTTAAATTGAATTTTATGCAGCACCAAAAAATGGAGTCTGAATGCCTTCAGGTCTGATCTCAGAATGAATTTTCATAATTGTTGTCCCCTATTCCTGTTCTTGTTTTTCTTCTTCCTCTTTTTTTTGAACCACAGTAACCAGGATGACAATCATCACAGCACTTTTGATTTTCATATCCTTTATATACAGAAATTGTTTTTTGAGACATATTTATTTCGATGAGGATGGTATTTACAATTTATGATTGATTGTGAATGTAATATGGTCAATGGTAATTTTGATATATATATTTTTTAATTATTTGGAGATTTATTTTCAAAAGAGTGAATTCAGGGTACCATTTATGATATGGTACCTTGAATTTGTTTATTTTAAATTTATTTATAAATTCGAATTTTGGGTTGTTACAAAACACAGTACATAGTATAATTGTGCTGGATGACAAAAACTACTATACAGTAATATTAGTTTAAAAATAGATACTGATATTATAAGTAATCAAAGATTTGTTACGGATAAATTCAAGAAATCCTTGATTTTTTAATCTGTAGTGAAAAATTTGATAAAGAATATTATAAAGCTTGGAAATTTTAATAATATGGTAACTATTTCATTAAGAATCTTCTTTAATGTTTATCGAAACCATTTTACCCAAGGATTAATCAAAGCAATAATGTTACTAAAGAATGAGAAATTGACAGAAATTGTTCGAATTAGTTCTACAGTAATTAAAAATATACATCTGTAGATACTGCAGGTTTGTATGCATATAGAAAATGTATGTTTTTGGACGGGTAACTTTTCAAATAAGCTTAAACAAAGCAATAAAATATTTATATAAAAGAGAAACCGTGCATAAACATTACACAAATTTCTCACACACTCATTCACAACAGAAATACTAAAGCTGAAAATGTCAGTTTGATAGTTGTCAGTAAAATAGTGAAAATTAACCATAGACACAGTCTTTCATTTTATAGATTATTTTAAACAGTATTTATATATTTAAATAAGATCTACATTTGTTTCAATTGTGTCATAAAGTTCTTAAGCATCTTCAACCATATACATTCCATTGTAATAGCATGCCATTTGAGTTCGGAACAGTGTTCATGAGTTATTACATGTTTATTTAAAAGAAATGAAAAATGCATTGCCTTTATTTATAATTATTCAATATTCAGCTACTGGTTTTGTGGTTCAACAGGTGGAGTAGGACTAAGACATTTGCGTTATTAATCCCCAATTTGTTACCCGGAAAAGATTTATGATTACAACCAGCTACTTTTGAAAAAACTTGTGATTTCTTTAAAAAGGTGAAGTAATTTTCCTTACTGTAGGTTTTTTATGTAAACAAAGGAAACACCTTTGTAAAAAATAGTAAACAAATAAGCATTGTGCTCTATCAGAATTATGAGTCGTAATCATCTCATCATAATCTCATTTTATTGTTTCCAAAATACAATGTTTCTTTTGAGCTATCAGAAAATTGTCAGATATTTTATTAACAATAACAAATCTCACTAAAACATACCAGCTACAAAATAAAAATGTACTGTAACTTCATCTTAGATAGTGGAACATCTCAAAATAGGCCCAAATGATTTTGATAAAATGCAAGTTAAATATGAAGGTTTGTTGCCAAAACCAATATACTGTGCCACAGGTAAACAAAAAATTGTGGTTTGCAAGTATAACAAAATTGCAGCCACATTAATTTTAATTTACACAGAAAACAAGAGTATAAACAATAAAAAAAGACAATATTTTAATATTTTAGTGTGCAAGTAATATTTTTAAATTGTAACAATGTACCTGGATGAATTTACTTTTTGTGATTTTAGATTAAATTTATATTTGTTTTTAACTTTGTTAGGTGTTAGTCCAATTCTAAAAATGTCTCAAAGTCTTAAAATTCTTATTCCTACAATTTCAAGCCATCTCATATTCCATTTTCCACATCAAGTACAAATAACGTTCGTCAATTTAATATTTTCAAAATCAGTTTTAAATATATTATGTCTTTGATATATTGTATATAGTATTAATGATGCATATAATAACCCTCCAATCAGAAAGTATGGTTATTGGTTGAATCTGATAGCTAATTACAGATGCTAATTTTGTCAATCTTACTGCATTTGTCAGCACACAAGAACACTGCACTGATTCTAACTCGAACCATTATTTTCTTTTTTCAGTTTAATCTTACCTAACTAATATTTTATAAAAAGTTACTTATACTTAACCATTATAACTATAAATTTGACATATTATTCACTCATTGGTCTGCAACATTAACCAAATTTGAAAACTTGTCCTTCCGTCTATACTTTATTCCAATACCGATTGTGACTCTTGTATGACTAAAATCATTACATCGTATACAGTTACACCTCATCTATCGAACAAAATACTAACCGAACAAAACCCAAAAATGGGGAATGTTACAGAATATACTTTGTTCCAACTTCAACTAGGCTTCAAATCTAATGAAATGTTTTTGTTTTTACTATAATTATTTATTTTATAAGGTGTTTAATCCTCATTTAGACTGTAAGCTTGTTTAAATTTATTTGTGTGTATTTATTATCCTTAATAGATTCCCAGTTTGGTTATTAGGGTAGGTTTTAGTTATAACTTACAATTCAAATAAAAATTATTCTTGAGTTATTAAAATTGAAAAAACACTTCACATTATCCTTTTTATTTTGTGCTTTACAAGAAAAAAACAATTTTTATACCATTAATAAGCAGTTTTTTTCCATGCTTTTCCAATGCACACAAAATGTGCTTTGAAATCATAGGAAATGTTATTACCTTGCATAAAAACTTAAATTATGACATTGAATTTAAATAAAGGAATTTGACTTATTTCTGATAAGGTTCTGGCTTCCAAAGCTTGGGAGATACTATTGCGACCTATTAAAATGTAAAACTAAGACTTCTCAACTACCATTTATGGTGAACCTGGAATAATTTGAGTAAATATGTATTATTTGGCTAATCGTAGCTAAATTCATATTTTGCTAAGTTCAAATGAAAAATATTTGATTCTTTATTTTCTTAATTCATACCTTAAACATCCAAAACAGAATATAACCATGAAATTAATTTTTCTTCATTTACCAACCAGTTTTGATGAAAATTTTATTGTATTCAGACTTAAAAAAAAATTTCTCATTTGGGATATTTTGATTTATCTGTTGATTTTGATAAAACACAAAACTTATCTGATTTTTTTTTTTTTTTCCTTTTTGTTTAAACGCAAAAACTTCTTGGTCACATCATTGCTAATAAAAAAGAAGACAAAAAGTATAAAATTTGAGAACTCCTAGCACTCAGATACTCTAATAGCATCAGGGTCAGAAGATTAGTCAGAAAAACTAAATAAGAAAGAGATCTAATCCAAGACTATGCTAAGTTAAAATTCACCGCAAGTTTTTAATTACTTTGTCGAGGAAACTCATTATTTTATAGTGTCTAGTTAAAATTGTTGCTATAATTTTTTAAATAATTAGTCTTTTTAAAAAACCTGTGTGGGAAGCTTTCCCAAGCTGTGGGAATACACATTCTAGATGGTCTGAAAAACAATATTGGAATCTGAACACAAAAAATAGTGATGAAAACTAGGTTTTACGGTATTACAACCTTTCAAAATAGTAGAGTTTGGCAGTAACAGGCGCGGATACAAGGGGGGGGGTCACGGGGGTCATGACCCCCCCCAAACGGGTCGAGCATACGTTTTTTTCTTAAACATTAAAACCAACTTCTGGAATAAACTCAAAACCATAAATGATTAAAAACATTAATTTGTCAGCCGAACAAGGCTACCGTACATAATATCAATAACGGAACGGCGGCGGCTATAAGACGAGACAAAACGGAATCGGCTGGTGAGCTGAGCTGTCATTGTCCACACAATAATAATAAGTCGTCGGGAGTAGGGCGATGTGCGCACTCGCACCGGCCACCGATACTGACCTTGGGGAATATCCTTGACGTTGGATAATGTAGTTGTAGAAGATTATATGAGTAGTAAATTGGCTATACTTGAAAAAGGACTAAAAAGAGTAGCGGAGTACAAATCGCGATCGGACGATGAAAGTAGTTCAGACGAAGCTAAACCGTCAGAAAGCAAAATTGTCAAGAGATGTACTGTAACCGTAAAGAAAATAATGTAAAAGTGAATCTTTTTTAAAAATGAATAAATAAAAATTTTTAAAATAATTGAAATTAAACACCTTAAAAGACATATTTATGCCTGTGGATGTTTCACGAATCGTGAAAGGCTGGGTTAATTTTTTGTTTGATAAAGATATTTCCCAATAACTAAAGTTAAAACTAGGTATTTACTAACTTAATAAATGTATTTATATTGTTATTTCATGCATATCAGTGATTAAAGAAAACCAAAAGTGATGGAACGAAACGCTTACCAGGCATAGGTCCAAGTCCAGGCAGCGGATTATGTTGATTCATATACTAACGCTTATACTGAATAAACCAAACACTGTAGTTAGAAACTCTTCAAACAAAATATTTTTGGAATTTCCTTCTCTACAAAATGGCTAATTCAGATTAGTTGCGTTTTTAAAAAAACATGAGGTCATAGAGGCTCCTTTAGTTAGATGTATAGTAAAAAGAATGGGTTATTAGAAAGCTAAGCAGAAGCTTTATAATTGGGCTTTCAAAATTCAAAGACATAGTGTTTTAAAGGAAATTTTATACTGAACACGAATATATACAGAACGTTGTAACTGCACAAAGTGCAGAGTGTGATATGGCAGTTGGAGCGAAAGGCTGCATATTTAGTTGCGGCGTCCGTCAGCGCGTCAGCTTGGCGGAATGCGCACAACGGCTCTACACTCGTCACTCGTCCTCCCAAAGTCAACTGCGTCATAGATTTATCACGTTACTCTAACTTGCCGATGTTTGTTTTTATTATGTACGATTTTAATCACTGTGTTAAAGTTGACTACTAACGATTTCTAGATTTATTTACTATTGTTTACATAATAAGCCGATATCAAATATTACTATTTAATTTGGAGGTAGTGGAGAGGGCATTCTCCATATCTCTCGCACTATAGTTCTCCTACATACCACAAGCTGTGTATGATCTGTAATTCTATGATATATGATCTATGATACTATAATGTTTGACAATGCTTGTACTCTGGCACTATCTCAAATGTATGCATTTCTTACTATATTATGTACACGAAAAAATAGTTTTAAATAGGCAAAAAAATGAACATTAAAATTAAAAATCCATATAACACTAACATTTTCCTATTTCACATTGATTCAGCACACAAAAATTATCGTTTACTTTAAGATAAATAGCGTTTTTATAGAAAAACAATACTGTTTAATTTTTAATTTTTTTTGTGATAAAATAGTGTAAAATGTGATTTCCAGACGTAAAAATACCAAAAATTTTCCGGGGGAGGGCACCCCGGACCCCCCGGTAGTTCGATGTAAGAAAATAGTAATAGTGAAGTATGACCCCCCCCAAAACTTTAGTCTAGATCCGCCCCTGGGCAGTAAAAAGACTAGAAATTGAGGGTAATCCATATTATAATATATTATACACTAATTAAATAACTACATAATTATTGGTACTTCTACAAATATTTATTTCTCCATGTTGACCTAAGATTTCCCACCTACAGCATTTTCGAAGGCAGCTTTCAGAGTATGTAGGCGGGCACAGCGAAATAAATATTTGCGGGAGTACCAAGTGTATTTTTATTTAATTATAATGGAATTCCACCAAGAACCTACGGTCATTAGTATACCATACATTCATTCAGATGAGTAATATGCAGAGTCGACTTTACTGTCCAGTTTAGTACCGTCAGTGAAAATATTCTCACTGATGTTAGTTATATATCTGAATTCTACACTACATCAGGAGTGTTGTACTTTAAGAATATGGAAAGTGAAAAATAAAAATGTAACATTTTAATAAGCCATGGAGGAATAAAACATTAAGAATATTTGTATGATAGTGGAACTAATAAGTCCTCGGTGGGGGTGGGGGTTCAGACTAACTAGTACCTAGTATTGCAGTACCTTGAATTTAACTGGCTACTTTGTAATGTACATGGGACTTTAGGGAGGGTCGATCATCTATCAATTAGCTGAAGAACGCCTGAAAATTTACAATAATATTTTTAAACAATTTTTCAATTTGATTATTCCAGAACTCCTTTACAGCTGTGTAATATTTTGTTTAGTTGCTTATTTAAATTATTTGTTTGTTTAAATTTTATCTCTGTTAACTCGTTACAGGGCCCTTTTACCATTTTTGGAAGATTTGAACAAAACAGTTTTTGATAAAATGGCCAATAATTGGGCCACCTATTCCCTTAACGTGTTTGTATGTAACCGTAATGATCTCAAAAAAGTGCGCACAGTAATTGCCGTAAGTTCCCAAATGAGTAAACACGACATATGCTGTTTTTGATATTACTCTAAACCTATTTTATTTTTTTAAATACCCTGGCTCATAGCAACAGTATCTTGAACTAAATAGAGTTCCAAAGTATTTATTCATTGCAACACATTTGCTGTTAACCGTATTAGTGGAATCTGACATGTAAAACAATTACTTGTTTTACCGCCTATATCACACATGTTAACAATGTTTGAGGGCTTTATTACTAGTTAGCTGTGAGAAGAGTAGTTTTATTTATTATTTTATGAAAGAGGCCCCTGGAGATATCAAAATATGCAACCCTCAAAACGGATATATTTTGTTGTTGAGCATAAAAGTACATTATTTTATAAAATATGTGTATGTGAGAAGGTAAAAAAAAATGCATCAATATTAATATTGAAATAGCCCATTAATTTTTTTTTTTTCAAAAATTTTAAAACTAGAATACCAAATGCATATCGCTAATCTAAATTTTTTCAAACAATTGTTATACATAAAAAAAATGTCCATTTGGTGATAAAGAGTAGCTTTTATTGACATGAGATGTTAATCTATTTGTTTTGAGATTTTCAAAAACATCAGTAATCAGTATAAACATGATTTTGTTGAAAGAAATTGTGGTTTTAATTTAAGAGTTTTTGACTGATTTCATTGTTATATAACTTGGATCTAAAATTTACAATGTTCCATCACAATTGGATTATTCGTTAGAATATTATTTCATCAAATGTATAAAATTGTCGAGTTTACATTAAAAATATTTGTATGTACACATATTATTGAACTAGAACGATTATGACATTTTATGTTTATTAAACATTACAATAAAATTATAGTTGAAAATAAAAACAATGGAATAAAATTGGGAAAAATAATAAAAATTTAGTTTTTTAGAAATGATTTCGAGTAAAACTACTACATTTATAGATATTAGCTATACTACATTATAGCTAACTATCGAAATATAGTGATCAAACTTTAATCTTATAAGAAACAGCTTAGATTTTAAAGTTTAATAAATGTTTTGTACAATTAAAATACCTGGGTAATCAAATTTCAAGCATGAACAATTTACTCCAAATTTCAGCCAAAAATTAATTTTTTAAACTTAAAGCCATTTTAAAATCCTACTTTGGATTCTGCTTTAAAAAATAAAATCTAATAAAACCAACATTTTATATTTACTTAGATGCTTTGTATATTGATACATGAATCAAATCTTGCCCCCCTCCCCCTGTTTAAAGACATTGTCTACATCTTAAAATAAGTTCAATTTAGTATTTCTTTAAATAAAACGTTTACCATAAATCTATTTAGCATAATTTCATCAAAATAATAAACAACAAATTGATTAATAACTATTTATTTACAATTCAACATATTTCCATTATTGACTAGGAATATTATTTACAACAAAACAAACAAAATAATTGTATTAAATATTAAATCCCATGCTCCTCATGCATTCCTTGTGGGCTTCAATGTAGTTTTTACAATTTTCTTCTCCATTTTCAATGATGCTGAAAAATCAAGACAAAATGTAATCAGATATTATTCAATATTTCTATGACATTAAGTATAATATTCTATCAATTTTATAGTGGTAACTAGCTATAAATATTTACAAAATTTATTGTTATACAAACAGTATTATAAAAGAAATCATATGTAATGGTATTATAATAATGTGAATTAATTTCTACTGATTTTTATCAACTACAATAAATAATATAAACACAAATATTTTATTTATTTACTCCCATTAAAGGTTTACAGAGTTTATTCTTTTATAAACCCTGTTTACATAAATTAAGTTACAAACTAATTCAATTAAAACAAAAACAGGAAATGGAAATAGGATCTGTTATCATTATAATTATTCATTAAACAAACCACTCTATAACATTATTTGTAAATTATGGACAAATTATCACAAAATTGAGGAATTGTCGGGTGTAACTTATTGATTTAAAAAAAATATCACAGTTATATTGTTCTAGCCGTAGGATCAATAATGTTTACTGGTTTTCTAGTATTTAGAATCAAAATGTGTGGAAATGAATATCATAAAATGGAATGATCTCACCAGTATACCAAGTTCAGTCTTCTATATATTCTTCCTGTTGTATCTCAACCTATCATAGAAAATACTATTGCTAAAACGCACTATTTAAAATCTCTTCTGACAAACGAATCTGGATGAAATCGAAGGAAGATATGCCAAATCTGGATTTTTGATTCCTGGCTTTTCAAATATGTTTGATCTGCTTCAGGCTTCCCTCAACAATCTCCTTTTCTCTTCATTTTCTATATCAAGTTATCCAGTGCTTGAAACTTGAGCCTCTGAATTAAATGTGATTGATTTGTAATTTTGGTTTGTATGACGATTCTTCTTCTATCGGTATGAAAATAGATGCAATAAATTTTGATATAATATTTTAGAATAGGAACTTCAAAATTTTTGTTTTTATTAATTATAATGAAATTATACAACTTCTCTTAATAATAATATAATTAATTATCTAATTTGCATATTTCTTTGAGTGTGTTAAGCAGAAGAACTAATTGAAACGTACAAAATTGCAAGGACCAATCGGAAAGCGTGCTGATAGATAGGTGTAGCATTACGTCACCTATTAAATGTAATGTCCGATCTTTTACTTATAAAACATAACAAACGCTGACTTTATATTGTATAATTAATTATACATATGTATTTAAGATTATTTTGTGGGAAATAATTTGGATATAGAAATATATGGTCTGTTTAAGAATATTATCCCCTTTTCCCGTTGATCTATAAATATTTCATAATCTTCTAAAATATGGTGTAGGCTTCCACATATCTTTTTGCTGAGTAATTTTTATGCTGATTTTCAAATTGATATTCCCGTGTTATGAAATAGTTTTGTGAATTTTGAATACGTTTTTTAGATAGATGGATTTGTTTGAAAAAAATTTTGTGGTAGAAAACATAGTCCTATATTATGTGTTGATTTTGTCAGGAAATAAATTGAAATTAACCGATTTGCTATTATGGTACTAGATGTCGGGGAGTTCGTTGGTTTAAACTTCAAGGCTCTGTAAAAGAATGTTTGAATTTATTTTATTTGACTCATTTCAAATTGTTACAGGTTGTTAGGAAATATATTTAAACAAATTTAAATAGAAGTATAAAATGACAGAATGAAAGTTACAAAAGATCCATTTAGGTCGCAGTGACCAAAGGCTAAATAGCCTCATACCCCAAAAACACTAGAATGACAGAAATTTAATACGCCACAAGGTTTGACTTTGTATAAACGTGTTGTCAAGGTGAAACCTGGCAGATATTGATGTTAACATAAGAGCTATAATGACAAATTCAGCAAGAAAACCATTTGCTAACATCTGCAACAAAAAAGTAGCATTTGCATAGGGGGACTTACTATGACGGGAATTAATTAATCAGGGTTTTATGTAATTTGGAAGTGTGGTAATAAAAAAGTTAAACATGTTACATCACCCAGAAATCAAATCATTTGCGCAAATAGTTTGATAAATTTGAAATTTATATCGGCTTTACCTACTTCACCTCCACCAGCTTATTCTCTGTCTTCAAAAAGAGAAAACGTCTTCTGAGGGTACAAGCTTAATGACACCCATTCTTGGTTTTAAACCAAACCATATACTGTAAGAGACCCTCATTCTCAAAGTAATCTCCACAATAGACAATCATAATACCTGTCATATATCCGACTACAATAGGTATTTAAGAACTGCAGAAACTAAGTGAGTTTATTTATTACCGCTACAACAAATAAAATAAAAGTGTTTGTCCATAATTCAAGTTTTTTAGTGTATAAGCGTTTGTAGGAATGATGACATGCCAATCTCCAGGATTTGATCATACACCATTCCTACAAACAAAGTTTTATGTGTATCATGAGCATATAATACCTTTTCCACAATTTATTTAATCCAAACGTGACTAGCATTGGACAAAACTAATTGAGAACCGAGGAAGATCGGTGTAGAGACCGGTGAGAGGAACCGATAACTAACCTTCCTTCGAGTACCAAAATTCTTTCATAATTCCATAAATATGAATGCCGCTTTTAACAATAATAATCCTCCCTTTCACCTACAGTAGGGCCCCGATTATCCGAGCTAATGTGGACCAGAGAACACTTGGATAACACGGGCAGACAGACCAACGAACGAGAAATCAATGGTAGCGTGTGCGTTTTGGCCGCCATTCTGTGTTACGGGTGTTACAAAGACTTTTGTGGTTGATACAGTAATAAATAAAGATGTAAAATTGAACTAAAATATTGAGTTCACTTTATTACGAAAGCCACAGTACTGCACTGTACTAAATATTACATTCATAATATAAAAAATACAGAAATATGCTGTACTTGAACAGCAAATAAAAATACAGTTTTTGTAAATCAATATTCTAGCCTACAAATCTAAAACAAGGTCAATGGTGAATATGAAAATACACTTAAAAAGAGCTACAGTATTGAAAACTGTTTTGTACTGGTACTTTACTAATGAAAATTGAATTTTAAAACTATTTCTTGAAAAAATTCATCAGAGTTTTCTGCTTTACTGAACTGGCCCGCTTCATTGCAGCACAGTAAAATAGGGAGTAAAATGACCGAGAGATCTCCCCACTCCACTTGCTCGCTATGGTAATGTACAGTCTACAAACACTCGGTTAAACTTAGTCGGGGCTTGGATAATCGGGGCCCTACTGTATTTTCAACAACAATATTATTACTTTGATCCTGACTTTACCAACAATAAACCCATATCTTTAATAATAACACCATTCCCTTCTCAAAGATTCCACCCAACTCCCTAATAGCCATTTAACACACTTTTTTTCTCTTTTTTTTTACCCCAATACTGTTCAGCAAGAACCTACCATTAATTAAAAATTATGTATGGCTCATAAACTTCCTCTCAAAAGCTCATTCATTGGCACTCTTTTATTACCTTTATAGAAAAATTTTAAACATATATATAAAAAAACATTAATTAAATAAAAACAATATATATATTTATATATATTAGTTTTTAATATAAGGATTTAAAAAAAATTGAAGCCACTTATACTGTTTGAGGGTGTATGAGTCAAGGGCAATCATGAGCCATGCTTCAGTCATTCCTCTTAATATTTATAAGACATAGTTGAATGAAGATGGAAAAAGGTACAGTGAGTTTCGGTCTGTCTGGAAACAAGTTCATTATCATGGGTTTTTGTGGACCAAGCCTTACAGTGGAAAAACAGCGGTAAGTTGGCTGTGCAAGCATCATAAACACTATTCATGCAAATGAACTTTGATGACAACTACTTATCTAATTAGTGAATCCAATATTATATTGTACAATTTAGATTATTATTTTTTTTGTTAGTTGTTTGTTAAACCTTGAAGCCTAACTTACCCTATTATTGCCTTTATTGTGTAATACCTATAAGCTCCTCATCTATAATTACTTTAGAAAAAACAATTCTCTCTATATTTTTGTATATATATAGGCCTATGGTATTTTTCAATTTCAATTTTTTAGGTGAAAAAGTGAACTCCTCTAGAAAAACTACCTTTTCTTTTTTATAGTAATGTTTGTAGGCCTCTAAATGAATTTAGAAAATTTCTTGGTCTTTCTATGACAGATGATAATCTATACAGTAACTGTAGAATAAGTGAAAATATGTCTACTTTAAAAAAAAAAATTGTGATTCCTTTACTACATAGATTATTTTGCATAATAATAGGTTAATATTGTCAATATATATAGTGTTCCTGTCATTGCTATTTTCTCGCTAAATTTATGCATACCGTATTTTAAATACCTTCTGTTGTAACAATTATATCATCTTTTATTATACTGTACACTTTTTATGTTTCACAATACCTAATTTCACTTCAAAATTTATCATTTCTTGACATTCTAAACTACGGAATCGCGCTATGCGTCTAGGTTTCATAGATTACCCATGGGGCGCATGTGCACTAAAATCAATTTCACAGGTTCGTATTACTACTCTACTATGATTTAAGAATTATGAGAACTAGGTCTCGGAAGGTTATATATATTTACCTTACCAGACTTAGTAGAGGAACTATAGACCTAATATATATAACCAGGTCTGGTTAGGTACATGATTGACAGTAATAGACATCTAGTTTGACAGTTCTTTAAACAGACCTATTTTGCGGATGAACATAAATATAGAGGGATGAGACATTAAATAGATTCATGAGTTGTCATATGTAGCAATGTAAAGACCTAACTAACCTCAAAAAGCCCGCAAATCGTCATTTTAAATAACTGTTTTAGACAGAAATAATAGATTTCGGTAATTCAAAAGTGAAATGTATGTAAAAGCATTATATAATTGTTGCAAAAGTAAGTAGGAAGAACATGAATTGCCTACATTTAACTAATAAATAGAATATTCCTTACTAGTTACACGTAGACCTACCTATGAAGGTTAACATGGAGAGAAGTTGTCCAATCAACTTAAGTATGACATCTTGGCAATTCCTCTTTAAAATATTGTTTTTCCATCATTTCGATACTTATTAATGATGTTTACCATTTTTTATCTTTCACAATTCCTTATTTCTATCCTAAATCAACAATTTAAAATGACTGATTTATGGCATTTAGAGGTTTTATCGTCAATGAATTCAACAATTTGAAGTAAAATCTATCGGTTTTTTTATTCGGCGTGGAAAACAGTTCCGTTTTAAGAACTGTAAAACTATTAAGAATTATCAAAATATATGATTACCTAACCATATCCAGTTAAGGAACTAAAGGTCAAGGAAGGTCATTATATATAAATTAAAACAACAATTTTTTAGTATAAAACACAATATTTTTATTTAAACTTGCCAACCATGGTTTGGCTATGATCGGCAAGTTTCAATTAAAATATTGTTGTTTATACTAAAAAATTGATGATTTAATTTATTTAAAATGGAATACCACCAAGTACCTACAGTCTTTAGTATAAATAATAAATTTTATATATATATTAACATTACGTGACCTATAGTTCTTTTACTAGGTCTGGGTTTCAGAGACCTAGTCTTCCGTAATCTTACATTATAGAAGCATATTAATATCAATGTGTTAAAGTGATTGAAGTGTGCATGTACCCAAGGAGTGAATATGGCTAACCCATTGAATATGTTGAAATTTTTCAAGATTGTTATGTAAATAATGAATTGTGAGAGATAAAAAACCACTAGCTTTGTTCATTAAATTCTATTTGATTGAAAAAATGCTATTTTGAAACGCAATTAGAGATTTCACACTTAAATTGATGGGACAACTTCTCTCCATATTTACACCTGTGAATTCCCATTGCTATGTGTATGTAACCTATGCATACATGGATTTCGTAATTTTCTATTTTAATGTTTTAGTGTCAAAGTATATTCCACATTACAATATTATTTCAAAATAAGGTACAGAATTAGTAGTAAAAGAATTAGTTGGTGCCTATGTAGTAAAAGAATTAAAAAATTTGTTTAAAGTAGATACTAATAATAATAATAATAATTTATTTTATTTCTCATATGTGCAAGATTATACACTATAACACATACAAAATTCACAATAAAACACACCACAACAAATAAAAATATAATACAATACTCTAAATAGCTTATTTAACAGAAAGTAAAATTTTAAAAAACTGACACAAACAAAATTGCATAAGAGAAATGTAGGAGGTCCTAAGGAAAAGCCTATATTGGACCCTCCATCATAACAGAAAATATTTACCAAGCAGAAATTGAAGATATCCTTATACTAAAAACAAAATATTCTTAGAAGTAATTGTGATTAGTTATCACACAAATAAAACAATATCATAAAAATTATCATACATAAACTAACTTCACAGTCTGAAGCAACAAAAATCAAAAGAACAGGCTAGTAAAAGATTATAACTTTGTAAGACACAATAAACTAAACTTGATCTACTACATTCACACACACACACACACATCACAATATACATATGCTAAAACCAATTATCTAATTTATCTATGGTAATTATATAGCAGAGTAGCCTCACTTCAAAATCAATTTTTAAAGGTTTTATTCGTCAAATAAATGTTGGAAATATATTTTATTATCGAAAAAAAGTGTCGGAAAGATGATTACATAATATAATTACACAAGAAAATCTTAATCAGAGTCAAATTCTGCTGCAAATTCAGTAGAAGAGGAATTTATTGAATTTAAATGTATTTCACTCGTAATTCGCCATAAATGATGAAAACGAGTATTATACTCATTGTACTTTTTCTTAAACATAAATTCGGCTATATGGCCATGGAAATGTTGTTTTGAATTTCCATATCGCGGCACATTTCCTCGCACTTCCCTCCATTGACGTTCAATTATCTGCGTATGTGCTTCAGTGTACGCATATGTAGGGCTGTATTATTATATGTCACGAAAGGTTTGGCCAGGTTGCTATATATATATATATATATATAACCACCTGGCCAAACCTTCCGTACGTTTATTGAAGTGAATGTCATGAGTATGAAAGATAACACAGAGTTAATTTTTTCACGAAAAAACTACTTGTGTAATTGTATTATTGTACTATGTAATCATCTTTCCGACACTTTTTTTCGATAGTAAAATATTTTTCCAACATTTATTTGACGAATAAAACCCATAAAAATTGATTTTGAAGTGAGGCTACTCTACTATATAATTACCTTATCTATAAATAAAAATCTCTTCAACAGTTTTAAAAACATTTTTAAAGATTTCATTTTCCTGATTTTATGTGGAACTTATGTGGATTATATAAAAAAACTTTGGTACAGCATAGAGATAGAAATGTCTATAAGCTGTTTTATGAGGTAGTGGTATCCTATGATTACATTTAGATCTCAGAATAGGTTTATCATCTATATGTTCCACCTTATTGTTCCCGCTCCTAGTAAAAAACATTCTTAAAACTTTAAATACATACAAAGAACGGAAGGGCAAAAAATTTGCTTTTTTAAATAACTGAAAGGAATGTTCAGATTTAGACTTTTTAAACATTAACCTTACTATATGCTTTTGTTGGACAATAATAGGCTTTACAGTTTCAAAATAAGTGCCACCCCAACATTCTATGCCATATTGTAACCTGCTCTCAATAAGCTCAAAGTAGATTCTCTCTAGCATCCAAATGGGACATATTTTTCAGAAAATAAAATTTTCTGATATAAATATTCAATTCGTTTTTTAATTTAGTTATAATTATGTGGTTTCCAACTCAACCTATTAATTGTCCAATACAATACCAAGATATTTCAAAGATTCAGTTACATAAATATTAATACTATTAGATACTATTTCCACTTATTCTACAATTATTATTACCCTTCTATAAATAAAAGGTTATGACAACTAGAGGTGAGCTACTACAAACTAATAAATACTCTTCATACCTACACTTTACTATTTATTTGGTAAATTAAAAGAGTTAGATTTGTAATGATATTGTACATCCAATGATATTGCTAGCATAACTTACCAAGCATCTCGAACTTTTTTAGTTTCTGGACAAGCACAGCAGGGCTTAAGTTTCTTTTCTGTGTTTTGTGATGGTACGGGTTGTGGAGATGCAACAGCTTGAGAATTACTTAAAGACAAAGTCATTTTTCTGATAACTCCTTCTTTCTTTACCTGATAAAAATGTAATCGCAAATGGCAATTCTTATTTCTTTAAAACACATAGATCACACACAGATGTCACAGATAAGCAAATTATAGAGATTGTTTCCTTTTCAAATGAAGAAGAAGAAGTAGGTTTATAGCGGATAAACATGGACGGTCGGTTTGACAAGTTCTTCAACAATTCTTTCTCCTTGTTCTTTTAAACGCAAAAATTTCTTGGCATCATTTACCTTAAAAAGAAAGAAAGAAAAGAACATAAAATAATGACCTTAATATTCTAACAGTATCAGGTCTCTCTTAACCAATACTTGTTCATTTCCGACCCTAGGGTTTTGTACTAGGGGTTTTTCTCTTTATTTCATGTTATTATATAATCATTTTTCATTATAACCAGAAATAACACGCCTTGTTAAACCTATTAAGCGATTAAGTTTGCAAGCCAACTGTGAATTAGAAACAACAAGAAGAAATGTGGAGTAGATAACCATTTATGGTCGGGGACGGTTTGACAAGTTCTTGAACGATTTGTTTCCTTGTTTAGGGCAAAGCATTCTCGAAATCATTACCTTATAAATAAATAAAAAAGACAGAAAAGAATATAAAATTAAGACCCGACTACTCTAATACCGTCAAGGTCGGAAAGGAACTAGAGTTGGACAACAGAGACCAGATAGTAAAATGACAAAGATAGATCCAATCCAAGATATGATATAAAAAGTGTAGATTCAGCTAGGTTCATTCAAGATTTTTAAGTTCGTTTCATTATAAAAGAACCCCTGAGGATCGTCTCAGTCGATTCTAGCATTCCAATAATTAATATTTTTTGTATACATATCCCTAATATTATAATCTGGTTTTACCATTATAGAAAATGGTTTCTGGAAGAGATACCTCAATAAAATAGACAGATATTTATAAGTCGATTTTTCCAATGAATCATCCACAGTGAAGTTTGTTCAAATAGACGTCGAGTTCAATATTCTTCGTTATAACCAAAGATAACATTATGGCTGATTATGGCTTCAATCCTCCAACTGTTTCCAAGAAATGTAGGAATCCGCCAAATCCTATATAGTTTCCAAATCAATCAATATGCCTAAAGCTTTCAATGATTTTGTAGGTGTTTTTAGTCGTGTACCTATAACCTACATTGTTTGTTGTGACCATAATTTATTTGTTCACAACAAAAATTGACGATTAGTTCATAGATTTACGGAACCATTTTTGCAGTTTATGGAATCATGCTTCTGCCAAATTTCGCTATATTGGAATGAAGTAATACCAAGTACCTTGCTTGTAGCAATCTCGTTGGTAACTGCTAGATATGTGACATATGTGTTATTAAACAAAAACAAGCCTATGATTAAGTTTTCCTTATATTATTTGTCACCTTTTTGGCTGCCTCGCCGGTTTATGACTACAAACTTTCCTTATTAGTATTGGTTAGACGACTTAATTTGTTATTGTTTTTTAAAGGCTAAAAAACATAACTGTTCTCATCGTCAAAAAAATAATAAAACAGCAAAATGAGCACTAGATCTGGAATACTCTAACTCCAAAAGTAGGAAGAGAACAAGAGTTTGTTAAGAGTTAAGAGAGATTGATTAGAAAGACGAAGAAATGGAAAACCTAACTCAAGACTAGTTTAAGGAAGGTATAGGATCCAACTAGAGTATATAGAGGTCGTGCGTTTCTTCGTGAAGCCTGAGTGTGAGGGGTTGTAGTGGCAAGTGGGGAGCCGAGCACAGGAGGGGAAGTTGCGGTCCCGCTCAGTTACTAGTGTGACTAAAGACATTTCTCGGTATTTGTTCTCTCGAGTTGTACGATTATATTAATGTAGGTTAATAAAGGGTTCGATAACAGAAATGAATATTAACATTTTCGTCCTTGATTGTATTGAATAAAATGAATAGTTTACTATTATTATACTTATTATTATTGTATTTACGAAATATATAAAAACATATCAAAACAGTCACTTCCTGCGCACAAGTTACTGTCCATTCATTCACACATAAATCATAGAACGAAACTATGGCCCAAACATACCTATCACTAAAACATTGTATTTACACAACACTGTATACTTTAAAAAAAATATTGTAAACTACAATATTTTGCAACAAATTCACTAAAGGAGCAAGCATAATGTTTTTAGAAACGAGATGATACTCGGACGTGGTGATAGTGCAGACTGACGTTAATTTACCCTCACCCATGAATAACCAGTTATAAACAACTTTCTCCAACCAATCTCAGGCTTCACGACGAAACGCACGATCTCTACTACATCGTATCATTCCCATACCCGTACCTCACTAAAAGTGAGCCTATATAGGGTACATAACTTAAGTACAATCCCATTAATCCATTAAACATTAATCCATCAAACAGTAGTATTTTTAAACATTGATCAGTTATGAATAGCTCAATTCGACATTTATTTACTTTTACTTTGAATTTGGTACAGGACAGTATTCTTTAATGAACCTTATGTTGGCAGACTTGGTATGCAATAGGTCAGCTGTCGATAGTTACTTGCTTTTCTTGGCCTTTTTCATAATGTCCAGAATGGGGTTATGGAGGAATTGTGTGCTTATTACATCTCAAAGATGTTTGCGTAAAAGTTTTGTGAGATGTTCAAGTACAAGGTGGAATGTTAACACACATAGTTTAGAGAGGAGTCAAATGTGAGTGTTGTTTAAATAAAGTCTTTATACTTGATTTAAATGATTTGTTTTTGTTAAAAAGTTGGGTTTGTCAAGGACAGGTTAGATATCATGAGTGATAAAATGCAAACTAGGCTTAAAGTTGGATAAGTGTATATACATATATCTTGATTCTTAAAGTTAAAGGTAGGCTACAGTGAAACACATTTAAACAAATATTAAGTAAGACTATAGAAATTTGTAAATTAACTAAGAAAATGCAGTAAGGTCTAAATGGTAATGTTAGGAAATTTTATGCCAAAGCTGGTTGGTATACAGAACACTGTAACTAAAATTTGTTAAATTCATAATAATACCTGGCTTAGCCAGTGTTATTTCTTGTCTTGTTGTGTAGAAATCTATCTACTGAAAAGAATATAGGCCAAGATTATAATTTTAATTTATCGTGGTGGTTTAATGCCTAACAATGGGATACCGATATTGTGGGACTTCAGGATTTTATGTACTCATTGGTAACACAACTGTGATAACTTATTTTCCTTATTGGTAAGTGAATACAACATATTATATGCAATAAACTTAAATCATCAATAACTATGGAATGTACACGCCAGTAGATTTTTGTGGCGAAAATCATGAAATTGTATGCTACCTACCTTAATTTGAAAGAAGTAGATCATATTTGATGTCAGAAGTCATTTTTGAAGTACCAAGATACATTAGTTTACTAAAAAATAAGAAATATAAAACTTCAAAATCCAGCTCAAGTTACCCTGCGTATGGTTATCGTAGGTTACACGATGGTATTACAATCGCGTATCTATGTAGCATCTGCATAATATCTGATCTGCCACCTTCATATTACTATATTGTTTGATTGAAGAATCATGAGAAATATGTTTTGACAGATAACACCTGTCCAAACGTATTTCCCATATAGTTATGATATATATAACAAGAATTCCACCTGTGTTTAGGTTAGTAATAGATTTCATCCATATTAATACTATGTTAGTCATAGTCATTAGTCATAGTTATGATATGTATATATAGTTAGGCCTATGTACAATATAATTTGTAAAAAAGAAATTCACTAACTTGACTAATTTAATCATAACATAAATATCGAATGATGAGACATTCTCTAATCTGACTAACATAGTAATATGGATGAAATCTATTACTAACCTAAACACACCTAGAATTCTTGTTTTAGAATCGTCATTTTCTACTAAACTAATGTATTTTGGTACTTAAAAAGTGCCTCTTTTGATATCAAATATGAACTAATTATTTCAAATTAAGGTAGGTAGTAAACGATTTCATGATTTTTCACCATTAAATTCCATCGGCATGTACACTCCACAGTTACCAAATTATTTATAAATTTTTTCGTAGGATAAGTTATGGAGGTCGTTGTTTCAATTGTCTACTTTGGCACTTTCTAATACTTGTGTTTATTTATGGTTGTTAGTATCTGTGTCCATCCTGTCCTAGATCTTAATCTGGTATCCTCCCATAAATCTTTGTCTCAATGATCTGGAAGATTTATGAATGTGTTAGAATGACAATTTCAAATGTCTTCAGACACATTTTTTGGTTTTGATAAAAAAGAACGTTCTTGCACCGGGTGTTTGTACTAGATTTAACTGGGTTCATGATAGGCTAAAGTATGTCAATGTAGTCTACTTTTTAGGACTGAGGTGGTTGATTTGTATCCTCAGATGTACTTGCATATTCTTAATAGTCTTAATATCAGCACACCCAACAAGGCCTTTTTTTAAACTCATTGAAGAGTTCAAAATGTAGGTTACTATTCTTCAAAAGAGTCAGTTTTTAACCAATTCAATATAAAAGTAATTTAGGTACAGGTACCGGTACTTACTAAAAGATTTTAAAATTTAAATGTACTGTATATTTATTTATATTATATACATTTGAAGTTTAAAATATAGATATTTTGGGTACAGATATAGGTAGGTATTCATAAATAAAATATTTTTCAAAATTCATTTAGTACAAACCTTACTTTGGAAAACGAAAATTAATATTTTAGAGGACAATTTTTTATTCATTCTCATGATCATTTTACTATATCTTTACGATACTTTGTATAGGCTCTAATCATTTAATTTCATTGTATTTAAATTGGACATTGTAGTGTTTATTTAAACTTTGCTTAGAAGGGAGTGTATGCAGTAGTGTATGCAGTAGAAGGGAGATGATTTAGTATATAATTTGAATATATTAAGTGTTTAATATGAATAAGATTTTCCCTTGTGGTTTAAAAACTCTTGGTCATCATCGGCCTAAAAAAAAGAAATGAAAGAATATAAAATAAAAACATTTAGCCCTCAAATACTCTAAGAGGGTCAGGATTGAAAGAAAATGTGAATCAGTCAAGGGAGATAGAAAATATGAGAGACTATTTGAAGAAAGGTGTCCCTCAGGTCCCAGCTAGGGTCGCTCAAGATTGCCATGCTGGTGTTATATAGGAGAGCACCTAGGGGGTAAATTAAAATTAATAAAACCAATCTAACCTATCCAGTCCTAGAAGTCAATTTCATTGTGTATTTTAGAAATCCTATGGAGTGATGTTTTATAGCTTTAAGAAATGTCAAATAGTTTGTTATAGCTGTAAATTTATCAAAATCTTTTTGCACACTTTATTGTCACATATTCTGCCATTAACACGTCGTGTGAATTGATTATTGATCTATGGTTAGCTTTTTCATTGATTATTGGTAAGCAGAGTTATGTTTTAATATTTCATTAGTGTGTGAGGTAATTGACAAAATTATATCAATTAAAAATATTGTACAATACAAAAATAATTTTTTAACAATGGAGGTGAGATCTACTTAGTGAGCTATATAGTATTGGAATGCTAAAAAGTACATCTTTTAGATAAAGATGTCTATCTGCTAAATAATTTTTGTTGTTTTAGAAACAATGAAATAACCTAGTTAATTAAGGCGCTGAATGCTATAAAAATAAATGATTAAATTCCAGAACGATAGAAAATTGTGGCAAACATATTAAATATGGCTCTAATTAAATAAATTAATGTAAAGGCTAAAATAGAAAGTAGATTAAGTTAATCAGAACAAATAATTATTGTACAAGCAAATAAGTAACAACTTCAATGGTAAAAAGTTAGTTTATAGTGAGCAATGATTAATCATAAGTTATTCTATGAAATTTCATTTAAGCAATAGTGATGAAGTATGGTGTTTTGTTATGAGCCTCAAAAAGGGCCATCATCTGGTTACAAAAAAATATTTCTGTTAACTAGAAACATTTCAAATCAAAGGTACTATCCCAGAAAGGTAATTTTATTTGCAATGGCAACACTAGTCAACTAAACTAGTAAAAGTAAACGGTAATTATGCATTGAAGTTCACCCTATTTTTTAGTCGCTAAACACGATGCCAACTTATTTAGGCCTACCTTGTTTATCATTAATCTGATATTTTTTAACAGCGTGAAACAATTTTCAAGTCTCAAAATCCAATAATATTTAAAAAAATTACAATTGTAGACACAATGAATTTAGACTATTTTGGGGTATGAAGAATGTGTACAATGACAACGTGAGTCAACTTTGTGACTGCATTACCAGTCTATGTTTATGTTATATGTTACATTAGTATAAATCAAGGCACTTAAATTAAAGGACAAAGTTCTGGGAAGGTGACTATATATATATATATAATTATCTTCCCAGACCTTTGTAAACATTGACTTGTAATCCAGTCACAAACTTGAGTGATGTGTCATTGTACACACTCATAATAACCCAAATAATCCTTAATTCCTTTTGTCAAAAAAGTGTCAGTTTCTTCAATATTGATGGATTTTTACACGTGAAAATTGTTTCGCTTCGTTACAAATATGTGATTAATGACAAAGAAGTTAAATAGTTTAAGTTTTGCATGATTTTTTTAGTGACTAAAATCTAGGGTGAACTTCAATGCATAAGTACCAAGTAATCCAGTACCATATAAATGTTTAATAGCATTATTAAAAAAACTTGTGTAAATAAAGCCAACAAAATAAATCAGCTTTCTTAAGGATATTTACTTGTATATAAGTCTAGCCTACTTACCTGTAAGTCCATGAACCTATGATCCTAATCTAGAGGTAACCTATCCTTGTCCTTATTTTGACTGATTATAGGTGAGCAAGAATAACATAAAATTTGTGGATGGAGGTGGAAAATCTGTTTAAGAATGAAAGTTTGAAACAAAGTTTGGAGAAGTTACATCAGAAAAATAAATTACGAAAGGTGGACGAAGAAAAAGGATTTCATTATATTTTTGTGTTATTTTGTCACTATTATTACAATTTAAATTGTACATACCCTAGATTTAAATTTTAACAAATTTGACAACATTTTCCATGTCTAAAAAAAGAAAGTATTCTAACTATTATAGTTTGAGATGCAAAAACTATTGAAAAAGAAAAGGAGAGTAGTAAAGTGGGAAGAGCATTTGAGAAAACATGAGATGAAAAACATAGAATATTTAACAAAAAAATCAAGATATAATTTAAAAAATAAGATTTAAGGTATTGAAGAAGTATAAAATATACGAAATTGATTTCATTGTATTATAAATTTATTATACATTCCTTGCTACAATTAACTTACTTTAATTTACTGTAATAAACAATTAAATAAATGAATGTTTATACTATAAACCTTTTTTAATTTACGTATTTTTTAAAGTAGCAATCTTTCTATAATACTTATATAGAATGATGCTTCGGTATAGGTAAACCTCATTTAGGCTACATTCAAGTAAATCTTATCTAAACTTGGGCAAAATAGTAGGGCTTAAATTATATAGAAATAGATTCAGTATTTATTTGGGTGGTATGGACAGATTATATTTTGTTGTAATATACTGCTAATTTTAAATAAGGAAACTATCCAGTGTATACTATATATATAGGACATACAAAATATTAAAGGGGGTTTGTAGATTTTTTAATTTTTATATTGAATAGATTCTTTAACTATTAAACTAAAGAAACTCAATATAAGTAATTTTAATACTATGTAGGCTACTTAAGAACTTAATAGAACTTCAGTTATTTAATAGATGAGATTCATTTATTTCTTTGAGAAATATTTGAAAAATATTGGTTTGGTTTAATATATTTGAAAAATATAACTTAAAATCAACTTTGTGTGTTTAAATCTTTTATTAACATTAATTAAACTTAATTTATTCTTAAGTTTCTCTACCTAAAAAAGCTGTTGTGAAAGTCATTAAAATCTATTTATAAAAACCTTTCAAGGACAAACTCTAATAATTATGTTATATATTTATCTCTGAGGTTTGTAGCAAATTTTAATTTGTAAGAAATATTTATCTTAAAGGTCTGACCTCTGCAAGTAATGTTTATCATAAAATATAAATAATTTTGATGAGTCTATTAGTTAGGTGTATAATAAAACTCATATTTTGAGCATTATACATGCTTATATATTATATATTTATAGAAATAATAAAATACATATGATTACTTTAATTAATTCTTGCCTTTGCTTTCTGAGTCGCATAGCTTACACTGATAACATTTATAAACACAATTAACATAGACTAATTATAATATATTACTTGTAGCATAAATGTAAGTTAGTTATAGACTGATGGTCAAGGTCAAATCACTTTTAACCTTCATTCATGCATCAGTGATTTAACTAGACAAATTATTTTCATATAATATTAACTTATGTAATCTGTCAACAAAAGAAAGGCCAATAGTCTATTAAATTTCAGAACAATCAGATTAATGAGCAATTACCGGTTATTACAATTACCGGTGTATTGTAATGGTTGTGATAATTATAGTAATTTTCCTATAGAACTAATAAAATTGAAAACTTTTGATTCAACTTACAACACGATAACTTTACAGGATAATAAACTCTATTGAAATATTAAAAACCCCTTACAATAAGGTGTATTCTCCAATAGTTCATCCCAAATTGTATATTGTTTTTTATCAGTGAGTGTGGCATAAATAATAGTTTTAGTATTGTTAAAAGTTATTGATATCCTTATATTATAGACCCCTATAGTATAAAATTGAACTGTAATATTATAGTTTCCTTTAATAAAACAATTGACCATTAGAGCATAGAACATATCAATCCCATTCATTTCCACCTAATGTAAAATCTTGAATTGAAATTTTTATACAAGGTCTGTTTAGAAAATACGCTCCATTTTTATAAAAAAAAGATTGCTATATAATTAGAGGTTTTTATTATACAATTGAAGTTACAAGTATTATCTATTTTTGTGGATAATTTCCTACATTAAGGCACTTGTCATATAGCTGAACAATTTTTTTAATACCCTTGTCATAGAATTCCACCGTGTATAAGTTAAACCATGGATCGACATAATCCTCCAATTCCTCGTCAGTTTCAAAGTACTTTGGTCCTAGCTATTTTTCATTGTATGAAAAATGTGATAATTACTAGGAACCAAATCGGGGCTGTATAAACAATTCCCATTTGAAACTGTCCAATAGATCTTGTATGTTTGTGTGTGTGTGTGTGCAGCCTAACATCATGCAAAGAAATCAGTACCAGAAATCAACATGCCATGGCGTTTATTTTGAATGATTCTTCTAATCTTCCTTAAAATGTCAGGGTAAACTACATAGTTTTTGTGGTACCTCGTTCCATAAAATCCACCAGGAATACACCTTTTCTGTCCCAAAACGCAGTTGGTATGAGTTTTCTTCTAGAAATTGTTTCAACTGATTTCTTAACTTCACATTGACATACTACACCTAAATCACATCGCCTGTTATATTATTACCAAGGAAATCATCAGATTCCTTATCCTAGCGCAAAAGAAAAGTTAACACCACGCACATTCCTTTGGTATTGTGGCCATTAGAGGTTTAGGCACCCAATGCATACAAAACTTGTGGTACTGTCTAGCTTGTCAGTTACCACTTCGTACAAAATGTTCATGATACCTGAGGGAAAACAGAAGATAATTACAGTATGTAATTTTGAAATGCCGGTTTTCTTGGATTTTCTCATTCACCTTTTCATCAAGTTAATCTTTCACAACAGATGATCGTCTATTTCTTTCTTTGTCATGGATGTTAGTCCGTCCATCCTGGTACAAACACCACCATTTTCTAACAGCATTATCACTCATAATGTTCTTTCCATATACCGCACAAAGTCTTGATGAATGCCACTGTTGTACAGTTCTTTGCCTACAAAAAAAAGGAATAACACCAATTTTTTCATAATCAACGGGATTTTTATTGGTTTCTCAGACCTTTCCATTAGTACCGCCTAACTAATGCCTAACCATGCTATACAGCTGTGCAAAGATCACACCACCACTCCTACTCTTCCGTATGTCAGACGGAAACCGAACTTACTTTCCAAACAGTCCATGTAAAATTGTGATAGTGACAAAGAATGTATTTAAAAATATTTATTATTTCTTTTGCTGCACGTAAAAAACATACAATTTGATCACCATGGGTCATTTCTGCCAATACCCTATACTAAAAAGCACTTGGTTTCTACCAAACCTATCTGTGATTCTCGTGAACCTCACCATGTTCAGAATATCTATACTCTAAAGACCTGCATATATCTAAAAAATAATATCTTAACAGAACATCTGTATCCAATTCTCTTGAGCCAAATAATTGGTTTAAAAAAATGTGTAAAAAAATAGATAAAATTATTTTAATATGTAATTATGACTTTATGGTGTGGTGCTTTACCAATAAGTATTTTAACAATCCACAAACATTTTAATTATTTCTATCCTAATGTTATAGATCTTGTGGTTCTGCTCTAATAACTGCCACACAACTACCTCATTATCACAGGAATGGGGTTAATTATCGATATTACTCTTCCAATGACTACCCATCTCATAACAAAGTTATGTTACCTGCGTTGTCCCCAACAATGGAGCAAGGTTCCATAGTCTCATGGGCCAAGAAAGAAGGTAATACACAAATTGATTTCAATCCCCTGTAAATAATATTATTATAGTTTGTAAATATTAAGCAATGTTTTATTTTATATTTGACTGTCAAAATTTAAGAAACTATTAAATGAACTGGTTAAAACGGTTTGCACTGTACTGACTCTTTGTGTTTCTTTCTGGAATTTGAATTATTTCATTTTATTTAGTCCACTAATAAATGTAGATTCCCTAGTTACTGTTGACAGCTTAAAAATTGTTCATGGCTTTGCTACATTTGCTCATGGCTTCTAACTTTACTTACAAAAGTGTGGTCTTGTAGCTGGTTTATTTGTAAAGCTTTCAAAAGTCATGTCAAAATCTAAAGATGCAAAAGTAAGGTTAAGGAAATGCAATCTTCATATTTTTAACAGGTCTCTAAAGATTATAATAAAATTTCACATTTCAGCGTGTTGTTTTGTATTATTTCTAACCTATCACCATGTCAGTTCATCAACAAATTTACTATAGCCTAACAATTAAACTAAAATACAGTAGTTTTTATTAGGCTCTAATTTAGGACTAAACATAAAATAAACATTTAAGTTATCCAGTTTTTATAAAATTATAAGTAAAATTCACTTTTACATTCTGTAGAAAAAGAAAGAAAAAAATTGATGGTAGATTGAGGGGAAAAAAACATGTATCCAACAATTAAAAAAAAAAATTAACAAGTGTTATGACAAATTAAAGGTGTAATTAATTAATCTAAAAGTAATCTGATCACAATTTTTCACAAAAAAATTATGTAGTGGTATATGGAACAATGGTATTATCTGTTACTAAATATTTTTTGTAGTTTACTTACTCAATTTTGACTCAAACTTATTAACTCCATGAATAATACAATATATTTTAATAAAAAAATTTATCAAATTGATTATAAAAACCAATAACAGAAAATTTTGTTCTAATTGAGTTAGAATTTAATTCACTATTCTGCCATTTTGAAGATATTCAAAATTGTTTTTTACAATTTTTTTGCTTTTAAATAAGCGAAGAAAATCAGATATTTACCATCATTTGTGTACGTATAAACTAATACATTACGTTTCGAAAGTATAAATCATCTCTCATTATCAAGTCATAGTACTTATAATTTTGCAACTATTTATCGATATTTGAAAAACAATGATTTTTCCTTAACAAAGAGTAATTTTCAGTGTTTATAACATATTTTTTACTATTTTAGCATATTCTCATACTTTCTTATTCTGATATGGTGCATTATTAGGATTCGCAAATGAAATTTTCTTGATTTTGATGCAATTAAAAGTGGTATTTGTCCTAAGCAGCAAATTTGTTTATAGTATAGTGTGAAATCAACTATTACTACCTGTAGAACATCCCCCCTTACATGTTTGGTAAAATACTGGGGAAAGGGAATTTCTTCTAATTTGCTGAGGAGTCAGTTGCAATTAGGTAATATACCTTCTATTGAGTAAAGAGCCAAGTACAAGTTATTCAGAACTATCAGTCATCATCAGTTGTCACACAGATGAGCCAATTATTGTAGCCAGCACAAACATTTTTGAGATGTATTATTTTATAAAAATTAATAATTGATGAACAGGCCCATAAAGTTTTTGACATATATGATAGGTTTGATAAGTTTTTGTTAACTTTATTTGTATTTATATGAAATTATTCTATTTCATTAAAAAGTAAGAAATAAGATAGGATTTTTGTATGCATGTACAGGAAAAACCATTATATGGTCAGTCAATTTCCAGATGTTTATGATGCTCATATGGGTATAAATGTTAAAACTGTGGTTATTGTATTTTATGTGTTATTAAGATATTTAGATGTAGTTTATCTATGTCTATCTTCAAATGTTAATTGCGGATATGATTAAGCTTTTCAACATTTACAAATACTGGTTCGAAAATAATAGACATTTTAGAAAGGATTTTTTGTTAAATCTAAGTTTCGTAAGTAGATTCAACATAAAGATCATAATAGAGTGATTTCGACATATTCTATTACAGATCTTATTTTTCAATATCATAGAAATTAGTTGAAGAATTTAAGACCAAAATGACTGCTATAAAATTTCTCTAAATTAATTTTGTTCTTTCAAATCGTACCTAACTTGAACTTATTGAAATCTCTAAATCAGCTGCTACAAATATATAATACTGACATAGAGCAGATATCTTTTGGTCTTCAATGCACCCACATACTTTTGAGTCTTGGAAAAAAAAGATACAGTAGAACCCCTCTAATCCGTCACCTTCGGGACTGGGGGCATGGTCGGAATGAAAAAAAGGTCGGATTATCCGAAAAAAAGTCAATATTTATTACATATTATATACTGTAAAGAGATTTTTTTAAAGTGAAATAAGATATAAATATACTTTTAAAAGTCTATATAATAAAGTCTATATATAAACTTTGCAAGTACTATAGCAAATCAATAGAAACAACACGAGATATGACAAAGCGCTTAAGCGGGATGACACAGAACTGAAGCGGGAAAGCGATAACAAACCGGAAAGAATGGCGCCAGATGGGCCGTGAGTCATCGACAAGTCGGCACAATATCGCGAGCTCGAGCACAGTCGGATTAACCGGAGTAACAGACCACCCGAGGGTGGATTAGAGGGGTTCTACTACTGTATTCCTAAAAATCTCAGAAATTATATTACAGCTGTAAAATTTATTTAAGTAGATTGTCTTCAAATTGCATTACAGATAGGTAAGAAATTGTCTACGATCCAACAAAAAGATGATTATTGTATCTTCATATATTAGTAATTGAAAATAATTTACCTGTGAGACTACATGATGAGATGATAAATTTGTTCTCCTACAACCTAGCATTATAAAACCACTTTTGTGATTATTTTGTAAGTTGGTAGTAAATAATGTGAATTAAAGTTCTTTTATGTGTTATTTATTTTGTAGGCTAACATGCCAAAATAAACAGAAACTAAAAATACTAATTGTTCAATTTTAAAATCAAGTACAGTTTTATTTTGGTTTGTTACCTATGGAAATGAATAATAGTTACATGATACCACATTTACAAATTTTATAGGCTTAGACAAGAATGACTTGTTTTGTTATCAAATTCTGATGACACGTTCTTAAATTTGAGAGTGACAATTTTTATGTAAGTAAATTACAAATTGAATCAAAATAATATATAGTAGTTTTGTTAACAATTTTTACATATTTAAAAATTTTAGGTGATAAATTGAATGAAGGAGATCTCTTAGCTGAGATTGAAACTGACAAGGCAACGATGGGCTTTGAAACACCGGAAGAAGGATATTTAGCTAAAATCATGATTCCTGCTGGAAGCAAAGATGTCCCAATAGGCAAGGTAAATCTTATTGTTAAAGTATCATTGAGATATACTTTACACTTAAAGTATTATTAAACTATAAAATATACTCTATAATTTATGCCTACATTAGGATACAAGTAGTTCTCTACTATACTTGCTCCACTTATAATTTATTTTATTTGACTGATGAAAATAAGCTTCAAGGGATTTATGTATAGCTATCGAGTTTAGTTTGAGGTATGTTTGATCTTATGTTTTTTATTTCTTGAATCATTAACCAATTTTCTAGAAATTATTAAGATTTCAAAATTTTTAACAATATTGAAGAATCATTAGACTGATCAAGTATTTAAAAACAATTTTATATTTTATGTTGAAAGTAACGACTTGTTTTTAGTTTTTACCTACTCTTTCTTTTTTTTTTGACTAAAATTAATGCAATTGTATACAACCGAAATCAGATATGTTTAATTTCAATACTACATACAGTGTACTTCTTAAGTATTATTTTAAGTATTTACATACTCTCTCTTTTTTTTATGAACTAACTTAATGCAATTGTATACTATTCAAATCAGATATATGTTTAATTTCAATACTACATACAGCGTACTTCTTAACAATCAATTTATTCAACTGAAATTATTACTTTCTTAATTTATTCTAAAAGTTTTGGTAAATTCAGATTAATATTTAATTAATATTTTATACAGGGTGGAGCATTTTCGGCTAACTAATTGTAAAATAATATTTAATCTCTTAAAATGAATTATACTTTTATTTCACTATTTGTTTTATACATTTGGATTTATATTTACATTACATTTAACCTTATTGTGAAAAAATATGTTTTTCAAATGTTCACCTTTGTTGGCAATACATTGCACAATACGATCTTGGAAACTTTGTATGACACATACAAGGACTTCAGGAGTTACTACAATGTTCACAATTTTTCTGTCATTCTTCCCTTCAGTTGTCAACACTTATTCTGGTTGCAAACACTTTCTCTTTCAAATAACTCTAGAGGAAGAAAGTTTGGCAGCCAAGTTTGGTGATCTTGGGGGCCAATGAATGTCACCAAAAATGCGAAATGATGTGACTTGTGAAGAATAACATGTTTACTCAACACTTAACGTTAACATTTAAATGTTTTTAAGTTATTGTGGTAAGCCCATGTTTCTGCGTTCATTTCCTAATCAAAGAAGGACTGTGAGCAGGAAAAAAAAGGTAAATAAGTTATATCTAAAATTTTGCTTATTGATATACCCTGTTAAATGGAAGTTGGCCTCATCAGTCATCAATAGAAAAGAAATCAATACAGGATCTTCAACTAATGTGTTTAATAATGTGTTATATGTATGTATATGTACAGTCTCGTCACATTCTTTGAAATGTTGAACAAATTGCAGTTCAAGTGGTTAGAAGTAAAGGTTCGTGTGTAAGATTCTAAGCAGACTCTTTCATTTTAATTGCAACACTTGAGTATGGTACCAAGCTGCAAACTGAGGATTTCAAACCATAGCAACTAGTACCTGATCAATGTTTTCCGGAGTTCTCACCATCTTTTAATATGGATTTGATTTGCTTTGAACACTACCAAAGACACACCATTGATTCACCCATTTATTATTGTTGTCTGCAATTTTTTTGGTTTCCATACTTCTGTCTAAACATATGTTGAACTGGTATAATGGACTTGTTTCAATAAACTTTTCTACACAAAATATATGTTGATGTAGAAGCCAGCGCTCCTTGGGCACTAAAATCCAAAGTCTCAATGCAGTCACCAGATACCTATCTTCCTCCCCCACTGGTCTAGTCTCACAGTGGTGTCAAGTTAGCCGAAAATGATCCACCCTATATGTTGTTTGTAAATTATATTTACCTAAAAAGTGTTAGAACTTTCACCTAATTTATACATAAGTTACAACTCCATTTGTGGAATTTACCAAACAATTACAATTATTAAAGGAAATAAAAGGACTTTATCACTATACATATTGAACACAAGGGCTAGGCAATAATTTATATACCTGAAGGCCACATGTTCAATCTGACATAGCTGTGTGGGCCACAAATACTCGAATGGCCACCGGCTATTTTTATAACTAATTATTTTACTATAATAATTAATCATTAAGCAATACATTAGTAATTTATAATTTTTTGATAATGTAAATAATATTACCTTAATATGGATTTTTTATTGCTTGTTTGTGAATTTTTGGCCAAAAATAACACTGTAATGATGCCCCAGGTCTCTATATTCGTCAGATATGACCCCGTGTGACTTTTTTCTGTTCCCAAAAATAATGAGAACTAGTCCGATTCGCACGATTTTTTCGTTGTTGCATTGGTAGACATGTCTGAAAAGTATATTGTTAATCATATGGGATGTTTAGTCTGTAGTCAGCTGTCAAATAGGTTAAATGTGTTTTGGTACAATCTGCGATTATTTATTTATTTTTTAAAACGGATCAGAGAATTTGCATTAAATTTTGCTATAAAAATGGAATAAAGTGCAGCAATGTTTAAAAAATATTAAATATTGATTTTGGTGATTCTGCCATGATTGAAACAAGGGTTTACGAGTGGTATAAGCATTTCCAAGAAGGCTGTGAAGACGTTGAAGGTGACGAGTGCCCTGGATGTCCCAGCACATAAAAAACCGATGAAAACGTGAAAAAAGTGAAAGAAATGGTTATGAATGATCGCCGAATCACAATCAGAGAAGTCGCTGATGATGTTGGCATATCAATTGGCTCATGCCATGAAATTATTTTGGGTATGAACAAGTGTCAGCAAAATTTGTCCCAAAATTGTTGAATTTCGAACAGAAACAGCGGCGAATGGAAGTTGCACAGGAGTCGATAAACGTGTTATAACAGGGGATGAAACATGGGTTTACGGATATGACGTTGAACTAAGGCACAATCGTCCCAGTCAAGGCATTCTGGATCGCCAAGACCGAAAAAAGCTCGACAAGTACGGTCAAATGTGAAGGTTATGCTCACTGTGTTCTTTGATTTTAATGGCATAGTTCACCTTGAGTTCTTGCCATAAGGTCAAACGATCAATAAGGAGTATTACCTACAAGTTCAACGCCGTTTGCGTGAAGCAATCCGAAGAAAAAAAATGCCTGGATTTGTGGCGAAACAATTATAGCTTTTGTATCACGATAATGCACCTGTTCACACTTCATTGCTTGTTCGTGAATTTTTGGCCAAAAATAACACTGTAATGATGCCCTAGTCTCCATATTTGGGAACTTTTTTCTGTTCCCAAAAATAAAGAGAACCTTGAAGGGCCGTCGTTTTGCAAGCATAGATAAGATTTAAAAGCGCATCGCTGAGAGAGTTAAACTCTATCCCAAAGATCGCGTTTCAGAAATATTTCGGGGATTGGAAGAAGTGCTGGTATAAGTGTATAATATCTAATGGAAACTGCTTTGAAGGGGATAACATTGATGTAGACGAATAATTAAAATTCTTTCATAAAAACAAAAATTTCCGTTATTTTTTGAACATGCATATGTTACTAATATTGATTTATGAATATAATTGATTTGTCTGTACCTTGAGTTCAGCTTACGATTTTAAATTAGGCTTATACCTTTATTATTAATTAGAACAATAATACTTTATCTTATGTAAGAGATAATTACATTTTAATTCAAGTGTTTGTACTTTTATATAGAGTATTATCTTAATAACATATCGTACATGATTTAAATCACACTATTACAATACATTATTAAATTTCACTATTTAAATAGTGAAGTTTCTATTTTACAGTGTTCTAAAATTTAAGACTTAGTTTAATTTATTTTAAGTTTTACATACATTATTTAAATGCTTTCGTTCCAACAAACTTCTGTAGTGTATGATTTCAGTTTATTCAGTGACTGTAAATATATTTATTTGTTATCAAGCCATTTTATGCCTTAGGTCCTATTTTAATGTTATAGTGGTGTTTTAGACTATATATTACAAAGTTGAATGCTAATTTAGGTTCTTCTTAGACCTCTAGAATGTTTTAATTCAATTAATTTTGTGTTTACAATTTTTAAAATTATTTATCTTGGCCTGTACTGCATACAAAAGATTTAGTGTACAATATTATAAGATTTAGCTTAGGAGAACGGATTCTTAAGTCTAGGTTATATTGGTGTATGATAGGATATTCAACCAAGTTGTGATTAATTTTAATTTTTATTTAGTGACAATTAAATGCAAGTAGGATATTTTGAATTTTTAATAATTTGTTCAACAAATTTTACTTGGGGTAAGTGGTTTAAGTTGTAATATTAAAAAAAAATCTTGATTTGTCCTGATTGTCAAGTTTGATAGTAAAGTCAGTGTCATTGAAAACTGTTTAGGAATCCCTTGTTACTATAATAGAATCCCTTGTAGTTGACAGAAGAGTGAATTTTTTCATTCTACAGAAGATTCGAATCTTGAGATTTAAAAAAAAGTTTTAAAGTGGGACACACCTTTTATAGTATCCAGAAGAGACTTAGGGGAGAAAAAGACAATAATTTTGTCTATTCAAATTGCAAAAATGTTAGCCAATATACTTACAATTAATAATTAATGTAAACAACATTTTCCACAGCAAGCAAACACCTCAACTAGATGACGATATTGTGAAAGGTTTTTCAAGCTAAAAAGAGCGATTTAGTATGTTGGTAGATTTTTTTTATAGTTTTTAGTCGAAAAACCAGTTTGGTCATTATCGGCTACGCATGTGGTAGAAGAAAACTATTATAGATACCATACAAATTTGTTTAAAACAGCAATTTAGGATATTAAGTAGTTTCCCAAAGTATTGCTTTCTTAAGTTATAATGTGTGACTAAAAGAGAACAAAGGTTCATTATAGGACTTCATGCTATGATTCTATATAGCAATTGGCTTCATCTCTCAAAATCTTTCAAAAATTTGGATACCAAGAAATTGCTAACTCAAGAATTTTTGTACTATAGGTTGCATTGTGAAGGAATTGTAGGATTAGTATATTGTAGAGTAATTTTAATGTTTGGTAAATAATGACATTAATGTGATTATATATAATAATGTGATATATTAATGTGATTATATATATACTTTACCACGGGTTCGTATAAAATTAGAAACATCATACTAACTGTTTATAAATTTGCATGTTTTTATCAAAGGGAGATAGAAGTCTAGTTGGTGTTGCACTCCAGCTACAATGAGTTTTTCTACTCTCAACTTCCAAGATAAACAGAAAGTCTCCTTTTAAATTGTCAGGACTTACATTGAGACATTATTATTTTAATTATGTTGTCGTTTTGTTTATCTTATATAAACATTTTGTTAATAAATCTAAAAAATAAAGTAAGTAGAAGAGAACAAAGAACAAAATATCATGGGTAAGAGGGTAGAAGTAAATATCTTCATTTTTTTTGCCCTACCAAAGGAAGCTCCATATAAATTAAAATTAACCTTTAAGAATTAGCTGTTGCGAGTTCGTATTGGACACTTGTTAACTTTCCTGAATTCTTTTCCTGGCGCTACAGCATTCTTACAATAGAGCAGAGGTTTCCAACCAGTGGTATGCGTACCTCTGGTGGTACACAGGAAGTTTTAAGGTAGTATATGAAAAAGAGTAAGATAAAAATAAAAATAATTTAAATAAACCCTAAAATTTCAAAGTTTTACTCAAAATTATGACTTTTATTAACAGGCTTAAGTAGACGAAGGTCTTTATAATTAAAATATGACATTAATTAACTGTTTAATTACATTTATATTTATTGTGGAATTAGCGTTACATAATTTTGTTGGAGGTTTTGCACTCAGACTGTACAAGGATAGTCTCACAGAGGGTTGACCGGACTGTGTCTTGGCTTTGCAAGTCATGCCGAATGAGTTACTTCCCCTTCACTCTAGCTGTCAGCTTTTCAATCTCAGTTATGTTGTGATGGAATGAGATGTTTAGTGTTGGAGATCACTTTCAAAAATCATCATTTTGATTCGTATTATTTAATTGGTATTTTAAGTTATTTTATGTGTAAAGTGTAACTAGTGTAGTTGTTAGACATCAAAGATCTATTTGTAACTATTTTTTAAATGTTGAGTGTGTTATTGGAATACAATATTCAATTTGCACTTAAATGAAGAGATTTTTAGTCACAAGTGAGAAACCTTCTACTAGCTCAGAAATCACACACAAAAATTCTTCTTAACTGCTAGTCTAATTGCAAGTAAACTATTTTACATCATGCTCCCATATAATAATAAAACAGACAGCACACTTATCTCAAATTGTATTGTATTATTATCCACTTCTGTTAGACAATACAAACTAACTGTATTATTTTTATATGTAGCATTTTTTTTATCAGATTTAAATACTTAAAGATCATAATTTGTTTTAGCTTGTCTGTATCATTGTGGAAAATGAGAGCGATGTAGCTGCATTTAAGGACTTCAAGGATGACCCATCAGCTGCACCAGCACCTCCTAAACCTGCTCCACCACCTGCAGCTGCTCCTCCACCACCATCCATAACCCCTTCAGTTCCTGCAGCTCCTCCACCTCCTGCTCCAACTTCTTCTCCTGCACCATTCTCACTCTCAGGAAAGGGGAGAGTTTTTGCCAGTCCATTGGCAAAAAGACTTGCGGAAGAAAAAGGCCTTAGTTTGGAAGTAAGTCCTTACAAATTAAATTAAATTGAACAAACAACTGGTGGTTTTGAGAAATGGATATTTGTAATTTTTAATTCCTTCCTACTCATATTTTGACCAAAACTGTAAAAGATAAACGGGTAATTTCCAGTTTATGCAATAGAACGCTTTATTACTTTCCCATATATATATATATATATATATATATATATATATATATATATATATGTAGTATAAAGAATGTTATGTTACGGTTAAGAAAATCAGTATATAGTTTTTTGCGGATATCTGTTTTGAGGTCTCCTGAGTCAAAAAAAGTGTAATGATAAAACTGTCTTCTGTCGTATGTGCAGTACCTACACCCCAAACTCTTATGAATAAGAAAAAGTGATTAAAGTTCTTCAAATGTAGCCTCTAATGACCAAAACAAAATTTATTGGTCACTGTATATGCCAAAAATGCTGTTAATGATTTATTGATAAAAAAATAAAATGATATAAATAAATAAAATCAAACATGGTGTTGTTATGAGATATGTACATAAAATTTTACTGAAATGTGTAGATTATTAACATGTGCAAAATTATAAGTAAAAAAAATAATTCGATTTTAATTAAATATGGTTTATGTTGAGGACTTCTTTACGTTACAAGTGAAGAAGAAGATTATTTGGTTGTAAATCTTGAATAGAAAAGAGGGAGTAAACAAAACACAAGAAACAATTAATGTGCTGAAGATGATGGCAAGATGAATTTTCATATTTTCACTGTCCTATTGAATTTACTCATGAATTCTTGGAAATTATAATATAAAATTGGAAGTTGTTTATTTAGTTGACTTTAGATTTTGGTTGACAATATTATATTCTTTAAATGTAGAGAGAAATGTTTAATAAACTTGGTACAGTACAACCTCGTTAAGTCGGACCAGCTGGGACCGCGGCCGACCCGATATAACGAAAATCCGTGTTAGCCAAAGAAAGAGCAGAAAACACAAAAAATTAAAATATACATACTGTACTTACAATAATTTCCTTTATTACGGAGAAACACATTTTAAAAATATTTACTCATCACAATATAACAACAAACACATCTGTGGACTGTACAGGTATGTCTATTTTTTGGAGAATAGCTTGTAAGTTTCTATTGCGTCAGCTTCGAGTAACGTTTACGTGCCACACGGTTGAGCATCCGTTGATCGTGCAACTGGAAAAGCACGCCAATCATCTGGGTGACAATGACTCACCACGCAGGCATGCAGCGCTACAGTTAGGTATCAGATGTACAGTCATGGCAAACAACACACGGTTGTGTGAACTCTGCGGAAACTTGATCACCGTGTAATACGCTAAGATTATATGCGCTCGTATAAAGCAATAGTGCTACCAAAAGCATATATTATATTAATTTATATTTATGTTTATTTATTGCAAACCGGTCCGGGTTACCCGGAGATCCGACTTATAGGGTGTCGACTTAACAAGGTTGTACTGTACCATCATAATTTAAAATAACACAATTCTATTTAATTTAGTCGCTACTCTTTTTGAGTTTAACAATTGTGAATAACTTTTTCTTTATACAGTAGAACCCCTCAAACTCGACACAATGTGGACTTTAAGGTTGTCGAGTTTGGGGGTTGTCGAGTTTTAGGGAACTTTGGTATTTATTTAATGGTTAGGTTTGCAACAAATACTCAAAATTACTTTAAATAACTGTACATTTATTGATTATCAATGATTACACGTTTATTGCAAAAAAGTCCCTGCCTGACAACAACAAAAATACTGTGTTCAATCACACATTAAAATGAAATTTATCGATGGGTCAAATGAGATTTAAAAAGTATTGGCCTTGTACAATAGGCTCAGTAAACTAAAAAGACCTATCCTAATATACTGTAATAAAATTTACAGTAAAAAACAGACAGTCCATTAAATATTTTTAATGATTAAACAATTTTATAAATAAAATAAAACAAAACATTAGAGCAAAGTTATAACTGTTTGAAAAAACTTTTGATTGATCTTTGTTTTTCATTTTCGACTCAACATCTGGCATCTTCATCTCGAAGTCGCCGAAGAAAAAGAATGTCCATACCAAACACGGTCCAATACAACTGCTATAAATTGAACTGCTGATCGCATATAATTAAGAGTCGGGTCATTTTTCTTACCTGGTTAAGACCTTTATTACAAAACTTGAATCATAGTTCTACGACGCTCCGTTGAATTGTTATGACAAAAGACTTGCCGCTTACTTTAACGGAATCGGTGCGGTAGCATCCGGGTGGTTAGGCGCTTGTATCCACAACAATATGAATGTTTTGACAACACATGATTAGGGCTGTCCCGGTCTACCTGGACCCTTTATCTTTAATTTTGGCCTCTACTATACAGTAGGATTAGAAAGTGGCTAGAGAAAGGAGCAACCCTCACAGCTGTATAAACAAAAGTTGACAAACCTCAACCTCCTGGCATCTGGCAGGCGCACATGGCGTAAAACAATACAGTGAATGACCTTGGAAATCCCACGCTCCTGGTCACTGGCCCTGTCGAGTTTGACGGAATGTCGAGTTTGAGGGGGTCGAGTTTGAGGGGTTCTACTCTATTTGTAAATTTGGCTATGCAAATTAGGGTAAAGCATCTACAGCACCTACTGGAATATCTGTGTAGTTTTCCCCAGGAGAAATGAGGGGGGAGGGGCGAAAGCTTACAGTATCGAACAAATAATTGAGTTTCATTTCAATATCGTATTAGGTCAATACTTTTCATAGATTTATATAATATGTTATTTTTGATTTAACATTAATTATTTAAAATTTTAATATTTTCATAGTCAGTTGGAACAGGTTCTGGACTATTTGGTTCAATTACTACAAAAGATTTGGGTAAAGCATCTACAGCATCTGCAGGAGTATCTGTTGCATCTACTGCTCAGTACAGCGATCGACAAGTATCCAACATTAGAGGAGTAATAGCTAAAAGACTTCTACAGTCCAAACAAGTAAGTATGATTATTTCTAATTATGTCTTCATGTGTATTGATTTTACAGAAAGCTTCTTAATTTTAGAACAAAATTAAAGAAGATTTAATAAAATATATTAAATTTTATTATTATTTATTATTTTTTTGGCATAATATTTGAACCAGAAGAGTTTAAATCATTAGCTATTTTTTGAGATGATATGTATAATAATATTTCATTTCTCCCTTATTTTTACTCTTATCGTTCAATTGATTTTGAAAAATCTAATAATTCCTGAGTCCATGGTCTACATTGAATGTAAAAAAAAATTTTTTTATCTATCACACTACCCTTTTCGAGATAATGTATGAATTATTTTTTCACTTCATTTTCATCCTTTGTCCAAATCTATTTTTAACATATATTTTATGATTTTTTCTATGTTCATGTACTGTATTTATAATAGCTAGAGCGTTATTACAGATTTTAATACAATTAGTCATTTCTAGTGAATCTGTATGGATTTATATCTCTAAGCATTTGTATATTTTTATTATTTTTTTTGGTTAAACAACTGTGATCAAATTCAAAACAACTGCCATTTTATCTGTGATCATTTGTTTCCCATAAATATTTCATGGATAAAATTGCAATTATTAACACAGTTTTCTAAAAACTATGAAATTAAAATACCTTTGTGTGAATTCACAACTTTAAATGTATATAATTACTTAGTATTAGTTAAACATTAGATATGAGAATCACTGATTTTGATTTTTAAAGATAAATGTAACTATAGTAGAGTAAAATTATAATTTTAAAGTGCTCAGTCTGGGAACACTTTGTTAATTAATAATTGCACTCAACATAAATGTTTAAATACCACAGTAACGAAATCTCATACAACTATTTTGTTTTATTTGTCTCTTCATTATTTTTTTATTACTTTTAAATAAGAATTACATTTCGAAATTTTTTGCCATGAAAAATGTAATTAATTAAACATAATTTTAAAAATCTAAAAAAAAAAAAAAAAAAATTAAAATAGATTAAATTTTGTTTTTGTTTTATTATCTGAAAGTATATACAAATGGGAAAATTTAAGCTGTTAGAATAATTTTTATTAAAATGGCATACTTTTATGAAGCCTCAAGTTTAGGCATTATTTGCGATTTGGAGAGTTTGGATATTTTGAGATGAAATTTGAGGTATTGTTTGTACTCAATACAAATTTGATTACGGAATAGTAGCAACAATTTTCATTAATTATGTGTAAAGTTACAACAATTTGTTTATAAATTGTAAAGTTGTATGGGCTTCTTAAAAAAGTAATAATACAAATCGAATCAATATACAAATCATTTAGACATATTCTACAGCTCATTTTGAACATAAATGGTAATACTTTTATTAAAATGTGTTCATTAGATTCTTAGATATTAATATTTTTTTAACAACTAATTTTGTACCTTTAATTTTAAAAATAGTCTCAGACATTTCCTTGTACTATAGGATGAAACTTGGGGCACAAAAGATCTAACTAGGTCGCAGTGCAGGAGGTTTTTAAAACACTCTCCCCAGTCTTAATAACAAAAAAAAAAAAAAAAAAATAAATAAAAAAATAAAAATAGGATGAAACTTAATACTTTTCTTTAAAAAAAAAAAAAAAAACGAAACAGAGTGAGCACTGAGTTATTTTATCATTAATATTAATACCCTATAATCCATCCACATTAATGACATATTAAGAAGTTGTGGTATATATATCATGATTGAAATCATCTATACTCATAGCAGGTAATCAATATACAAATAGTTTAGACATATTCTACTGCTCATTTTGAACGTAAATGGTAACACTTTTATTAAAAGGTATTCATTAGATTCTTAGATGTTAATTTTTTTTTAACAACTAATTTTGTACCTTTAATTTTAAAAATAGTCTCAGATATTTCCTTTTACTA
This sequence comes from Aphrophora alni, assembly GCA_963513935.1. Classification (NCBI taxonomy): domain Eukaryota; kingdom Metazoa; phylum Arthropoda; class Insecta; order Hemiptera; family Aphrophoridae; genus Aphrophora; species Aphrophora alni. Next base: position 119,953,915 of record OY740767.1, on the reverse strand, counting down.
TAGGATGAAACTTAATACTTTTCATAAAAAAAAAAAATTGAAACAAGAGCGAGCACTGGGTTATTTTTTCAGTAATATTAATACCCTATAATCCATCCACGTTAATGACATATTAAGAAGTTGTGGTACATGTATATCAAGTATACAAGTATATCATGCTTGAGATCATCTATACTCATAGCAGGTAATTCTTTTTCTTGTTTGGTAAGAATACTACAGACTACAGTCTTGGTGGCTAAGAATCAGACTAATTAAAATTAAAATGAGAGATTCATTTAGGAGTTTTATTTAATACAATTTAATAATAATTGGTTTTCACTAATTTGTGATTCTTTTTACGGGATTAACATTAAAATATTTATCTGAGTTGTGTAATTTAGATTTAATAAACGCTGTTAATAATAATAATTTACATTGCTCAAAAAATTGTTAATAGCCAAATATTGTTTAGATAGTAATTTACTTCGCAATATAATATGTGTATGGCAATTGCCCCATCTTCATGAGGTTTGATATTTCAAAAAAAAAATTTGGTTATTTGTTGTACTAAAGTATACTACTATGAAATAAACTTACCTATAAATTTAGAAAATGTTTATACTTTGTAATGGTATACCTTAATTCTCTGATTGAATTTTTCGTTATGTTTTTCATTATTTTACGTTATGAATGACATACTAAATAAAACTTAAATTATATAAATTTAATTATTAAGACCTTTGAGAGCTTTCTTCAGTGTAAGATTTCCTTCCTCCTAGTTCAAATGGTCTGTGAATGCCTTATTTACACCATGTAAGCATGTGCCACAATTTTTTTAAACTATTGTTACCAAAAAAATTACATGTGCTCTGAGTGCTAGTTCTTTTTCTGATAATACATTATTCTATAACTTTCAAGTAGTTCTTCTTTCATAGTACATATATAGTTCTTAATGAAATATCTTTATTTGTTTTAGACAATTCCACATTATTACCTGTCAGTTGATGTTCAAATTGACGAAGTTGCAAAATTGAGAACTCAGATGAATGCATTGTTGGAAAAAGATGGAGTAAAGTTAAGTTACAACGATTTTGTTATCAAAGCAACAGCTTTGGCGTCTAAAAAAATTCCTGAAGCAAATTCCTCATGGATGGATACAGTCATTAGAGAGTAAGTGGTTTTTAAAGGCTATAGATCAGTCATGTCAAAGTAACGCCCGTGGGCTGCAGCCGGCCTCCGGGCTGTATCAATACGTCCTGCGATCGCAATGTGTCACAGAAAGAAGAATCATGTTTTTAGAGCTTTTAGACATACCTTGATTCTTCTATGGTAGTTTTAAAATGTGCACACTATATTTATTAGTAATTTCAAGGGCAGCGTGTGCCTAGACAAGTGAGAGAGATAGACAGTAACGACATCTCTTAGCTACAAGCGGAAATACCCTATTATTTTTGTTGAGAAAAATAGAATCTTCCACATGCTTCGAGTCTAGACTAGAACCTTCCTTATCGATATAAAAGGAGTGCGTCGGCGCAACGTGAGTCAGTTGAGTCGAGTAATAGAAGCGATACGGTCGGAGAAGGATTTTAGTTGTACTGCGAAGTAGTGATTGTGCATTTGTTTGTGTCGTGCGCGTGCGATATCCATAATTGTTGTGTCGAGTTCCATAATTGTTACGATTTTGGCATAATGTCACAAAAACGTAAAGTTGATAGTGAGTGCAGAGTTTTTCAGTCTAAATGGGAAATTGCATATTTTTTCATAGAATGGAAAGGTAAACCACTGTGTGTTGATTTGTAAGGAGTTTAACTTGAAGAGACACTATGATATGAATCATAAATCAAAATTCGATTGTTACACTGAAAAAATAAGAATGGACACATTGTCATCTTTAAAATCTAAACTTCAAGGTGAGCAATCGATGTTTGCTAAAGCTAATACTGAGAGCGAAGATGCCCTGAAATCAAGTTTTATTATTGCATTAGAAATCGCGAAGAGATCAAAACCTTTCACTGATGGTGATTTTATTAAAAACTGTATGTTGAAAGTTGCCGATGTTTCATTTCCATTTCAAAAGTCAATAATTCAAAATATTTCACTGTCAAGAAACACTGTTGCTTCAAGAATAAATGATTTATCTCAAAATTTGGTTCTTCAACTGAAGGAGAAAATTAAGGAATTTACAAACTTTTCACTGGCTGTTGACGAGAGCACCGATACTTTTGATACAGCTCAACTTGCTGTTTTTATACGAAGTATTAACAGTAACTTTGAAATAACTGAAGAACTATTAAAGTGCATTCCATTGATAGGTACTACAACAGCAAATGATATTTATTCTTCAATTGAGCATTTGATAGCAGAATATGAACTCGACTGGAATATACTTAGCAGTACAACTACGGATGGCGCTCCTGCCATGGCTGGCAAACATTCGGGCGTTGTAACTAAATTAAAACAGAAAACATCAGGGAATTTTGTGGGATTTCACTGTATAATTCATCAGGAACCATTGGCATCCAAACATTTAAAATGGACCATGTCATGCAACCTATATTTAAAATAGTAAATTTTATAAGGAGCAGAGGACTAAATCACCGACAGTTCAGGCAGTTTTTACAAGATTTGGACGAAAACTTTTCTGATGTCCCTTATTTCACCGAAGTTCGTTGGCTCAGTCGAGGAGTAGTTTTAGAAACATTTTTTTGCATTATGTGACCCTATTCCAGCTTTCATGTTAGAAAAAGGCAACCCAATTGATTATGACAGTGACAATGACAAGTTGTGCCTTTTTGGTAGATATGAATAAACACTTGACAGATCTGAATGTAAAGTTACAGGGGAAAAATCTGATTGTCACTCATATGTATTCATGTATTCAAGCCTTTGAAACAAGGTTGAGGCTGTGGGAAAATCAGGCAAAAAAATCAAACTTTGGATCATTTCTCTCATTTAAAATCATTTGACACAGTGAACCAAAAAAAAAAAAAAGGATTATTATTCTCAACTTCTGCAAAATCTGATCACAGAATTCAACAATTGTTTTGAAGACTTCCACAAAATGAATGAAATGGAATTCCCAATTTTCAACAATCCATTCGATTTTGAAGCTTCACAGGCACCAGTTCATTTGTAAATGGAGTTGATAGATCTTCAATCGGACAGTATTTTGAAAGAAAAATTTAAAGAAGTTAATGCTCTTACATTTTATACACAATATTTCAAGAGTTTGGAAAACTACCCGGAATTAAAAAGGATACATCACGCATTCTGTGCATGTTTGGTAGCACCTATTTATGTGAGCAGATGTTTTCCGTCATGAAAATAAATAAGAACAAACATCGCACAAGACTTACGAATGAACATCTCCAATCAATTCTTAAATTTATTACAACAAATATGATACATGACATCAATGAGCTTGTCAAAAACAAGAGAATTCAGCTATCTGGATCCTTGAGCTCAAAATAATTACCCTCTTTCATAACTTTGATATGATTTTTAACAACCGTATATTATACTATAAAATTAAATAAATAAAATGTTATAATAATTCAGTACATTTTTTATATTTGAATCTGGCCCGCCTACACATTCTAAATTTAATATATGGCCCTCTGCAAAATTGAGTTTGACACCTCTGCTATAGATTTTCATAATTTTATGTATACAAGGTCTATCCTTAACCCTCAAACTTTTTTAACTCAGTTGAATTATAAACATGCAATTCTAAAACACTCTTCGAATAACTTGAGTTGAAGAAATCACTTTTTTCAATGTAACATTTCGCCCACTAAAAATCGTCTTACCGCAATAATTTAGGTACCATTGTAAAGGTAATCTTCCAAACTTTCATAGTCATATAACCAAAAGTCCATGAAACATAATAAATAATAAATCGAAGTTAGTGTATTTCGCCGCTAGCTAGTAACAATGCAACATTCGTTGCAGTACAAGACAGAATTATGTCATTCTTTGTTTAATTTTTTAGATGTCCACATTTCTGTCCAACTACTTCAGTGACATTATTTTATATTATTTTTCTTCCTCTTTCAATATGTACCTTCCAAATTATCATAGCTCTTATAGTTATGGAATTGTAAAAATTCTACGAAATCAAGCATTCCTAAATGCTCTTCAATTCACCTGAGCCGAAGAGATTACTTTGTTTTCAATACAACATTTTGCTTACTAAAAATAGACCTATCATAAAAATTTAGGTACCAGGTACCATAATGTTCCAAACTTTCGTATTTATATAAACAAAAATCCATAAAATGTAACAAAAATTATCCAATAAATCGGTATCATCGTAAAACCTGTATCTATGAATTAAAGTGATACCAGAGTTTTTTTCTCATTATTTATTACTGACTAAAATATATGATTCTAGAAAATTTATAAATTCACAATTTAATTTTACGTACTTTTCTGTAAATAATGGCATATTACTAGTTGTCTATTGAATAAAATTATTATTTTTGGTGAATTTTTAAAATAGGCTTAACTTTTGAGATTTTTAAATTTTTTTCATATAATTTTTTTTCCCCCAAATAATAATTTTTGAAATTGATATATTTGTTTATCGATTTTTATTCACAATTAAATTATAAAATTTTTGTATATATCTTGAAAAAATTACCAAAATTTGTATGGCATTTTTGTACTGCTTTGCTTTGGTTAATGCACGTTTTTTATTTGTGACATACTAACTCTGAAAATGTTACTGCCAAATTTTGTTTCATTATATAGATGAGTTTTATGCTCTCTTCTGAGAAAAATGATATATAACAAGAAGGGTTTTCGATAATATTACTATTTTTGGTAATATTTTAAAAATAAGCTTTTATTTTATTTAGATTTAACTTTTTTCATACAAATTGATTTATCAAAATGTAACTTTTCAAAAACGATATGTTTGCTTACCAACTTTTACTTAAAAATAAATTCCAAAACATTTTTATTTCTTGGAAAAATTAGAAAAATTTGGTTATAAGGTGGTCATGACCACTTTTTTGAAGTTTACACTTTTATTCCACACATTTTTTTGATTTCTGACATACTACCTCCTAAATTTTATTTCCAAATGTTTTCTTCTCCATTTCATAGATGAATTAGTTGGTTTTTTAAATGATATTTTTTTTAATTTTAAAAAATTTCTAAAATATTGATTAAAAAATCCACGAAAATGATGTGGCCAATATTATAGGAATTTCTAATCTACCAGTATAAAGGCTTGTTTTTGGATTAATATATGTCAAATGATGAAAAATGATAACTTATAAATCAATGATAATTTATACAAGTAGGCTATGCTTGTATAGAATGTTAATATTCTAACTGTAAAAATAAAACTTTGTGTACACAATTAGTCCACCTATGGATAAGAATATTCAAAATTGATTTAGTGCTCCTTGCTGTGATGATAACAGAATGTTTTACACAACACTCTTTGTTCTAAATTCATAAGTTGGGATTTATAAAGTATTGATGGAAGAAAGTAACAAAAATCGTATGAAAATTTATTTAGTCATTTAGGCTGCATCTGGATGATCTTAGGATTGTAACAAGCATCTGTACATTTGAACACTCTTTGATTATGCATTTGTTTTTAGAGTGATCTGAAGTAAAATACGAAGTTTAATTCAAATATTAAGACTACACCATAACTTCACAAAGACAAATACATATTTTTCTTATGGAACATTGTTTAAGCATACCAAAATAATTATTTAATAATTCAAGTATATGGCAGTTTAATTGTTCTATATTATTGAGTATATTATGGAGTCAGAATTTATGTTAAAATGTTTACATATTGTGCATTTGTCAATACAGGTACCATTCAGTTGACGTAAGCGTAGCAGTAAGTACAGATAAAGGATTGATAACTCCAATAGTGTTTGATGCAGATAAGAAGGGCTTGGTAGAAATAAGTAATGATATTAAGAGGCTAGCAGCAAAAGCAAGGGAAGGAAAATTGCAACCTCAAGAGTTTCAGGTTAGTAAAAGTCATTGAAATTAAACAACATATATTTAGCATGATATTCCAACTTACCGTCGTCAATAGTCAATTGTAATGTTTAAGAAATGACGGCTGCTTCGGACATGATTTATATTAAATATGTTTTTTTTAAAACAATTTTATTTAAGTGTTTGTGAAAGTGTTTTATTGAGTGTTCCATGACAACGGAGAATAATAATAATAAACTTGATAATGGTAAACTTGATAATAATAAACTTTCTGTATTGATAGCTGAAACAGTCGTCATTTTTTAAACTATAAGACTATTGATGACGGTGAGTTAAAATAGTTATAATGGCGATAAATAAAATAAAATATTATTGATTTTATTATATTCTTGAGAAAATGTATGGTTGAAAGTAGGTACTGAACAAAAATGTAAAAGTGAATTCTCAAAATTTCCAAATTCATAAATGTAAACAATTTTTAAATTTTAATATAAAATATTAAGATAAAACTGTGAATTTGAATAATTGAAATCTTACATTAAATAATGACACAGCATACATTTTAGTCAAATCTGTAATAATAGTGGGGTGTGTATATATTTTCATTAAAAGGCAACTGTGTTTAACTTATTTATATTAGAGTTTAATAGGGTGTATACCCTATTAGATTCGATTTTGTATGAATAGAGACATAGGCTTACCTTGGAAACTGGTCCTTGGTATTACCTAGTAGTACACAAATAGGAAAACACACGATAAAATACTGATGTTATAAAACATATCTTACATCCTGTTCACTTTCTCAATCAGTAGAGAGTATAAACAGAAGACTAAATTGTTGTCTGAATAGAAGGTACTGTCTGACGATCACAAGAAGTGAAGAGGGAACTGCGCTTGCGCTGATCGCATTTAGACTACTAGACTAGTAAAGTCCCTTTAACAACTACTGTACTAATCGGTTAGAAATTATCAGGTTGGGATTTTCCACAGCTGTGAGTGGTTAAGCGTAGGCTATGTATGATTTCAGTGTTTATTTAACATAGGGCGATATATTATTGAATTCAGTAAAGTTAATTTTATTTAGTTTATAACATGCTTAGGATTAATAAGAAGAGAAAATCATATATAGTGAAGAGCGACATATAATTAGTGAAGTAATTAAAGTTTGTGACGAAGAAGATAAAAATAATCAACTGTCAATTTTGGTAGCTAAAGCTACTGAAAGGGCTGCTAATTATACAAAAGTTTCAAAACATACCACAACAAATATTAGAAAAGAAAGACAAAAGATCGACTCAAATCCTGGTACGAGTATGACTAGTCCGTCTAAAAAAAAAAAAACTGAATGATCCAAAAAGGTATAATTTTGATAGGTCAGTGATTCGAAACACAATTAATGATTTTTATGTTCTAGACAAAAAAAGTGCCAACTTGACAGAAATTTCTTTCACACATCCATGAAAAAATTAATTTTCCTGGGAATCGGGACAGTCTTCGTAACGTTTTGAAGGAAATGGGTTTCAGATGGAAAAAAGTCAGAACAAGAGGAAAATTTTAATTTAACGACTTGATGTAGTGAACTGGCGAATCACATATCTTTAGAAAATAAAACATTTAAGAGACGAGGGTAGAGAGATATTTTATAGTGTGGAAACCTGGGTGGACAGTGATTTGACATTTAAGTGTTGGCAAAATGACGATGTGACCGGTATTACAGTTACTAATCGTGGAACGAACAGATTAGTTATTGTTTAGGTTGGAAGCCAAAATGGTCTTTTAAAAGATACCAAATTGATTTTTAGGGTAGGTATATCAACAGACAATTATCATGGGCAGATGAATAGAGAAAATTTTGAAAAATTGATAAAAGATAAAGTTTTACCTCATTTGCCTCCGGCTTCTGTTTTAGTTCTCGACAATGCTCCATATCACAATATACATATAAACAAAACTCCCAGTAAATACGCTTGTAAAAAAGATATGATTGCATGGCTGCTAAATAAAGGTATTCCTTGTGACATAAACTTTTGCAAGTGCACATTCTATGACCTTATTAGTGAACACAAGCCAAAACAAATTTCTTATAAAATTGACTTAATTTTAGAACAAAACAGTCACAAAGTGTTAAGCCTGGGCTAAAGTCAAAAGAATGATACGCGAAAATAATGTTACAGGAGAATTGTCTCTTCAAGCTCTTGAGGAACAAACAAACTATGCTCTTGGTCAGATAAATATGGAAGACTGGCATGGATGTATGAAACATATTGAAAAAATTGAAAATGAGTATTGGGAGAAAGATGCTATAGTCGAAAATACAGTAAAAGATTTTACAGTCGTGTCACTTTCTGAAAGCGATTCAGATACTTTGTCTGACTCTGAGTCAACCGATTCAGATAACTCTAATTTAGCAACATTTTTTAATTTATAAGACATTGCCATTCAAAAGTACCGGTAAGTAATAAGATATTCTGTACAAGTATTTTAATGATTCAGAACATCTTCATTTAAATTATTAATACTAAATTAACATTAAATTTTCTAAATAAAGTCACACAGGCTTTTTATGTTAGACTAAAAATACTTAATGCTAGACAAATTTTGATTGACTATAATATTTTCATTAGTTGTTATTGTTTTTATATAAGATTAATTATATTTTCCTCCCTTTTTATCATATTATCATTGACTATTGAAGAAGTATTAAAAAAATAATAAAATATGTTTAAATATTATTTGTAAAGTGGTACTTAATAATATTAAATAATCTCATTCATAAATTGGCCGTGGTTGTGTAAACCTTGTTTAAGAAAAGCATTCAAATTAGCAGTTGTAACTCAGTTTCGGAGTATTTATCGTGTCAAACTATTGAGTCAATGTTATTAATTAGAGTAGTAGTGAGATGTTCAATATCAACTAAAATATTTGCTAATCTTCTGCATTCCTTGCGTGTTCATTCTTACCACAGCAGTACTATACTTTATATTCCAATTATTTAAAATCTTTATCAAAAGTACAAAATAATAATAATAATAATAAATTATTAATTTTTTTATGTGAACAATATCAATACAATGTCCGAATGTCATGGATATTCTTAAAGAATTATTTGTTGTTAGTACAATGTAGTATTTAGGACAATTTTGTTACATAAGTTGTAAAATTACAATTTTCGATTGACATATAATGTTGCTATTTATTGGATAACTTTCTTTACTTTTGCTACTTTCAAAAGAAGAAGAATTTTGCAAGTTGTTGATCGAGGTTTATTAGATGGTTTTCAGCCAAAATTTTGGAGTAGATTATTGTTATAGTCTTTTGGAAGTTTAGGCCTAACAAGAATATTATTAAGATTTGTATAAATGTATAAAGTCTCTTTTAAAATATATTTTAATTTTTACAATTTAATTGAAATTCATTGTGAGGAGTTTTAGAATCTTATTAATTTTGTGTAGTAATTATTCTTCTTTTCTATTTTCGCAAGTTTTAATAAACCAAAATGTAAATATTTTATGTTTTTCTTTTCTTTTCTTTTTTATATAAAGAAGTTGCACAAATCTATGGAATTAGTGAACATTTTAACTGTGCTTAACAAATATATTTGATTAGTTCTTTTATTTAATGAACATATTTTAAAGTATTAGCTTTTACCAAAGTATACAGAGTGTAAATTAGTGTAAAATGATTTATTAACTCAAATACCTTACTTCTACTTTAAAACCAGAGATATAATGTAACACATTTATAGGTTTTAATTTGTTTAGTGATTTTTTTTTTTTTTAAGTAATTTTATTTTATTTCTAAATATCCACTTTCATATTTGCCATTTAATAGCATCTCTAATTAATTACATTTTTCATTTTCATTTATAGGGTGGAACAATTTCTGTATCCAACTTGGGCATGTTCGGTGTGAAAAATTTCTCTGCTATTATCAATCCTCCTCAGGCATGCATTCTTGCAATTGGTGGTCTTCAAAAACGAATGATTCCGGATAAAGCTTCGCCTACTGGGTTAGTTTCAATTTATATAAATAATAAAAATTAGTGTGTATATATATTTCAGATATTATAGTCTGTATTAATCAAGGTAAAATTTATTTCTTAATAATAATAATAATCATACTTTACTTGTTTTTACAAACTATTTGTGTGTATTTTGAATAAAACCAAATTTGGTTTGTCATAAAAAGTGAATCAGTTGTTCTCAAATTGGCAAGTTTTGCTTTTCTGAATGTTTAAACTTTAAAAGTTACAGTAATCCTTAGGTATGATAGACTATAACTTCACTCTTATAACCAGTTAACTTCAAGAACCTCTTATCCCTGACTGCACCTCTACAGTTTCTCATGTCAAACTTTTTTGTCAACTTCATCCATCCAACCGGTCTGTGGTTTTCATCTAGTATTTTTTGTGTACTCTTCCTTCTTTCATCCTCTTCACATGATCCTCTGTAACCTCCTTGCTTTTATAAAGTGCAATTTCAAGGTTATCTTTTACTTTCTATAACCTGCCAGTGTGAATGTAGCCTCTATTCTATAAAAGAATATTTCTGGAAAATTCAATATTTTTTATAGTATTTGAAACTGTCAAGGAGTTTTTGTATTTGATTATTAGTTTTGTAATTATATGTATATACGCTTATATAAAATTACAATACTTTTTCACTGTAATTTTATATTGCTATTTAATATAATGCAATTCTAATTAACTATATTATAAATTAATAAACATATTTAATTGACTCAAACATTTATTTTTGTTTTATTTAATATTACATGTTACAGTTATGGAGATGTATCATATTTTTAAGTACATAATTATGTTCAAATAATCATTATGATAAGTTATTAATAAATGCTCAGAGACAAATAATAAAGGGAGTGGATGTTGCTAACAAATATTTGTATATGTTTGTAACTTTATTAGTTAATTGTTGGTATTTGTTTTAGGAGTAAAGCAGCAGAGTTTTTGAATGTGACATTGAGTTGTGACCACAGAGTGGTAGATGGAGCTGTAGGTGCTCAGTGGCTCTCTGCATTTAGACAATTATTGGAACAGCCACAGACAATGTTGTTGTGAAGATTTGTAGATCTGCTATAACTCAAATGTGTTCAAACATTCAAGTTTCACACGTTGACATTGTGTATACTTTGTTTTCTAGTTTACTATTTAGTCTTAAGTACTGTGTATAATAAAAATTGTTTTTAATTTGTAAAGTTTAGTTCTATACTCTACTGAGTATAAAGTTGTTAAAATTATAAATAAACTGCTGTATTATTTAATAGATGATATTATTTACCAATTTCATGAAATGAAAACGTTATTTTGTGATTAGTATAAACATTTATTTATTTATCCGATATTATTTGTGTTCCTTAATTTATTGTAATTTAAGACCATTCATGGATTATGAAGTATGTGCATTGTTGAAAGACATCTTACATTGTTAAATTTATGTAAATAAATGTGAAACATTTACCACAGTCTACAAACAAAACTTTGTTATGGTTAATTATTCAAATTAATTGATAATATTATGGTCTTATTTCCATTATAACCTATTTGTGATTCTATTCAATAAAAAGGGAGAAATATTTTACCTTTTACTATTTATCCAATTTATTTGGTATAAACATAATCCAGAAATCCAGAGAGTAGTGATAACCAATCAGAGAAGATCAGTATGCGTTATCCAGTTGAATAGTTGAGTCTTTGGGAATTGATAGACGAGTGTGTTTGTATTTTTAGGAGGAGAGTATTTTTTAAACATACAAAGTTAGTACAATTATTTGAATGTGTTTATAAATAAGTTATTTGTGGGGTTGCAGGTATTAATTTAAACTAATGCTAGGATTAAATAATGTAGAAGAGCTTTAGGTAAATATTAAGAAAAACATAGCTTAGCCAGGTTGGGGTTAAAATCACATCACACAGTTCCTTCGCTTGTCTTTTTAATTCATTTTTGTCAGTCTTTCTTCACTCTGAAGAACTTTCTTCTTGATTTTTATCTTCAGACTGTTCCTCCATAGAGTTTATAATTTTTGAAATGCTTTCTTCAAACATATCAAGACATCTCTTTGTAAATGTTGAATCATTTTCTACTTTTTGTAATTTTCCAAAAAACAAGTCAATAAATGGCATGATCTTGCGAAAAGGGGGGATGGTTTTAGATGTCCCCTTGAACACTGTAACACTATTAGATGGCTCTTTAAAATTGAATCTAATTCAACCCTGAAATTAATCAACCCTTTAAACACACCAGGATTATTTGACTCATTTCTTTCATCATGACCTCTTAATGCCAATAATTCAAATGCACTACAAAATCGAACACAATTTATAAAAATACATAATACATATCTATTTTGTTTTACCAGTTCATAATGTGCTGCAATGTTCATCCTATATGCACTATTTAATTGTTCTGCTACATTAGTTATCCCGAAAAAGGCTAATTGTAAGCTATTTTTTATGTGCTTAGCTGATGCTTCATGTTTTTGTATTCCATCAGCAATATGATTTAGATCTTTAAATTCTGTCTTAACCCATGTGTCTTCTCCACCAAACAATAAACAGGGGAAACAAAATAATGCCAATTTTAATTCACAGCCACAACCCATTGCACTTTTTGTACAAATCCGAATTAAATTTTCTGTTAAAAGACCTTTTTCCAGTTTGGACAATTTGGGTAAAACCAGGAAGGTCAGGTATAGGCCTACCCAATCTTTTATTTCACATTTTTCTTCACTTGACAGCAAACTGAAAGATCTTATAATAAATTTTAAACAGAATTCATTGTCCTAACAAAACTGTCTTTAACTAATAGTTTAACCACATCTTAATCTTAAAACTAACAGTACTTGGTACAATAATTGAACCACTCAAAAAACGCACATACAGTAACTTCATATAAGAACAAATAAGATTACTGAGTTTTATTTATTATGGAACAAACAAGGTGAGAGTTATTCCAACACCGTTTAAAAGAAAGACATAATCCTAAAGTCAAAATGTCTCTGACATTTTTGTTATCAGATAAAGGTTGAATGTTATCAAACCACTCAAAAACACACATAACCTCGAAAACAAATACAAACAGATGACTAGGTTAATAATCGGATGAACAAAGGAGCGTTGCTGGAGTTCACTCTATAGTCAAGTAAAACTATGCAGTGAACATGTCTGCTGTCAGATTGCAAACTTTCTGCAACCTAATATAGAGATAGGCAACAAGTAATTTTTCAAGAGGTGAAGTGTTCTATGTTATTTTACCATTAGGGGGATGGGGAAGCATGGTGCAATCGAGCTCTGCAACCTAAGTGATGACATCACATCACACAATTAATTCTTTCTTAGTTATCACCAGCTCTAAATTGTACTTTTTTAATCTCTTTTCGTTTAAAACGATGTAGATGAAACTTGAATTTGTATTAATATTTTCAAAAAATGTTTAGATTTAAATATATATTTATTGTTTAGATATTATATAGGATGCAAGTTGTGCAACCTAATCACGAACTTTCGCTGATTTCATGTCAATGTCTTTTTTGTTTGCTTAACGTCTTTAAGCCTGTTGGAATAAGCAAGACCTTATTCAGGCTGATTTAGGAAGACCCTTTAACAGGCTGATTTTCAACCTTAAAGAAATAAATAAAAAAAAAGCTCGAGAAATACTACAGAAATAAAGTTTAGAGCTATAGATGTGAACGTTCTAAGCGCTGGGCACAGACTGATTGAACTTAACCACTGCGCATGCGTGCCGCCGAAAAGTATATAAAGACACGGAGAGCAAGGCAGAAAACACTTCAGGTTGAGCTTCAACCGAGAGAAGACTGAGATACTTCATAGAAGTTTTGTTTTGACACATTAGGTAAGCAATACTAAATATTATACATTAGTACATAAGCATAGAATATTAAATAAAGAATTAGTATCGGCCTATAGTGAAATTGTTAGTATTACATTGTCAGGGAAAGGTAAATAGAGCTCCAAAATGGATTTTGGGATTTACTCAAGCATTGCTAAGAATAGATAGATAGCAAGCTTGTGATTTGAATATTCCGCCTCCTCGCTCCATGCTGGAGAATATTCAACCTTCCCGTTCCTAACTGGAGAATATTCAGCCTCCCCATTCCTAGCTGGAGAATATTCAGCCTCTTCGTTCCTAGCTGGAGAATATTCAGATTCCATATTCTTAGCTCGAGAATATTCAGCCTCCATATTCCTAGTTGAATAATATTCTGCCTTCCTGTTCCTAGCTGGAGAATATTCAGCCTTCTCGTTCCTAGCTTGAGAATATTCAGCCTTTAAGTTCCCCGCTGGAGAATATTCAGCCTTCCCGCTCCTTGCTGGAGAATATTCAGCCTCCCCGTTCCTATCTGGAGAATATTCAGCCTCCACATTCCTAGCTGGAGAAATTCAGCCTCCTCGCTCCCCGCTGGAGAATATTCCGCCTTCTCGCTCCACGCTGGAGAATATTCAGCTTCCTAGCTTCCCACTGGAGAATATTCAGCCTTTTTCCTTGCTGAAGAATATTTAGCCTTTTCCTTGCCATAGGTCCATAGTTAGGCAGTCCGTTTATGATAGAATAGTTTCTAAATCTTTTGCATTTGAAATCTGGACGATTAATAGCTATAGGGTTAGAACCTCTTTCACCCCCAACCTTTCCTTTTGGCGATGATGAATTATTAAGGGCGAAATGTAAACCTCTGGTTCAGTCCTGAACGCCCTGAAACTGAGCCAAGGACCTTTCTAAAAACCTATCCTTCGATCCATGTCTTGCCGGACACCTGGAACATATCCCATTTTGGCTAGAGGGAATCCAAAAAGAAAAAAAATTTGACGGTTATTACGTGTGACCGCAATCGTGAGAAGAAGAAAAAATCGTCACAATCTTGACATTGCATAACACACAGAAAGACCTAACTTTAGCAAAATGGGCTTAAACCTGTACAACTATAGCCATTCACAAGTTTGAATCGCAGTGAGCTAATGGTCAGAAACATCAGCCATTACTGAAGCTCCATCATATAGTTGGGCTATAAGTTTGTGCGGAGTTTCGTCAAGTTTTCGTTTTGACAGTTCATTTAATCAACATGATAATGATACTGCATCATGATTTGAAGGATATAAAAATGTCCAAAATCTCTCTACTAGTTTGTTTCTAATAATGTACCGGTACTTATAAATTATAGCCATTTGAAACACATTACATATGTCACTTGTTTCATCAGCAATTACAGCTACCTACAATGTTTGCTTATTTGATCTCCTTTATAATCTTTTTCTTGACAGACCTGTAACATAATTTGCAAAAGTTCGTGTTGGATGGTTTTAGATGTCCCCTTGAATACTGTAACACTGTTAGATGGCTCTTTAAAATTGAATCTAATTCAACCCTGAAATTAATCAACCCTTTAAACACACCAGGATTATTTGACTCATTTCTTTCATCATGACCTCTTAATGCCAATTCAAATGCACTACAAAATCGAACACAATTTATAAAAATACATAATACATATCTATTTTGTTTTACCAGTTCATAATGTGCTGCAATGTTCATCCTATATGCACTATTTAATTGTTCTGCTACATTAGTTATCCCGAAAAAGGCTAATTGTAAGCTATTTTTTATGTGCTTAGCTGATGCTTCATGTTTTTGTATTCCATCAGCAATATGATTTAGATCTTTAAATTCTGTCTTAACCCATGTGTCTTCTCCACCAAACAATAAACAGGGGAAACAAAATAATGCCAATTTTAATTCACAGCCTAAACCCATTGCACTTTTTGTATAAATCCGAATTAAATTTTCTGTTAAAAGACCTTTTTCCAGTTTGGACAATTTGGGTAAAACCAGGAAGGTCAGGTGTAGGCCTACCCAATCTTTTATTTTACATTTTTCTTCACTTGAAAGCAAACTGAAAGTTCTTTGTAATAAATTTTAAACAGAATTAATTGTCCTAACAAAACTGTCATTAGTTTAACCACTAGGGTGGGTCGAAAAAAAGTTTTTACGATTTCGAAATCCTATTACCACGCAAAAGTGGCAATTTGTTACCCTGAATTCAGGAAAAATAATGAACAAATTCTAAATGATCATCTTTAGTTCGCGCATGTAGCTTAAAGTTTGAAAAAAAATTGAACTTTTGATAAATTTTTAAATTCTTTAATATTTATTTTTTAAACATTTTTCGTTATCCAACAGTAATAAAATAACAGTATGTAACATATTTTCAATAAAAAATTAGTTCTTATTGTTTATTAATAACTTTTTTTTTCGCGGACAAACCTTAATTTGGTTTTAAAAAAGGCTAATTTGGACATTTTTCACTAATTTTAAATCACCTCTTCATACCGTAATTGGTTGTTTAAAATGTTGTAACTATACTTAAATATAAGACTAGAGGCGTGTTTGAAGTCATTTTCAATGCTTGTATGTTTCTATACAAGTCAAAAAGAAATTAAACATTCGCCGAGGCAGAACAAAATAACAATGTTGTTAAGATATATGGGGTATATTTCGACGGAAGGAAAGAAAACATTTATTTTCAAGAGAGAATTGATAATAAAATGTATCGGAGACTAAAGAAGGAAGAGTATATAAGTTTAGTACAAGAGCCTGATGGAAAGTACAGAGGCCATTTGACACCACGAAGTGGCGCAGGAAGCGAAATAGCTACAACCATTTGGTGCTTTTTAGAAAGTAAGAACTTTGACCATGATGAGCTTGTTGCTATCGGATGTGACGGAACAGCAACAAATACAGGTTGTAAAAATGGGGCTATACGTAGTCTTGAGATTAAATTTGGCCGCCCAGTGCAATGGTTCGTATGCTTGCTTCACTTCAAAGAACTTCCGTTCAAAGATTTGTTTGAAAGTGTAGATGGCGAGACTTCAGGGCCAAAAAGTTTCTCAGGAAAAATGGGCAAACTTTTATTGGACTGTGAAAAACACCTGGTTTCTAATTTCGAAATGATCACTGGTGAAGATATTAACATAACAAAAAATGACTTAAGCATGGACCAACAATACTTACTTGACATTTATCAAGCAGTGAAGACAGGAGAGTGTAATTCAGATCTCGCTGTGAAAGATCCTGGTCCTCTTAGTCATTATAGGTGGTTGACATGTGCAAATAGGACACTAAGGCAATACATATCTGAAGTGACACCTTCTGAGGAACTTAAGATGCTTGTCAACTACATTATGAAAGTATACGCTCCAGTTTGGTTTGAATCAGTGAAGTTTGGACCCGTTCACACCTTCAAAGTTGTTCAGTCGTCACGACTGCTACCCGATACTGTAAAGCAAATCAGAGGTGATCTTGTGATTCAGAGGAATGCTTTTTTTTGTCATCAGGAAAATATGTTAATAACATTGGCAGTAGATAAGTGTTCCATGTTATTTTACCATTAGAGGTACGGGCAAGTCTGGTGCACTCGAGCTCTGCAACCTAAGTGATGACATCACAGCACACAATTTGTTCTTAGTTATCACCAGCTCTACACAGTACTTTTTTAATCTCTTTTTCGTTTAATAGGATGTAGATAAAACTTGAATTCGTATTAATATTTTCAAAAAATTTTTAGAATTAAAAATATTTTTATTGTTTAGATATTATATGGGATGGAGGTTGTGCAACCTTGCAACCTAATAACGAGTCGCCACTGAACTGACTGATATGTGATATGCTTTGCCTGTTATAAAAACATCAACAGGAAGACACAACAAGGAGTATCTCATCCCCTACAACTGATCTCTTATTCTACGGGGTCAACATTCGATATCGATGGTGTATTTCTAATGTTTGTGTTGACAACAGAAACAATATAATATATGTTGAGACCCATTTTAAGCAGACCATAGTGTTCATTCATATCATGAGTAAAAATTAATAATACCAACAATAATCATTTTTGGCACGAAAGAGATTTGTTTAATTATAATTAATTTAATTATTATTATTTTTCCATTTTTTGTACTGTTACCCCTGACAACAATAGTTAATGGACATCACACCACTTGTGTAGTTCTTCTAGAACCGTACAAAATTCTTTTACCACTGTTAAGTATGAGATAAATATCTGGATGAAAATGTATTTAATTCATGAAGGATGTGCTCTCAACACTTGTTTTATTACATATAACATAAATACATGAATTGCATGTGTATAAGTTTACATGTTTACAATACAGATGTGTAGAGCAAATTACAATAACAGAAATGTGAAGAATTACACAATACCTGTCAGGGTGGGACACATCTATCCATATAACTTATCTTCTCTGTTAATTACATGACTAATATCATCTTAAAAGTAAGAAATACTTGTTTTTACAAGTTTGTCATAACTATAATAAATTTTTTATTAAAAAAAATAACCAACATTATATAATTTATATTTAACAATAGAAAGTTTACATTTCATAAACTTAATTAAACTTTAAGTTTAACTTAAAGTTTAAACTTAATTTTAATTTTAAAATTAATTGCCAGTTAAAATTTAACTGATATAATTAAAACTCAATATGAAAAAGATTTATTTCAGACATTTATTATTATTACCCTTTTCAGTTAAACAAATTTGTTATAATAAAAACATCATAATAATAATAAAATACTGAAACAATTTAGAAACAGAAGTATTTTTTGAAGGAAAAAATAAAATACATAATTTTTATTGACTGTTAATTTTTGTTGGTGTTATCTATGACCTAGATGATTTACGACATACAATTTACAAAGACGTTCACCATGTGTAGATTTTGAAAAAAATACAAACATTTCTTGTCTTAATAACAGTGATTGTTTCAAATACTGTAATTAATTAACAATGTCTACAAATACTACATTGCAATCTAATTACAGTAAGATTCCATTATTTCGGTATCAAATTCTTTAGAAAGTGTTGAAGGTTAGCATACTTTCCACATACATCAGCAATTTTTGACATGTATTGAGTTGTAGGTTCTGCAAAATATTACTAGGCACTACCACCATTTCTACAGTTTTGTGTCTGTGTAGTATGAACATATTTTGTGTTCTGTAGTACAAGTGCCTTAAAATGTTCTGTAAACCCAGTAAAAAGTACTTGAAGATTCATAAAGTTGAGGATAATTTGTATTCCGAAACATCAACTCATAATGCAATACTGTCAGTCTCGACTTGCCGTATTACAGGAATCTTACTGAACATATTTCTAATAATTTATAAACTCCTAGGTACATAAATGGCCTAGTTATTTCATACAAAATTGTAAATACTGTTTTGGTAAATAATGAGTTGTTAAATATTTTTCTGTTTTCAACAAATTTAAGAAATACCGGTATGTACTTAGTTTCATGTAACTTGATTTTATTTTCTGCTTGAGTTCATATATTTATTTATATTAATAATTTTTATTGTAGTATTTTAAGTTATGTCAACTTTCACATGGCAAATTATTAATATATTAATATTATATAAATTTATTTTTAAATATTGGTTTGGTTTTGAAAGGTAATGAGATAAACTTGCTTACCTTTGTATTGTTGTCCATGGGTTCTGCCAATAGTATATAAAGAAAAACACTAAAAATATAAAGAAATATTTTTATATTATTCTGAAGAGATTAATTTTATCTGGTAGATTAACAGTTTTTCCAAAATATTTCAGTATTTCTAAAGATTTTGTTGTTTCCTTTGATTAATATCAGTAGAATCCATGGACAATCACTCTCAAAACTAAACTAATTATAGACTATTAGCCCTATCAAACTAACAATTTAATTCTTAAATAGTAATTAATATGATCAAGTATTAAAATATAATCTTCATTTGTTTGTAATATATTTCCTACCCTGTACTGTAGTTGAGCGGGAGATCTGCATACTAAAGCAGATTTGTTGAAAGGAATGTATGATATTAAAATAACATATGTTGATTTATTTATATTTAATTTAATTTTAGCTAGTCTCACTGGTAGATGGCATTTATAATGTTGTAGTCAAAAGTAAAGAATATAACAGATACCAGGCAGTCGGCCTGGTAAATGAGGAAAAGTGAAATGAAAGTTAATAATATAATCTTTCAAGAGATCCTAACTTTTCATCAACCAACAAATTTCAAGTATTAAAGGTAAAAATAGGAACAACATTATTTTACTGCCTCTCAATGAGTAAATCTATTCATATAAATATTGTTTTACTTCCCATAAAAGATAAACACATTTAGATTTTTTTTTTGAAACTTTGTGGTTTTATTTAATTTTTGTTTGATTTTTAGTAAAATTTACTATAAAATTATGAAACCTTCATAATATATAAAATAAAGAGGGAAATAACCAAACTTTTATGAAACAAAGTATTGTGACAATGTTATATTTCAGCATTATCTGAACTTAGAAATCAATTTGATAGTGTTTTGTGTGTCACGTTATTAAATTGATTGATTGATCATAAGCAAATATAGAACATAGTGATCTATAGATATGCAAAAACTTTTTTCTATTTCTTTTCTGTTTTCACATTCAATAGTTTTTTTTACTTAAATCTGAGAATTTAACAATTTTCTATTGAAGACACTCTGTCAATTTTTAAAGACAAAATTATTGTGTGTTCCTATTTTATCTTTATTGATATCACAATAACTATTATCTTATGTTTTTTAAACATATTAATTATCGTAAAACTTATTACATGCTACACATCAAACAGGGTGTAAATAAACATTTGATATGATAACGACTAATTTTATACACTCTAAGAACACCAAACATAAAAGTATAAACACATTCAAAGACACTGTACTATCTGATGCATTGTCTAACAGTGAGGGGAAGACATAGCACAGTGTTTCAAGGAAAAAAAAATCAACTTAGTTAAATTAAACTGTAATGAATGTATAATTTCTTTATAAATAAATATTTATAAAATTTAAATAACAATTAAACTAATTGTGCACATTGCAATTGTACAATGATTACTATTCTTATAATATTTAGTTTAGCCTCTGACAATTGGTCTGAATACAGTATAATAAATATACAAAAATATAATCTCTTTTAAATGTATGATGTGTGATTAGTATATTTAGTAAAAATAAAATTAAAGTTTTTAAAGATCTTTGCAATATAAATTAAATTGAGTAAAATAGTCAGATTGTCTTGCCTTATACTAAATAAACAGCCTATGTTAAAACAGACGTAAAACAAGTTATTAACATAGTGAAATATTTTATTCATTAAAGCATTAAATAAAAGAGACAGCTGGGGGTGAAACTTATCCTAATTTCAGCTTCTTATGACATAAAATAAAATATCAGCGGGAACTTATTGATAGCTACAACACTTGTAGGTAGAATAATTACAGGTAAAATTGTATAAACTAAGTTCTAATTTTTTTGTCAAAAATCCCTTTCTTGGTTTACAATCCTCAATGGAAAAAAAAAAAAAGGATACTGACCTAAAGTGTTAGTATATAGGATCTGGGAACTACTGATGTGTCCCAGTTTTAACTAGAGGAATTGAAGATATACAATGAGTTGTTATTGAGGGTCAGAAACTAAATATACTTACAGAAATGTCATGTATTTCCTTTTTGTTTCAAATTGGAAGAATGTTTTTTAAAAATTTGTGTTTTATCAAAATAAATTCTTAAACTAAACAATTTGAACTCATAATAACCACACGACAAATAAAATAATATTTTATTAAATCCCAACAGATCTAAATATTCCAACTGTCTCAATATATATATGTATTACATTAATTTTAAATTAACATCAATATTATAATAATCAATTTACAATGATATCAATTAAAGACCGACGAATATTGCAATCATAACACATAATATCAGTCTTAATTCAAAAGAGGTAACAAATAAATATTGCATCTAGAATCACATGAGATAATACCATCTCTTTGATTAAAACATTTATAGTTGATAAATCTAAACATACCAACAGAAATGACACAAACACATAAATGTTGGTGATTTTGTTTGTTCCTTATACATTAGTGACATGTGCCAACAAAGGGAACAAAGAGGGCAAGTGGTCATTTTATGTAAGACTTATATTTCGTAGTTACGAAATTTGCTTACAACTTCATTTGGGGCTTTTGCATCCCATTGAACATTCCCACGACCACCCCAGTGGATATTAGCACCACCTTCTGAAGCTCTACGACTTGCAGCAGATGGGACTTTTGCAGAAGCTTCGCCCCCTTCTGTATCAGGCAACATTCGATCCTTTGTTTTCATTGTTGCCCAATGCATTGACTGAAAAAAAAAAGAAAAAATATTAATTTTGTTACATTTATTTATAAAATTCAATCTACTGTGCTTGTATTAGAGTTATTATTAAAAAAAAAGTTTTTCTTCTTTACGAGGGAATCATAAAAATAATTTACTCTGTTATTTGTTTTTGGTGATAATTTATTATGGCTTAGAATTAAAAATAAATAATAAATAATAAATAATATATTGCAATGTATTAACACTTCATAATATTTTTTTATTATTTTGTGACATAAAATAGGGAACAAAATATTGTTGTATATTTATCAATACAAATAAATGCCTAAAGGACCTCTTTAAAATATCAGTAAAAACAATAAATGTTTCTAAAAGTCTTGATATCCACTTGTCATAATTGTCACTTTATGAAATGGGTAAAGGTGAAAATATCATTTTTATTTATACTAAAAATGTAGTTCAAATAGTATGTATATAACCA
This sequence comes from Aphrophora alni, assembly GCA_963513935.1. Lineage (NCBI taxonomy): Eukaryota > Metazoa > Arthropoda > Insecta > Hemiptera > Aphrophoridae > Aphrophora > Aphrophora alni. The sequence continues at coordinate 119,931,243 of OY740767.1, read as the reverse complement.
TGATGAATATAACTAGTTAATAAATATATAGGACACAAATAAATGTACATTGCATTTTTTTTTTGCTTTATAGCTATCACTTTTTTTAAAGCCCTATTAAAATTATAATGCAATTTTAACTGACAGAAATATAATTAGGGAAGAAAACTTTATAAAATATTCCAAGAATGATTAGGAGGACAGAGGCCCAGGGAAAATTTGGCTGGATGATATTGAGAAGGACCTCAGAAGATTGGGTTTCTGGAGATGGAGATGTATGGTGGAGGACAGAACATAACGGAGGAAGGTATTTTGGTCAGAGTCGTACAAGGTGTAGTGTCAAGGATTGTAGTGTTAAGGATAATGATCATGATATTTTGAAATAAAAATAGTAGATATAAAAAAGGTTTGATTCTAAATATTTATAAATATATTGTATTAATAAAAAAAGTATAATTTTTATTTGAACTTTATATAAATTGATAAGCTCTTTTCTTTTATTTCTTAAATCTATTCTTAATGAATGAGAATTTATTGAGACATTCTCTGTGTACAAAGGAATGTAAAAAGAGCAAAGAAAATTGTTTATTTTAAGTTAGAGGTTCGAAAATACCTGGTGGACATGTTCCTTCATGCCTAGCCATTGCTTGTAACTAATAGAAATTCCACTGTTTCGCCACTTATCATAGTTTGCTCTTTTTTCTGGATCACACAAAATTTCTTTTGCTTCCTAAAACATTTAGAAATATAATTGTTAGCCAAAACATTTCAAAAATTTTATTGAAATAGAAAATAAATATTCAAATTTTATTTTGTAATTGTATATTTGGGGAGTACACATACTAAGAGGAGATTGGCATCCCTCATGGTCCCATTAAGAGGGGATCATGGGATCATCCTTCATACTCCACAATCAAACACTTACATTAAAGTCCATATAGTCATATCCACACAGTTCACCTACAGAGTAGCTGTACCTATTAAGATGGGTTTAGTGTCCCTCTGCTAGACACTAACTGTGTCGTTCAAAGCGTGACAACCTTTGAATCTGGTAAGCTGATGTGAGCCAGCTCTGCCAAAGACGTATGTGTGATTTCTATTCAATAACCAGTCACTTTAGTCCTTGGTCAGGAAGTGCTCCTGTAGGGGGAGGTATCAGACCCTTCCTCTCCAATTGCGGGTCTAGACTGATGTCCAACCAGTTTAGTTAATGAGGATACTCTGTACTCCAGAGTTTTGAGGTTTGGAAATGATCTAAAGCGATCCAAGGGTGTATATGTTCCCAGAGTCTCATATGTAACCGTCTAACACAATGCAGTGGTTAAGTCTTTTATGGCTTCTACTGTTATAAACGTCAACCTGGGAAGCAAAAGAGACAACTTTCGGCACAGTCTGAAGAGTGTGTGTGTAAAAGCAAAAAATGTAATTTGGAAGTAAGGATTCAAGGACTTGCTTCCAGTTTCTTTATTGTCCATCTGAGGAGTCAGATTTATCAAAGATATCTCCCTTGTGATTAAGAAAGCCATAACTGGTGCTGGAGAAATTGTTTTTTCCATTAGGAAACTGTGGAATGGAACTTTATTAATACGGACTGACTCTGATAAACAGAATCACTTTTTATTAAAAATGAAGTTTTTTTTCAATGTAGTTAATGTGTGTGTTAAACCTCACAAGTTTAAAAAATCTTCTAGAGGCAATAATTCTTCCTGTGATCTCTTGAAGGAGAGCATGGAGGAAATACTGGAATAGCTTGCTGAATAACATGTGATTAATGTCAAATGTATTTATTGAACCGAGAATGGTGAGAGAAAACTAACTAGTTCAATTATCTTAACTTTTACTACTCCAAATCTTCTGGAGTGATGTTTGCAGGATTCTACAGCCTAACTGTTACAGTCAGTACATTCCAAACCCAAGGCACTGTGTCCGATGCCAACGACTTGGATTTGTTAGCAGCATTTTCTCTAAAGAGGTTGTTTGTGGAGAGTGTGACATAAAAGTCCACAAAAATGAAAGGTGTAATATTGAGGTAAAGTGTGCAAATTGTGACAGTGACCATTCTGCACGTTCATCAAAGTGCCCAAAATAAAAACTTGAGAAAGCAATATTAGAAATTGTTGCTAAAGAGAAACCCATGTCAACAATGTGGGAAGAGTTACATTCTGTTTGTTGTCCATCTACTTCTACTCCCTTATTGATACTTAAGCAGCAGGATAGAGTTTTTGACTACATATAATTATGACATTTCTAACATTTTGGACTCATCATTTATTAACTTTTTATCAACTGCTTCTTACAGTGATGCCTTTCATGTGTACAAAAGGTCTTAAGAAGCAATACCTTTCACTGCAGGTCTATTGCAAGAATCGTCATTAACCCAAGATTACAAAACATATTTTGAACTAACGTATTCACAAAATCTTCATAAAATTTACAACTAGCTTTGTTTTTTTCTTCTAACTATTACACTTGTTTAATTGTTTTAAAAACAAGGATTATATTTTCTGGGTATTATATGAGTTGAATTTAATAATATTTATGCTTTATGAATTACCATAGACTTCAGCATTTTTGTGTGTTAAATTTGTACAAAAAAGAAGAGTTTTTAAAAAACGACAAATTTGAGAAAATTATTTTATTTTCAAACACAGTAACACAAATCAAAAAGTTTAAGATATCAAAAAAATAGAATACAATCAATATTTGTTAGAAAAATCATCATTAGGTAGATCTATAAAATTATTATTCTTTATGAGGCCCTATTATTGTTCATTGTCCTTCATTACCCTTTTACCAACCTGAAATATTTGTTTTAATTATACCATAGTTTATAGTTGTTAACTTGTTGTTTGGCCATTTTACTCCCTTGTAACATGTTATTGTTTATTTTCATTTGTTAAATACTTTTAGTCTTTTTGTTGTTCTTTAAAATTTTATGTTATTTTTTTTTTGTTATTTTAAAGTTTTTAAGGTTACCGGTACTGTATCTTCATGCTCAATTCAGTGAAGGTGATGATGATTGGAATGGTTTTTCGCCTTACAACTACTAAAATAGTATGTTATTTCTTGAAAGCTAACAAGTTTGTTATCTACATAGTTCTATCTGATATTTTATTTTGAAGTTCACTTCATTCTGATATGTATAAAGATAAAAATTTTGATAGAAGGTATGGCATAAGTAAAGTTCTTTTAAGTCATGTAATTATTACATAACTTGATCTGGCTTAAACCTTTGATCCCAAAATATATTGTTCTGCTTTAAATTATTTTTGAAGATAGAAAACTTTCTTCTGCAATTGTATTTAAAGAGTTTTCTGCCAAAAACCTTAATCCCTGATATTCTTATTCTCTCTTTTTTCAAATAGTAAAAAAAAAGAAGTTTTTGTTGACATGGCATTTTAATAAATTTAATAGAATGTAATTTTATACATTAAAGATCTTGTTCGTATTAATTTTAAAGAAGAAAAATTTTCCCATATAGGATTGCACAACATTTTGCAAAAAAAACAACTTTTTGTGCTTTCTTGCTTGTATTATTTTATGAATTTTAACTTGGCAGGAACTCTGTGGTTTTAATGAAAAAAAATAGCACCTTATTTGTTTTAAAATATGAGCATGTTTTTTCCTGTATTGCAAAATGTTGAATTTTGGCTCTCTTAAAAACAATAACAAATCATATATAATGAAGGGTTTAAGAGGGGGCAAGGAAAGTTCATTTGTTTTGTTTCAGCCAGTTAGTTATAGATGAAAGCTTGCCATAAAAGTTGGAAACAATTATTCTAAGTTTCAACAACTAAATTGATTATAATTAAATATAAGCTTAAATTTTATTTTGACTACGGTCTAATTTTGAGTAATTTAAATTTCTTTATGGTGTGAACATTGATTTTTGAAATAGTGAACAAGTTAAGTTAATACATATTAAAGTTGATGACATCTGAAAGTCCAAGATAAGAACATCAATTGAGATGTTGTTTTATGAAATCAAGAAGAACCATAAATTTAAAGAATTTATTCCTTCAAAACTTTTAATTTTATGTGAAATATACAAGTAAGTAGGGCTAAAGCTAGTTAGTTACGACCAACTAATATGATACAGAAACTGTAAAAAGCGAGGAAGGTATTTTTCTGCCATTATTTTAATCGATTGATTGAAATATTATCATTCAGGTTATTTGGTTATCAGGCCTAAAACAATGAGGCTGCCTTGTGTATAATACTACCAATGAACAGATATAATTGTTCTAATTAAATATATGTTTTTATTTCATATCACATTATTTATACAGTTATTGCTTTCATAATGTAAACTGTTAATTTTTATTATCAGAGGTTTCTTCCTCTTTCTGACCAACCTAGTTGTGTTTTTAAATGTTTTTAATAGAAAAAAAATTGCTAATTACCATAATAACTCACAATATTTTTGACTAAAATTTAACTAAATAAATGTAAAAGAAATTAAGGTATTAAAATTTAGATGAAATTCAGATAAAAAACTTAGACAAAAATTTATGCACAAACATTATCAATACATATGTGTTAGAAAGTCATATATGCGTCATGTAATATGGCGGCAGAAAATGATCCAATAGCCACCTGCAAACTTATTAATTTTGAATACAAATGTGAAGATGAACTAAGTCACACAGGCTTATTTTTTTCTTATTTATTTATAAATAATTTTTTGGTTAAATCTGGTGGTATGTATTCTATCTAGTTAGAATTTGCTATTATTTATTAAATTATATGTAATGTTTGTCATTTAGTGAATATATTTATATAAACATTTTTTGTTGAAAGAATAATATTGAATTTAGGAATTGTAAATGCATAAAAGATAAGTATTTGCATGCCTTTTTAATTTTTTTTAAAAATCGATTGTCTGTTCATCATTTGTTTTGATTTATGTTTGCTCAGTTCTTTTGATATTTAAATAATTAAAATAATTGATTTATAATTATACTTATTCTTGCACATTGAGTTTTAATTTCGTTAAAAAGGCTGATGAAATCTGGATTGCTTTCTAGTTTCTGTATGCTAATCATACTTTAATTTTTTCGGATCTCAGTTTCAGCATATTCATATTTTAAAGTTGTTCTTAAACACCAGAAAATTCTTGGCTAAGAAATAAATAGAGGCTGTTAATAGCAAAATGTAAAGGTAGACTGAAAATAGTTGAAACGATAGCAGTGTGCTTCTCGGGCAGATCCCAGGACGATAGCAAGTGCAGACAATTTACTGAGATTGTTGAAACACTACTTCATCCTGAGTTACTGTCAGCACAATCACCTATTAAGGAACATGAGGCACACTGTTGCCCAACAAATACTTAACTGCTGTTATTATTATAATATGACTCAGCTAGGATTTATATAATTATATTGAGTAAAATTTTCAGTAATTATTACTACAGTTGTTTCATAACACCCGTTTTAGGAGAATTCAATCTGGTAAAAAACCTTTTCGTACTAAAATAGTATACAAATATTTACTTGAAATCAACAACACTTGATGAAACTTCAATCACCAAATTATAGAAAACACAAAACTTTAATTATTTCTGGTTTTAAAGTTAAATAATAGTGAAATGATAGATTGTTCATATCATTAATATGGTTTAGTTGGATATTTGCCATCATGAACACTATTTTTTGGGAGAATAAATCAACTCCTGTTATCAAGTGATAAACCTAGAGCAAAAAAATGAAAAACACCAACATAGCCTGGTAGCCTAGAGCCATGTATACAATATTTTGGTATAATACCATCTTCAAAACTATTCATACACTCATCCAATAAAAAAAACACTCATAACTTTCCACAATATATTTAATTAGAAATAACACATTTTTTCGATGACTAAACTACCATTCTCAGTTGTTACTACTTGTAAACAAACATTCTTGGTATTGAACCATCTTGCTTGTTTGTTATATTCAGTACCAACAAAATTTATGTATAAGTAGATAACTAATTAGTCATTGAAACGTTATATTTTTTGCTAATAAAATGTATTTTCTTTTATTTGGTGAATATGAAAATAGTTCTTGAAGATGGTGTTACACTAAAATGTGTCAAGGGATATTAAGAAAACAATGCTAGGATAGAGCAAATTCTACTCAAAGTAAACATATTTTATTATTAATGGAACCATACGATTCAGAATTAGGAAAACAAACCACAGAAATAATAATGAAAAACAATAAATTTGTTTGGAGAATGTTAAAAGGGAATGTTAATACATATTGAAAAAAATTACTGTTATTGATTTGTAATTGATTGAGAGGAAAAATATTTAAATTGATATTACCATTTTAAAGAGTTTATAAATTAGAATTATTTTAAAACAGGCAATACAAATGTTTAAGACGTCTATTAAAATTCTTCACCATTATCTCTCTAAAATATATCGTACAAATTAAATTTGTTCTCTGAAGTCAATTTTTTATGGAAAGATAAGGAGAATTTATACACCAACTTAATTTAACAAAAATGAATTATATATATTATAATGAGTTTATACAATTGTGTAGTATTCCCTGAATATAATCATTGTAAATGAAGTGGTGGAAAGATTTTTACTGCTTTGAATAGTTAGATTATTATCTCAAAATTTAATCTCACTAGCATAGTCGATTCTAGCAAGACAACCTATTGATTATTGTTTGTTACACACAGATGTATTTTAAGTTTCCAAGAAACAAGGGAGCAATATATTCAATGTTTTTCTTTGACAGAGTCTTACTTTAAGTTGTTGAAACTTGGCTTCCAAATCCTTGTCACCTTCATTCTTGTCAGGGTGGTATTGAAGTGCACGAACTTTGTATTCTGTTGTAATTTGTTCAGCCTGTAATATAAACGAATAGAGTATTTAATGAAATTTACAATCGTATTTATTTTACATTAATGTTTTCTATTAATCTAATTAAATAGTTTCTATTTATTTTGTTGTTGAATTAAATGATTTATTAGTTAAAATCAATTAAGACTAAAATAACTTTTTTTTTTCAGATTTTCCTTGGGACCTAATAAAGTTGTCTACATCTCTGTAAAAGCCATTGTTTGTATCAAGTAAAATTGGGTAAAAATTGTATGCACTATATAAAATTAACTAAAATTATTTTTCAAACATTTTAGTTATATAACTAGTCCAAGGGTTTGAAACGAAGTTTTTGGATAAATTGGGAGAAAATTGTGACCAATGGATAGAATACAAAAAGGTTTAATAAATTACTAGCTTTGTCCGTTTGGAATACACAATTTTGATTATTTTTTTGTGTGAAGTTCAGGACAGTATCAATATTTGATTTTAAATTTTGTAGCTAGATTGATAAAGAAGAGAAGATTTTAGTAAATTATATCTACTACAACTTTTTAAATTTTCTATCTTAAAATTTTGTTTTTCCTTTTACAAATTACAGAGAAGAGAAGAGTAAATTAGAAGAATAATAGTCTTTTTATCTGAGGACCTCTTTGTAAACAGTATTTATCTCGTAAATTTGACCATTAGGCGCCAGCAGATGGAGATTGTTGCTAGACTAACATACATTTGTCCTTATGATGAGCATTTGTCCTCAGATCAATGTCATCTACCTTGAGAGTTTGATGCAAGTCACGCCCCTCAAATTAAAATATGGTGACTTTCAAACTAAAATTACCTATATTTTTGAAACGCTAAGAGATTTTAATCATTTTTTCAATTCCAAATATCGTTCCCATTATGTACCAACTTCATTATTTATAAAACGAATGTTGCTCCTGAAGTATCAAAACTATATGGGTGATTAAATATCCTCTAAATCGTTAGCAAACATTTGTTAAACCTTGGGAACTACTGAACCGATTTTTAAAAGTTTTCAGTCCAACTATAGTTTAAATTATATATCAATTCTACCACTGACAAAACGTATGTCAAGAAACTTTACAAAAATCTATAAAAAATGTGGAAAAATCTGCATTCCCTATTTTTTAGTAACAAAATAACACAGATTATAACTTAGAAACCACTGTGCTGATTCAAACAAATTTTTCGTATCATTAAGTGTTCAAATTATGTATCAAATTTGTCAGTAAGAAAATATATTGTAGTTGAACACTATAAGAAGATGCTTTATACCATAGGAAAGAAAACTCACTGATAATCAGATTAGCAGTTTTTAAATTATGAAGTTATAAACAGACAGACAGGCAAAGAGAGGTTGGTTTTTATATATGTTGAGATATAGAGGTAAACTATATAAAAATTATATTCCTCGCAGACATATATTCTAGGGATATCATAGTACTAATTTTAAATTCTCAAGGATAGGTACTTTCAAGTGAATCCTGTAACCTACAACCCCCAATATGGAAATTATTGAATTCTATATCAAAGATTAAAAATGTTATATTGACATGACCTTTCTGTAAAATGATGTTATCTATCATGTCTCTCATATAACAATCAGAGCCATTCACTATTCATATTTATTATTTACTGTAGGCCTATAGTCTATATTTAGCCATCATCAGTTATTAATTAAGTAAACAAGTTTCAATATACGATCGTTCTTCATCCTCCTCAAAGATCATTTAATTTATTTTATGCATATTGGTCATATGGTTCTACATGAAATCAACACATTACAAAAATGAAACATTGTTATTTTTCATTAGTTTTTGAAAAATAAACATCAAAATCTTGGAACCAGTAAATGAAATTAACATATAATTGGAATCAACCAAATAATAAAGCCAATCAGTCAAACATTTGGAAATGGTTAGAAAATATTTTAGTATTTAGTGTGAAAACAAAAATATTCCATACATTTATATTGAGATTTACTCCTTTTGATTTTTTATTTAATTATCTCAAAACTTAAAAACTTTTAAATGATATTTCAAAATGTACTTTTACTTACGTTATTCTAGGTGGTGAAATCAAAATTTTAAAATGTCATGGTGACTGTGATAAGATTTTTCAAAACATTTTAATAACTTGCTATTTTGTTGATTTTATGAACAAAATTCATTGTTTATTAACTAAATGAAATAGAATTTTCCACAAGTTAGAAAAAATTGGAGTTTTATTGAGGAGTTAAAGAGGACACAGAAGATGTCTCATTTTGAAACAGCTGATTGATTTGTGTATCTGTTTATATATACATATTTTTTTGTACTTTTGAGAAATGTTTAAATAAAACTAAACTTAAATATGAAATATTTTCTTTGTCCTTTTTGTACTAAGTTATACCAATATATAATTTTGGACAAATGTTATTTTTGGAATTCATTAGAATAATTTTCAAGCACAAGGATCAAATATTAAAGGCGATTGCCGATTTTCTGTCATTAGTTTATTTATGTCAATATCACAATACTAATATTCTGTTAAAAAACAACCAATAAACATTCAAGCATTGAAATTAACATAGAGTTTTGATTAAATGGTAAAGGGGGTCGAGTGACACCCTTTAGATCTATTGAAAAGAGATGATTGGTGAAAATAGAGTTAAAAATCTCACCTAGTTTAGAAATGGCGACAAAAATTGTACCAAATCAGAAACAAATGAGGTTGTACAACGGACAGTTTTTCTAAGTAATTTAAGAAAACAAATTTCCCATTTTTTAAGTCAACTTAAATTGAACTGCACAACAAATCTGCATGAACCGTGATGTTTGGCTGGGGAGGGGGGTAGGGTTTGAAAAAACATTTAAAGAAAAGTGGTTCTAGAGACACCTCATTTTTAAGATGATTGGCAGCTAAGTATGTTTATATATCTTGATGTGAGGAAAAATTCATGAAGTTTTGGAAAGCTATTTGAAAAATTCTGTATATTTTGTAGGGGAAGAAAAAAAATCTATCAAGTTTTTTAAGGTTTGTTAAAATTTAAAATAATAATCTGGGTAACAAAATAAAAACTTTAATGAATATTATTTAGCTATGAATGTAAACTGAAGAAAATATTTTGAAATAAAGTCCATTAATTATAAAATATGGCAATATTAAAGAAAAACTTGAGGTTATAACTCTGGTTCAACTATAGTATTATGAAACATTAAACACACAAAGAAAATACAAAAACAAGTATGCTTATAAAATTAAAAGCAAGTCAAAGTAATATTTGCAATTTAAGAGATTGAAGTCTAGTTATGAAATGATGCATATACATTTAGAAATTAATGTATTTTACGGTTTTGGAATTTTAAAAAAGAATTGGGAATATTGATTAAATAATATAGTGATTTATTTGTTAAATATTAATTACTTTAACAAAACGTGAACTATTAAAAACAGCGTAATATGTTTAGTTAATAATATATTACACAAATAAAATAGGGGAACATTTTATTGCATGTAGCAAATGTTAATGGAATCACGCTTGTGTTAAAATACTGATATACTCGTGAGATCGGTGTATATAACAATAAAAGAGTAGGTAGAAGGGATGTAAAATAATAAATAAGACATAAAAAGAATAATACATTTATAGTGTAAGTAATTCATCCTCTGGTCTGTTAATTAAATCTTTGATCCCATAGATATTCTACCATTCCTCCCTCAAGGAAATAATATTAGTATCTAAACTAGGAATAAGGATCGAGAGTGTAATTTGTCTAAAACTAAACTTAATATTGTGGGCAATAATATTAGCAAATATGGTACAAGACTTTTCCTTTATATCCTTGTCGACGTTTACAAGTTTGAAAAAAGTGATTACTGAGTTAATGTATTAGTTTAGTTAGATTTTTACACCCATCTAATTCGCATTAGGGTTTTGATATCAGACAGATACCAAGACTTTCTATATTTAAAATAGGTATTTTTTTATTTTTTGCTAGATTACAACCTAGATCCTCACTACTTATTAAATTTCAATTATCTAGCATATCTAGAAGTAGAACGACATCGCGAAATTGGCAAAGGCATGTCCAACTAGTACTCAGAACTATCAAGGTTGCAAAGGACCAAGCTCAGCTACTGGCTTTAAGGTTTTCCATGGGTGACATTACTCCCATGGGTATACGTTTTTCCTTGTTGTTTAAAGTCTAAAAACCTTTCTGCCATATCGCCTGAATAATAAGAAGACAAAATAAAGTCTCCTAGCCCTCGAAAACTCTAATAGTGTCAAAGTCAGAAGAAGTTTAGAAATAAAAATAGTATTTAGCTCGAGTCAGTCAGGTTTTTGAAAATACAGTTCCCAATAAAATGCACACTACTTTTTTCAGCCTTTGTCTGTAGCATTATAAACTTACACTGCATACATTTACTTTTGATTGAAACATTTAAAGTGGTTTTAGAATCTGAAATATTTCTTAAGAGGTGTAGTTGATTTCTTGATTGATTTTTCATTCGTAATGTAAGCTCATCTAAAGAAGGATGTTTACTTATTAGACGATTATTTAGTCAAAGCTTACAGTTTAGAAATTTATTGAAAAGAAATGATGTATAGGACCTAATTTTTGATCCAAAATATAAACATTGTTAACAAATTTTTGTAGGCAATTTTGGTTTAATGATTATAAATTAAATCACAGTTTGATCAAACCTGTTAACTTCAATTGATATCTGGAACTAAGGATTAATCAAATACAAATTTTCATTGAAATTTAAGAAGAGAAGTTCACTAAGCGTAATTAGCCGTTACTTTCAACAGTTATTGTTAATATTCTTTAATTAGGAATGTTTCACACAAATATTTTTGACTCTGTATTTGTTTAAACATATTTGCTGATCGCACAATTTTCACTAAGCCTATTTACATTTACAAAGATAAACTTAATTATTTAAGTTAGTTTTTGAAGAAAATTTTTGGTGTTACTTAGAAGTTTTTTTTTAACAGCAATCAAAAATGTCTTGGTGGATTCTTGCCTCTTGGGCCTATATTATGTTTTGAGAATAAAATAATAAAAAGCAACAGAAATTGATAGATATACGAAACTTTAAATGCGAGTAGTTAAGATATTTTATTTATTTATCTTTATGTATATTTACAAAACGTAACATTTGTCTGTCTATTTGTTCATTTTTTGTCAGTTTATAGAAATTAAAAATTTCCACATATTTTTGAATTTTTATAAAATTTTCAGTAGTTGATATATAATTTTAATGCTAATTGGAATTAAACTTTTTTTTTTTAAATCGGAACTTCCCAAGTTTTGACTGCTGAAAAATAGGAAATACACAGTTTTTTTTCCATTTATATTACTCATTCTATTAAAATGTTTTCCAACAACATATGTTTTGGCGATGACAACATTTTTATATGATTTAAATACTTATCGGAACTGAAAACTTTTGTTTAAATCTGCGCATTAGTTTCCCACTTTTTGACAGCGATTAAAAGAAAATGTATATTCTTCTCTATATTTTTGACATGGTAGCGTAAAAATACTTTGTATCAATTTCAAAGTTGGTATATTATTAAAACACTATTTAGAATTTAAACCATTATTAAAATCGCTTCAGATTTTAAAATTATTGGTGGTTTTACTTTGGACGCCGCCTTAGGACGTGACTCGGGAGAGAATATAAATGGCGCCTTCGCGAAAGGCTTCCCCCTTTTCTACGAAGATTTTCAACTTTTTTAAAGGGGGGGGGGGAGAAAATGTGCGATTATCTTTCTGTTGTCAACAGCTACGATTGACGGACGTGTTAACTACTCGCGTTTATGCGTTTGTGTTTTTTGAAAGTTTTTGATTTTTGTTCTTTTATCGTTGTTTATAAAAGGTCTATCTATTCAGTGCGTTGGTGTAGAAAGGTAAAGAGAAAATCCTTTAGTAAATGGCATAATTAATAAATGACATATTCCTTTATGTGTGAAATATAATTAACCCAACTTACGGGGGAGGAGCAGATGATAGATTGAGTACATTATTATTCTGAGAAGTGCTTTTGGTTTAATACGAGAATATAACCCAAGAATATGTTGTAGTACACAGCATAATTTGTTGCTTTTAACAGTAAACAAGAATCGTTAATGCGAATATCTTTTTCACTAGCAATGAAATAGGTAATAAAGTTGTGCAAAATATTTGTTCAAGAGTTTAAACGGGGGTGAATGGGAGTGATGATGTGTTGTTGCTGAATATCTTACAACATAATATAGGAACTTAACAAGAGAGTTCCCTTAACCTCTCTCACTCCAACTCCAGCACTTAACCTACCAGAGGTGCCCCTGTTAAGCTGAGCAACCCAGTGGAAGGTTGGGTAACCAATCCCAGCGGGAAATTGGGTCAGCCAGCAGATCTGTGCTGGGGGGGGGGGCTGAGGATTTCCTCAGTTTCTTTTCTCTTCATGAAGAGACCTGATAGCAATGGAAAAAAAACAATAACGGAAACGCTTACCCCAGGTGGTAATTCGGTAAAACCGAAAAATCCACCCTCTTCGGAGGCCGGCCCCAAGGATTCTGGGGGGGGGGGGGAGACCAACTATTGCTTGAAAGGGATTCATTTAGGAAGAGTTTAGTAGTACAGCGATCTCCAAAAAAGAGTACAAGTGCAGATCGTTCATGAAACATCTGTTCCTCATTTACTCAGAAAGGAACATTATTACCAGCAATGGCAGGAAGAAAAACAAGCAAGAGAACGACTTGAAATAACTGTCAGTGAATTGCAAAAACGCATCAATTAATTGGAAGCAATAACTTATTGCACCAACATATAAGTGATCAATTCATCTGCACCAACCTTACCAGGTGGCGATGTACAATATCAAACTGATGGCGAACAATTGGAAAGAGATACAGACCGGATTTTAAGAAAAAGAATAAAAAATTAGCTAAAAAGAGCAAGGCCTATGAAAGTCCTGAATTCTCCAGTGTGAGCCCGAAGCAACATCACAACACGAACCAGTAGCCGATAACGAAGCTTTGTGAATACTCTCCAATACTAAAAAAAAAAAAAAGGAAAAAAAGAGTTTAAACAGATAAATAATCACAAATAGTATATTTCATCACTAGCACCAAGAGTGTTTCTCAAGTTTAACGGCCGAGGCGTAGTCGAGGCCAGAAAATGAGCGAGGATCGAAAAGCTGTGTTTGGTCCAAGTGATGAACTATATTTTTCGTTATACTGCAATAATATAAGAAATCAATTTCACAAAAACTAAAATGTTATAACCTATTAGACTTGGTAATAAGCATTGATGGTAACAGCTGTTTTAACGGTTATTTACAATCGAGAGTATCAGTTGTTTTTATAGATGCTTTACAATCGTTAATTAATTCATATAAACGAAGTAACAGCTGATGACCTCGACCTCAGCTGATGTTTTTAGGTCATAAGACTAAAAAGAACAACTTTAGCATCCCAATGCATGATTGAAAACTGTTGTTTCTGAAGCAGTATGAGGAAAAAGTAATTTTGTCCAATTGTCAGTTTTAGATGTGGTATTTCCACAGTTAAATGTTAACATTTCATGTACCCGCTTTTAAAGTTTGTAGAAGAAGTAAGGGAGCACAATAAATCTCTATAATTTGCAGTGGATTTCACTCTCACATCACTACTACTAAGTTAAGTGAGTTTAACTGGAAGAGAGGAAGGACCTTGTGGGCCTAATTTTGCTTCCAAAAAGCCAATAAATAAATAAATACTAGGTGTAAGCTGTAACGTTGGAAAAAATGGTATTACAAAAAAGATGGAGTTGCTATGTTTATACTCGGTCTTAGGTTTAGTTGAGGTTGCTACCTTCTATTAAAATGATGGTTGGAAAAGGTGTGTTGCTGGACGCTCCTGTCAATTCTAAATATTCATACTACTCTCAGTTTACTCTGTTTAAGAAATGTGAAGAAAATTATACAATTATCAAAATATATAGAAATAAATTATACCATCGAAATCTAATAAATTAGACGATTGATCAATAAAGTTTTTTCTAGCTTTGTTTCCTTGTTTTGTATTTTCTTGTTGCCTAAAGAAGAAAAACCTCTCGATCATTATCGCCTAATAAAACAAGGAAGGGACGATCATAAAATAAGATCCCCAATAAAAAAGTCATGGTCGGAAGAGAACAAAAGTTGGTCAAGAGACCATAGGAAGGCTGGAGTGAGAGATCTAAACTGAAGACAACATGAAAAAATGCATATTTACTATAAGTGAGCCCCTCAAGGGAGCTTTGTTTTTTCTGATTGTAAAATTGTTACCTACTTGAATTTTTTTATATTTTTGACGGTTAATAGAAATGAAGTGAAACGAAAACGCCGATTAGCTTGCTTGAAGAAGCAAAATCGTCTTATACTTCAATTTAAAACAAAAACAGTAAATGCTTGGTAAAACTCCATATTAAATCAAAAAGTCTTGACACAGCAGCCCGTTGTGAGCCTAGGTCTGCTAGGCGGATTTTCACCGGATGATGTGGTGTCAGCACATCGAAGTAAATTGAGCTTTTGTAACCAGAATTCGTTAACAAATGTATTTCTCTAAACTGAAATTTGAGAACGCCCATTTGGACACAAAACGAGATCACATTTAAGAAAATAAATTAATCAATACTGCCATTACGCAAATTAACTTTCTTCAGGAACATGTTTCGCCACGAGGCATCATCAGGTTACTTTTTTTCTGATGTTGCGTAACGGCGAAACATCGATGAATTTAATGTTGTGAAACGTACTGTAATTGTTAATTAATTTTCCTTCTTTTAATCGTTTACTACAATATAAGTTATTTATTACAAATATTGTACATAATACTAATTATCAAAGGTATTTGTTGTAATGTAACATGATTATCTACATAATGAAGCATAGAGTAATATTAAATTACAGTACTCTCTTTTATTGTCTGGTGGCTTCGTACTACTCTTCCCTTCACCCCAACCCTCCTAGTTAGTAAATTCGTGCTTAATTATTTATACCATTAGCTTAATATGTGTGAAGCAAATAATAATAATAGACGGAAAACATAAGTTTATTTCTTTATAACAAGCACTTTAAAATTTACTTATTATTTTTTTTTTTAACTTTTTTATATACGTAGTATAGAGACAATTATGTGGTGGGTCAAGAGATCCTATCGATGTCTGTCTACCGTCTGTTGTCGGTGTGCTGTTCTATAGCACAAACGTCAAGACCGATTTAAATCAAAAGTGGTATGGGGGCATATTTTTACCACACCTCAATGCTTTAAAAAAATGTTTCGATAACATAAAATTTTAGAGTAGTTATCAGATAAAAAAAAAACTCACCCTGAAATTACGATTTTCACAAAATCGGGCTAAACGATTTTAATCAATTTTGTCAATTGTAGCCTCTAAGTACGGCCATGATGTTATGTGTATGGATCTACAGATTTCGTTAAATTTAAGTGAAATGTAGTGATTCATGAAAACGTTAGATTTGAATACGATTCGTGATGAGGACTCATTTATGGCATAGGTTTAGTAGGCCTAATTTAAATATTAATATTTTTTTCCAAAACGATATTTTACTTTATTACTAACAATTATAGTTTTATTGGAAATTACAGTTTTGACTACCAATAGTACTGTAATAGGGTTTGATGATTTATACTATGGACTTATAAGTGCCTTCTCTTGGTAAACTTGTCTCTTTCCTAAAGGTTGCAGAGTTATTTAAAGCTGGGTTGAATTCTCTTGGAAAAATATGACATGAGTTGGGATTTAAATACTCTTATAAGTTGTTTAAAACAGAAAAGTTCTACTTGAAAAATTGTTAGTTGCACAATCTTGATATAAGTTTCTCAGAAAAATCCAAAAAGTTGATTACAATAAGATGTTATTTTTAGACGAAATATGTATCAACGAAAATAGCAGTAAGAAGAAAGCATGGATCAACGACAGTGAAGACAACTCATGGAACTCTGGTAGGAAAAGGAAAGGTACTGATTATTTGTCATGAAGAAAGCAGTAGTGGTTAGATTAATGCATAACCATTAATGTTCTAATTTTAAAAAAAACGGAGATTTCCATGAAGAAATGAACAGTGATGTTTTTGAAAACTGGGTTTTCAACTTACTGTTATATTTAATTCCACCTGTATCGACAATCGTAATGGATAATTTAACCATTCTAGAAAGAAGAACAAAGTTCTTTGATCCTGAAAGAGGATATGAAGAAACGACTGAAAACGTCAAATATCCCTTTCAGTGAAGATCTACAAAATCCGGAGTTGTATCAACTCATTTGTCTACACAAATTACCTTTTCTATCGTAACTACCCGAATATCACATTTTCTTAGGGTTAAAAGTTACATATTTGACAATAACTTCGTTATTTGTCATATTGGAATGCAGAATTGAAATCTGGAAATTTTTTTTCTACTTCAAGGTGTTATAAGTTGAATAAAACACGAGATATGAATAGAAACTATTTAAAATGGACGCCATTTTGTAATTTTTCTGCATTTTAGTAAGATTCTATACGAGCACGTTAATTTTTGTGACCACTTTCGTGCTTACTTACAGATGTCAACGACAGACGGACGGCTTGTCGAAAATCACAGTTTAGGTTTATGAAATGTGAAGATCAATACAAAACTGAGGTCGAAATATTTGTGATTATCAACCTTACCCTATACCTCTTATACTGAGTAAGTGATACTTGCTATGCATTGAATTATTACCCAAATATTTGTCTCGATATTGTTTAAAACTAACTATTGTTTTGGTCAAATCTTGGTTATACAAATAGTATAATCTCGCATTTCCAAGAAGAGTTGCATCTCGACAATCTAAATGTAATTGCAAGGTTTTGAATCGAAAATTTCCAAATAGTTCGACGGGTATAGGTGGCCTCTGAGAAGTTGTCCTGTGACCTTGTGACCTTCATACTGAGTTATGTAAAAAACTTAGTTCATTCACAAAAAGAATACAAATTTAAAACGAAGAATTCAATAGAATGTTACAGGAGATTTGCTACATTGTGAGTGTTCTGAAACTAAATATTGTTTATTGAACAACAAATGGTTCACACATTAAATTTTACTGATTATGTAAAAACGTATTTGAAATGAAGAAGAATTTAATAAATACAGAAATATAATTATAAATTATATTATTTTTTAATAATCAAAATTTAACATATATTTTGAGATAACACTGTAAATTATAAATAAATATTGAGCTTGACTTGTGAGATAATATTAGATAAAAAAAAACTCGAACACAATATATCAAAAAAAGAGTTTTTAATCAAACGCGTTTCAACGACAAAGTCGCCATCTTCATACGTGCGCTACAATAACAAAACTTATTTTTAACGAGGCTTAGTTATAATTTTATTAATTGTAAATTATAATTGTTTTTGGAATTATATTTACCCAATCAATATTTGCTAATTTTGTATAGACTCTATTTAGTCTCCCTTTACGCTTTTCCTAGGACATAAGAAAATCTAAATCCCCAGCAAATTGAATATAAGAAGAAAATTGAGGTTATCATTTGCTAAAAACACTAATAAATCTTCGCCCTTGATATCACAAAAAACATCATATTGTATTGTAACGACTATGTTTTAACGTTTATGTACATGTGTTCGTGCGAAATGTATTTTAGAAAAAAGTGCTCGCTACACTCAAAACGTACATAATTAACAATTATATATATATATATATATATATATATATATATATATATATATATATATAAAATTGTCACAAAGTGTGTTAGAATATTAATTTTAAATTTCCCTGCAAACTATGTCGTATTATATAAACTGCGTAAATTATACTTTAAAAAACAAAAATTACTTAATTTTGTTATAACCTTGAAGGAAAGGCCGTTGTCGTCGCATATCTACGCACTGCTTAAAGCAACACTGAATAGGAGAATGTAAAAGCTGGCCTTCATAAAGCAACCTCGGAAGTCACATAGAAATCGCAACCAGATCATAATTCAAGGTCGGATTTCATTTTCATTTAAGAAGGAACTGGTTGTATTAGTTATCTTTGTTTTTAATCAATTTATTAAACTATCATCGCTGTTAAAACTGTATTAAATAATTTATCTTGCTATCATAATGTATTTGTATATCGTTGTTTTAAATCAGATTGTCAAGTCTATAGAGTTGTCAGTTCAAAAGGATTTTATATTAACATATTAAAAAATTAAATGGACTCTGAAGCTCTAAAAACGAGTTTATGTTTAATAAAAAATTGTATAAATGGTTAGTAGTAGTAGCCTACATTAAAAATAAAACGACAAGTCCTTAATTATATTTATATTAAAAAAGTAAAAGGTTCATTTCTATATTATGGGTTCTTTAAAGTCCACAAAAACAAGGAAAAGTATAATTAATTATTTTAGAACATTTTAATATCTCCTTCCCCCCTCCCCAAGTTGGAGGAATATGGATTTAAATTGAACAATATTTAGTTATAAATAAATCTTTCTAACAAAAAAACAAAAATTGTAATAAAATTGTTATAAATTGTCTTTTTTTTTTCTTTTTTCAGGTATGCTAAATTTTAGTTTTTTTGCTCAAATAAATTTGTTTTTATTGTTTAAACAAAAAACCTCTCGGTCTTCATCGGCTTATAAAAAAAAAGGAAGAAAGGAATATAAAATAAAGATCCCGAACCCTCAAATACTCCAATAGTGTCATGGTCAGATGTAGAACAAAAACTTGAACACAAGATCTCACAAAAACTACGTTTATTCAATAGCGTTTCAACGACATAGTCGCCATCCTCAGTGATCATGAGCTACAATAACAAAACTGTAACTGAAATTTTTGTGAGATCTTGTGTTCGAGTTTTTGTTCTACATAATATTATCTCACAAGTCAAGTTCAATATTTATTTATAAATCCTGGTTAGATGATAACAAGAGTTGGTCATAAGAAACCTAATAGGAAAGATGAAAGAGAGGGATCTAACCCAAGACTACATGAAAAAATGTGTAGATCCAGCTAAGGTCGATCGGGATTGCCACGCTCGTATTCACTATATTGTGAGCTACTGAGGGACTATATAAAAGAAAATACAAACTTTTCTAAAACAAACACTTTATCCGGGGTGGCACAGAAGACTAAGTTTAGTAGCACAAGGTTTGTACACCTGCAACACCTAAAAATGATGATGTGGTTATTTAAACGTCGTCTTGTTACAAATAAAGTGATTATTTTTGAAAATGGCGTTTCTTTCATTTGGTGATAGAAGTGAACGCACAAGTAATTACCACAAAACTGGTGTTCTACAAAACTTGATTAATTTCATATAACACAAATCAATATATTCATATATTAGTAAGACCATACATTTGAGGTTATTCATGTACATATGAAAAGTGAGTAAAAATGTTAAAGATTAACAAAAAATAAGAATAAATCTCTTCCTTTTGTCTGCCAAGAACGTTTTCGGTTATGAAAATTGTAGCTTATGGTCTAATGACAGAAGTTGATTGATCGAATTGTTGAATCAAACCGTAAGGATTGTTGTACTGAAAACCAAACATGGAATAAAGTTGCTGAGATTTCTATGAAAAAATAATAAAAGCAACACTGTTTGTGGAATGTTCGTCAAGTTTGAGTATGAAAAGGCTAAATCATATCATATATTTGTTGTTAATAAACTGTAATTTAACTTCTCAATTTTGTAGAGTTTTGTATATATTATCAATATAACATTATTTATATTTGTTACTTTTTATTTCGCAGACGTATAAAATTTTAAAAATAAGCAAACAAATATTTTAAATAATGGTTTTTACATATTAAGTATGAAATTATTAGGAATGAGTTCGATTATTGAAAAGTTAATAAAAATTGGAAAAAATGATCGTGAAAATAAAATATTGTCATTAATTCGTACACAAATAGTACAACTTAAATCCTGGTAATCAGGATTATTTACCTCCCTGCAATATTTGCAATAACGATATAAACGTCAACTGCGAATAGGCGTATTGTTCATTTTCACAATGGGTCATAATTCTTTTATTACTTAGCCTGTTTTATGAAGTATAGAGTAAATATGGTAATCGCACAACATTTCAACTTCTGTTTGTGACTGATCTCCAGGTTTTATGGTTTAAGGAATTGAAAAAGTGATTTTCGACATTCCTACCGTCCGTCGCCATTGTTGCTGTGGGTAGTATCGTTGTCATTTGCACGATAACGGTCACAAAAATTAAAGTGGAAAATGAAATTTGATATATGGACTTCATTGAGCTCATATAGAACCCTATTGAAATTCAGAAAATCATCGAATTGAAAATGTCAAAATACCGCCATTTTAAATAGTTTCTTGTATATTTCTCGTGTGTTATTCAACTTATGAGACAATAAATTAGATACGAATTTGCAGATTTCAATTCTGCATGTAATGCTACCAACTTCACCCGTCTACGATGTAATAAAATACGTCACTTCAAATAGCGATGTAATAAATTCGAATTTTGACCTCTCAAGAACATGTCATGTTGATATAGTTACGAGATCAGGCAGGGCAGAGACAATGATACGACAGTAGCGAGTGGAGGCTTCTTCACAAAATGTACAGCTTCGAGGCCCGCCAGGTGACAACAGTGAAGACTTTTTAATACATACATTTAATAGGCCCGTTTGGATTTAGCAGACGTCAAGAAAGTAGAAACAGACAAATTGCGATGTTTAGAAACCTGTGGAACAACTGTTTTAAACAAACTTTGCTAGAATATTCGTTCAATCCCAACTCTATTATTCATGTTTACGTTAATGTAAACATTTCGGGGTATAAATTAGATTTAAGAGATTAATTAATATTTGGGATTTGAAAGGACAAACAGCAACAGTAACATGCAAGAATATTAAATAATTTAGAACATGGTGGGTAAGAAGGGAAGAGTGGAGGAGGGAGGAACGTTGCCAAACCAAAGTATTGTCAATCATAAATCAATACAATCCATTTATAACTGAGAACAAAGCTACATCGTCCCTATGTTCATGCAAAACGCAGGTTGTCGCCTGTTAATTTGCAGAGTTTCTCCCATTATTACATTGAAACGTTCAAGAGAAAGTATAAGTGTGGTCATGAAAACAATTGATTTAATGAATGTCGTAGAAATATTAGTATCAAGTCCCCTCCCCCCCTCCTACAGGGAAAACTCTTTTGACTGTTGTATAACGTGTCAGTTTTGAAATGTTCGTTCATGTTCTCAGATTTATTTCTCATAAGCTCTATGAACAACTAGGCTCTAACAGAGTATTCAATAGGGTCTTATGGAAGGATTTAATTTATATGATCCATTTATTTTTGAATAGAATATCCATCTATATTTTTAAAACATTGTGTAATACTGTAGTAGGCAATAAGCACATTTGAAAGAAAAAAAAC
The DNA here is from genome assembly GCA_963513935.1 of Aphrophora alni. Lineage (NCBI taxonomy): Eukaryota > Metazoa > Arthropoda > Insecta > Hemiptera > Aphrophoridae > Aphrophora > Aphrophora alni. Next base: position 119,909,014 of record OY740767.1, on the reverse strand, counting down.
ATAACTATAGTTGTCTGCTATAAGATAAAAACTAACGATTTTGATCAAATTTTGAAAAATGTACCATCTAAGTATTCGGGCAAGTATGTTCGCCATCTATTCTAAAATGCTGGTTCATGAATTATCGGTAAACATTAAAAAAAAATTGAAAACACGCACGCACGCACGCACGCACACACACATACACACACTACGAGGGCGGATAATAGCATTTATAACAAACAGAATACATAATATAAATTCAATGGTAATAGCTTAATTCCAACTCACACTTTCTCGCCTGTTTAATACTTAACAAAATGATTTCATTCTACTGTTTTCCATTTTACTTCTAACCCCTGGTAATTACTTTTTGTATGTTTGGAAAACAACTTAATCCGGAGTCATCCATAAGCGACTGTTGCTGCATTTCCCACCCCAGACAACTTGTTAAATTACAGCAGTTAAGCAATCTACGCCGGGAATTGCTTTTTCCCCCCTCACTCTGGGATTAGGTCAAATACTATTAACACATTTTTCACGTTTAAACCATATCGTGAAGTAGGGAAGTAATTTGTTTTACTAACTCTGCGATTTTCTTTAAGGTAATACTGACACCCAAAACAATAAAATGTTTATAGATCCTATCAAAGTAATTCAGCAACTTTTTCACTATATTTTTTGTTGTTATTTGAAGGCAAAAAATATCTTGTTCATCATCGCCAAAAACAGAGAAAAGAGTACAAATATAGCTCTTGATATATTCTAATCACTTCAGGGCCGGAAAAAAAATACCAGTTGCTCAAGAGAGACTTGATAGGAAAGATGAAAGAGAGGGATCTAACCCAAGACTACATGAAAAAAGGTATATGTAGTAAAAGAACGTAAACTGTCTTTATAAATTTCAATTTCAGATGATTTTACACAAATTTGGTAAGTAGGCTCGTTTCACATATTGTTGGACAAATTAATAAATATAAATATAGAGGTAATTTTAGTAGAGTTTAGCAGTTAAAGGTTAGTTTTTACTTTTGTGGAATAATTGTTTCTAAAAAAGTTGAAAAATTACAAAATGATGGTAGTTTGAAACAGGTTTTCTGTAGTTACTCGTTGTCCAAACTCTCAATGACTAATGTGGTGTAAGCTGGCAATCTGCATATATTAATTCCAAGGTAGTGAATTTATATTAAAAATAAACTGTTTAAAAATATTGCACAAACTTTCCAACCACCTCCAAAACCTCTAAAATTATGTTCACCAAAAAATGTCTGTTTGTAAGTTGTCTGTAAAAAAAAAGAAAATGAACCTTGGATTCCATTAAAAAAATATTAGGACTAAACACGTCCTTGGAGTAAATCAACGGCAGACAAGATTCATTTTTGTTTTTCTTCCAATTATTCCTCAGTAATATTTTTATATTTGCGATTTTCCACACGGGTTTTGGTACTATCTTTTTATTTCATAAATTTGAACGAAGTCGGTAGAGCCGGTTGTGTAATGAGTGATTCTTATTATTACTGTGAAACAACGTCCGAGATATAGTATAAATATGACCATGTACCAATTAAAAAAAAAAGTTTTAGCTTTAAAGCACTGGACAGCCTACAGAGGACATCCAATAGACAGACAGATATTATTTTCTTGTACTCATGGAACCTCAAAACGAATACGTCCACAAAAACTTGAGATAGATTATTTACCAATCACATAACTTTCTCTATATTACATATTTGCAAGAAAGTAAAACATGAAATTAAAATCGCGTTCTATCATGTCAGTTTATCTGTTACATGCAGAGCACGTTTGTGTGCTGTGTAAGTAATTACATTAATATTAATAATGTGTGATGTGACCTGAAAATGTCTTTTTAATTGCTTATGTAAACAATTATGTGAAATTAGAATGTATTACATTAACAGACACACAATATTATTAATTTCATCGAAATAGACAATAGAACAATTTAAAGTTATTTATTTTTATCTGGTGGGTAGTTTTGTAAAAATTTAATTGAAAATGGAACTCATAGTTTCAAAATGAACACTTGTCATGAGTTTTATAAAACGAAAGATTTACATACGTTTTAGTATAGGTGAAGCTAACTTCATTTGACATTTAACGAATGCGTAATTATTCCAAGGGTAACCATTACAACAAAAACAATCAGATAATGGGTGATGGTTTATGTTTACATAAACATCCTTAGTCTGTAATAGTATCACTCTTTGGAATAAACACGTGATTAAGACATTTAAATATCGAATTCACGCGTTCTTGCTTTAATACTTAACAAAACCACTACAAGACATCATTCTGAAAATGATAAAATAACATTGTGATCATATGAACTCAAAACCTCAAGCTCAAAATATCAAGTCTCGACGCTGAACTTTTGTCCATTGATATTGTTCAGTATTTTTATATGCTCTTTTCGAATAAACTGGTTTCTCTACATTTACGATTTTCTGTCTCCGTCTAACAATATCAGACCACAATAATTAGTCGATCATACGATCCAGAAGAGTCCATGTCAGTCACACGAGGAGTGTTTTTTACCCACAATTGCAGAAATGTTCAAGGCTAAATGACATCATCATAGCCTCCCATTGGTCCAGAATGATCGGACTGTATCACTTGATTGGGGACGCGTCCCATCTTCTTGAAGGGTAGAAAGTCAGTTGTAAAGAACACCTCATCTGTGTATCACGCAAACGCTAATTCCTTTCAACTCGCTTTAATTTTATATGCAAGTGCATAGTTTTCATAACGCAACGCGGTATTTATTACCATTCGGCTCTGCCACGCTTTTTTAATTATTAACCTAATTTATAAGTGCAATCTGTGTAGATTTAAGAGTGACAAATATAAACAATAGAATAATTATGATAACCAGCTAGCTGTGTTAAGTGTAGTGCTACGTCTGTCTACATCGCTTCCTCAATTACCCTGTTGGACAATTGGACATTGCGTCAATTCAAGGTAATGAACTTTACTGTTACTCAATTATTATTTACACAGATTGTATGAAAGTCTAATTAACATAAACTCTGTACCGTCATTCAACCACTCGTTGGAACTTATAAAGTTTGAGTTCACTATAAAACTCTGGTTCCTCGGTAACTAATAGATCGTTGTTTATAACATAACACACGCAACAGATATGGTATCTTGTATCCCTTCCACGGGAAACACGGTGTATCTTGTCCGACTAAAGTTTTTCACTACTGGTTCTTTCTGTTGATGCTCCTTCTGATTATGCCTTTCATACTTCGAAAATAACGAATTTGTTTCAGCTCCTGAAAGGAATGGATATTTGTTTACAATTCATTCTTAGTCATTGTGGTATTTCGAGTAATGAACCTGCAGACCAAATTACAAGAGAGACAACACCAGCTTTTGGCCCACTTAACGTTCGTTGTGTAGTTGTGTATCGGTAGTGAAGGAAGAAATCATAAAAATCTGGATATCTCGATGGCAAGACGGATATTCTGGCCGCCATATTACAATATCCAGACACATCCAACTTAACACTAGGATGTATTGCCGAACGCAACGTAAGGAAACATTTGGAACTCGAGGTAGAACTGGACACAAAGCTGCTGATAAAGACTCTGGAACGTATTCATTTTTACTTTCCATATTTTAACCTGGCAGGTTTCTCTGAAGTTCAAGGTTTACAATATCTAAACACATATCGTACTGTGACCTATTACAGCAGAAATTCTTACGAGACATCGGAATGATGACAGTACCTGATGCTGGAAGTCTTACCATGAAGTAAGTAAAACGATTAACATAATCAAAGTATTTAACATGGTAGAAAATATTAATTTTTCACCACCATAATACTTATCTTATTGTAAAGTAAAAATATTTCACAATCCTTGCATGTCTTCTTCATACAGCCATTAAAAGAACCAAACCATAAAGTCAAAAAAGTGTTCATCACCATCTCATCAAACTCTCAGGGGCTCACTATAGATCCCACAAGGTCTCTCTCTTGACCAACCTTCGTTCACTTCCGACCCTGACGCTATAAGAGTATTCGGCGATCTTTATTTCATATTTTCCTCCTTTTTTTTATAAGGCGTGATAACCGAGAGCCTTTAAAAAAGAAGGGAAAATCCATCTCATGTAAAATGCCTCCACGCTAGTCATCGGTCAAAAAGTGAAAATACGCTAGGAATTCCGTCGGTTCAATGTTTATTTAAATGGTTTCCAATTATTTCTTGAATCCTTATAGGTTTATGTTTACATACTGCTTGTGACATTGGTTTGGATAATATTCTTCACATTTTTAAGACGGTTTCCTTTATTCACTTTCACTTTTTGACCGTTAGCTCATTCTTGAGGAGATTCTTACTCATTCGAAAAAGTTTTATTTGAATCTTTAAAGGCTTCCTATTTGAGAAAAACTAATAAACACTGTTAAATCTGATTTTTAGGAAAATCAAATTTATTTCTAATGGTAGCTACTTTTAAATTAAGACCTTGATTGGTAATTTGTTTTGTGTATGAATGTGTGAGAAAGTTTGTCCAATTTGTATATTTGTGTGCGCCGTTTATTTATTTTTGGAAAGTCAAGATTACTGTTATTATTTTTTCTTAAAAATTTGAATTTATACAAGTGAATATTTTATATTTATTTCAATTGTGATTCTTAAAAGACGATCAGAATTCAATAATAATATATTCATTATCAATTTTGTTCCAGTCAGACGAAGTCCTTCGATATTAAATTAATTTTAATTAAAAAAAAATTCACAACACAAAAGCGATAAAACTAAAGCGATGTGCAAGATGAGGTTTCAACTTTTATGTTTCACCTCAAGAAATAAATGACGTATTCGTGATGTGAAAACAGTATTTTGATCTCCCGAGATACTTCTTCTAGCAGTGCATGTCAGAAATAAATTTAGTGTAATACTCCATTGAGGCGTTCATTTTGAGCAAACATCTCTTTTGCAAACTGCAATATTGACTCTGATTTAATAACAACTTTGAAAATAAATAATGCACAAACTTCCTCATTTATAAATACATTTAGAGACACTTCTTATACAAACATTTTTAAGTAGTTAGGTAGTTGGTAGAGCGGAATGCTGCTCTTTAATAAAATCACCATTCTCTTCGTTCATTCTCTAGTTCACTAAGTTCTTGTTTATATTAAAATGCCTTCACTTCAATTGTGTAATTAACTCGTCTTAAACCTACAAGTTAATTAATTAATTAAAATAAAATTTCAATGAAAGTGATTAAGGTTTCTCTTGGTGTTTATGCTACTTACTCGTAATTTTCTTTTACTTGTGAATAACACACTAGTTAGAGGTATTAAAATATTTTTAAAAATATTTATTGAAATCGGAGTCTAATTTAAGATATATTTTATAAACAGAAACACATATTTTCGTTTATTTTGCGGGTAACTCGTGAATCGAGAATTTGTGAAGATAGTGATTAATATGTAGGCTACTTTTAATATCATTTGTATCTTTCCAGGTAAATACTTAACCTAACCTAAGGTTTCAATTCTGTGTAACTTCGTACAATCAATGTTCCAGTAGAAATGAAAAATGGATCCCCTCCCGTTGTCTCTAGGTTATTATCGCTTTACAAAAAAGGAGGTAAAATAAAAATTCCGTTCCGTTGAATACTCTAATAACAACAGGGTCGAAGAAAACAAGGGTTGGTCAAGACAGACTTGATAAGAAAGATGAAAGCGAGGGATCTAATCCAAGACTTCATGAAAAAAATGTGTAGATTCAGCTAGGTTCCCTTAGGATTGCTAAGTCCATACTGGTTTGATTAAGTATTTCGTGTGGGAGAAGAAATGCCTCCTTTATCATATTTTCGAAATATTTTAAAATTTTTTCCAGGTTAAAAAAACTTTCTAGATTTTGTTCGGGGTTTTGTTTCTTGGTGTAACACCAACCAAATAATAGATTCAGCAGTTTTGGTTATGAAAAGATGCAAATATTCGGATATTTTCCAATTATTTTATGGATAAGTCAGAAACGAATTTTTTTTTTGAAATTTTAATTGTCGTCTAAAACTTTGATATACGGAAAGATAATATAGCGTTATAATTTTTTACTAATATAAATTCATCCAATAATAATTTCATAACAATCATTGGACATTAGTTAGAAAAATTACTAAATTTACTTAAATCTAAGGATTTACTATCTTTATAATTAGTATTTGCTGTGCAAATGCATCTAGAAACTATATTTTGTTCGTTCAAGTGTCCTTCTTCCTTATTTATACTTCCAGTTAAAAAGAAGCACCAGTTAAAATTTCAGCAGCTATATTAAACTACAAAGTTGTCTTAATTTAGTCTTGTTAAATTTGGTTTCATGAAAAGCTTTATAGATAATATAAGGAAAGCTTGTGAAGTACAGAAGTACAGTAATAGTGAGATACCTTTATTGATAGCTTTAATTGACATTCAAAAAAAAATTTCATTTAATAACTTTAAAAAATGCAGTTGAATAGAAAAACAATTACAGAAAACGAATTTACCTTTTCGTCAAAATCACTGCATTAATTTTAAATATAAAGGCTTGATCTACTTGTAGTTTACGTTCCAGCTCGGTTTTGGTAATTCATGTATATTTTAATTATTTTTTATAAAAATACTTCAGGATCCATTTTGTCGACTTAAACAAAATAGAATTTTATGGCGGTAGAGACATTTTGTATGAGTCTAGTTTCATACAGGTATTTCTAAACTAAAGGTTCAAAAACATTGGAATAACATTCCCTCACAACCATCCACATTAAATAGTAAGAATTGTTCTATATTATGTTTATAAAGGAACAACAAGACGTCCACGGGGACATCATGGTATTTACCCCGCCCAAGGTACAATGTGTTATAAGGAGATCGTCTAAATCGTCTTGGGCCTTGTAGGAAATGTTAAATTGTATTATTGTTATCAAAGAGTCTTATTTATTAGCGTGGGTTTGTTTAAAAATAGTCGGTACACAGGTTTTCTGAATCTCGCAATTGTATATATTTTTGACGTCGGTAAATCTTTAATGGGGATCGTAGAAGTGTCTCTACTCACTTTGTGTCAGTGTCTCGGTTTTAAAGGACCTCAAAGCTAGATATGTGAAGAAGCCACAACTCGCTATGCTCGGATCGATAATTTGGCCCTGGATCACGTAATTATTCGAATATCACACTTTTTTAGAGGTAAATGGATCGAAATTACATTAAAAAATTTTCATCTAATTTAATGTGTTAACAGACGAGATATTAACAAAAAACTGATGTTTTCTGAAGTTGAAGAGGGTCCTATATAAGTTCCCAATATCAAATTTCAAGTACCTATTTTAATTTATTGTGGGTGCTATCGTGCTTACGTTTGGGCTTGTAGAGCACTGCACGATGGCAGACTGACATTTCACATTCAACTTTTTGAGGCTAAATGGACCTCAAAACGAAAACACACTTTAACAACTCGACAACAATTTGTTGTCCCATTACATACTACGTGTATTTGAGAAAGTAAAATTTCTATTTATAGAACAACTGCTATTTTGAAGCGGCGTATTACACCATCATTATAGTGCACTTGCCACTTGTAAGGTGAACATCGTACCCAAATTTCGTAGTGGGATTCTACTTCTTGGTTGTCATGTTCTTTAGAAAAATATTGTATGAGTGTGTGATTACTTGAATAATAATGTTACGAAAATGGTGTGTGTTAAAGGTAACATCAGTACGAATATGTCAATGTTTTGTCAAAGTTTTTGAACCAAGATATTGAAGGTCGAAAATACAAAATGACAAAAATTAGGTTTATTTCTGTCTTAGGTGTTTGCTGGTGAAGAAGTATAGCCTAACGACCAGTAGGAATGACAAAACACTGTTTTTTAATGAGGCGAGATAATAAATTCCATGGTAATGTGTTAGAGATGGAAACATATCTTATAGCTTTGTTTTGTAAGATGTGTCAGTCAGCTGTCGACATGTGGGATTGTCAGCATTAGAAAATATTTAGCGTTGAAATGACGGTAGATGTGGTTCTTTAATTAGCTTATTTATTTGTAGACAATTAGTTAGACCAAAAAACAATTCCAAACGACTTGGGAGTTATTGCCTGATTGGGTTTTACTCTGGTATGTACATTGTATATGTTACGTTGCTGAATATTACACAAATTTTTGTAAACAAGTTGATTGATGCCATCTTGGTATTTACCCAGCCCTATCATACAATTCAAGATACAAGCAGATATTCTAAATAAAATGCCCAATAGTTGACCTATTGGACGTTGCACGAGTTGGTAAATTGTATTGGTAGATTAAAGTGTTTCCCCCGATATACTTCGTATGTTAAGACAGTTGTTACACATGTTTTCTGGATTGTGTAATTGTATACATCAATATTTAGTTTCTTGACGTCACTTAAGCCCTAATGGGCTTTCTAGATGTAAATATAAACAGTAGCCACTCGCTTACCTCTTGTCTTGCCCCCGGTTGATCTCAAGGTGTACATAAGTGAAGAAATCGTTACTCGCTACGCTCGTGTCGGTGACTCACTTCTGATGGGTTTTGTAACTATACGAATATCACATTATCTTGTGAGTTCAAGGTTTGAAATGACTTTTTTTGACAATAATTTCGCTATTAGTCATTGTTGAGTGAGGGGTGGTACATGCAAAATTAAAAGTTGCGAATTTAATTTAATTTAGTGTCTAAATTTCAATCTGGTTCTACAAGAGCACACTATAGTCCCGTATACCTAATTTCATTTTTGTATCTTAATTTTTATGGGCGCTATCGTGCTTACTTAGAAGACAGACTGGTCTTTTGTTGAACATAATTTCTTCGGTTTCCTGATGCCATGGAATGATAAGTCAAAAAATGCAGACCCCCCCACACATTCAAGGGACACCCTGTACAAAATGCGATGATATAAGTAACGGTTTTTCGGTGACCGCCATTTTAACACGGAAATTAAAATTTAAAAAACTTGTACGTTCATCATACGGCCTAGGTACAAAGAAGCCTAGTTTGAATTTTAGTAACGATTGGTATAGGCTAAGGGATTGGTCGTTATTCGTACACAAACACAGCTTCAGACGACATGTCATATAGTGGAGTCATTGAGTCATTGTCATGTCACTCACTGGTCATTGCGTTTCTTGGTCAGTTAGAGATATACATTTCGTCAACAATCAAATACTTAAGAGTTTATTGTACGATATAAAGTAAAGTGTTATTAAAAAAATTCTAAAAGTTATTTCACCTACCCTCTAAATGTAGTAAACGTAATACAAATATAAACAAAAAACAATAAATATTTAAATTAATATTAAAACATAGCCATTTTGAAACTATTAAGGGAAACATTTTCGTTTTGTTACCTTCTGGGGAATGAATTATAATAATATTATTAACAATTATCATAATTTCATAATATATTGGTTTAGGCTAATTTGGTGTTATAGACAATTACCAAGAAATTATGTTAGAGAATTTTGTCGAAAACTCAGTTATACTTTGACCTACATTAAACATAAAAAAATATTTTTTTCGTTAAAAGCGAAAATTTTTTTTTGAGTTAATGATTTTTAAGATATTGGATATTAGACATTTTTAAACGTCCGCTGTTTTAAAAATTGCCATAATAAAGTCTTGGTTTTCTGGTTTACCAGTAAAAATAATGCGTATACCAAATCTTCACTCGATCTCTACTTCAGAGATACGTTTATTTGTAAAAACACAAAATAACCAACTAAGCGTTTCTGAACCTTTGTTTATATACAATTTTCTTCTTGTTTTTAGCTCTAGAATCAGCTCAAGAATTATTGTCGTGAATTTTGAATCACTATATAGATAATTTTCCCTCATGATTCGTATAAAACTAATAAAATGAAACAAGAGAATTAGTTTAAATGTTTTCCCAAACTCCATGACAGGTTAAAGGATTCAGAATGATGGAATGAAAGTCGACGAGTTTCCAGTTCATTTCACTCTCCTTTGTATTTCGCCTTCTCCCTTAGTTTTCGTAATCAACAGAGTTTTGCAATGAAAACATTCGATCCCATCGTAGATACACAAAAGGCGTCACACGGTTCAAAGGTTTACAAAATAGTTTGCAAATTAGCCTTGTGAATTTTTAAGATACATTAAATTATTATTAGATACGGCATTTGTTTTAAAAATGGTAATATATTACGTTCACGCTGTTCAAAGAAGCACAAATTTGATAACTGTTTGTTTCAGACTTAATTATGAAATATAAAGATATATGGACGCTGGCTTACTATTTTTACTTTTCCGAATATCTTAAAATTAGCTCTAAGCAATTTTGATCACATTTTTCTAAAATCTAAATAGAGCATTTGTCGTCGTTTCTAAAAAAAATCTGCTTATGGAGTTTCGATAAAAAACAAAAATCTCCAATGTTTTAAAATATCTACCTTTTTAAAAACTGAGCTACCTACCGATTTGGTGAATTTGTGAAATTTGGTGAAATGTGGCGATTAATGACCAAATCATTTATATAGGAATAATTGAGAAAAACAAACAAAACTAAAATGAATCTAAACAGCAGTAATTTAAAACTCGATTTTAATTATACGACTAATGTTTGTGGGAAAATTAGTGCTTGCAGTTATTTTATTTCTCTTTAATATATAATAGAATTTGTAATTTGTCGACATTCCTGTTTTGTTCTAGAGTTCGGAATTGTAGTGTGTGTGTGTGTGTGTGTGTGTGTGTGTGTGTGTGTGTGTGTGTGTGTGTGTGTGTGAGAGAGAGAGAGAGAGAGAGAGAGAGAGAGAGAGAGAGAGAGAGAGAGTAGCTATAGTTTTTGTAATTATATAGAGAATCAAATCTAATAAAAATGGTATCTTAAATGACAACCCTATGTTTGACTTATGGTTGTATCTTGATAACAATCAGTTAAATAACCACACCGGCTCATTATGGTCTGTGAGTTCCGAACGGCCAGTTACGTATATAATGCTAAATTATGTAACATTTAATTTGTGATGTGTATTTGTGTTTGTGTGTGTTACATATATCATATTTAATGTGAAATATTATGACACGATGTAGGTCTGATTACTGAAGAAGAAAAAAAGCGTCTCTAAGCGGTAAGTTAATAAAAAACTATTGAATCAAACGCTTTAGGAGGTTATCCAAATAATTATGAATGTAGCATGCGAAGCTATATTAACCTACAAAGTGAAGAAAATTAAACTAAATGAACTCCATATCACGGGACATATAAAATGTGTTTGAAACATGATGCTATATCTAATTATGTAAATGTGACGATTAAAAAAGAACTCAAAATCCATCCAAATGACTATAAACAAAGTAATTTGTTCATTCCTGAATTAAATATTAAAATGTGTCTTAAAAATATGAAACACATTTGGAACAATGTATCCTTTTATTATCCAAACAGATAAATGAACTTCTTTTGAAAATCTACAATAGCTAAACAATAAAACAGAAAATTAAATACATGCAATCAAATAATAAACGCCATTATTAATTAGATATAAACGTAAACGTGACTCAACTGATAGGTAGTGTAACTGAGAAATAACCCATTTTCTGATAAAGTACAACATGAGATCCAAACCTAACGAACATTAGGAAACTACTTTTAAATAGCGAAAGTGCCCTATCATGTTTAAGGATGAACAAGATGCCATTAGAGCTCTCCTTCATTTAACAAATAAACAAAATCATATGGAACCAGTCGACTGCACCAAAACCCATTATATTTGTAAAGACAAAAAAAAACAAAAAAAAACAGTTTAATCCATTCAACAAAAGGTCATCCATGATAAATTGGTGGTCATTAAAGTAGATAAGGGCAATGCCATTGCTAAATTAAACAAACAAGAGCATGACAGGATCTCAGACTTCATTCAGGAGAATAAAATTATTAAATTGACAAGTGCCCAAACTTCCAGATTCCAAAAAAAATCTGCACTAAACAAAACAAAAAATATTTATACCGATAACGAGAGCAAATAGATGAGAATGATCAAACTATTTGCCCTAATTTTAAAAACTGCCTAAATTACATAATGAAGGCTGCCCAATTAGGTGTTTAGTTAACTTTCAAAAATCACCTCCTTATCGCGCAGCCAATATATTGGAACAAATTATTAAATAGGTGTAACATTTCAAAAACAGTACTAGTATAAAAATAATATTGACATTATTAAAGGATCAAAGATATTAGTCCTTCTAATGCTGTACTAGCTTTCTTTGACATTTAATTTGTAACCTGTATACGAATGTAGCTGTACGCGAAACTGTCAACATTTTGATATAAATTTAATTAAGTAAAATTAACAAAAAACTAAATAGAGGACAAAATTTTATGAAATTTAAAGTTAGGCACTTGTACACCCTTGAATAAGTAGAAATATACATAGAAACCAAATCTATCTTAAATGAAAATCTGGATAACTAACCCCTGGTTTAATTAGGATTGGATCTTACACAAAATAACCATTACTGCTTAGAGTGGTCTGCTAGCTCCTACTGACTAGTTAAGTGTGTAATTCTAAATTAAGTGAGTTTAATTTGTGATATGTTTTTAATTACTGATGTTATGTGTATTTAATGTGAAATTTTATGACCTGATGAAGACATCGAGAATGCGAAACACGTGTAGTCCTGATTACTAAAAAAGAAAAAGGCGGTAAGTAAAAAAAAATCTTGAGACTGTTGTAGCTTTTCTTTTAAGGATCCGTGTTCTATTTATTATTCTTAGAAGATATACTTTGTTACAGGTCCTACTATAATAAAAGTTGCTCTACAAAATATCAAGAGATGAGTTTATTTCTGTTAATCTACAGAGAACGTTGACGGCTGCGGTAAGTAACGAAATCATTCCACTCTTAATGTATACTACGATTAACGAGTTCAACTTTGGTGTTTGTTGAACAGATAGAGAGACAGAACGAATGAGTGGCCATCAGGTCCCCTCTCTCCTACTTAACTCCTTCAAAATTAATAGCCTACATCGTTTCAAATACAATATAAATTTTAACCTTTTTAGGTATAGAAAAGATATAAAATTTACAAACATAAAAATTGGAAAAAACAATCATACAAGCCACAATTACAAATTAATTAAAAAACATAATAAAAAAAATCACAATTTTTAAAGTTGAAAATTAAAACAAATCAATATTGATTTGGAAACAATTTTTATTTTAGAGGGAGGGAGAGGGAGAGAGAGAGAGAGAGAGAGAGAGAGAGAGAGAGAGAGAGAGAGAGAGAGAGAGAGAGAGAGAGAGAGAGAGAGAGAGAGAGACATTTATTGTGGGCGAAGTTAGGACCATCAATCAGGTCTTCTATCCACTTAACCCTTACACAATGACTTTTTTTGTACACAATTAATTACAACTAAGCCTAAAACAAAATGAAATTTAACTATTTAAAAGGAAAAGGAACTCTGTGTGTGTGTGTGTGTGTGTGTGTGTGTGAGAGAGAGAGAGAGAGAGAGAGAGAGAGAGAGAGAGAGAGAGAGAGAGAGAGAGAGAGAGAGAGAGAGAGAGAGAGAGAGAGAGAGAGAGAGAGAGAGAGAGAGAGAGAGAGAGAGAGAGAGAGAGAGAGAGAGAGAGAGAGAGAGAGATAGAGAGCGAGAGTTAATAAATGTTCAATATTATGTTCCGTCATTATTTTCAACCGGTGATATTTTTAAAATAGTCGAGTTATTTTCGATGATGATATTTGCGAGAAGTGGTTATTTTAAATGAAACATTGGTTTAACCGTAGTATGTCAAAACACAAACACATTTATTCATTAACTACATGTCAAAAATCACAATTCTTCGAAAGTTAGATTTTATTGTTCAAATAAATATAAATATATTTTTGCAGGTTTTCAAAACAATACCTCAAAAGCTGAAACAGAAACCAAACATTAAGAAATACTACTTTGACTGAACTGGCTTTCGTAGTTGATTACTTCTCTGTAAACAAGACTGGACGGTAGGTCAACCTGGAAATACCCAACGGATTATTCCCAGATGACACATTGCAATATAATGACCTTACATTGGACTACTTTAATTGCCACTCAAGGTGGAGCTTTCAGTGAAACGTTATTTGGGTTTTCGGTGACGTTATCTAGATTCCTGTTATTTAATTTTCCTTTAGAAACTTTTACTTATACGAAGTTTGAAAAGAAACTCGTAGGTTTCTTTATATACGAACATATATATATATATATATATATATATATATATATATATATATATATATATATATATATATATATATATATACGTAGGTTTTAATTCGTTTCCTCTTATATGTTTCAATTGAGATATTATTACTTTTATATTAAATTAATTTTTTGGTTGTGGTTGAAACTTCACGCTTTCTTTGTAGGTAGGTTTAAAGGTGCTTAGGCCTAAAAAGCCAAAGGTTTTGAGTTGTATTTTCATCTCAAGGCACATTACGTAGTAAAACATTAAAGAGAATCGATTTTTTAGAGGTTCTTAATTCAAGATGGCGTCATTTGTAATAATGTTACAAATAGTACTCTTATTTTCGATCATACTAGAAATCACCAAGGTTAATAGAGGAAAGGCATGCGTTTACAGAGAATATTTTTAGAAATAAAATACTAAAACATCTGAGTATTAATTATATGATGAAGGTGGAGTTTTTTTTTTACATATGACTATACTTCTCAATCAGTCACGTTAATTGTTTATTTAAAGATGAGAATGTGTGCTTGTGTTAAATAAATAATAAAATTTAATTAAAAGATAAAATACCAATGTATCAGAAGAAAAAATTTCTTTTAAAAATTAACTTTACAATGAATGATGTACACAAATTCCATATTTGTTTATTTACAATAATAATAATAATTACTTTCTTTGTATTTATCTAATATCAATATTTTAAAACACAGAATAGGTTAAAATCTTGTATCCTTATCAGTATACTGCACATCTTAAAAGTCATAAGCATTGTTTACAAAACAAATTGTAATCACTCAATGAAAACGATAGTAAACAATAGGGCATCATGTAAACAATGCTTTTAAGAAATGGGCGTGGCGATGGTTCTATTTATGAAATTGGAACTGTCTTGTGGTTAAATATGTCTGAAATAGAATCAAAATATTTAAGTTCATATTTACAAATGGATGCCACTTTACAAACATTTCTTGATCAATACATCACTGACTCAATCGCTTAGTGAAGTTATCGTATGTTGAGCAGGAAAAAAAAAATTGGGAAAGAGTTTGCGAAAATATACAATTTGTGACGCAATGTTTAAATAATTTTTGTTGTTGTAAATTCTATATTTTATGTTTGAAATAAATAATCGAATAATAGATAAGAAAGTTTCTGGATAAATTTATTTTGATCTAGGCTGAATAGAAATATTAAAGCAATTAATTTCAATTATGTCCTGAAAAATAACGATCACACAGTGATTAACTATAATGATTTGTTTATTTATCACTTCTGTCATTTATTAGAACCTGTAAATGTAATTAATTACAATATAATCTTTATAGACATAGTTAATAACTAAATTAAAACAATTATTGACTTACAGTTGCAGTTTCGTCACAACCAATGATGGCGTACAAATCGTCTTCGTCCTTTTTCTTGTAATTAATAATTCCGTCAACAGAACTCATATTGTTAAAAAGTTTGCTCAGCAACTGGTGAAGGATTAAAATATCTCTCTCAACATTCACTGCGGAAATTGGTCAACTGAAGTCAGGTTGTAATGCCACTTTCTCCAGTAAGGTCTTCGCTAGCGCTGCCTGGAGGGCGATATTTCAACTAAAACAACGATCCAGTCCACTCCCGGTAGAGGTGGTTAGGTTTATATTATTATATTGAAAGCCTTCTAAATGAATTTAAATTTATAGATTTTTAGAACTTTGAAGAATTATGTTTATGTATTGAAAACGTATTGTTTTTATGATTTCTAGCCTTCTGAAGATGAAGGAGTATTTTATTCTATCTGAATATCAATAACTTACAATACAGTTAAAAGTAAATATGCCTTACAGTATTTACAGAATTCTGATTCATTTTTGGATAATTTTGGTGTTAATCTATTATTATAGTTTTGGCACACAATTTTGTTTCAATTCGATTTGATCTCATAATATTTATGTTTAAGACGAGTTTATGGTATAAGTGAAGTAAGTTTATTCTTTATTTAATTATAAGAATATTAATACAAATTCCAATCCGGCATGCTTGTTTATTTTACTTTTTTTATTGACAACTGACCAAATTACAGTTTTATCAAAAGTTTAGTTAGTGTTTCAATTGTAAATAACTGAGTCAGATAGTTTGTGCAATATTTTTGCAGAGTGTATTGCTCAAATATTTTGTGAATACTCCTTAACTTTTAACTACAATCTTAAATTCCTACATGAGTAATAACAAGATTATTAATTTTATTGCTAATTTATTGCACTAAATTAAATTTGCACAGTTAAGTATTTATTGATGTAAAAATAAATAAACAACACTATTCAAAATACATAACAAATAACTTAATTATCAATAGAGTGTTCCAACGATTAAGTTAGATGAAGATAACATCTTACTAGTTGTAACGTTACTAATGGGGGGGGGGGAAGTAATTTGTTGTGAAATTGAGTTTGATTTTTTTTTTAGTTATTCTTGTGTCTGTATTAAGTATCTTCCGTAGATAGTTAAAGTTTAAGTTACATTTAGTTAACTAAAAATTATATTAAATCCTGAAATTAGAAGAGTAGGCAACCATATTTACTTGTCAGTTTTTTCATTAGGCAGGCGTCATTGATATACAAATAAAAAGAACATGATAAAATCTTGATACAGTTTAGTAATTACATATAGTTAATTTTTAAAATTTAAATATTATAAAAATAAAGCACAAACTTTCTCACTCGTCTGTCACCACATAAAAATTAACCAAACAATTTATTTCCTAAAAATATCAGTACGGTAGTTGTTAGTCAAAAATTTTAATTTAAATAGGGCATAAACTTGAGTCATAAAATTGTCCTCAGTGTAAATATTATTTGATTAAAATCGAAATTTTGTCATTTGTAATTTTCTGTAGGCCTACGGGTTTTGGTGTTTAATCTTCATATTTCATTAAAGTTTGAATGATTTCGGTTGGCTTGATTACGTTTTTATAACAACCCCCATGACAGATTTTTTTTTAAAACGAATACTTAAAAACCTGTGTTTTTGGAGAGGTGACAACCTTTACGTTTTGTTTGTGTCTTTTGAAGCTACACTTGAGCTAAATTTGAAGCTACAAAATTGTGAATTGTGAAAATTGTGAATAATCAAAAAAAAAAAAAAATTAAAGCCGTCCTATAAACTGGCCAAAACATGTCCACATACTATACAGAATGTCCCATAAGTAAAGTGCCAAACTCTGGGAAAAGGTTACATGGGTCAAAATAAAGAGAAAATCACGAATAAATTTTTTCCCAAAAACGCTTCGTTTACCAGATATCCGCCATTTTGTATTTTTTACAAAATAATTGTTATTTTCAAAATTTTCAACCGATCTTTATAAAACTCAGTAAGTATATTTAAATAAAAGAGACCTACTGTAGAAAAAAATTCAAATTGGTCCAATTTAGAATTTCAAAATGGCGGCCATTTTAAACTTTTGATCTAAAATGGCAGGAAAACGGTAAAAAATACAAAAATTTACCAAGAACAATTTTTTTTATAAAATTTTATTTCCAATCTGTCAACACCAAAAACATGAGAATCGAACAAAACATAACCGAGATAGCCTACATTGAAACCATTTATCGAGTGACAACACATAATGGGATTAAAAAATGATTTTTGCTGCCTCTTAACACACATTTCAATCTATCTCTTTTATTTAAACATACTTACCGAGTTTTATAAAGATCGGTTGAAAAAATTTGAAAATAACAATTATTTTGTAAAAAATACAAAATGGCGGATATCTGGTAAACGAAGCGTTTTTGGAAAAAAATTTATTCACAATTTTCTCTTTATTTTGACCCATATAACCTTTTCCCAGAGTTTGGCACTTTACTTATTGGACACCCTGTATTTTATTAATCGGTGTACTGATTTCAGCTATATCCCTTCACACACAGAACAACATAATCCCAAAAAACATTCTTTTGGACTTAAGGGTCCTCAGAAACAGATATATTCACAACAAAACTCGACACATTTATTTTTTATTTTTCAGATAACTTTCTTATACCATTTATATGTTAGAGCGATTAAGTTTTGAAACGTAGGCAAATATCTGCGTAATTCTGCTGTTTTTAAAATTACTCTGAACAGCAGCGAAGAATATTTCCCCATTATTTATCATTAAATGCAGTTTTGTTAATCGATAACTGAACTACATGTTCCTGTTGAATTATTCAATTTATATTCACTGCACTTCACAAATTTAATCAAATCCCGCATTGTGTTTATTAAATCAAGTGATATATGACTTTCCTACTCCAGGTAAAATCGTTGTTTTAATTAAACAACAGTATCGGATCAAAAGGTCGAAATAAAATGTCTGTAATCAGAAAATATACAGTTAATGTTTCACGTTTCTTCGCAGACTATCATTTAGACATTACTTAAAGATAGAGGATTTAAACCATAATAATGACTTGTATCTAATATATACAGGGTGTAAAATATGTTCTGTAGTCACTGAATTAGTTTGAAATGGTAAATGATAGAGAATTATATCAATATTCATACTATTTCATAGTCAGTTACTGTACCTTTTAGTTGGGTTTCCACAAATGTCCCACCATTTTGAGAATTTATTTGTGGTTTAATAGGGAAAAACCTCTAAATGATAGTCTTAATATAATAAGGGAAAAAAATGAATAAAGACCCCTTGCCAAATACTATAGTAGCGCCAGGGTTGTAAGAATACAAGGGTTTATTATAAGAAACCTGATAGGAAAGATGAAATAGAGGGATCCCAAAATTAGGTGAAAAAAGGCGTAATAGGCTCGAATAGCCACACCCATACTCTCTATAAATGAGCCTCTGAGGAGCATTTTGAGGAGGGGGTGAAACTCAACAATTAAAAATAACAATACTGACCTCGTAACACATATATTTAAAAGCCTCATTAAAACAAGAAAAATGCCGCAAATAAAATGACTCTATGATGACGTTATTCAAAATGTAGAGCTCGAATATTGAAAAAGTTCTACATTCAAATTGCTGTGAGATTACAAGTCTCTTATCTAGGAATAGATTTTTAATTTTTAAATTAGTAGAAAGTTTTAATTAGTAGGTATACTAATAAAGAACAATTAAAATATTCCCTGAATCTAGTTCAATAAATGTTTGAATTTTTATTCTTGTAAAATTTCAAGAATTTCAAGAAAAGTTAAAAACGTACCAGACGCTTGTAAAAAACTCTCACTGCATTGTTCAATGATTCTTGTGACATGATCTGTGCTGCTTCCAGAATGTAAAGGAAAGAAGTCTGGGGATCTTTCTGACTATTCTATTAAAGAATGGTATCGTCAAAAAATCGCTGATCTAACCCACCAATTCATGTAAAGTACATTCTACCAGTGTAAAGTTCGTTCATTTACACAACAGTATTTTATAGTATCCTATTTATTATTTAATTGTTAATTTCCCTTCCATTTTAGATAATATTGTCGTAAAGTTGTTTTCTTTACACCACTTTTATTGTTTTCATGAGACCTTTAAAATGAGCTGTCACATGCTGGGTGTTACTTTATAAAACTTGTGAGTTACCCTTTTCTTTCACCCTCAAAATGAGGGGATATTTTTGTAAAAAGCAAAAAGTAATGTAAGTTACCCATGAAGTCTCAAATATTACAAATATTAAGTCTCAATCTATCACAAAATTAGTCATGAGTTGTATGACGCACATACTATATTTAATTCCTCAAGCGTTAATTTTGTTTCAGAATTGTGAAGCAATAGTTCTGAGAAAATGTTTACTTTCATTTTTAATATCTCTACTCTGTGAGGTTGGGAAAAATATGTGTGGAATATAAAAATATATTCATTTTTCATAAGTTAGAAAAGTCACATTTTATACACATGTGTATGCTCTTGAATTTATGAAGTGAACAATTATCATATTAAAGACCCTATAACAATCCATTTTGTTAGTAGCCTAATATTTACTTATTATAATTGACACAAAATTTTGCCTCCTGATTACTTAAAAAAAGAAACTGTGTAAAAACAACGCCAAAACTTTCTTCGGCACCGGTATTTAAATCTTAATATTAATAAACAAAATACAATTTTGATCGTCATTTGTTCAACAATTTCTCTGTAGTACTTGGTTATGAATATAAAATATTTTTTCTTCGTTCTCTTATATAATAATATAATTTCTTATGAATGATAATTGGGTATATAAGACCCCTCAGCTACCAACTTTTGAAAATGTATTATAAAAACATTTATAAACTTAAATATTGTCTTAGCTTGTTTCACTTGTGCCTAAACTTTAATTTCATTCCATGAAGTTAAGTGTTTAATGTCTGTGGTCTAAGTTTATTTTCTTTTATTCCTTTTATTACTGAATCAAATATTTTTATTACATGTTTCCTTGGGCTAGTTTGGGTAATTAATTTAGACATTTTACCAAAATTTGTACTAAATGGATATTCTTAATTTTGAGCTATTAGGCCTTTTATAACATATGCATAGGAAGTTTTTAAATCTTTTATCGATATCTAGTAACAAATTTTTGGGATATGGTTATAAATACGTTTGGGTACGTGTTACACTTTACATGAGAAAAATCGTTAGAACCAATTTTTAGAAAATCGTAATAATTTGTTTTGATCTAGTAGCGGCTAACCTCATATTTTGATTTATCGAAAAAAATCTCGATATATGGCCCACTTATCAAATATGGCCAAAATCAAACCATACTACTCGTTTTGTTAGTAAAGCACTGGGCAGACAGTAAAAGACAGACAGACAGGCGACATACCAAAACAACTTTATTTGGCTCAATAGAGTTTAAAGGGATTTATGAGTGAAGCGCTGGACATAGGTTTTTGACCTATCACAACATATATCTTACTCTATACGAGGATGCAATTACGTAAACATTTTAGATTGTTGGAATGGTTTAAGATAATCAGCTTTTAGTTGTAGTTAGATTAAATGTAATCACCATAAGTCCCCATTTCGTGACGTTAAGTTGTGGTAAAATGAAAGGGACATTAAAATACGGACTAGGAATTTGTTTTGTCTCTACTGTGAAAACAGCTGACACATTTCTAGGTTGCTTACACTAAAATCTCTTCTTTCGGTGGCATACATTACGAATACAATTTTTTTAATTTGGGTCCTAACATTTTTTGTGTAATTTTTCACTAATCAAAAAAAAAAAAATCTGTATTAATATTTATGAATATGATACACAACAAATTCCATATTTTTATTTTAAAACACATTGAATAATCGTAGACTAGTAGTTTCCAGCGTTCGTATCGACTTTCAGGCCCTTAGTGGCTTAGTGTTGCTTTTAATGTTCTAGGTCTAATCACCTGATAACTAAAGTTGATCCATTCTCATGAAACGTTATATATTATTTTAAACTTTAATGCTAGGACATTAAACTTCATTTAATATAATATGACTTTTCTTTGCGATCTTGTAATAATTAAAAAAAAGAGAATAGGATATTTTTAAGAAAGTTGTTTTAATGTTATTGATTGAAGGACATTAGTTTGGCAATGAATCAAGAAATTATCAATGTTATTTGTAGTTATTTTAATACTTTTGTAATGTTTAGGTACAAGGTACATGAAAGACAACGTTTCTCTGTAAGTTTGTAAGCTTATAGCTCAAGTACCAATGATCCGATTGTCACACGGTTTTCTTTCCTATGTAGGTAGGATATCTGGTCAAGTTTTAGTCTAGGTTTGATTAAAGTTTTTTTTCAGGAGTTCCTAAGTTAAACCAAATTTATCTGCAGGGGTAATACAAAAACTAGAATTTGTAACATATTAAAAAAAATTCTATACAAAATTTTTGGTCACTGACACAGTTTGTATATGGTTTGTATGCTAAATAGTATTAAAATCTTTTTGAAATCGTCCGAGTGGTTTCCGAGTTGACAATTTTTTGGTGCTAAAAATAGGAAATAGTGATTTTTTGGCATATTTAGTGTATTTTCGTAAAAGGTTTAGGGACAACATACTTTTTTCAGTATCAAAGTTGTAAAGGTTAACAATTAAAAGAGTGATATGAAGAAAACAGTGGTGAATTTTAATAGTGGTTTTAGTTTGAACACAGACCCGTTGTGATTAAGAATGTGAACACAAATTCCCTTATTTCCACGTGGACGAAAACCGCAGGCACAGCTAGTAAATTATAAATGATATACACTATATATTTATGTATAACATATCAGCCATCTCTCTGTCCATGGAAATAACTCTCATACTTAAAAGTTATAACTTAAAATATCAAAACGAATGTACGTACGATGTATGCACTTCGCATTCAATACAGACAAAATAACTATGCATGTGAGAGTTTTATCAATGAAAATTCCATTGTTGATATTTTACAAACGTTGTTGAGTTGTTTTATCTCAGTTAAAAAGCTTTAGCTGTTGCAAAAATTTACTTGTAACTTTGTATGATTAACCAAAGAAAACTGAGTGTAATGCTAACAACAAATATATCTAGTTTAAAGTAATTACTGTATTTAAATTGATTGTAGATACATGTATTTTTTAAATCAAATCACTATTGGGAACGACCTTAAAGGTTAAAAAATGAAAATTGTTATTAATCTTTAATGTGTTTGTTTGAGCTTTAATTTTTCATTTTGAATTAATAATTGTTAAATATTTATTAATTCAAAATTCAAATTATTTATTAATAACAGTGAAAAATTATTTATTCCACTAACTGATTATTTAAACACAGAGTAGAACTGCCACATTTGAATTGAAATCATCTACATTTAACCTCGAACATGATGTTTATGATAGGTTACAGTTATTGATTATTATTATTGCACGTAAAATACATCAGTTTGGCCACATCTGACCTGCTCAATCTAAAAAATTAAATATGGCGTACACTTAAAGTTGTTCCTATTCATTGGTTGATGTATTCATTCACCAAGAAATTATTTTCTTCAGTTTTTTATCAGTAACTCTGTTATCCTCTATATTACAGAAAAAATAAAAAATAAAATTTTGTTTTTCAATAAAAGAGAAAATATAAGGGACAAAAGCTTGTGAATTTTTGTTAAACTAACGATTTTTTGGAAAATCAATATTATAAATTTTAATGGGCGCCATTTTGAAATTTAAATAATAAAGTTTTGGTTGTTGGAATACCGGTAAAAACTAGCATGAAAATGTGTGTATCAAATTTGAACCCAATTTCTTATTTATTTCCATAGTTATCATCTTTTTCGGAAAAAAACAATAATATAAACGGAGAACTAAACATTTTATGGTCTATGTTTATATGAACTTAAAAAAAAAGATGCAATAAACACACTGGCGAATTATTAACCAAAATTTTCAAACACACAGTACATGTTACTTAACACATTTGCAAAATGTAATAATTTCACAAAAAAAATAAAAGAACCAAAATGAATACCGACTTGGCTCATCATAGTTTCTCTAAGATATAAAAATCCAAAAGTTCTAGGATATTGTTGAATAAAACATAAATGTTATAACAAGTGTTATTATATGAAAATATTTATTTAATTTTAGAACGCTCATTGAATTAATATGTCTTGCCTAGTCGAGTACTGTTTTCTTAATTGGGATTATGGTAAATAAATAATAAAAGTTTTCTCACAGACTTTTATTTTATTTAATAGGTCGACAAGACGGAACAAGGTGTTTGTAGGGTAGTACTGGCCTTGGCTTGAAGCCTCTTTAATGACAACCTTCTGCGTCGTCATTAAGGGTTTCAATATAGACATGTAAGACCCACCCCATTCAATTACACCCCCTCTAATAAACACTAAACAGGAGCGAAGTAAAGCTCTCTGATTTCATCTTAATGTAGATATCTGACGGAATATGTAAACACATTTTCGAAATTTTCCTTTAATAGAAATAATATCGTCCACCATTAAAAGTAAAACCCACGTAATTAAAAGTTGTACTTTTTCTTAATTAATCGCAATGTATTATGTACAGCCATTCATTTAAAGCTACCATACAAAGTAAGATATTTTAGCCCCAAAGCGTCGCAATTAAATGTACAGTATTTCAGTTTCTTTATGCTAAGAGTAGGTAAATTTTGATCATGAATTTTTAAATTCGATAAACATAAACAGTCGCTCTGTCATAAACAGTATTTTAATTCTAATTTTGACACCCCTATATATAGAGTGATTGAAAAGAAACTTATACGGGGTGCTCAAATTTTGGCCGTGTAAATCTACTTGTATAACACTACTGTGTTTTTACCTCATATTAAAATTTCAAATTGTTCCTCTGTATCTCCATGCAGTAATACAGTCTTTGTACAAACATGTTTTCAAAAGCTTGGTTCATCTTCTGCATTCTGTTACTCTCCGTTATCTTAAAAAGTAATTTAAGAGATTCCCCACAAAACAAGGAGGTCTTGTATTTGAAGAAGTGAACCAATATTCAGTTAGTTGGTCTAACCTTTTATCGTCAGCCATAAGGGCCTAACACGCTATCAAATTGAAAATAGTTGGTTTGATGCCCCAAGACAACTCCAGAAAATACCATAAGGACGTTTTACACAGAGGCTCTCCAGTGAATATCCAATCATATGTTTTCAGGTAGCAGTGCCCCATAACGAACCCTACACCATCCTTTATTGTCCTTGCTTAACAAGAGAAGGTAAGATGCAATTTAAATACAGTTACTACATGTCACCTATTAATTAAGTCAGGGATTAATATTATGAAAGGCATGATTTACAGTATTATTGGGGTCTTCCTCTTTTAAAAAAAATGATAACTTTTTCGGCTTTAAACAACAAGAAAAAAATTGCCACATCCTATACTTAAAATATTGAGACGGCATAGTCGTTCCTAGAACATGGTATTTCTTAAATAATTCTTTATTAATTTAGGATTAAGAAAAAGATCACTTCGACGTCGGTTCAGTTACTGGTAATATCAAGAACGATATAAAAGCAAAGTAAAAGTCGAGAATGCTGCAGCTAGGCTATAGTTGTAGTAGTAATACATATTTTGGACGTAATGTCTTTCTGTAATACAAGGTTCGAAGCCCGACAGACACGAGCGAAGCGACTTTAATGATGCACATCTACGAGGCTAGTTAGAGCCTAGCCGATGTCAGTCAAGAAAGTAGTGATATACACAAAATTACAAGGTTCAGAAAACCAATAGTGTTAAACGTCCTATACTACATATAGTGGAGTAAGTTCCCTTAATCTACATTACAATGTCCTACAAGGTCCAAGAGACTATCTTTTAGGCAATACACTTAGAAATCTGTTTGTATTACATTGTATGATGGGTCAGGGTAAGTACCATGTCGACATCCATCAAATGATTTAAATTTTAACTTTATAATAAAATAACTATAGATGACTACATGTGTATAGTACGTCTCCCGTTGCTCAGGTAAAGGTTTCACAATATCTGATGTGTGGTAACCATTATGTGCGTGTTCATTTTAGGAACTCATCATGCCTTCTTGCTGCATGCTGTGATAAACCTTATCGGATATAAAACGTGATTAGGAATATTCAGTGCCCACACTTCATAACAAATCATTCTGAGACAAGCGACAATACGCGATGAATTGCCGCTGGTTCCAACATTAATAAAGAGATTTATTATTTCTCACTTTATTTAGAGAGAGGAGAGGAATGGGAAATTTGATGATTAGATTTTTGTGGATGGATCCGTTTTGGGGTTTACTGAGTAAAAAAATAAATGTACGGGTTTTTAAATTTTTTTACAGGTATATATTGAGTAAAGAAAGTTTTTGCGGATATACCTGTCCTCTGAGTAAAAAAAGGGGTTTTTGAACGATATCTGTCTGCATGGCGTCTGTCTTGTATGCAGTGCTCTACAGTACAAACGCGTGGACCAATCAGATTTGATAAGTTAAATGGGTGTATTTTGTTGTTGTTGATAAATCAAAAATTAGGGACAGCTACATAGAAATTTTTTTTTTAAATTTCAAAATTGGCTTTAACAAGTGTAGCCTCATAGAAGTATAAGGGCTTGTACAATACGCCATTAAAAAAAAAAAAAAAAAAAAAAAAAACGATAATTCCTGAGTTATCTTTATATCCAAAAAAAATCTGCCAATCTGGCTCTTCCGATTTTGTTTAATTATAGTGCAATGTGTAGATTAATGACCCGAACCTGTTTACAAAATAGTAAGAAAAAAAATTACGGTTCAGTAATAATTGACAAAAACGAACCTTGACTACAGTCATTAAAAGTTGATTGGAATCAAACACGATTTTTGCTGAGGACGCGGTTTATGGCACAAGCGAAACAAGTTTATTATATTAAAATATATAAATCATTTTTGAAAGTTGGCATCCATGATTCATTTGTACTTTTTGATTGACAATTACCGAACTGACATTATTTCCATTGATTTTTATTTGGTTTTGAAGATGGGTGAGTGGAGAATGTTTGTGCAATGTTTTTACACTGTTTATTTAAAAAAATGTTTCCGTGTGATAAAAGCCATGGGAAGTGGTCAATAAAAACTATTTGCCTGATACTGATTTTATTTCATAATTATGAATGTAAAAATAATGAAAAATAACAAAAAATATATATATTTATGTTAACGATTGATAAAATTTCATTAAAAATTCTCTCTAAGGGCATAAAAAACAAAAACAAAAATGTATTTCTTGTTTTATATTTAAAAATAACGATTACTATTGGTAAAACAAGATAAACGTCTTTGGAGCTGTTATGAAAAGTTTTCAATGATTTCTATAAATGTTTCGCTAAATATGAAGATTAATACTACATCGTCTTTATTTGGACGTAGTCAAGGTTATGAAGCACTCTCTTCTGTTCCCATCAACAAACTACATATGTTTTCATTACATTCTCTTAAATATAGAAATATATATAAAACTAATAAAGAAACAAAACAAAGAAAACAAGCTATAAACAGAAAAATTATAAATAAATATTAAATATTTTCTATAATCAAACAAATTAAACAATAAAAGGAATAACATTAATTAATACATTACAACTGAAATAACTACATATAAACAACAAAAACTATTTACAAAGAAATTAATATATAATGAATATTCTGAAAAATATTTCATAGAGAGATATAATTACATTGATTAAATTTTTTTTGAAAAAACATAACATGACATAATTTAATAAAATTTATTATACATGCATTCACACATACACACCCATTCAAACATAATGAGAAATTATACATCAATAAGTTACCTCTGGCAGGGGTACATCATCCATATTGGATAAAAAAATACAACTTATCAGTTTTAACTGGAAACGGCAGTTAACAGACTTAATTTCATCTGGGAGTGTACACATAAGCGGACACAGTAAAAATGGTTTATTAAACATTACGGTTCAGTGAGTTGGAAGAGAGAGTGTGTTGCAACACAAAGACAAGACTATCTAATGGCATTCCAGTTTGTAGAATAGAAAATATCAACGTTAAAATATAAAAACAATGCAAATTATTAAGTTTTAATAAGTTAATGATCTTTTAGTAATGTGTAAGGCAGACTTCACGCCTTTAATTAAAAATGAAGCTTGTTCAACAGAAATACCGACTACGGTGTCACGCATGGAAAGGAAGGAAATATGAAACCCTTTACTAAAATCACCCTGATTCGGTTACAAAATTTGGATAATACGAAAGAAGTTGTATACGAAAACATTGTATTCCACAGTAGCCGGTCCAGTTTTATTATTGTCAGACATCATTAGATGTAATAAGACCAAGACCCTTGTCTAAAGTGTAATAATGTAACAAGTAACTAGATAGTCCATTCATACAAACATGCATCCCAATACTGTACGTAAATAAATAAATATAATTATAAAGCAAAATATAAATGTAATATAAGAAATAAAAAACCTGACACTAATCATGTAAAAATAATAACAAAATAAATCATGTTTAATTTGTGGTAGGCTTGTTTTCTCTCCATAATAAACATAATGAATTGTCTAGCGGGAGACAAAGTTATGCTTAAAAATTATTGTTAACTTATTTATACATTCCAAAAGTTGTTATTGATATGTGCAGAAAATACGATTTTATGAGCAACCATTCGTTTAAACAATTATAAAATACTTTAAAAAGACAAAAATAATAATCCTGAAACAAAAAAATAATGTATTCAAATCTCAAATCTAATTAAATCCACAAAAGGTCAACCTCATGTTTCTCATAAAATATAAGTTTTATAAGCCAGAAAGCACAGAAGCTGGATTACATTTTCTCTGAGCGTCATCCAAAAGATACGTCTGACACTCAACCATATGTTTCTCAGGACAAAAGTTTCCACTACTTTTTTTTTAAAAAGAGCAGGAGAGTATGTAGTTAGATCCCCTGGAATAGTGGATTCACTTCCTTTAGTACTTTAAAAAACTTTTCAAATACTTTTCGACACTTTCTGTGACTTACAAATTTAAAAATAATATCCCAAGGTATGGACTTTCAGTCTCTATTCTTTGATCTAAACGATGGGATTTATCGATATTTTTTTGATAATGGATTGTCAACATTCATAAAACTAGACCGATAACTTTCTCCTCCGTATCGCCATTACAGTCTTCGGGAACACCAAACTCATGTAAACAATTTCGTTTTGATATTGAGATAAATTGTCTTATTGTTCTAAACGCTCATTTTCTAGCGTAGCATTATCAGTTACTATACAGTTTGCAACTCATGTTTAACAAATGTTATTTTTGTGAGCCTGCTCTAGAGATCGAGAAAATGGCGGATTGTCTTTGAACCCAATCCGCCATGTCCGATATAATCTCGTCTTTAAATCATAATTTGACTACTGAAATATCAGAAGCTAGCAATTCAGGTGGGAACTCCTTATTAGATTTAGATAAAGAAGGAGATTTAATACGTTTGCCAGTCTTATCAGCTAACTTGTCGCCCTGTTTGAGTGAGTATGTGGAGGTGAATGTTAAATAGACACAATGATGTTTTTGTTAAATAAAATTAATATCGGTCGATCTAAAGATATAAAATGAAAAGTGACCTGTCACTGGTGTTTGCAATAGTAAACTATATAAGTTACAGCTCCAGAAATCTGTACTTATCTGTGATGTTTGTCCTTAAAAAACTGCTGTAAACAACCATGTGCATTACTCAGTAATCATTATACTTTCATTCTAAGGATAGGGAGAGAGAGGGAGTGGGAGAGGGAAAAAGAAAGAAAAAGAGAAAGAAATTAAACTTGACTGTCATCATTAAATATTAGATTCCACGGAAATACGATTTATTTTTGTGACAAGTTTATAACTTGAGCGAATCAAATCATAGGGCTCTGGTTAAACTACTAAGTGAATATTTGCAATGATTAAAAATAACAAAATTGTAATTAAATCTGTTTCGAAGGTTCCAAACAAGGCTTTTCTCAAAAATGATAGATGGAGAGTTATTGGTAAAAACAATAAACTCTATTGTATTTCAGTTTCCTATTACTTGTGAATGTATAAATAGTTGTCATTACTTGATAATTATCAGTTGCCCGATGATGCCGCAAGGCCAAACAATTGTAGCTCATTTATATTATTAAAATAATTTTGAAACTTTAAGTTTATTGCTTTATTTAATCCTTGAATAACTGTTAGGACTATTTTATAAATTAAGCGAAGCAAATCATAATTCTACCAAGTGCTTCACTAGCGCTAAGTGAGTGAAGTCAATATTTGTCTATAAGAGTGAAATGAAAGCGGTAGCGTTCCGCCCTACAAAGTATTAAACAAATTTCTATTTAAACATGAATAATATCAACGATGAGACACAAAAGGATCAATCCCTTGGGGAAGGCTGTGCAATAGTTGTGTATATTATTTGTTTCGTATAGAATTAGAGCATACAGTTGTTAAAAACGGTGTTATAATATTTGCTTTCTATTAGAATCTACTACAAAATATTATATTTTGTTAAGAATACAATGCTGTTTTGAAATCGACATTTTCTTTTAGTAAAGTTGTTTTGCCCTAATTACAAATTCTGATTATAAGTTAATTTATATATATATATAAACTATTCCATTGTTGACGAGAACGTAAATATTGTTTTAATGTTTATTTATAATAATCGTTAATGTGGTTATTATTAATAAGATGAAGAAAATAGTATAAAACCCGATTATGTTTAAAATGTAAATTACAATAGAAACCAATAAGACTGAACAAAATATTGCAGATAGCAGCACTTTCTTGACATCCAGAAACTGTACTTAGTTCAAGACGGTTTCAATAGATGGCAATGCTTGTAGAATGAGTTCCAGAGGGGGGGGGGGGTATTGGAAATCCACGGAGAGCGGTATATTTAAACAAATTAACACTAAAACAAATTCAGGATTAAAAAACACCAATTGGTATTATATAGAGAAAACAAAGAATAAATGAGCTCTGTTCAATTTTATAGTTAGAATTAATTAGTGATCATTTTTGTTTTTCTAAAGGAGATTTTTCTAGGGAAAATATCATAGGAAAAATCATCTGCGCCTGTACGTTTATTAAAAAAAAAAATAATTTAGATAATGAGAAATAAATAAAACTTATAATAAAAATAAAACAGTAACTTTATTTATTTAAATGCCGAAACTTAAATAAGAATAGCCGAAACGGTCGTCGTTTAAATAACGCTACTCTTGACTATTGGTGACGGTAAGTTTCCTATTATATTAATAACACTAATCTTATGGTACCTCCATTGTAAAGAAATGTAGAAACATAAAAGAAAATCAGTCTCAACTTTTTATAATTGTGAAAGATAAGGTATAAGAACAAATATCTCTAGTCTTCTAATACTTTAAAGGTGTCAGGGTCGGAAGAGAATAACAGTTGGTCAAGAGAGACTGGATAGGGACGCTGAAAGAGGTGGGTCTAACCAAAGACTAGGTGAAGAAAGTTGTATATCTAGCTAGGAACCTGGGGATTGTCACATTCGTATACACTGTAAGTGACCAATAATGATGGTGTCACCAGTTATGATGTGTCGGTTACCTAACACAACTGTCCAGATTGTATGTGGTAACTTAAAAATGGTTTCACCGTTGAAGTTGAAAGTGACATTTGAGGTTAGAAAATTCACCAAGAACTATTAATTTTACCGTCAATGTTCTCTACTGAAAGTTCTCCGTAGAAATTTTAAGTATCACAATGGGCACCACCATCACTAATGTGATCATGTCTCTACGACTATGCGAATTTTGAAAACATTACAAACTTCTGCTTAATTGGGGAAGTAATTTGTCTATGCTCAAGTTAAATAAAACTTTCAAGAATATTTAATATGTAATAGTTACAATGTTTATTGAGACCTAAGTTCTTAAGTCATTGAACACTGTTGCCATTTTAAGAGAATTTTTAAAGATAAAATTTAGAAAATTAGATTTTAGGTAGTTATCAAAAATAAGTAAATTTTTAATTGGGTGTAATTCTTGTATTGTAAATTTGAAATATATACTATGTGTCCCAAAAGTCCCACCCCCCCTATTATTTTTTTAATTAATGGAAATAAACAGATTTGCTTTGGGGAAAGTTTAGATAACCAAAGGAGGAATTTTTTGAAGTATCACAATTTTCAACCCTTACCCCTCAAAATGGGATAGTTTAGGGGTAAGTCAAGAATTTTAAATAGCAAACCCTTTTGAGTGATACCTCATTTTAAAGGTCTTTTAAAAATAAGAATAATTGCGCAAACTAGAGGTCTCTAAGTTCATCCTACCCAACACAACCAATCGAATTGTGAATGTTAACCTACAAACTCCGGTTGTTTTTATTACATTACAAACTGCACTATGTTGGTAAAATTGAGCAAGAGCCTTACCTTGTTTTTTTTTAGCTCAGATTAAGTTCTCGAAATGGCTACCATTTACTTCTTGGCAGAAATAGACTCTGAACTCAAAAGCTTGTTGTACATTTCTTAACATATCCGGTGTAATTATTAACGTAAAATTCACAATTCGATTGGTCGCTATGTTGGGTAGGATCAACTTAGAGACCTCTAGTTTGCGCCATTATTATTATTTTTAAAAAGACCTTTAAAATGAGGTATCACTAATTGGGGGTTGCTATTTAAAATTCTTGACTTACCCCCAAACTAGCCCATTTTGAGGGATAAGGGTTGAAAATTTTGATACTTCAAAAAATTTCTCCTTTGGTTGTCTAAATTTTCCCAAAGCAAATCTGTCTATTTCCATCAATAAAAAAATAATAGGGGGGGGACTTTTGGGACACTTGGTATATTATGTCAAAGTAAAGATAATCAAGGTATTGTATCTCCTTTGCTATTGCAACCAAAATATTAAAATTAACGTAATAATATCAAAATTAGCGTCATAATGATTAATATAACTAATTCACAGTTCAATAGCATTTACAGAATGGTTTACAATTTGACTGAATTTCGTTTAAATTTCAGGTACCGACAAAGACCCAGGCTTGAATTCGTCATAGCAGTCATTGCGAAGATGAAGTCCAATTCAGTTTCCAGAGGCTCAGTGACTCTAGAATTTACGCGTATTCAAGGAGGAGACAAGGAGTAATTGGTTAATGTGCAGAGTTTGGAAATAAGGGAGTCCATTTTATATCCCAAGATTCATCGACACAAAGAAATATAAAGGTTAAGTCTGGGGACAAAAAATTCAAGTTACTTTATAACTCATTGACAGTGTGCTTCATATTTCGAAGGTACAGATGTTGTTATCGGCTCATATAAACAGAGTAAAAAAATAAACGGTGCAAAATCATTGCACAAACTTTCTCATTCACCCATCTTCAAAACCAAATAAAAACTAACCAAAAGAAATCGCCTCCAAAAATATCAGTTCTTAGTCAGTTAAAGAGAGAAATGAACCTTGGGTGGCGTCTTTAAAAAGTAGGGTTTTAGCTTACTTCGCTTGTCTACAGCAAACCTTATTTGACGATGGTCCAGGTTAGTTCATCTTGTTTGATTGGCAATTATGCATGGAACCGTAATGTTTTTTTCTTCCTAGTTTACACACTAGCCTGGGTTATTCATCTTCAATTTTAACAAAAATTTGATAGAAATCAGTAGAGAAAATTTGAGATATTTAGTTTTTTTTCCCGATTCCTTACAGACTTTTTGTTTATTTTACAGATAACTCACGAATCGATTCTTTTGGAGAGATGGCGACCAATGAGTTTTCTTTGAGCTCTTAGAGGTGGTATTTTTACATAATTAAAACTGAATGGAATGCGTTAAATACACATAGACTATTCTAAAATGGGATATACTAAACAAACAATAGAATTTAAATAGTTTGAGGAATTTTGTGAAAATCGTAATTTTGTGATAATCATAATTTTGTGTTTTTTCCTTATTTCCAAGTTTTGAGTTATATTGAAAAAGCCTCTATATATATATATGTTTAAACTATGTCCATATATCAAATATTATTAAAATTAGTCTACCCGTTTTGACTGTAGAGCAATAACAGACGTCAATCCAAAAACCATATTTTTAAACAGATCTACATTGATTTCGTATATATATACATTGCGTTTAGTAAAATCATTGTCAATTTGTTTTAGTTTATGTAGCCTACTTCGATTCGTTATTATAAGTTTTTGGGAAAGGTTTGTTTTTCTGGTAACGACCATACCAAAATTGAACACAAAGTCGATTACTTGGTGACGAGGATGTAAATTTTTATAGCCCTAAACTTATCCCTAAAAGACATTTGGTGACTGAATTTAAAAATATTTTTGTTAAACTTTGTATAGTTAGTGATGTAAATTTCCTGAAAACTTCGTTACACATTACTGTGGAGGAATGGAGCTGGTACAAATGTCATGTACATTTAAAATATGCACTTTTTTTACTTAGTTTTTAAGTTAAACTATTGAAGTAACACATCGAACAAAGTTTTATTAATGCTTTTATTTAGAATGTCTTTAACAATTGCGTAAGCTGGGACTATGGTATTAACAATAACAGTCAATAAACCAAATTGTAATACATTTCTACTTACGGTTTTTAATTATAGTGTGGGAAGGACAAATATATCATATAAAATCAAATCATTATAATTTTTTACACAAATTTCAGTGACCGTCAACAATAAATATTCAGTTGAAAGTTAGTGAGAATTAAAAAAGAAATTAGAACACTTTACATATAAAACAATGAGTTTATCTAAATTATTAAAACATTATGAAATGATTTTTTTAAAAATTTAATTTAATTTTTTTTTAACGGAATTTTGAAGATGAAGTAAAAAGACGTCATAACTAATTATTGATCAATACAAACTACATAAACCATTAAAAATAAGCATTAGTGTTAGAAATAATATCGTTGATTACCTAACAAAAGAAAAAAGAGATGAAGCTTTGTTTGAGAAAACAATAGAGGGAGTTCTCGTTTTGTTTTCACAGTAGAGGGTTTAAACAAAATATTTATAACTTTCAGAAATATAATCGTATATAAAACAAATAACTGAGATTCATGTTTACTTCGTTTTACCAGTAGAGAGAAAAACAGTTCCAAAGAACTTGTCAAATCCTACTAAATTACTAAAACAAAGGTTTTATGTCTTAACATTAAATAAAAAGAAAGTACGTTTTAAACTTGAAAGTTAAGAACATCTAAGTATGACAAGTATTAACACACTAATAGTATATTTCATTGAAGCTTTTCAATACAAGCTCAAGTTTAACGGCCAAGGTCGGAAAATGAACGAGGATCGAAAAGCTTCTTTTGGTCCAAGTGATGAACTATATTTTTCGTTACAATGCAAATAATATAAGAAAACAATTTCCCCAAAACTAAAGTGTCATAACCTATTTACCTTCAAATCGATGGTAAAAACTGTTTTAACGGTTATATACAATCGAGAGTATCGGTTGTTTATATATATGCTTTACAATTGTTAATTGATTCTTATAAAGGAGGTAACAGCTGATGGCCTCGACCTCAGCTCATGTTTTTAGGTCCTAGGACTAAAAAAAAACAACTTTAGCATATCAATTCATGTGTTAAAAACAGCTGTTTTTGATGCAGTATGGCGAAAACCAATTTTTTATGTTAGAGTGTTTAAAAATATAATGTTGGTCCATATTTCAAGACATTATATTTTATCGTGTGGACAAATGATAGAGTCTATGTTATAATTGTGCTAAAAAGAAATCATTATTAAATCATTAAAAAAAAAAAAAAAAACTCTCAAGCATTGTAATTTTATCAAAGTTTTCATAATATAATAAGTTAATATCTCACCAAATAAACTAGATTTGGAAGTTTTTGTCTTCATACTATTATTATTATTATATTTTTTAAAAACTGAAATATCTAAGAAAGAAAAATATATTTTTAAATTGAAGAGACGAATCTCATTAGCATATCCCTACGTTTTCTATTTATTGCAGGCTGGACAAAACAATAAAATGTACTACTATATACTCCCCATGGAATGTAATCATTTTCAGGCTTCCCTTCTGTAATAATAGTTGAGATGGACAGTAATGGTCAGGAGGGGACAACTGTGGTGAGGGCACAGACAAGAAAGGATACTCCTGTCTGTTGCGTGGGTTGGCTATAAACATCAAGAATTTGATCTTGCATTTTGAAAACCCATCTAAAAAGAAAAGGTCTTTATAGCTCAAACCTCCGGCAGTTTACATATAAGACATGATATTTCACTTATGCTATTACTTAAAAAGTTCCTTAGTTAAAACATATTTCTTCTTTTATGAACCATAATGAAAGTTGTGTATAAAACTTGCGTCATGTATATAAAGTACAAACATTTTACTCTTTACACTTCATCTTTAATATACGTTTGTAGATATGTCCCCCTATGTATTTAATTAATCCATTTATTTTTTAATATCATCTGTTAAAGCTTACATTTCCTTTTATGATGTGATTTGTTTTCTAACTAGCAGGTATCAAACATAATGACTTAGATTAGGGTTTATATTAGTATAATATAATATTTAAGAAAAATAAATAATCAGAAAATTACACAATGGTGGCAGTATTTCAGTATGTTAACTATATTGTATACTGAATAATATAATGTCACTTTTATGCAAGCTGATTTTGTCCAGCTTGGAAATACAGATTCATTAGTCCCAAGGCCTAAAATTGTAAATGTGCAAAATAAATTCACATCCTCTCATGTCAGCGTACTTAGAAGAATGCCACGTGTTTTTAAAGAGCTTATGCTAAACTATTTTGTTGTGTTTTATGATTCAACATTTAATTCCCTTCTTTATTAAAGACAAGTCAAATTAAGAACTATTATTGGTGCAGAAACTAAGGGATTAAAAGTGTTGTAATATTAACAAGTCCTTGGCAAATTTCAAACTATCTATTTTCCTCTCTCTCCATTGTAGATAGAGAAGTTTTCATTACATTTAAAAAAAGTTGATGGGCACCATTATTTTACTCAACCCGATCATGTATTGTAATACAAGCTGATTCTTTAAATGTAAAGCTCTAAAGTTCGTTTCTTAGCCCTTGTATAAAATGTTATATTATATTGGTAGATCAAGGGATAAGTTTGTTTTAAACAGTTGTTACACAGGTTTTCTGAATCTCGTAATTATGCGTTACACTACTTTCTTGACGTTACGGAAAAATATAGCTCTCTTCGCTCGTGTCAGTAACGCTACGAATATTATATTTTTTCGAGTTCAGTGTTCGAAATTAAATTCTTTAAATAGCTTGACTATTTCTTATCGTAGAGAAGTGGGGAGTGGAGTTGGTACCATTACATGCAAAATTAAAATTTACAATTTTTATATAATTTATTATGTTATAAGATGATTAACACACTAGATAGAAAAACAAACCTGTAAAAATGGCCGCTATTAAAAAATTTTAAGCTCAATATTTCTGAATTTCAATAATATTCTGTATGAACACAATTTAGTTCCCTGTATCAAATTTAATGTTCATATCGTATTTTGTGTGGCGCTATCGTGCTTGAGCACACATGAATACAATGACGAAGGACGGACGGCTTGTCGAAAAATACTTCAGAGGCCATGAAATGTCAAAAGATCAGTCAAAATGTTTCGCGATTATCAAAAGTTACCCTATAACTAAAATTATTATTAGAATAAAAAAATTAGTAAAACAGAGATCTGTAATATTCTTATCAATGAAGTGTTGTATTTTAGGCGTGTTGTTTATGATCATTTGGATAGGAAACGTAAATAATTACCATTACCAACTTAAAAGTATACAGCTACACTAATATACAAATGATTAAATTTAAAGTTACAGCTCAATTAATGAATTTAAATAAATAATATGATATGGTACAAGGAATTCAAAGCTACATTTATTATGCAATTACTGAACAGTAATTTTCTTTAGTGATACACATTTTATCATAATAGTTTGGGTTTTTCACAGAATTGTTTATTTACCGAAATGTGAACGATCTTGAAAAAGATTCGGCCTTTTACAACATGCATGATTTTAAAATTTTTAAAAAAATTTATTTTAACCGATAGCTTCCGAAGCAGAATTATTGGGAGAGATGGAAACCCATCCGTTTTGTTTGGGTCCATATAAGTTATATTTTTGCTAATCAGTTCATTAATTTTATCAGATACACCCAGTTATTTTCAACTTTCTAAATTTATAGCTATGCTTATGTTGGAAACAGCAGCCGGACGAGTCATTTAAAAGTTAAGGAGCAGTCACTTAATTTGGTTTAGAACAGTTTGTAAATTTCGTCTTTAACTTACCATCAATTTAAAGAACAAAGTGTTTCGACTATATTAAACGTAAATCATCTAAATCAGTTACACTACAAGTTCTCCTAGCATACAAGTATATGAAGTCACAAATATCCTTGTTGAACTTTTAACCTCTTTGTATTGATGTTGGTGGAGAAAAAAGGGCGTTTCTGCCAAGTTAATTTACTGGCAATGTCATGCTGTAAAACGATTTTATAATTTAATCTTCTTTGAGTTAATGCGCCACTCATAAATCATAGAAATGAAAGTTACATTGAAGTAGAAGTTTGCAGGAAGTTGGAATAACATTGATTAAAATGTTCAGTTATCCATTTCTCAGGAATTTGTGCAAAAATAATCGGGGATGGATGTTTAATTAGCTTATACAAAAATTAATCTTTCGTACTGTGGAGTAAACACGCCCTGAAAATATGTGAACATATGGATGTATGACATAATGTAAATGTTATAAAAACATAAAGACTTTTGATAATGCAATCAAATGACATAGACTGGAGCATCAAGTTTCTTAGTTAATGTATTGAAGCCTTGGGGTTTTTCATTAAGAATTTGTTGTATAGTAAATAACCACATAAATATTTTTCGTAAAGCTTAATTTTCCTCTTGTGATGATTTTGTCATCCAGAACAGGAATAACATACTATTAGGCAGAGGTGACATTTAGATGTGACAATTTAAAAAATATATATGTTGTTATGGTTGGTTAATCTCTCCTAGTATTGATTGTGTTTTTTCATTCTAATGAATCAGCGATATTAAGTAAAATTGATAGTTACGATAAAGAATGTTAAAATAATTTCAACTTTTAAGAAATACTTTATTTGTAAGATTCTTCAGTCTTAGTAAATTTGAAATTTTAGATAATTTTAAATTTTACGTTTGGTTAAAATAATTTAAATGTTCCTTCAATACAATTAACATATTATCGGGTATTCACGTGAAAAAATATCGTTATATTGATCAAATTGTTGTCTAGATACATCCTTTGTTTTTATGTTCACTGCTGTGGCTCCGCTCCAACGAATTCTGTATAAATAATGACATACATATGTAACATATAATATGTACAACAAATGCAGTTCGTAATGATGACACGTATAGTTTTTCCTTTCTTGTTTATTGCTTATACACATCTGTATATAAATTGCGAAAGAGTGTATTTCATAATATTGGTACTTTTAAGGCGATTGAATTTTAAATAAATGAGAAAACGATTAATCAGATGGAAAGTATTTAATTGTTTATTCAGGAAAAATGAATCGTTACACATTTGCATATTTATTCATTGCAACAATCCATTCTGTGTAAATATGAATTTATTCCTTGCAATTTATTATTCTGAGAACAGTTCAAAAACTGTGATGTATTGTATCGATCAAACAAATAAAACGATAATATCCATGCCTAATGGTCTGCTCGTATTTAATTTTAATTTTTCTTATCATATCAGGGCTTTGTTATCTTCCACATTAAATTAAATACAATTAATTGAGTTTATTAAAGACACATATTGTAGGCTACTTCTTTTAGTACGACTAGTGCTGTATCTTTTAGTGTAAATTTTCTTTACATATATACTCATGAATGTCTTTTTTGTTCAAAAGGTTTCTTTCTGTGTTAAATTCTTGATTTGTTTTTCAATATAGTGATTCACACATTTGTAAAGAATATAGAGTCCCAGATTAAGTTAAAATATCTAAGCATATGAAGATATAAGGTGTGGATTTAAAGTACGCACCTGTAATTTTTCTGTGAACTTACTATCACAGTGGTAATTTTTAACACTTTTTACCATCGTCTTGAATCTACCAAATTGGTTTATGTTTGATTTATTTAAATCATTTACATATAAAAAAAAAAGTTCAGAGAATTGTTTTTTTTGGAGATAATGGTATTCAACTGTTTACTCATCTGTACTGTGTATTATTGTTTATGTTTTTACATAATTTATTACTTTAAATTAGGGCGTTACATACATGTATATACCGCCCTGATTTTGAATATTGAATGAGTTGTGATTTTTAAATTATTGATTTGATCTAGGCTGGAGAATTTAATCATAAGGGTACTTAAAAAAAAAAAAAAAAAAAAAACGCATCTCGAAGGAATATTGTGGCACAGAGACACTTTAAAACGAAGATAAATAACGAGTTTATTAAATTCCAGACAAAATGAATGACTTTAATATCTAATACTTATCATAAAGACTCTTGCTAGAAATAATATAGTTTAAGAGTGATTATTGAGTTCAAAAAGCCAAAACTCATTTTTAGATTTCACGTGACTATTATTTAACATATTGTGCGTGTCTGTCTGTCTGTGTGTGTGGGGGGGGAGGAAGGCGTAAACGTGAGAGTGGATGTGGGCGTGCATGATCGTGTGAACAAGTTTTGAGAAATTTTAATACATTAATTATTCGAAATTATTTCTAGGAAGACTCTCAAACAGAATCTATTGGTAGCACATTTTCATTAATTTACTAAATAACTTTAAAACACATTTATTAAGTCAAGCTTACCACTTAACTATATACCAATTCTCCGTAAGCTATTAATGGTTGCTCTGATGATTGCGTTCACAAATAGTTTTACTTTACAAAATTGGTTAAAATTATTAAACAGATTATAGTGCAACGTCAATACAATGAAACTAGTTAATAATTTGGGTAGGATAAATTAAATATAGTCATAAATTTGGATTTATATTCTGTAAAACAAATTAAAAAGTAAATTTAATGTATATTGATCGACAAATAATATATTTTACGTCATCAGGAGGCATTTTGAAACTTGTTGGTTAGAAAACATCAAATTTCATATTAATTTCGAAAATACACATTGGTATTGAATTTCATGCAAATATTATTTATTAAATGTAAAATTTAAAAAGGGTTATTAATACTTTTGAATGTAGTTTCATATTAATTAAAATTTTCTTCAAAAATTGAATTGTAAGTTACCTGGAATAAAAAAAAAAATCTAAATTGGATTTTAATACCGGTTATTGCCGGTTTTACTGATCTTGGCCAGTGCGCCAATTTTCTACATTTGTGTGTATATAACATGTTATTTCTAGACTTTAAATGAAGGACGTTCTAAATAAATAATGATGAAATCCCTTATACCATCGTATAGTGTATAGCAATATTAATCTTATAATATATTAAAGAAAAATATGTATTAAAAATTTAATTTAATTTAAGATTTAATTAGAAAATGTAGAGTTGAGTGGAGTTTTCAATAGTTTTTTCACACAACTTCAAAGCTGGATAATATACTAAGATATATTGTAGACAACAAATGTCTACTTTTAGTTCTAATTTGACTGAACTACACAAACCTATTACTCGGAGAATGTATAGTACCGTTTGCTTCTATTAAATACGAGCCATTTGGATGTATATCAATATTAAACCCACGGGGTTTAATCCTGTTAAACAGTAGAAGAAGTAAAAGCAAAACGTGTAACTAAATCCCATTATTTCCAAGTAGATGTACATTTCTTATAAGGTTAAATAGGTTTATCACTTTCATCATTTGTTTGTATAGCTTTTTAATGTTTTTTGAACTTTTTTACTTTTCCAGTGTTTAAATGAAATTTGAAATCGGATTTAGTATTGCACAACT
Source organism: Aphrophora alni (assembly GCA_963513935.1). NCBI lineage: Eukaryota > Metazoa > Arthropoda > Insecta > Hemiptera > Aphrophoridae > Aphrophora > Aphrophora alni. The sequence goes on along the minus strand of OY740767.1, from coordinate 119,867,445 downwards.
AAACGACTATCTAAGGAAAACAATAATGAAAACGGCGAGATAACCCGTTTAGTCGTTTAGATTGGAGAAAGGACTCGACCAGATTACCGGATATCTTCTAATGTTTTGTATCGATTTAGTCTTACACAAGTCTTAAACTCCACCAAATTCAAAATTTTTTCAATATTTTTACACATCCTCAACAAATTGTGTAATCAAAGTATAAAATACCAACTTTGCCATTTAAATGGGTGATATATTATATTGTCAAGCTTCATTAGCACATAAAATTGCGTAATATATTCGTCGTAGAACTTACTTAATGTAATTAATAAGGTGGGGACTAATTAATCGAAAACATAGGCTGTGTAACCACTTCCGTGTCCTACACAATTAGCATAAAAACAAGTCTGCTTGAAAGTCAATGTTTATAGGGAGCTTGTCATAACAGCACTTTCATTTAGTCACTCTGCCCATTGTTAAGTTTGCGCGGAACGTAGATTAAAAACAAAAGAGATTCAAACAACAATGTATTTTATTTCTTCCATCGTGTTTTATATTTACTAATTATTACTGATTGGGACAAATAATACGTGTCGTTAGAGCAAGTCAAACATTTAAAAAAAAGATGGTTGGAAATTATTAATTTATAATGTCAACCATTCTTCAATTGATGGTAAATGAAAAATCAATAAAAAGAACGTAGTTCACTTTCAGTTTGACTTGTCTTGAATGTAAAATAACTATTTTATTATTATTCATTACTTTATGAAATACTATAATTTTATATAGCAAGAAAACACACCAACAAGACAACAAGACGACTTTTCAATAAATTATGTCATCACCTTCAGTTTTTACTTGTGCACAAATTTTGTGCTAATCAAGATTTGTGCAAAAATGAAGATGAAGATATAGTCACTTTGTCAATATGATTGTGATAGAATTGGAGTTAATCATACAAAAATAACTTGGTTAGTATGTTTGTTATAGAGTTGGAGTTAATCACTGATACATCGTTTTGTCATTATGTTGCTATAGAATTATAGTTAGTCACTGAAACATCGTTTTGTCATTATGTTGCTATGGAATTGTAGTTAGTCACTGAAACATCGTTTTGTCATTATGTTGCTATGGAATTGTAGTTAGTCACTGAAACATCGTTTTGTCATTATGTTGCTATGGAATTGTAGTTAGTCACTGAAACATCGTTTTGTCATTATGTTGCTATGGAATTGTAGTTAGTCACTGAAACACCGTTTTGTCATTATGTTGCTATGGAATTGTAGTTAGTCACTGAAACATCGTTTTGTCATTATGTTGCTATGGAATTGTAGTTAGTCACTGAAACATCGTTTTGTCATTATGTTGCTATGGAATTGTAGTTAGTCACTGGAACATCGTTTTGACATTATGTTTGTTATAGAATTGTCACTAAAAATCGTTCTGTCATTATGCTTGTTAAGGAATTGGAGTGTTTCATTTCTACTAATTAAGAATTTTCAACAAGTGGTTGATCAATATTATTAATGTAGTTATTAAGTAAATATATTACTGTTATTAATCAGCTAACAATGACAGAAGGAATTTATTTGTCATTCGAAATGAATGGCTGTCTAATACAATATTAATTCGTCGAGTCTTGTTGAGTTTTTCGTTATAGGTTAACCTCAAATGGGTGAGATGTTTTGTTGATTATGAACCATATATCCAAACTCTTAGTCTTTTTTTTCCATGGAATAAAGCAAAAGAGAAGATGTTTTACCTTTACTGTTATAATAATTTGTGGTTAAAACAAAAATTTAATTGTGGTAATTATTTACGTTTGCCATCCAATTGATACTACACATCAATTGCACAAACTCTCTCACTCACATGTTATCAAAACCCAAACTAACGAAAACTAATTGTCACCAATAATATCTGTTCTGTAGTTGTCAGCACACGACATATACAACTAGCTGCAGATAAAGCAAAAAACCGGTATAACCTATTGAAAAGATTAACTGAAATTTCACTTTTAAATGTAGAACCAATTATGTAGTCATTGGTAGAACCCAATTATTCACCATGATCAGTGATGGCTGGCGATTAGTGCTCTAATAGATATCAAGCTATTATGCACAGACTAACTTGATAAAGTGGGCGTTAGTTTACCGCAACCCTTAAATCAGCAAAGACTTCAATAGCTAGTAAGTTTGCTCAATTTGTCAAGAACTAATTGAAAAAAAGCCTGCGTAGGGATGAAATGGGAGTGCCTGACCCATTCAACAATCCCATGGGACAGCTGATGCTCTCGGACTCTACGCTTGAAACTATTACCTCCAGGCATCTAAATTGTACGATCTTAGCAGATACCACATATGTCCACTATACAAGACAGAGAAGTTGAGCGTTTTACATACCACTCTGTTGTGCCGCCTTGGCATCCAAAAAAACAGGAATCAGTCAAAGTCTTTACCGGAAAGCTCGTAGGCATATGGAGATCCGTCGAGAGTTGACATGATGTAAAGTAAAGTAAAGATAATTGCCATTTTTAAAAGAGAAAATAAAACATGAACGACTGTGTCTTGAAAAAAATATTAATATATTTAATTATGACCTAATTATGTTTCTCTTGTGCCAAGCGTAATTCGACTTTAGTTAAAATCTACCTTTTAATAATGGTGATTAATTTTGTTTTTGCCAAATATAATAAATATATTCTGGAATCGTAATGTTTTTATTATTATTCGAAAAAAATTCGACATTGTTTTTTTAGTCATCACTTATCTTTCTATATGCTACGAGTATGTGAGAATGTAAAAAAAAGTTAATTATCTTGGGATATTTTTGTTGTCGTTGACATTTAACTCATTATCACGATGGGACATATTATTTGATAGCCCCTTTCAACATCCTAATATCATGGGATGGCTATAATAAATCATTGTAAGTTAAAGTTTTTGTCTTCGATTTTAAAAATCAATTTTTAAGAAAGTTATATTGTGAGTTATATATCGTATCGGTACACCGTAATGGTGAATAACAAAACTGAAAGGAAAATTTTCAATTAGAGTTTAATTAAAATTATCTTTATTAACCATGCAATATAATAGTTTTATTAACTTGATTAGTATACTTTAATAAAATGTTATGAATATTTTAAACAATGTAGTGAACTTGCTATTAAATGATAGAATGTTAGTAATTTATAAGGGTAGGAAGAGAGTAGAATGCAAATAGGCTCAATTGTTATAAATATGTGGATTTCGTTAGAGTAACCGGTATTTCGCACAAAATATTATATTCTTTCTCACTCTATTGTATATTTTTCATTTGTTCACCACCCCATTTTTTACCTTTTCAATGGTGATTTTATATGTTGATTAAGTGCTACAAGAACAAACGTTTTAAGTCGACTCCAGAAAAGCAACCGAAGTATTTATTACTAAGTAAAAAACCCTGATAATAAGATAATTATTTTTGTGCTAGTAGATTCAGTTAGTATCCCTTGGAATTGCCACACCCTTACTCACTATAAATTGAGCTTATGAGAAAACATTGAATTAAATTAGTTTTTGAAAATATTTACGTTGGTAAATGTTGATAGATTGTATTTACAATATGATTTTTATTAGTTCAGAACATCTGTTGTTTAAATATCTTTTCACTGAGATATAAATTACGCCACTTCAATACGAAGAGTAAACAAATGCTTCAACTTTGATGGCCAGATATAATGAGCTATAAAAGACTTTTTAAGACTCTTCAAGACATCTTTTGTATTGCAATACAAAGGAGGAAATGGCGATGATTGGACATATGTGGCGGCAGATAAGAAGTAAAATTTTGCACTAAAATCCCCAGGGAAGAAGTAATCGAGGTCTCCAAAGAAACGTCAAGGGAAGTGGTCAACGGGAAAGGAGTGTTGGGTGGCAAGTAAGATTCGGGCGATGTCATGGGCAGTTGTAGCTACTGGAGCGAGACGGAACACGTTTACTGAAGTAATATGCTCTATCAGGAATGAAGAGGATTAAGTAAATAAAAAAGTAATTAATGTATGTATATTTCAGTTTTCATTACAGTAAATGAAAACGGTAAGGAAGTCTGTAGTTTTTCAGTGACGATAAGCCAATATGTTGACTTTGCCTCTAAGTTTTATAAATGTAGGATATAAGCCATCTTCTATGTTTCTGAATAATTTAATAAGGAAATGCACTCGTATTCATGTACCGGCGTCATAAATATTGCACCGTATTAAGCTAGAGAGTTTCTGTTTCTTGAAATATACTGACTTCTTTTAAGCTTTTTATAATACAAACATGAAAATAATGCAGCTTGTTTGGGAAATAATTTTTAAGTTTATAGCCATTTATTATTTGTAGAAATTTATCAATGATTTTACTTGACTTCAATGAAGGATTATCAAAATAATTACATTTTTAACGATAAATTAAGTTAATTAATTTCAGCCACTCATAAATATGAAAATTGAATATTTTTATTGTTATAAGAAAACGTGGTTCTCCTCTTTGAGGAAAACATTTATTTATAGTTATTAAGTCCCACTAAAGAATTGACTTGTTACTGTTTCTTGTGGTTGACGCATGGTAGTAACGAGCATCCATCTTCCCTGTCTTCCATTGTGGACATTATGTTGGTATTTGCTACGCCGATACGATGGTGATGAGTCTTATCCTGTGCAGTCACAAATCTGCGACAGCGCAGGGGATTCTTGAATACATCAAGCACTTCTATGTTTTTTATTCGCAGGCTTTTTAACAAATTGAGCGAACGTGTTAGCAATTGGAGTTGTAGCTGACTTATATGTTGTGGTAAACTAACGCCAACTTTACCAGGTTGGTTGGTGTGTTCATTCCTGAAGACATGCCTTGGTATAAATTAGAACACTAGGCGCCATCCATCGCTGATCATGGTGATAACATTTGAAATAGCAGTTAAATATATTCAACAGATTATTACACTTTTGCGCTTTAACTGCAGTTATGTCGCGTAATGATAACTACAGAACAGATATTATTGGTGACAATTAGTTTCCGTTAGTTTGGGTTTTGAGAACATGCGAGTGAGAAAGATTGTGCAATGTTTTTACACAGTTTATGTTTAGTATCAGTTGGATTACAAACGTAAATAATTACCACAGTTAAAAAAAAAGTTAATTACAAATCACTATATTATCTTTCGCTTTAAACTTTGAAAACAAAAGACGCAGAGTTTGAAGATAAGATTGCATAAGAAACAAAAAATCTCACGAATTTTGGGGTTGCTCTATAACGAGAGATTCAACGAATTAATAATATATTGGACAACCATTAATTTTGAATAACAAATACATTCTTTTTTTAATTGTTATAATATTACTAATAGTAATATAGTTACTTAATCAATTTTAATGTAACAGCAGATATTTCTTGTTGAAACTCCATATTCAAGGATTAAATAAAGCAATAAAGCTAAAGTTTCAAAACTCTTTTAATATATAAATGAGCTACTAGTTGCCCCATCGAAAAAAAATTGTAGCTTATTTATATTATTAAAATAATTTTGAAACTTTAGCTTTATTGCTTTATTTAATCCTTAGTTACTTAATAACTATATTAATAATATTGACAACAACTTGTGGAAAATTCTTAATCAGTAGAAAACTTAATTAATGAAACGATCCAATTCCACAAAAAACTTACCGGCAAAACGATATTTCTATGATTAACTCCAATTTAACAAACATACTGACCAAACAATATATCTATGTCTAAATATTCATCTTCATTTTTGCACAAATGTTGATTGACACACAGTTGTGGTCAAGTAATAACTGAAGACGATTTAATTATTGAAAAGTCGTCTTGTTGGTGTGTTTGCTTGATGTGTAAATTATGGTATTTCATTAAGTAATGAATAATAAAATAGTTCTTTTATATTCAAGGCAAGTCAAACTGAAAATAAACTCCGTTCAAGTTTATTGATATTTCATTTACCATCAATCGAAGAATGGTTGATATTATGAATTACCATCTTTTTAAAATTCTTGCCTTGTTCTATCGTAACGTAATATTTGTCCGGATGACTTTAATAATTCTTAAAACACGTCGGAAGAAATAAAATACATTATTGTTTGAATCTCTTTTGTTTTCAAACTTCGTTTGACGCAAACCTAAGAATGGGCAAAGCCCACCAATGAAAGTGAATTTAATTATAATCATATGTTAAGCTCACATGATTAGCCTAATGGCAGAAACATTGACTTTCAAACTGACTTGTTTTTATGCTAATTGTGTTGGCACGGTAGTGGTTACACAGCCTATGTTTTAGATAAATTAGTCCCCGCCTTATTAATTACATTAAGTAAGTTCTATGACGAATATATTACACAGCTTTTTTGTGTAATGAAGGTTGACAATTTTAGATGCTACATTTGCGTGGAAAATGTTAGTATTTTATATTTTGCTTTCACAATGTGTTAAAGGGTGTGTCAAATGTTAGAAAAAAAACTATATGTCATGAAACTGTGGGGTGTAGTAAACGGACCAACATTGGAACAATCCATAAGTTCCAAAATATGGCGTGCGTGATATGATGGACGCTCCATGGTACGTTCGTAACCAGAATGTTCGGTTTGGGAACTTGGAATTCCTACTGAAGCTTAAGTAGTCAAGACATTTGCTGGTAAGCACAAACCAAGATTCCATCAAAATACCAATGCAGTTACTTGTCAACCAGAACTTAGTTCTTAAACTCAAAAGAACTAAAACCTTTGAGCTGGTGTGATGTGTGTTTAGAATCTCCAGAGCTGTTAAACAAAAACTTAGAATCATTGATGGCTGAAATAAACTCTTTAAGATTAGCATTGTTTAAAAATATTTGGTTGGTGTTAACTAAACGAGTTTAAATTGTTCATATTTCGCTTGTAAATAAAAGAAATAAAATTCCGTAGACCTAAAAATTAAACAATAACCATAATAATGTAAATTGCCGAGAGTTTAGTCGGATTTCACTAAAATTTGGGACGTAAGCTATGTTTAGGTTTAGAATTAGTGTAATATATTTGTTATTAATAAATAAAAAAACTAGAAGTATAAACTAAATTAATTTCCGTGGTGCGTCAGCCATTGTAGAGCTTGTATCTGCTAGATGGAATTTTAGTGAAGTAATGTGTTGTTAATACATTCCCGTGGCGGTTGTTCTATTTTCTGAACCAAAGTTTAAAACCAATTAGCTTCTTAATTTTCCTCTCTCCTTAAAATTTGAGCCTCCACGAGGAACCTATCACTCTTGAAGTGAGAGCACTAATAAATAAAAGCTTTCAAATGTAAAAAATATGATTTTAAAACTATCCTTTTGATGTTTCTATTTGAGTGTACGTCCTAGATTAACCAATAATACCTCATTTGGTCCATATTGACAATTACCGCATATTGATGGTTAGGTTAGGTTAAGTTATACCATTAAAATGAATATCACGTCAGAAATCTGCCGATTTATTGGATTTTGTACATTTTCTTCTTTTAATTGCTACTCTTTACCAACAATTAAATATTTTAAATTTAATAAAACCGTTATATGATGGACGTTTCAGCTATTAAGCCATTTTCAGGTTTAAAAAATATTTTGGCAGGATAGTTCTGTTATTTGTCAATTATTAAATAAAAACATTGATATGCGTTAATAAGTGTTTGTATTTAATAACTGACAAAGGACTTTACTACCAAACAAATTTTAAACTTAAAAATGTTTGAATAGCCGAAACGTCCGTCGTAAATTAGAACATACAACGGTAAATTAGAATACTGGAGACGGTAAGTGAAATAATTATTGTTTATTATAATCAGTATTCGGAATGGCGACAACCAAACGTTATAATTTAAATTTAATGCTGAGATTATTCTTTCGGGGATTATTTATGGTTCTACAAAAGTGGCTTTCACTGCGAACCCAGACTTATGATGAAATACTAAATTTTAGCAATGGTCCTCTAAGAAGTGGTGAAAAAACAACTATTTCACCCTAAAGAAAAAAAAATCATTGCCATTTTTAAAAATGGTATTTACAATTATAATAAATATGTGAATGTGGAGAGGGGGTGGCGAAGGATGCACTTTCTTTGATATTGAGGTAATGAGTCATTTCAACCAATAACTAAATAAGAACTAAAGCTCATTATGCTGCGAGTATGTCATCTCCCCTAAGTCAGAGTATTCATATAAAATAATTTCAGGTGTGTTGCATCTCTTTTATCCTCAGCAACGAGTATTATTATAATAATAGATATCAGTTTTACACATCGTATGTATTTTTATCCGTTTAAATTAGAGGGTATTCTGTGTAGGAACCAATGGCCAGATTGGTAAGTTAGAAGTTACGTAACAATCTATAAATTTTATTTTAGTAACTTAAGTTTCTTCATTGGATTAAAACAGTTTACCATAAGTTTTGCTCGGATTGAATAACTCTTACAGTAAACATAAACAGTTTCATTTAACTCAGTTTGACTTTTTACAATTTTATTTCTCCTAGCACACAAGAACATTAAGTCATCAATATCCTTGTTGAAATGTAACATCTCTTTATTAATATTAGTGGAGCGAAAAATGGTATTTCTGCCAAGTTGATTTACTGGCAATGTCATGGCCGTTGAACAATTTAATAAATTTAATTTTCTATGAGTTAATACGGCATTCATAAATCATAATAATGAAATGTACATTGAAGTAGAAGTTTCCAGGAAGTTTGAGTAAGTTTGATTACAATTTCAGTTGTTCAATCTTCAAGAATTTGTGCGAAAGTAATCGGGGAGGATGTTTAATTAGTTTATCATAAATTGACCTTTTGTACTGTGGATAAACTAAGTATTGATTATATTCATGTAATTGAAGTATTGATTATATACAAAATTAAACGTTACAATGAATATAAAGATTTTGTGATAATATAAACTTAGTTTAATATACATTGAAACATTAACTTTCTTAACTAAGAAATTGTTGTCGTATAAAAACGCCATATTAATTTTTGTAATGTAAATTTTCCCTTATGACATATTTTTTGCAATAGATTAATAGTCTAAAATAGAAAAATATATAATCTGGAAGGTCTACATGTGAAACAACAGAAATAATATGTATTATGAAGATTAGGGGACGAGTCCCCCCTCCCAATAAGTTTATTAACTTATTATTTCATTCATTCTAATGTTTTGTTTTTTTAAAGAATCAGCTTTTATTAAATTTGTAAATTTGGTAGTTGTTGACAAACGTAGAAATTGTATTAACTTTCAAGAAAGAGTGAGCCGATTTGTAACATTCTAAAGCTTGGGATATTTGAGATTTCTAATCAATCAAAATAGACACATTGATGGGTTGTACTCATGAGCAAAATATTGTTGTGTTTGATCTAATATTTTTTGAGATAGAAGGTCTGTTACATTTTTATTGTAATAATTGGCCAGTGGAGCTCACTTCGGTCTCTTCCCTCCAATTAATACTGTATAAATTAACGATATACATGCGAAAATTGTATTTTGTATTTATAATCTGAGTATGACCTTGTATAGTTGTGACTTTGTTGCATATTACGTACTCACATTTGTATATAAACCGGCATGTGAACATATTTCATAATATTAATACTTTTAAGGTGATTTAATTTAAAATAAATAAGAAAACTATTAATCAAACAATAAATATTTCTTTGCTTATTCAGGAAAAATGAATCTCTATTCATTTACATATTTATTCATTGCAACAATCAATTATGTGCAAGTGGTACATCTTTGCAATTTCCTATTCTGAGAGCATTTGGAAAAGCTGAATTGTTTTCTATCTACCAAAGAAATAAAACGAACTGAGTTTAAAAAAAGTATATTGAAACATATTGTAGGCTATCTCTGGGAACTTTGTGCTGTATCTTTTAGTTTAGATTTTCTTTATTTATACAGTTTATATATATTTTATACTCGTGAAAGTTATCTTGTGTTCAAAAGTTTTCTTTCAGTGTGATCTTCATCATGATTTGTTTTCTAAATGCAATAATTCACATATTTGTAACCGATATATAGGAAAATATAAAGTTTGGCTTAGAAAAATAACATCCTTAATTTTTCTGCAAACTTTCATGCAGATATTTAAGACTTTTGTCCTTTGTCAATTTTCTCCAAGTCATCATGGTTTTGCGTTGAAGTATTTACTCATTCAATTTGAGATTTGAAAAAAAAAATAGTAATCCTTAATAGTTTTAAGGATCCACTTTGAAAACATAAATACAAAGATGAATTTTGGGTATTTATTTTAATAAAAATACATTATTAGTGAAAACTATGAATGAAAAGTTTTATTACTGTACAATTTTAAAATTAACTTTGTTTTATATTGAATTTTGAGTAATTTGTGATTTTTCATTTGGTAAAAGTTGGGGAATTTTTATAACATAGGGGGTGTTTAAAAAATGCAGATGTTAGATAAATAACGAGTTTATTAAATTCCAGACAAAATGAATGAGTTTAATATTTTATACTTATCAGAGAAACTCATAGTAGAAATAATTTAATTTTGTGAGAGTGGGTGTGGGTGTGCGTTGTTGTGTGAACAAGTTTTGTGTAATTTTAACACGAATTATTTGAAATTATTTCCCGGAAGACTATCAAACAGAATCTGTAGCACATTATTTACTAAACACGTTTTTAATACCACCATTACATATAAAGCCAAGCTTCCCACTTATATAAATACCTATTGTCCGTATTGTTTTAATTTTACCCTAATGACTGAGTTCACTAATTTTTCTAATTTACAGGATCGGTTAACAAACTCTAACTTTAAAATTTAGTGTCATGTCGAAACAATGAAACTAGTTTAACATTTGAGTGATATAAAATAAAAATAATGCTCATTTTCGATTTATTACTAAAAATAATACAAGTATCTGTATTGTGTATTAGTTAACAAATAACATATTTTACATTTGCTGTGGCCATTTTGAAACTTCTGAATTAGAAAACTTCAAATTTTATTTCTTTTTAAAAAAATACACATGTGTCTTAAACTTCATCCACATAGTTTAATATATGTAAATTTCTCAACATTTTTAATGTTGTATTTCATATTCAAGGCAAATTGCAACAAAAACGTTGACTTTTATAATAGCCTTGAATACATAATTATAGAAGAGTAAAACATAAATTGGATTTTAATGACAGTTTCGCTTCGTTTTTTTAAGTATTCTTCAGTGTGACCATTTTTAATATTTTTTATGAATTTATTGTTTATTGAAAATATAAGTCCCATAGAGAAACAAATAACGTAAACCCTCATACCTCGTTATAGAGTTATAGCGCATTTCACAATGGACACAAGGTATTGTTTTTCGAGTTTTGAGGATTAGGGTACGTTCTTGAAGTCGATCCTTTGATTTAGCTCCGTTATTTAAATGTCTTTTTTATTCTAATTTCACTCAACTACAAACTCACATTTTTTGTTTAGGTATGGTATTGTTTGGTTCATTTCATATTTCAAACTCTATACAATACCAAACGTAAAATATGAACCATTGTATATATATATATATATATATATATATATATATATATATATTAAAATCTGTTAAAAGAACGCAGATTGAAGATGTGCCAAAGAACATCAGACTTAAAATAGCATATTTAATTTCCGTTATGTTTTTGAAAAGGACACATTTTAAATAGTTAACATTTTTGTAGCAGAAAGAGTAATTACCAATTTAATGTAACACATAACCTGAATGGTTATTGTTATATTTATAATTTGGATTTTAATACAATGTTCTAAGACTAATAAAATAATTCAAAATTAACTGCACGTACACTATTTATTATTAGGCCTCGCAAGCATAACAATGTTAAAAAAAATCTAATTCATATAGTTAAAATTAATGATTTGGTTTATATGTTCTTCTTTGCCATTTATAACAACCATTACTTTCCCCGATTGTTTCGGTGGGTGAAGTAATATAGGTAAACTTATTTATAACTTTGAAATCAGAGATATTTAAATTATGTTGGATAGGTTTGACGCTTCAGTGAGTTTGTAAATTTTACAGTTTCCATGATATCAAACGGCATCCAATTCTCTTATTATTCGAGACTCTGTACACTCGAAATCATTAAAATCTACTCGACAGTTAATAGAAGAAGATGTGTGTATCGATTAGCCATAAATACCTCCCTCACCCTCCGAATATACTGCAGGCTCGATTAAATTCAATTTAGCCGTAAAAGAGGTAACGGTTGGTTTAATAGCGTAACCTGATTAAATTGAGAAGGCGGTGGTGAAGTGATGAGATTTACTCTTAACCTATGTTTGTGTATTTTCGCTTGACTTTAGAATAGCTTTATAACCTCAATTTATATATTTATTTCTAATTATATCTTTGTACAGAATGTTACACTACTGTGATATGTAAAACTGTTTAGATTCTTTATTTTAATATAATACTTCCAGGAAGATATTAAATTATGCAGATTATACAAACTTGAAGTGATTAATAATGTCAACAGCTGCTCACTGAAGCCTGCCACTGTAATTATACAAGATATTATCTTCTCTACTAGCGTGTGTGACTTTACAAAAGAGTTATTGTGAGTTGATAAACCCGTGCTGGAAACATTCTCGGAATACCTTTTAGTACATTATAAACTATTTTGAAGCTTCTTTTTTATTTAATTGTATTTTCAATGTAGAATATAAAATAATAATTTTGTGTGAACGAATAAATACGATGGTAAGCAGTCTCATAGGTTTCTATTATTTATTATATAAAACAAATACGAGTATGTTCAGTTACTAGTGTAGTAAAATAATTCAAATGGTGGTATTACATTTGTAAACAGTTTTTTACGAAACTGATTTGCAAATTACTTACCTAGTAAGGGTAAATCTGAAGATGAAAACAAATTTTATAACAATTTTTTGTAACGTAAGGGATTCGATAAAATATTTATTTACATGTCATTTAATTTTTGTCGTGGTCTCTATGGAAGTATGAAAGTGCCAACAAGGTTGGGACTCTTGTGTAACTACATAGGAATTCATTGATATTAAAAATAACTCAACAAAAATTTTTAAATTAATTTAGTTTTAAATAGTTTTTTAATCCGTAAATTTAATTAATTTAACTTACACGAAATTAGATTAAATCAAGACTATTCAGATTTTAACTCTGATTTGTAATTAAATAAATTACAACAATCTACGAAAAAGAAATGAAACAATTATTATCAACATTATAATTTCGAACCTTGATCTAACAAGAAAATCTGATATTCACAAACCTCGTCAGAGATCGAGAGTGCAGTCACAGATATGAGCGTATAGTTGGAAATTCCGTTAACTTATTGAAGGGTTGGTTTACACGACAACACTGAGTATGTACAATAATGGTCCCTATCAACTTCTTTTATGTACCACATGTTTAAGAAGAGAAAATTATTCAAAGATTTATAAATTATTATGTTAGATATAAGGTAATATTACTATAATCTTAATAATAAGTACCATAAAGAATTATTTTAAATTAAACGACAAATAAGTAAACATAGTTTTTTTTTTAATTATGACTTTGTACAAAGATTTATATACAATTTTATAAAATATAACTCCTCCGATAACGGTATCATGTATTAAACAAAACTCACTACTATAATAAGTTTAGACTAAATTTTATCCAATATGTTGTATTATGTGTAATATATACTGCAAGAAAATAACAGATTCTATGTTAAGAGTTGTTTAGAATTTATTTTATCATACGATATTTTATTCAGTGTTATTAAGCTTCAACATAAAATGTTTTAATTCAGTTTGAATGTGAAGTAATTTAGAAGTCATGCAGTTTGAATATATAGAAAGGGTCAGATTTCCCATGTGGTGGATTAGTTTTTCAGCTTAATATGGAGCCAGCTGCATTCGAGACCATTAAATCTACAAAGAACTTCTTACTTGATACACCAAAGTTTACAAAAGTGTATGTATTTATTTATACTTGTAAATAGCTAAAAGTCGTATTTTTTGTCAATTCCCACCTCCTTATATATATTTCATAAATACAAAATTCGAGGTTAAATCGCTAGCCTATATTATTATGAACATTCTACACAGATGTGTATACAGCTGGCAGAGAAAACCGAAAAAGCAATAACACTATTTGTGACAATTTTAGAAACTGTTTTATTCTATTAATTAAAGATATTTTGTTACTGAAATTTATTTCTGTTTTTTGTTGTTTGGTGGCTATTTATTAGTTTGAGTATTTTGATATTATTATCTTATACTAATTTTACGTTTTAGATAAGCTTATACGTGACTTTCAGTACTTTTTATCAGATAGACGTAGTATTGTCCCCCCACCCATTGTTGGGTAAAGTTGAAAAACTTCTCTCTCTTAAAAAAAAGTTATGTTATTGGTAAAAAAAGTCCAATGCCTAATATTTCACGGAAATATCTCTCTTGAAATCCAATAAATTGGTATTTGGAATGATGTCTGTCTATCTACTTTCTGTACAGTTCTTACAGTCCAAACAGTTAGAGAGATTATTCAGTTCTCTCTTCGTCATTAAAAAAGTAAGAAAAGAACATAAAATAAAGATCCATGTCCCTCAAATACTCCAATAGCGTTAAGGGTTGGAAAAGAACAAGAGTTGGTTAAGAAAGATCTTATAGGAAAGATGAAAGATAGGGTTGTAAAGCAACCCGTTCACTATAATCCCGTTATCATTATAGTGAACCCCTAAATGCAATACTGTATATAAATTGATATTAGGGGATGCAATAGAGTTCCATGCCAACGTGCTTCTATGTTCCAGTTTACATGTGACCTGTTTTAGAAACAGTTTGTTTCCCATATTAAAGTTAAGCAAGAAAAGTCGGTAGAATGTCACAGCTGATTTAATAATAATAATAAGCGTAAATAAATCGACTACCATATACAGACGTACTCTGGTTATATAGTAGTAGGTGGCTTTTAGAATGATTTCAGCGAACAGCGTTCCTGCATATCATGCCATTGAAGTTATCTTGCGTTTCTGATGATTCAGCTTAATCGGTAAACTTAGGATATCCAACTAATTCCATTAACACGGAGTTGTATTTTTCCGAAGTAAAATTTACAATTTTAAATTCAAACTGAATTTGTATTTTATTCAACTCTAAATAATTAATAATAGTAATGGTAAATATACCAGGAAAGAACGTGCTAAATATGATAATTTTGCAGCAATTCGAGAAGTGTTTGAAGGATTTGTCAAGCGGTGTATTGAAAGCTATACTCCCGGGAAATATTTGACATTGGATGAAATGTTGGAGGCTTTTAGAAGGGGTCGATGCAAATTTCATTAAGAACAAATTAATTAAAAAATTAAATAGTTATTTTATTAATTTTTTTCCTATTTTTAGAAAGTAGATAAATATTAACATATTTTCTACAACAATTAAATTTTAACACAAAAACAATTAAGAATTTACATTAGTTTGTTAGGGCTTGTTGAGTCTTGACATTGGGCTACGGGCTTGACTTTGTCTCAATACAGAGTTTGAGAATATTATATTATTATATTATATTTTTACCATTGATAATTTAATTAAGACAGATCTAACTTATATAGAAAATACTTGGAGAAATATATAATAAATAAATATATAATTTATAAACATAGAGTATGATATTAATTTTAAGTAAAGATATTAAAAATCTAATATTATTTTCCCGATTTTGAAAGTTTTTATGAACGTCACATTTTGTAACAAAATGTATTATATTTTCATTAGTCTAAGGATTGTTTGCGTTTTTTTAGTTGTAGAAGCTACACACAAATCTCGGTTAAAGTATAGTGAGCCCAATTCCGACTGCCTATTACTATAATTGTGTTACATATTTAATTCTAATTGTTTTCTTTTTAATACGATCGAATTATTAACACTTTGTTAATTCACAATTATATTATAGAATATCCACTCAGTAGTAAATTGAAATAGGTGTCAACGGAATTCGTATTCATTTCAATTACTTTTACTACGGATGTTTATTTAGACGAGAGAGCTAGGAAATATAAAACATGTAAAAATCAAACTTTGAAATTAAAAATAATCATGTTGGATTAGTATATTACAAAGAGTGGAATGACAAACATAACCTTAATTTTAGTTTGTATTCATTTCAGCAAAACGATTTTTTAACGTTTTGGTCGGTACAGTGAAAAATCCAGTGATTGAAAAAATCTTCAGCTTATAGTTAAAATGTGTCTTCTAGCAAAATAGGTTGAAATTTTCAAAATTTGTCAAAATGACTTACAGTTTGGCAAACATACAATTGCTTTATGGTTTTATATTTATTTGATAATGATGGTTCATATTATTAATATGGTGTAGTCAGACATTTGTAATTGTTTGAGTGTATAGTATACAAACTAATAGACAACGTTTTGAGAGTTAAACTCCTGTTAAATTTAATTTATACAATGGCTTTAGGCTACTTAGCCTATGACGGTATCAACCAAAAAAGAGAGTAATTTATACTCTTGAAACGACATTTATTAGTAATATAAAATGGCAAATGATAGGTTAAACCCTACTTGATTTGTTATCAATTTATGTTATTTATAAGATATGTACGAATATTAGGTAAGAAGACGTTTGAACGTTGTATATGTCAATAATTTGCGAAGAAATATACTGTGTATTATTAAAATACACAGTATATTTCTTCGCAAATTATTGACATATTAAACCACCATTTTGTGTGTGTGTGTGTGTGTGTGTGTTTGTGTGTATGTATGTATGTATGTATGTGTGTATGAAAGACTTTTTATTTGTCAATTTTGTTATGATGAATTTATCTCTTGCTGTCTTTTGAAATTTGTTATTTAATGAAATCAATATTTTATGTACTTTTATAAATTTATATTTAAAAGAAACTGTGTTACATGGAATTTACGAACAACTAAGAGTTTATAAAACCTTATTAAAGCAACCTGTTTACCAAGATATTCATTATTCTCCCACCACACACTGATCCTATGAGTTGACTAGGATAACATCACAGTAAGCTCGATTTATTCGTTTTTTTAAAACCAATTTTCAAGTGAGTTATAGTTTAAAATATATTGTATCACTTAGATATATTTCAGTGAACTTACCGAGTCGTACAGAATATTAAATTACACACCTTAAGGTAAATTTTTAATTAGAGTGTAATTAAAAACTACTAAATGAGTGTATTAAAAACTTTATTAACAATGCGATATAATAGAGTAACGAGCTAGGTTATGGTTTATTTTATCGGAAATATTATGAATATGTACAACAATATACTGGGGATGTTTTTAAATATAACGCCGCGGTAATATTAAAGCCAAATACACTCACTTATTCACTCACTCTAAACGAAATCTCCAAAACTATAAAGCCTACACATTTGCTTTGGCCTTTATGTTCCTCTTGGCTTTTAGGTGCTCGGGAATGGTTTTGAAAACATTAGTGCCTAAATTATAAAAAACTGATCACAACCACGAGTATCTCTTTTCCAGTACTACAAAACTTGAAATTTGTTACGTATGCTCCTCATGGCTTCTAGGTGCTAAGAAAACAGAAAGATCAAATTGAATTCATAATAACCAGAAAAATGCCGTGAAATGCAGAGTATCTATACGTAAAGGATGCCATGATAAGAACTGACGGTTATCAGAGCATTGCAAGGTGGTTGTGTTGCTGTTATTTTTTACTGGAGGACACCGTTACATGCATGAACGAATTCAAGGTTCTATAACACATGTGCGCCATTTGGGATAGCAAGATCTATTTATTACATTTACCTGCAACCCAAAACGGCCAGACATCATAGAGCTCTTGAAACAAGTCCCAACCTCTCACGATAGAAATGAATTACTAGCGTAGGGCTATCACGTGAAAGTGAATCATGTAATAAAATTCCTCACCAAAGGTTGCATCCTTGGCTTTTTTACCAGGTGTTGCATGTACACTGTGGAAAGGCAGAAACGTGGACTCCCCTACGTTGACGTTTTCCTGCTGATAGAAAAGATAAGACCAAAGTCTATTGTTAATGTGATAAACGTTGAAATTCTTGATCCCGATCTAGACCCAACCCTCTATGAGATTCTCAAAACGATTATTATCCACGGGCTCATGTGCAACCCTCAACAGGAACTCATTCTCCATAGTGGATGGGGAATGACCCCAGCTGAATCATAGATGATGGCATAGAGGATGTATCGCAGACGGTCCACAGCACAGACTGTGTATCCACTGCCAACATCATTAGAGTCGATATTGACAATCGCTGAATGGTGTCATACAATCCCGTTGTGTCTCGTATCTTCTCGGTCCATTATAATGTTGAGTAGTGGAATACTATAAAATCCAAAAAAAAAACATATGCAAGTACGTCAACAAAGGGCCTGATCGTACATCGTTCACCATTGATGATATGGCTGAGATGACTTGGTACGATACTGAACGATACATCACCAGCTTCGAGGCAGCATAGCATATTCTCTACTGCTCTATTGACGGAAATTTTCCTTCTGTTATGCACCTTGCCGAACAAATCGAAAAACGCCATAGAGTATATTTTACTAAGGGTAATGTCGTTGAGAGAATATATACATATAATTCTTCGAAAACAACGTTTCTGGCTTTTTGAATTGTGAAAAGTTATTACCTTCAGAAGAACCTTATGTATTGCAAAGTTTCGACTTATTATGCATGGAAAGGGAATAAGTTCTGCAGGAAGAAACAAGGAAAGACTCTAACGTCTTTACTAACGTGTTTGTTTTATAATGTAACGATTTTTCTATATATTGGTTTTGGACAAATTTAAAATGGAAAAAAATACCAAATTTCATAAAAAATCTAATTGTGCTTTACAATTTGTTAAAAGTAGGAACTTAGGAATTATAAAAAAATGTATTGAATTTTTTTCTCTATTTATGCAAACTATCTGATCAGTTCACGAATATTTTTCGAATCGTAATTTACAACCTAGTTTGTATGTAAATGCAAAAGAAACGGAATTTATTCAACAAATCCTGGAATTTAATTTACATATATTGGAAACATCGCATAATTGAAAATATTTGAAGTAATCTTCTTTCTAGGGGAAATAATGTTCATATAAAATAACATTTTTTGTGTTTTTTTACAAATTTACGCCTTAATTCGTAATAAATCTACATCGAAATTCATTGTACACGAATATACATTAGTCTTTTTTGTAGTGATGTGTTCTGAAGTGTTTATTATAACATATTTATAAATTATAAATTACGTTTATTGCCTTGACTATAAGTCACAAACAAGAATAATTAAGGGAACATATGAAAAGGAATTATCTAATTTATTTAGTAATTTTACAGTACGTTTGGAACTCAAGTTATATTATGTTGAGAAGATACATTTATTTTCAACGAAAACCTGTCTGAAAACATTAAGTAATTCTTAGAAAATAGTTTGTTGAAGTGAAAAAGTTTTAATTTAATTAAAGGCAAAGCACTAACGAATCTTTTACAGCTTTAGTAATTAAAATAAAGCAAATAATATAAACTTCTTATGTATTGGGACAGACGGAAAGTTGCCGAAAAGGGCATTACAGATTTGATATCTCATATATATATATATATATATATATATCCAAGATAAAATAATGATATTAAGATGACGGGTTTGTTAATTGATTTAGTTGAGCACAATATAATTCAACAGAAATTTGAAGCTAGAGACTGATGTATAGTGCAGCGAGTATCGTCAAGTAAATAATGATTTTCCAGTTTTAAGAAATAATAAAAACATCGAAAAACTTTCGTCCATCACAATTCACAATTAAAATAGTAAAGAAACAAAACTATTCTCCACAAAAAATGTAAGTTCGGTAGATATGTCAGTAAAAAGTGAAAATAAGCCCATAACGCCTTAAGATGGTTTTAAACAATAATATGTATTGAAAAAAGGCCTATATTTTGTAGTGTATGGGTTGGCGGATCCATCACCAAGGGCATCCACGGCAAATAGTGTCCTCAGATCTATACTGTTTTATCTGTTGTTCTGAGGTCTTTCATGTGACCTGTACTACTTCTAAATCCAGTGTATTTTTATCTTTCTTGATCTATTCAGTTAGTTAATTTCACCTTATCTCCCTCATACTATGTCTTTATTCCTCTCTGTTCTTCTGTTTTCAGCCTAACCCTAAAGTGTAAAGCGAACGGTGATAAGGGGGGTAAATGGTACCGGGCAGAAGGTGGAGCGTACGGATCCTGTGGATACTTAAGTATTTATCACATTATTTAGCAACTTGACCAAGCGGGGCTCTGACTGGATGGGTAATCCAGTTCCTAGCTGACAAGCTTGTGTGGGATATCACCGCAACTCAAGGTGTTGGTAAATGGAGCATGCCCTCCGTGATGACTGTCAGCATGTGATGTCTTTGGGATTATTTGAGATTTCCTCGACAACGCAGAGATAATAAACCTAATAGATATAAGACAAACAGGCCGCTCAGGAGGAATCAAAATCCTGATAGGAGAAACACCCAACAAAGTGAAGAAGACCGGACTCATGGAAGAATTGATTTTCCACTCCCGCTTTTATGACAACCTGGTGGTATAGGTAACCTATAAGATAAGAGGCCTGATGGGACCGGAATAAGATGGTATCAGCGATCATTAACTCAAGGCAAGTCACCAGAGGAAGCAAATGCAGAACCATTAGATCGAAAGAAACCCCAAGAAAAACTAGTCTACCTTTGAACCCCTTCATGTGCTGTACTTACTAATGGAGTGGGGGCTAGAGCGGTTTGTATAGGCGGGATTACCCGTCTTACAAGACTTATGTGCACAATAGATCTCTAGAAATATATATATATATATATATATATATATATATATATATATATAACTTGATTACTTTGAGATAGACACTTCAAAATAAGTCACCATAAAAGGGATGTATTTTCTTGTCTACTAAATTCTGTCGTAGATTTATTACGAATTAAAATTTAAATCTGTAAAAAAAAAAACCCAAAAATATTATCTTTAATGAACATTATTTCCATTAGTGGATTTCATTCCAACATCACTACTACAACGTCCAAACTTGGTTTACTTGTGTCGAAAATCCGGTCCTCTTTACCACTTAACCCCAAACAAAAATAAAATAAAAATACACGTAGGAAAGAGAAAGTTATGCGTTGGGTCACAGAATTCATATGTAGTTTTTTTGCAGATATTTGGAGTTCTCTTAATCCAAAACAGAGGTGTTTAGAATCATATTTGTCTGTTTAGGCGTCTACGAAGTGCTCTACAGCCAAAACGTGAGGAGCGATTAATATATCTTGATAGGAAGAAAATTTTTGCCATATTACGGGATGATGTTTTCATTTTTTCGATAACTTAAAATATGCTGCCATAACATATTAATTTAAATTATGATTTTCTCAAAAAAGGCATTAGCGGTTTTGAACAATATGGTTATGTGTCCTATCCATTTGCTTTTGTGTCTAAGGATGCGTATGTTGTAATAATATCCAAAAGTACCGGTTTTTGAGTTATCGGTAAAATCAAAAATTCTGCCATGGGGCTATTAAAAAAGACGCTCTACCGATTTCGTTCAATATTTATCGCAATGAAAAGATTACTGATATTACTGAAGAAATTTTTGATGTGATATGTTGTTTTTTACTTGTTTTTGAGGATGGAAAAATGAGAGTGTTTGTGCATAATTTAATTATTCGCCAATTTTTTAAAATCAAATTTAATTATAAGAACATGAAAATTACTTCACTGATCTCTTGTGTGCGTTGTATAATTGTATATACAAAATTATATATAAAACATTAAAAAAGTATAGTTTAGAATCTTACGTTGTACATGAAAACAGTGAAGAAACTATAAAAACGCAAATATTTCAATGTATTGTATAAGTGTCCTTTTGGACGGTTAGCTAAATATTATGAAAATTGATTTACAGCTTTAGAATCCTTTCTTGAAAAATTATTAGAGTATTAGAGTATTAGAAGAGTGAAAAAATCTAAATAATAATAATAATCAATAAGTATTATAATGAGTGAACAAGTCTGGATTACATTAAATTAAAGAACACCTATATTTTAACAAATGTTAGATTATATTTGCAAGTTGAGTACATACATATTAATAGAATTTGCTATGCATTAAATATATTTTAAACATATTTTAGATCATTATTAGTCGATTTATGCCAAGACACAAAACTGAAAGATTTAATTAATAGATCCTTTACTGTCACAGTATGTAGGTTTTGGAATTCATTGCCTGAGAGTTTGAAAGCCATCAAGGATCATGTTAAATTCAAGAAAACTTTAGGTACAGTAGTTGGTTTTGCGATCGTTCTGAGTAGTGTCGGTTTCTTGAGCTGTTTTGTTGTTTTGGAGAGTGTTCTTGAGTAGTGTGTTTGGTAGTGTGAGTGTGTTTATTAGTTATATTTTACTTTGAAGATAAATGTGTTTAATTTTAGTTTTAGTTTTCAAATTTAGTATATTATGTTTTTAGAAGTAATTATTTTGTAGTTTCTTACTGGTTCATTAATTAATTTCACTATTAATTTTGTTGTATTTTATAATATGTTTTAGAAGTAATTACTATTTTATAGTTTCTTATTTGCTTTTTTAATTTAATTTGTATTATTAATTTTGATGTATTTTGTAATAAGCTATTAGAGGTTAAATAAAAGAGAATACTTTATGGTCCTAACTTTGCCTCAAAAATAAAGATTATTATAATTATAAAGGAAAATTGCTAATAGTTGGTTTTTAAATTTACTTAAAAGTATCGTTTATCAAGTTTGCATATGTAATTATTTTATTAATTAGAAGGAATTAAAAAACTCATAATGTCTCTGTCCTATAATTGTAAATGATTTGTTAAATTTAACTTAGAGGATGATAGCAGTAGACTACAATATTGCTGATGCTGATGATATTGCTTACTGTACAGTAAAGAACAATGAATGGTGCAAGCTTTAGGTATCGTTATAATGAATTAATCTCATATAATAAGTATCGAAATTATATAGAAAGA
Source organism: Aphrophora alni (assembly GCA_963513935.1). Taxonomy (NCBI): domain Eukaryota; kingdom Metazoa; phylum Arthropoda; class Insecta; order Hemiptera; family Aphrophoridae; genus Aphrophora; species Aphrophora alni. The sequence goes on along the minus strand of OY740767.1, from coordinate 119,844,380 downwards.
TTATTTTATATACATTTTATGAATAGGTACAGTATACATTGCATATGCTCAAAAATAATTTAACCGTAATACTTTATAAAACACTGAAACTAAGTAAGGAACCTTAACAGGTAAAAATACTGGATTTTTTAAAGAAGGTTTTGCACAATATATTAAATCAGTGGTTCATTATGGTTTTATTAAAACATTGTTTGTCCTACGTGTAAACAGTCACAATATACTTGTAAACATTTCTATTTCGTTACTGATTTAACTTAATGATTTTCTACTATAAGAACAAACGTTTCAATTCGATTTCGTAACAAGATTAGAATATGTAAAACTGAAGAATGTATAATTATTATATTTTTGCTTAAAGCTAAATACCACAACAATGTTTATAGTGATCATCACTTTGTTTATATAATTAAAGTGATACTCGTCATTACTGTACAAAAACTCATCACGTCTGTTATTCATTAGGAAAAGAAAGACGTATTTTAGAATAGCTGGGTAAGTTTGTTTATTGAAACTAAAACCTAATTCTCTAGTGTAATGTAAATGTTTAAAATGTAAATGCAGTCCATTACGAATAACTAGAACACCGTAAATAGCGAAGTCTAGAATAGCGGTTTTTGTTAATTTATAAATACATAATTAAATGTACGAGAAAACTACATCAATAGTATGGAAACTCGGTCTATTTCCAATAAATTTTAAATAAAAATTAATTCCAGTTTATTTGTTTTAATTGTTGCAGATAATAACCATAAAAACGCGATTGTTTTTTATGGTGTAACACCACATTTCGTTGAATTGTAAGTTTTTTAATTTTAGTTTATATCTATGTTGTCTTTTGAATAATTTAATGCGGAAAATGCTCTCATTATAAATAAAGCACAGTATTAAACTACAGCGTTTCTGTTTCTTGGAATCTAGGGACTCTTTTAACCTCTTTAAAATGCAAACATTAAAATGCCACAAGTCCTTTGGGAAATCATTTTTCACAAATGAAATAAATGTATAAGTAAATAATCAATCACTTTCCATCAAGTCATTGAATAGTTAGACAAAACATTTATTTTATGTCAGTGTCAATCAGTTTGTGAAAAGGTGATACACGATGGGTTTGGTATGAATGAGCGTTAGTTAACACATTGAACTGAGAACAATTATTATTCTATGTTCCTGGAAATGTAATGTTACCAGATATATGATATATTTTCATGTTTTAGTTTTTAAAAATTGAAATTAGGTTAGGTTTTTTGAGTCTGATATTGTATCGTTTATTTTAATAGAATATTTGATATTACTAAAATCATTAATAAGTAAAAAAAGAAATGTATAAAGCTTTTTACCTAATTTTGACATTAAACAAAAATTAATATTAGAAAGAAAAGCAAAAATACTAAATTTATTTAGAAATAAGTTCAAAACTTTACAAAATTAAAGGAAACAGTAAAAGTATCGAAATTTTTAATGGATTTTTTTCTAGCTGTAACAAAATTTTTCAAAAAGGTTTACTTTTGTAGCTAAATTAAGTTTGTTTCCAAGGTGTGACAATAGATTGAAAATTAGTTGACACTCAAAGTTCGGCAAAACACAAATAATACAAAATATATGAGTAAATTAGAAAAAAAAGTAATGTTGCTAACATTCTACTAGTAGCAGAATACCAAATATATATAATATATGTAGGAAGATTTATTTAAAGAAATTTCAAATTAAGTATATTTTTACGGTTCACCAATACTGTAGTACAATTTTAGAAATGTATAACGAAATTATAGTGGCATGACCGAAGGTGATATTTTACGAGTAATTAAATATAAACTCAAGGGTGTGATAATATAAACACTTATTAAACTTAGATGGACCCGATAGTTGTTTAACATATATGTTACTCAACATATACAATATAAAACGTTTTCAATTGAAAAAAAAAAGATAATTGTTTAATAGGGTGAAGAAATTAAATTGCACAGTTTAATGTTAAAAGGAACTACTAATGTGTTGTGGGGAAGTAATTTGCTCTGGTGTACAATAACGAGACCATCATACAGTATCTCACCCATATACATGGGAAACCCCAAGAGTAGTCTGCATGTATTCATGTATTTGTAGTATTATGTATAATGGTTTCAATGTACATTTAACATTTAAAACCTAGACAACTAAAATAACTGAACAATTATTACACCAGACTTGTTAAAACCAACTTTCGAGAGCTTCCTAACAATAAACCATTGTTTTACATCATAATTACACGCATGTTTGTCAAATCAGTAGGTCTTTTATTTTAAAAGTAAGTTAACTACTGTACATATTCCTTTTGTCTACTGTATGTCTTATGATGACGTAAATATTTTGTTTATATTTTTGGTCGTTCTCGACATTTAAAGTTTTTAGGAACACATGACTCTTTACAATAATCAATTTGAACTTAAAATAATTTCTTTATATATTGGCTGTAAATTTTGTCAGTACATTACTCCACATCTATTCCCAATTTTAAGTTTGTTTTAAGGTGTGTATATCAATATTTAATTGTATTTTAGCCCGAATCACTAAATGAAAAGGTAAAATTGTAATGCACAGTTGCTCAAGAATCGGTTGCCTCATTAGCTTCAAAATATCTTGTGAAGAGATTGAACTAATAAATTCAAATTACAAACTAATGTACTAAACTTTCAGACCTTGAAATTTTTGGATAGTCACAATTTTTGTACGGTGGGTTCAAAATTAGGATGAGTAGGGGTAAAAATTGTTTGGTAGGAGAGATGGGAAAATTAAGTAATTTTATTTGTTGTAGACTAATTATTCCTTGTTAAGATTAATTTAGTATATTCAAGCAATTTTATTAATACTGAACAAGCCAGTCTGAAACTTGTTTAAAAAATGCTCTACTTTTGAAGTATGATCTTGATTTTAAATACTTTTTTGTTTATTTTTTGTAGTTAATTAATAATTATGTATTTAAAAAAAAAAAAAAAAAACCTTTGTTTTCTATTAAATTTTAAAGTTGACATTATCTAAATAAATTGAGAGAAAGTAAAAATTGCACAATCCATTTTATTTTTACGCACATTATATGTAGTAGCAATAGATACTGATTTCCATTATACTAATTACATAACAAATCTAATAATTTTGTCTTAAGAAGAAATCAGTCTCTACCTACAAGAATTATGAATAGTTTAAACACATATAATATATAAATTATTTTTGGATCTTTAGGATATTTGGATGTGCAAAATATTGTCCAATAGTTTTGAAAATACGAGGTGTATTACATTCTTGATTCATCCATTGGTTAAGGAATCGCCCAACTAATACTCTATATATATATAATGACATATAATTTGTAACATATAATATGTAAAAATTGTATTTCGTATATATAAAATGCGTATGGCCATGGACAGTTGTGACTTAGTTACTTATTATCTACCCACTTTTTATATAAACTGGCATATGTATATATCTCATAATATTTACACTTTTAATTTGATCGAATTAACAATAAATAAGAAAACTATTAATTAGTTATGTCTTTGAAAATTGTTATTCTGAAAGCCGTTGAAAAGCTGTAATGTTTTGTATCGACGAAATAAATAAAAAGAACTAAGTTAAAAAGAAAAAGAAAAGTATATTGAAAAATATTGTACGCTACCTCTGACAACTTTGTGCTGTACCTTTTAGTGAAGATTTTCTTTATTATACAGTATATATACACACTCGTGATTATTGTTTATGTTGAGAAGTTTTCTTTCTGTGTTAAATTTATCTTGATTTATTTTCTTAATATAATAATTCACACATTTGTAATCTATGGGGGCCTAAAGTTAAAATGTCGATATATAGGAAAATATAAAGTGTGGTAAAAATATACCACCTTTAATTTTTCTGTAAACTCTCATGCATTCACGTCGCATTAAATATGTTTAATGACTGTCCTTCGTCACCTTAAACTAATCAAATTGGTTTTGACTTAAAGTATTTAGTAAATCAACTTGAGGTTTAAAAAAGAAAACTTACAGTAATAAATAAACCCCAAAAACTTTTATGTGTGTCATATTATTTTAGTAAGAGATTATAAAAAAGATAGTTTTTAGGGTCCATTTTGTAAAAACAAAAAATTAAACGAAAATTCATTTTGCACATTTAATTTTAATAAAATTATATTATTAATGAAAACTATGTATAGTAAGATTTATTTAATTTTCAAATTAAATTAATTTTATATTGAATTTTGAATAAGTTTTGATGGAACTTACATTTGGTCGAAGTTGAAGAATTTCATCATCAAGTGATGTTTAAAAAACTTTCGCATCTCGAAAGAACATTGCTGGCACGTAGACACTTTAAAACGCAGATCTTATATAAATAAGGAGTTTATTAAATTCCAGACAAAATGAATGAGATTAGTGTCTTATACTTATTAGAGAAGACTCACAGTAGAAATAATTTATGAGAGGGGGTGTGGGCGTGCGTTGTTGTGTGAACAAGTTTTGAGAAATTTTAACACTAATTATTTGAAATTATTTACATGAAAACTCTATAGTCTGAAAAATAGAATTTGTAGCACATTATAATTTTCACTTATATAGAGTGGCCATGACGACTCCCCCCCCCTCTACTTTATCTACAGTTTGCGTCATAATGTTTTTGGAATAAATGAAGTTTGTGTATTTCTTACGCTACGTTTTGTGATATGTTTTGTGAAATATCTGCCGTCATTTTGAAAAAAATAGGGGATGGGGAAAACTTTTGTTTAGGTTTAATGTACAGTACTTAAAACTTTGAAATCAGAAGTATTTAAAAATAGTTATGGAGGTTTTGTAATTGTTAAAGTTTCCATATGCCAAACGACTTCCTCTAGTCTTATTATAAACTATGTACCTTCGAACTATTTAAAATCTACTCGACAATTATTACAAGAGGACGTATGTATCGATTAGCCATAAATACCCACCCCCACACGAGTATACTGCAGGCTCGATTAAAACCAATTTAACCGTAAAGCAAGTAGATAACGGTCAGTTTAATGGGACAACTTGATTAAATTGAGAAGGCTGTGGTGAAGTGATGAGATTTACTCGTAACGTATGTTTGGGAATGTTAGCTTGACTTCAGGATTGCTTTAACTTCTACTTTATATATATTTATTTTTAATTATACTTTTTTATGATGAATGTGATCTCCAAAACTGCTTGGATTCTTTTTTTCATGGCAGAGTCATTTCAAGAAAATATTAAATTGTGCAGATTATACAAACAGAACGTGGTTAATAATGTCAACAGCTTATAACTAAATCTCACCACTGTAATTATTCAAGATCTTATCTAGTACACGAATATGTGTGACTTTACATACGTTTTATCGTGAGTTAATAAAACTGTGCTGGAAACATTCTGTCAGCGTCCACAAATAATATAATGGGGGACTCTTGTGTTCCACACAGAAATTTAAAAATTCAAGAAAGTATTAAAAACTACTTTAATAAATTTTAATAAATATTTTTTTTATTAATTAAATTTACAACACAATTCATTAGATCAAAATATGAGTTTCAGATTTTTAATCTGCACTGTACTGTTATCAATTGAAACAATCTACGATGGAAACGTAATAAAAATAATTTACCTTTAAACCTTCTATATTAGGCTAAAATATATTTACTTTATAGTCTGCTTCTTTTATCTCAAACATCAACTCTTTACGAAGGACGAAGTTATATAAAACATTGTGATTTCGGACTTTTGTAACTTGTCTTGCTAATGATGCTAAATGTTTAATGACCTAGACCTATTACTTCAACACTCATTTCAAGTTTTTGGCAAATTTACCTTGGAGTAACTCGTCGAGTTTGTTTAGAGTGTTTAACTTCCCTTTGTTTGTATTACTTGGATGCGGATCATTTTCAACCCTCTACCGTCTCTCTCTGAATGCATAATTTATTTGTAATTCATTGCGAGAAACACTATTTCTCAAATAGATTGGTTTACAGTTTAGCAAAAATGTGGTATGGAATAATAATTTAATTAATACAAAAAATTGTAGGTAAATTGTTGCTCAATATTTTGATAGATCTTCTGCTCAGACTTGTTGCTTTCAACTGACAGAGAAGACAGAAAAACAAGTAACATTGTTGATGAAAAGTTCAGAAATAGTTGTATTCTATTTCAAGACGGACGATTTTAATTTCTAGTGTATAGAGTGGTAGAGAGAAAGTTTTGTGATGGTAAAAAAGCAGGTGACAGTTTAAGTCAAAAAATGAGATTTGTTTATCTTCCTACTGAGCAGGGCTGTGGGTATATTATGACAATATTTTTATATCGGGATATTTTTTAATTTTTTCCATATCTCAAAATTTGGGGGTAAATTATCTGTTATAAGGAAGAAACCCAAAATTCTTATTTTCAAAAATCGGCTTTAAAGATATTGTTCAATTTTTTAAAAAAAAGATGCCCCTGATATACAAACCGTTTGGTCACTATCGCTACAAAAATAACAGGTAACGAGTTTTCGACAAAAATAAAATATCGTCTATGAAGCTACTCAAAAGACGCATGTGATTTAGATAGGATACACCAATTTTGTTTAAATTGCAGTGAAATATAAATATTATTGACCCCCCAAAAGTTAAAGATTGTAAATAATAGAACAATCACAGTAAGGAAAAATAATAATAAATAACCCAACCTTGACGCCGTCATATAAAACTGTAAATATAACTTACAAAATTATATTCTTATAACATGTAATAAATGACACAATCTAAAAAAGTTATACCTTATTTAAATATTTTACAAAATCAAAGAAGGTGTTCGTGGTTGAATTTATTTGTTTACTGATAACTACGGACCTGACATTTTGGCGTCGAACACTTTTATGTGGTTACTATTTCAAATGTGAATGGATGTGTAAGAACGTTTGTGTAATATTACTGCGCCGTTTAGTCTTACTAATAGTTGACCCTTATTCTCAGGATTTCTTATATAGACAAGTTAATGATTCCTCATCAATTTCGAGTGAAAAGAAAAATGGAAGAGATATGTTAGGTTAGAAATCGCTCTGAAACAAATTTAATCACGAAAAATTGGTATGAAATCAATCAGAAAGGGAAAAACCTCTTAGTAATCATTGCCTTATAAAAAAAATAAGAAAAAAAATAAAGTAGACTTGAATACTCTAAAAGCGTTAGGTGGAAAGAAAACAAGAGTTGATCATGAAAGACCTGATAGGTAGAAAAAATGTAGGGATCTAACAAAAAAGTACCCAAAAAAACTGTAGTTCCAGCTAGGATCCCTCAGCATTCGCTTGTCCGTCTTCACTATAGCCAATCCCTCAATACAATATTTAAATATATTGTAGTAAAAGATAAGGTCATAATGTTCGTGGTAAATATCCTACTTTATTGAAATATGTCCTCTGTTTTTCGAAACAGTTTGTTTAGTATATTAAAATTAATCGCGAAACGTCTGTAGAATGTTACAGCGGGTTCAATAACAGGTTAAATAAATTAACTACGATAATCTGGCTTTTTTAATGTAGCAGTAGGCGGCTTATTAAGTAATTTTACGGTACAGCATGCCAGTGAAGTTACCTTGGGTTTCTGATGACTCAGCTTAATTGATAAACTTACGTTAGCCAACTAATTCCATTATCACAGAGTTGTATTTTCCCGAAATAATAATAATATGTACAATTATAAATTCAAACTGAATTTGAACTTTATATTTTTATACAACGCTAAATTTTTAGTAATAATGGTAAGTAGAATGACGTTTTATTTAGAATATTTTTTAAAGACAAGTAAGTATTATTATTTTTTGTTGAACGAAACACAATGTTAAATATTCCTCAACTGCTTCCAAGCGATAAATTAAATTCTTGATTTATCTAACTGATAAATAAAACAAGTAGGAAATTGTGATGCGTTAAAGAACAAAGTAATTATATAAAAATAAATAGTCATTTGATATATATTTTTAAAAATACATAATTATTAACATATTTTCTACCAAAATTAGTTAAAAACGTCATAAATCATATATTAGTTCTAAATTTACACTAGTTGTTTGTGGGTCAGTCGTGATTGACATTGTCTCAATATAGAGTTTGAGAATATTATATTATATTTTTATTCTTGCTAATTTAATTAAGAAACGTCAAAATCATATAGAAAATACACTGAAGAAATAGATACTAATAAATACTTAACTTATGAAAAAAAAAATTTAAGTAAAGATATTAAAAACCTAATATTATTTTGAAAACCTTATGGGATTTTAAATTTGGTTGATAACAAATATTGTGAAATTACAAAAATTACCATTGTTAGATTTTAATAACACTGTCTAAACAAATTTCACGATAAAGATAAAATAGAAGATAATTCTAACACATATTCTCATCTCTCTTCCTGAACAATGCTTTACTCCTCCTCTGCGACATTTTAGTCTTCCAAATAATTATCCGAAAATTCTATAGGATAAAAGTTCCATATACAACTTTCTAATTTTAAGCCATTATTTTTTTTCTGTTCGTAAAATGTGCTTGTTAATCATATTCAATCTTTCGTTATTTTCTTAACCCAAATCTAAAACTTACATTATCTGGTTCGATTATTGAGCATAAAATTTTAAAATTAAACTAGTGAAACAACAAATTATTGAGAAACCTTCTTATTCTACATTTGTGTGTAGAGGCTTGCATACCTTGCCCCCATACCTCATAGCTGAAAAGTTCTGGCAATTTGCAAGTTGCACGAACGCCTAGAGTAGGGTAAATTGAAGTCGAAGGCAGCAGCCTTGTAAATCCGTTGCGATTAATTTTATTTGGTATGGAGAAATATTTCAGAACGTTCGGCTAAGTCCCTCGAAAGGTTGCGTCTGGTGATAAATTGGGATAAATGTAATAGCGCAATCGGGAATCAGAATGAATTTCAGTAATCGCGTGAATTCGGCCTTCTAGTACTGTATAGTGCTTGGACCGACACACTTCTTTGTGTGTAGTTGCGTATATTTTTTGTTTGCTTTCTATTGTTTTCATAAAAAATAGCTAGTAAATATAGTACACTGAAATGAATAGAAGAAGCTATGGTTGGGGGCGTGATCTACGAAGGTATAGGATAACCGTTAGGGTGGTAAATCATTAGTGCAGCATGTTTCCAGTTTTCATTATTAATTTAATTGGTAATAATAATAGCCTCCCTCTTTAAGCAGAATTCCATGTAGTTGGCAGCAGTGATTGTTTACAAGTAGTTAAAATAATATATATTTTTTAAACACAAAAACAAAAGAAGAATTTTTAATATTCTGTAAAACTTTCTAAAAAACAAAAATCCAGTCTTTTTACCTGTTAATCTTCCTTGCTTTCTGCTTAGTTTTACTGTTTTATACCCTTATAAATTATTACGGTTGCATTGTTTTAAAAAACACGTATACTGTATCTACTCATACAATTTTGTTTTAAAGTAAAAATTATGTCACCCTATAATATTAATGCTTGTTTTATGAGGTTAGTTTATTGTTATGATTTGCATCATTCATTGTTCTTTACGATACCATCAGGAATTGTACTGATATGGTCCTTAAAGTTAAATTCAATTACAATTACTGAAAAGAAATATTGAGGACTTTTTTATTCCTTCTAATGCTGCACAATAATTTTAAGGTAATTAAAAAAACCCCAATTATTACCAATTATTTTTTATACTGCCAGCTGTTAAGTTTTTATAACAATATATCTGATTCATTAAACGAATAAGCAAACCTGCTATCTTCATACCATTACTAATACCTGTATAAACAAAATACCTAAGATCTAAAATGTTTTTAATACATTTATTACATATCAAGTACTAGTAATAAGTATTCATGTATTAAACCTTACAATGCTCAAAATAATAGGTGTTATATATTTAGACTTTTTAACTCCTTACAAACTAAGACTCAAATAATTCACAATGGAAACTTATACAATTCCTTAAATTTTATGCTTTCCTATTTGTTTCTCCCATGTTTTTCTATATTTTGTATATTTGTTATACATTATTTTGCATATACCATTTTGCAATGCATATATACAAAAGATCAATGACTGACTTGTTCGTATAATAAAATGCTATTTTAAGACATTGGTATGATAATAAGCGGTGCAAATATACTGGACAAAGTTTCTTACTTTTCCATCTGAAATTCAGTGTAGATTGATTTTTAATCCAAATAAAACATTTCTATTTCAACAAACTATCTTCTAGGAATTACTTGACTTTTTCAGACAAGTTTTCTTTGGAAATAAATTTATGTTCACGACATAATATAGCTTGACTAATAAACGTACAATTGCTAATAAAATTACATTTATATTTTCATAGGTTCCTTTGGATTTTCTTGTTTATGTTCATGTTGATTACTCTACCCATCTTATTATTTTATATTTTTCCACAAAATTCAAATACTACGTGCACAAGTGACCAGTAGAGGCGAGTTAAGGTCAAAGGGACACAGGCGACTTATAATATAACTTTATTTATAAGTATGGTATGACAAACATTTCACAAGTCACCCCAAAAGAAACAGACGTACTTTCTTCTATATTTAATTCCGTCGTAGATTTTGAAGAAATAGCACGTAATTTTCTAACGCATAAATATTATATTTTGTGAACATTGCTTCCATAAAAAAGGAGATTACTTAACAACGATTTCAATTATGTAATGTTTCCAATATCTATAGAATAAATTCCTCTATTTGTGGAATCCCACACATCTCGATTTCTTGTATTTTGTACAAACTAGGTTGTAAATTTCGAATATAATGTTTGTGAACTGATCACATTGTTTGTATAACGTCGTTCAGTATATTCTCATATAATTCATATGTTTCCACTATCAGGGATTTGTAAAGGTCGCTTAAATTTTTAAAGAAATTTGATTTTTTTTATTTATAATTTGTAGAAAGTCCAATATGTAGAAAAATCGATACATGAACAGACGTTAGTAAAGCCGTATCTTAAAAATCTGCAATTATGTCTACAGTCAATAAAGGTTCAAAAGATTGTCATGTGTTTTTTTTATACATTCATGGATCAGTTGTACACTACTGGGACTTCTTTGTTTAATTTGATCCACAAAAGGATTTTTATTAATTGCGTGTTTTTGATAACAATCCTTAAATTAATAAAATAGGTATATAGCCAGCAAATGTAATTCCAATATCGTGTCATTTTCAATTTTTAATCTAATTCTCCTAAGTTAACCCTAATTTTGATTCTACCCTTATAGCCATAATATAATTATTAAATGGTTTGCTTATAACTTAATGTCATTATCTCTGTTCTTAAACAATTACATCATACTCAACTTTCAATTATTTTGTACTATGCTCCTTGAGAGAATTTTACTTTGCAATTTAATTTATGCGAGTCATTTACCAAGTACTATATTGAATCAATCGGACAACAGGTTTTTGGAGAAAGAATGCGTGACCATTATTTGATGTAAACGGTTGGGGGTTCGGAGAATATTACAACATGTTCTCAAACACTCTACGTATAAATTTTAAGTGTGTAAGTACCCTTTTTTAAGTATTGTGAAAACGAAAGACCGAAATAAGCCAAAAGTCAACCGTAATTGTCACCATTGACACTAAGAACATATTTTAAAAATGATGCTTTGAATATGTTGGTATTTTGTTTATTAACCACCAAATTATGACTTTAGAACTTTTTAAAGTGTTCAGAAATGGTCAAACGTTTAAAATTTTGTTTGAACTTCCTATAGTTGTTTATAAATTATATAATTAGTGTCGCTGGTACTGAAATGTGTAAAATGTTTTGTTTTACTATTACAATTTGCATTTTCTTGCATATTTGTTGAAAATAAAAATGATATACTACACATTTAGTAGTCTGCTAGAATCATAGGGAATTTTCAGCATTTTAATTTACTCTACATCAAACTTAAACTGTTTCAAGACACTAAAAAAGTAGCAAAGAATAACGAATTCACTTTCGTGTATCAGAAATCGAAAACAGCAGTGATTATCTTCGTTTTAATTCGCACTTGCTTCGTTCTCATTTAGAGATGATCCACCAACTAAAAAAGGTAAATAAGTGAGTCATAAAAAAAAAAAAAAAATTGAAATCTGTCTTGACTGGACATTATTGGAGATACTTTAGAATCTTTATATGTTCATGATTTGTGTTTATATTTTCAGATAACTGTTTTTCCGTTCTATGTGAAATCTTTATTTATGAGAAAAGCAACGTAGGGAGTTTTTTCTCTTCAAAATGTATAACTTAATGAGTAAGTATAGTAACTATATATTTGCTTTCTTGCTTGTGTAAAGTTCGGAACCAACGTTATTTCGAAGTCCTAAATAACTGTGAAACATTTAAATATACCCCCGTGGTTAAGTTAGTTTCTGGAGGTTGTATCACGAAATAATATTATAAAATCTGTCTAATAATATTATTAGAAATCTGTCATACTAACAAAATCGAAAACAATAACCTGATTTAAAGAAATAAACGAAAGGTGTTAGTGCAAAGTGAACAATAAATTTATTTCTGGGAAAACTTGAATTGGATTCCACATTTCCAGGCAGTCCTATTGTTTCCTGTTCACCTGATTTCTGCTCATTCACAAGCACCCCATTATGCATTCCTTTCATAAATTGATTGATTCTGACATAAATTCTCTCTAATTAAATGTCAACTATCTTATTGTTATGACAGATTATATAATGATATACGCATGTACAGTTATATGTTAGTAATTATGATATTGCTAACATAATAAATGTTTTCTATAATATTTAGAACACATTTACGTATGGAACTCGTAGATAACAAACAGAATAAAACCCATTTAGCATATTTTTAGGATGTCTGAAATAATTTAATGAAATTTACAGCCAGAACTGTAATTATATAGCTATCTGTGAATTGACTTCAAATAGAAACATTAATTATTTTCATATTAATAAACATGCTAATAAAATTTAAAATGATTTTCCTATGACCGTAATAGTAATAGATACATAATAAAATCGCAGTCAACATTTTCAAGAGAGAGAAACTCTGAAATTTACTACGGTGAAATATATATGACTAATGACATGAGTGCTTTTTATCTATTAAATAATTCAGAAGTACAAGAGAACAGCAATATTTATAAAACATTAAGACCTACAAATTTAACAAATTCTCTATTAATGATATCATAAACAACTTACTTACAAACTAGTGTCTTACGTTAAATATGTTTTGTGTAAATGAGATTTATGTTTTATATGTTAATTACTTACATAATCCTCTTCGCTCATGGAGCACATTACCTCAACAAACGCCCTCTATTGCACGCTATTGCAACTACCTTCACCATCGCCAGAGCCGTTCATATCACCAGATGTTAATTCACATTTGACATTTTTCAAGTGTTTTTTGTGTGACCTTATTTTCGCCTTCCCTGGGAACTATTGTCCAAACTTTGTCATGTTATATTCTACTACTCCATCCCAAAGGTAGTCTAATTCATCTCAGCTACGTTTGCTTTTAGCTGCTGTCTCTTGAGCAGTTCTTCACTGCTAGTTCTGCCTGACCACACAATTTTGAGGGATAACAAATATCTGCAGTCTAGTTACAATATTCTTGATTACTTTCAGAATCTTACAACAAATTCAACATTACAACTGTATTGAAGAGGCGTCATTTATATCTCAGTGATAAGCTGTTTTAATTATGAGAAGTTTTTTAGCTGATAAAGAATATGTTGGGCTTTTCCAATGTCTTCATTTACTTTCGTATCAAAATATGCATCCACAACATTACTCAAGTATGTAAATTGTTGTACTATATTGTATTACTGAAAACTATGATTTTATTAATATTAAGCCGGGCAACTCGCACTATTTCAGTCCAGTACTAGCAGACCTGTTTTAAGCTCCGTTTGTTTCTTAATATTTGTTAACAGACAGAGAGCATCACCAAAATCAAAATCTCTCAGTTGTTGGAAAGGGAATCGTTATATTCCTTTTCTCCCCTCAACTAGTGTTCTTATGTTATTATAATCAATAACGATCAGAAATAATGTTTTTACCAAAACACATCTCTGTCTCACTTCTCTTGCTGTTTCCATGAACCTTGAAAATATACTTCGTACACTAATGTAATTTCCTGATAATTCAAATTAACTTAATGTATCACTAGCTTCCACATTTCCTATCTTTCTATCAACAATCAGATTAAGATCAATATTAATTAGTTATTCATAGTTTTAAAACATTCAGATTGAAAGAATGAGGACATCCAACAAACAAACTTATCCAGCAATTCTAAAGAACGTCTTTGCTTAGTGAATCACAGGAAAAAAACTCTACTTTTGAAGATTTTCAAGTAATATGGTAATTTTATCAACAGACTGGTGAAATAACTATAATCGTTTTATTTGAAATTAATAAAAAATATCTAAATTCAGGATTCTATTCCCGCGGGAGTTAATGAAGATACAGCGTTCCTCTAGTAGCAATGTGGAGAAAAGAAGAAAGTTACTATTGGTAATTATTTCTTGTTTTTAATGCCATAGATTTCATCTAGCAGGCATAGGCCCTTCAGAGGCTATTACAAGATTATTATTATTATTATTACTGTAACACTAATGAAGATAAATCATACATCAATATTAAAATAGAGACTATAGACTTTACTTGATAATAAAATCTTTAGTTCTTATGTACTTTATATACTGTTCTAGAATACATTTAAAACATTTGATCTTGTTGCAAATCATTGTATTACAACAGGATTGAAATAGAGATCTTTTTAGGTAGGTAGTGACGATAATATATTTACTTATGACGAAAAATGCATTTAAAAATCAAACCAACTGTGATTAATAGACACTGTGCATAAACTACAAAAGAATATCCCCATAATTTTTAGCAATTGACCTTCCTCCAAGTCTATTTTGTTTCACTGAATTTATACACTTATATAATGTTAAAGACTGTTTTATATTTTGAGGCATTCTCAATACTTTGTTCCATATTATTATTTCATTGAAAGTTAAAATAATCTAGTCTAATAAAATATTACACGATTATTGAAAATATTTTTAAATTAAACTCTAATTGACGATTTGCCTAAAGATTTTGTAATTTAACCTTCTGTAAGACTCAGTTGTGGCACCGAGTACGATATATATCTTAAACTATAACTCACTTGAAAATTGGTCTAAAAAAAATCGAAGACGAATAAATCAAGCTTAAGGTGAATTTATCCTAGCTATCTCGTAGGATCTGGGTGTGGAGAAGAACTAATACATTTTATTGTCAATTTAAATGACCAGGTTTTGTAAGGCTAGGTTGTTCGTAACGTTCATATAGAGTAATATTGTTTCTTTTAAAAAATCATTTATAAAAGTGAGGACGTTTAATTGAAGATAATATATCTCACTAAGGCAACAATAGATATATTCCTTATAAGGAAATTTACCAATAATATTAGACACAAAAAAAGTAAATGAAGGAATACAATATAATGTGTAAAAGTCCCAAAAAATATACCATTATTTATAGCAGTTTCACTTTCTTGCATTCTGAAGTTAATCACCAAATCAAAAAAGATAAGAACATAGAGATTTTTAGCTTAACCTTTAACATAAATTCCTAGGAAATAGTTTCAGTGGATTTCAATAATAAAACAAACGCAAAAATATATAAGATATGATATTTTGATTACTAATGTATATATATAACGTTTTGATTAAAATAAATAAATAAATTATAAAAGTAGGAGAGAAAAATCCTCGATTCTAGTTGTTTCGATCTAAGGTTGTGCCAGAGTACCACATTCCTGTATCCACAATTGTACCAAAAGCTAAAACTGAAGGTGAAAAGGGTAGTAGTTAGGTTGGGGGCTCAGTTGCAAAAGTGAACAGTGAATTTATAGACCAAGCAGTTCCAAATTTTTCATTTGTTTATTTTTTAATCATAATACTGTAATAAATGAAAATGTATGAAGTTATAGTATGCATTTAAAACATGTTCTCACTCTAAAAAGACATTAAATTTTTATTTAAACAAGTCAAATCACAATTACAGCTGGACAATGGATTTCCAATAATTAAAATCGTGCATATTGTATCTAAAATTGTTATGGAGGTAGTTTTAAATATAAGTTATAATATGGAGATTGTAATGTTTTCTATTTGAACTCTTATCAGTGATTGAGTACATTCACACTTATTTCCACACCATTACTTATTGATTTACGACTATAAATCTGGTTACAGGTTATGCTTGAACATTTACGAATATCGCCATTTTATGGTTTTTAATAAACAATTATTGTTTAAACATTATTCGTCAAAACATCATCTAAAAAATCTTTGTTGATATTTAAAGTAATTTTAAATATATTGTAAGACATTTACAAAATTAATAAACAACCAACAATTATTAAGATCTTTTTCAGCATAGAACACATTTTCTTTATTAAATGACTAATGACTCACTATTTTAAACATTTGCACAAATATTAGGAATTAAATTACAACCAAAAAAAGTGTCATAGTATTTTTAAAACAAATCACTAAATAAGACTCACTGATACATTAACGGATAATCTCGTTGATAAAGACCTCTGTACAGTATTACAATTTGCACGCCGGTAAATAAATGTATACTCAGCATTTGTGAAGCTATTGTTATTAATTTTTTTAAATTAGTCCACCAAAGAAAATTAATCGGGTCTAAAGTTACTAAGAAAAAATGCACTTGTAGACAAAGTAACAGCTGTCATACATTTTACGTCGATAAAGTCTAATTATTAACAGTTAATAGTATGATCTTAATTATAACGTATTATCAACGAGAAAACTATATGTTATGAATAAATGTTTCTTTATTGTGAATATTTAACGATAAAAATTATCAGAATTAAAAGATATTTCGGTTGTAGGCTAATCTTGGACGTTGTTTCAATTAATACAAAATTATGTTTTAGTTTTTTACGGTAAATTGATTATTTTTGACCTAAAAAAAAAAATAAAATAAACATATTATTTTTCATTAAAAGAGGAAAATATTTTGTATCTAACATTTTTTTAAAGTGAATACTTTTAGAGATATTGAAATTAAAAAATTACAAAAGGCCGCCATTTTAAAAATGTACAAGTTTTGATACTGGTAAAATGTAGCATGAAAATGTGTACACCAAATTTAGACGTGAAATCTTGATAATTTGTAAAGTTGTTATTTTTCGGGAAAAACAAAAAAAAAATGCTGACGTAAGGATATAGAAGCGTCTGCGGAGATATGTTTCATAGGAATTTTTTGGATTTATTTTCATGCCCCGAATCAAATTTTGAATACTTAAAGTTAGAAGACATATTCTAAAACACACTTTAAATTACGTGTTTTCATATTTCCGCCTGTCATTAAATCACTGTGTCTGAGCTGCATTTTACTATTACGGAGTTTAATTCATCCGCTTCGTCGACCGGAATGGAAAGACGAAAATTGTAGCTGTAAAATATGTGATCGTGACAGTGCGTGCGTTAAGGTTATTCTGTAGATCATCATTTACAAACTTTAACAATGGTTTTTATTCACTTGAAGTTAGTAAAACTTGTAGAAACGTCAACTACCAAATGAAATAGAACACAAGAAACACTTTATTTAGTCAAAATATTTTAATTACCAAGTCCTCACACACAAATAAGTGTTGTATACACACAAATTTTCAGTGTGTGGAAAATTGTTATTTATTTCATTGGGGTTTTATCGTTTTTTAAGCAAGAACTGAAGATAAAATTAAATTGGTGTATATATATATATATATATATATATATATATATAACCCATAGTATATAGATAGTGTATGGAGTATTGTTTTAGAGAATTATACTTAACTAGACTTAGTTATTATTAATGATTAAACTTCAGAAATTTCTTTCAGTATCTCGAATTGAAGTATTGGAATGAAATATTTGTTATGAGGTAGAAGCATTAAAATGTACACTTTTACCTTGGTTGTTTGTTTTAAATTCAAGAGCCAGAAGATAGTGTAAACATATCAACAGAACAAAATACCAAACTTTAATTATATGATAACAGGGGACAGATGATAAACAAAACTTCATTACAGTTAACTGTATTTCGTTGAGTGACGAAAATGGATTAAAAGTTATGATTAAATTAAACAATTTAAAAATTGCACAGGGTGTCCAATGAAAACGGCAACAGAAAAATAATAGCAAAAACTTTATTTAAAAATTATGACATAGTAAATGCGTTTTATCAATTGAGTAATTATGTCAACACACTGCTTTGGTGAAATATTGATCAAAATGATTTCGATGTTTTCTTGTATAAGTGTTTTGATTCCACCAGTGTGTGTGCAGTGGTACAGTCTTGCATGAAGAAATGTTTATCAAAGTCTAGGTTGTTAACAACACAAAATGTTTGTACATCTTCTTGAAATCTGTCAATAATTTGTTCTCTGTACAGCTGTGCATTAACGGTTATGGTACTCCCATTATTGTCCACGATGAAATAGGGCCCATAACTCCATGAAGTGAATGAAATAGTGTCTCACACCTATAGACAATTAAGTGGTGTTTGTATATACACTTCAGGTTTGTCCCAATCTAGGAAATGCATGTTTCCTCATTAACATGTCCACTAAGAAGCACTTGGCACTCATTACACCACTACTAGTCGTCAATGTAATTTAGGTCTTTATAATGGACTAACTTTTCAAAGTTAGATGTTTGGTGTTTGTTCCATGGAATGACTAGATTTGGAAACTAATCACTTAATGAACTTAGTGAAAATAGTGTGTAAAGGAAAACTGATTTTTACAGATTATCTGAAGAAAGGAAGATTAAAAAACTCAAACTTCCGTTTATTATGGGGTAGGACAATTAGTGTTTTCCAGTGTTTCATTTTAATAACAAGACTTATGGGTTGCAATTAAATGAGAGTTGGTCCAAGAGTTATTAATGTTTTATCAATGGTCGGATTTTTATAAATTGTTAGTATTTATCAATAAAAATCAAAGCAAACAGATTGAAAGTAATTGGATATAGTTTGCTAATATAACATTTAAGATGTTATATATAATTTATTTTAATGATTTAATTTACTTAATTAAAGCCACACGTTGTGCGACCAAATATAACATTTGAAATGTTATATATAATTTAATCTTGCCACACGTTGTGCGACCAAATATAACATACAGAAGTTTGCTATATATATTTATTTACTTTTAAATTTATTTAATTTGTTTTGAATTATTATGAAACATTTATGAATTTACTTGTAAAACTTAATCTTTATTAGCCACACTTAATTTGCACTAATAAATTTCTGGCAATTAATTTTATTAGATTTCTATCGAAATCTTAGCAAAACTAGGATGGTTGAATTAAATTAATTCCACAAAACAATTTTCTACCTTTTAACCATCTTCTGGATTTATTATCAGATAATTATTTATATAACAAGAATCAATTCAATTAATTATTCATTTCAATCTTAAGACTACTTCATTCTCTCACACTTTCATTCTTTAAAACTAATTTATGCTAATACACAATATTTAATGGATAACAATTTTAAAATCTTAATTTATTATTCAATTTACATAAAAACTCTACGAATGTCTCTACAGATCTTGTCTCAATGTTCTTATTAATTTTATATCAAATCTATTACAAAAACAATTTTCTTTAATTTAATTATATTATTTTCAAATTACTTTTATTTTGCCGGCTAGCTCAATTACTTTTCTTTAATTTAATTTATAAAAAACTTGACTCTTAATCTCGGGCATGGGAACTTTTATGACTCATCAAAGTGAAATACTAGATTCTAATGATTATTAATTATAAATTTTGGTACTTATCAAACAGTTACGCCTCGTCCTCTTTTTTTACACTTGTACACAAACACAATCACTAACGACGAACTAAACACATGTATCCTTATCCTGGGAGGTCGGATGTTGCAATTCCTGGTTCATTGACGGATGGTGAATCCCTTGGTATTACGTCCGCTAAACGCTGTTGGTCTCCTAACTCGTTCTCAAACTAACTATTAATTTCGACGGGATGATTCTCTCCTCTTCCTTTAAAACTTTAATACTCCTTGACTTTAATTATGATTACAAAAAACTACAAAAAACTACTAAATTTTGTGGCAACTCTGCCTTTAAGTTATTCGACGACTTTGAATTAAACCCTCAGGTTCTCAGTTTAACTCTTAACACCTCCTTACTCTCATACTCTGATTCCCAGCTGTAAGCCAAGACCTACACACTCTCACCCCCAGTTTTAGACTGACGCTTCTTCCCGTTGGATTTTGCCTCTCCCGATTTCCAAGTTCAGCGTCTTACTCGCCTATTGGTCAATATCTCATTTTTTGAAACTCAGGTCTCTTCTGATTGGACATCCAAACTTTCTAAAAACGTTACTTTTTTTTACGTGCGTTGACTTCGCCCCTCGGAGATACCGTTAGGTATTTACTTTCTCATTTTTTCTATGTTCCCTGTTTATGACATGCAGCTGCCTTGAGTAGCAAAACTCCGTTATGTTTGTGCCTTTTTTATTCATGTCGGCGAACTTTCTTCCCTCAAAGAAAACAGAATGTTTTCTTTTCCTGGTCTTTGTCACGTTCTCAATTAGTACCGTTATCTTCCAAACTTACTTTGCAGCTGCTATGTCGGTATGGTTTGCTTGTTAACATGTGTTTTGTCTCAATTTACTTATTCTTACAATTATTTATTAACATTAACTTTTTTTTTATCGATTATTATTATTTTAATATTTTATACTAGGCATTAATTAATTATTTATCAATTGTGATCGTTTGAGATCGTTATACTATAAATACTGTAAATTGAGTTCAGCAGAAAAAGGAAGTGATTTTCCATTGAGATTTATACAGAGTGTTAGAAAAGTATGGAAAGATTTAATATTTCAAGAACTGTTTTTGATAGAAAGTTGTTCGACCTTTCAATTTAAAACTATTATACTTACTTATCTATAGGGTGGTTCAAAAGTTTAGATGAATATACAGGATGTTCCAAAAATAAAAAAAAAACCGATTTTTCAACTCTTTAAATATTATTCTTATATATTCTAATAGGTCTATTTAATACATTTAAAAGTAATTTTTCAGTTAAGTTATGGCGTTTAAAATTCACAATTTTGTAAACACAATATTAAACGTTCTTTGGACGTCTGAGTGAATAGTGGTTTATTATTTAGTTATTGTGAAGTCAAGTAAGCCAAGCTGTATTGGAAATTACGTATCCGATACAGGGTGTTTTAAAAAGTAAAAAAGTACGTCATAATATTTCTTATTGCTGGTACTAAAGTAGTTGAACTCTTTAAAATATACAGAAATTTAAGAGAAGTTTCGTATATCAACTTATCTGTTGATAGAATAACAACACAAATCCAAAATATCGTTGGATCAACTTTCAACGTTTTGTGTTTTCAACAAGACGGAGCCTCACTACGCACTACAAATGTGACAAATATTGGTTAACACATTTGAACAAAGATGGATAGATAATGGGGGGGGGGGGTTAAATGGGTGCTAGCTCACCAGATATGTCACCATTTGATTATTTCTGAGGGTGTTTTTTAAAAGAACTAAACCTAGTGACATAAATTAATTGTGAAATCGGATAAATAGAGAAGCTGCTTTCATTACTCGTGAAGATGTAGGAACTGTGATGGGAGGTTACTACTGAATTTAGTACACTGAGAACTCCAGTACCAAACTCCACAAGGAAAGCATTCAGAACATTTATTGTAAAACTCTGAGGTAACAAAAATCTTAAATATTTATCATCTTGTACATAGAAAATTATTTTGACACCTTATGTTTATTAATTTATGACCAACGCTTTTAAATTATATGTTAGTTTGGTTAGAGAAATTTGTTATTTCATTGGATAATAATTAATAATCATATTTGATTATTGTTATTTGATGTGTACTGAAAATTACGTATTCTGTACAGAGTGTTCTAAAAGGTAAACAGTAAGCCTAAATATTTCTTAATTACACTAATTATTAGAAGCAAATGTTACTTTAGTTTACTTTTTATTAACCAATAATAAGTTTTAAGGAATTTCAAAAACGACTAATATATCAATTGAAAGTTTAAGAGACTGATTTTAAACCGAGGCTGAAGTCAATGTTAAAATTTGCTTAACACCTACTAAGCACCAAACCACGGTCAGAAATTAAATTAGACGAATTTAATCCTATAAGCACAAACACTAGTGCCATTGATATTAGCTTATTATGCAAAGAGATATTTCCTGGACTAATAATGAAAATCACAACATGTAATTGAATTGTTTCAAAGTAGTATTATTGTAAATGACGCGAGCTTGAGTCATTAATGTTAATCGACGAATTATTTGTATTACACGAATATGTAGATGTTATAAGTTTATTTCTTAAAATTCTGTGAATACTCGTATTATGTCCCTGTTTCCCGACATCCACACCATGTTCAACATTACAAATCCATTAAACTTTCATTCAGGTTTGTATTCAGATATGTAATTAATTGCTTCCTAGTACTACTCTTGGACAGAATCAAAGTGGGAAGCAATAATACAGAAATTCACGTTTGTGCATTTCAAGAACATTTTAATATTATGAATTATTAGTGTAATATTTATTTGGATTATCTTTATAGTATATATATATAATTAAAATTAATTGTAACTTAATTAAAATATAAAGAAATTCTATATCTTCAGTAAAAGTTATAATTTTAGGTGTATTCTAAATGTTGGATTAGAATGATTCAATTATGATTTTGTTTTTCAGTATATAGAAATTTATATTATCACTTATTAACAAAAGACAAGGTATTGACTTGAGAATTAAACTAATTCATAACAAAAGAGTCAGGAAATTCCTCAGAAACTTTCCTGTGATAAAAAAAGGAAAATAAAATTAATAAAGTACTTATTTTTGTTATCAATTTCAACTAGTTAAAAACTACGTAAACACATAGAAACAAACGAGCAGTTAATCCTCGGGTATATAATCAACCATATTTTAGAAATACAAGCATTTGACAAATAGCTATATTTTAGTTTTCTTTGTTACTAAATTAATGTGTATTTGTATGTAAATTTTAAAAAAACTGAAATTGTTTTTAGTAACGATTTATTATTAGTTGGTTCATTTTTTATAAATTGGGCATTTTCATATCTTAAGATTAAGTTCCGATAGTTTTAATTTTTTAAATTATTCTTCATATTTAGTGACAATACAAACATATAACTATGATTTGAATAAGGGTTATGCAAACTACCTGAGTAATTTACAAACATTTTTGAATCATATTTTAAAAGCTACGTTGCAGTAAAAGCAGCACATAGGTAGTTAATTGGATTTCACAAATCCTTGAATTTTATGAATCCAATTTTACTAGTATAATCCCTTATTGTTTGTATCTGGCGCTAACACAAAAGTAGTTAGGGGAAATTATCTTTTTTTAAATATGACGCAAAAATCTAATAAAACGAAATTGGACGTTTACTATATTTAGTTTTTCTATATTGATTAATTTTTGCAATGAAAGATGCAGTGAACGCAACATACACAGTTTGAATATATTTTTATGTTCGCGTATTTAATGTTCAAATATTGAACGAGTAAAATATTGAAGTTGTTCGGTAAATTTATTGTTACAACATCACTTTTGTAATGAATAAATGTGTCTAATCCATCGAAAGTTTGTGAACACAATTTATAAACAAAATCTTTTAATACTAATCAAAGCATTCATAAGTCAAATTGTATTACAGTTATCTAAAATCAGATTTTCAATAATAATTTCTTTATCTTTAAGGAAAGGTAAAAAAGAAGAAGTCAAAATAATAATAATTTTCGAAAATTACATTATGTTTGTGAAAGATAAATATTTGTTTTTTAATAAATTACCATGTTAGTTCCAGACATCGTTAATATCATCAAATAATGTTCTAACATAAGGACATTGGAGTTAGTTATCCTGAAGATTATGAAAGCTTACTAAACTTTCTTCGCCTTAAAGACCATCACAGATAACTTAAAGCCAATAATTGCAACGCTTAAAGACATACCTGATTAGAATAAAATAAAATATGAACTGTAAACAGAAATTTTAGAGATAGGCTTCACACAGCATACTGTGAGGTGACTGTTTAATACTGTGTAATCCAACACTCCATTTGATATAAATTAAGAAATTTACTTCAGTTCTAACATGATGGATACTGTACAGTTTGGAATTACTTTGTAATACAATTCGGTCCCATGACCCTTTTCTATTCCAAGCAGTTTCGAAATTGTACGAGTCCCATTCTGAGATATAGACATAGTGTTCAGATGGCCCACAAATGATGTTTACTAACTGATTTTTTTTGAGTATTTGTGGTGTTACACGACACAAAGATTCATCCATTACTTAGTCCCACTATAAACCTTAGTTTTACCAAAAAAAATAACCTTTTCATTAATCAACGTAAAGAAAGTATTTACCAAGGATTTAGTTGGTGAGATCATAAAGAATTAACCTAAACCTCCATGGTTCTCACCGCGGTAAATACACATCTTTGACCGATTGTTTAAGGAGTGTCTACACATATAACATTGCGGGAAGCGCCCGGATTGCAGGCAAGCAACATAAGATAAATCAATGGGACTTAGTCAACGAAAATTACTCGCTTGCCAAACAGGTTGCCGACGTAAAGCTGGCAGGGGCCCAACCCATAATCTATTATAGAAGCAACTAAATCTATTATAATTACAGTTCTATTCTCTGTATATCATCAATTTTTCTCCGGGTGTGTGATCTTTTACTCTGAAAACGTATTTAATGTGATAAGGGTTTGGAGTCCTTGAGAACGACTTTGTTGAGAAAGAGAGAGAGATAGAGAGGGAGAGAGAGAGCATAGACAAAAAGAAAGAGAAGTATCATAGAATTTAAACATTTTACAATGTGAGATGTATAGAGATAAATCGTCGAGCTTTTATTTTATAACAACCATGTGAATAGTATAAAATGAAAGATTGTTATAAAAACATTGAGTGAATGATGAAGTCGTTTAAAACGAAAATAGTATAGACAAATTACACAAACCAATGTTTTAAGATATGCAAAGTATGGCATTAGTTAAACACTTTCATTGGTTTAAGAAATCTTTGTTTCCTGTCAAAGTTAGGAAGTAAAGTCGACAGAATGTCTCTCAATCAAACCGAGTCTATGCATGGATAAGCTGGCTTTTCTCAATTATTGTAATGGGTGGTTTATTACTTGGCATAGTTTCTGTAATGTACAGAAAATTAGAAGACTAAGTTGTAGCTATGGTTAGCCTTTTTATCATAATATTGTGCTTGTTTTATTGTATAAACCCCAAGCTACAAATAATTTTTAAAATGTTTTTTTAACATGTATGTAATAACTTAATAATTTGTATGTAAATGATAGAAAGAGAAGAATCAACTGAATTCTACAAATCATTAAATATTATATTATACAGAGTTGGAAAACATTCCACGATTTCATTAACGTCGAATTACCTTTATTTCACTAGGTAAATATGTTAATGAAATATGGACGATACAACATTTTCAGGTACATATTTATAATATTAATTGTTAATAAATTTACTCCAATGTTTAGTATAGATAGAAATGTATTCGGTCGTTATCCTTTTAATAATTTAATATTACAAAGATAATTTCTATCATGAATTTTATATTTAAGATTGGCGTTACGTTGCTGCAACAGGTTACATTGAAAGTGTTCTTGATTTTTAAATTACTCGGTTCGTATTACTGGCGACCCGAGTTACATGTTTTTTCATTTACTTTTTATGTCCCTTTCTTTCATTTATTCTATAAGGTCTTCCTTGACTAACTTATGTTCTCTTCCAACCCTGAAGGTATTTGTGAGGTAGGATGTTTATTTTATCTGTTTTTGTTTCTTTTTGTTTTAAGGTGATGATGACAGGAAGGTTTTTGATTTTAAGCAACAAGAAGAAAAAATAAGAATAATGGATACTGATAATTCAGACAAAAAAATATAAATACTAACAAGATAAACAGGGGTAAACTGATGAAAAGAAATTACTTGTTTTTAAATTGGGAAAAATATATATTAAAAAGACTATTTTATCACAAAAGGAAAACCTTTCTGGAAACATTGAGTGATTTTAGAAGATTATTGTTACTATCTTGGTTTTATAGACACCATAGTATGTCACAAGCCTATTTTAATTTTGGCCTCCAATCATCTGTCAGCCGATGTTCTCCAATTGCTTAATGCAAATACCCCGAATCCTCTGCTATTCTCCCATTATTTCTTGCCTGGCCTTTTGGTTTTCTTTACTCTTTATGCCATCTGTGAATTTCTACGCTCATCCATTCATACTACTGTACATGACCGGCCAAATCATAGACTTTGTAAATTACCAAAATATGGTGCTGGTATTACGCAGCTGACGAAACCCATGAATTTAATTCTTCAGTCCAGTACCGTACACTAGTCCTAGTATTCTTCGAAATATTTTCTTAAAAAAGGTTTGATTTTTTCTCTTTGATTCCACAGTATAGGGTTTTAGTGGGAAGTAAGCTTTGGTGTTCAAAGACATTTTTCTCTTTATTTCTGTGTCCTCCTATACATTCCCTAGAACATTAGTTGCCAGATGACGAAGTTTTTCTACAATATTCGTTATTGCTTATTATTAAATTGCTTATACGTCTATATTTTCTTAATTGAATTAACACTTTAGTTTAATTGCACTTTTTTGCAATGCTTGATTAAATTTGGTTAAAAAGAATAATTATAAATTTTTGAAGTATACATAGTCTATTTAAATTTGGATTAATTTGTTTTAAATCATGAGATATGATTGTGTGAAATTCATTAAAACGAAATTCAGAAGGGTTTGATTTAAAATTTACTTAATTGCTTCTTAGTATTGCATATCCTTGGCCAGAATCAAACGTAGGAGTTAGATTTATGTTTCATGCAATAATTCGGGTATTTACATTTGTATAAATTAAGCATGTTTCATTGTTATTACTTTAATAACTTCTCGTAATGTTCACTGTCATTGGAATTTGCTTTACTGAATCTATACAACATTAGTATTTCATTATTACGTGATATGATTAATTTCTGATTGTGCAATGTTTACATTATTAAATGTTATTTAAAATTGCGTTGTTATTAATGTAGAAAGTTTTTGATATGGTTAATTACATATAATTTTATTTTATTAAATTGTGTAGAGATATACCTTACAATTTAGCTACTGAATACGATTGAATAACAAACTCCCCTAACCTCTACAATGAGTTATTATATTGTATTTATCAATTTAAAATAAATGATGGCTTTCTTTGTTACAAAATAAAAGTATTAACTCTCAGTATTAACTCGTTAACAAGTGTTAACTTGTTTCGTAGTTAGGAAGGCAGGGTAAGGAAACGTTTACCAAAAATCAGCTACATACAATATAGATATGTGTATTTAATTAGGAATTATTATAAACCACTAACTTCGAATAGTTAAACACTACATAGCCAGAAAAAAATAGCGTGTTATTGGTTTAAAATATATATGTGACAATTAAGTCTAAGTACATATAATATAAGAGGCGTGTTAAAATATCATTTAATAACCACAAGCATGGGCGTTCATTAACTGTTTGTAGTTGGTTCATGCATCGATTTTGTTTTGTATTTTTATTCGTACATATTATTATTTATATTCGTAACTCTAGACATTTTGATTGTGATTTTGAATGTTATGAAATTATACCATGTGATTTGTCTTAGATTTATTTTTATATAAAATATCTTTCACAATAGTTTAGTTATAGTCAAGTTAAGTGTAAGACATTGTACACTAGTCTAAATCACATTGTAATTTGAAATTTTAGTGTGAATTGAACTTTCGGTAGGATGTTGATATGTAAAGGATGGTTTGCAAAGTTGGTGACTGTCGTGTGTTATGGTTATGGTGTGACGGAAACTATTTTCTCTCCCACAAACCAATTTCTGTACGCTACGTCGTTATTTTGTGTCAGAGACACATATATGCAATATAAGTAGACTTGTTTATAGCTTGTACGACTTACTCGTATATTGTATTATAGCAGAAGGAAACTTAGAGGAAAATGTATGGATTCATGATTTGGGGGTGATCATGGTGTGAGTAGAAAAGGGTTTCACGCTATCTTTTGTCATTTATAAGATGATCTAACGAAAGTAATTAATCATTTTATGTGAGGTGAAACGTTTGTTAGGATTTATTCTAAAGAGAGTTCACTTTGTGAGAACATTTCAATGTAGATCAAATTGAGTGCCTCGTGTACGATACTACATTATCTTCATTAATTACTTTATAGCATAGGAAATTGTTCGCTGTTTCCTGAATGTTCTCTAAGAGTGAACAGATTATGTTAAATTAATTTGTGATAAAATTAATCAATTATTTTACTGAACTGTTTATTACTTTATCAATGCACTCGTAGATTATTCATTATTAGAATTATCCAAGGTAATACTATAAATTAAAGTTTTAAATTTATGTTATTTATTTGTGGGAATCCGGATTTTTCAAGCGTCAAAATATGCTTTGATTAAACGTCAGAGTTGTTATTCTCTCAAATTGAGTTAGGAATCAATTAAACTTGAAATTTATGAAGAAAATTGGATACATTTTCATAAAACGTGAACAACTACAAAAAGTGAAATGTATTTAAAATTATGGTTATTAAATGATATTTTAATACACCTTATGATATTAAAAGAATATTACACTTAGTTGTCACAAATATAATTTAACCAATATCAAAATATTTTTTTTGGCTATATAGTGGTTAACTATTTGAAGTTAGTGGTTTATAAAAATTCCTAATTTAATACATATATCTATATTGTATGTAGCTCTTTTGGGTAAACGTTTGCTTACACTGCCATCCTAACTACGAAACAAGTTAACATCTGCGAGTTAATACTTTTATTTTGTAACAAAGAAAGCCATCATTTATTTTAAATTGATAAATTCAATATAATAACTCATAGACTGCCAGTCTCATAATTAATTATTTTTCAAAAGAAATTGATTAATTTAGCTCTTATATTGTACAATGTGTATTTCCAAGAGAAATAAAAACATGGCATTCTTTAAAGATTTTAAATTAAAAATATAACTTTGGATCTTTTCACTCACTCCAGAAATACTAGACAAAAGTTTTTATGTAATATCTATAAGCTATTTTATGTTATGTGTTTTAGTTTTTTAAGTGTATTCTTAGTTTAGATTTGAACCACAGTTGTGCTTTATTTACTCAATTATTATTTTTCTTATTTTGTTTTATTTTAGCTATACTAATACTATTTCCCACCTGGGGTGAAGTACTTTTCCAGGTACGTCTATTTTCCACTTAGTAGTGGTATAGTATATTTTATTTTAAATTTTAATAAAGTGTAATTTTAGATTTAGTTCGTATCTATTAACATAAATTTATACTGTTATTTGTATTGTGTGCCGAAGGAAATAAATAAATAAATTTAAAAATATTTTAATATTACAATAAATTATAAAATATAAATTTGCTTATCTTTTACATCTTCATCTTGTTCCAATGAAAAATAAAGTAATAACTATTGGTCGATATTGACGAAACGTAATAATTGTAGAATGGTCCCATTAAAAATTGTTGGATTTGAATGAGTCGTTTTGGTATTAAGATTAAAAATAAATCTGGATAATGCACAATATTTGACAAAAGAAAGTGAAGAATTTAATGAAAACTACATTAGAATCGTACAAGATTTTTGGACTGTACAGATTTCTGTTGATGGATTTAGATACTTTTTAAAAGAATATATGTAGGAATTATAACTTATGGCTGTAGGTCGTTTGGACACTCACCTATATTTTATGGTGTAGTGGACCATATTGAATTGAACAACTATCCTGTTTCGTTAAAAACAGGAAACATATGTTGTCTTCGTCAGAACACAAATGTTTACTTTTAGTAATGTATTGCCGGGTTTAGATGTAGATTACGCAAACAATCCGGTCAAGTTACGCACACTTTTTTAATTCTAATTTACATTCTAGTTTGTATGTAAATGTAAAATCAAAGTAATGAATTTGAATTTCACAGTTCCTGGAATTTTGTCTACAGTTGTTGGAAACTACGATAATTCCAATAATCAAATCATTGAATAATGTTCATTGTATTTCGAAAATATTTTCGGAAATATTGACGATATATATATATTTTGTCACTGGTTAATAAATCTACGTCAAAGTTAGCTTATGTCGACTAGATTACACTTTTTCTATCTGTATTAATATTTGAAATCAATCTGCAGAATGTAGCCGATAAACATATGTGACTAGTTGATGGGCCAATATGAAAAATAAAGTATATATCAAGTATATTTTAATACTAATTCAGATATAAAAGTATGATCTAATCGATATAAACGATCCTACTGAACATTGGAGGAAATCTTTAAACCACCATGAGACTTCACAACGACAGGGACAAACCATGGACCATTGAGATCCTCAAAAATGTGTTATTGTTAAGTGAAGGTTAAACTAGCAAGGTGATTAGCAAATGATTATTAGCTTTAGAGTTTAGTAATAAACTATAGAGTTGTGACTGGCTTCTTACTGCTGGGTTAGATTTATCGAGTTCCAGGGCGGTGGTGCGCGTTCGAACGTGGTCAGGATGTCGAGACAACAGTTGGCGTGATTCCCTCGGGAGAAGCTTGAGTGAAACAAAGCCAATCGATTTAAACATTTGACTCTATTTAACAACTTTACTTATACACGTGCTCTGCTAACTCTGGCCAATAGTTAGAAAGATAATACACAAGACTACGGAGGTCTGCCCACAATCACAGTTCTGGACAGACCTGTGCTCTTAGGTCTCTACCAAGTGTATCCCACTCAAAACGTCCCCTACCCTCTTTTATAAAATCATAACTGCAGCATCTCCCAATATACTATGTTCAGTGTATAAAGAGCCTTGTTGTACTTTCCTGTTAGAATATGTTAATGTATAGTATAACAAACAAACAGAACACAATTCTCACAAAAAATACGCCTAAGTATCAGACTGAAGTTATAGTTTGATTGGTGTAGCTCGTGTATTACTAAAGAGGACGATCTTGTTGTTAAAACGCGTCTGTTACTTAGGAGTATTTTTTGTGAGAATTGTGTTCTGTTTGTTTGTTATACTGTATAATTTTTCTCATAAGTCCAGCTCAACATTTAATATATGTTAATGTATGTTTAAATGGTATTGACATATGATATAGTATACTGGTCTTACATATCTACACCTTTCGACAAGGTGCAGGGTACCTGTTAGAGAGTCATAGGGCTATGATTTGGGTATACATTTGTAAAGATGTGCTATTGGTGAATCTTGAAAAATATACTTAAATTGATTATTCGATGTAACTTTCTTTTGCCATTACCTATCATTCTTTATCATTTTCAACCTTCTGAAAATGACATCAATTTGACATTTGAAATCAAATAGAAATTGACAGAAATGTTTATCCCTTTGATAAATTGTTATTACACCTTTTTTATACACTTGAGAAAAACCCAAATTAACTGTTGTTTTTCAAACTCTCACGTTCGTAAATCCTGAGGACCAAGTAGGTGCGCTGTGTTGGACAAATTTTTGAGATAAAATTAATCACAACATTGTTTGTAATAAAGTAACCTTTACCTGAACACTGACCGATTTAAATATATAAAAAAATAATAATAAAATACAAATTAATAATAATTGTGTAATACTAAATTAATTTAAAAAAATCATATGTCTGGAAGGTTGGACTTTTGTTTACCATTTTCAGGAACGACGTATTGTTACCAGTTCATGGGATTTATGTTCATTTACAAGAACCTTGTTGTCATCCCTATCCACAAATAAATGGTCGATTCTGACATAAACGTTCTTTAATGCTGTGTTGTCTATCTATTGTTTAGGCTCAGATTAGATAATAATGTATGTATTACGTATGTTTAGTGATTATGATAAAGTAATTTTAATAAGTGAGGGGAAATAGTTTTATTTTCAATACGTAACAAAAACTTACGTTTTTTATCAGTTTGTTTATGCAATAATATACAATTATTTAAATTTACCATATACAATATCAACAACTGACCATTCAGTGGCTTGTTCCAAACTGATTATATTCTAATAAATGAACATACTTACAAAATTTTAAATGATTTCCCCAGAGGTCTGTGGTATTATCATGTTTGCATTTTAAAGGGGTCAAAAAGAAATATCCATATTCTAAGAAACAGACTCTCTTGTATTTAATATTTATGAAGCGTAACAAAGTGCATTTTATCCATTTGAATTATGCAGAAGTAGAAGATAAAATTTATTTGTAACTGTTGGGAAATTTGAAGACTTGTAACTCAAAAATAATCTTTATCACCAAGAGAACTTTTGTGCAGGACTTATTTATAGCATTAAAACAATAAAATAAAATGTTTATAATTAATTTTCACAATTCATGTTGACAATATTAACATTGCATGGAGTGAAGTTATTTGCTACAAATAAACTTATTCAATAATTTTGAAGAACACTGTTCTCACCTTTTTGAATAACATAAGTAATTGGTATTTTACAATACTGACGAGTAATACTGTAAGTATATTAATAAAATGATGGTCAGTACCAATGATTTTGTTATTTAATTTTACGGATCAAACAAATTAGTTTAGAATTCATAAAAGCATAAATCGACAAAAGGGTCTTCTGTTGGGGTTAGCAATCTGCTTTGTATGACAGATCTTCCGGGATTATTTCTAGCAGGAGTGTCAACACCATGATACGGTGTTGAGAAAGGATCTAGAGTATAAGTGGATTGTTGTAAGTAGATCTTATAAGCATATCCTTGTTGTGAATGCTAGAATTAGGGCGATAGAACTCGATCAACCGACTGAAAGACTTGTAGCAAACCTAGCCAAAAGATTATTATTATTGTAGTAATGATATGATCGGGCATAGAATAGTTTAAAAGCAGATAAATTCTTCAGTCCTGGATAGTTGTTCTGGAAACAAATTACAACTTTTTTCTTGTTGCATATAAATAATCATTGTATCAATTATATCGTCGAAATGTTGGAGAAATTAGAGAGTGACGAGTATTATTTACTATTAGGTAAAAAAGAACATTTAAATATTAACAATGGGAGAAAGAATTTAATTTATTGTGAAAAAAAAATCAAAAGTTTATATCTCAGTGTTTTAATTGCAGGAGCTTCATTGCATTCTCTTTTTATTGCATTGCATTGTTACAATGTTTTTATTTCCTTTTAAGTTATTATATTTCCATTGTATGTAAAGCATGTTTGTTACATTCTTAGTAAATTATTTTGAGTAAGAAATACTCTAACTATGTAATTGATTACATGAATGATAAATGAAGATGGTTTTTACAAAACTATAACAAAAAAATTATCTATAATATGTGTGATTCAACGTTCTGTACGATTTAGTAAGTTCCCTGTGTACAATATTTAGTACAAACTATAACTGACTTAACATTGCTATAAGAAAATCGAAGACGAATAAATCGAGCTTACTTTCAGTTTATCCAAGCCACTTCAAAGGATTAGGGTGTGGAGTAGGACTAATAAATTTTATAGTCAACATAAAGGTCCTGGTTTTATAACGCTTGGTTTATGTAGCATTGTACTGTTTCTTTTAAGTACTGGGTCATCAACAAAAGTGTCCGTACAACTGTAAATAATCTACCAATCTTTTTGATTTCAATGACATAGGGTGAGGGGAATAAATCTCAGTATTTAATTACACTAACCATTTTCTCTGTAAATATTGAAGGATTTGAGAATAAAAAATAAGTAATAATTACTGTTTAATTAAATTTATCAGTGGTTACTGAAATTGTATTCTTTTACTGATAACATTAAGTAAATACTGAAATTTATGTGAAAAAAAAGTTTCTTTTACTTAAATTTATTATTAATTACATGTTAATTATTCAGGTGACCATACTGAAGACGTTTTACTGATTATTAAAATGGGTCTGTTTATGAAAATTCGTAATAAGAGCAAAACGGTCAGTGACGACCGTTACAAAGAGCTTTTGCGCTTTAAAAAAGAATCGGTTTTGTTTTTGACTAATTTATTTTTAGAAGTAACTTATGAAACTAGAAGAGGTGCTATAAGCGCTAAAAAAAAAAAGGAATTTGTCTCAGATATTTCTTAGATCCTGGATTTCAGAATGGTGTGATGATTTTGGTGTACATGGGAGTACAGTTACATTCCATTAAGTTCTTCTGGTTATGTTTAAAACTGAGGAATGGATTCGTTTTCCAAATAATGGGGCTGAAATTACTCAAGCTAAAGGAAAGTGGAGCAACAGATTCAAAATGTCATGTGTAATTGATGCTCTGGATTGTACTCACAATGAAATAAAAAAACAAAATAAAATATACTTGAAGACCCATATATTAACAATGCGAGTATTAATGTTCAGGCAACATGTGATGTGGACGGCAGAATAACTAGTATCAAAACTCCATGCCTTGTAGTACACATGACAGCCGGATTTGGAGACTAAGCATAATTTGTAATAAAATTCCCAAATTCAAAGGGAATGCATGTCTTTTAGTAGACAGCGGTTATGGCGTTGTTCCCTGGTTCTTAACACCAATTCCGCGTCCGATACAGTAAAGGGAAGAGGAATTATTCAATAAAATACACTCTGCAGAAAGAGTAACGATTGAATGGGTGTTTTTCAAATGAAAACTAGGTTCCCCATTTCAAAAATCTCTGTAGACTGGATAAAGTGACTAAAATTGTCGTTGCCTGTGCTGCGTTGCATAATATTGCAAAACATATTAATGATATTATTAATGTAGATGAGAAAATAAATTTATATTAAGATGGCGAGGCCAAGACGGTCATGAATTTATGATATTGGGAGAGTTCGAGCTGTGGCGAAGTGGAAATGAAGTGCTGGCAGTATTGGTACAGCTTTAGTAGCTTTTATTTTCACATTTTATTTGTCATGATTTATCTAGGGTACTGTTTTTATTTATATTTTAAGAAAATAAATTAAAATTGGGTAAATAAATAATAACCACTTTTGTGGAACAGAAAGCTCAATATGTTTTATGTCAGTGGTTAAAGAGCAACGTCATTTTAGGCGTACTTTCAGACAAGACTTTGCATGTATATTTATGTTACAGAAAATAGTAATGTAGATATCAAGACATCCCCATTCTGGCTATATAAATTGTATGCTAATATATAAAGTTTGGGATTGTAAGTTTACACAATCCAACTTATTCATACTAAATCCATCAGGTAACTAAGCAAATAGACCACGCTAAAATAGTTGATTTTCTTGTGAATGTACGTACTTCCAATTAAACAAACACGCGACAAATCTTAAGAACTTTTTAACACACACATAAAGTTAAATAACAATATTTTATAAAACTAAGAATAACAACAAAAATAACATAGTGGCGACTATAGAGGTGGAGTTAGAAGGGCGTGAAATTCTTAAATTAAAAACACTATACAGTAGTCTACAATCTATATCTAAATTCAGAACATTAAGTTATAAATTCTACTTGTTCTTATTATTTCACGTATAATTTTATTTAATGCCTTCAGTAAAGAATTGAAAAAAAAAAAAAAAAATGAAAATACCACTGAATCAACAAAATTTAAAATTCTGTCAATAGCGTTTTTTTAATGTCACCAAATATGTTTAACTAATTGTTGAGGAAAATAAGCATAAACGACAAGTTCGAATTGTGACAAAACTCAGGTTAAATAAATTTTAAACACAGGCTGAAAATTGGTCAAGATAAAATAAATTTAACAAACTAACTTGATCATGTTCTTGAGAAAAAGGATGTATACCAAAACACAAACCCAGCTACAAGTTTTGTTTACATTGATAACTGCAAAAAAGCGAGTAAAAAAAAGAAGAAAATAATAGAATATTAAAAACTACTAATTTTATACTATCTTATTTTTAAATTATAAATAGTGGGCTTAGGAAAAGTTTGTTCTCTTATACCCAAAGGTTTATTTTAAATTGCTTTCTCACATATTCTTAGTATATAGGAAGTTGAACGATGGGTCAAAAATTCAACGTCAGTTTTTTATAGATATTGCCACTTTGATGTCACTTGAGTAAAATATATATATAAATAAATATATATATATATATTAGGAATGTCTTTCTACCTATCTATCGTGTGCACACTACTCTACTGCCCAATTACGTGGCCTGATTTTTGTGAAATTTAGCGTATTGGCATATATTTTAAATTTTCCCACAACTCAAAATTTGGGGTGGCTGCCATAAGAAATACCAGTAGCGGCCGATGGTTAAGGGCAATGGGAGGGCTCTGTTTTATTTTATACACGTAAGGGAAGGCATGTTATCATTCACTTAACATTCACAATCACAAAGGGTTAAACTTAAAAACATAAACAAACAACTCGTGTGAGTGGCAAGACACTATTTAGAACAGTTGCGCCAACTTATTTTGCCCATCGAAAACAAGATTTTTAGTAATGCGGAACATCTAATTTATGGTGGCTTCACTGACTGATGTCTGCGCGCGCAGCTTCGGACTCTGCCCTAGAAGCCCATTACACGCTGTGTAAATGACGTCACGGCACCCTCAGCTCTGTCTGCTGCTTGCCCCATATGACTAAATGCAATGAAACTGGGACACTCTGGCCACCGTCCGAACTCCAGAATACATTCGTCAAATATTTTATATTGTAAAACTTCCGCTACAAATGATGGTGAAATCCATAGCGGCAATTCATAATTCATTTATCTCCACAGAATTAAATACATATAGGTATTTACATTATTAAAATAATATTATCATTGGGGGGGGGGGCGGCGTCCGAGAGTCCTTATGAGTAAGCCGCCACTGAGAAATACAACACGTAATATACGAGTTTCTCCAAATCTGGTATGTCGATATTGATTAAATTATTCTAAGGACCAAATTGAAACGCCTTTTTGTTATGTTACTACATGAGTTATTCGTAAAAAACCAACATTGACCACGAGAGGGGAGGGGGTTGTTATAAAATACATATTCTTTTAAATAGCTTATATGGATTTTGTTAATGAAATCTGAAAATTAATGGCTCAAACCTGAGCGTAAAATCAAAAGCAAAAAAAAAAGAAAAGAAGGAAAAAAGTCATCACATGCTATATTTTAATAAAATATGATTTACGCCAAGAAACTATTTATTAAGGAACAGCATGTTTTACGCCCTATTTAAATATATTAATACTGATTCAAAGACTCTTGCAATTTTAACTTTCAATTGACAACTACATATTTGGCGAACTTGAAATTTTTGGTAAAGTTGATGGGTGTTGGAAAAATTTGTGTAATGTATTTACACATACTGAATTTAGATGCATGATCACTAGTAATAATAAGCAGTAAGATTTCATATAACGCACATTTTTGTTTGTTAAATTTTATTTTTATATATGAGCTTAATCATGTATCCCATGTTATTTCATATTAGTAGCGAGAGGAGATGTCTACTGTCAATTTTTATCAAGTTTCTTCTGACGGTTTCAAAATCATTATTTAAACAGAATTCCGCAAACATATCACAACTATACCATGTATTTTATTATCTTAGATTGTATCTGACTTAAGATATCGTTCCCGCAGGGATAGAAAGCGTTTACAGTTATTTACAGAGCGTTACAAGATTACAACACTTAAATAAGAATTATATTATTAAATTTTGTATTGTATTGTGGAAAATTGTGTTTCCTTTCATTTGGTGATTGACGTTTCAACAAATGTTTCTCGTTGTAGTAAACAAATATGGCACTAAAGCCTAGTAAGCTAAATTTGGTAGATTACAGTCAATTCAGATTATATTTAATTTTTACCTAGATGTAAGAGTTTCTTGTATTTCTAAATAATTTAATTTTTGTTTCCTATTTTTTCATTGTTTCCTTAAGTTTACAATTTATTAAACAAGTTTTGTTTTTAAATTTTAAAATATATTTGTTGTTTATGTTTATTTCTCTTGCTTCTGTGTATATTTTTGTATACTAAAATGCTTCTGTGTATTCTTTTCTTTTTTTAATGTCTTGTTCCCTTTAGTATTAAATTTTTCAAAATATTGTATATATTTTTTCATCCTTGTGTTTTTGTTTGTTTATTGAAACTATTATTATTATTTATTTATTTTGCGTAGGAATTACCAGTTCCTTTTTGTGTTACGTCCTAATGTTATACTTACATTTATTTAATAATAATTAATACGTATAATAATAGGTATTAATTATTATTAAATATCTGATTAAAACATTGTAGATGATGTGTTATATTGATGCTAATATTCCTATTGTTGTATAAATTATGAAGCCATTGGAGTTTGGTTACACTCGTATTTTGTTTTTAAATTAATTTTTTTTTCTACGAGGGTAGGTGAAAACCTGCAACAGGCACTAGCACTCCCGTAAGTACTAGTAGTGTGGGGGTCGACCCACTAAAAACACCTCCCTAAAGGCTGAAACTGAGCTTGCTATCGCCCATCTATCAACTTCCCTCTCTTGAATGATTCATTTAAACAGTTTTTTTTTATCGGCCCTCTCCTAAGAAGGTTACAGTTTTAGTACCTTTATAATTAATTTATCAATCGGAAGATATTATTTGTATTCTGGGTTGTATTGGTTTATTATTTGCAATGGGTATTTATTTTATTTTTCGGCAGAAACATATTTTATTTAACTATTTTTTGTAGTCTTATTTACCTTAATGTCGGTATTTACTTGATTATTATTCAATGTTAGGCCTGATTTAATAAACCTACCCCCTTTAACTTTAATACGGAGTGACATACAAAGCTGAAAAAAAATTTATTTGAAATAAATAACAGTGCTAAATTATATATAATAGTTTTTGTATGACATATAACTTAATTTAACCAAACAAAATTTGTAGCTTAAAATTTTAAAGTAGTTTTTGGGAGATGTGAAACAAACAGTTCCATAGCCATAAACAGATGGATTGCATTTTCATTGATTTCTCCTTATTTGGGTCCGTAGGTAAAACCAAATGTTGGGGCTAGCCCGTTTAAGAGACTTCGACTTTATATAAATAATTGTTCTTATTTTCTTATGAACAGTTAAGTAATGTGATTTTAGCACACGTTTGTTATGTGCTTATTTATCTGATAATTGACTTTCAATCACAATTAAATGAAAACGTTTACTTTTTTCGTTGGGGAATATATCAAAATGATAATTTGTGGTTTGTATGTACATGATGCAATTTGAACTAGTTACACACAATTTTGAGCCATGATTTAAAACCTACTTTGTAATGTAAATGTAACAGGAACATTTCCACAAATTCTTGAATTTATTCAACAGATTTTACTACAATTCACGAATCCAATTGTTGAATCCAACTAATTGAATCCAAGTACTGCTATCTAGTGAAATATGGCTGGTGTTGCTTTTTGATTTTAAATTACTTTCAAATCTATATGACTTTCTCCTTTTTATTTTGTAAAAAATCTATATTTTTATTAGTTTAATTTACGTTATTTTCATTGTTAATGAATAAATGTTAAAAATAATAATTTAATCTTATATTATCTTAATGCTATATTTAATCTTCATACCTCTTAGAACACACAAGCTATTATTATTAATATTAATATGTTTAATATATTTCATTTCTTAAATAAGCTTATAATATTAGAAATGGATAGATAGAGAGATATATAGATAGAGAGGGAGAGAGAGAGAGAGAGAAAGAGAGAGAGAGAGAGAGAGAGAGAGAGAGAGAGAGAGAGAGAGAGAGAGAGAGAGAGAGAGAGAGAGAGAGAGAGAGAGAGAGAGAGAGAGAGAGAGAGAGAGAGAGAGAGAGAGAGAGAGAGAGAGAGAGAGAGAGAGAGAGAGAGAGAGAGAGAGAGAGAGAGAGAGAGAGAGAGAGAGAGAGAGAGAGAGAGAGAGAGAGAGAGAGAGAGAGAGAGAGAGAGAGAGAGAGAGAGAGAGAGAGAGAGCAGGAAAAAGAGTCTAGGTTATTATTTTGTCCGACTTTCTCATATACACAAATGATAAATGATTACTCATCAATTTGTCAAATAAAAAATAAAATAAAAGAGAAGTCATAGAATTTAAATATGACTATGTGGGAATTACACAAGATATTATAGAGATAAATCATCAAGAATTTATTTTATGACAATTATGGGTTTAGTAAAAAATGAGAGACCGTTATAAAAAACAGTGAATAATGAAGTCGTTTTTAACGAAAGTATTATTTACAAATAATAATAAAAAAAAATTTAAAACACCTTATTTTAAAGTATTCAAAGGTTAAGTATTGCTTTTGTTAAACACTACTCTTAGTTTAGGAAATATTAGTTTACCATCAAAGTTAGGAGGAAAAGTCGGGAGAACGTCTAACAATCAAACTGTATCTATGCACGTATACGCTGGCTTTTCTAAATCACAACGGGTGGTTTATTATGTAGAATAGTTTGTGACGCCACCATCTGTTTCTGAATAATATACCACAGAAGTTTATAATGACTAAATTTAATTGGCAAACTTTAGGTTATCCAACTAAATCCATTATCTCAGCGATGTTGTTGTTTTTTCCCTGACTTTTGTTTGTTTTTCATAATCTATAATAATAAATCTGTAAGTAGGTCTTTGTTTGTCCTCTCAGATTTGAATAACTAAACATAATAAAAAGAAACTGAGTTATTAAAAAATATAATTCTAAAGCAATATACGTTCGCGCATGCGCAGTAAAAAATCACGAATAAACATACGAGCATCTAATTATGTCCCATCAGCTTTAGTTCAACACAATAATAGGTTAGGCCTAGCCTAGACCAGTTTGAAACATTTTACTTAAAACAGCTGATTACGTTCATCAGGTATAATAATAATTAAATATAAAGATAGGTTACGCTTAGTCTAGACTAGTATGAAACTTTTTGGAAAGTTCTTTAAACTTAAGGTTTTTTTTTACATACAAATTTAGTTACCATAGCAACTGATATAATAATACACACTTTAAACAGCTGATTAGGTACATTAGCTTCCATAATTCAACACAAAGCTACTTTAGTTTATTAACTTGTTTTTGGTCTAAAATCCAATATTCAGATTTAAAATATTAAAATCTGATTAAATAAAATGGCCTCTTTAATTTCATATTCCTTTCTTAGCACACCAAAAAAAAAAAAAATTGTTCACAAGCTATCCTCGAAAGCTCTTTTTATTGGTGCAAATATTTCAAACGTTAGGCTTGATGTATTTTAATATAGATCTGTATACAATTTAAAAAAAATAAATAAATTCTCAAAAACTATAATTGTCTTTAGCTAATTTCGATTCCAAAATATAACATAACATGAATTATGTAGGTAGTTTAACATTCAATCTTGAATCTGAAATATTAGCGTGTGAAGCCGCGGATAACAGCTAGTAACATAAATGTAGATCACTAATTTAAATTTGTGTTTCATGTATGACACATTTTATTATTATTATTTTTTATTTGCAAATAGACATTGTTTTTAATTAAACTTATTTCAAAATTATTAAATGACCAATGAATTGGCTTGATGGGAAACGGGTTAAATATATTTAAAACGCCCATTTAATATAAATTAAATTATAGTGATTGAAAGTCACGATATTGTTCTTCGAAATGTGAACCGATCTTGTTTTTAAAGAATAATTACATTGTTATAAAATTATTCAGTTATTTCTATACACTATTTGTCAGTTTATAAGTATTAGTTCAGAAATTACTACTAATTACAATTATAAATATACATTGTTATGGAATTGTTTATTGTAGATTACTTTTTGAATAATTATCACAACACGATGTAATAATTTTAAAGTAAATACAAATTTGACACATTACAGAAAATGTAATTTATGAACGATATAAAAATAAGGTAAATATTTTAAATATAAAATAGTTATTAATATAAAGAGATTTTGAAATCTCTAAGTGTTTCATTGTGTTTTCAGTGTTAATAAATTTCCTCTGTAAATATCAAAGTAGTAAAGGCGTCCTTTACAACATAATTACAAGTCGTCCTGAACATAATTACGATAAAATAAACTAGTTGATATGA
The DNA here is from genome assembly GCA_963513935.1 of Aphrophora alni. Classification (NCBI taxonomy): domain Eukaryota; kingdom Metazoa; phylum Arthropoda; class Insecta; order Hemiptera; family Aphrophoridae; genus Aphrophora; species Aphrophora alni. The sequence continues at coordinate 119,802,125 of OY740767.1, read as the reverse complement.
TCGGCACATGAATTTCCTATACCGTTTCACAAACAATATTTTACCTCGCCTCTTAAACATTTTAATTTAACTTTCCGAATTATTAACTGACAATCCTATTGAATTGAAATCGTGTTCCGAAACTTTCATCCAATTTAAAAGTTTCATCAGTTTATAGGGAATTGCATTAAAAAAAAAAAAAGTTTAACTGATTTTTATGCAAAACAAATAAAAGTCTAAAATATACGTTAGTTTTTTATCAAGGGTATCAAATATAAACAATCTTTACTGGTATTTAAATTTAATATGTACCCCAAAACTAATTTTGTTTGAACTAAATTTGGTAAATATATAATTCCATTTCACAGATTTAAAAGTGTATTCATATTTTTAAATTGGGTGAATGAAGCGTTTCCCCTCGTTTTTAGGAGTATCAACTGGCTAAGAATTATATATTAAGTGGAAAGTGAAATCAATTTACATATTATTACCTTAAAGATATGAGTACATTGCAACTACTGGAACGGTTCCCAAGTGTATGTGTGAGATATGATTATAATCAAGCTTAGGTCGAGTTAATGTACACCACAGCAAATTAGTGTCTCCCCCACTACACATTAGGTTTACACAAACTACATAATTTTGTTCTAATGCAAATAATGACATGAAACCTTCCTTATTCTCCTAGTTTTCGATAAAACAGGTTTGATGTCTTATAAACTTCCTACTTTCAATGGTGTAAGATGTTTGTTACAAACTATGTTTACTGTCATTAATTTTTTTAACGACTTTGGGTTTTCAACTTACACTTTAATGTCCGACGCTTATCAATAATTTAAAATTTTGTTTTTATGAACTTCTAAAATTAACTATACCAAATATCTTCTAAGTGGTCATCACAACATAATGTTTTAGTTCAATTGCCACGTCTAAAAATTCTTATGTGTCTGCAAAAATTAAAAAAAAAAACTAATTGGAAGCCATGATTATAACAAGAATGTTTAGCTTTGATTGTTTTTTATCAAAATATATTTCTTGTTTTCAATTTTCAATTACGTTTTAAAACCTAATTTGTATATAAATGGTAAAAAAAGGAAAACCAACTTGATTTTAAAAAATATGGCATGCATTCTACAGATATTGGAAATATTCCACAATTCTATTTACATCGAATAACCTTTATTTCATTGGGAAAATATGAGTAGTGTAAATTGTTCTGGTACTGTACTTACTTATATATTAATGGTTAATATATCTATCTCAAAGTTGATTACAGATAGAAATGTCTTTGGTCGTTGGGTCGTTTTTATCATTCAATTTTATAAACTTAATTTCTATTATAATTTCATATTTAAAAGATTTGCATTAAGTTTTATTTCAACTGGTCACATGTCAAAACCTAGCTGGATCTACACTTTTTTCATGGAGGTATGAGTTAAATCCTGTTTCATCTATGCTATAGGCCTCCCTTGACCAACTTATGTTCTTTTCCTACCATGACCCAATTGAAGTATTAAAGGGTTAGATACCTTAATTTATGTTCTTTTTTATTTTAAGACAATGAATTATGAAAAGTTTTTCGATCTAAACAAGAAGGAGAAAAACAGAATAATGGATAGTGCAAACTATAATAAATACAAACAAGATAAATAGGGGTAAAACGATGAAAAAAGTGGGATTTTATATACGGAAGAAAAGCTAAGATAAATTTATCGCCAAGGAAAACCTTTCTGAAAACATTGAGTGATTTTAGAAGATAATATAAAGAGATTACAGCTTACATAGAATGTACAGCTTACTAGTAATCTTTTCGATTGTTTTAAAATTAAAAATTATGAAGACTGTAATCTAGAACTTATTTTATTTATGTAATCTATAACAAATGTTTAAATAATAGTCCAACAAAAATGTTTCAGATTTATTTACAGGAGTTAGTTGGTCATGGATAAATACAAATTCAGTGAAAACTGATAATATTCAAATATATTCCAAATAAGTGTGTACATTGAGAATAATATAACGGTTTCCAAGTGTATGGGTAAGTTATAGTTATAATTTAGGCCGTAGTATGGGGTTAGGTTGTATTTGTGTAAACTAGAGCAAATTATTCCCTTACCATTACATTTTGATAACACTTTAGTAGTTTATGTTATCATTAAGGCTACATTATGCAATTTAGTTTTTTCATTTATTTTGTAACTTCAAGAAATTTTTAAACGGCATTTACTGAGCTAACTAATCTATTTAATAATGGTGGGTTTAGCCACATTAAATACTAGTTTAATTTAATATCCATTCTGGAAAATTTGATCAGACGATAATTATTGGAAATTGAATGTTAAGTTCTAAAGAGTCAAGTAGTATTTCCTACTTATTTAAAAAAATTATTTCTTTTTTTAAGAAAAATGTAATAGGGCTTCCTTAACTCTCCTATTGTTATAAAGTAATATTAATTCTAAATGGTTCCAGGTGAAGGTTAAATTAACATTAAATACCACTATACTAATCATTAAGAATGAGCTGCAACATTTTACGTGTCAGTGTGTTTCTAATAATGTACTCAAATAGGATAATTTATGTTGACGTTGTGTAATCTCACCCGTAGAATTACACCATAAACTATATATAGAGCGAACAGACGATTAGTAGTAAGAGTATCAAGTTAAATGTATACCGAAGAAAAATATAAGGATTAAAAAACATGTGAAAAGTTTTCATGGAAAAATAATTTGACAATAAAACTTATTAAGTTATTATTAGAATAAGTGTTATCTGTTTCATGATATATTCTTAAAATCCGAACTGCGATGGTGGGTTATTAGTTATGGGACGTGTTTGATTATACAATTATGGTTATGGAAATAATTGTAGAACTTGTGATTAGGTAAACTTGTGGTTCTTAAATTAGATTAAACATTATTCAAATAAGCACTCTAGGTCAATGATAGACTAAACCAGCTTTACAATGATTTTAAACAATTGATAAAATACTATTAGAAGTGTTTACTTTCTTATTACGAGTTGGTAAAGGAAAACGTGGTTTCCTTCAAAGATTGCTAACCCATGTCGGTCATAACTATCTGTTACATACGGCAAATAAACGCGAACACTAAATAATCCATACTCCTCTGAGTCTTTCGACCTGTCCCAATGATTTTAGCCAACAATTTTTAACATGGTTCGTTTTTCTTTGGTCACTGGTAAAAAACTCCGATCGTTGGGTACTCTACCTGAGACTCACTAGTAGCAAGGACCGTCCCCTTGGACATGGCAAATAAATATCGCTAGCATTTCCTACGGCAATTCGAATTGTTTCTTAACATCACACAACCTTTTTGACAGTTTGGCAGTAGTCAAGGTAATTGGTACAAAGCTTTTCTTACATTACAATAAATCTGTAGCGATATGAAATAACACCTGTTACAATTTCCTGTCTCACATGCGTAAGTTTAGTTTATAAGTTTCCTTCTGGACATATCTTAAGTGGAAGATTTACTGCTACTTGTACCATTAAAAAAAAAAAAAGTTAGACATATGATAATAATTATCCACAATCCGAATCATTGTTTGATATAGTTTTTAAATATTGTAGCATTCAGTCTGAATAATTTCCACTGAATTCCTAGTCTTGCAGTTTGTATGGAGGAAACTTTATTTTTATGGATAATGTGTGGTATCTTTAGGAGCGATAGAAATAAACTATGTTTTGTATTTAACTTAGTTTTATCACAAGAAACATTCGGTTTCATTTTTCACCTACTTGTCGACATGTATCCTTAACATTAACGAATTGGTATTTTATTGAGTGATCAGGAGAGGTTTATCTTGGTTGGTGAGTTTTTATAAATAAATTAGTTTTATTACTTAGAAGTTTTCACAATACTGTGTATTTCCTCAATCAAACATTATATGAAATAATAATGCAATTTTGTATGGTGAAAAAACGTAACTTGTTATTCATTAAATTATAATCCTTAGGGATTTCTAAAGGTATTACGGGATTGGTCTCAATCTAAATCTACACCTTTATTCGTTTATCCTTTCGTATACCTATTTTTCGTATTATTTTTAAACACGTATGTATAATCAGTACGTTCTTAGTAATTCATTTAAAAGTTAAGAAAAAAAATCTAGTTATAGAAGTTAATACATTGGGTGTTAGGTGAAAATGGTTCTAAACTAAACTATAACTACTGTTACTGTAAATTCGCCTATCCTTTTGTAATTCATCTTTCTATATGGTTCAGTAGGAGCATTGAGTACAATATATATCTCAATTTAAAACTAACTTGAAAATTGCTTTAAGAAAATTGAAGACGAATAAATCTAGCTTACTGTGAGTTAGCCATATCGTAGGATTAGGGTGTGTAGAGACTAATAAATTTCATTGTGAAAATATGGTCTTGGTTTTACACTGCTTAGTTTATATAGTAGAATAATGTTTTTTTAAGTATACCTCCATAAAGCCATACACAGATCACTTTGATTAAAGAGAACATACATCCATATATATTAAAATGGTAATAACTAAGTTTCCTATATTGAAATCTTACATTTGGTGGAAATCTCAATATATTTTGATAAGAGAAGCAGTTTTGCTATTTCATTATACCTTACACGTCTATGAAAACACCAGGACAAAGAGACCAAAGAATTAGTTACTAGTGAGGCATAGTTACTTACAAATGAAAATAGTCTAGGAAATTTCTCAAATACAATCAAATGTAAAATCTACAGTGTAGATCTATACGTTATACCTTCATGCAATCACTTCATGTTTACTTAATAAGTTTGTATTTTTAATTTAGTTCGTCACTTGTAAATAATTAAACAGCTAGTGCTGATAATCTCATTTTGGATTACAAAGTTTGTTTTTCCTTCTCGCTTAATGTTGTACTGTAAGGTAAAACTTCAAATTTCAAAATTTGATTCAATCATTTGTGCTATTTTAATGAAAAAGAGCTAGATAAAGATATATAAAATTATTAATATATCCTATAACATTCTAAAAAAAATAATATCCTGGAAAAATCCGGTATAGAATAGTGAATTATAAACCAACTTAACTTATTGGAGACATCGAATTTATTCTACAGATATTAGAGAGATTGACAAATTCAATTATCACAGAATATTCTTTTTCATAGGAAAATATATTTATGAATCCATATTTTTTATATTTTTCGTTTACACATTTACGTATTGGTAAATCCACATAATAGAAAATGGAAATGGAAAATGGAAAATGGAAATCCATAATGGAAATGAATTCAACAGTTTCGTCATTTTATCATATAAATTTTAAGTTTCACTGGTCTTTATAATCAATGTGATATTTAAATTTTTCAGAATGATGTAAAACCATAACACAGATAGAAAAGTATAAATCTAACCAACATTAATATAAATTAGAAAAAAAACTGTAAGAGGGGGAAATTATTAAATCCAATTATGGAATTTTACATTCGGATGACTAGTTAATAGTTATGAAAATAAATTTATCCCCAAGGATACACTGTCTTGAAAGTAGTTTTTAGAAGATAAATACTTGGGTGTGGAGAAGCTTTAATCATACAAAGATAAAACAACGACTTATCTTCAACTGATTTAAAGATTTAGTTGTGCAAATAAAACACATAAATGCCAAAGGGAATCTAAAGTAGTTACAAACAGAAATTTATTTAAAATACCATTTCAGATTTTATGACCATTTAGGTGTTAATATTAGAATGGCGATATAAGGTTATATTTATTCATTTATTATAATAAAATATATTGTTATACAAACTTGAATTTCTGGAGTGAGAGAAAATGAAATTGTATGTAGTTAATTAAAAACAGATATAGTTCAGTAATAATTAAACAATTCAGCAATTTAAAGAAATAAAATAGATTACTCAGGCTTTTTAAAAATAATTGATACAGATTTAATTAATTTTGATTTTAAGGAAGAAAATACCTCAATAAAATTGTCGATAGTATTGCAGTACCTTACATAGTTCATCTTAGGAATGTAATAGAATAATATGATGGGCTATGGTAAATATTGGCATACATGTGTAAATATGTAATTGTCTCAGTTTATAGATGTCATTGCCTTTATATTATTACTTCCAACAGATTGTATATAAATTGTGTCCCCTTAAACAAGTCCTCTTGATTTTGTAACAGTTATTGAAAGTATGTATACGAGTAAACATCTAAAGATTTGAGGTTGAAACTTTGTTCTGTTGATAATGAAGTTTTTATTGTGTAAATGTGTATAACTTTCTCATCTAAGTGATCGGAAATGATGATTTGGTGACAATAAATTCTTAAGTTTTTCCTTCATTAGATCTCCATTACTTCCTTAAAAAAAAAAATAAATAAATAAAAAAAAAATAAATAAAAAAAAATAATAAAAAAAAATAAATAAAATAACAATAACAATATACGTTTGATGTCAAACAAATGGGGTAGTTTCAGAAACAATAAATTAAAATATTTCACTATTTAAACATTTGAGGCACTACTCACAAATGTAATACACCTGTGGATTATATAGTCATAGCTTGAACCCATAGCTTTAAACCGGTTGACTTACGTTCACTAGCTTCTCTTGTGTAAATGTATCAGTGTTGCTGCTTTTAAACTGAATATAAGTACACAATCTAACTCAGTTTGTCTTGACAAGTATCATAGAAATATGAGTATATCAATTTCCAGTGAGGTTCGTGTTAGACGTTACAATTGTTGCAATAATTTCGTCCTGTTTAATTACAAAGAATTAAATTCAGAATTAATTTAATGCATAATTAAAATCTGTAAAACTTTTGTCTATATGTTTTAAGTGTAATTCATTAAAAGGTAAAAGTAAAAATAATACAAATAACCATGATATTATTGGATTAGATTATTCTTCATATCACGTTTTAAGTGTATGACTTAATTTGTACTAAGACTTTTAAAAAGACAACATTTGAAATGTAACAAACTTTAAACTACAGACGAAGAACTTGCTTAACAAATATTATTAATATGTTAAAATTACATTGTTACTTTTAGTATTTAACATTATATAGTCTAGTCTCTATTTCTACACAGGGAAAATAACGTAAAAAGAATTGAATACATTACATGCTTATCTATTTATCATTAGCTTGAGTTTTTATTAGAAAAACTACTCTTATTATAAAAGTATTAACGTAAAGACGTTTAACTGAAAAAAAAAAAATAAAAAAAATACAATAATAATAATAAAAATTCAATTAATTTCGAACACAGTATATTTAAATTTATTTCATAATTTTTATTCGTGGCACGTGTTCATCTACATATACATTAATTCACTATTAAACCAACTAACTCAAATTTACATCTGGATAATGTATTTCCAGTAATTTCAATCTTGTCTAGATACATTACTTTTGTTGATCTGCAAATATAGTTATAGAAGTGGATCTGATGATGTGATGGCTGTAAATGTTTACTATTAGGGCTTATAGATTACCGACTGAATTATTTCTCAATCATTTCACATCATTACACACATTACAGACGATTTCCTACTATAATTTACGGGCTACATACATTATCCTTGCATATTTACGGATGTAGATTAAATGATAAGTTGTGCATGTCTATTTGTTAATAAAATTGGTGTGATAAATTATCATCTGAAGAATATTTGTAAGAATGAAAAATAACTTTCATAATTTTCCTGAAACACATTGAAATGCTTGATTTAATTCATGATGAAGATAAATATGGAACGTTAGTTGGTGAAATCCTAATATTATAAACATTTTGCGTCAGTATTAAACGTAGTTTGAGTATTGTCGAAGAACGTAACAAAAGATTTATCAACATAACAATAACTAATAAAATTTTCCATTTTTTCCATGAACTTTTCATCTTTCTGTCTTCATCAAATTATCGTAACAAAGAAGCAGTTTGAGATATAGAACTTGAATTAATTCCATCGGCTCAATAAAACATTGTATATTCTATATACATTTGCTCTGATAGCATACGTGAAATGTTTTTTAGTTTATATAGTTTATAGTTTACAGTTTGTTTACGTTTTTAAACACAAATACTACCTATAAGTTTTTTATGAAAGCCGGCAACGCATGGGTAATTAAGGAAGCTTTATTTTATCACTGGACAACGGGGCTTCGTTAACAATTAACATTTGACAGAAGCCATTTCATTCAAAGACTTGAACTAAAGTATCGAATGAGGCGGGAAGTCTTGAAATGAAAATCAAAACTTTTACATTATTGTACTTGTTTTATGTGAAAATTTATATATATATATATATATATATATATATATATATATATATATATATATATATAGTGTATTAAAAAAATTAATAAAAATAAATTAGCCGTCAGTTATCATATGTAGCGTTGATGGGTTTTAGAAGCATTACGAATTAAGAATACAATTTTGACGACTTACAAGATATAGAATGCAGTTATAAATTGATGTGGTGTTAGACGTCATGTACATTGTGTATTAAAATAGTTAAATTTTAATAATATTAAATATACAAATCAGAAAGTAAACACGCAATCATAAAATATTTCCTTTCCGCATTGCTTATAAATTCATTTAGGTACTATGGTATAAAGATGAACTATTTGATGGTCTGATTGATCGCCCCCCAAACAATATAATCACTACTCACCTAAACATACAATATATTGAAAATAACAGCCACGGTTCACAATTTAAAAAAAGGATTGTTTATTTTAAAAGAACATATTGTAAGATATTTTAGACCCTTGTATAACTTTTATGAGACTCTGTAACACTTTGTGACTGGATATAAAATATTAAAAATATATATATATATATATACTCTTATAGAAATTAACTGCTTGACTCTTTTTGAGATATTACCATACAGTATAGCCTGAGAGAGAGAGTGAGTGAGAGAGAGAGAGAGAGAGAGAGAGAGAGAGAGAGAGAGAGAGAGAGAGAGAGAGAGAGAGAGAAATTATTTGTTCTAAGTCTAATAATTTTTCCATTGTATTGTAAAAGTAAAACTATATTAATTTGCATATAGCCTGTGGATATTGTAACATTCATATCTATCGACATATATACAGTGTTTAACATTACAATGCATTAAACAAGGTTAGAACTATTAGCTTTATAGGTTTGTAAATAGTTTCTGGACTAATAAAAAAATTCACATTATACGATTTGGATGTTACACATTAGCATTAATTTAATGATGTTAATAATGTTAAATAATTGTATTTATATTACAAGTAAATATTCCATCTTAAACTGGGTTTTATATTTCTGTATCCAGTGAGTATTATGTTTATATCTATTGATGTTCTACACGTTTATAATTAAAACATATTGGTCTTCTGAATCTATTTAACTATTAAGATTTTCTTAAAATAAAACGAATTTTAAAAACAAAAACGTAAGGGAACATAATAATAAAAATATAAGACTCTCTAATAGTTTCAGCTGATATATTTTATTTAAGATGTTTATTGTTAATAGTATATGAAGTGGTTTAATGGCTTTCCTGCAGCTAAAGTTATTTCTTTAAGAGCTATAGGAACGATAAAAGTTGAGTATTCTAAATTTTTTAACTTAATGCGATTGGATAACTCACTCTCATACTTTTTATACGAAGTTATTCAATTATATTGATCAATTTAAAACATTTCTTTTGTCTTTTATTGGGAAGAGAACATACAGAACATAACTTATTTTACAGTCAGAATGGCTACAAATAACAAAAATACAAGATATTATTTCACAATGTTGTTTTATTTTAAATATATATTGTGATGAATTGTATATTATGGAAATTCATAAATTATAGTGCATTTCCATAGTGCACGTATTAACGGTCTGACTCACTTTCGAAACTTTCATTCTTTTATTAAATGTTCACTGATGGTCTTGAACAATGATTTTTGGTTATAGTGATAATAAAAATAATTCATTTTTATGTTTAGAGGGAATATTATTGCCTATGTTTTGAATATAAATGATCTCGTTAAACTGAATAAATCCTAACTTGAAATGTAAGTGGAGCACGATCGCAATTGATTGGGTTTCACAAATCCTAGAATTCTGCAGTTATTGTAAAACTTCATGATTCTAGTTTCCTATAATAAATTCAGTAATGTTACATTGAACATGAATATTATTATAAAAAAATCTTTGAAAATATGAAACAGCAAAAGTGTTTTGTAATGTATAAAACAAAGATCGTCTGTGTTTAAGAAGAGACAAATTACCTGAGAATAGTGCTCCAAAAATATATATAGTATCATACCCTTGTATTTAACCATCTCTAATTAATTTTGAAAATTTAATAAAAAAATTAAATCAGTAATTCAGCTCTATATCCTTAAAATGACTAATATTCTCTCATTCTACTTTTAATCTGTATATTACATATTTCAAAATTGAACCCATAGCAATACTCGTAAGTCAGTTTGTCTTAAATAATCCACAGATGTATCTTTATATTATTGGTGCTGCTTTATGAAGTTTAAAGTACGTTTAATCTTTATAATATATCATTGTACTAATTTTAAACAATATGAGAATTTATAATATATGATATTTATAATAGGTTTTGTGAAAGAATATTAATTTTGTTTCTTTATCTACGCTGTATTGTTAAATAAAATAGCTGTTTTTATTCTTATTTTGAAAAATAAGGAAGAGCAGTGTATATATGTAGGAAAATTGTGTTCATAGTGTGTATGATTAAAATATTGTTGATAGTCACAGTACGCTTATAGTTGTGGTGAGTGTAATTTTGTACATTGATTACGAATGTATTGGTTGTTGTTTTCAAGCCCACATTCTAAACACGTTTCTCCTGTTCAGATACGTTAAATTCAGTCAAAGTCAGCCAAATAACATTTACATCTGGACAATGAGTTTCCAATAATTATAGTCCTGTGTGGGTACTTTAGTTTTGTTGCTACTGGATTGTAATGTTAATGTTTAAACTGAAACTTTTTTAGTTCCATTTTTATCTCATTATAGAATGATTTACTATAACAGTGCTAGTTACAAACTATTATTGAAAGTAGAAAATATTAGATTATAATAAAAAAGTAAATAAACAAAACAATAAATATTATTAGTAATTTGATAATTTTGTACACACGTTTTCGTTAATCAAGGAGGATTCACACAAAACATCATCTTGAAAATATTTTTACGTATTAATAATTTGTAACGGGCTGATTTTCAACCTCAAAAAAAAAACGAAGAAAGGGAGCGCGAGAAAACACTCCAGGTCGAGCTTCCACCAAGAGAAGATTGAGATACGTTCAATAAGTTGTGTTTGGACATATTGGGTAAGCAAACTAATTATTATACTCTAGTACATAAGCTTAGAATACTAAATAAAGAATTACTATCTCCCTATAATGAAATTGTTAGTATTACATTGTTAGGGTTACACCGTATCGAGCGAATCCGAAAAGGAAAAAAAAATGTGACGTTTATTACGTGAGAACGCAATCCCGAGAAGAAACAAAATTCTTCACAAATTGCTAACTTAAATTGTACGAAATAGTGGTACAGGTTAACCCATAAAATATGGTAAATACAAAATTAAGTGAGATAGGTTTTAGTTAGTATTGTAATAGAGGGCTGAATTAATATTAAAAACTTTTGATTTGGTTGTTTGTTTTAAACTCAGAAGCCAGAGGATAATTCACAAAATAATGCACAGTTTCTCTGAAACACACTTTTGTCATAAAAATATACTGACAGCATATCACAGGCTATAATTTCATAAATATCATATAACACTGAATAACGTCCAACTAATATTGATAAAACGTAAAATTAGGCTTAGAATTTTAATTAGGTTGTAAGATTTTACACTTTCTCATAAATATTCAAGCATGTACACTTTATATCATAATTAAGCAAAAATAAGTTAACACTCAGTGAGAACTAAGACTGTAAACAATGATAGATTCCTCGTATTATTGATATAGATTATTAAGAAATTTGTTGAAACAAATACAAAAAAGTACCATAAAAAGAGAACAAATATAAAATTAAAGATGGCTGTAGTTTTCTGAATACATTTTGTAGAATTTTTAAACCTACCGTACTTAAATTCAAACAAGTGTTACACTTTAAATATAAGGACACTGTAAAGGAGTGAACACTACAATGTGATTTTCTATTGAGGAGCAAATATATAAGAAGAAATTTTTACATAGCTTACCTGACTGAAGGAAAGTTTGTAATGCACCTTTTGGAATCAAGTTACTTCTAATCTCGAATTGAAAAAAACGTATAACGAAGTACAACGTTGATTAAAAAAAAAAAAAAAATAATAATAATAATAATAATAATAATTAATTAATAAAGAACAATATAAGTAAATTTTATTTAACACTTTTTTTCTGAGTTTGAAAATAAATGAATAAATACAAGATAAGAAAATCATTATATTAACTATTGCCTTTTTTTAAGGTACCATTAAAAAGAAAAAAGAAATCAAAATTGTTTTAGAAATTTAAAAAAAAATTTGTACAATAGAAAGAACAAATTTATTGGGGCGGCCGAAAGAATTTTTGAATACAATTATTTGTGTTTAACATTTTTTTTATAGAATAAATAATCTCTTATAGACTGGGAGTTAAAAATTAGGTAGGTGAACCACCCATTAAAATACCAAAAATCATATAAAACAACAATATTAAAGTAACCCGATTTTAATTAATAGCACATTTAAACAATGATTCAAATTGTATTGTTACACAAATAAATGTTCTTTGCCAAAGTTCAATTTCCCAAAAACAGATGATTCCAAGGTAGACTGTTGTATTATTTTTATTTATTTTTTCAGATTCCTGGAACAGTAAAAACTGCCAGAAGTATAAAAAAAAAAATGAGCCATCACTGGACAGACTAATAAAATTAGTATTTTGAATCAAAATAAGTTACTCTATTTTTTATAATTTCAAATATCAAAACATCAATCATAAAATCTTTGAAAATGTTAGCTAAAGTAGTGACAGGATACTTTTTAGTCATTGTTGATAACACAATACATTTGCAGTTGATAACCGATGCTGCAGTCCAACATATGGGTAAGCATTTTATAAATAAACAATGGATATTTATTTAAGCCTTTGATAAATAAACAATAGATATTTATGTAAGCCTTTGATAAATAAACAATAGATATTTATCTACATTCCTGTTGGATAACAGTGTATCTGATGTGCATTTAACTGAAAACTAAGGTTTAATAGTAAATATACGTTTATTTATATCCAATATTACTATTAATATTTTTTCTGAATTTCAAATTAAAATCCCAAAATCATATTCTGGTTTTATTCCACCGTCATTGTTTATAGCACTGGCGGCAGCAGCTTACGGAGGGGAGTGGGCCATCACTCTCACCTGATGCCGGCTACAAGAAGTAATGTTTTTGATAGTTTGGTATTTATTGAACAATAATGTTTTTATTATTTTTCATTATTTTATTTTTTTACTAGAAATTAACAAGATAACGAAAGTAAAAATAAGTTGGAAATAAATCAATAAATCAGATTTCATAAAGCAGTAATTAGATTTTAAGTTTATTACTTTATTTAGCATTTTGTTTAAATGATTTTATAATCTGCATTCTAGTCTCTAATAAAAACATTAAATTGAGATTTTACCAGCCAAATCACGTTTACACCGGGACGATGGATTTTCAATAATTACAATCCTACCTAGACACTTTAGTTTTGTTGCAGTTAATATAGTTGTGGAGGCGGAACTGCTAATATGAAAATTGTAATTTGAGTTGATAACTTAAAAGAGATTGGATGCTTTACATTCATTTTTATCTCACTATACATGGATTTACAACTATACCTATAGCTAAAATTTATGCTTGAACGTTTAAGAATATTTTTTATTGTTAGTTTTTATCAATTGTTAGTTAATTTTAAATGCTTTGCCAAGACTTTAATTCAAAGACTAAGATTATCAAAATACAATATACAGTTAATTTCTAAGATATTGAAAATAGTAGCTCTACGTATATAAACCTAAATAAATTTATAATGAACAAATATGTGCGACAAAATACCGATTAACTGACATTCGTAATTGTTTGAGCACAGTTATCGAAGTAAATTCACATATAATGAGTTAGGTAAAAATGAATGTAAAAGCATTGAATCTCTTTTATGCTTTATAATGTTATAATGTTTTATAAAAATCATTCGTTTATACGTAATTTAGAGAGTATTTTATTTTAAATTTGTCTTCACTAAACTGCTTTCATAATTAACGACTTAAATGAAAGTATATGAAAATGATAAAAATTTCAATATTGCGTTTTACATGATTCTCCGTTTTAAAAATTTTACTACGAACAAGCGTAGTTAATTTTATTAATAGCCTAATTATCTAACTGTGATTTTTGATCAATCATTGTATTAAGATGGGATGGTCCATGTAATTCTAATTATTTAATTTTACGTGCTTAAATTGTGTGTATCAGAAATACAATTATATACAAATGAACTAGATTTTGAAAAAAAAAATTAGTATTGGTTTGATGAAAGCAGATTTGTTAAAACTGATTGTAACGTATTAACTGTATAACACATTTTAAAATAAATAATGTTCTAACTGTAAAATAAAATAGATGAACAAGTTTGTAGGGTTTTTTTTACGTTGGAAATTATAGATTTTTAGTTTTTAGATAATAAATAAATGTAACATAATCTAGAAAAATATAACAAAAGCAGAAAAAACAGGTACTTAACCCATTTCGTAAGTGCAGAATAATGTTAAGAGTTCCTTGTACTTATCTTCTTGATCTGTGATTTTATGAGAAAACTCTCTTGATACAAGACAGTATTACTCCAGCTTTTACTTCTACCCTCTTCATGATAGTAGACTTAAAATTTATAACGTAATATTGTAATTCATTATAATAATATATATACTATTTTTGTTAGTTATGAAGTTTTAATATATATTCATAATAATACCAAACAGAAAAATACAAATGTGAATATTGTAAAAGTATAACTTGTTTCTTTACAATATTTTACGTAATAATTTGTTTATTTACCTGGAAAAGTAAAAAAAAAACCAATTGACTAAAAATTACGCAGTTTGGTCCATAGTGTTTTTATTTTTCCAAATTATAAAATAAACCCCATTTATTTGATAGAATTGTATTAACCGATTTAACAAAAGTTATAACATAAGGTAATTTTTAGGTAACAAGCACCGTTCTTAAAAATCAGCAACAAATTCGAAATCAGCGTCTTAAGAAATCTAAATGTTATAAGTTTTATAAAAACTGTCAGTACACTTTTATAAAATAATTGGGGTTTATTTTTAAATTTTTGAAAATACTACTTTGTACCAAAGTTCATAGTTTTCAATTTATATTATATTTTTACGTATGCAAGAAAAATGTGCAGGAATAGGTTAATAAATCATATATTCTTTACAATATTTACGTTTGTATTTTTCTGTTTAGTAATAGATGAATATAACACTAATGTTAATATCCCATAAAAAATATTATTTATGAAAAACGACATTATGTTACAACCATTCTGTTGATATTATATCTAAATATATATATATTCATGATATTACTGAATTTATTAAAAAAAAAAAAAAAAACTTTCGATGGTTTAAAACTAAAGTAATTAGTTAAAACAGAAAGGTTCAGGAAACGGAAGCTGTTGTTAAATGTATAATTTCTTAGAGACATTAGTTATTATGATAGTTTTTCTACAATATTGGAAAGTTACTACGCAAAAGATATTTATTTTTAGTCACGAGATGATTTATGATTGATTAACAACTTACTAAACTGTTTTACCTAAGCTAGAACACCTTGCGACTTGTAAATTTAAATGGAATATGTACTTACTGTCACCAACCAAAAATTAAATAAAAGCTTTGACATGCATGCAGTGAAATTGTCAATAATCTAATTGTTAACTCAGTAGACACAACATTGTTTACATCTCACCTCCACCCTAAAAAAAAGCAAAATTAACAACAAATTTTGAAATTTATTGAGTAATAGTAAATAAATTTATATTATTTCTCATTTTTAAATCTCTACGTTTTATTTATAGATAAGTTATAAAAAAAATTACATCTCACCTCCACCAAAAAAAGCAAAAACAACAACTAATTTTGAAATTTATTGAGTAATATTATTAAGTTTATATTATTTCTGAGTTTTAAATCTCTACGTTTGAATTTTATATAAGTTAAAAAAATAATTAAAAAATCAATACAAATCATTGTACACGTGATAATTTATAATTCTATTTATTTTTAATTTTAAAGTGGATTTTGGTAACAAGTGGAGTGAGATAAGCAGGCGAATGAAGTGAATTTTTTATTGTAAATGTTTATAATTGTCTCAATACAAGCTCTATATACCTGAAAAGCAGTTGAAAATGATAAAAAACAGAAACAGGGTCAGCAATTAAGGGAACCTATCCCTTGCAATCACAATAAACAAATTTATTTGTGGTTTATTGATCAATTGAAATTGATAATATATAATTCGATGGTTAGAAATAGAAATATATTAGAAGACTTGGGCTTGAATGAAAATGTTAGTTAAAGTTTTTTTTTTTTGAAAGTGTATAAAGTTTGATTCAATATTTAATTTATAATTAATTGTTTCGTAGTACTATACTTCTGGAAAAAAATCAGCCTTAGGAGGGGGAATTTTGTTCGACAGAATAATTTGAGTAGTCACATTTGTGCAGATCAAGCATGTTTTGATTTATTAGTTTAATACTTACATTTATTATTTCAACTGTAATATTGCCTACCAATGGGAAGTGTTTGAATTAATCTACATAATATCATTAGTGTAACATAATGAAAATATCGGGTCTTTTGCCTAGTCTAAATATTGTAATATAATTATTTTATTAAGAATGGTTAGGTGGTGTTGGTCTTGTTTTCTCATAATTACATTTTTAAATTCGCAAAGATAAAATGTTTGATAGCTTAATGTGGTTGGATAATTCACAACCCGTTCTACCACAAAGTAGTTATATTGATCAATGTGTCATAATATTCCATTTATATTTTGCTGAAAAAAACAAACAAAAAACATTGTTTTATAGTGAAAAAAGTCAGGAAATGGAAAAGTTTCACGGTGTAGCTTCATACCCCCCAAAAAAATTTAATATATTTGAATAATTAAGAAAGTGTCTGCATAATAAACATGCCTCATTTCAGGTTAGAAGTTGCTATTATTTTCTTTAAAGATAATAAAACACAATTTTTTTTGTACTATCCACTTTTTATAAGTCTAGCCGACCAATTTTCGCCTGCTAAGGCATTGACGAGGCTGTATTACAGACTGAAGAAAAGAAAACCTTAAAACTAGAGGGTGGGAGTTAGGATACAAAGAATGGAAGGTTGGGGAAATACCCGGCCTGGGCAATAACCATAGGAACAATACATATTGGGAAAACCAGTTGATTGTTCTAAGTACAAATAACTTTTAGAGGTTTTACTAATGGAGAGTTATACAAATCTAACTGGTCATTTAAAACTAAATTAGGGTTACAGTATCTTATTCTTTTAATTTCTAAGCTCTCCCTGTACAAAAAGTGAATAGTACAAAAAAAAAATTGTGTTTTATTATCTTTAAACATGGAATTCCACCAAGAACCATCGGTCTCAACAGTAATGAAAATTATTTTCTTTGTCAGATACAGCTGTTTTGCCACGACTGAAGAAATCATCAGGCTTAATGGACATTCATTACACACACAAACTTTCATTCACCCTTGAACGCGAACACTACATGAATACATGTTTTAAAATACTTGTATTTTAACAAACAAATGGTTGTTGGAACTGAATTGATATAATTTATTTTTAATTTTATAAAAAGTTTGGTTTTGGTCATGTCACATCCTCTCCTGTTCAATATAACTGTCAACTGAAGACTTTTTATTGTTATCATTCTGTATTTTTAACTGTTAACCTATATTTATGCAATATTGGAATGTATTGTATATATAGTAACATAGGTGTAAGTAGAAGCAAAATTCAATTAATAATTTATTTAGAAGAGAGTCTACGTCTTTTTATATATTGTTTATACAAATAATATTTACTTGAATGTTCATTACTCTTCTTTTGCTTAGTAACTTATATGTAGTATTTTAAAGTTTTTGCTAAAATACCAGAAAATGAATAATAGCTTTGATTTGAATGTAAATTTCATCATTTAAAAGAAATAATTCCGTTTTTGAACGATACGCTATAACGATCTCAAACGATCACAATGTATAAATAATTAATTATGCCTAGTATCAAATATTAAAATAATAATAATAATCAATCAAAAAGTTAACATTAATAAATAATTGTATGAATGTGTAAAATGAGACAAAAACACATGTGAACAAGCAACCTTACCGAAAGAGCAGCTGCAAGGTTAAGTTTGGAAGATAACTGTACAAATTGACAAACGTGACAAGAACAAGGGAAAGAAGACATTCTGTTTTACTTTAAGAGAAGAAAGTTCGCCGACATAAATAAAAAATAAGTAGAAAACATAACGGAGTTTTGCTATTCAACACAGCTGCGTGTCATAAAACTGGGAACCAAGAAAAAATGAGAAAGCGAATACCTAACGGTATCTCCGAGGGCGAAGTTAGCGCGCGTAAGAAAAAATTAACGATTTTAGAAAGTTAGAGGTCCAATCAGAGGAGGCCTGAGTTTTAAAACATGAGATTTTCCCATTAAGCGAAGAAGACGCTACACTTGAAATTCGAGAGAGGTTAAATCCAACGGCAAGGAGAGTCAGTCTAGAACTGGGGTTGAAAGCGTGTAGGTCTTGGCTTACAGCTAGGAATCAGAGCAGGAGGTGTTAAGAATTAACCTGAGGGTTTAATTCAAAGTCATCGAGTAATTTAAAGGCAGAGTCGCCACAAAATTTTGTAGTTTTTTTGAAGTTTGTTAGTAATCATAATTAAAATAGAGTCAAAGAGTATAAAATTCATAAAAGAAGAGGAGAGAATCATCGCGTCGAAATCAATAGTAGTCGAGAACGAGTAAAGAGACCAAACAGAGTTTAGCGGACGTATCACCAGAGATTCACCATCCGTAAATGAACCAGTGATTGCAGCATCCGACCTCCCAGGATAAGGATACGTCTTGTGTTAGTGCATCGTTAGTGGTTGTGTTGTGTACAAGTGCAAAAAATATAGCGGACGAGGAGAATTGTTTGATAAGTACAAAATTTCATAATAAATAATCATTAGAGTTAGTATTTCACTTTGATGAGTCATAAAAGTTCCCATGCCCGAGATAAGAGTCAAGTTTTTTTTTATAATTTAAATTAAAAGTAAAGTAATTGAGCTAGCCGGCAAAATAAAAGTAAATTTGGAAAAATAAGTTAATTAAGAAAATTGTTTTGTTTTTTGTAATAAAATTGATATAAATTTAATAAGAACATTAGACAAGATCTGTAGAACATTGATAGAGTTTTGTTTTTTATGTAAATTGAATAATCAATTTAGATTTTAAAATTGTCATCCATAATATTGTGTATTAGAGTAAAATTAGTTTTAAAGAATGCAAGTGTGAGAGAATGAAGTAGTCTTAAGAGATTCAATGAATAATTAATTGAATTGATACTTGTTTGTTATAAATAATTGTTTGATAATAAATCCTGAAGATAGTTAAAGGGTAAAAACTTGTTTTGTTGAACTAATTTAACTAAACCATCCTAGTTTTCAAAATAATTAAAATAAATTAATTTAAAAGTAAATAAATAAATAAAAATATTATATAACATCTTAAATGTTATAACGCAGTGATTCTTTTTAACTCAGCAGTTCAAAGAAAAAACCAGAAGTAATTCTTTTAACAGTTAAAACATTAATTAGACAGAAAAATACAGCTGAATCTTTGCCATTTAATATGCTACATGTTAGAAATTTAAGCTTTTATTAAATATTAACATTAAAATTCAGATTTTTTTTTAAATTTTACGATAAATTGCAATTGTGTATGAAATTCATAAATGCAACTGTGATTATTAAAGCATTAATTTTATAGAATAAAATATTTATATTAAATTTCTACTGATATATCTGAAAATCAAGTAACTACATTCGTTATAATCAATGGTTATTTTCTATATGTGGGATACAGAGTGATTTAAACTAAAGATTTAACCTTTAAGTGACCTTTAGGCAACTATAAGAGATACAGTTAACATTAAATGAGGAACCTCGTATACTTTTTGAAAAGATTTATAAATATATTATTCAGATTTTTAATAGTCGCTGGAATTTTTTAAATATGGGGGCCAACTTCATGTTATAAAGCAGCAATGCAATATTTTTATTGTTTGAGGATGGAACACATAATTGTAAAACTTTTTTTAGTCTTTAGTAATTTTTTCATAAATCCAACTGTTTAGAATCTGTGGCTTATTAAAGAATAGAAATTCAATATTTAATAGATTTTTAGAGGGTGCATTTAATTCAATTATGAGTAATATATAAATTTGCAAAATATAAGTTAAACAGGCGATTTGAAAGGTTAGAATTGTATTTTATTAATTTAATTCACTTCTAGGTCGAACCTTAAAACAATTTCTAGTGTTATACTTAGTACGTATTAATCATGGCGGAAATTAACAATAGTTTCAATAAAAAAATTAAAATATCTTTACTACTTAATACAATTACATTAGCGATTTTTCAAAATTTATATAAAATATTTTTAAATCCCACAATACAATCGATTATTTTTGTTTGTATCTTTTATAGTTTTTAAAATTTTTATTTTTAGATGATAATTGTGACCGTCTAGAGTTGATAACCCTGTATAGTTAACGTAAATAATCTGAACGAATTACAAACATTTTTGAATCATAATGTATAACTTATGTCGTAATGTAAATTCAGCATTTGGAATTAATTGCATTCCACAAATCCTAGAACTAATTCTGCAGATATTACATCATATCCAACTATTCTAAAATAATCATCTTATTATTGCATCTGGGATTAACACATGTGTTATTTTCTATTTAATGAAACAAAATATTGATACCGTTTGAAATACTCATCTGAAAACATATTTATAGGAACCATGAATTTTATAAACGGCTACAATATACTGCGATTTTACCAAAAGATAAACATGTTAAATAAGTAAATTAGTACTAAGGTTAATAACATGAATAAAGATACATAAACTTGCCGCATATATATATATATGTATATATATATATATATATATATATATTTTGTTCCTGCATTTGTCAACAAAAAAGGATACAGATATTTAAGTGAATATAATAAATACCAATATAAATTTGTAAGATTATAAATGTACATATTATGCATTTGTAGATTATGTAATAATATAAATATATTATTATATTCGGTCAAATATCTGTCATCTAATTATATATTTCAATTTCGTTTCATATTAGATACAGTGTAGAGATTAAGCCCCCCTACTCACAGCATAAAATCATTATTACACCGCAGGATACAAACAGCATCCGGGTTTTCTATCATCAAATAGTACATTGTTAATAATTTGCTGTTAATTTAGCTGTCTGATTTGTCATGAAACTTCATTCACGGTTATAAAAACAGAGGTAGAAAACTCTATTTTAAAATTTCACTTGCTGCTATTTTATATAGAACCAATTTAATAACTTCAGGTTTGCGTAGTATTTCTCCATTTCTTTACCCTAGTAGGACTGGGGGGGGGGGGGGGCTGCCAGGCCCATACATAACTATTTTGCATTTTTTTGTATAATAAATAGTTAAAAAAATTTGAAAAAAATGGATATTGTCTATTTGTTGATAACCTTGAGGCTTTGATAAAAAAAAAAAAAAAAAATTACTTGTTTTGGTTTTTTATATCATGAAAACACCAGTAAGGGTCTGACAGGCCCCCCCTTGGTACTTCCTGAAACCTGATCCAGATTTTTTTCTGATTACGGTTTCATACATTTTTAAGCGTAATCATATTAGTTTTCAAATAAAAGCTATCTAAAAACATTTGTTATAGTACCTGACAATATGTTATGTTATATTTTACCAACTGTTGGTAACACTGGTGATGAAACATACATTGTTTGATTTGTCAGCTGTTTTGTTTTAGAATAGAGTTAGTGAGTCATCTGTGAGTTACATAGGCCTACTTAGTTTGTGGTTGATAACATATCAGTAAACTGTAGTTAAAGATAGGTTTTAAAAGTAATATTTTATTTTTATATATCAATAAAGTTAGTTACTGTATTGTGGTGTATATGAATCTGTAGTATTAGTATCTGCTGACTTGTTTGTTTTGACAGTTTATTCCAGTGCTTTTATTTGAGGTTATATTTGTTTTTAGTTCATTACTAGTCAAAAATGGATAATCTGAGAGAACATGAAAGTGAAATAGATCGTATTTTTGATGAAGAATCCGATTTAGAAGGTTTAATTTATGAAAGTGAAGAAGATGTAAG
The DNA here is from genome assembly GCA_963513935.1 of Aphrophora alni. NCBI lineage: Eukaryota > Metazoa > Arthropoda > Insecta > Hemiptera > Aphrophoridae > Aphrophora > Aphrophora alni. The sequence continues at coordinate 119,779,633 of OY740767.1, read as the reverse complement.
TGAAACAGAAGATAATGTTTTTGATTTGAGTTTGGAAAATACTAGTGAAATCAATGAAAGTGAGGATAGAGAGGGAACTGGTTCTTCTCCAGCTAGGACTGTCCCTCATTCAATAGGTAATACTTATGTATGTAAAGGTAAAGATTCAAGAGAATATGTAAGCTATCCACAACGCTTTCACCGAAGGCGAACCCAAAATATTGTTCGCGAAAAGCCGGGTGTAAAACTAGACGGTAGGGGAAATAGTGCTAAGGATATTTTCTCCAAATTTTTTACTCCACAAATTGTAAGAAGTATTGTTACACACTCAAATAATGAAGCTGACAGAAAGAGAATTGAACATACTGATAGCACTGAAATGTTAGCCTACATTGGACTACTTATACTAATGGGTGCAAACAAAGACAGCAAAGTTGATTACCATGAATTATGGTCAACGTTGTATGGGCGACCATTTTATACTGCAGTCATGGGTCGAAATAGATTTAGAGAGATCAGTGAAATATTGCGATTTGACAATAAAAACACCCGTGTAGAGCGAAGAGCTATGGATAAGTTTGCCCCAATTAGAGAAATTTTTTATGAAATCAACTCTTTGTTTCCCAAATTCTTTTCGGCTGGAGCAAACACAACCGTAGATGAAATGCTTTCTTTGTTTCGGGGTCGCTGCCCTTTCAAGATTTTTATGAAAGAAAAGCCAGGCAAATATGGGATTTAATTCGTATGCTTTGTGATGCTGAAAGCAGGTATGTGTTGAACATGGAAGTATATAGTGGGAAAACTGATATTGAGAAAGGTCCTAAAGTACTTGTCTGCCGTCTCGTTGCACCTATTGTCAATTCTGGTAGAAATGTTACCACTGACAGGTTTTATACATCTGTAGACCTTGCTGAAACTCTATACAACGACTACAAGCTAACTCTTGTTGGCACTATGCAGACAAATAGAAAAAAAATCCCTGATGCTTTGAAAGATGTAGCTGATAGACCTCTTCATTCGTCTATGTTTGCATTTACAGATAGTCGTTCAGCCCAGCCACCAGTAACTCTAGTATCTTATATTGTCAAAGAAAAACCTAAGCGTAATCTTATTATGTTGTCGACTCAACATAAGGATGATAAAGTAAGTGATAATAAGAAAAACAAGCCTGATGTTGTGCTATTTTACAATAGTACAAAAGGAGGCGTTGATTCTGTCGACCAAATGGCACGTAAATACTCTGTCAAAAGAGGCACCAGAAGGTGGCCTGTAACTGTATTTTTTACTATCATTGACATTGTGTGCATAAATTCATTCACCTTATTCATTGGAAACTATCCACAGTGGAAAAATAATGAAAACAATCGAAGACTTCTGTTTCTACGACAACTTGCACTTGAACTAATAAAACCTCAAGTAGAAAAAGAGGTAATAACATCACTGGCCTAAGCAAAACAGTAGTTAGTGCCATGGAATCGGTTCTTGAAAAGAATCTAGAGTACCGAGCAGCTCATGTACCTGTACCGAATCCTCATGAAAGGAAACGAGGAAGATGCCATATTTGTGTTTGTGAGGCGACATCAAAACAAATGAAGTATGACAAACTTGGAAAATCAAAAGTATACTACTCCAAGTGTCACAGACATGTCTGTGGACAACACAGCATGAAAACAATAGTGTGTAAAACATGTGAAGACGCATTTCTTAGTGATTCTGAGTAAACTCAAATTTATGATTTAGGATAATCATATATTATGTTAGCCTAAGCTTTAAGGCCTATGAAAAAACTAATATCTTTGTTTTATGTTTCGATTTAGCTTTATTACTTATTATTTAATGGTGTAAATCGTATACTAACTGTAAAATAAAGTTTGTATTCAGTTTAATGTGGTATTTTAAATATGGGCCTCTGTGGCCCCTCCCTTGGTCCTCGATGAAATAATCTAACCCTTGGTCCTACTAGAGTTTATACTTAAAAAAAAATATATTACTCTATTACAGGGATTATTATTTAAAATTTTATATTTGCATTTTAAAACGAAATTTTTGGATTGAGTAAAATTTGTCTTGTATGCCAAAAATAAGGTTCCTAAATTATAGGAAATATTTTTATATCTTGAATAATCTTTCACATGAGTTGCAATATGACATATTGTCTTGAAATGTCGATTCAGTCTTCACACTCCGTAAAAGAATATTACATCGCTGGGAGGAAGAGAGATTTGCTGTTAAAAATTCACTTTTTCACATTTAGCTCTCGCCTTTGTAAATACACTTCTTTTAAGGTACAATCTTCTATGAGGACTGTGATGTACTTGCATGTAAAATATAGAAGTACATAGCTATGTTTTTAAATTTTTACTGGTTGCTGTTTTACATTGGACCAATTTAGTTACTTCCAGTTTGTATGTATTTTCTTTAATAATTATTTACTTTAAAAGATTTATCACTCAATGCGGTTACCATTAACCCATTAAGTTCCGTTAAGTTCCGTTTTTGTAAGTTCCGTAAAATTATCCTCTATGAAGCTTCATAAATTATTCTTTAGGGAGCTTCTATAGTTCCATACAATTTTTATAGGGTAGTTTTTTCAAAATGAAATAGTTATTTGTTACCATCTGTTATATTATTGTTGCCTTCTTACTTTCCCATATAAAATTAAAATTGTATTAACTTTCGAGTTTTATCAATATCGATAACTAGATTATTTATTATTAGATAATATGTTTAAGTGTGAGCCTCTAGTAAGACAATTTTAGTAAAAAATCGGTTGTGAATAGAAAACAAGATTGTCTGTCTACGTATCTACGCTCCGTAGGCTGGAACTTGTAAACTTTTCTGTTATAAAATATAGTTCTATAGTGTATTTTTCATTATTGATGTTTATTTAAGTGTTAATGTTTTAATTTAGGTTTTTGAAGTTATATTACATGGGGATAGATAATGGTGGAATAACTAATGGAGGGATAGCGGATTGCGGTATCGGAAGTCGGTGCAGATTACGTAGTTCCACAAGAGCCCATGTTTAGTCTCAGTCAGAGAATGTCTACTACAGCAACAATTTCAATGTGTCGGTAAATTGAAAGAATTTTTTTAGAAGTTTTTTGTAACCATATGTAAAACATTTTGACTGTATTAACTCCTATTATTCAGTTTGTCTGTCTGTACATTATTTATAGCAAGATCACAAATACGATACCACGCCAGCTGCGATCCGAATCATCCATTAAAAAATATTCCTGTCAAAAGACAAAAGTTTATTCTCCTCTGAATCAATTTTTCACCTAGTAAAATTGCAATTGTTTAATTGTTATTATATTTACAAATCTAAGATCGAACAACATTAAAATTGTAAAATAATTATGTCCTCTAGTCTTACATAGTCAACTTTTTCATTATTATAACAATTATTATTTATTTAAAAGATTTTTGTTTGTGGCTATTCCATGTACTTATAACCATTTTATAGATATAGTGTATCTAACATGGATGTATGAATTAGCCGTCGTTTGAGATAAGTTCAGTAATTAGTGTTGTTATGATCAAACAGTAAAAAGTAAAAAACGTAAAAAAAGAAGTTTGCTATTTTTGTTTAAACGTGCAAGCGGTTTGACTATTTTTTCAAGTAGCTGAAAAATAGCTAAAATCTTATTTAGGAGAGTATATGGAAAAGAAGTTCTTAACCTACTTAGCAAGTGCAGAATTGTGTCAAGAATGTTTTGGACTTTCCGCTTTAATCTGTGACTTTATGTATCCTTTTCATGATAAAACCGTGCTGTATTATAAGAAAATATTACTACTATCCTCTTCTTGTGGGAGCCGAGAAATTTATAACTTAGTATTGCATTAGAAAAATAAATAGTGTTTAAAAAAATTCTAAATCTAAATTTAACTTGTCGCATTATAATAAGCAAATAATAAATTTTGTGTCATAAATAAAATTACCACATAGGTAAGTACATAAAATATTGTGTAAAGATTATATTATTTACTTGCCTATTTGATTATTATTTTGTTAATTGTTAATATAAGTGAAATATCTTTACGTACGATAAAGTAAATTGGATTAATGCAGATAAACATGCAATGAAACGCTGCCTCCTACTCTCATCTGACAGTTTATAAGCAACGAAATCCCCTACAAGGTTATCTTGAAAACCATTTTTACCAAATCGCAACTTTTTAACGTTATATTTCACAGTAGTGTATATAAAATTTTTTTTAATACACTTTTATCAGTTATTAAACAATATTATTTTGTGCATATTACATGTATATATTTTTGATTTATGACTCATGATTGGCATATATATCCTAATGTCCGAGATCGTGCAGTTCATTTACTAATCTTGAAACTTGTACGGTAATGATGTGTCAAATACAACTTTGTCCTCACATTTTAGAGATGATTTTATCTAAATTTGCTTTAAAGAAATCACAAACTTATATTGTATTTTTATATCTTACATTTAATTTCAAAATGACAGAATATATTCACCACTAAATTAGGAAGTACAATTCAAGCTGTACTGATGTCTAAATAAATAAAAATCACAAAACTTTCACTTCGTACTTTAGTTATCATAAAGCAATTAATTGTTAGAAAGACATGTATGGATGAAAACCGATATCAATTATTTTACGGATGTAAGCTATTTATTTTGAGTTCCGCAGAAAATTTGTTTTTTCAAAAAAAAAAAAAAACATCTGAAGTTCTATTACTCTCCATCTGGTGTCTATTATTTTTAGTAAGAGTTCACAGTTTGCAGTATTGTAGTATCTATCAACAGTTTGCAGAGTAAAGGTGTATATTTTGACTATATCTCGGAAAAAAATGACTGTTTTAATAATTCAAAATTATTAAAACAGTCTCAAAAATATCTCAAAAATAGAAACATATCTCAAAAATTATTATTTGAGATAGTTGCCGTTAAAACTGCAATAACGATTTTTTTCAAAATGTGCTACAATGATTTTGATCAAATGTTTCTAAAGTGTAGCCTTTAAATAAATATTATATCTGTAACCAAAAATTCTGGTTCGAGAGATATCGATATAAAAATAAAAATATGCTGTGGGAAATGGCCTTTCTAAATCCTGTATAGACTGCTTTCGGTAAAAAGATTAACTATCTACAATTAGATTATTATTTAAGTTACGGACGTGTAACCTAAGCAAGTTGAGATCCTTTTTTAAATATAAATGTGTTAGCAAAGACTGTGTCCATGGTTTGCTTTCACATATTCATAGTCAACTACCGAACTGACATTTTTGTTGCAGTTTAATTTGTCTTCGTTTTTAGTGGTGGGTGTGTGAAATAGTTTGTGCAATACCTTTGTACGATCTATTAATAAAATAACTTCAATATTTCTCTTCTAATGGAAGCTGTAAACAGTATATTTCATTATTGAAAAAAGGTTAGCAGAGAAAAGTGATTCAATGAAAACATATTTTAGTTAAGCCAATTCCAAATGATTAGTCAAAATTTAAACCAAAGCCCGGTAAACGTAATATCTTACATAAGACACAAATAAATGTTTAACAATAATTCAATTCTTCTTTTGATGTAGTTAGTATAGTTACGATATACATTGAAAATTCGTACAAATTATAACTTGAGTGTATTAAAGTAGAATTATTCATAAAATGAATAATTAAAAAAAATGATATTTAATGTTTTATTTCGGTAAGAAACAGAAAAATTAACATAATTTTGTAGTTATTCGTTAACAAAACGTAGTTAAAAAAATTTCAGGTATATAATTAATATCTGGATCATGTTGTTGATTTATTACACAATAGAAGTTGTTTAATGTAATAAAATGTTTGAATTTTTAATACTAAATATTAACAATAATCAAACTAGGAGAGGGAGTGATTATTAGATTGTTCTATTTTAAAATTCATAATTCAATTCGAAGGAATACAATTATGTAAACAGATTGTTATTTTCTAAACTTAAGGATATTTATTGTGTTGTTGAAGTAAATTGAATATTTACGAGAATACTATTTAATATAGTTTTATTATTTTTTTGGATTGTGGTGTTGATATTATAATGATATATTTGTATTTGCTTAGAGGTGACTCACATCGTAAAGTCCACCTTCCTTATGACTCATAGCTCAGCATCCTTGAGTAAATCAATTAACTGGAAGATGAGTAACATTCTTTAGATTCAAACATTGCTTACTTTACAAACATATAAGTATCTACAGTACTACATACTTGTTTAAATAAATACAAAATAAACTAAAAATAATACTATTTTTATTTTCTTAGGATAAAATCAAAATATATTATTTTATTAATTGATGTGTATATTTAGCAAGCATTATTTGGTGTCGTCTCAAATCACATTTGATCAATAACGCAATTAGATTTTAGTGATATTTTGTATTTAATTTGAATAACACAAAAGGCATTTAACTTTATGAAATAAAATTTGTAATTCACTCTGTCGGTCAAGAAGTAAATCAGATATTAAAATGTTGAGCAGCTGTTATTACGAAATAATTATGCGAATTTTGTTGACTAGTGGATTTGTAAATAATATATATTCCAAACTTTTTAATTTAATTAGACTAATATTCTAGAAAAATAATAAAAGAAAGAAAATATAAAAAGATATATATGTATTTCTCTAAAACATACGTAAGCGAAATTACGTACAACAGATAGGTGATGAAGTATTTTGTTATTGAAGAGATAGCTGAACACGACGTTTAGATTAGTTTTTCCTAATAATTGTGTTTATTAATTTTATTGAATTTTTGTTAAAAAAAAATTCTTTAAGGATAAAAAACGTACGAAACGATTTGATATTTGTTGTTATTTAATAGTCAGAGTAGTTTTAATATTATTTTTTTCATAATTAAATTAGACTTTAATTTATATTTATATCAATATATAAATAAAAACATTTTATTATCAAATCAGATTTGTTACCGACATTATTTCATAAGATTAAAGCAATTTATTTAGATAAATTTCTGTATATAACTAGAACATGTCAATAATCAGACCCTAACGAAACTTTAGCTTTGAAAGTATTTGTATGAGCAACAAAACCAATTAAAGTTCCTATTTAAATTTTTTTATCACTTTCGTGCTTATGTACACCGTTAAATACAACGATAACAACGACAACGGAAAAAAATGAAATGTGGATATTATGTAGGAAATCAAGTTTTCAAATATATTAAAAATGATGAAAATCAGTTAAAAATAGTGGTAGTTATTTATTTACAATTTTAAAACCTACCCTAACTATGTGTAGAGAGGCTAAAATAGTTCATACTGAAAACTAAAGACAAATGTTTTTATTTCCGAAAATAATTTAAAACATTCATATTTTCTGAAAATAATATATTATTATTTCATAAATATTGTGAATTTCAGGAGTTGTTATAGTTTTATTTATATAAGATTAGTCTAATTTAATTTAAAAAAAAGATAAATTTAATTTTTGGATATTGACAAGAGTTTCAAAACTAAGAAGTTTTATAAATTGCACATACAAATTGATAAAGATTAAACAATAATTATTTTTTATAATCACATAAAGCAATATATTGCTCTTCAAGTTTTATTAGTTCTACAACTTTTAAATTATTCCCTTAATCACAATACAATAAAAACACATGTGCAACGAATATAATTACAGATTGACTTTTATCATTTAGAAGAAATAACAAATCCAAGTTAATGTAAATGATTTGTTTAGAGGATTAATTGTGTTTGAAAATGTAGGCTATAAATAATAAATTTATGTATAAATGAGTTTCTTCCCCAATGCAACGTAGAAATGTAGAAGTGTTTAAAATGTAAAATTTCTTGTTAACTTTAAAGAGTAACATTTTTATATCGAGCCTAGAAATCACAACTGGACTACATGAGCGAGGATAATAATTGTAAATGGCATTTAAATCGGTTCAGCAGTTTAAAGTGTCAATTAAATATATCCGAACTTCTGTATAATACCAAAAGCTATAAAGTGTTTTACAAAATTATGAACTTTCTCTACAATTTCTGAAAAGTGTTACCATATTATGCTAACTTTTTGTTGTGTAAATGTCTGTCCGAAAAATTTGAATTATAAAAATCCGGTTTACAGACTAATACACTATTATATCAGGAAATAAGCGCTATTTTCAAGAACCATAATAACACTCTAATCCAATTCTAAATTACTTAGGTAGGTGAAAATTTGTTAGTTGTATATAATACTGCTACTGGTTATTTTTTATATAAGAAATAATTCTTATTTCCATATGGTATATTAGTTTTGTATACTAATCTTCTAACATATTTTGTATATATAGTAACAATATATACTATAATATATAATATATACTGAACATTATATATATATATATATATATATATATATATATATATATAGTATCACTAATTTAAGAACAAAGAATGTTATATCACTCTTCTTTCAATGTGTTATTTTCAAAAGCAATTTTAACATAGTAACATTAAAAAATGCACTAAAAATGTTATCATTATACTTATTTACTCTCCGGTGCTACAGGTCGATGTGGCCTCTGACCTTATGAACCATCGATCTCCAGAAGCGCATATCCAAATTAGAAGACCTCCACCACTGCACTCCAAGCGATTACGCCAACATCATCAACAATTCTCTTCTGCACCCTCAGGCTGTTAATTATTCTGACATGTTCCGCCCAACATAAAAGGCTTGTTATAACGAAATTAACCATGTGTAATAATTCTGCAGTAGCCTAATTGTTCTAATCTTTAGGTTAGTTTTTATTCTGTATTCTTTCACCACGTGTACCCTACCATATATCGATCTTATCATTCTACGTGTAAATAACAGGAAATATAAAATCAACATTTGAGTAGTTTGATGATGCATTTCATTCAGATAAAAAAGATTCAGATTTTAATTTTCGTTAAAACCTCGAGTATATAACTTTTTAATGTACTATTACTCCAGAATAAGCCTCACAATTATTGGTTTTCAAATTATTTAACAAAATGTACGCCAGGATACTATTATTAAAAATAATGGAATTAAAAAATCACGAATAAACAGTTAATACCTTAAAATATCAAAGTTAAACTTTAAATTTACATAGTGTGAAATAACTGTTTGAGACTATTACAATATTAGTCTATAATATAGATTTTACTAGATTATACTATATAATAATCACATATATAATAATATAATATAATTGAGTAAATCAGGAAACTGTATTTAATAGATTGTATTTTTCCAGAAGACAAATAAATTTGTAATGATAGATCAGAATTAATAACATTTTTAATAACAGTGTTAAATAGGCTACTATGTTATACAAACGTCAACATTATAGAGATGACAGAATAATTACTGACCTAGTAATAATATTTTGAATCCAATGACGACACTAATTCAGTTGATAACATTCATGTTGTAAAATTTTCGTTTTGCCTTCTAAAAACATCAATAATATTGGATTTAATTAAAAGTGTCTTGAATTTTATGGAAATAATCTGCGACGTCGTTGCAACATAAAAATAATAAATTAAAATAAATTTCATAATTTAAAAAGTAAATATTGGTTTCAGTGACGGAAGGTTTGATTAAAGAAGAAAAATATAAGTAAAATGGGTGTAAAGCAATGCCCTTAAATAATGATACTATTAGATAACATATGAAATATTTTTCACAGAAAGAAGAATTAATTGCTCTCTGGGGATTTAATTCACGCAGTACCTCGCTTTAAAGTTTTTATTCTCTTTTATAGTATAAATTTGCTTAGACAAAAAAGAAAACAGGAGATATGTATAAATGAAACATTTCTAATTACTGCTCTAGATAAAAACGTTCCTTTATTATTTTGAAGGTTGTTTTAATATTCCCATTCCTAAAACAAGCAAACCCTCTCACATATTTATTCTTTTGTTCACATTTTTTGTATATATTAAAAGACAACTTAATCACACATATGTGCTTCTCTATGGTGTTGTGTGTATTGTTTAAATTAGAGAGATTTAAAAAAATAACAATAAAGTGTGGATGGTTTAGATATTGTCAGTTAGGTAATGGAATCGCATCACAGTTGCCTGTGAGAGCTGTGATAGTGTATAAGTAGTTATTTTCTATAATCAAACGTTATGGATCTCAGGAACTCCATTTATTATATCTCTTCTTTCGTACTTCACCACTTCTGTCTCGTTTTAATTTACTATACCTTGTTTTACCGCATATTGGCATAAACAAGTTCAAAACCAATTAATGATTCAGACAAGACTCTGGTGTAATTATATTTTGACTATTGCGAATAAATTTTAAAAAAAGTACATTTTAGTCTATATTTTCCCAAAACTACATTGTAATAAAATTGTGCTTAGAGTAGCCTATTAAAATACACATGGGAAACTGGGTTCATACTGGTTCATATTATACTGGATAAATAATGTAAACTGCTAAAAATTAAGACATTCATTTTGAACTTTCGATGAACAAAAATTAAAAAATTGTGTACTATTTTTATTGAAAGTTATCAATATCTCTTATCTTTTTGCTGCAACTGGTAGGAGATGCAAAGACGAAGCAAGGGATAAAAGAACGTTGTGCTATATATAAACTTCTATTTAATTGATATTAATTTATGTTAAAAACGTTATTTATTAATTAAAAGAATTAAAGATTAAAATCAGACTCATCGTTGAAAGATTATATTTCTTGTGGAAGAACATTTTGAAATTCCAGTTTAAATTTCTTGTAAGTTTTTAAATAGTTGAAAGAAATAACTGGATAGTTCCATGGTTTCATTTTAAGTATGATATATAAAAGATGTAAACGTGACATAATACTATCAATCGTACAAAATGGAGTTTGAACATTTTTTGAAAACATTCTCGCCGACAAATTTTACTTGTTAAACAAATTTGAAAAATCTTTACTCATTACTTTTTATGATGTTTTGATTTATATTTATCTTTTATAGCCTATGATTCAATCTTTTTCGAGTTTCACAGGGTTTAAAAATATCAAATAAATATTTACATAACGTTAATGTTTTTTCCCCCTTGAGATTTCTAAGAAAAATGATATAACTCATGAAGCTTGTACATATTGATCAATTTGAAGTGAAGTAAAAAATGAATAGTAGTTGGATCGTTTAGCCTCCCATAACATTAGGCCACTTGCTACTGATGAATAATATAGGGTGTTAGAAACTTTCAGTTTTTAGTTAAGGACGTTCAGGGTACATTTACATAGGTGTACAATGAGTGACGTAGTACTACTATAAAGTAAGATGAAAGTCAACTTGAAGCATTTAACTTTTGTGTTTTCTCTCTTGGTGTTTTTGTCACGTGTACATTAAATGTGGCAGTATATACTGTGACTTTTTGCTTCTAGGCCAATGAATATTGTTATGTTTATATCCAAATGAATCATTCGATTGTATCGAAATAATCCCTATGAGCGATATTTTTATTTTACGTGACAAAAGAATTTATATATGTATATTTAGCAACAACAAAATATTACATTGTACAATTTAATCTTAGTAAATCTTTAAATACACGTAACTTATTTACAAAACCTGTATTAATATAAAACGCCAAGTAAAGCAGAAGTGTTTCTGACGTTATATATCTACTAACTACCATCCCTTATTTACCAAAATACAGCTTTGAATATAGACTGATTGAAAAGAAGTGCCGCGCGTCCTGTAATTTATAGTGTTTTATAATTCAAAAATGCTGTTTTGCCATTAGTCTTTGCAATAGGGGGCCACAATTATTAGGATGAGTTTGAAGCAACCTCGGTAGGGGAGCAATAAATATAATTTTCGTCCCTACTAACAACATATATTTATTTATAAAAATTAAAGACAAAATAACTAAACTTAAAATACAATTTTGGATATCAGTTTAGAATTATAAGTTGTCACAAAAACATAGACATGTTTGTCGATATGTTTCTGTTAGGAGATTTTGAAAATCAGCTACTTCTTTTTTTATTCCATTTTCAAATAAAATCCATACAAAGTAGACGAGATGCATTTAAAAAATTCGAGAAAAAGGTATTTAAAACATGGAACAACTATTTCATACACGAATAAACAAAACTAAAGAATAGGTAAAGACGAATGTGTAAAAAAATATATATCTGGTAACAATCCAGAATAATGGTAACATATTAATTGGCAGGAAATGAAACCGTAGGCTGTCAGATTTAATTTACAATTTTTTTTTCATATACTTGTTGACCTTACGTTTTTATTTTGCAATCTGAGGTTATGGATTGGGTCATACACTTTTACATTTCACCAATACTTAATCATTATCGCTTGTGCTGATTTTGAGACACAGTCCGTACAACATTGCAACTTGTGGCAAATACACATCTACTGAAAACATCAAAATTATCTTACCGGGAAGGAGCAAAAGTAAGATCTAGAGTTCAGTATATGAGTTTTTTAGTCTTTGGCTTTTGTTTAGTGAAAGGGCTTTGTGTAAAACGTTAATGTTCTTGGAATGGTTGCTTGACTGACGTTTTCAGGAGGAAGTTTAGAGTGGTTGACTAAATTAAGAATCGTCTAAACTGTTGTTAAGAAATATTTGTTCTCACTGGCACAGCTTTAGAATATACTGTTTTTATAGAGAGTGACCATAATTCATTCTCCTTTTTAAGCTATTTTAAGAGAGATAGTGTTTTTAATGTCTACAAAAAGGACTTTATTTGAAAAAAAATTATAAATATTTTAGAAACTACTTAAAAATGTTTAAAAAAATTATAAATGTAGTGACAAATGAAAGGGGAAGATAAAATTCCTCCTCAATATGCAATTAAACCGCCGCAAAATGAAAATAACTATTTGGTCTAGTTGTTTGGGATAGAGTGTACTGCGTGGGTAACAGAAGGCCTAAGTATTCTACGTAGGCCAGGGATTCTAATGAAAGCAGATAAACTGTGCATGACCTTTTTTTTCACTCTAATAATGATTAATATTTATATAACACGTATGAGGAAAGGAAAACTGTACTGAAATAACAACAACAATTCCATCTGAATTGTCACATAAAGTACAGTTGAACACTAAATTACAAATTTGTTTATTTTAGAGAAAATAAATTAACAATATATGGAATGGAGTTGTACAATGTATTTTGTTATCTTGCTGTGTACATGTTTTATAATATAAAATTCGGAAAAAAACAAGGATAGAATATAATGTATACTACATGGAATCACTCTGTGAAGAGGGAATGAGTGCATACACATTGTATATTTTGCTATGTTATTAGTACTAATTCAAGGTAATCAAGATTAATAAAGTAAGATAAGTCAGAGGAATAATAATTAATTATGAATCAAAATCAAGTAAAAGTGAAATGATTCATTTTTTAATTATACGTATTTTAAAACATAAAATTGTACACATATTAATGATAATTTACACATACTGCAGAATTATAATTGTAACTAAATTTTAGCTTAAAACATCGGTTACGAAATTATTTGATATAAACAGAAGTTTGATTTTAGCTGATATTAACTGATTGTACATTTAAGTAGTTTGAACTTTCGTCAAAGTTTTTAAATATTCTGTTTACAATTAATTAAACAAGTCTGTAAGAAAATAATTAGGTAATTTTTCAAATTATTTTAGTGGTACTAATTTTTATCATATATTTACCAAATCGTTTCATAATGTTTTCTATTCGAAAATTGATAATGAAATATTTTCTTTAGAAACAAAAATCGAAAGTCAGTTTTCAGCTAATTCATTCCGATTGTAGTCTATTTTACAGATTCGAGTGTAAACAAAAAGTGACCCCCTCCCCCCACTACATATATAAATCACAGTTTTAACACTTATACAATTTTATAACTATTTTATCTAACGATAAATAAAAAATTGACGAGAAACAAATTGAAATAACTTTATTTCACGACGACGCACTTGTCAAGGGTATTTCATTTTCTTTGTGTTATGTTTAATATGTTATGTCATAAAGCCTCGTGTCTCGGGTTTAATATGTTAATTACATGGTACAAGGAGACGTTAATTGTAAGGAAACACCTTTATAAAATATCAAATCATCATGGCTTAACATGATATCATGAAGTGCACATAGATATATATGTCTGCAGACATGTTCACAAAGGGGTTAATGGAATATATCCTAAAGATAAATTAAAGAAAATTGAAACAAATTGTAAATAAGTAAATTTATCACGTAAGGAGGATAATGTGAATATTTAATTGAAACATTTATATATCAGACTGTTTTATAAGAAGTAAATGATAATTATTAATGAATATATATTAGACTTAGCAAATTATGTTGGGTTTGTCATTTATATAAATCTTTTCAACATTAACAACGAAAAGTTGTTTTATAGTTAGTACGTTGCAATTTAAAGTTGTATCCGCTTAGATTCAAATGGTGGCAGTTAAACTTTTAAAAGTAAGATATTTTGTCACAGAGAGGAAGAATATTAGCCACTGGTGGGCAATTTAAACTCAGTTTAACCAAGACAAAACTAGTTCAAATATGACATTTTGATACATAGAGGTGACATTAAAAACACATAACATCTGGTTATTTTAAGAGCACATTTTTAATACATGCAATGATTATACATTTCGTGATTAATTAGCTGTGTTAATAAAATTTAAAAAAAGGATATAATAAAAAAATGGCGTTTTACTAAAAATATTTATATTTATTTTATACATAAACAATAAACGAAAGTAATGTTTGAGAGAGAAGGAGGAGGAAGATATATTCCTAATGTCCATAATGTCTTGTTTTGTGTGCTCATAGGATTTGTTAAGATATCTTTGACTCAGTAATAAGTCAAACGTAAAAATTGACTTGATGTTTCGAAAAAAAAAAAAACATTGTTTTATAAATGTTCTTGTCTTGAAGGAGAAACTATTAAATTTTATATTAATGTTAATAATTCTACTTTTACAAATTTAATTGAAATAAAATGGATGCTCATAACTTTTAAAGTAATATATTTTTAGAGAAATGTGAAAATTGGATTAGTGAAGTGGGATAAAACTATGTTTATTTCCAGATAGAATACAAAGTGACACTGAATAATTAGATTATAATATTAATGTTGGCTTATTAATTATTTGAAAACTAACACGAAACCAACACTTATGGGTTTAAATCTCCATTACGAATATTGTTTAAATCAAACCGAAAAAAGTAATTAATTCTACAATTAATTATGGATCTATTATGTATTAAGCCAATCGCACGCGATTTTGAGTACAGTAATATGGATCCGGGGATTCTTCATTTTTAGCGAATCACCCTAAAAACAATGTCTAACTAATCAATGCAACCTTTTTGAAAAATAGCCTCTTTAAAATTTAGTACGCTTTTTAGAGCTGATTCGAAACTTGTTTAAGTTTTTGTAACATATTATTTTATTTAACTTGACACTTAAGTAATATGACATAAACAAATTTCCTTAAAAGCAAAAATCCTTTATGGTTTTTTTACCACATTTTATGATGTAGTAAATTATATATATATATATATATATGTATATAAAGTTTATGAACTAAATGTATTTACTATTGAGGTTTAATATTTGTATTAATATGGTTCATAATTTCATTTTGGCTCTATTTTGTTAATTTTCATTGTAGACTTTTCATTTTATAATTTGGTTTGATATAATGAGATGAAGAAGAAGAAGAAGCAAAAACGCATACCTTAGGATAATATGTTAATTGTAGATAAAAGTATAGACAAAACATTATATATTAAAAATTTGCTATTTCGAACAACGATTTTGTTGTAATGTTAAAATGTACCTTCTTACAAATCTGAACAAATAAGGACAAAATTGCGTTTGTTAAAGATATAACAAACATATAGAGAGAAAGAGAGAGTGAAAGAGAGATAGAGATATAGAGAGAGAGAGAGAGAGAGAGAGAGAGAGAGAGAGAGAGAGAGAGAGAGAGAGAGAGAGAGAGAGAGAGAGAGAGAGAGAGAGAGAGAGAGAGAGAGAGAGAGAGAGAGAGAGAGAGAGAGAGAGAGAGAGAGAGAGAGAGAGAGAGAGAGAGAGAGGAGAGAGAGGAGAGAGAGAGAGAGAGAGAGAGAGAGAGAGAGAGAGAGAGAGAGAGAGAGAGAGAGAGAGAGGGGTCAGTATAGATACATTCTTTAACACAATAATTTATTACTTAATTTAAGTTTACTCCAAAATTATTTTTTCCTATGAACATTCTATAATAAAGAGTTGAAATGAAGGAAAAAAAATTGTTTGTTTTTTGATATATTTATTTGTCATACAAAAGTATTTCAACTCAAACTTTTGATTCCCTAACCGCCTTAAATATGCAAATTTTCGGAACAACATCTGTTGAAGACAGTGTCCTGGATTTATTTTCTAAACAGAAATGTAAAACCAACTAACTGCTTCAGTAAATTTATTAGAAAGCAAAAAATTAAAAATGTATATTTAGTATCGGACTAAAATGTAAGTCCTCCGTGTAATAAATACAGCTCGTTGACTTTAATTATATCAACAAGGTATTCGTGAGTAATAAAATACTAATTCACTAAAACGAAAAAGAACAATCCAAAACAAATCTTCATACAAAATGTCAGTTCAGTATATGTGTATTAAAAAAATGAATTATGGACGCTCTCATTAAAAAAATTTCAATAAGGAGGTAAACTCGTTTCGCTTGTGCCATAAACATATTCGTCGTAAATCGTTTTTGATGAAAATTGAGCTTTTGATGACAGCGGTCAAAGTTAATCTTTTGCTAATATTCCTCAACCATAAATCCCTTTTCTTGTGCTTTTGTACACGGTTTTGAAATAATAATAAATTCCCCATTTTACTAAAATTTTAACCAAAACATAGAGCCAGCCAGAAATTAGGCTCATCTCAAATATTTTATTTAATAACTCACAGACCGGCATTTTTTAAAGGATAATTCACAATAGGTTTTGTACAAGTCATTACAGGCGATACTTAAAGTTTGATATAAGTTATTAGAGCTATTTCGTCAAAGAAGCTAACATCAAATTATGAGTTATCAAAATTTACCGAGTTATGGCTAAAATATGCTCTCTACAAATTTGATTAGATCGGTCCATGCGATAGAGGACTTTTTATTCGACAGGAAGCATTCCGAAAAACTTTCTCTTTTTTTGACTCAGTGAACATCAAAACTTCAGTATCCTCAAAAACCTAAATTAATTTTTGGAACCATTACATAACGGCGTAGTAAAAATGTTAGTTAAAAACATAATTTACGTTTTACGGTACAAAGTTAATAAATTAAATTTAGGTGTGATTTGAAGAGTATATTTATGTGATTTGACAGCGTGACTTATGTTTTGGTTCTTCCAGATGAAGTTTAGATGTACAATTTTAACTTCGCCACTGTTAATGTAAAAAGTAATGTTACATTATATTTTGTCGAATGATTATGTGGTAAGTAATGTTAATTACTTGCAGGTAGTTAAATGAGAAACAATACGGTATTCATTTTATTTTATCAGTTATTATGGACCATGTTTTTTAACGTCATATGAAAATATTCTACAGAATTGAAATATAATTTGTATAAATTTAGATATGTTGTAACATAATATGAAACTTTGTTTGTTTTAAATTAATCTCAAATTCCAAATTATATTCCTAGTGTATAGAAATTTATACGATTGGGCAAAAAAAAGAAGTTTTACATGAAAATATCCAATTTACCAGAGAGCACTAAAAGTGTTTTTCGGAATAATGTCTGTCTATCGAATACTGGCAGTGTTCAACAATCAAACAGATCGACCGATTTTGATGAAAGTGATATGACATAAGCGCATATGACGTGATATGACACGTAGCGCATGATCATATTTTGGCGGTATCTCGACTGTTTATAATTTTTTTATAATTAAAAATTATTAGATATCTATTTTAAGACAAAAAACAAAACTGTAATTTTACGGTCTATAATGATCATGACCAAATATTAAAAACAATCCTTTTTGAGTCAAATTTGGGTCTTAAATTGAATGACTAAATTTAGTGTAAATAACAATTATAATATACATTTCCTAAAAGTACAATATATAATGTATTTTAGAAACAATAATTTATTATTTAATCGTAAAATAAATTGCATTTTCGAGCATAATAAGATGAAGCAGATTTAATAATTTTAATATAAAGGTATACTTATTTCCAAAATCTCAAAACACAGATGGAGCTAAGGAGACATGTTTTTATTTCCGAAAATACTTTAAAATATACGTACAAATTATCTGAAAATAATGTATTATTATTTCATACATATACTGTATACAAGGAGGTGTCATGGTTTCGTTTGTATAAGATTACTCAACTATAAAATTAATTACTGATTGATTATAAGAGTATTTTCTAGAAGAAATACCAAATCTAGAATGTTAATATAAATGATTTGTTAAAGAATTAATTGTATTTGGAAATTCAGGTTATATATATATATATATATATATATGAATTTTTTCTAATGCCATGAAGAAAATGAAGTATAGAAACTTGTGAATGATTTAAAGGTTTTGAATTTTTTGAAACTTTAAAAAGTAACATTTAAAAAGTGACTATGCTGCAGTAATTGTTCTATCTCTTGGTTAGTTCTTACTATCTATACTTCCATTACCTTATATATTACCATTGTTCTTATCATTCTTCACTTGCATACATTACATTTTAAACTATCTAGACACCAGGACATAGACACCAGGTCCAACATTATACTAGAAGGAAATTTAAAATGAACTTCGAGTAACTTGTTGGATTGTATATTTATTTATGTTAAAAAAGATACAGTTTTTAATGTCTGCTAAAACTTCTTAGTATACTAGACTCTAGATTAAGCTCTCACAATTATTAGTAATGCATTTTTCTACAGAAGAACAGTTATTAAAATAAACGAAATTCAACCATGAATAAACACTTAACACCTTAAAAGATTAATATAATAAGTCAAATTTAAATATTGTGAAGTAACTGTTTCTGACTACATTGTGTCTAGTATAATAGTGTATACTAGATTACAGTAGGCCTATTCATGGTATATCATAGAACTGTAATAGATTATATATTTTTAGAAGATAAATAAATTTAGAATGAGAAATCAGAACTAATAATATTTTAATAACAGTGTTATATTACGATATACAAAGGTCAACATTATAGAGATGTCAGAACAATTATTTACAGTTATAATGTCTTGAACTGCTGACTACTCTAATTCAGTATATAACGTTTATGTGTAAAATTTTCATTTTGCCTTTTTTACCCCCTATCAACAAAATTATTGATATTGGATTTAACTGAAAGTGTACTATATTTTATATGAATGTGCTGTGATGTCGTTGCAACATTAGATTAATTTTGTAAAGTTTATAGTAAATAAATTTCGTAATATCGTAAAAACTACATCTTGGTTTCAGAGACGGGAGTTTTTATTAAAGAAAAATAATAAATAAAGTAGTGTAGAGCAAAGCCCTTAAATAAACGTATTATTAGATAACATGAAATATTTTTTCACAGAAATAAACAACAATTGCTCTCAGAGGATTAATGCACGCAGTACCTCGCTTTTAAGTTTTTTTTTTATAGTATACATTTACCTCCACAAAATAATAGAGATATACATAAATGAAACACTTCTAAATAATGCTCCAGATAAAATCTTCCTTTTTTCCCGGTCAAAGTTAATTTTGTTTGCCAATAATTCCTCAACCGAAAAATTTTGTTGTTGCGATTTTGTACACGGGTTTGAATTATTAAATTGCACATTACACTATAATTTTAACGAAAAAACGGAACCTAGAAATACGTTTATTTTGACAGATTCATTTTCCATATTTTATTTATTTCTTATCGTTAATTCACAAAACAACATTTTTGGAAGGATGGTAACCAATACGTATTATGTAAGTTGTTAGATCAGTTTTCTTGCCAAGTAACATAAAATTTTGAGTTATCGAAAACGTCTCGTCTACATATGGCCACTACATATTTGATTAAATTGAGTTAGGGCTGTAGAGGACTCTACGACAGACAGACATCATTCAGAAAACATTAATCTTATTCAGTGAGCTTTGAACAAAATATTTTGATTATTAACTATCTACTGCACATAGACACTAGGTCCACATTTTATAAACACTAATTTACGATAATTTTAATAATTCTTCAATTATTGATTCTATCAAGTATAATTTTATTTTTAAAACTCAGTAAGTTTTAACCATTTCCAAAATATAGAATGAAAGTTAAATCTACGATTTTACTCACATTTTTAAAACCACTTTTCTCGCATTGTAATTGATATAAAAACGTCACTCAATATTGTACAGAGTGTGTGTTTCATCAAAAATGTGATTCCAGAAACAGATTCCCGAATTTCTAATTGATACGTATCCTACAGATAACGTTTAACTTAACAAGAGCAATGTCAAAATGAACCGGATTTAATTTGTAAAATTGGGAGGACGTTACGTAGCTTATCGATGGGTATGGTTATCCGTTGCCAAACAGTATGCTTATCAACAACTAAATGAATTTTTACTAATAAACGGATTTCAATAGTTTAAAAGTTGACAGTTTGATGCAGTAACATTTATAGAACACAACTGTGCAAGAAAAAGTGAAAAAAGTAATTAAACGTGCTGTTTTGATACTTTGAAAAAAGAGAAATTGTGGAAAATAATTGGTAGCGAAATACGGAAGTTATGGGGATAAATACAGCTACTGAGAAATTTAAAAGGGGCTTCTTGAACAATGAAAAAGTCAAGTGCTAGAGAAATCTATGCTAGTGAATTTAATAATTATTTCGACGTAGAATTTTTTTTGGAAAATTTAAAAGTTTAAATGAAGTGATATCAACTCACCAGGATCTTCAACTGGTACTACTGTATGGAGTCCATGGTTGAAAATTAACGATTAGATCTCCTCAAATTAACGATTATCTGGAATCCAAAATCAACAATCAATCCTGTTTAACCATTGACGTTCAACAAGGAATACGTATCGACCCAACATCACATGATTGTGGTCAAAGTTTGATTTGATACTTTTTATACTAATCCAAATAGCCAAAGTGCGTTTTGCTAGTGTTAGCCTTCCTGGGTTTCTAGTTTATTTGTAATTTAGGTTTAACAGTTCAGTGAGTGGAAATCAGTTTTGAATCATTTTGAAGTGATTTTGATTTTAATAATTTTGGTATTATTAATAGTTCTGAATTTAACGTTTGAATGAATAATTTTCCTATTTTTGACATTTTCATGTTTAAACGTAAAATTAAAGTTAAAGTATCTTCCAAGAAGTATTATGTTGATTGAATAAAAAAAGAAACAGAGTTCAAACTGCTATGGTTATAAGTATTAATTTTTGAGTAACTATTGAAAAGTAATATTTTTGATAATTTTTTAATAGATGTGTTCCAATAAATTGAATATTTTATTTTATGATTTCATGTTTTATTTCCTGTTTCGATTTCAGTTTTTTTATATAAGTATTAATTTTGATGTCCTACGATGACTAAATTTTGAAATTCTGTTTTCCGTTTATTTAAAATTATTTTCATTCTCCTGCCACAATTAAAGTTTATATATTTTAGAATTTAATAATAATTAACACTCTTACGCCTAATTAAAACATGTATACACAGCAGTAAATTAAAAAAAAAAAAATAATAAAATGGTTGTTCAAATAAAAAAAATCAATTTCTAAACCTTTCGACCTTTCATAATATTTATAGCTATAATAAGTTACCTATATATAAGCTAAGAGAGCAGGGTCTCTACTAAAATCAACTACTTAGTATTCGTAAATGTATGTATACCATGTATACTCTAAAATGTCTTCTAAATGTAGTCATACGGATAATTCTAAAAGAAAATTTTGTTTCCTAAAGTTGTTTTACTCTTTTACAGTACTTTAAATTGGTTGTGTTCCAAATCAAAACAATACATAAAATATGTTTATTAAAATGAGGTAAAATATTGGTGCCGCCTGCCTCTTCTAATTGTGAGTCATTGTATATATATAATCCCCCACGCCCAGTCTCGTTCAACATTTAGTTTACTAAAGGTCAATGGGAAAAGATGGTTCGACATTTCATTCTCCCATGAGGCATGATAACATACGGAACCATTTTCTGTTTTTAATAACTTTAAACAACCCATTTTTGATATTCTTTACAAATTCAAACTGATATTCAACATTTAAGAAACTGAATAATAAACCAAATGAAAAAAAAAAAAAAAAAAAAGGATTGGAGATTGCTAAGTTGCTGTTTTAGTAATTTTAAACAAGCATAATTAATTTTTTTAACAATTTAAAATTATTTTAAATGGTTAAGAAACATTAAATCACATAACAAGTGGTTTGAGATCACTAATAGTCTAATTTAGCTGCGGTATTTTGGCTTATTAGCGGATTTGCTTCTTTTATAATGTAGCAGAATCAGCCAGTAAGAGAAAAATAAAAAATGAGGATAAAATCGAAATAAAAATGCTGAAACGATTTATTCGTTTCAAGCTGGCTACCTCCGTTTCAGTGATTGACTGATATAAATCACTAAATGACTTTCATTTATTACATCTGATATTTAGCCTTTTTTTTTTGTTTGTTCATACTTTTTAATAAATTAAATAATTTTGAATAAATCTTAACCTTCATTTTACAACAAATATTCTGGTTTTGAATGTTTAGTCAAATTATAAAATTATGTTTTGTTAACATTTGAAATAACATATCACAACATTTCATGAGAACATTTTGTACACAGCTCCATTTTTCTTTTATCTTAGTCCCTAAAGATATGTTGTCTTTAATGCAATCATTTTGTAGAAAGTCATCACGCATTCATCTTCAAAAGTAGGAGTCATTCAAATTACTTGTTCTCCAGGCAAAGAGTTACAAATAACTTTAAATCATCTCCTAGTTTTTTCTTTTTGAATTTTTATGCGTTTTTGTTTTAAATAATAACAACCATCCATGAGACTAACTACTTCTCGATACTGTATGGATATCAGTTTACAACTTCTCTCATAAGCTATTTGGTTTAAAACATAATCATTTCGTGAAATACCTTCAAACAGTAAGGCATATAAAATATTGAGTTAGTTGGCCCACCTTAAATTTAGATTCTGCTTCGAACAGACGTAATGGAGACATCATTCCCAAAATGGTTTAAATGTATGGATTGTGGAAAAAATATGTTATTGAAATTATCACCAAACTTTCATTTCTACTGTATCTATTAGTAAAGTGATTTACCAGAGTTTAATCTAAGTAGGAGTGTATCCACACTTATACGAATATACTAAGCTCAAATTAAATAAGAAGTATAAACATTTTTACTAGAACTGAATTCAGTCCTGAAACATTTAGCTTTATCTTCTAAAAAGAAGTTACTTTTAAAACACTGGTTAAACTGTTCAGAAACATTACAGACAGTACAACACACTATAATAGTTGTTATTAGCGTCTCAATGTGTGAATACGATCGGTAACTGTATTGCTCTTGTGGGTTGGGTGTAATAGTGCTAGGTAAATTAGTTACATACAGTCTCCTATTAGGGTTCATAAACAAATTATTATCCAACCAGTGGTTGAATCATTAACACATGAGTCTGACAATTCCGGGATTGAATTCAGCACCGGAAGAAATGTTTTCATTTGTTATTTAATTTTAAAATAACATGTTTCCACGAGTTTTAATAAACGAACTACTTTGATAAAAAACAAACAGCCGTGAACGTAATTTATTTATGTAAAGAAGTGGGTAAAAAAACAACTTTCTGACGGCTGTAACAAAAATCAAATGTTCCCTTTTCAAACAGAATATAGGTTACAAGGGGAAAGCACTAATTCGCATAAGTCCTCAATTTGGTTTACATAATTAAATATGTAAATTAAATGTTTAAATTTACTTCAGTAGTACGGGTTTACATCCACACTTAGCATAAAACACATATCCATTTAAATTCACTTATTAAATTCTAACCAGCATCGATAGTGGAGGGTGGGTATATTGTGGTGTAAAGATACATTTATCAATTTCACAATGAACTTTTAGCAAAAAGTTTTATCATAGGAGCTGTAGAATGAAACTACACAAACCAGTGCAGAACAATGCAGATAAAAGTAATATGTGAGATGTTGAATTTTACTACATCTAGTTAATTATTAGTACTTTGAGAGTTTTTATGTTTTAATTTATTAGTTTAATACCTACTTGTTATTCCACTTACAGTTTAACTTAATGAAAATGTATAACGAATTTTAAAACCAACAAAATAAGATTAGCATACACAATTAAAATGTAGAATGTTCGGTTTAATCCAAATGTTGTAATGGAATAATTGTATTTAAGATTGTTAGGTTAGGTTGATCTCGTTTGCTCATAATTATTTATTTAAAATTTGTTGAGAAAAAAAGTTCAATTAATATTTGATAAATTTATGCGTTTGGATAATTCACAACCCACCCTGCCACAATGTAGTGAAATTGATCAATGTATAAAAATTGCTCTCATCTTTTACTGACAGAAGATAAACCTTTCAGAACTAAACTTGTTTCATAGGTAACAAGTCAGGAAATGGAAAAGTTCGCACGGAGTAGCATCATGTCATAAAAAAATATTTTAATATATTTGAATTAATGGAGTCTGTGCGTAATAAACATACCTCATTCCCCGTTAGAAAAAGTTATATTGTGTTCTTTGACAGTTACAGCTATTTAGCCACGACTGAAGGCCTAATGGACATTCATCAGATATAACAGATTTAATTAATAATTGTATGTGAAAACAACAATAAAAAACACATTTAAACAAAAGTTATGGTTTGTGGTTACTGAATTGGTATCCTTCATTTTCATTTTTTTTTAAATGTTTTCATTGGTTGTGTATGAATCCGTGATATTTTATAATTCTATGTATGTTGAATTTTGAAGTGGATATTGGTAACAAGTGGAGTGAGTTTTTCCAAATCCCGATGCCCCAGGCCAAGGTAAGAAGACGAGCGAAATGAGTCTATAAATGCTTTTAGTAGACCCAAGATAAGTTCTACATACAAGAAAAGCAGTTAAACGATAACAAACAAGGTCAGGGTTAGCATTCAAGTGAATGGATCCCTGCTGGGACTACTACGTTTAATTATACATAACATTCATAAATTAAACTGTGATTATTAAAGCATTCATTTTATTTAATGAAATTTGTTTATTAAATGTCTAATGACGAGTCTGAAAATCAAGTTTTCAACACTAGTTACAATAAAAAAGTTTTACTTTATACATTTGTGGCAGACAGAGTGATCAACTAAAGATGGACCACCTTTAAGATAACTACAATTGTTAGCCATAAAATCAAAGCTAAGTGAGGAACCAATTATACTTTTTTATGTGATTTAAAAATGTGTGATTTAAATATTTATGATTTATCCTAGTTTTTAATAGTCGCTGGCATTTTTCATTGTTGAGGCCAATTTCCTATTTTAAATTAGTAATGCAATCTTTTATCGTGTTTGTGGATAGAACGTAATATTAATATTTTTGTAGTCTTGGTATTTTTTGATAAACCCAACAGTTTAGAATCTACAGCCTATTAAAGATTAGAAGTTTAATATTTACTCAATATTTAGCGGGTCCTTTTAATTATGGTTTTATCCTCAATTCGGGTTAAAATGTTATATTTTACAGAACTGGCTGTTTGAATGGTTAGAAGTGTTAGATTAAAACATATACCTTAAAACATTTTTATCTATTAAACCGGGTAAGTATTCATCATCCCTGAAATTAACAGTAATTTGAAGAAGGACATAAAAACGTCGTTGTTATTAAAGAAAAATATAAAAAATAGCAATTTTTCAAAATGTACATAAAATATTTTTAAATCCCATAGTAAAATAGGGAAGGTTACTAATTTAAACATTTTTTATCTCTCATAGATTTAGAGATTTATATATTTAGTTGTTAATCCAGACAGACTTAATTTGATCACCCTGTGTACTAAATACCTGTATTGAATATGGTTGACGTAAATAATCTGAACAAATTACAAACATTTTTAAGTAATAATTTAAAACCTACATTGTAATGTAAATGCAATATTGGCGGAATTAATTGGATTCCACAAATCCTGGAACTAATTTCAGATATTACAGCATATCCAACTATTCTAGAATAATCCCCTTATTGAAGCTTGTGGTATTAACATAAGTTTCATTTTAGAAATTTTATTTCTATTAATAAAATAACTTCGATTGTATGATTTCACCAAAAGATAAACATGTAAGTTAAGTAAATTAGTAATAAAAAATAAAAACTTGCTTTGTGTATTTCAGTTCCTACTTTTGTCAACTAAAGTGTGTTATATTTATGTGAATATAATAAATGCACATATATAATAAATTTGTAAGTTTATATATGTAGATATTATATATTTGTAAATTATATAATATTAACACATCATTACATTCAGTGTTATATCTGTCTTCTTAATTTACATTTCATATGAGTAGATAATGGGTTTCATATTAGATGCAAACATGAATCATACCAACCGCAACAGGGTTTTCTGTCATCAAATAGTTTATTGTTATGAATTCATTGTTAACTGATTTAGCTCTCTGCATTGTACTTGTAATGCATCTTCTTTCCAGGTTATATTAAACAGGATTATCAAGTTCTATTTCAAAATTCCATTGGCTGCTATTTTATACAGAACCAATTTAGCAACTTCAGGATTTCGCAGTATTTCTTTATTCCTGTATACTTTAAAAAGATATATAACTTAATCCGTTTATTATTAAAAAAAAATTAATTTTGCCTCCAAATAATCCCAATTTTCTAAGTGGGTAAAAATGGTCCTGTATGTTAAAAGTAAGGTTCTTTTATATTTCTATTATATGAAATATACTAAGCCAATTTATTTATGTGTTCTATATTTGTAAAATTATATATATATATATATATATATATATTGTTTGCATGTTTTCTAATTTAAATGACCTTTCTTATGAGTTGCAATATGATATAATGTCCTCCAATGTCGACTGAGCCCCCAGACACCTCAAAAGAATATTACACCGAGGGAAGGAAGAGAATTTGTTGACAAGGAGTACATTATTTTCTAATTTACTGTAGATTTATCCTTTGTAATTAAACTTCTTTTAAGCTACAATCTTCTACGAGCACTGTAGTATATTCTTTTAAGCTTGTAAAATATAGAAGCACAGTACAAAGCTATATAATTTTATTTTGACTAGTTTCTATTTTACATAGCTGCAATTTAGCTACTTCATCTTTACGCAAATTTTTCTATTCATTATTTATTTTAAAAGCTAAATCTTTCAACGTAGTTGCCATTTACAATTTTTAAGTTTGGTAAGATTATCGTTTATTCCAAAGGAAGCTTCTTTGGTCCCATAAATTTATTCATAGTTGCGTTCTTTTACATCTCGTTTAAATATTAGAGATGGGATGATTATTTGTTGACGCCGGTTATGTTATTCGTTGATTAATTAATTTCAATCTAAAATTAAAATTGTATCACCAATTTTCGAGTTTTATCAATATCGACTACTTGGTTTTTATTCGATAGTGTTAGCATCTAGTATGTATGTAGTATCCGTTGTGAATAACAAATATATAAGTATCTACTGTGATATATACTTGTTTAAATAAAAATTTAACTGAAAGTAATACGGTGTAAATTGCTTAGAATAAAATTTTAAAAAAATTATTTTTGTGTATATTTGGGGAGCTTATTTGGCGTCTACTGAAATAAAATTTAATTAATTACGCTATTTCTTAACAATTTACACAATCGATTTTTGTGAAATTTTGTCTTGAGTATTTCAGCCGACTGTAATATATTTTATTTAAAAAGTAAATAAATTTTTAATGACGAATCATAAATAGGCTAATAAATATTTTTAATATCAGTGTTAAAGACAAAGGTTAATATTATATTCTTCGTCGACTACAGTAATTCAGTAGATAATATTAATGTCGTAAAATATTTGTTTTTGCCTTAAAACATCATTTCGTTTGATCTGAAAGTGTCCTGTATTATATATATATATATATATATATATATATATATATATATATATATATATATATATATATAAATGTTCTGTGACGTCGTTGCAACAAAGCAATAATACACCGTAAATAAATTTTGTAATTTTGTAAAAACTACATCTTGGTTTCATAAACATCTTGATTTTAATAAAGAAGACAAACATTATTTAAAAAAATTAATGCCCTTAAATAATGATACTATTAGATAACACATGAAATATTTTTTCGCAGAAATAAGAATCATTGCTCTCTAAGGATTTAATGCATGCAGTATCTCGCTTTTAAGATCTAATTCTCTTTTATCATCTACATTTGCCTCTACACAAAAAATAACGAGATTTAAATAAAAACGTTCCTTGATTATCTGGAAGGATCCTTTAATACTCCCGCTTCTAAAACAAAGAAATCTCTATCATATTTATTGTTTTGTTCACATTTCTGTTGTATATTAAAAAATAAGGTAAGCACAGATTATTATGTAAGTGGTACATTGCTGTGGTTGTGTACATTATAGAGACATAAAAATCAGAATACAATGTCAATTGATACCTTGTCACCATTGTGTTAGTGTTTAGAAATATAGATGTGGATTTAAATATTGTCAGTTATGTATAAAGCGTGGGGGAACTGTAATAGTGTATATGTAATTACTTTCCATAATCAAATTTTATATATCCAAAGAGCTCCATTTACTTTTTACATTTACGGAGAACGTCCTCCTTCATCACTTGAGTTATCTACTTACTCTACTTTATGTCACCGTATGTTGACATAGACTAGTTTAAAGTACCTTCATGGTTCGTTAGTGTAGGCATTCCTTAATTTTTTCCTTGTTTGTTTAAAAAGAAATAATTCTATACGAGAGAGAGAGAGAGAGAGAGAGAGAGAGAGAGAGAGAGAGAGAGAGAGAGAGAGAGAGAGAGAGAGAGAGAGAGAGAGAGAGAGAGAGAGAGAGAGAGAGAGAGAGAGAGAGAGAGAGAGAGAGAGAGAGAGAGAGAGAGAGAGAGAGAGAGAGAGAGAGAGATTATTACTACACCTTCATACAGAGAGGACTCCAAGATAATATTGTGATGTAGACTAATTAAATTTTGAATATTGCGATAACTTTTAATTTTACATTTTGGTTTATGTTTTACCAAAACTATCTTATAACAAAATTGTGTTCAGCGCACTAAAAAATAAGAAAAATTGGTTTTTCATATTCGGTACACAATTTGAAATGTTAAAAATTATGACCACCATTTTGAACTTTCTAGAGGCAAAAATTGAAAATATTGTACTATATTTATTGGATGTTAACCTTACTACATATTGGATACAGTGTAATGCGTGGATAACAGGAGTATTAAAAGTAAAATAAGCATTCTACGTAGCAGGAATTCTAATGAAAGCTGATAAATTATGTATAACCTTTTTGTTGCACTATAATAACGTTTAGTATTTATGTAACACGCATGAGAAAAACAGAAATGAAATAACGACAATAAATCTATAGGAATCGTTACATAAAATACATTTGAACAATAAATTTCAAAAGTGTTAGTTTTTATGAAAATTAAATTAACAATATATGCAATACTTTTGAACAATTTTTGTTGTCTCTTACTTTCTTATCTTATATTTTTATAATATAACAGTACTTGGAAGAGGGATGTCGTTCTGTGAAGGGGGAATGAGTGCATACACATTGTATATTTTGTTGTTAGTGCTAAAGATTTTATGACTAATTCAAAGTAATTAGGAGTAATAACGCTTTTGCTGGATGTCATCAAAATTCAAAGTGCTGATAAAATGTGACATGCCCTCCGTGATGGTGAATTCTCTCCTTCGTCGAGATATCTTCGAAAACGCGGAGATAGTATAGCTAGCAGAGAAAGGTCAAACAGGCCACTCAGGAAGAGTTGCATTCCTGATAGAAGAGAGACCTAATGAAGAGTGAAGACAGCCAAGAAAGGCCTCAAAAACACTGAAGAAGGAACTTACGATCCATCCACTAGGATAACCTGGCGAGATAAATTACAAACCTAAAAGAGGCCTGAGTGGGCTGGAGTAAGTTGGTACTTGGGATTGCTACCTCCACAAAAGGTAGCCAGGGTAAATCATTATATCGAAAGAAGACCCAAGTCAACACAAGTAAGAAGAAACTATAATAAAGAGCCCCATTTAGAGGAAGAATACGAGGCTTAAAATAGGCTAAAACTCTAAGGGGATAAAAACAGAAATCGGTCGAGATCATGTATCAAACTAAGTAGAGCTGTAAACTCTGACAAATTACCCTATAGTTGACACCTTCATGTACTCAAGGAGTCGGGGCTTCTATAGACGGGAGTTTCCCGTCTTAGAGACGTAAGGGGTGACACAATATACCTCTAGACCTAGCAGTACATTTTACCCCTTCATTACTACTAATATTACTAGTTTGAAGATGTTATTAAACTCCCTAAATGAGTTTTTTCAAATCGGGAAAAAGTTAAACGCATTTTGTCTCCAAAAGCGTGTAGATTCACCATTCACCCCATTTCAATAAAATCCGTTGACCCATTTTTAAGATGAAATTTACAAATACAAAAGATTTATTAGTTTAATTTATTGGAACTTCTAAGTAAATGTATAATGGGAAAACAAAATACTTCCGTCATCATTTTTTACACACCCACTACACGGACTATATTTGGTAATCGCAAAAAAATGACCTCTGGTTTTTCGATTGATTTTCACGTTCCACGGCTTCAGTAAACCTAAGAAGTAATAAAACCAATCTGGCGTCGTTGTCGCCTGAACGTAAGAACGAAAGAGGACACAGAATGTATGATAGGAAGATGAAAATTAGTATAGGGAACTATAGTGTGATCATGTGGAACTCGATTGAAATTGATACAAAACAAACTTTGGAAATTTAAAAATGCCGGCAAATAAACAAAGTTTTGTTAATATGTCGCGTATTATTCAACTTACAACACAGTAAATTAGATAATAAACTCCAGAATTTCTGCATGTAATGATACCAACCCCAACCTACGATGATAAATAGGGATGTTATCGTTAAAAATGTAATTGTGAATCGTGATCTACCAAGAAAGTGTGATGTTACCATAGCTATTAGATCTGTTAAGGCCGAGACAAAGACAAGACCCTAGCGAGTGGAAACGTTTAACACAACACATCTACGACCTTCTTTACAGCTTAGCCAACGTCAAGAAACTATTTATTTACACAATTACGAGGTTTAGAAAAAAACTTTGTAACAACTGTACCTACTGGGTATGAGCTTTATTTCAAATTAACATTTCCTGGAAGGCCCAAGAACGCAAAGTTTGGACATTACATTTAAAATATCTGCTTGTATTATATTGTATGTTTGCCTGAGTAAGTAACCTATCAACTTGTTTCAGTTATAAAGAGAAGCTGCGTATAAAGAGAGAAGAAAGTAACCCATGAAAACAGGTCAAAACTGAAGATTTTTATTTTGGGTTTGTTGGAAGACTATGTAATATTTAAATATAAGTGTTCATGATCTTTACACACTTATATTTAAATCAACACTAGCAATTTAAATAAGGATGCCCCAATCAAGACAGGTATATGTAATATCAATTGTAACATCTATAGATGATTGTACCTGAAAAGTATTCATTGAAACGTTGTATCGAATCAACTTAAATATTTTTAAGATAATTATAATTGAATAATAATAACAACAATTGAATGTAAAATGCTTTGTTGGCCCTTAGAAGGACAGTTCTTGATAAAAACTTAACTGGTTATTTAACCTTCTAAACGTTTATTTATAGTCATGATCTAGCTAAATCTATTACCTATCAGAAAACGTTTAACTAGCTTTATTTCAACAAAATCCGTAAGCCTGTTTTAAAAATAATACTTTCAATTAAATAAGAATTGATTATTTAATAGCATTAGATAACACACAATACGGTTATCAAAACTAGAATCACAGAATTTTGTTTGACACAAAATTAGCACATACCACTTAGTTCAAATAGCAGATCAATGAATCTTGTAGAATACGTCTGATAAATACAGCTAGAAAATGTTCTTGCTGTAATTACACTGACCATAGATTAGGCACTGGGAACGACATTGAGCTACCCCAACTTTAATTGGACAATTTCTAGTAAGGGTTGATTAATCACTAGAACTGAGGACAAACCCTAAGGTCTAATAATTAATTCTGCTACTTGTTGGGGCATCTTTAGAAGGGTCGTCCACTACGTTTGTTTTACTAATATTGGGAGGCCAACATGGAAGTTCAGAAATCAATGCTATAAACCAATAGTAATACATTTATAATTGATTGAAGCTGTATCCATTTTTATAGAGTTTATTTAAACAACTATAAAAATATTGCTGATAATTTTCCAAATTATTCAGATACTGGTGAATTGATTTTAATATGTATAATTAAATATACTTAAATGTACTTAATTATAGTGTACATTTAAAACTGTTTTAAAATCCTGCTTTCCAAAGTGGGTCCTGACTTAATGAACCCTTAAATAGAAAAAAAAAATTTAATTCGTCTCCCATGTAATGAAAAACTAAAATAAAAATATTTGGTATATAAGTTTGAAAACACATTTGATATGTCATGCGTCTATGTTTTCAAAAACATTCACTGAAGGCCTCAACAATGTCTTTAGCTAACATTTATAAAAGGTCAATGGAAAAACGTATTTGTACATACATATATAACCACACATGTATGTGTGTGTGTGTGTGTGTGTGTGGGTTTATGTTTGTGTTGTGTATATAAATATGTTATATTCATGTGTTATTAGACGCTGCATGGATAAGTAAAACAGCTGTAAATTAGAAAAGAAAAATCTCTGTTGACGGAAAGTAGTATTTATATGCATAGTACCAATAAATCATATTTAAAATCTGTTAATGCAAACTCAAAAAACAGATATTTAATATGAATCTATAAGCACTTGCTTTTCTAGTAGATATTGCCTTCCAATATGGTAAGTCATTGCGTCATTTAATGTTCTAGGAGTATTTTCTGTTAAAAAGCAACTAATATATCAGATACTTTCTATTAGGCTATAGAAACATTCAAAAAACTACTTTTCTATGTGATACTGCCTACTAGATGTGCATTATATTGTTTGGTATCATATTACATTCTAAGAAAAACCTCATCAATAACATTTCTGGTATTTATTAGGTGTAGGAAGTTGTTTTAATTTTGAAAGTCAATAATCAGATAATTCGCTAGCGATATGCGGAGTAGAACGCGAATTATTTATTTATTGATTTTCGTAGCAACGTCCGTAACGACTCATATTAGTATGTACAAGTCAACAAGATGCAGACAAAATTTTAATTTTTTAATTTATATTTCGTACTTGAAACATTAATAATAAGTTTCAAATTTCTGCCATTTTAAAATTTCCAGGAATTTATTATAGCGTAATCACCCTATTTATATATATTTAAACCAACCGTGTCGAAATATAAATTTTTAAAAACAACCTCAAAAAATTAGTAAAATTATTACATGTTATTTTCAGGCTGTGAACTTATAAGCACCTGCTTTTCGTGTAGATACTGCCTTCCAATATGGT
This sequence comes from Aphrophora alni, assembly GCA_963513935.1. NCBI lineage: Eukaryota > Metazoa > Arthropoda > Insecta > Hemiptera > Aphrophoridae > Aphrophora > Aphrophora alni. Next base: position 119,745,955 of record OY740767.1, on the reverse strand, counting down.
ATGTCATGCACTTTGCGTCATTACATGTTGTAGCCCTATTTTCTGTTAAAAAGCAATTAATATACAGTATCAGATACTTAATAGGTTTGATAATGCATTTATTTATAAATAATTGTCAATAATCAGGGAAATTATTTCATTCGTTATTTTTGTGTCAACATCCTTGATGATCATTTCATCAAAACGTTTACACACGAACATATTGGTTATTAGATGAATGTTGCTGAAACAATATCCTTGAACGCATTAAGTATGGCTACTTAATGCGTTCAACGATTATTTGCTCTGTTAATATAAATAAATAAAAGTCGTTTTAAAAAAAAAATTGTATGTATTTTAAACCAAGAAAAGAAAAAATGTTTGAGAGAGGTGATATATCAAAAGGAGAAGGAAGATTTAGTCCTAACTACAATCCATAATGTCCTCTTTTTTGTTCATCGTGAAATTTGATGGCATTTCTTTGACGTAAGTTACAGTTAAAAAATGTTTTGATGTTTAGAAGAAAACATTGTGTAATAATGTTGTCTAGAAGGTGAAACCAATAAATTTTAATTTTCATAAAGAGTAAAATTATACTTTAAAAAATTGAAGTGAAACGAAATAAATGCTCAAAACTTTTAAAGAAATATATTTATAGAAAAATCTGAAAATTAGTTTTGAAATTAGTGAAGTTTTGTGAAAATAGGTTTAATTCTTTTACAGTAAAAAGCAATATGAGGTGATACTTAAGTGTTTCATTGTAATATTATTGTTTACTCATTAATTATGTGTAAAATGAATTGAACTGGACGCTTACGGTTTTTGGTTAGACCACCATAACGAACAACGATTAAATAAAACCAAAAAAAAAGAAAATGATCAGTTCTACCATTATTGATCAATTAAATATTAGGCCAATCACACGTCATTTTGTGCTCTTGATACTCTTAGTGAATCACATTTATTTTGACAGTGAAAAAGTTGGCATGTAGTAGTCCCTAAACTATATAACCACATTTAATACATAGGTATTCTAAATTTTTCCACCTATTTGTGGATTAAAAAAAAAATCACCAGCAACACTTTATCAGTAACGGATTTTGTATATGATTTAAACTCTGAAACTGGATACTTTTTGAAAAATCGGTTCACCATTTCCAAATTTGTAGCCATATTTTATTTATTTTGTAGCCCTTGCGTATGTATTTATCAATTTTTAATTTATTGATTTTAACGCTTATATGTTAAGTCAAAGGTACTGGTTTCAATTCCCAGTCTAGATCGTATATTTATCACTTGAAATATTATTGTATTTTCAATACTAGCTGGTGAAAACGTACAACTGTTAAAATCAATAAATTAAAAATTAAGACATTTAACCTCTTACAGCTCATGTTAGATGACTTAAAAATACGCACAACTCTATTTATGAAACACAATGTCTCTCTGTGTGTCGCTTTGTAGTCATAAACATTACAGGAAATCCACTGACCTTACTTTCACATGGTTTTATTTTTATGGTAGGTACGTTACAACAATTTTTAAAACAACATAGTCTACATTTGTACAATTTAAATAGTTAGTTCGTTATGCAGATTAAAAGTTATGCGGATTTGAAAAAAATATATAAATTGCTTCAGAGTTTAAAAAAATATTCATCTGGTTTTAACTTGAACCAAGATACGAGACTATATCTATAAATAGCGCGACCTAAGCAAATAGCCTACCTTTCAAGAAAAAAGTTTGATCATCATTCTGTTGTTAAGTGCTGCACCTGATGGATGTGTTTACCACTCGCGTTCATGCGGTTTTAGAGATGTGTTTAAAATTTGTTCTTGTATCATTGTTTAGGAGGGGCGTTGGTTTAGAAAGGTAATGGGAAAAAGCTTCAATAAACGTCGTGCTTTTTGATATCCTTTTATATGTTTGAAATATAGTTATCCTGACATTTTAGCGGACAAAGCCGATAGAGCAGTTACTATAAAATAAAATGATTCCGGCGCCATAAATTAAGAAAAATTAATAAAAACAGAATAATTAAAATATTTTATCATTAAATACAATTGAAAGTTAAGTTATAAAGTAAGTATTTGTATGTTAAAATCAATCAATAATAATTCAATCCCTTAAAAAAGAATAATAAATTTAATAATCTTCTTTAATATACCACGTTTTTAAAACGGACTAAAAAGTATAAAATAATTTTTCTTGACCTTTCTACAATTTTGAGGGAGGATTGTTAGTGGCTATAGATATATTTGGAATACTTGGAGAGAAAAACGTGGGGCGCAGGCAATCTATGATAGTTAAGGATGAGTAAATAAATTAAATTACAGTGAATCTCATTTCCGATTCACTGAAATTAGCTGTGAATTTATCTGGATTTACTACTTGTATTATTTTACTATTTATTAAAGACAGATATGACGGAAACCGAACTAATAAAAACGTGGTAAAATTAACAGCATCAAAAAACCTTTTTATTTATTGAGTACTATCAGGATAAAATGAAGTCAAGGTGAAATAATAATTGAAGCTTTCAATAATATTTATTATTTACAAAATATACACAATTTGCCTATTCAGTCATAACTTATAATGTAATCTATTTCATTACATCATTGCTATCCACAATCTTTCTTCTGGACCAGGTAGACATTGACGCTAATTAAGCTAAATAAATGTACAATGAATAACGTAAGTTAGGAATGTTTGTGGTTTTATTTAAAGATAATTATATACATACCATTGTTTATATTGTTGATATTTTAAGGTTTTCATGTTCGATCAAGAATAAAAACTGAGAAAGTTGACTATTCAGAAGAAATAAAATACTTTTCAACTTGAAACTATCATTACTTGGTCTTTCATTATTATTAAAACTCATGTACGTTATACTTGTATTTTCTTTTACTGTATATGAATGGAGAGGAGATCATTTAAATTGTGATATTATTGGAGCATATTCAGACTTTGTTTACTTGGGTTTGTTTTATTTAAGTAATTAATATTATCATGAATACGTTTAAACAATACTAAAGGGAATAACACAGGATATTGTTGTATGTTTCAGAAACAAATAACATCTTTCATGTATTATGGCAAATTACAGTTCATTCAAACTGTTCCAATATACAATTAATTAGGCAAAATTGTTAGCAAGGAACAGACTAATAATAAAACTAATATTATTATTCATAAGTTAAATTTCAAAAGTAGTCACATACAAATAAAATAAAATATACTATATATATATAAAATACATGCCGTTTTTCAAAGATATAAAATGCATTAGGCTTAAAAATAATTATAACTAGTATCACATTAATTTAGTGCTACATTAAACACATTTTAGCTATTACTAGAGTAGTAAAATAACAAGGAAAAAGTAATTAAATAGTAAAGCAGTAGAGTAACACTACATTTCAAGGAGGCGAAATAAATGAAGAACTTACCGATATGTTTCTGTTTATAAATCGTGAATTGTGTCATAAATCTTATATAACATTGTGGTATTACGATTAATAATTAATAAAATTAGTTTATAAGTAAAATATATCTATAAAAACAAATAGCGATATATTATGTGCGATAGACGTTGTATAAAGTATGATTAATATATCATTTATAATGTTTAATGTTTTGTTGTACTTATTTTCGTACTGATTATATGTATAGTTGTATTTTTAATAAACGAGTTAAAAATTTATTTAAATCACATAAAAAATTTAGCATCAACTACTTAGATGAAATATTTAGTTAATTTATCACTCCTCGTTTATAGTTTTACACAATAAATGACAGAGTAATGTTGGAAGTGTACATATTGGATGCTACTTCATTATTCTTATACACCATTTATTGATTGATTAAGTGACCGGCTGACAGACTATTTGACTGAATATATGATTGAGTGGTTTACTGATGTACTAAATAACTGCTGAATATTTGAATGGATGTTCGGCTTAATGATTAGTTTAGTCTTTTCCGACTAAATGATTAGTTTACCTGATTACTTAATAATTAGTTAACTGGCTGATTTACTGAATTATTAGTATGCTGGCTTAATGACCTGATAACTGACTAACTGATTTACTTATTTATGACCGGCTGAATAATATTGACTGTCACAATTAAAAAAAAATATTTATCGTAGTAAAATAAGTTCTTCTTAAGACTCCTCCCTGAAAATAAGTTTTGATCAGGGAAAATAATAAGTAATTTTAGCCCAATAATGATTGATGAAAATGTGTCTTTACAATTTTGTTCTAATTTATTTATTTTATCTTAATCTAAACGAGCGAAGCAAGCAGAGGTATGCATATTATATACAATATATAACTATTAATTTATCCTAATTCAATATCGCAAACTTCTCTGCATTGCTTTGTAGTTCACTAATAATATGTCATCAAGGGAACGTCAGAGAAGATACTATATTTGACAATAGTATTGTGTATAGTGATGAGATTTTAAACAATTACAAAATATTATAAAACTAGAAAAATAACAAAGGAAACAAACTGCAGGATTGGATAACACAAATTTGTGAGTCTCTTTTATCTCAGAGACAGCAAACCTTTAATTTTTTAAAGTGGTATTAATAGACAGCACGCGATACGTTACTTGTAAATTCCGTCATACCGCCGGTGTAAAATAATACTAAAAGTCAGTTATTTTATTTTTACAAAAAAAGTACTATGGTGGGAAAAATAATAAATTTTGAAATTTTCTTTGATATTAACACTTGGAATTTCTCTCAGTATTTTAATTTTAATAGTTTATAGAATGATTTTCTTAAAACTTTTATAATATTAGATACTTAGAATTTTGTTTGTTTTCTAATTAATTATTCAACGAAACATAGTATTTCTATCTCAAAACTTGGGGTAATTGCTAGAAATGATAATACAAAAAATAGATTTTAACAATATTATGATTATTAAACATTTTACTCAAATTCAGGACTTTTAGACTTTATTAAAAAGTTTGTTTCTTAAACTTGTAAGCACTTATGAGTTATCTAAAAAAAAAAAGAAAAAGAAATACAAAAAAATTTAAGATTGGGTAATCGGTAAAAAAAAATCAACATCGACTTAGAAATTGCCAAATAAATTTGAATAAATTACGAGGTACGAGTATTTCAATCATAGTTTCCGACACGAGCGAAGTAAATAATTCTATTTAAATATAAACAACTATGATTTAGGGCGAGTTAGCGATACTAATGAAACCATTTATTAAACATATATATATATATATATATATATATATATATTTAATTTTTTCACTGTTTATATTTAACATTGTTGCAGAAAGAAAAAAAATGCATCCCGTGTATTGCAGGAAGTATAACTAAACCCATAATTTTCTTGCATTTTGTACAAATTCTTGTGGAATATGATTTTAACTGACATTAAAGTAACATTCAATAACACTTCCCATTAGTTGAACTTTAATCTTTATGTATCTTTTCAGAACCTCAACATTTTGTATGTTAAACACATAAATCACAAATTTTATTTAAGAAGACATTGTAAGTTATATTAAAACCATAATATATTAAAAATACACTTTCTAATGGATAAAAATTGTTTTGTTTTTATTTTTGCACTACTTTATTTTAATAATGAGAAATTTATATACTGTAATGGGATAGCAAATAAATATTTTGAAATTTTGTTTCTCATTCATAATTTGTCATTTTAGTGTGGTGGACTGATTTTGATTAAAATTAATAAGAGGGCATAATTTGGTCATATCTCGAGGTGTTTTTAAGATATATTTTTACATAGCTCCCAAAATTCGAGGGACCTACAATAAGAATATAGCACTGATTTTAATTTCGATTCTAGTGACTTTAATAGATTTTTCATTAAACGTATCGTCTACGTATTCAAATAACTCGTATTGATTATTCTAATCCCAAACGGTTCTGGCACAAATTGAAAACGAACCATATCTAAGACTGATCATTGATCCAAAAGTGTTATTAATTTCGGTCAAATTTTGATGAAAAATGAAAGAGTACACTTAGAGGTTAACCTAACTTAACCCGTCCGTGGTATGTAAAGACTGAATAGAACATGTCAAAGTGAACACTGACAGCTGTTTAAAAAATATTGCTTGACATTTTTGTTGGATTATAAACCACACATCACCAAAATTTAATCAAAGTTGAAAATTTTGACCTGTTAGAACACCATCCATTGTTTGTTTACTTTTGGAACGTTTTGTTATTTTTTCGGAAGTTTTGGGTGTATTGTAACGAATAATTTTGTTTGCTTAGGATTTGGTAAGAGTATGAGTGAAAGTGTGTACAATGTTTGTGCAACGTTTATTTATAAACACATTAATAACAAATCTCACTATTCAGATACACTAACTGATTCATGTAACATATATTTACTGTTTCATTAAACACATGTTTTATGTTACTATTGGAATCGGTAGACTTGCTTTTAATCATATTAATCATTAGTCTTAATAAAACTATACAACATATTATATTAATTTAGTAAATAAGTAATATAACAAGTAGTATTTCTTCTTTTTCTTAAAAAATTGAAACAACCTATTGATACTTAGCTGTCATTATAAAACTTGTGAATTGATTATACGTTTCGCCAGTCTGATCCCTGCATGAAACTGATATAATCGTGTTTTATCCTTTAGTCAAAGATATGCACGTAGTGTATTATATCGTCAGGATTTCAACCAACCCAATCTCTACTGTTCTACTTGTTTCGATCCCATACTGAGGTACGTCGAAGGTAGCTGTGTACTGAGTGTCGTATTAATAACTCTGACAGGACTCTCGTACTTTTCTTCTTGGTCTTCTGTGGAAACTTTATCATTTTCGTAGTGAACAGCTATTTTACTGTTCATATATGCATTATTTTCTTCATTTTCTTCTGGGAAAACAATTTTACTATTCATAGGCAATTTATCTTTACCGTTTACGTTATGCCGACTAGGTGGAACTTTGTAGTCAAGAAGTGCTATTTGGTTTTCTGAAATAAATTCAAACAGGTGTTAGTAAAATATAAAAGTAAAATTGGCGTTTTTATTTTCTAACTGGTATAGTTTCTAAATTAAATATTGTTTGCTATAGTTTCGAATATTAATATCTTGAGTACTTACGTTTTTCTTAAAACATCTTAGAACGTTTCGGAAAACAATTAAGAATTGAAAAAAAGTTATTTGTTTTTTTGCTTGACTAAAATTTACATTTTTTATTTGTTCCACTTCACTATTTAACAAAAATATATATTATTAATTTATTGCATATTTTTGTAAAAGAAAATAAATAAATAAATAAAAAAAAAACTTATAGATGTAAAATTTAGGAACTTTTAATGCGAAGATTGTAAAAGAATATGCAAATAAACACAAAAATTTGATTTAAATACATACTGTTAATTATGGAACAACAGTCGGATACTAACAATGCAAGATTCAAGAGGTTCTCAACAAAATATGAGAAATCATGAGATCTTTTAAATAATAACAAGGAAATTAATGAACTACTCCTCAGAAAGACATATTAGTGATGTTTCCTTAAAATAAAATAATTGACTATATAAATTTTTTGTTAAAATGGTGATTCCCTAAAAATTCGCCAAGAGGTTGTAAGAAGAAACAAGAAATGTTAGCATTTAATACTCAACCAAATTATTAGAAGGTTGTTTTAAAATAAACTTTATAAAATATTCATAAAGTCAAAATAATATTAAAAACAACAATTATTATTCCTTCACTTATTCTATACTATATAAAAGATATACTTGTACTCTAATTGGAAGAATGATTTTCCGTACATATACATATATGGTATAATTTCGTAAATTATTAATTTGTGGTAGAAATGTTTAGAGCAAAGTAATATTTACATCATGAATTTATGTTATTTTGAAGAAGAGAAACTGAAAAAGTTAGAAGAAGGAGTAACTTCACTCACATTGTTATTATTTTTTAAAGTTATTAATTTTATAATTGTCTATAATTTAGTTTGTCACATACGAGGCCTGATTATTAGAAATTATTTTTAAACTCTTTAAGTAATTTAAATTTTAATTCATTTAAAAATTAGGTCAAAGCAGGGCGTATGCTTTGTTCGATTCCAATATCCAAACAAAACTATGACATTTTTGTTTTTACAATGTTATTTTTTATGATAATTGTTAACTCTATGTACAAATTTAACCATTAAAACACAATAAACGCACAATCAGAAACACATTTTAACAATATTAGTTAACGCGGTTTCGTGTTTCAATAAACAGATAATTTTCTTAAAATTAAAACGTATCAGATTTATTGTGTAACAACGAGAGAGGAGAGAAGGAGCTTTAATTGCATACATCGCTCACATGAAGTTGTCCCTTAAATTACATTATCCTAAGTGCACAATGCAGGTCGGACATTCAGGTTGCGTCTTAAACATGTTAGTTTCATGGAAGACAAATTTAATTTATAGTTGTTACTGATACAATACATTTTGGTCTTACGGTTACTAGTATATGAGATATTATGCAAAAATAACAATTTATTTCCTATCATGTCTCGCAAAGAAACTCTTTCTTGTTCCTCAAATTTAAAGAAATTAAATTTAACAAAATATGACAGCCCATAAAGTGGGGAATACTATTTGCACTTATTTGTAATATTATTTGCAAATTTTTAAGCCAGGAACATCTTTTCTCTTGTGTTTTAAAACTGATGAAGCTTTGAATAAGTCATGACACTAAGCAATAAGAGAAGGTAATGGTGGTTAAAAATCTGAGGAGTCACATTGAGTAAAGGATTTTGTATTTAAATACTTGATATATAATCAATATTTTTTAGTGGGATGGGTTCAACTACTTGTGTGTTAAGAACATACTAGATTCAACATTTCGAGATGTCGTCGTTTTCGACAGAGTTTTCTACAAATTGACAATTTGTTAGTGAGAAAATGGTCCAGTTCATTAGTCAGGAAAATTTTAAAATGGAAAGTTGGTTTTTAACCTAATTTTAATTTCAGGGGAAGATATTCTAGTTAGATTTTGACAACTTATTTAAGAAAATAATTTGTTTAACAAGTTGGCAAATATAATGATCACATTTATAGTTATTAAATATACCGATTTACTTTTTATTTCGTTATATATTTTAGAAGACCTCATACATTTGATAAATTTAAAACAAATAAATGTTACGATTTAAATATTTTGAAAAGAAAAATGAGTTATGAAAACGTATTGTGCATACATTGAAAACGAAGATGAACTACGAAGTGTCCAAGCAATTTGTACTCATTGAAATGGTGAAACTAAAAGTGTAGTAGTGTTTTAAAACTGTTATTGGTCCGTTGTATTAAAAGTTTGCTTACACTATATAATCTGACCTAGTAAATTGAAAAAGTGGATTGAACGTCAATAAAACAGTAGTGTCTTAAGTAACAACTAGAACGCATTGTACGTCTATAATTAGCAGATCTTAATATTGTCTAGTTTATATTGTTGTTTGTTATTTTGCTTTTAGGATAATAGATGATAAAATGATATTAACTGTTATCTACACAATTGCAATAAATAAGGAAAATAAACTCGAAGATTATTGGTAGTTGTTCTGAGTCAGAGAAATTAACAAACAGGCTTACTATTGTTCAAGGACACTCATGACATTCTACACCAAGGACCACTTAAGAATTAAGTACCACATCAATACATAAAATCTCAAGATGGACTTGTCCATAAGCTTCAGTTTTCTTAGTTGAAATTAAACTTAATAAAACAAGGAAATTTTTATATTTTTAGAAAAACACTTAGTGATAAAAAAACCTTTAAGACCTGGCCAGATAGACAAGCACAATAATCGTAATTTTTCTTCAGAAAAACAAGACATGGGTTCGACGTCAGTTAAACTAACCTTCTGTAAAATTTTGAGATGGGGTATTCAACAAAATCTCGTTTTATGGTTTTTGTAGTAGAGTGGCAGGTGAGAAATATTTTATAATTTTGTATACCTATAATGTTCCACAACTAAAGATAAATCTCAACAACTCAACAATGTTTAATTTTCACTTCATGGTACATCATCGCATCGCGGTATCGGATTACTTGATATCGTTTTTGAAGTTTTTATCAGTAGCAAAATGATTGATCAACGGGCCTCCATAAAACAGTACCTAAGCAACAGACTTCTTATTCTGTGATGTTAAAAATAAAGCCTATATACTATACAACGTTTCTTTTTATGCCTGTATGTAGGATTACAACTCGATAACCTCTGATTTGACTGTGAAAGTACCCTATCTTGTCGGGTTTTATTTTAAACAACAACGTATATTTTTTCAGTGATAAAGATAGTATATAAATTGAATGCTAATTGAAATTAAGAAGATTTTATAAATTGTTGCAAGAGTTTACAAGTTGTAACATTCTCTGATTTTTCCAATATGCTTATTAAAAGTTTCAGCAACAATATGCGTATTATCAATCACAAAAATGGTATATGACGTAAATGCAAATTGGAACTAAAAACTTTTAAAAACTGATGAAGTGATTCCTAAGTGCAGTGATGATGCAGTGACCTTGATCTGCGGCACCCATGTTTTTCACATGGGGATATGACATGTTCGAGTGTGAATTTATACAGCATTCTCTAGCTGTTGGAGTCTATAAGTAAAACTAAAAATACCGTTAAGAAAGAAACTCTCAAAACACTTTTCTATAAATCTTCTTTTCTCTGCTATACCTATTGCAATATTATAATAGGGTAAAAATACATTTTTAATATATATATATAAATATATATATATATATATATATTTTAAATGGTAGTACATTAAATTTATTAATATGTACAAAACTTTATCAATTTAGTTATAAAATATAAAACAAAAATCGATTTAAAAATATTTTATTCTGATCTTCACACATTAAATAATACAAATTTATTGTCCACCTGGGTGAGTCGAAGCCGACTTCCTTGCGGGAAGAACAGCGGGGACAGCTAGTATAACAAAACATTGCTATTGATAGAACTAAACAGCGGATTTCAACTGACTTTGAAGAAATAAATTCAGAGCGTACACCACACCAAACAGTTTGTTTGAGTGTTCGACAACGTGAAGCATTATTGTCGACGAAAAACAGTTTGTGCCAAAATGTTAGTTCCACTCAAAGAGTAATGACTTTTAGGCCAACTGGTATAATCCCATAACGTTCATAAATTAAAGAAGTTGTAATCAAGTTAAAAGTTTGAACTACATCATTGAAAATCCCCATATGAAAAATAGATCATTGTAGAGTAATAGGGAGTACAGAGTTGGCTTTATAATATTTCCTTAACTATTTTTGTTAGATCGGGATTTCAGTTATATATATATGTATATCGTTTTTATTTGCTTGAATTTATGCATAGCTTAGATTTTAAGGAAATTTGGAAAACAGAATTATTATTTTGTTTTTGTTTTTAGAAAAATTTAGGTTTTGAAAGAAAACTTTATTTGTAATGGTTTAGATGGAAGTTTAGAAAAAAATGGTGCTAATTATTTTTAAAGTTCCTATTCTATTTAAAGCTGTTATATTTTTTGATAAATGTATAAAAGCAGCGGGCAAAGGGGCCTCGATGCCTATAAGTAAAAATAAATAGATATTCTAAATGTAAAATTTCATAAAATTGTAGTTGTGCAGCAAGACAGAAAATTTAAAAAAACAAAAAACAAATAAGTTTTATCTCCATATTCGCTAACATGTTAAGAAAATATATACATTTTAGTAGATATTTTATTTGCATACAAATAATAATATAACTTATATATATATATTAAGGAGAAAAAGGAAGAGACACTAATACAAAATATTCGGAACGCCATACATATTTTATAAATCAATAAAATTACCAAAGTCGTCTTGTGGCGGTAGTTCAGTAAAGTACGCTCTGTTAATTGCTATTCTAGATCTCAGTTCAAGGTTTAAATATTCAGTCCCGTCTTCCAACATCTTCTCAAATGTTGAGGTCAGATGTTTAAATGTTGGTCTTTCAATAGGTTCTTCCATCCAACAAGATCTCATTAGACTGTACCTGGAACACGATGGTAAATGTTAAATAATAATATACTGTATACAATTAGTAGGTTTATTAGGCAAACACAATATTCATAAATATACACTTAGTTCAATACAATGTTTTAACGACCAATTCATCATCTTCATTTGTTAAAAGTACACAAATCATATTGGTACATACGTATTAATAGTCTTTAGTTATAAGTGTTATAATAAACAAAATCTTAAAGAAAAAAAGGCTGAAGATTTAACTAATGAAAGCGAAGGAATTATAACGCGTTCAAAGGCTAAGAAATTAAAAGAGAGGACGCTGTAGGCGTTAACTACCAGTTTCTTAACTCCTCCCACTGCCAGTTGCCAGATTGTCTTACGACCGTGAGTTCTTCTGTGACCGTGGTTGTGAAGGGACCTATTTTTCTTGGTAATATTTGTCAGCTACTGTGTACTTTTTTCATGCTTTTGACTTGTGGTTTCCTGATTACATGTGAGTTTCTTTTTAGGTTTTGACCGTTCAGGCTTTGTCCTGGGTGTTTTTTCATTAGGTTTAGTTTCTAGAACATAGGCCTAGACATCTAGGCTTGTGTTCTGTGTGCATGTTTTAGTTTGTAAGTTAAGCACTTGATAACGGGAGTTGATTTATACTCTCGAAACGTCGTGTATTGTTTCTTATACACAAATGATGGCATATGTCCGAAAAAAACAACAATATTAATAGAAATTGATTATTATAGAAAATTGTGTGTTCTTACATTTGACGATTGAAGTATACTCAAGTGTATATAATTTAAAAGTAATATTATAATATTTTAATTATTGTTATCTAATTATTTGAAATATTTTTATTATTGTTACAATTTTTCACCTTGTTTAAGTTGCCACAAAATGTTATAAGAATGGTAAAACGTGATTATTTTAAAAAGTATATCTATGTAATGAAAATCCTCTTTAGGTATAACGATAAGTGAAAAGTTTAACAAAAAGATATTGAATGACAAGAGTAATATTTGCTAAGAATTTAAAATTGACATTGTAAGTTAAAAACTATAAAAAAAGAAACAAATAACCTACAAGATATTAAAAAAAACCGTCAACTAGTGTGTATATATATGTGACTTTTGGTGTACATTTTAATTTGTATCACATTGACTTTCCATAAATTTTCTTCACCTTTGATTTAATCTTTTTAATAGTAAATATACATATATATATATATATATATATATATATTAAAATAACAAATATTGGCTTATACAAAACAAACTAAATACCACTTACAGCTGATGAGAACAGTTCTCAGGTTTTTCCATCCGGTATCCAGCGCGTAGTAAATGAAATAAGTTGTGCACTGCAACTCCAGGATAGGGAGATGCTCCGAGAGTAACCAACTCCCAGAGTAGAACACCAAAACTCCACACGTCCGTTTTAGTTGTATACACATGATCAGCCAGAGACTCCAGAGCCATCCATTTGACAGGTACTATTATAATAATACGTACAAATATTATAATTTTATTTTAAAACATGTTAAAAAAAGATGTAATTTTAGTACCACCATTTTAAATTTAAATTCACATACTTAAACAATTTTCTAATAAAAAACTATCACAATTAAATCTATCACATACATATTTAATAAGATAAAGTAATAATCAATTAGAGATGTTACACAACTGAATATTTTTGGGCATTGAATTCATATGTATTGATAGAAAAACTGTTTTCTATTCACGAAATACCGGTTGTTGGTCCAAGTGATACAATTTAGGTATTTGAATGCTACGGAGGTTTTAAATGACTCATGAATCCATCTTTCTCTTAAATATTCCTATTTAAATGTATTACCAGACAATTTACACTCCTTAACAATTATCTGAGCAATTTTCATCCCAAATTGCAATTCATCATCGAAACAGAAACAAACGATAATTAAAATTATTTTGATATCACTGTTTCAAAATTCGACCACTTTTAAATATACAGAAAACCATCAACATCTAACATCTAGACTATAAATATTATATTCCGGCACTCCTAACAAGCAAAAATGGCGGCGTCTTATTTTTGTCAACAAGAATCTGTCATTTCCTATTTATAAATATGATTACAGTAAAGAAGTACACATACCGAAACACATTGCAATGTTTCCAAAGGTTATAATAGTTCCATATTTAACAGCATAATATCCAAACACAGACAATATGCCTTACAAAGGTAAGAAAAAATTCGTCCAACTGAATATGAAAATTATTATTTCAAAATTCGTCGTTGATATAAACATATTTTATTTAAAATAGTATAATAAAAAAACTGAAAAACAATATATTTCTATTGAGAATGCTCATACATGAGGTCTCCGAGTGTAGATGCATATAATATACACATTTGTATTATCAAGTATATTTTGTTTTACATTTGTATATTTACATTTGTATATTTATATTTTACATTTGTACATTTCACATTTGTATTATCATTTGTATATTTGTCTTAATCAAGTGCAGTAAAAGGAATAAAATATTTGAGTACAGTAAAAATCAGAGTTAGTACATTTTACGTTAAAGCTCTTATTACCTCTTCCTTTGCTTCTTTTCAAATAGGCATCATCCTCATACACGTCTCTCGTAAGACCGAAGTCAGAGACTTTACAAACTTTTCCCGCAGCTACAAGGACGTTTCTTGCTGCCAAATCACGATGAACGAGCTAAAAAATCACGAAAATAAAAATTAAATATGTACTCAATATTTGTGTAACATACAAATACTTATGCTACTCCATTTTTACTGAGATTACGAATATAATACCAAATGAAAAATAATTTTCAGAAAAGTATTTACTGTGTACGTTAAATGTACGTAAAATCAATTTTTTATACTCAAATGTCCCCGATTTTTTAATAAAAAAATATCAATATAATATTTGTACTTAAAATACACAGGGAGAAAATAATAAAATTAATGTGAAACTGACCTTCATTTCTGTGAGATAAGCCATTCCTTTAGAAATTTGCCACGAAAAGCTTAGAATATCTTGTGGTGTGATTGGTTCTACATTTGAAGGAGGAGTGATTGCATTACTCTTATGTTGAGAATGGTTTTCATTAGTTGATAAATGTCTGCTTCGTCGCAGGTAATTCCTAAACAATGAGTATATCAATATACAGAACGATATGATATACAAAGAGTAAATTATTAAAGTAAATTATTCCGGTCGTAGAGTGGTTAAACTGAATTAACTATTTTTAGTGTTAATGTGGATCTTTGAATATTGTCTTTGATAAAGCGTTTACTAGTTTGAACTAAACGGTTAGACTGACTTGGTAAACTTGGTCTTTCAACAATTTTAAATTACATATAAATATTTCGTTAAGGACATATTTTCGACGATTTTTAAAATTAATTACTTATTAACTATTCCCTATTTTGTAGGTAACTTAAAAGTTCTTGTGGTGAACTTGCCACAAGGGATAAAAAGAAAAAACACAAAAACAATATTTTGGATTTAAAAAAGTTAATCATATTTTGCTAAAATTAAGCTTGAAGACAAAACTTATTGGTTGTAATCTCCTCATTCATCAGAGGCTCACTTTTATGAGTATGGATATAACCAGTCCAAGAAATCCTAGAAAGATCTTCACCTTTTCTCATATTATCTTGGGTTAGATCCCTCTCTTTAATCTTTTCTTTTAGATATCTCTTGAATATCTTTTGTTCTTTTTTGATTCTGACGATATTAGAGTATTCGAGTTCCAGAAGTTTTTATTTCATGTTCTATTCTTCCCTTTTTATAAGATATGATGATCCCTTTTTTATCTGACAATGATGATCAAGATATTTCCCCCCGCCGTTAAATAACAAGAAAATATAACTTCATTTTACGTAGTAAACATATGTAGAATTAATACCTAAATTGTTGCAGTAACGTACTGATACAAATAGACCAGAGTTATTAATATTAAATGTTGAGCTTGACTTATGAGAAAAATTATACAGGATAATAAACAAACAGAATACAATTCTCACAAAAAATACGCCTAAGTATCAGACGCGTTTCAACGACAAGGTCGTCCTCTTCAGTGATACACGAGCTTCACCAACCAAACTATTATATAGTTGAAACGCGTCTAATAGTTTGATTGGTGTAGCTCGTGTATCACTGAAGAGGACGACCTTGTCGTTGAAATGCGTCTGATACTTTAGGCGTATTTTTTGTGAGAATTGTGATCTGTTTGTTTGTTATCCTGCAGAGTTATTAAGTTTTAAAATTTCATTCTTTAAAATAGAAATTGGCAGCTGATAGTGTAATATTATTTAAAAAAAATTATATTTATTAACTATGAAATCTGTTTTTACATCTTTTTTTAGGAATTTGGTGAGGATATTACGACTAAAACTATTCGTAACCAAAAATGTCCGTTCAGTAGTTGGTTTCATGTTATGATCTTTTCTTACAATAATTTTATAAGGGATGATGAACGAGTAGTTTTTGCCATTATATGACAAAGGAAAAAGTAATTTCCCCATAAATGTTAGTTATTGTAGTTATTGGTTCGATAATAATTATAGTAATTGATCAAAAACGGAAAATACACCATTAACCTTGGCCTGTTGAATATTTCAAAATCAGTCCAATCAGTTTCGAGTGATAAGCAACAGGGTAAACTTTAAAATTACAGATCGAGACCTATGTTGGTATTTTCCAAATCAATGTTTGTTACATTTATGTAGATCATACATCTCTACTTTCACCAAAATTTTAATATATTATTGCGCTTTCTTTAAGAGATTTTATCTTTTCAGGGGCATTTGTAGTTAATTTATAGTTTTTTTTTACTTACATAGATAATTTATGAGTACAAATGTTGATAAAATATTGACGAATATATTTGATTTTTGTAGGCTTTTATTTTGTCTGTAATTAAAAATTACAATATTGTGAACTGTTTATTTCTTTATAACAATTTCTTTAAAACAAGGCTGCAGATTACGGTACAAAATAAGGACGGAAAGATTTCTCACGATGTGACACATGATAGATGTATGGACAAGTATAAGATTAATGAGAAAACATTGTGTTATTTAGTTGACAGCTATATTACCTGTTTATTATTGATGATAGAGATTTATAGGTTACACAAGAGCCATGAAGGATTATTTTGTATTACAGCTATTATTTAACTAATGTCACTGGGTATAAACATATATTAATGAAACCTAATTTTGTTAATACCTCAGAGATCCTTCTTCAGCAAATTCCATTATCAGATAGACTGGTCCTCCAGGTATCGTCGAAGCGCCTAGAAGTTTGATGACGTTTGGATGTGACACCTCCTTCAACATTTGGTATTCTGACAACAGGTCTGCTAACTCAGAAGGATTAGAATTCTCTTTCAACGTTTTCACTGCTACTGTAGTCAGTCCTAGAAACCAATAATAACAATAATAATTGACGTCGAATTGAACTAGATGGAAACCTAACGCAGGTAGTAAGGACACAGCGAGTGACTTACCTGGAGTTCCTCCAATATCCTTTGCAGTAGCTCGCAGGACTCTACCAAATTCCCCTTCACCGAGACACTGTTGTATAATTAATTGACTCCTGGGAAACTCAAACTTAGGATCAAGCTGGAAGAAAGTGTTATATTGATTAGTAAATATACGTACATTTATGTAACATGTTAAAAAAAATCACTTAAGTTCAACGTTTTTGTAAATAAAAACAAATAAAAAAATATAGCGATGTATTTTAAATTATAGCGTGACATATATTTATTTTACCATAAGAAGGTTGGCATCACTGGGTGTAGGTGTTATCTCGTTAAATGACAGAAGTAACGTATCAGCTGATTGTAAACCATGATCTTGTGCCGGAATCGAGGATGCACTTTCTGCTATTTTTATTTCTCTTCGTCTCCACACCTTTCCTAATTTTCTGTATGTATCAAGCAATAAGAGAAGTCATTTATTATTATTAATTTTATTTTTGTTAAAATTAAACTAATCAGTGTGAACTTGTTTCTAAATATATTTATTTAGTGTTCATAACAAAATTTATTTTCTAAATTTAATTAAAAATGATATTTGTAATCATTGAAAGCAGGTCAACTATTTTGGTCTTTGATGTAAATAAACTTTATCTTAGAATCGCTATTCATTTTATAAGAACAATTTATTAATTGTAGTCTCAGAACTTTATTAACGTGAATAGTCAACTCTTAGGAAGTACAAAATATAAAGTTGGAAAAAGAACGACGTGAATTATAGCATTAAATGTAAAAGAAGTCATTCAACAAACGTGATTTGTTACTTAAAGTTTTATAAAATTTCTGTAAAAGTCTAGTATTTTAAGTGTCCTTATTTTAAAAGTAATATATTTTTAAACTTTAAAGCGTTCATTTCTTAGAGAATTTAAAAGAATTTAAATCCGTAAACTATTCGTATTTTGTTACATTTTATTAGAATGTAATAATAACCCTCAACTCATATGTTAAATGCCAAACCTACAATTTTGGACCTGCAACGATACAACGTATACAAAATGTTCAGTTTCCTATTTCTGGTTTATCGTAATTTAATATATCGTTCTACACAATTATTTATGTAGGTATTTATAAATAATTAAATAATTAATTGATTAAAATGGTAGAGAGTTGACAATTTCAAAAGTTCAACGATACTATCCTACATATAATCGTAAACATAGAAGTAACAAGGTCCTGCTTTACTTCATATACAATATTTATTGATCATATTTCAGTCAGTTTCAAATTAAATTTATTTTTTCTCCTGATTATTTGACTGTAATAGTAATAAATTGAGTTAAAGCACACCATATTTTGTAAATATTAATTAAAAAATTTCCGATCAGGTTTTTGTTATTCATAGTTACCAATAAAATACAAAACTAGTTTAATTTATTTGTTAATACGAACTTACCCTCTTCTACAAAGAAGTAGTACAGTAGCTAAAAGTGCACTGAGTACTAAACTCCCTCCCACCACCCCTGCTTTGCACAGGCCATCACATTTTGGAGGCGTAGGCGAACCTGGAAGTCAGATTTAGTAGAAACAAGAAATCATAGAACTAGTTTAACATTGGGTAAATATACTTATGAAAACCAGAACTAACATGTATTTTCAATGTTGTTCTTCTGTAAAGTAGATAAACATACATAAAATTTATACACTTTTTAATAGGCAAGAAAACTAATAATTACACATTATTAAACTGAAAGAATAAAAGTTCAATACAAAGAACGTAACAAAAATCTATTCTTAGTTAGTTATTTTCCCCAATATGTTTTACAAAATGTATTTTTAATTGTAAAAATAAGAAGCATTGTAACTCAGTTGGCAGAGAGCGCGTTACTCTAGCCACAGTTGATCTGGGGAACCGACACAGAATACGCAGCTTTGATACCGGTTGATGTATCATTTCTATGTGTTACCTAATCCCTGTTTTCATTCTTAATGAAAGACCAAGAGGAAGATGTTTAGTACAAAATACAAAACAAAAACCAACAACGTTATGCTCTTATTACTGAAAAATATAAAGGTAATCTAAAGGAAGGTATAATCTCATTGAAGTCATTCAGTTGTAGAGAGAGAAATCATTCACATCACCATTCTCACTACACTAGAGAGTTTTCTTTGGGTTTAATCTAAATTATTTGTGAATATTTTTAAATGTACGAATTTCGTTTTCCTACACATACTTCAATACCAATATTTTTTATTTGAAACAGTTAAATTAAAATATAAAAATCAACAAATTGTCATTTTTTAAATTGTTCTCATAACTGAGTATTCCCTTCTATTTTTTTAAAATTTTAAACATATTCTTTCCATGGTAATTATAAACCTAAACTAGTGTACCTTTTATAGACAAGGGTTGGGTAGAAACTGTCAAAATAGAAGACGAATTTTTTGTAGAGTTCATTAATGAAGAGTTTGGTTCAGTGGTTGTCTTCTTTTGACCTTTATTTCCCATGGCTAAACACGTACAAGTGTTGGCTTGGTCACATGTACAAATGCCAGAACTTGATCTGATACCTTCTCCTGTAGGATTCTTAATGGCTGAACCGAACAGATGTTCTGTAAATATTAAGAGGCAAATTAAGAATAATTTTTCCTAATGTTCAAGTTTTAGTGAAATAACATTATACATTATGGTTTATTAATAATAATAGTTTATCATTGCTATTGTATTGTCTAAGACGATATGTTATAACGTAACACGCCTAAGAGCTGGTTTATCTTAATTTATACACATGTAACGTATTGAATACTTGAATAGAAATATAAGGACATTTAGACCTTATATTACCTGTTAAATAACGGAAATTTTATATAAACTTAAACACAAAAATGTAATTTTGAACAATAAATTATCAACCTGGAAAAAATAAAATACAGATAGATTGTTATATTAAATACAACGTGAAGACAAACAGAATTTTAAAATAATTAATAGTTTTAAAAGAGTACCAAATTTAGAAAAAAATTTATAATTTAGATAACGAAAAATTAGACTCAAAATAATTCACCTTTATTATAAATATTATAGATATTTGAAAAAAATCAGCGTATGAAACTATATTTATCGCTTTTCAAAATTTGTAGATTTCACCGATTATATAACAAGTTACCTAATTAAAACAAGAATTAAGCTTTATTGACAAAAGTTTTTATTTTAACCCAACTAAAGATGAATAAAATATTATGGTTCTTAAATTATTTGATAATAATAGATTTTTTATGATTTAAGCTGACATTCCTCATAATTTATTTACTTCTACATTAAACTAAATGAAGTAAACGAATGTAGTTTACATTTAAACGACGTTCTGAGAGTATCTGTTCTTATTATCTAGTGAAACAGTCTTGATTATTTTAACTGATCAGGCCTAGCGTTAAGTCTAAATTTCGTTTTAGTTTTAGTTTACAACATAGCCCTAAGCTACTTGGCTTTGTTGTTTTTTCCACTTTTTTAATGTTCTAAGTTTATCATTTGATAACATTGTTTGATTTATACTCTCAAAAAGTTGTGTATTTACAACACGTTTGGTTAAACTATATCAATAAATACTACTTGAAAGAATTCACTATTAGACACATTTAATATTTTGCTCTTACGTGTGCAGTCTTGAGGACAGATACGAAAATTAAGTTCTTCTAAAGGATCACACCATCCGTCGGGACAGGTTGTCGCATCCACTGTACATGTCCTGTAGTCAGTGCTTAGTTTAAAAGGATCATAGGTACCACGCATTTCACACCTCCCCTTTCCAGATCTGAAGAAATATGAAGCACAAATTATATATTCAAATATACCAACTGTTACTTTAGTTAACACTGACATGGAGTTCCATGCATCAATTTACTTTTTTATTCTTCCTACTCCAAGTCCACAAGTATTGTTGCATCCTTTAGCGCTGTGGTTTTCAGAACACATTGGCAAATCTTCTTTATTTTCTTTACAGTTCTGTGGAGGATCTAAGAGAATTGTTATATTGATAGATTCCTGTGCTGATCCTTTCCTTCTCCAAGTAACTGTAACACTGTAATCATTGTTACTGTAACATTATTGAATATATTAAAAAAAAAAAAAAATAACAGTTTAAACATAGTTAGGCATTTTAATTTTTCAAAAAATAAATTACACACTATATATAAACACTATAGTATAAGCATACTATAAAAAATTAATAGATTTATTTTAAACTCTAAATTTAAAACTCAACAGGAAAATACAAACTATTGAATAAGAATGTAGAATTTAAAATAGGGTAACAGTAATCACGATATAAAGCTATTAATTGTTATCACTAATTTTACTATAGAGACTAAGAGTATTATAATTACAAATAATTATTATATATATATATAAAAAAAATATTCAGAAATATTACACAAGTTGGAATGTTTAAACTTTTATCAAGGTATAAAAAACTTGTTATTTATATACAAAAACAAGAAGAATTTATAAGCTGGGTAAATTAATTTTTTATTGTCTTAGTAGCAATGTGCCTACGATTTGTAACTTAAGGATACATCACATGAGCTTCGTCTGTTCTCGCCTTATGACTAAACATTTAATAATAATAAAATTATTTGAGGTGAAATCTCTCAAAATGAAAACATAATCTTAAGAAAATATAATTTATATCATAATTATTTGCTTTGTATAAGGGACGTGAGCCTTAAAAAGTAAAAAGAAAAACTAATTTAAAGTTGTATCCTGGAAGTTTCTTTCTAGGAGTTTATGTAACACTCTATCAATGTAACATGTATATTAAATGTTGAGCTTGACTTATGAGAAAAATTATACAGTATAACAAACACACAGAACACTGAGTTATAGTTTGATTGGTGTAGCTCGTGTATCACTGAAGAGGACGACTTTGTCGTTGAAACGCGTCTGATACTTAGGCGTATTTTTTGTGAGAATTGTGTTCTGTGTGTTTGTTATACTGTAATGTAACATGTATAAAAAAAATGAAAAACGTAGAGCTGTGCTAAGACTTTATACAGCTTTCGGCCCCTTTCTTGAGTTCATTATATGTTATAGAATCAACTGCTTTCGGTTTTATTAAATTGATTATAGTCGTACTTATTCTAGTGAATATTACGATCTTTGAATTGTAACTCGAGAGTGTCAAAAGCCTAAATTTGCCACTTTGGCTCAGATTGGTTACTAATCATATCTGTATCATTCTGGCACACCCCAACTGGCTCCAAGCCAGCGTTGATGAGGTTATTACTAGTTAACTAATATGAAAATTACTACTAAGAATTTATATCACTTTGATAAATTACCGCGCAGTTACACCAAATCATGAATTGCCCGGTTCAAGAAGGCCTCACGAAAGAACGACTTTTGCTTGAATTTACATGTCGGTTGGTAACTAATCACCACCCCCCGCCCGCAAATTTTACCAGTTTTTTAGGAGACTACACACGGATTGGTTTTCCTGATAATCTATTTTCAGATCATATCCATAAAGAAGTTAAACATATATTTCAGGATTTATCCCAACCTAGCTTTTTGTCTAGGTGTTTGCATGTGGTGCACACAAAACAAAAGCGAGTCACTCAACAGAGATATCTGTTACCGTTCATCTATGCGGGTATTAAGCCAAGCAGAATTTTTGATATATTTTACGTATTTGAGTAAAATTTTCAACAACGGCGTATGTATTCAGTTCAAATTATCGGTAGTACGATAATTTGAACTGAATAAGGTTTTTTAAATCGTTCAAGTGGTTCTAAAACGTTTTGAAAAGATTAAGCGAAAATATTTTGGAATTTTCATCAATGACAAGACTTACTTGAAAGCAGACTAGCTAAATACGTTAAACCAAGCCTCGATTCCATAAGAAATATACTTTAACTGGAAAACTAACTAATCAAAATCGTATAGTCCACGCTGGCGGAATCAGTGCAAAATAAAAATATGCACACAAATTCCATTATCCACAATGGCGGAGCCGTGGGCTCAACCAGTATATTATATTACATTGTACATTGATTAATTTAGATTGTAATTTGTAATTTAGATAATACAACTAAAACTAGAATCTATAGAAATAAAACCTATCTGACCAGCAAAATAAGATTTAGTTTGCTAGCTTTAGTTGAAGATTCCAACATGGACCTAAGTCATTATGCTATGTTGGCTTTTAAACCTCTTTCTTTTATAGGTTTATTTATTTTTTATTATTATGTCTTTATTATTTATTTATACACACAAATGACAACAAACGTCCAACTAAACCATATTATTTATGCAGCCGTGTAACAATTTTTAGCCATAAATTTTACATATTTTCATTTAGACAAATTACAAATGCACATATTTTCTCTTATCATTTTTTACAGCTCTATAAATTAAATAAAAAAAACCCATAAATAATTAAATGTACAAATACAAATTTTTATTGCTAATATACTTTTTGAATCTATCCTTACTTGGTCTTATTAGAAGCCGATAATAGACCTTTAGGGTTGAACACATATACAATACCGCTTCTGTAAGTGACATTGAATATGGAGTGTTTCATTGAAAACGTTGGTTCGCCTTCACCTGAAAGTGTACGTGCTTCTTTGGGTTGTGTGACTCGAGCTAATGAAGCAGAGTTTCTGACCATTGTCACTGTAGTCTCTTCGTAGGTTACAGTATCCGCAGACAGACTTAATGCCCTGGGTTGGACTAAGAACATTCGAACTGACATATCCACCTGAAATGACAAAACTGACATTCAGAAGTATGTTGAGTGAGATATTCAATTGGCAAAACAATAGATCTGATTACTGGATAAAAGTTATTCCATATTACGTGCGTGGTAGTATAAAGTTTAAACCATGTAAATTATAGAATTGTATACCAAAATTGTTAAAAATACTTTTTTAGAATCTTTGTTTGATAAACCTCTAATTGTTGTGTCAAGTCTGCTAAATATTTTAAGAACCATAATTACTATGAGTCTTATTTAATTTACAGAAAGGAACTTCCAACATTTGTTTTTCTGACGAGTGTTAAATTTATCATTTCTATAAGTTTTACAATATTCTAAATTAAATAAATGTACAAATTACAATCATTACATGAAAATGAATAAAAAGCGATTTACACTGAACATCATGGGTAGCTCCATAAAAATTCCCTATAGCTTCTGTTTTACATCGTTTATTTTAGAATAAAAATCAACAGTGTCGAACAAAATTAGGTCAAGAAAGAATAAAAACAGCGAAGTAAGCATTGCGCACATAACTACCCGGCCCTTAATTACATAAAATTTTAATTATTAAATAACCTTTGATAACATTGTACAAATAAATTACACATGCAGATAACGTTTTTAAATGTTGATTATACCCAACAATTTTCCATATTTACATTCATTTAGTTAATTTACATTTACATTTTGTAGAAAGGACATAATATTCTGTGTCCTTCTAACAATAAAACTATTGGCACTAACCCAAACAAAAGCATCTTTTAAATTTACGTTAAATTTATGACGTAAGGTCAATAATAAGTGTTTAAGTATGACATAACTAGCCTGAAGTAAATTTACAAATGATTGTTCCATTTAAATGAATTATATTTATGTTATACTATGATTTATTTAAATTATTATTTCTAAATCTATTAAACAAACCAAAAATAAACTAAATTCATTAGTGAATTTGCAAGTGTAAATAAACCATTGGGTAAACCAAAGGAAACTGAAAATAACATTAAATTCATCTAAGTTTATAAAATTAAAACGAAAAATATCATATTGAAATATATTTTTATTTTTTTGAATATACCAACCTATAATTTATGAACTTTGAAAGATTAAAAAAAAATATATATTAAATTTAACTAGAATTAATCTTAAAGTATAAACAATTTATAGTTTTGAGTATAAATTATATGTACTAATATTAAATCCAGTCATGTGAAACAAAATGTACGAGGTGTACAAACAACTAATTAACGCTAAAATTTAAGATTTACTTCTGAGAAATAATTCACTAATTTCTGTATTAAAAAAATGGTGCAAAAAATGAAAATGTCAAACCCATCTTACATACCTCACTTCTGTAAAAAAAAATACAGGCAAACGTCATAAATGAAATTTTTATTTTCGTTTTTAGCTATTTCTTAATCATTATTTTAACGATTGTGGAACTGAAAATTTTTTTGATTAAATTTCTCGATTTTTCTTCAAAATTTAACTGGATTAGTAATTACTGTATTTACATTCCTTTTTTGTTGTTCATAATACGTGTTTAAAGTGATCATAACAATAGAAAATACGCATAGTTAAATGAGTGTGTGGATATTTTAAAACAAATTTCGCTCGAATATATATATAGTGGGTAGTTTGCAATTATATTCACATTTTTACTTGTCAAATGGAATGAAGAAAGTCACATGTCTACATTGACTAATGGATATTGCTTGGTGCAAAGCGTAGGTGGATCGTCACTTCCGCAATGCTATTTCATTTCCTTTCATGAAATAAAATAACATAACTTTTGGTGAATATATGAAATTATGTTTCAAAGTAACAACAACTTATTCATTTAAAAAGATAATTTCAATTACAATACATAATTTTCTCTGTTTTGTTTTTGGTAGTATATAGTTAATTAACATGAAGTGTAAGTTACAAAGTGTTAAACGATAAATACGACCGATGGAATGACGTGCATGATTTGGGCAAATCACACAGTGGTTGCGTGCAAGACCGACAAGATTCCCGTAACGCTTATTACTGATGGGCAACGAAAGGGTGGAGCTTGATTGTACGATGCCGTTGAACCCATTTGCGAAGATTAAATTTTAAAAGTCATGTCAATAATGAACCAATCTCCTATTGTATTAGATATAGTAAATAGATTTAAATAGTCACAATGAAAAATATGGTTTAACATATTAGGGTCAGTTTCTCCCCAATTTGTCAATTGGTCTTTATGGTAAGTTTACATTTGTTTTAACATATTACCTTATATTTAATCTGCCAGTCGAGTATTTCTTTACCATAGAGCCGATTTTAATGTTTGAGGTATCAAATTAAACAGTGTTACCTGCAGATTTGGCAAAAGTATTCATTTCCCCTGGAAAAACTTATTTTGTAATAAATTTATCTATTAAATATCATGCCTGTTATAGATAAATAACATGTTCCATAAAAAAAGAAATAAAAAATAATAATAAACAGCTGTTGTAATAAATTTCTAAATACTTTTTATCTTGTTTTGTTTGAGAATTTATAACCACTGTTTTACTTTATTTTTAGGTTCCCTTACACAGTGTTTACTTTATGTGTGGGGATTCACGTTGTGTTATGATTGATTGGTTACATTCACTAAAATTAACCAGTTTATTTAGCTTATTGTTAATGTGTAACAATGTAATATTTAACTCGCTAAGGAATTTCTACAATAGTCGCGTATTAGCTTATTATTGAAAACTGTTAAAAATATTAACTGGAAACAACCAGTAAATATTATATTATATAATATAGTTAATTACCTTAGAGGTTGTCCTCAGTCCTTATATTGGTTATAGCTACAGCGCTGTTTCGCCGAACACTGTCGGCTTCGTCAGGCCCGCACTAACACATAAACACGTAACACAACACAACACTAACACATATAAAATCAGAGTATGACTCATCGTACACAAATAATATAATTGTTTGTGGCCACATTATAAGGTCTTACTTGTCCAGCTGCAGGTATGGTACTGGACGTATACAGCAGTTATCAGTGTGATACTGATAATTAAGTTTGGTTGAAATGAAATGTAAACATGTTTGCTATGTTTATTTAATTTTAATTTTTGTTATTATATCATATATAGGGTTGGAAGAAAAGTTCAGTTTGTCATTTAACATGTTGTCTGGGTTCTTCTTATATTCTGTATATATTTGGAATTCTTCTAATATATTCATTGTTGTACCTTTATTGGTTTTGTATAATATTTGCAAATTTGTGTTTATGTCCGTGCAAGTGTGGTCCTCATTAATTAGGTGTTCAGTATAATTTGATTTTTGTCTGTCTGTTGTTGTTTTTTTATGGCTAGATAAATGTTCCTTGAATCTAGTCTTGAACGAGCGCCCTGTTTGTCCTATATATATCTTGTCACAGTTGTTACAAGAAAGTTTATAGATTCCACTATTCGTGAATTGGTCTTGGTTCTTGTTAGGTTTGAATTGGAGGAAGTTGCTTCAATTATTTGAAGCTCGATGAGCAATTTTATAGCCATGTCTGTGGAAAGTATTGTTGATAGGACGATCTAGAATACGGTTGAATTTCAAAGAGATGTATTTTGGTTTTTCGGTGTAGCTATAAGCGCTGTAGCTATAACCAATATAAGGACTGAGGACAACCTGTAAGGTAATTAACTATATTATATATTAAACAGTCCAAGGCAACACATTATACTTTATAAAATTATATTATAGCTCAACGAAATTATTACTAATTTAAATTGTTAACTAACAATAATTATTTAAAAAGATCTCTGTTCATTTGGTCTCTCTAGGATTGGTTGAACTATTTTACAAAATAATGTCACTCTTAGGAAACCCTTACGAAAGTAAAGCAGATTAATAAAATGTGCTTCTTTAATATATTACAGTATAACACAGTTATATATCAGAAAAGCCAAACAAATATAAATATGCTTTGTACCTCTCTATTTATAAATATTGCGTCACTCTATGTGTGTCTGTTTTGTTTATAAGCTTATAAATAGAGAACTGTTTATCTGATATTAATAAGTTTTTTTCACTGTGCAGTTACAATATCCGATGAGGTTTTAGTATTTACATTATTAAAATTAATTTATTAGATTCCTAACTGTAACAATATTATGGTCCACCCTGGTAATGCGAAACCATAATTTTAAACATATTTTTCAAGTTATTTACATATAATTTAGGATTATATACACTGATTGTAAACATTGTCTTAACATATTCAAAGGATTTAGCTTAATCATTTTATATTGTTTACACCGATGACCGTCGGTACTTGATAGAATTCCATTTTAACAAATAAAACACAATTTTTCTTTTGTAAAATTCTATAATTTATTAGGTCTAGCCGACCATGGTTTCGCCAGTTACGGCATTGACGAGGCTCTTACAAGATCTTGTAAGAGCCTCGTCATGCCGTAACTGGCGAAACCATGGTCGGCTAGACCTAATAAATTATAGAATTTTACAAAAGAAAAATTGTGTTTTATTTGTTAATCATTTTATTAAATTATCAACTAATTTTACTATTTATAGTAAAATGTTAAAAAAAAATTTTAAAATCTTTTAATATGAAACTTTTTATGAATTAAAAAAAAATCAACGTATTTTAAGCATTTTCTTAAAACTGTCAACAAGATGTATTTTGTCAGTGATAAAGCTAGTATATGATTTGAACGCTAATTGCAATAGGATTTTTTAAACGGCGGAATAGTTCCCAGTTTCAGCAGTTGAGAGGAAATCTATTTTCTCCAGTATACTTTGCAACGTTCAATCGACAACATGTATCTCATGAAAAAGAAAAATGACAAAACAGTTTGTTACTTTACTATTTGTAATTCGACGTATTTTTTAAGGTATAATAATCCAATGCTCGTGTTTATAACAGTGAGAATAAAATTACAGTACTTCGTTAACATGTAAATCACATTCTTCCCTTCTTACGCAACTCATGTATCATGTTAAACGAACTGAGGTCATCTGTGTACTAGTAAAACATAACCAGTTTAAACCTTGAAAACAGCTCACAGCTGATAAAACAACCTAAATAAAAGTATAACTTCTTTTTATTTCATCGCCGCCGTGGGAGAGTATAAGTGCACGAAAATAACAGGACTTTCAATTGTTTATAAAGATTAACTACAGTAGTCTAGAGAGGAACCCGAGCCTAAATCTAGACCTGATTTCTTTCCTTAGATTGTTAGTTTTAGTTTCAAACAAGGCCACTGGTTTATACTGGAGATTTTCACTTTTTTCATCAGATTTTTATAGGTTTATCATTTAAAAGCTGTTTTATATTTTGAAAATTAGTTTTTAAAAACTCAAATTATGACAAATGTCGGTTTAAATTATATCATTAACTTATACTTGAAAGTTTTACTTCTCAATATTTTACTCAAATAGTTTATATTTGAAAGTTTAGGCCATAGAATTCGTTAAATTTGTAAAGATTAGAATGTCGTCTGTTTGAGAATGAAAAAAAGGGAAAACAATTTTAACGAATCCTTACTTATTTTAACAAATTGTTAAATACTTAACAAACGTTAACGAAATGAAATTATGTGTAAAGAAGATCGGTAAAAGTTCCAGTAGTGTATTTTGTATACTAGCGCCAACTGCAATAATTAATTTAAAGCTGAGAAAATGTGAATAATGATTTTATTAACAGATTCCTCTTCCACTGTTATTAGTTCAACTATGAAGTACGTTCTTTTTGATTGGTATTGACACTAACAAGTCGTAAATTTAATGGAAAAATTACCGCTTGGCTATTTTTCTCAGGAGAAATTAAAGTAATTTAGATATAGGAGACTAGTGAACAGGACACTTCTGTGTCACTCGTTGCTCATAAGATGCATACTTTTTCAACTTGTTTACAAACTTCAACCTACTGCATGATTATATTATCTTATTTTTGTATTAGTTGAAACTTGATTCGGTCGTTTATAAAGTACTTTAACCCGTTTTGTTATGTAATGCAATTCACTTTAGAAGGAAAACTAGATTTTCGACCCTGGTTTTGACGTGGATTATTTGATTACAATATTATTTGAGAAATTGACCCATGGACGCTGTTTTTGAACAAAAACATTCGTACATTTAAACAGTGCCTAAACTTACTCGCTTGTGTCATGAACACGTCCTCAGCGTAAATAGAATTTAATTAAAATCTAGGTTTCAATATCTACGGTCACGGTTAATTTTTGTTTATGGTAAATATTCCTACACTGTAATATTTGTTACTTGCAACTTTTGCACTTGATTCTGGGCCATTACTCTTCATATTTCGCCAACATGTGAATTTGCAGCTTAGCTTTTATATAACAGGCAATTCTTGTCTTCTTACCGATAAGTCACGAATCAGTATTTTTGGAGAGGGGCGATCAATACTTTGAACCAGCGTACATACAAGGAACTTTAAATACATCTTTTAACTCTTGGCAAGACTTCACACCATCTATTAGTCGAATGCGGTGCAGTAACGAACAAAAAAATAAAAAATAAATAAATAAAAAAAATAATAAAAAATAGAATTCTGGGAAGGTCCACTTCATGTGGTGTACTACGTCTTACAGTTGGAACTGGAGAGGCGTCTATAGATTATTTCTTGAAAAAAGGTAGGGGCTCAATATATCTTTAGAGATCGCAGCGCACTTCATCATCATATGGCAACTACTAATTCTTCTACTAGTGCTAGTTATATATATATATATATATATATATATATATATATATATATATATATATATATTAGTCAACAGGGACTGTATTTTACACAAGCTGACATGCATGGAGGACTCTTTTCGTCCTCACCATATCTAAAAAACATGGATAATTTGGTTAAGTAAAAATAATTGTTTTTGACCCAGAGAGACTAAAAAAATCGAATACGTACTCAAAAGTGTCAACATCATTTAACGTCATTACCCTAGAGAGTGAAGAAGTAAAATGAAGAAAGATTAGTTGCAAAAACTGAGCTGCAACACGTATTTGCTGAGATTTAAACAATTCCTCTCATGTTTACTTTTGCATGTTTGATGAGCATTCACGTTTTATTAATGATGGTTACCTAAAGGGCGGGGCTCTTTAGGTGATAACAAAATGTCACTGAACTCATTTGTTAAAATTAAAAGAAATATTTGATAGTTCAGTTTATGTTAACAACCTGAGTAGTTACATTAAATTTTTTTTAAATGGATTGTTCTTATTATAAAGTATTAATTATTACTGGATGTTATTAACTACTGATGTAATTTCTTTGTTAAATTTGGTTTTGAGGTAAGATAGAAAAACATTATATTGTAGAGAGTTTAGAAAAATCCCTATCAATTCCAATATATCTATTCAATATGTCAATGCAATACAGGGTTAAATTGCTTACATTATTTCATAATTTAATTATTTAAAAATAAATTTTCCTTGTGAGATAATATTATTAGAAAAAAACTCGAACTGAGGATGGCGATTTTGTCGTTGAAACACGTTTGATTAAATTAACGTAATTTTTGTGAGATCTTCTATTCGAGTTTTTTTTGTTAAGTTATCATTGGTAGATATGGACACTATTTAATATCATCTTAAGTTTAAATGACGGTGGTAAAAGTTCGACTTTGATTTTTTAGAAATTATTTCCTAACTGTAATTTTCTATTATTTGCAATTTTTCACGATATTGACAAAATACGTCTGTCATAAAAAAAGATAGATTTAAATTTTTTATCTATAACTCATAACCGGAGTTTTTGGTAATATGGCGACTAATATATTTGTTTGGAGGCTACATTTTAAATAATATTTAATTAAAATCGTTTCAGCCAATTTAAAAAGATTGTAATATTTTATTTTTGTCTTGTATCTCTAAATTTTGAGTTAAGGAAAAATATTCAGGAATGTGGCAAAAATATACACCAAATGTGATTAAAATCTGTACACTTGTTTTGGCTGACAGCACATAAGATAGATGACGGAGAAACCATTTACTGGACTTACAGAACCTCAAAACGGATATCTTCGCTTAACTTTTTCAACAGTTTTTTTACCCATCACATTAAAAAACATTTCTAACTATATACTACATACATAAAAATTGTACATGACGTAAGTAAAAATTGTATCAACATGAATATGGTCTACACTAGTTCTGTGGCCCTAAAAAACGATAAATCTAGATCATGGTGCCAGGGTGAGTCATATTTAATACGTTATTTTATGGAAAACTATAATGTAATGCAGGACAATCCTGTTTTAGTGTCAGACATGTAGGTCATAAATGTCCATAGAAATATGGTTACAGCCAACATGCATACATATTAACACTGAATTATTATGAAAACGCATCATGGGAATAGAAACATAAAATGTTAATGTGCAATTAAAACTTTATTAAAACTCACGTGACTCTTGCCGTTGCCTGGTAACAATGAAGTGTTGTTAATACGCAATGTAACGTTGTAAGGAGACATTGTTAATCTGGCTGATTCCAACATTGTGATTTCTGAAACAAAAAAACAGTTAAAAAATATAGCAACGACTGAAATCCAGGGATAGTTTATATTTTTTTTTCATATTATACAGAATAAAGAAGGATAAAATTATGAAAATCAACATCTCGTATGTACCTGGAACGTATGGTACTGGATCAGTAATCTAAAATGAAAAGTAGTTCAATTTATACTGTAATAGTAATTTCTGGGATAAGTTCTAATTTTATCCTCCTATAATTAATACAATTAAACTAGTTGATGAGTACATCATGGTACTTACCCAGCCCCATCATACAACATAACAAGTAAATCATTTAAATGTAATGCAAAAACGGTGATTATTTGGGCCTTGTAGGAAATATTAAATTGTATTTGTAGATCATGGGGTAAGTTTGTCTGACTGTTCAATACAGGTTTTCTGAACCTCGTAATTGTGTATATCTTTACTTTCTTGACATACGATAGATGAGCATATCATAAAAAGTCTCATCTTGCTTCTCTTCTGTCAGTGTCTCGGCCCTCGAAGCTGTACATGTGTGAAGTATACTTAACTCGCAATGCTCATGACTAATGTCTTCACTATAATAATATGACTTTTTTTTTTGGAGGTCTTGATTTAAAAATATATTTTTAACAATGAATACGCGATTTGTAATAGTAGAAATGTGGGGTACCATTACACGAAGAAGTGAAATAAGCAAGTTTTTTTTTTTTTTTTTTTTTTTTTTTTTTTTTTTTAAATTTAGTGTGTATAAGTTGAATAACAGACAAATAATGAACTCAAAACGTTTTGAAATGGCAGAAATTTTGACATTTTCTATTATATTTTTCTGAATTTCAATAGCTTTCTACATAAGCATATAGTCGTCTTCTATACCAAAATTTATGTTCCTATCTTAATTTTTTTCCGATGTGTTTACGTTCAGACGACAATGTCTCCAATGACGACGGACGTCATTCTGGAATGGCGAACCAATTTTTTTAATTTTCCTGAAGCCTTGAAACGTGTACTCAAAGAACGGAAGTTGAAATTTGTTGCGATTACTAAACTTTCTCTATACATCGAATATTAAGTAAGGAAAAGTATACGCGTTTAATTATCCCCCCCTCTAGTTAACTGATCAAAATGTTAACCCTATAATAATAGAGATTCTTAAGAAGTTATTAAAACAATTTGTATATTCGTAAGGGCCGCCATGTGATTTGTCTTGAAATTGTGTGCGGAATGTCTTAACACAGTGCGGTTATGTAACGGAATGATGTCCTTATCAACTCAAACAATAACTTGGATTTACATCCTTATTGTAACAAATATAGGTATATTTTAGACTAAGACAGCAAATCCTTTTATATTATATATAACGATATGTAACTGTTTTCATCATTTCTTCCTTTCAACTCTCACAGAATGAAAAAAAAATCTAATATAGTATAAGATTTCGGATTCATAAATATCACAGGAAGTCAGAAAGTTTAAAAAAAATCATATTATAGTAACTATAGACATTATCTTATATGCGTCGTGTGACTTCGTTGTTTGCGTGGCTTATGATAAGTTTTGAAAGTTATTTTTCATCTTCAGATGACTAAAAATGTGTTTATATCACAACACATAACATACAACACACATTACATTAAAATATTCTACATTTTTATTCACGTTGTCTAGTTGTAGACCGACTACTGACTGAGTTAATTTAAAGTCCAATGTAGGCTTCTTTCATCCCTGATTCTTATCTTCGAATCATACAGTGTTTAGACCGAAACTGTTATAGGTCGTCGGAAAATTCGATTTGGTGTTTTTGAAGGCTTTTTAATATTCTACAGAGTTTATGTATATACAGAGATAAATTAATGGTTTCTGGCTATTAAATTACGCGTGTAATTTGATTTATTTCCGTTTATGTCTTTGGAGATATTCCGTAAAACGTTTTAAGAACAGTCTTTCGGTCTGATCTTTATAAGAGCTATCACAATCATTACAAGTGATTCTATTTACCCTGTTTTTACCTTTACAGATCTGAAAATGTATGCTGTTGTTAGTGTTGTAGGCTATGGTATGTTCACATTTAGTTTTCGGAGGGTGTTGCTTAGCATTTTAGGGAGAATATTGCCGAGTTCTGAGGATATATAAAATGATATTTTCCTTTTCTTACGGTGTTTTTATTTTAAAGTTTTTTAAGCAGCTTGTACTTGTAAATCATCGACTTTTATGGCTATGGCTATGCACTTGATGTTATTTAATTCGTCCTGGGAATTTATGGTTTCAAGAGATATTGTGAGCAGTCTATGAATAAAGCTATTGTATGGTGCCATTTTTGGTTAATGGGGTGCTGGAGTCCGGATAAATTGTGGTATCTGTATATTTTGTATTTACATTTCTTTTATGCTTTATGATGGTTATGTCCAGGAAGTTTATCCAATTGTATTTATCAGTTTCGATAATAAATTTTATATTATTATTTGTACAGTTGATATAGTTCTTCGACGGCTCTATTTGTCTAAGGTACCATAAACGAATGTTTAACGTGTTGTTCATATATAGGGCGTAGTGAACTATACCCCCCCAATAACTTATGATTATTATATATAGGAGATATGTATTCTCATAATTATTTAGATAAATCTCGGCTAGCAAACCCGACAAACGCGGGCCCATGGCTCTTTGAATAAAGTACTTATTTTTAAAAGACAAATACTTATTTTACCTATATATTTATAAGTTTGTTGATACATTCGGAAATTATTATATTAGCTTCAACAAGGTTAATTTTTCAAATGTGTACGGTTTCATGGACAGGTGCATGAGCGTATAAGTGTATTATGTGCAAACAGGGAATTTCGTAATCTGGCTAAATATGAATGACTTTAACCAAATTAATGAAATCTGTATTGTTTTTATTTAATACAAGTTTTTTTTTCACTATAATACAGTGTCTTATTATTACTTCTGTATTTTGTAGTACTATGTCCACGTGCGGTGGTATATTTTATAAGTAGTCTAATCTCTATGTTGGTTGTATGAATTTTATCAATTGGCAGATCTGTGAACTGTTTTGTTGAGCATTAGATGTTTTAATATCTGACGGGTGTCAAATAAAAATGTACAAGAAATTAAGGTATTATTTAAAGTTATAAATATAAATATCTTCAATTTTTTTGTCTTGAACTAATTTGTTAACCTTTTAATATATATATATATATATATATATATATTGTATTTAAATTGTATATAAATATTTGTATCCATAATAACCATAGTGTTACCTTTATTAGTTTTGGTGATGAGGGCATCGTTATTCTTTATTTACTATTTATATGTTTCAGAAGTTTATGTTCATGAGAATATTTATGGTTCAGACATTCATTTTTGAAC
Source organism: Aphrophora alni (assembly GCA_963513935.1). Lineage (NCBI taxonomy): Eukaryota > Metazoa > Arthropoda > Insecta > Hemiptera > Aphrophoridae > Aphrophora > Aphrophora alni. The sequence continues at coordinate 119,709,806 of OY740767.1, read as the reverse complement.
CCATCACGTAACTTTCTCTTATACATAAAAATGAGGCAACAATTACTAATTTGTAAAAGGAATTTATGTTGTGACATGAAAGTTTAAGTAAATTTATTTTTAAGATGTTTTGTTTTAACAACAGTATATGTTATGCGTTATTAGGAGGTTAGAATGCCTTTGATAGCAATTAATTAAGATAAAATTGATTGAACAGTGTCTTAAAGTGAGCACAGAAGGAGATGGAGGATCATATATAAATTTTTAGATATTTTTTTAAACATTTTATTTATGTCAAAAACATATATATTTTCATAGATTTTTTTATTTTTATTTTATTATTATTTTTTTTTAACAATATATTATTCTATATTGAACAAGAAAATAACTAACAAAACCAATATATGAATTGGAATAGAATTTTGTAATATTGTACAAATTAAATATTAGGCCAATTAATGATTAAATTGTTATTGATTTCAATTGATAAGGCTGCTATTTTCTAACTTTACTTTCTATGAGTTTAACGTCTAGTTTGTTAATTAAAAACTTACACTTGAAATCAAAACTGGAATAAAAAACATTAATTCTTAATTGCTATTGTTAACAATCCCAAAGTTAACAATAATTATATCTATGAATTTCCAACACATATAAATATGGTTAAGAAATTATATTAATTATTAAGTAAATTGTAAATTAATTATCTCATTTTGTGCAAACATAATCTAAGGGATTGGGAAAAAGTAGTTAAATTTAAAGGTTTTTATAGTATATTTTTGTGTTTGGAAATAGAGACAAAATTACAATATTTATAGCATTATTAAACATGGAAAATGTTAATATTTTAATGAATATTTTTCATAAACAAAAATATTTTTAGAAACAGGAGAAATATACAAATATTATATTCTGTCAAAAAGTTGTTAAACTTACTGCAATGTAAAGCAGTTCCTGAGATTCCAAACAATGGAGCAGACAGGTTTGCGGGTTTGACTTTCAGTATGTGAAGCTCATCTCCTATGATAGAAACGGAAAATTTGCCAGTTTCACTCAAGTCCCTATCCAGTGCTACAATGTCTCCCTAAACATTAATAGAGTTAATGTAAAATACATTACATCAAACTGAAAATAATTAATCAAAGATTTTTTAACGTTCAAAATTATGTATTATAAAAGGACATAGTTATAAACTTCAAATGAAATTGGCTTAAAATAATTTAAATATAATAATGTTCTACAAACACATTTTCAAAAGGTAAAATCCAAACACATTTAAATAACTTTTAATATGTTACTCACCGCCAGCAATCCTTTTTTTTGAAGTTTTTCCTTCAGTACATATATTTACCACTACACGTGTTTCGGACTTTTTACGTCCATCGTCGGGTGGTCAAAACACAATTAAAAACATTTAAACACAAATTTGTAAAAACACATAACACAAACAACACACGCGCACAAATGAAATCTAACATGTCTCTGGGCTGACACTGTACAATGTACTAGTGAGTTATCAGCTGATGTCTACTTCCTAGTAAGCTGGCTTATTAGTTCATAAGTGGGGGTTGCATCAAACTGTTTTTTGTCATTTAGCAAATTATCCGGGTGCTCTTGTTCATTTTTGTATATGTGGTATTCTTCTAAGCGGTTCATGTAATCTCCTTTTTTGCATTTCTGTAATATTTTCATGTTGTGATCTATATTTTTATAGGCATGATCACAGTTTACCAGGTGTTCTGCGAATTTTGATTTTTCCGGGTGCCTTAGTGCCTGGATATGTTCTTTATATCGTTTTTTGAAGGGCCGCCCCGTCTGTCCCACATAGAATTTGTCACATGAACTACAATTTAATCTATATAATATATATACCAGTATTCATGAACTTGTCTTGGTTTGAGGTTTTGTTGCTATTTAGTGTATGTTGTAGGTTTGAGTTGGTTTTGTACGCAACTTTGTAGCCTTGGTGTCTGAAAACGTTAGCTATGGTGTTATTAAATTTGGGGTTGTGTTGTAATACTACGAATTTATTATCTTGTTTTATGTCTGGTTTGGTACTATTTCTATTTTGTTTCATTTTTCTATGTATTGTATTCCAATCGTAACATTTAAATATATGGTGACTTAAAAGAAACACACACTTTCACACATTTTTAGTTCTACTATCTTATACATGTTAACAAAAAATATTTCCATCAAAGGAAACAGAAAATGTTTTGATACAAATAAGAGTTACTTCAGTAACATGCAGGAGATCCCAGGATTTTTTAAATATATATATTTTTTAAATTTCCGCAATAATAATCCCATCTTTTATATGTTATGTTGGTTAGTGTTGGTATAAAATGTCTATGTATTATATTTTTGGCATTCATTGAAATTTAAAAAAATGGTACGTTACACGATTACATGTTTCAATTGAAAATTCCTGTTTACAAATTTCGTTTTCCCGCTGGGGTGAAATCATGTATTTAGGCTCACTGATATATAATTTATAATTGAGATATTTACTTGCAAACGTGTTCTAGTATATGAAATAAAGACAAGGTTAAGGGGCGTGTAATATTATCTTAAGGGGCGTGTCATACTATCTCAGTCACTCTGTATTCACAGTTCCACACACACGATAATGTAAACAAATATTCGGACATTTATTTAGTGTGTATTTTCAATGTATATGAATAAAGTGTATAGTTTGGTGTAACAAAGTGTATAGCTATGCAGAAACTGAGATCACTAAAATGTCATGTCCTTACCTATTATGTTAATATTATTATAAGCTTGCATGCAATGCTACCATAAGCATAACAAGTGCAAATATATTTCTGGGAAGCCATGTTTCTTTAGATACGAGTATAACACGTGTATATGAGGTGTTTATTAAACAATGACACTCATAAAATAACTTACTTTTTGTTAAATGTATCACAACTCACATGTTCGTAACCTTTATTATAGTTCCCATTCGCACATAAACACCGTTGTAGTCTTGTTTTCCATCGATTGAAATGGTGGAGCTGTTCAGATTGTCTCAGCTGTTTTAGCACATCTGCCTATTTAATCTTTAATGTATGAACTGAATTAAAACATATTCCCTTAACATATATTTCACTTTAGACGAAAGGAAAAATCACATGCTACTAAATCTTAGGGTTATGGAGGATGATCCGATATAGTAATATGCTTCCGGGATAAAAACTGCTTCCTAGAAAGGACTGTTTGAGTAGGTGCATTGTTTTAACAAAAATTGAAACCATTTTCCACAATTGTATATTCTGATTTATCAAAACATCATTTTATGAAAATTACACCCTTGACATAAAAACAAAACAAAAAGACAATGATCATAGCTTCAAACTAGTCAACATAAACATCCTCGCAGTGTTTTTTTAAATCTGCTGTAAGAAGGCCAATGACAATTTGGAGCACACTTTTTTCATGTTGAAATTTTTACGCAACATGGATTTGCTGCTTATCAATTTTGTGACTTTTTAAAATCTCAACAAAACAATCATTGAGAGTGAACGATTTAATTGAAAAATTGAACAAATCGTAAAACAAAGTCGTCGGTTCTTGAAATGGAAGGTTCACCATCTTACGTCTTTCCCTGAACTTATTGTTCCACTCAAACAGGCGTGCACTAATTATGCCTTTCTCTTAAGCCTCGGTAAAAATTTTAAAACGTTCAGTTTATGTTTTGTTTAATTTTACAAACATTTCAAATTGACACGAAGCACAACTTTTAAACTTACCATTATTCCCCCACACAAAAGAAAAGAGAACTGTACTGAACGATCACTTACAATAAACTAAACTGTCTAAAGTGTTGATGTTTGTCATCCAATTTTAGACACGTCCAATGTCTCTGAAACTGTGCTCACTACTTTATCTAAGAGATATGAGCACAGTATCGTTTATCATCAGGGGATCACTTTAATGAATACAGGTTTGGCAATCCTCAGCGAACTTAGCAACATCTACACCTATTCATGTTGTCTTGGATTAGATCCCTTTCTTTTATCTTACCTATCTAGTCTTTCTTAACCAACTATTGTTCTTTTCCGACTATGACAGTGCTAGGAGTTTATATTTTCGTTCTTTTCTTAATTAGGCGACGATGGTTGAGAGGTTTGTCGTCTTTAAACAACAACCAAAACATGTTTTAGACATACCTCACGTGTTGGTATATGATGCTACTCATTTAAAACTATCCACTCAAAGCTTGCTCAGATAAATCAGGTATCTGTCTGCGACGCTCATAGTTCTGTTGCTAATAAATATTATAAATGATTCTGAATGCACAGTATGTTGCTAATTTTGATTCTTCTGTATACATTTGTTTAATTAAATTCAATTCTCTCGCTCTCAATATATTCCTAATACTCAACAGAGTATAATACTCAACGCATAATGAGTCAGAAAATCTGTATGAATAAATATATTTTCTTACAGGAACCTCGACTAAAACAATCATCAATTTTATCATCTCAAAAGTAATAGTTTTAGTCAAATTTTGTATATAAAGTGAAAAAAATTCACACTAATCAAGTGTGTTCCGATATAAGCTAAGTTGAAATATATATTAGTAATAATCAAATAAGTATAATGTATACTCCTACTTTATTCGTTCGATAAAGTGGGGGTTTGTATATACACAAATATCGTCATCATTTAGAAATATAAAATAACACAGGAATATGTTTGAGAGAGATTGTGAAAAATTTATTATTACATAAAAGAAAGTATTGCTTCTGTATGTTGAACCTTCTTTAAAAGGAACAGAATGAGAGCTTATTTAATTTGCCGAACTCCTTCTTTACTAGAGAGACAGGATCCTGAAATACGTACTTAAAACATGCGATGGAAAGACCGAGTAACGCGTGCTTGGCAATTAACAACACAGGTTCACTAATTACTTCCAGCTCAGCCCCGCCCCTCTATTTAGAACGCACGTGGACTTACAATGGTCTACATTAAGCTCTTCAATTTCCTAAATTTATTAAATAGCAGGGACAGTAATTGTATGCTATTCTTTATTTTTAAGGGAATAAATGCTGTTAGGAATAAAATGAGACTCTGTCAACCACACCCTAACTTTTCCAAATCTTCTCATCCAACTTAAGATTCAAGAAGTAAACGTAATGGTAAACTATATTTCCTCTATTAATATCAATATTTTTAATGAATGATTGAATCAAATTTCTGTAATTGTATTAACATATTATACATTTATTAAATATAGGAAATATACTGCATAGAATGAAATACAGATATAATTGTATTCATATTTAAACGTAAACTCTAAATTTTAAAACTATCTTACAAAATTTATTATACTGTAGATAAACTTGAAATCCTATTTTCTTTATTCATGTAATTGGATTTTATATAATGTAATTTACATTTACCTATTAACTATTTTTTTAAATTACAAATAATAGCTGTAAAAAAAAAGCCAGTGCTAAAACCTTACGACTTATAGCAACATAGGGACAGTTATTTTTATAAAGTCGAAGTCTTTTAAGCCACAGTTTAACTGTAATAAATGTTTAGAAAATTAAAGCATGGAAGTGTCAATAAAAAAATGATTAGATATTACAACTGTCCGAAATATGTTGAAATATCAATAGAAATAATCATATTTTGCAACTACTTAACATAAAAAAAAACAAAAAAAAACTATAATATGGATTTTAAAGCATAGTTTAAAAGTTCCATTGCAACATTCCTTCACACGTGCAACATGCACTATAATTGGACTAAAATATAAGCTGTTGCTACCGTGATAATCTATATAATTATTATTCCAAGGTATTTTTTGTCAAAGTCAAAAATCGTAACGATTTTAGCGGGTGAGGTGTCGATTTAAAGGCCATTAGATATAGTTTTACCGACATATTAATTTCTTTCTTAAAATAAAAACGCATATTCGTAATCAGAATAACCTCTAATTTTATTTAATTCCCAATGCATAATATTTCCAAAAATAAATTTAGATCTCTAAATTTGTGCCCTTAACTACCCAAAAGCCATTTTTCTGTTATCGTTATAATTTTACTACGAATGGGACAAAGAATAATTAGTATAAATGTAAAATTTGAAATATATAGGATTTATCGTCTTTTCTTTGTAAACGGGTTGCGACTTATAGACAGACAGACACGCGCGTAAAATTATTACGGACCCTAAAAACAAAGAGTAGAAGCATTTAGGTCTAAATCTAAATTTGTATATAAAAATTAAACATTCTTTTCGTTTGAATTTTACTTATTAAGTTTTAAATACATAACTTCATAATTATATAATTATTTAAAGAGTAAGCATACTTTATCTAGAAACTTTACTTAATAAAAATAATAATAATTAAGCATATCTTAATATATTTTTTATTTGAAAATGAAATAATATTCCTAAAACTTTTCTTGAAACCTTGGATGGAGTGTCACTTATTTGTAATTGCATAGGGCCTATTAGTGTTACTAATTAATAGTAGGTTATAAAATGTGTATAGAACAACGTAGCCAAGCAATTATGGGTTATGGAGCTACTTGTCAATGCATTATATTATTGTGATTTTTGTTGTTGGAAGTTTAATCAGCTTTTCAAGTTCTCCACATAAGTATTCAGTTCAGTTTGATATGAGTACATCATTATGCGCTAGTTTGTGTTTCTGTGCATATGTAAAAGTAGAGTATTTACGCAATTGTTTAAACTAAACTTATAATAACATTTGTTACACATTAATAATTGCAAGTACCTTTACAATTTGATGATTATTCACGAAAAGATCAACAAACCCTGATTGAATATATGGCGGATTATCATCTTCATCTAGAAGTGTCACTCGAACCACTTTCTTCTCTATTTCGTTGTTGTTTCGTCTGCACGATATCTCAATAAATATCTCCGGAGTTATTTCTCTGTCCAAGCCTCTTTTACTCCAAAGTTTGTCTTTCCTTACTTCCATAAATTGGCTTCCTATGGACAATCAGTAAATTGATAGGTCTAGGGTCTTATTATTACACCCAGTTACCACCCTGTTATGTGTGTATAAGCCCTATGTCTTGCTGAAAGAGAATATGTTTGTAAAAATTATAATTTAAAAATAGCGCTACATTAATTTTGTTATAATCGTTTACTATTTTTAAAGCTCAGAAAGTTAAAATATAATAGTTCCTGGAGTTTATTATTGCTTCAGACAGTTAATAAAATATAAATGTATGGTTTACGTGGGCAGCACAACTGTAAACTAATGCTATTTGCCAGATATATATTTACTTGTTGTCTACTTTATATACACTTTAAATTGGGTCAAGTGTCTGTACAGACTCCTGTACCGAAATGTAATTGTTTCCAATAATTTTTCTTGTATTGTTTTTACTTATTATTTCAAATATTATGTTTAATATTTTGTTTATGAAACTGCAGTTTTAGTTTAATAATAAACTTAAAATTGGCCAAGTCGGTTTTGATTAAAGTAATTCGTAGCTAGATTTTATATTGTACACAAATTAATAAAATTGTGATTTTAAAACTGAAAATCATTGGTAAATAAGTTTTATTATTAAAAAATTTTTTTGCGATTTTGTGTAAATATTTTAATGTGGTGAGATTGAGATGTATGATGTATCTATATCAATTAATTTCATTTTCATGTATAATATTTTCTTAACTTATTTACAGAAAGGTCATGTGTTTTTGTAACTATAATGTGTTCTTCTTGTATTTCTTAAGCCTATATTTAGGCCAGCAACTTGTATTGTCATCATTTTAGAAAAACAGAACTCTTGGTTAATGCATGATGGACTAAAACAAAAATTAAAATTGATAAGTTACTTCCATTATATCTTTAGTAGTTTCTGAGAAACATATTCTAAAACCAGATATTCAAAATGACACATAAACGCACGAACAAAAAAGTGTGTTTTAACTTATTTTGATTTTTTTTCAGTTTAAAAAGATTTAAAACAAAAATTCCCAACGAAATTATTCTCCTTTTTTGTAATAATCAGCTTTCTTTATCGGGTATTATTAAAGAATCAGCAATTAAAGCGCATCTATTTTATTATAGATCAGATTATTTTACTACCTTTAAATTATTTTCTAAACAACTGGAAAAGTTAACTGTTGTAAACACAATTTGATTAAAACATACAACATATTAAAAAATATTTACTTTTACCATAAAAAATATACAATCAATCATGTTTTTATTATTTACAATAAATCATAAAATTATACTACACCATAAGGTACATATTATATTAATTGTTAATGTAAACATTTACAATGCGTAAAATACATTTAAATATTATTTAAAAATTTTTAAAATACTTATATAAGAAAAATGTTGAAAGTACACTTACCATTCAATATACTATAATTAAGATTCTGACCCTTGCAAGTAGTTCCAGGACCTATAGTTCCTAGAAGGGTCACATTTCTATTTTCGTAAATTTGGTATTCAATACTTTCCCAGAAGCAAATTTCCTGAAAAAATATTATGGAACCATTAACAATGCCAATGATACTGTGAATGAATTGTAGCTTGGATATTGCTTCCCAACATAGTATTATAGTTACGTTGTTTCATTAATTATAAGGATGTGTTTTATTAACCATTTATATTCTTAGCCTAGAACAATGTCAACATTGATGACCAGTTTATCAATATTACGAGTAATGACAGTGTAATATAATATACCTACTCTGGCAAAAATAATCTTTCATAGTTTCATATAAAATTTACAAATTAAAAAAGGAGGTAGTGAAATCATGCACATTCAAATTTTAGTAGGTTACGTTATGTCATATTGGAGAAAGAAGTTTATAGCAATAGTTTGCAATGTCCTATTAACTAATGTTGGAGAAAGTAAGTTATAACAATTGGCTCTTTTAGTAAGTTATAACTCTTAGAATCTGAATTTGAAGAATGAAGATACTACCAATTGGTTGAAACGTCAAAGTATTTGATATTAAAGAGTGAAGATTTACAGGAGAACCATCGTAGTATATGATATAGATGAACGAAAATTCTAGCAGTATCAGAAGTTATAGGTTGAAGAGTCTATGTGTAGGATCCACAGTATCTATATTTATACTTAGATGTCGAACATTTATATTTGAAATCATTTGAGATTATATTGTAGGAGAAAGAAGATTCTAACAGTATAAGAATTTAGTGGTTGAAGATACTAACAGTAAGTTGTACAGTTTCTATATCAAAACTTAAAAGCTGATGATTTAAAACAAGTTAAACCATTATGCTATCTGATGTAAAAGAAAGAAGATTCTAGTAATATCAGAAGTTAGAAGTTGAAGAGTCTGAATGTAGATTGTACAATTTCGGTAACAAAACCTAAAGGTCGAAAAATTAGAGTTCGTTGACCGATTGTAGTATCTGCTTGGCGAAAGAAGATTCTAACAGTATCAATAGTTAGAGGTTATACATGCGAAAAGTAGGGAACTGTATCGGTTACAAGGTAGAGGAAGAATATGTTCACAAAAATTTACACTGTACCAGTATTTGAGGTTAGTGCGTGAATATTATAATATTGTTTTAATGATTTTTTTTATTTGTCGCATAAAGGTAATATGGTAATAAAGTTTAATTACACCTTACTAGCTTTTCATTGATGTAATTGCTTATTGCTATACTAGGTAATAACATACGAGATTACGATATTGAAATTAATAAAGTTAAATAGAATCGAACAATATAATAAAAATTTGGATTATGATTTAAGAAGCTGTATTCTTCGTCACTACACTCTGTATCTGTGTTTAAAGTTAGAGATGGAAAATTCACAAGAGGTTAAATCATTCTAGTATCTGATGTAGGAGACAAACTATTCTTACAGCATTAGAAATTATAGGGTGAAGATGCTAATCGTAGGTTGCAAATTCTCTTAAGGTAAAATTAGATGTCAAAGATTTGAAACAGGTTAAACAATTGTAGTATCTGATGTATGAGAAAGAAGATTCTTACATTGTCAGACGTTAATGGAATGTGTTCTCAAACGCTAGGAATCTGATGCAAAATTTCTGTATCTAAAGTAAGAGGTGAAGATTTACGGCAGGTTAAATATTTGTAATATCTGAGGTTAGAGAAAGAAGATTATATAACATTATCAGAAGTTAGAGGTTGGAGGTTTATAGCAGGTCAAACTCTTCTAGTGTATGAAGTTGGAGAAAGAAGATTCTAACAGTATTAGAAGTGAGTGTTTGAAAAAGTGGAAAGTAGGTTGAACTGTTTTAGTGTGGTAATGTAGACGGAGAAAATGTTTACAATAATTTACACTGTTTCAGTATTTGAGGTTAGTAGGTAAATATTGTAATATTGTTTTGCACTGATTTATTATCTGTCGTATAAATTGAATATGATAACAAAGTTTGATTACAACTTAGATCACTTTTGATTGATGAGGTTGCACATTGCCATAGTGAGTACATATCATCCAATATTATGACATTGTAATTTTTTAAAGTTAAATAGAATCGAATAATAAATTGAGAATTTAGATTATGATTTATAAAACTGATTGTTCATTAAGAATACAAAAATACAGCGATAGTTTCAATTAGCACGTACACGATCTCTTTATAAACTTTATACATATTTTTTTGACACTTTTGTATTAGAGCGCAGAACTAAGAAAACTAGGGGGAAAGAAAATTTTCCGGGCACGATACCAAGAACTACATTTAATAAAAAGATACATATATTTCAACTTCTCATATTTATATTATTTACAATAATTTTTCGATTAAATAGAAAGTTACAAGTTTATACGTAAGACTAATAAGTTTCATAATTTGTAAAACTAATTTTAGCTTTATTATTTACTCAATACCCATGAAAAAAAAAATCTTTACAACACCTTAACAAACTTTCATTGAAATATAACATTAGTAGAGATTTCAATAGTTCTAATACAATATTACCTTATACGATTTATTCTATTGAATAATGAATTACTTACCTTTGTTTCAAGAAGGCAAGGGTTTGCATATGGCAAAACGTCAACTGTTATTCCCATTCTTGACGTGCCCTCCTGAGCATTCATCGCTTCCATATGGAATGAAAAGGATCCCACTCCTACAAATTTATAAATTTATTTTTTAAAATTAGTAGACTCTGTTTCATAAAAGTGACAAAAATGTTATATTTGGTGGTATTTTTCACTTCAAAGAAGAAATTTATCCCCGTTAATTTATTATTTATTTAGTCTGACATATACATAATAATTTAGAAATTCCCAAAAATTCTCTTTGAAGTAAATAATTAATTGTTTTAATTTCATTTCACTACTGAAAGCTAGAATATGATTTATTTGTAATAATATAGTATCAGATGGGAAGAATCAGTTTACAGAAATTTCATATAGCCTATTGTAAAATAAATATTGTGCTTTTGATAAAAAGATAAAACGGAAACACTTTGTACATAAATAAACTCCCATTAAGTCAGAATTATATTTTTTAGAAAATATTTCTTTGTTGAAATGTTTGTATGAGGGTGTTTGTGTATACTGCGCCATTTACATATATAAAAATAATAATACATGAAAACATTTAAGTGTATTTCTACGTTATTAAGCAGTTACATTAAAGTGAAAATCCGTGTAAATGTGATGTCCTAGCTCTAAGTAATAGTAAATATAGTTAAAATCAATATCTAACTGCCGTTAACCCCCGAAAGTTAGGACACCCACGCTGGTGAAAACCCACTCAGTAAACGTTAAAACGAGTTTCCTCTTGAATGGAGGTTTATTTATGTGTTTCGTTCCACTTTAGAATTTTAAATATTTCATACTGTTACATCGGTTAAAGGAATGTGACTGATGTAATATATTAATGCAGTATTTCGAATACTGTATATCAACAAATAAAACACAATATTTCTTTTGTAAAATTCTATAATTTATTTGGTCTAGCCGACCATGGTTTCGCCAGTTACGGCATTGACGAGGCTCTTACAAGACTAAATACAAAGCACAACATAACTATTATAAAAGGTAGGAAAATCCCGTTAACAAACAAAGCACAAAGACCCAGGGGAAAACCCCACAGGTCATTCACACAGGTATTAACCAACCTTGAATAGAGGTTGAAGTAAAGGAGAAAATGACAAAAATTCCGTTTGGTCATTTAAAACTAGATTATCATCATTACACAAAAGTCTCTTAATTTCTAAAATTTCCAAAACATTTAATTTTCTACTTTTTACGTTAACATGTAAAATTTCAAAATTAACATTAGAATAAAATCTGTCAATGCATGATTTTTTAAATGGTTAGAAAAACTAGAATCATTATAACCTAACCGCCAACTCCTTTCATGCTCACCTAACCTACACTTAAAACTACGGCCTGTTTGGCCAACATAAGCAGCATTACAAATACTGTACTACATGTCAGCTTGTACACACCACTTTTTTGCATTTTTTCTATATTATCTTTGGAATTTACCAACATCTTTCCTAAATTTTGTTTACAATAATAAGCTGGTTTACAGTGTTTTTTCTTTTCTAAAACTTTACCAACTGCATGGCTAACTTTACCAAAATAGTTAATTCTACGCCACTTTTGTGTGGAATTATTAGAATTGACTATTGGGAAAATAAAGGATTTAGCCTTATTTTTTAATTTTCTTTTTAACATTTTATCAATGAGATTAACCTCATAACCATTATTAATGGCTATTTGTTTAATACATACAAGCTCAGTATAAAAATCATCATTAGACATAGGAATATTAATGAGGCGATACAACATACTATGAAAAGCAGCCAATTTATGATTATAAGGATGTTGTGATGTAACATGTATAATGTTGTCACTAAACGTAGGTTTCCTAAAAATGCTGTAATTATGCCTACCATCAATGATTTTAATTGTAAGATCTAAAAAATTAATTTGATTATTCTGTCCTACTTCCATAGTAAATTGTATCGCCGAGTTAATAGAATTTAAATACTTTAAAAAACACTCAAGTTGGCGGTCAGTACCTTCAAATAAACATAAAACATCATCTACATATCTATACCAATAATTAATACAATGCTTAAACTGGTTATTACTATCAAAAACTATAGATTCAAAAGTATCCATAAAAATCTCAGCTAACAACGGAGATAACGGAGATCCCATTGCTAACCCATCAACTTGTGCAAAAAACTTATTTTGAAATTGAAAATAATTTTGTTTAATACATACTTCAATTATATTCATCAATTCTATAGAAATACAAGGATCAACTTTAGCTCGATCTAACAAAGATTGCACACCAGTCAAACAGTCATTGACCGGAATACTAGTAAATAAACTTTTTACATCAAATGACACAATTTTGGCGTTAAGGGAGGCTTTGACATCTTTAATCTTATCCACCAAATCCAAAGAATTTTTTAAACCAAATTTAGGTTGGAACCTAGAAATGTTTTTTAGAAATGTGTTGGCAAATTTAGCTACATTGTATGAAGGTGACTGTACAAAGGAAACTACAGGGCGGATGGGAATATCCGGTTTGTGTAGTTTTATAAGGCCATATAATCTAGGAGCCAGACTATTCATCACAGGTAAAGTTTTAACATGAGCCTGACTAAAAATGCAATTATTTTGTGCTAACATAGATTTAACAATATTACTATTTTTCTTTGTTGGGTCCTTTTTTAACTCCACAAAAGAATTGGTTTTTAATAAATCTTGAACTTTACTGCTATAGACCTCTAAAGGTAAAACCACAATGGAATTACCCTTATCTGCTTTAGTAATAACTAGATTATTATCCAATAGCTTAGACTTTATGTTCTTAATGACAAAGTTTTCATTATTATTAAATTTGGTATTACTGCAAGATATAAATTCTTCTTTTATTAAATTAGCACACATGTATTTAGTATTAATATCTTTAACTATAGCCAATTCTGAATCTAAAGCCAGGCTTTCAAAGTTAGAAGCTCCCGGTTTTGATCTAGGAGCGTATTTAAAACCTTTAGATAATAATTGCATTTCAATGCAAAAAGTAGAAAATTAAATGTTTTGGAAATTTTAGAAATTAAGAGACTTTTGTGTAATGATGATAATCTAGTTTTAAATGACCAAACGGAATTTTTGTCATTTTCTCCTTTACTTCAACCTCTATTCAAGGTTGGTTAATACCTGTGTGAATGACCTGTGGGGTTTTCCCCTGGGTCTTTGTGCTTTGTTTGTTAACGGGATTTTCCTACCTTTTATAATAGTTATGTTGTGCTTTGTATTTAGTCTTGTAAGAGCCTCGTCAATGCCGTAACTGGCGAAACCATGGTCGGCTAGACCAAATAAATTATAGAATTTTACAAAAGAAATATTGTGTTTTATTTGTTAAAATGGAATTCTATCAAGTACCGTCGGTCATCAGTGTAAACAATAATACTGTATATTGCATACCGTATGCAATTATGAATTATATATATATATATATATATATATATATATATATATATATATATATATATATATATATAAAATATAAAATAAAATTGTTTTCCTTACTTTTTTCTAGGAAAAAAATACCGATTGTAATGTTTTATACATATTTAATAACAAAATGAAGTAAAAGGAATAACGCAAACAAAATCAAGCATACTGAGATTAAATTTAAAATACATTGTATTGTAATTTTTAAAACATTTACCATACATTTTGCGTCTTTTACACTTATTTAAAATTTTATATTTTACTAAATTCTTTTAAATAAAATTTATTGCGCATTTCATGCGAAAAGCCTAAGACTGGTAGATAGCTTTTAAGTCGTGTAATATGTACACTGTACCGCACTTGGTTTCGCTACAAATTTTAACTTCCCTAAACTCACGATGTAGGGTTAACACCGTAAATGTTTGAGATCCATTGTGGTTTATAAGTCACATTAATAGCAGTTAATTTATTTAGTTTAAATACTTTTTTTGTATCAACTTTAAGCACAACAACGCAACTTATGTTGTTTTGACCATCGTTTTTTAAAGTCACTATTATAGACTCTTAAAAGTATATTTTGTATTTAAATGTAAAAGTAAAATGTACACAATGTTTGTTTAATGTAACTAACTGCGATGCAATTTAAAAAATTTTTTTTTTTGTAAATGTTACAAATTTAAAAAGAAAATAAAAACAACTTATAAAACATTTTGCATGCACGTCATGTGTAAACATAAGCAGTTTCAAAACGTTGGAAATATTATTTATTTTAAGTACCTTTGTAATCATGTTGTAGACTAAAGAACCCTTTCCTTGTATCGATCAAAATATGATCTAGACTCCTATCTAACCTGTAGTTTGATTCGGTGGGTTCGGTACCATTGTCTAAGAGCAGGTGTGTGTACAGGAAGGGTTGTGGTGTGCCATGACGGACTTTCACCACGATGTGTCTAATCGTGAAGAAGGCACCAAGTATTTCTGAAAACAAAAATAAAAATGTGTTTTGAAACGTTTGAAATGCATTGTCTGCGATTTATTGTATAATAAAATCTAAGTAAACTTATAAAGATTGTAATACATCTTACTAATAATATTTGATTAAATGTTTTCTATTGAAGTGTTTTTAAAATAAAATTATCAAGTGAAAAATATTGATAAATACCATACTTATTTATGTCATACACACAAAACATTATAAATAATGATGTGTATGAACGTATTAAAGCTGTTTTGAACTTATTGCTTCCATTAAACTAGAATAATAACAACTTTGTTTTTTGTATATTATCCAGTACACGAGTATAGGATAAGTATGGTAATCGTAGAAAGTTTAGACCTCCGCTTGTTGACTGATCTTCACGGTTCATGGCCTCATGAAAACGAAAAAATCAATTTAGACTTGCCGTCCGTCCGGCGTCGTTGTCGTCTGTACGTAAGCACGATATTGGCCTCAACAATTAAGAGAGTAACATGACATTTGGTATATCGAAATATGTGTGCTCATATATAACCCTATTGGAATTCAGAAAACACAAATTAAAATTGCCAAAATAGCTGCCATTTTAAACAGTTTTTTGCTCATGTCTCGTGTAAATATTCCACTTTCAAAACAATAAATTAGACAAAATTTTAAATTCAATTTACTTCAGTTTTATATGTAATTGTTCCAATCCCACCTCTCTATAAAAATCCCATATTCTCTAAAAAAATGTTATGATACCGCATATCGAATCATCAACACGAGTGTATTAAGTAGAGGCTCCTTTACATCTTCAAGCCAGAGACACGAGCGAAGCGATTGAACAATATTTTAGATATACACTCCTAATAAGCCCATTAGGATCTAATCGATGTCAAGAAAGTATTAATATACTCAATTTCAAGGTTAACAAAACCTGCGTAACAAGTGTTTTCAACAAAATTTCCCTACCCGATAAAACCACTTGATTCAATAGAATTTAACATTTATTACATATGCCAAGAAAACAACTTTTGGGCTTTACAATTATTTATGCTTATACTTATGCTTTGATACTCAGTTTTATGTTACCTTATCCCGTTTTATATTCCTTTTTAATCGACGATTGTTTAGTTGGAACATCCCTTCACGTGCAATTTTCAATTGACGTGAATTATAAAATTATATCAATGCGAAACGTATAATTGTAAAATATAAAAAAGAAAACAATTGTTACGGTGAAAATATATTTGGGATTATTTCCGTACAGGAAAATAAACTACTAATACTCTTACTAACCGAAAAAGCTTTAATAAATAAACGTTAATAATTCAGTTTTTACCAAACGCAAAGTGGTTATAAAAAATATAGGCTGGAAAATAATAGACTATAACTTGTAAACATAGCAATAGTTACAGCTTCAATATATTTATGAAATATATATAAATAATTTTTTTTCGGAGCTTTAATATTAGAAGGTTTCTTTATATCCTTCGGAGTACATGGATATTGATTACTTAACGTCGTTTCATACTTATTGTCCTTCCTATTTCGTTAGACTCCATACGCCTTTATATTAGTATAAAGCTTTCGATATAAACTTATGAAGATGTAACCAATCCGAAACGCTTCATGCAACAGTTATAGTATAGGGAAAGATATTATTATACTTTTGTATGTGGTTTATTATGTTTTTAATGTTTTAAACATTAGGAAAAACTAGAATTCCCCGAACGGTAAGAACAATAAACAAATCTAAGACTGTAAAAAATCCAGTATGTTTATTATATTACCCTTATGTACATTTCGGTGATATAGTCATTATTCTCAGAGGTTTACAGCTAAATTCACTAAACTTATGTCGACAGTTTTTACTTTTCAAGTGGTTTTGGGAATGATATCAGTTTATCTTCTGGTATCTGTTTCTGTTATATATGCAATGCTCGTGAGCCAAGTTTAATCACATACGGAATAAGATCTTATTTTATCCATTTCTCGGGAATTTTACCATTTTCAATAATTTAAAATTCAGGGATTGCTGTCATAACTAAAATAACACAAAATATTGATTTTTAAAAAATCGGTTTGAATGATTTTGACTTAATTTTGTCAAGTATATGCTGTTAGGTTTGGTAGTTATCTTTAACAAGGTCGATTTTAATCAAATAAGTTTTTTATAAAGAACCTGTATATGGCTCAAGTGAAACTAGTTCAGGGCATTATTTAATTTTTTTTTCAAAGTTCCAGTTTATGGTTCATTTTTAATTGATAACTACCGAAGATACATTTTTGGTGACGATTCATTTTGATTGTTTTATATTTGTTATTTGGTATGTGTGAGATAGTTTGTGTAAGTTTCTGTGCGTGTTTTTTTTCTTTTTTTTCTAACACACGGTTTACCGTTGCTACAAACTATTGAGTTTCATTCAAGTGAATGACGTTGAAACTTTGCACTCCTTTTATCGAAAACTTATTACAGTACAAAAACTTTTTAATTAAAAGTTACATTGAAGTTACACTTTGCTCTTTAAGATAGATGCGCTAATGGGGAAATACTATACACCAAAGAAAAAAAAACTTGTCTCAAACTGTGGTTTATAAGTCCTATACAATTTTAAATCATTTTATTTTAATTACGTAAAATGACCAAAAAAGTATTGCAGTCCTTCTTTTAAGTTTGAATACAGTTATAACTTGATAAGACTCTTTTTCATTATGAATAGGAGCTAATGTAATAAAACAATACATGACTGATAATATACCGTTATTACCGACCAAATAAAAAATAATTCCACGATAAATACTTTATACGTTCAACTAGAAATCAAGAACAAGCGTTATTGGAGATATGAAGACAAATAGATTTGTTTATGCCCTAAGAAACTACACTTGATAAAAATCGATAGATTGTTTTTGAGAAATTCTTAATGTTGTGTTTCTTTTTGGAGCAGCTGCCATTTACAAAAATAAAAAAAAAAATGTCCAGTGATACAGCTCAATGCCCAAAATATATCTACATACCAAATTAACGTGATATAAATATTCTAAAAAATACTTTTTCTGAACTCAGAGACTAAACACAGATACGAGTATATCCGCAAAAAACTTGTCACAAATTTTAAACTCACCCCATAAGTTTATCTCTATACTACGTATATGTGAAGGAAAAAAGGGTGGGGGAAAACAGACGAAAACTTATACTTAAGTGAATACAGTTATACAAGTAAATTGAAGTATAATTTTTCTATATACCTGTGTATCCGACTTGCAACTATATTCTGTGTAATATTACACAACGCGTGTCGGTAACAATTGTTAATTTAGTCTTATACTTTTGCAACTGAAGACACAAAAATTAAATAGTAAATTGTGAGTTATAGAGAAGTGGTACCACAGAGTTAAATATATACCATTTAATATTTAATTCGCATATTTCTCTCATTTTCTTCCTCAATATTGTATTTCACTATCTTAAAAAAATAAACATATACAGAAAACATGATCTGTCCTCAATAACAGGACCGGAAAGCCATCATTCATATTTATAGTTAAAGTGACAGCACGGAGGACAGATTTGTATTGTAAAACTTCATACATTTATTTATTTCGATTTGTTTCACTACCGTCCCACGTCTGAAATTGACATTTATAAAAACACTTTTGTTTTACTGATATCTGAAGAAGTTACAGTACAAAATGTTTATACTCCAAAATCACCGTTAATGATTAAAATCACCGTTTTTGATTATTATTTGGCTGGTTCGCTGCCTTCCAATACTCATTGAAACTATAGTGATCCTTAAGAATATTAAATCCACCTTCACAGGTAAATAACCTAGGTGGTTATTATTTCTATCCTATGCATATGTAAAACGTGGTATTGTATTTTGTATTTTATAATGGAAGAAATAATAAAGATTTTTCATTTAAAGAAGAAGGAAAAAAAAAAAGTCATAAGCCAAGTCTTATTAATCACCGTACATTAAACACAATCTTTCAGTGTAATATAAAATTCCAATTTGTTTCAAATATCCGGAATTAAAGTTCGTATGTATTTTAATATATTTTTGAAGTTATTTTAAATCTTAAATGTTTTCAGTTTATTAACATTTGCTTTATACAAAATCAAAGTTGCTGAAATTTACATTTGTCGCATAAATTTGTCAGTTTAATTAAATGTGGAGGTTCTGTAATAATGTAAATTATTTCAGTATATAATTAAAAGATATAATTTATTTCGTTGTTAATATAATATAGAGGGAAAATTTTACAAAATATTAAAGTATTTGTTATATTTTACTACTGCTGATAGTTGACATTAATTTGAAAATAGTTTTGAGCCCTTACACTAACTAAACTTTCAGCAGTTTTTTTAAGAATCAGTATCAGTTTGATGCGTTCAAAGTTATTACAAATTTTACAATACGATTTACCTTTAGTATTAATATGATCTTGTTGGGTAACTAAGTATATCTTTTCAGATATGGGAAATACTATGGTGAATACAAATTCACATCTTTTATGGATTAAATTGGCAATTCTTTATGTTAGAAGGGGTTAAGAGATCTAAAAGAAAAAAGTACAAAAACATCACATAGAACTTTCTCACTTATTCAATTCAAACTCAAGCCCAAATAAAAATGAAGGAAACCTATTGGTCACCTAAAATGTCAATTCGTTAATTAGTTGTCAATTAAGAAATGCAAGTGATCCTTGCGGAGGCTGTATTTGAAAGAAACTTATATATTTAAGTAGGGTATAAAAAAAATGTGCTTGTCTTGTTACCATAAACTCTGCTTTATTCCCGAATAGTAACAGTGTATGCTTGAAATTTAACAACACGGGGGTTATTCACTGATTTTTAACATTTAACTCAAATTTGATCAATATTGTTAGATTCAATTATGATAAAACGTAGTTATGTGTTTATTTTCTTACGGTAACTAATCCAAAATTTTGAGTTATAGAAATACAAAATTGATTAAAGACTTTGACAAAAATTGGTTAAAATCTGTTCACACGTTTGGGCTGTAGAGCACTGTATAGACGACAGATGCCATACTCCACTAGATACATTTAGATCACAAAATACATTTTGGATGTAAGACCTCAAAACACTCTACATATTGTTTTACACATTACATAACTTTTCCCATACTACGTATATCTGAGAAAGTAAAGATGGAAGAAATGAAAGACACTTTCAAAGATTTGTTTAATATCCCCTGCATGTTTATAAATAAAACAATTTGTTAGGTTACATTTTAATGTTACCCATTTATCTAACGAAAGTATATACAGGGTGATTCGGAGCTGTAAGGTAATTTCTCGGGAAATGATTCTACAGCTAGAACTAAGATGTAAAGTTTACATAAACATAGGCCCCTTTAAACGCTTCGTTTCCTGACTGTGGTAATTTCGTATATCCAAAGAGACACTATATCTTTGGAAGTAGATTAGCTATTGAGTAAAGATTTGGTATACGAATTATTTATCTTTAACAGTACACCATAACAACAAGAGTTCATTTTGTATATTTAAAAAAATGCGGATATAAAGTTGGAACACACACACACAAGACAAGATAAGATTGAGCTAGTTATTTTTCAATGAAATTTATAGATTTAAGGAAAGATTAAGAGTTATTTAAAGAAGAAATGTGATGGAAGTCTTCATGATATCGCGTGCTTTTTGTATATGCGTGCATTCAAGTGCATTATCCGCAACATGGTCTACGCCACAACCGAGTCGATACCTCGTGTGACCTAGAAAAGTCATGTTTGAGTAAATATACACTATAGAAAATGCAAGTAACCTCATGTTTTATGTACAAATATATACTTGGTGTTCAAGTCAGAATGATTAATACATACAGAGTCACATTGTTTATATTAATATATTATAATTTATGATAAGCATTTTAAAAGTTTGTTTATATATGTGCATGTGTCGATGGTTGTTTGCCTAGCTATTAAAAGTGAGTATATATTTAACCTAAAACGTGAAGGAATTATATTGTATAATAAACGGTGCAAAAACATTACACATTCTATCACACTCATCCATCCCCAAAAGCAATCAAACCTATTCAACACTAAAAAATCAGTTGGCTAGTTGACAATCAAAAAGTTAAAATAATTTATTGATGCCGTCTTTGGTAATATATAGATATATATAATAAGGCACTAAATATGCTTCCCTTTTGTCATAAACAATTCCTTTAAGTAAATGGTATTTTTAAAACTCATTGTGTTTGTATCCAAGTCACTCTTTTTTATATAGCCTAATAAAAGAACAATAATGTCCGTATATGTGACTTTTTTAATAATAAAGTTACTTACTTGTCTTTATAATCATATGACGCGTTTCGGAACTCGTTCCATCTTCAGAATATCGCTCTGCTGAGGTCGTTAAAACATTAAAATAAATAATTACCCAACATATCGCAACACATATACACATACACGCGCACATTAACACAGACAATATTAACGCGTGTGCACACCATCGAATACGTTTAATATACTAATCCCTAACCTGCAGTACCGCTTAGTGTTTGTGTTTCTTATCTATTCCTCTAGCAAAGTCGTACATCAAGTTGGATTTAAAATTCAATTGGTCATTCAATATACGTTCTGAACTTTTTAACTGTGCTTTATATATTTCATATTCCTCTAGCGCGTCCATTTGTTTGCTCTTCTTGCATTATGTGAATTGGATGGAAGTTGCTTTCAAAACTAGAATACGAGTGGTTTTCTTCTATAATGTGGCGTGTGTAGTTAGATTTTGCATACGCCACTCTGTTACTTGGAAGATGTTCTTTAAATCGTTTTTTTTTTAAATTGCCTCCCAGTTTGCCCTATATAGAAACACTCGCATTCATCACAATTGATTCTACATATCCCTGACTTTTGTTCCAATGGTGTTGTTTTTTTGGGCTTATATTATATTCTTAATGTTTTTAGAGGTGCGGAACGACATGGTTACATCTATCTTCTTCAGCGTGTTTGTCAAGATGCTAGGTAGGATAACCCCATATTAAAAAAGTCACATAGACGGACATTATTGTTCTTTTATTAGGCTATATAAATGGCATTTCATTAAAAATGTTGATTATTGAATTATCGGTATAAAACTGAAAATCGGCTACACGGCTAACTGACGTAATTTCTCAAAATCGGTACTATTTATTTCGTTGAAATTTTAGTGAAAGGTTAAAATTAATGCCCCAAAAGCGTACGAAAAATAATACAATTCAGGAATAATTTGCAAATAGCCATAATGTACCTTCCTGAAGTACAATAATTTAACTTGAGATTTTAATAGAAGTATGGGTCATTATTTTTCACATTTCATTAAAATTTCAACGAAATCAATGGAACCGATTTTGAGAAATTGCGACCGTTAGTCGTTTAGCCATTTTTGGTTATTTACCGATAACTTACCAATCGGAATGCATGGATAGATGGCGACCAATAATAAGTTTTTAATTTCTTTAGAGGATACAATTTGGGAAATTCGTAATTTTGTATTTTGCCTACTCCAAATTTTCAGTTATAGAAAAAATGAAAAACAAATTTGGCCACATACTAAATTCGATTAAAATTGTCAGCATTCGGGCTCTAGGACGCTGCACAGACGACAGGTATAATCCCTAAAGCACCTTTAGGGATTTTAAATCAGATAAATTCGCTAAACACCCGAAGTCGTTTTTTTGATCGATTACATAAATTTCTACACTACGTATATTTGTAAAAGTAAAATCTAAACATGTATAAATTTAATAAAATATAACTTTATAAATATAGGTAACGTCATTCTTGTGATAATATAAAATAATTTCACAAGATAAGTCTTCGTTGTTCACGTTCATTCTGTATGATTGTTACTTAACAATGAAAGACCATTTGTTAAAATGAAGAAATTTAGAAATTTGATATGCATCACTTTAACCAAAACTTATTTCATGTGTAGCCTTTATTCCAAAACGTAAATACTTGATATGAAGAGTATGTGTTGAAAAAAAAAATATGTCACATTAGAATTGAGTGTCTTGTAATAATTGAACATTATTTCAAATTTTGAATATGCAGAAAAAGATGTCACATTAGAATTTAGTTTCTTACAATTAATTATTGATATTTTATCCATATTTTTATTTTAGTTTTTTTTTGTTGGTCGGGTCTACACTAATAGTCAATTAGATGTTTCAGCTTAAAAATAAACACGTTTAATTAGGTTCATAGAAATGAACGAATAAATCATATTTTCATACGTACCATTTTTACCTCATCCCCTTTCAATTTAACTGTCTAATGGAACTCTTAGTTAAATACATCTAACTGATCCTGACCTACTCCGTATTCAATTTTAGACCAAGAAATATTATCCACTAACGAAAATATTTTTCCATCAAATCGAAAAGTAAAATTTTAAGATTGTGTTTTAAAAGCTATAAGAATTATAATTTTAAACAATTAGTTAAGTCATGTAATTCAAATTTAACATTCCTCGTATGAAATTAAAATTAAAGGTATAAATTTAGATATGGGATCTCTTTAAAAAAATGTCTGGGTTACTGTTTAGAAACCCATTAAAAGGAATTTAACAATATCACCTTACCTTTCGTATTACTTAAATACGAAGAACAATAAATATTATGAGTAAGAATTACTAATTAACATCTAAGAGTACTACGTAATTTTATAAAGTAAGTTTCTGAAAATAATGTCTAAAAGAAAATATATTACCATCTGATTTTGAATTTGATGTACGATTGATTTTAATTAACAATGGAAACAATTCTGTGGTTATTCAATAATAATATTCAAATAACTTCCACATATTGATAAACAATGCAAAAATTACAATAACTTTTATCTAACACCCAATTCAAACCGAAATTATGTGTTACATAATTTTTACAGTAATTGTTATTTATTTATTGAACCAATAGATTGTAAGTGTTGTTAATCTCGAATGGGACACGTGGGTAACCTTATATGAAATCACAATAAAAACTAGGTGTATAGTTTATACTAAAATGTTAATAAATTAAGTAAATAAACAATACAAAAACATTGCACAAACTTTTTCATGCACCCATTGAAATCGGAATACTAAACAAGCAAAATTCATCTACCCCGAAAATTTTATTTCGTTAGTTGTTAGTAAAAAAGTGAATATCAACCATCGACGCCATTTTAGATTTTGCTGGTTATTTAAATCAGTTTTTATATATTTAAATAAGGTCTAAACTTGCTTTATTCATTATTAAACATGCCTTAAGGAATAATCTTAGAAGATGAAATCAAATTTAAATAAGTACGGTAAATGTTAGTTTCTTGTGTGTCAATTATACCTGAGCGATAATTTAACTTGCTATTTTGACACTGGTTTGTGTTAATTTCCCACATTTTACCAATATTTTAAAGAAATTGATAACTTACGTCATTTGTAGTTTTTACTTATAACTTACAGAATGGCATTTATTGAGAGATGCTGAGTGTTTAAATACGTTTTCTTTTAGTAAATTTTGATTAAATTTGAAAGCACACCTTTTTAGAAAAAAAAAAAAATAGGAAAAAGTCTCTACAATTGTCCAAAAAAGTACTGCTTAGAATACACAGAAGACAAATACATCAAAAACTTTTTTTTTCTTTTCTTTTTTTTTACCTGGAGGATATAGAAACGGATATTTCTTCGAAAAAAATAACACCGATGTATAAAGCACTTTTGATACACTTTACTACATTTGAGCAAGAAAGGAAAAAAAGTAACTTTATAGAAACTTAATATGAATCCAATAGAACAATGGCAGTTGACGTCATTTCTGTTCGATAACGTCTAAAAATAGTTTTATATTCAATAAAGCTTTTATCGTGACTAAAATGGGGATTATATTTCAAAAGTGAAAGGATTAAAATTTCTGTTAATGGAAATGTTAAACGTCTGAGGAAAATAAATATCATATATAGGTTATGCAAATTATAAAGAAACATTCAGACAATATATAAGATGAAGTTATAAAAGGAATGAATTGTTGATAAATAGGGAAGTTAGGTATTGATTATTAGGGATTAAAAATTCACCCGCAAAGTGAGTCACATTATCCGAAGCGCCTGAAATTATTCTGTATCTGCAAACCGTTACACACGATGATGGGTGTAATTTATTTTATACTTTTAACTTGACTACAAAATTGTTCAGAAAACTACTTAAACTTCCTAATGTCAATGATATAGTTTATTTTGTTATGATTAATTATAGAAGAGAAGATCTTCACTTCAATAGATCGGTATTAAAATTTCATCAATATTCCATTCGCCTTTGGTAATTCATAATAAGATATTAAAATTATTAGTTAATGATGGAATATTTGTATTAATATTATTGTTTGTTCGGACGTTTGCCATAATTTGTGTACAAGAAACAATACACGACGTTTCGAGAGTATAAATCAACTCCCGTTATCAAGTGCCTACCTATTTAGTTTCTGAATATAGGGTTAGATAGGCGTGTGTTCTGTCTGTATGTTTTAGTTTGTAAGTTAGGCGCTGATAACAGGAGTCTATTTATACTATCGAAACGCCGTGTATTGTTTATTATACACAAATTATGGCAAACGTCCGAATAAACAATAATATTAATATAAATATATTAAAAACAAATCATAAAAACTAGAATCCTAGTTCATATTCTGCTTTTTATCCGATGTAGCTCAGATTTCAAATAACAAATCAAAAATCAAATCATTTCTTTAAATAATTAAATAAACAATCATTGCAAAATATTGCAAGAACGTTTTCCCTCGCTTATCACTAAAAACAAATATAAACAAATGTGACACACCACAAATGTGAGTTCCGTAGTAGGGAATAAAAAGTGAAAATCAACCATTAATTTTTATATAAATATATATAAAAAAAAATAATAATAATAAATAAATAGGACTTAAATGGTGAAAATTGTATTTCAATAAAAACTACCTTTTATGACAGCAGACAAGGTTCAAGTTTTATTAGTGTTTGCTAATAATTTATGAATCTTAATAGAATAAAATTTGAACACAGATTCTGATAAATATTACGTTTCTTTATTTAAATATGTTTCTAGACAAAGTCGCCATCTTAAGTGATGTACAAACTACAATAACTAAATTATAACTAAATCTAGAGCTGTGTCCCACTCCGTATTGGGGACAGTAGTGGATTTAACTATTGTAGCTCGTGGATCACTGAGGATGGTGACTTCGTCGTTGAAACGCGTTTGAATAAATAGACGTTCTGTTTGTTGAGAATTTGTCTTAAAGATTTATTCTATTAAGTATACCATCTTACAAGTTCAACTTAATATTTATTTATATTCATGAACCGTTAATTTTTTTACTCACAATTTTGTAGATGGATTTTGATCTCTATTCACAATAAATTAAAATTTGTCCGACATCGGTATAGTAATTTTCCATCGAATAAAATTTAAACAAAATCGTAATATTGTTTTTGAAGAAATGAAAAAAAGTGCCGAGATAAGTCGATAATATGTCCATATATCAGATTTTATTTAAATCAGTCTACGCAGCTGTACAGCACTACCTAGACGATAGACAGAGATCACTACAATAACAATTTTTTGGGAGGATTCACATGACCTCGAAACGGGTCTTCATTAAAAAGTATTGAAACCGGTCATAGGCTAATTATGTTATTATGAAAAAAGTATTTTTATGGAACAACTACTCGTACGCTATTTGTATAGTTGTTATAATAAAGTAGAACTTAGAATGTAATATTACAACAGTACTTGTTATAACCAGCCCAGGGGAAAATCTTAACTCTTAAGTTAATATCAATTTTAAAATAGTTTTGAATAATTGTTTTATGTATTTTATAATTTGACATTGTGATAAAATTTTACATCTAAGCTTTTCATTATACTTATTTTCAATACTTGATTTTTATTTTAGCTGTCTCATTAGTTAGTTTTGTAATAAAAACACGCTCCATTGTAACAAATATCTTTTGTTTTTGTGTTAAAATGTAAAGTAAGGGTGTACACCTTTAAGAAAAGATAAGAGCAAGCAAAATTTACTAATGAGAAAATAATTAGTATACTCTTTTTAATTTTCATTAACAATTTTGTTTTATTTTAACGGTATCATTTGATGAGTAAAGAAGTGCATTGCAGACTATTGGAAACGTAATTTATTTCATATTAAATTTACAATTTCTAATTTTTTTAAATGTACCTCCATTCAAGAGTAAAGTTGATGTTTGAAATTTTAAATGTTCTACGCATATACATAAATCAAAATATTTTGGAAAATTTATTCGTAAGAAAGAATTTTGTAAACACAGTTGTTAAAGGTTTCGACATTTGCCTTTCACTCCCTATTAGTAGCTTCCTGTTAGTCATACAGTTTGATAGATTAGTTTGTGTTATTAAATTAAACTATTTTGAAAATGTGAACCCAGTTTTTACAGTTGATTCAAAAATGTTTATAATTGATGTTAAATAAAAACTTGGATTTTGAAGAATTAAATTAAATTGGGACTGTAGAGCCTTTAGATTGAGCAAAACTTTAGATTTTGTTGAAATGAATTGTTTAGTTCATTTAGAGTACCTCCATTTTGAAAATATATTTCTTGAACATATACAAGCGTTATGATCTTAGAGAAGTAGATAGACTTCCTAAGCAACTAAATCTTCGCTAGGAACCTTAAATTAATATTATTATGAAAATCTTATCCTTGATTTTGGCTTCGCAATATTTTTTGATACTTTGTTTTATATGTATGTAAAAGAGAAACCGAAAGCAACGCCTGTATTTACTTGAAATCCAGATTTTTATTAAACGTTTGTTAACACCATTGAAAAGAGATTTTAACGAGTTTTAAAATAACGTGCTGCCCGACCCTCATCAATCTTTAATTTTTTTGGATTTATTTCAATATCACTTAGTGATTGACGTGAGGGAAATTAAATAACAATAACATTGTTTATCGTTAACCTAAGATTTACGGGCCTGTTATCGATTGATCTCTCTGTATCATCCTATGTTTGGTAACCCTTTTACGAAATTTTGTGCTCACAGAAAGTACAACATAGAAATTTAGTGTTATTTCAAATCTTAGTTATTGTTGGAAAATTATACAATGTACCTTTTGATAGTTATTTCGTATTTATGTTAGAATATTTTATTTTTAATTATTTAGATACATAATGTTAAAATTGTAAAATGTATTCAACTACTAATTGAATGTATAAGTTATTATAAGTTACTAATTGAATCTGAATGTTATAAGTTGTTGATGTGTATGTGACAATGTGTGTTTGTTTAGTAAGTAATGAAAGGAAAAAATAATATTTTCTTGATGTGTGAGCTAATTTTGAGTGAACATTGAACGAATAAGTACTTCAGTCTCGCCTCGACATTAGTGTAGCGAGAGGAAGTTAAATCCGAAGAATTTATTTATCCCCTATAAATGTCACAATCAGGAAAAAATTCGATATTGGAGAAAAAATATCCTTGTGTCAGTGCGATATGGATCTTTTGTAACTATCCATGTATGGAGTGAGTGGAGGTCATGATTATATATTTTTAAATACAATCCAGTTTTCTAAAAGGTAGAATTTTTATGATGAGTTCTTATCAACTAACTAAAATCATTACAAAATATCTCCTTTTTAATTTAGCGTAACGAGAGTTTACATAATATCGAAACAAAATACGATACAGTTACTGCGCGTGGGACCTTGGCAAAGGTTTATAACAAGCTAAAAGTCACCCCCTTTATACTAGATTGTGTTTTGTCGCAGAATACTTGTTCAAATAATTGGACAAAGCGGGTGAGACTGGGGTGCAGAACGTACACAATTATACGTAATATAAGTGGTTCTTCGTCGAACTAGAACTAATTTGTTTTCCTGTAAAGTAATTGCATAAAATGATATATTTTTATTCAAAACATTGACTAAAGAGAGTATTATTTATCTCACATTAAAACTGATATGTTAAATTAATAGAAATATATATTATACATAATTTGATATGTCTCTCATAACCTTGAGCACAGCTGGATCGTCTATATATAACCCTACACATGTATTTGACAATTGACATGTTCAACTATAAATTACATTAAAATTTATGTTATAATTGTAATTATGGACAAAAGTCAGTTTTGTCTTTGTTGTTTCCGGTGAAATATTGAGATCAATAACTTCATTAATAATAATCTATTTAGTATTTGGGACGACGTTGTAACACATTGATTACCAATTTAAGTATAAATATAGTAGTGTACTAAATATAAATATAAGTGACATACTTCATTTTACGTATTATGACAATATTGTGTATCAATTTAATTAACCATAAAACAATAATAGGAATTATAACTATTCTGAAATAAATCATAATAAAATTTTAGTATACTGTACAGCATATTTTGTGAATTATTCAAATTCTTGAAAATTAACTTGTTTTTATTTAAACATTCAGTTATCGAAATAAAAAAAAAGTTTCCAAATACAATTTTTATTTCAACGTAACAAATATTGAACGTTTGTTTACAGATTTTTACTCTGTCATGAGAAAATAAATTTAAAAGAAACACTACATTCGGCACACGCAATAAAATATGATATATCACGGCACAAATGGCAGATAATATCACGTGATAGGATTAGAATTTATGTAGTGTAGATCTACTAATTCACAAACATAGAACTTGGTAATAATGTATGAACAACTCCAAACTGTACAAATTAGCTTTTCAATTATCATATAAAAATGTACAGAAAATAAGTTTACCTATAAAAATGATATCAATTAAATGACTATGAACTTAAAATTTCGCAATAGTTTTTACTTTCTCACATATACTTTGTTTATAGACTGTTATGTGATGGGAAAAAATGTTTCACGTATATATCCGATTTATGATTTTTGGGAATGGTGTTTGTTTGTCTTTCTCTCTGTCTTTGGTATGAGGGCATATCCTGACGATATCTCGGATCATTATTATTATTATTTTTTTTTAATAAATCAAAATTTGGGGATTTTTGCTTAAAATAAAATACCAAATTTTGATTTTTTTTAAAAATTGGTGGTAACTATTATACTATTTTTTTTAAAATCAGCCATGGTGCTATTATAATAGTGTAAATTTCTCAAAAATGAATCTCTCAGTTTGATGAAATTTTAGTGAAATGTGAAGATTAATGACGTAATCCTGTGTGTAACACTGAATATTCAGTAACATAATATTAAGGTTAAGGGATAATTTTCAAAAACTCGAACCTAACCTTTCCGCCATCTTTTAAAGTTATTATGTTTTTTTTAATATTTAAGTTTAGGTATGATCACAGAAGTAGGTTATCAAACTTTAATAAAATTATAAAAAATATTAACTCATATTCTCTCAATGATAATAGACCAGTATTAGTCTAACAACACACATTTCTCTAGTGACTGGATTTGGAGTTATTAGTGAATAATATAAATACATTTATCCATTTCAAGATAAATATGATTTTATCTTAAAATATCCATTTCCGTTTACTTAGATGGTTAAAGGCCTATAAGTAATATTAGAAAATACTGAATTGTAATTCATGGGAACGTATTATAGTGTTATATGTTTGATAACATGGAAGCGCTGTCTATTTTGTTGGTAATTGTATTTAATGTTAGTGTAATTCCCGTGGTCGGTATTTATAAGAGAAAAGTATTAATTGACAATTTATATTGTTTAAATATCAAATTAGGTTATATATTTGCAATTCAGTAGATACAAAATTACTTACAGTATTTTTAAATTCCTATAATTCATTGACGTACTCAGTTTAAAGTTTAGGCCTACTTTTAAATTTACAAAAGAAGAATTATTTATAAATATAATAATTATAATAAGGTAGTTTTTATTTTTTTCAAAATGAGATTTGGGAAATTATTATGTTAATAAAACAAATTTAGTAATTGACATTTTTGAGTTATAATACGTGTTATTGTTTGATTATATTACAATCTGTTTGTATTTGTAATAAATAAATAAAAAAAAAACATGATTATTGATTAAACAAAAGTGTATTTATAGGAACACTCGACTTAAAATGAAATGTGTTGTAGGTTTCCAGGAAGGAAACAGTTGTTAAACAGGATTATGTTTGTTGTTTTACTCTTGAACAAGCTGTACTTTTACAATTACATTGCAGGGGTTAATACACCCTAGTTGAGGTGTCATATTCTCGTTAAAATTAAATTAAAATACCCCTTGACAGCACGCACCTGTTTAACTGAAATGCAATTCACACAAGTCATAAACTATTGTTGAATTCGCTTCACAGTAAAGTTAGAAAATAACATAACAACCTATGCTAAATGTAAACATTTCAGACAAGAATGAACGCTCTAACATATATTATTAACCTACATTAAAATTCTAGTTTTTAGAAAAGTGTTAACTAATGAAGATAATCTTACAACGCACTTTTGTTTTGTTTTAAATGAAATGTTAAATATACATATATACAAATAAAAATAACAGATGCCTAAACTTTTCACAGTAACAGTTTCCCGTTATTGAAAAGTATTACATAAAAAGCCTATCTAATGAGTAAAAATAAACAGCATGGAGTTTTTAATGGAAATATCAGTTTTTAGGTCTTCTAAGTTAAAACAAATTGATTCTGGTTATTAAATATGATTATTATGCAGTACTCTACAGCCCAAATGAGTCCATCGTTTTAATTCATCATAGAATGTAGGCATTTTTTCCATATTTCAGGAAGACGTTTTTCATTTGACCGATACCTTAAAATTTGGAGGTAACTAAAAATCTGTAAAAAGATAAAATTACATTTTTATATAATTCAGCTAAAATGACTTTGCTCAAATGTTACTAAAGTGTTACTTTTAAGTACGCAAAAGTATTAGTTGCATTCTCTTCAAAAAATTCTTAAAAGCAGTTCTACTAATTTTGTTGTCCAAACCAGCGTGGAAAATTGCAAATAATAGTAAAATACCGCTTAGTAATAATTTCCAAAAGCGAAAACGATTTTGTCCTACAATGTTAAAACAAGATTTCATTCAAACATGAGTATGCTGAAAACGATTCTATCTCATACGTGAAACGAGTTAGCTATTATATAAATATTGTTTAAATTAATTTTAAAAATCTACAAAGGCGTCCAAAGTTAATTTTTACTTATTTTACTCGGACTGACATTTTTATCAACGAATTGTTTTGATACTTTAATATTTCGACTGAACATGAATGTATGAGAACGTTCGCTAAATGTTCCTTTGAATATTAATTTGTTTGTGATATATACAAACTATAATAAAGTTGATAGTGTAATTAATCACGTTGATCAATGTAGTTCCACTTAACTATTATGGCCTTTGTATTATTACTACATACAGCATCTATATTACATTAATATTGCGTGATTCACTTCTCTATAGATGGTGAAATGTTAAAGTTGAAATTATTCAAAGTTCAAGGCCTCTTAAAAAAATCTATCAATCATACAAATTTACAAAAAGGTTTTAATATAAAAGGCGGGTAACTTTATGATAATGAAGAGTAATTATTTGTGACACGCAACAGCCAACAAATTCAAATGTTTTTGTTTCATACGTTTTCAGTTAAAAAAGAAAGAATATTACACACATATTTTAAAACAATAAAACAGTTATATATATATTGGGGTTATATAGTTAAAACAGTTAAAACAGCTCATTGGTTGTCTATTGGGGTTATTTACCACCTGTATGTGGATGTTCATATTTTGCCTCAATGAAGTTTTACTTAATTTCAATGAGCTGCCATTTTGCACTGGGTTGAGATAGAAAGCTCTGGTTTCCACTGTTCTTCTTCTTTAATCAAGGCCTTTAAAATGAGGTGTCACTTAATGGGTCTTTACATTTAAAAATTTTGAGCTGCCCCCCAAAAATCCCATTTTGGGGAAATGGGCAAAGTTGTAATAGTGACTAAAACGTTCACTTTTATTTCCTAGAAAGGTGTCCTGACTTTCATTTTTCTATCTTTATCCATTTAAAATTTAACAGGGTGTATCCATACTTTTGACTCACACTGTATATAATGTTACTAAATAAACTACTTTGTTTTGTTTTGCTTTTTATTATAATTACAAAACAATTGGTGATATTAATAATACTACGATGAACATAATATACTGATTGCAAAGTGCTTCGACTATTAAGGTAAATAGTACTGAATAGTCAGTTGGGAGTTCTGTTGTAGTTGTCACTTTTTCTTTTTCTTTACAATACTAATAAAATGGAATATAGTTGGATAATTATTCAACAAATGTAATCAATGATAACTAATTATAACTCATACGCAGTCCTATAAACATAGTGACTGGACAAGATATCAGAAAGTATTTAACACTTACAAACTAATTTTAAGTTAATCAAGACAAATTTATACAATTTTTCGAGATATGTCTAAAATATATCCACATACCAAATTTGATTAAAAGCGCTCTGAGTTTGGGTTGTAGAGATAACAGACATCATTTTTTGAACTCTGTGAACCTCAAAATATATAAAAAAGAACATTATTTTTTTATCCATTTTTTTCACCTTTTGATCAAACAAACAAAATTCATATTTTGTACGTCTGTCCAAAATAATGTACATACAATATGAGGGGATTTATATATATATATATATATATATATATATATATATATAAGAAATGATGTATGATTTTTCTTTAAAATATACATACATATAAATACCAAAAAATAATCATTTCAAATTGTCAGGTCCATAAAACATACACATTTTCAGTCTCATCAGAATCAAGCTATAGAAAATAAATAATAAATCTTGTGTGTCATGTCTTCATTATTTTTTTAATAAATAATTCAAACGCAAACAATTTTCTGCTTAAAACATTTAAAAATTGACTCAGTAAATATTTAACTTTACTGATTATGGATTTTGATGTTGATTTGAGGGACGTTGATTTATCACCACGTTTTATTAAAAAAATAAGTAAAATAAAAATTTTAAGAAAGCAGTAAAACAATATGTTCTTAATATTCTATCATCGTTAAACATAGCAGTTTACAACCATTCAATTTAATTATATTTGACAATTGATTATTATTATTTAAAACTTTATAATTATAAGGAAGGTTTTGGATATTATCTATATTTCAAGATTAGCTGTTTACAAGTAAATTGAAGTCACGTGAACTCCTAAATTTGTAAATTACAAGAGATTATTTTTTACAAAAAGTACTACTACTACTAAACAAACGCTATACAACACTATACTACACTCCAAATCGATTTTGACCAATATATAATCATACTATCAGACACCTAAATCACATCAAACTAAAAAAAATAAATAAATTGATAATTTGATTTCAAATAATGTTTGAAAATCAGTTTTCACTTTCCTACTTTTTAAAGTCACCTCCCTTAATAAATAATTTCCAGAATGTAATAATTCCGTTGAATAACCATTCAGCTTCCAAATCCACCATGAACTTTTAAAATATTCAGTCAATCGGACAACCTGTTTTTGAGACAATGCTTGATATATATAAAGTAAATAGACAAACACGGGCAGATAGACCGATATCATTCAGAAAATGAGACGAATGTGAAATAAGGACGTAAATGATCGAGAAATGTAAAGAATACTCGCAACCAATATTTTTTCTCCATTACAATACTTTTCGCACATTTTAATTTTTGAAAAGTAAAAAACACTTTTTACAGCACATAAGAATAAAATCTAGAGTAATATATTTAAATTGTTGTAAATTTTGATTTGTTATAGCTCATTCGGTTTGTTATTTTATATATTAGAACATATTTCATACCTTCAACAAAATGTTTGATATAATATTTATACTTTAGAAATATCATACCGACCTGAAACGTGCATCAGAAGGGTGATGAGCAGGCTTAGCACAACCATTACTTCGCTTGGCTCAGCTGTTCTGTTAACACAATCTATTCACTTTATCCTCTGAACACTCCGTCCAAACACATTATCATAGAAATGTTTCTCTTAATGTATGACGCTTAAATTTTTTTTTTTTTTTTTGTTTCACAAAGTAGGTTTCCGATTTTGTTTTTGATTTACGTATTATTGCACATGTACTATTTTACATATATTTGTTCTGTATTTTATCAGTTATTTCGGAAATCACAATTAATGGTGCTGGCTATAACTACTTCAAAAAAATAAGAATCTGTTTTAATATAATTCGAGATTTATTTAAAATCGTATTTGTTAATCTCTATAAAACAAAAACATATTTTTTATAAATCCCAAAATAAAAAAGTTTTGATAATTAAACTTTCATTAATAAATAAATCGGACATAATATTGGAATTACGATTATAAAAAAGTTTAAGTAATTACTTGCATTTGCTTTATTATATATCACTGTATAAAACCAATGTTAAAATTCTGTAAAAAAAAATTCATTAAAAGTGTAATATGTTTTTTTAAGAATATAAATTTAGCTTCTAGAAAAGAAATTGATTTATTAGGATATAAATATGTTAATTGGATAGTAAATATATTTTTGTGAAATAAATCTCTTATTTATTTATTTTTTTAATATGTAAATGTCAATAATAGGATAAAGTAAAATTTATAAATTATCCAAAAAGTTTTTTTAACTTTTTAAGGAAATGATTTTTTGTTAATTAAAGTTTTATTAATTTTGATAGTAGTAAATATATTCAACACGAAATGTCTTAGAATGTACTGTGAAATATTTTACAAAGTATAAGAGCAAAGTAATTATTAAGAAGTTGTCATAAATTAAATTAAATGAAATAAAGACAGTGTTACCTGTCTTTGTGTAAGTATGTAAACATTAATACTTAAATAGTTACACAAATAACGTTATAAAGTTATAAGTAGTTACAAACCCACCCACGCACATATACACCACAAAGAACGCCGAGATGCACAATACACGGTGGCGGGATGTAGTGTGACGATGCGATACAGTTCTATGTAAAGCATCCAGACGTCCGACGCAAGCGCCTTCACTGACCCTACCTCAACTATC
Source organism: Aphrophora alni (assembly GCA_963513935.1). Classification (NCBI taxonomy): domain Eukaryota; kingdom Metazoa; phylum Arthropoda; class Insecta; order Hemiptera; family Aphrophoridae; genus Aphrophora; species Aphrophora alni. Next base: position 119,673,326 of record OY740767.1, on the reverse strand, counting down.
AACACGTCGCTGTTGTTGTGAACTTTATTCTATTTGTTTATTACTTATGAAGGGGCAGAGGGGGTCTCTTTCTATGTTACAATTCTAAACTTAATCATTTGTTGTAGGCACAAAACATCTGCCATTGATGTATTTAAGTTTTTCATTGGTTTATGTTTGCTTAATTTTATTTTAACTTTATGAATTTTTGTTATTATGAGATTATCTTGCAGTTAATATTAAGTTTTGTTTATTTAAAGTCTATTTAATTTATGGTATTTAATTAATTATTTTACAAACCTAATCTAACTTTTAACACAATTATGGGGTACCTAAACGTATCAAACGAAATATGACCGTATATTTTACCCTTATACACTACGGAAGTGGAACTGACGTAAAATCAACATATAAACGAGGACGGAAACTAGTTAGGTATCTGAAGTAATTCTCAATGAATATACTCATATTATTGAATAATTTGATTTATTGTTACAAAGTTTCTTTGGAAAAAAAAGGGGGAAAAAAAATTGTTTCTGATCTCAAAAGTATGACATTATTATTTTTGATTGTAATTTATTTAAACAACTATTAAGTTGTACTTATCGAATTAGTGCTGGATTCATTTCCTATCGTTAATAAATTTCAAATTAAATTTTCAATCTGACAAAGTTAATCAAAAGTTGTGCCTTTTCCAAAGCAAATTTTATAATAATCTCTCAAAATTATAGGCAATTGTAAGCTCATTAGAAACAAATTCCTTACAGTATAAGATTAAAGATTGTTTAAATGAACTGTATAATTGTAGACGTAGCTTGATTATGATTTATATAGCAATCATGACAATCACAAACAGCAAATATTAGTCATTACGCACGAATATATATGTATACATAGGTTGAAAATATATTATTTTACGGATAGAAATTTATTATAACCAATAATTAGCGATGACGGTACTCAGCGATTAATGCAGTAATTTTGATTGATTATTAGTTGAAAACTGGTTATGGAAACAAGCGTGGTGGGGATAGAGTCGTGTCAACTCTGAGAGTAGTGGATGTGCAGCTTATCATTACATATTCAGCTCTATGAATCCAATTCACTCCACCCTACATAAAGAAGTTTCACTTCAAACATATTAACTTATTCATAGCAATATCAAGAGCAGGTGCTTGCATATCTTTTTACGCCTACACAATCTAATTTTCCGTAAGTAAATTCGACTTGAAATTATTATTACAAATTTAGTGGTTTTTTAAACCATTTAGATTGAGAGTAAGATGAAGACAAAGTTTGTACGTAAGATCATAATAAATTAAACACTAAATCCTCGTTCAAAAAAAGTCGATGACACAATCAACTTCGGAAAGAAAACAAACTGTATAATTTTACATTAAAAAAATAATAAAAAAAAAAATTAAATAAATGTTTACAATTTTTCACGACATTTTTATACAACCATTTTTATGATTTATTAATACGTATTTTATGTTGAATGCTTTATTATTTCTAAGTTGAAAATTGACAAAAAACATATTAGCTTTTATCTGAACATAACCGACTGCAATACTTCAATGTGATGCTTGTTATTCTCCCTGACATTTTACTCTTTAAACTGCGGTACTAGTTAAAACTGTTTTGGGATTAAAAGGAAAATAAAATATAAGGAATGTTCTTCATGCAAGTTTGTTTGTAGATTCTCTGATTGTATCCAAAATCACAAGAGTTGTCTAGTGAATATTTTATATTATAACCTGATCTTCGTTAACTAATAATTAGAACGTCATGTGTGTAAAACATGATTTGTTTTGTTTGGAAATTAATGACAATACGAGTTACCAATAGAACCAAGTTAATTAATTAAATAATAGTCAGAACTTTGTAAACATAGTAAGCAATTTATATAAATTAAACGCACTACTGTACTGAAATATAACAGACTGTATGATGGAAGGATTATTTAACTATCTAATTTTGTAGGTTCAGCTGTAAACTATATATTTAGAAATGCCACAAAAGTGTGTAGTCCTATTTACCAATAACAATGAAGTGGTCATCATTGTTTAGTCTCTCGTATTCTATTATTACAATGATGTAGCCAATAAATCTTATAGTAACACTTCTAATCTTCTGAAACATTTAATTTATTTTAAACTCACTCATTAAGTAACTAAACAACGATGTGTAAACAGAAATTATCCCCATATTCTTGACCTAATTATGAGATGATAATGATTAAATGTAATATGTCGCTATCAAAATTACTCTTTTTGAGTTGTACATTTTAATTTGTATACAAAGTAGACTTGATTTTCTATGTTGTCATATTGGCTGTGGGAAATAGTTTTCGCGTATGTCGTTAAAATATGGATATGAAAAAAAGTGTGTGTAAAGGTGATACCGATTTTACTATCAAAAGTTCATAATTATTTTCTCAAATGAATAGATTGTATTACAATATGCAAGTTTACCATTTTTAGTAAATAAAAAAAAAACTTGTTGAATTGATTCTATAAACGTGTTTAATTATTTTCTTTCCAACACGCTTGTTCTGAATTTATAACTCTAAGTTTTGCACATAAAAAAAATAAGATAAATGGAAAAAAATAATCTAGTTTTATAAATAATCTGTATTGTGTAACGAATAAGAAATAGTTATTTTTAACATAGCTATTCACCAAAACTTTATGAATGGGCCATATTTAATCTGTCAGCAAAGGACTTGACTTGTAAAAAATATTTTTCAAATTTTATATTTTTTATTTAAAGTTCTGTTTCATGAAAAATGAATTTATTGTTATTTTATTAGTTTATTTTCACCAAAATTATTAAAGATGATTTTGTGCAAAATAACACATTTATCGGTATTGGTTTAGGGTTTATTTTGACTTTTAACTTATGAGGAAGTTTAATATTTTAAAAGTTTTAATCGGGTTTTGCAGCACCAAAGTTTAAAATACTTAAATACTATAATCCGTGCTTTTTTTTACGTACTCTTTCAGTAGGCCCAAGAGCTGTAAAAATAGGCATGTAAATAGAGCAACGTTAATTTGTTTTGTAAAAATCTCTCCATAGCAATATCAGAGGAAAGAAAACTGCCAAATATGTTTTTATAACTCCATAATTAATTACCAATATGTTGGTTATTTTCTAGAACTAAAAATAAGTTGATATTAAGACTAAAATTTAAATATTAGTTTTGTAAAAATAATAAAACCTGCGACATGTATTTCAGAAAAAAGGTACCATTCTCCAAATATTTATTTATAAATTAAAAATTTCTTTTTAAAAATATCTATGAGATGATAACCTTTTCGAAATGAAGGACAAGGAAGATAAATTTGTTTAAAAAAGCCAAAAGTCAATAAAATAATTTTTTAACGCAATTTTTAATTTAGCACCATGACACATTTTTATTCAATGGTTTTTATGCCGAGTTTTGTAGTTCACACTTTAGTACCTATAAATTGACAAAGTAACAAAGAGTACATTAGCTTCCAGTCTAAAAGCAGCTGTCATACTTCAGCTCGACACACTATTATTTCCTTTGACATATTACTGTTTAAATTAGTTACAATGCATAAAATGGAACTCGTTCTGTGGCTAATGTAACATAGATTGTAATAGTTAGATTAGATATGAGCTTAAGAGAAACAATTTCAAGGATCAATGAGAATGTTTTTATTATAAGTATGTTTATACGTCCCCTGTGATGGTTACATTATTAATACATTGGTTAATATAAAAACTTTTGTGGAAAGATTAGTCTAGTATATAACATTATCTTCGTTTAAAGAATTTAAAGTCCAGTTCACAATAGTTATACAATTGAACGGTATAAGTTCCAATATTTATTACTTTCTTTATTTTTGGGCACATAAGGTAAATGCTAATGAGGAAGCAATACAATGAAATAAATTAAGTTCCCTCGAATTTTGTAAACATATTTGTAATAAGTGATTTGCGTAACTAAAAGCACCCATTAATATATTAATAATGTAACAGACTGCAACAAAGGATGGTTGTTTAATTATTATCTAATGCTCCATATCATAGTTGTGAACGGTATATCAATATCAATGAAGTGGTTAACACTTGTATTTAGCTTATTTATTATTACAATGCTGTAGTTAGGAAATATTTTAATAACACTTTTAATATGGTTAAATAATTTATTCTACTCATTTATTATTTTAGTAATGAACATAGTAAAACGGAAATCATTCCACTTTCGACCTATTTGTGAAATATTAGAGCACATCCTCTGTAAATTAATATTTTTAACATCAAAATTGTTCCTTTTTTTACATAAAGGCAATTTCCCTGATAAGTTTTATAGTTTGTCATAAGTATCGCTAATGGTTAAACATGATATAAAACATTTATAAAGGGAATAAGGATGTAATATAGAATAATAATCTTTAAATAGTAAAACTGATGAGGTTTAAGGAATATAATAAGTAAAACTGAAAAAGAAACATCATTACTTCCCTTAATAAAAAGCTTGATACCTGATAGGCCTGTAGTCAATTTGAACAACTGTTCTTGAATGCCAAGTTTTTCACTCACATGTTACTTATTTTGCCATAGACACTGACATATTTTGCAGTTACAAGTATTTTTTCTCTTAAGTGACTTGATAGTTTTATAAATGTTAAACGTCTAATATTATGTTTACTACTTAGACAGTTGTACATATACGTAACAAAATGTAAATATATAGTTAAGGGAGAAGCTTAATTTCATTTTTGATAGATCATTCTTATATAAAGAATTTAACAAAGTTACTATTAACGTGCTTTGATCACAGGTAGTCGTCGTTATTGTTATAAATAATTAAGAACATAAACAATCACATAATTATGATATATTGTTACAATTATTTATGGAGATCTTGTAGTTATACAAAATTCATAACATCTTCACGTTGAAGGTAGTTATTACGTTCAAGTGCAAGTATTATTATTATTGAAAATTGTTCTCGAATTTCGTCACAATACATAGACATGGATAATTATGTATTTAACGAACAAATCGTGGTAATTATTAAATTTGTTTTAAGATCTAATGAATAATTCAAAAGTAGTTAATGAACATTTCTTTATAACAATTGTGTTTGTGGGTATTATGGAGGGGTTTATGATCGTCAGTAACTACATAATCAGTGTAAACGTTTGTTTTTAAGTCGTGCACATTAATAACTGGTATATTATATAGTAAAGATTTTTTGATTGTTTTATAAATTTTATTTTATTTCCTCATTACAGTACACATAAGACACTGACAGAATAAAAAAACTAAAACAGTAAATGAAACTAAAATTGACAAATTATTGTAAAATAATTGATTACTTCACATAATAAAAACAAAAATAAATTTCACATTTTACAAAACAAATACATACACTCTGATAAACATATATAGATACAAACTTAAAACAAATTATAACTAAAAACATAATTAGCACAAAACGATTAATTTAGCACAAAAGGTTTACTTTTTTAAACAAGGGAATGCAATTTTTTAACATCAAGTTAAATCCGTTTTGAAGTTACAGAATAATCTCATAAGAAAAATGTAGAAATACCTTAATAAGGGAACGTTAAATTTAAAAAACAACAACAATATAATAACACAATAATTAAAGTAACACAAAATAAAAAAGGAAAAAGAGACAATAATACTAGATAGCGTAAAAAAAATATAATTAAATAAAAACAGCTCAACAAAAAATTCTTTTACATGCTAGTAACTCTCGCTCAATATTTACAGTTTTAAATTTATCTCAGACTCTCTGAATTAAAAGCACTCTCAATTTTATAAACATAGAAAGTGGTTTATATAAGTAAACAAACGAAATACAAGTGACTGGACAAGAAAGCATTGTTTAATTATATAGCTTAAGTTTATAATTTATATAGCTCTAAGTTTCAGCTATAAATCGTATGTTCAGCAATGCCACACAAGGTTATATTTATCAAGATTAATGAAGTGGTCAACATTGTTTAGTCTCTTGTATCTATTATTACAATGTTGTAGCCATTGATTAAATAATTAAATTTAAATTGACTTATTAGGGCATTGAAGCACAAATTATAAAAGGACATAATCCCTTTAGTTTTGACCTACATTTTTTGACGTAAGAGAGAGAATAATAATCTCTTTTTATGTTTCTCTTCCCTTTTATTAATATTAAGCTTGCTGTGATTAATCTCATATCCACGTGGGAGGGAACACATATTTTGTTAATTCTGATCATGTAAAAACCTTTACCGACATATAAAAACTAATACAAGACGTTTCGATATAAATCATCTACGGTTACAAAATGATCAATCTAGAACAAAAAGTGAACACCAACGTAGCCTAGTAGTCTAGAGTCTAGAGCAATGTTGAAACTTAAACTAATAACTGATTAAAGGGATTCATTAGGCCTGAGCAGTCTAAACTAAAACTAAATGTACGTAATCAGAAAAATACACAACATACAAAACTACACTATACAGGGAACGGTAAACAAATAAATGAATGTTGATGTGATGCTGTGAACATAGGGATCTAACGATTAATCTGGCTGTACAACACTTTGTCCCTTCTTTCAAATGTTTAGTTCGTGATAGAATGGAGCTTTAAGCTACAAAATTTAGCTTTATTTAAAGTAGGGAATTTTATTTTAAATTTTAAAATAAAAGTTTTTATTAAGGGTTTTATTAATGGCCTTATTTTTACTCGGATTTGACTGATTGAATTTTCTGATAGCTTCATTATTATTACTTATTAATTTTTACTTCATTCATAAAACATTCCTTGATTGCATCCTTTATCCGTAAACAAGTCTACATGCTCTTAACTTATTTTTTTCCTCACTTAATCTTTATTCTGCCTCACATAGTTAAACGTATTGCAATTTAAATTTGAATTTTTTTTCAGGTACAGGTTTGTTTTATAAACAGAAATTGAAATGTCTATCAATATATTGTTTGCTTTTGCTGTATAAAATCTTATTTCATGTTTTGAATATACTCAAAAAAGTGAATAACTTTAATTTTTAACAATCTTTTAATTGAAATACACATAAATAGAATAAGAACATAACTAGCTCAATGTACTGTGACATTAGTTGCGCAAACGGTCGATAATTACGTAGGAGGTCTTGTTTAGGCCGACCTTTGACCTATAGCCGCCAAGTCATGCCATACTTTTAGTCCTTCATGTGTTCTGAAAACAGTTTACACAGTAACAAATAATTAAATAAAATGTCATCTGTTGTTAGTGGGGTAATTACTACTATTATGACAGATTAATTTAGCAATGAATAATAATGCATTGCCTTTTTTTTATGTTTAACATTTATATTACAGTGCGTATGTTATGTGTGTATGTTATGTGCGGTTGTTTGTTAAATGTATATATCTATTATTTAGATCATGTTATGACATAAAATACAATTTAACTCCAAAACGGAGAATTTTATTTAGTAACTATTATTTATTTTTTTAAATTTTATTTTATTTATTTTTTTTTCAGAAACTAAATAAATAAATACAAATAATTAAATCTAAATTTTCGACTTTGTGAAGAACACAATGTGTCGCGTAAAAGTGTTCCAATGTTTGACTTGTTATGACACAGTTGTGTTTGGACAGATTTGGTTAAAATTGTGCATGAACATATAGCACAGAACATTACTGCATTACTGCAATAGCACTTGTGTGACGGTGGTTCAATATGAGTATATTATATAGCTTTGAATCGTCTTCTTTATTCACGATTATTATAATGTGAATGCTCATGAACATCACATTATTTCATGCTCTAATGATAAAGCTATCATCGATACAACAAAACGGTAACTAAGAAAAATAGTTTAAAAACTACTAAATATGCACCATAACAAATATAATAGTTTTTTTTCAAATTAATATAAAACCTGTTAATAAAAATAAGATAATCTAATAGCCCCAGAGCTGTTTCATTTAAAAATACATCTTATTGGTTGCAAGTAAGATATTAATTGAACATGCTGTAGTATATTTTAATACATATCTACAACATTATTGCAAAATTTTAATACCGTATATCTTTACGTTTGAAATGGTTTGGAGATCCTCAAATTTTAAGTTATCAAAAAAAAACAAGTTATTTAAATAACTAACTAAACTAAACTCTTCGTTGTAAAAAAATGTCAGTTAGATAGTTGTCACTAAAAAGTTGAAATAAACGTAAACGCCGTCTTAAATTTTATAGATTTTTTAAAATAATATTTATGTTTTAAATAACGTCAACTTTTTTTTCACCATAATCTCGTTTTCATTATAAAATGAAATTAAAAATTGGGGGTTACTTCGAGAATTCTCAGAGGTCACAATATTCTGGAGTGGCAATTCATCAGGTCGCCTTGACCAACTATTGTTCTCTATCGACTCTGACGCTATATATTCGTGGGGTATTTATCTTTATTGTAATGTTCTCTTCCTTTTTTATAAGGTGAAGATGACCGAGTGGTATTTCCCCTTTAAACAATATGATATCTTACTTTGAAAAACAAAATACATATAGCCATCGTGTGGCTATGTCGATAGTTATTATGTATCGAACGTCATTCAACCAGTAGACTTCAACTTGGATAGATGGGAAAATGACGGAATTTGTAGTGAGAAAGGTGCTTCAGAACTTTTAGAGTGGTAGAATGTTCACTCGTTAAAAATATCGGTTAAAAAACATCATTCAGTGTTTCAATTAGACTACTGGTCACCACTGCTCACTAATAACGACTTTCATGGCAGGTGTTTTGTATTAGGGAGCATCTGTCAATAGGCGGGAGCAGTCTAATCGAATAAGCTAGTTTATCTCAATGCTTTTAGCAGCCGCCAGGCCTATTAATGGAATTATCCTTGTGTTCACACAAACAATACATTTAAGCAACCTCTAAGAAAGCACCGTTTACAGATAAGAACTCTAATAAATTTGATAAAACTCAAAGAGTGGGCGTGGGTATATTTCAAAGTGTTTAGTTGACTTTTCTTTGATCTCATATTAATATTACAAATTTCATCCAGGTCAACAATATTTTTTAAAATAAAAAAATATTTATTTTTTAGCCTAGCCCGTAAGACTAATAAGAGAAAACTCATTCAGATCAACAATTGTTCACCCTCCCCCCAAATATCGATCTAAAAACTGGGCGGATCAATTTATTAGATCAGTCGATCAGGATCCTAATACTAGACTAATTAAAAGTAGTATTTTCCAGTGAAACTCCTTTATAGTAGAATGAAGTGGATTCATTCTGATGGACGTATATATATAATGAAAAATTGTACCCCCAACTCCTTTGACCGTCGCACAAACAGATACCACATTTGTCTCGAAAACCAGTTTATGTCTGTTAGTCAAACGAAATCGCTGCGTTCATAGTTACATTTCTGATTGGATATAATACACTTATATTTGAATTTGAATATTTTGCACACACTATACACGTTTTAAAAAGTTTTATGCGTCTTATAATTGTGTTTGTAATGATTTATAATATTTTTGCTAAAAACATCGGCCATTGTTACATTTAAAAGTGGCGAATAGTATACACGGGTTGTTTTTTACAATGTAATAACGTAGTCACATTTATGTTTCAATATTCCTTAGTGTATATTAAATTTTATAATTGTATTAGATATGATTAGTAATTAGCATATCGAACAAACCAATTGATGGATTGAGAGCTTGTCGTCAATGTAAATTTTGCTTCACAGGAGGCACAGCTTGTGATTGCTTTATAAATAATGCCTTTAATTTGAAAATAAATAGCGATTTGCAATGTATTCACTTCTAAATTGGGATGCAATCATTGATACTGTATTTGATAGATATGAAGGTTAATTAGAATCAAAAGATTTTATACTTTATTTATCATAAACCAATTGTCTCGTTTCCAAAATAATAATCTTTGAAAACTTTGTAAGTAATAATTAAAAATATTAAATAAATTGTGTATACTTATTGAGAACAACCTCACAAACCTAACTTGTTTTCTACATTGTATGTTTGTATATTTTACATATATGTATCAGTACTATAGTGTAGTGTAACATACATGGTATATTTGATATGTAACCAATTTAATATAATATGAAAGACATAGAGAAATAACTAATAGAAGTGGGCAAAAGAAGATAGATAACGAATTAACGGAGAAAGGATTTAAATTAAAATAAAGGAATTACCTGGTAGTGTTTACTGCCTTGAAATACAGGAGAAGGCCATAACCATTCATAAAAGTTTTAATTTTATCCGTCATCGCTTTTATTATTCAATATGTTAACTCTGATTTTAAAACATAGAGTTGCGATTAAGGTTAAGTTTTATTGAACTATAAATTTTAATACTAGTTTTATAACGTCTGTAATTTAATTTAATAATTATGTTCGCATTTCGACTATTAACAATGGATACATGATTAATAATTACTATGCCTAACTATATAGACGTGTTAAATATCTAAATTGTTTGACTTTTAAGAGGTGGTGGAGATGTTGAAAAGTGCAATTATTTTAGTAAATAAAATAGTAGCAGTCGTGGTCACTTGCAGAGATTAAATAAATAAACCATTTCTAATGCAGAAAACTAGATTGGACCAAATCTTGTTAGTAATACATAAATATACCTACAATCTACAATTTGTCTAAATATTAGAATATTAAAGAAGAAGAAAAACCACCGATAGGGATGTGAGTGCGAGGTTAACGAAACGAGGTTTTCGTTTATTATCGGTTTCACCATTGTAAATATGCAGGGGAAAAAAAAATTATATCAATTTGGCCCTAGTAAATATATCATTATACAAAATCGCAGGTTTAAATTATTGTCCGTTTATTCGTTGTAAATATATAATATAAACATAGGTTTTAATTTATTATCAGTTTGACCATTGCAAATCTATCTGGTTACAAAACCGGGGTTTTAAATTATTATCTATTTGGCCTTGAAAATATATTGGGTTGCAAAATGTGGATTTTAATTTATTATCTATTTAAACTTTCTAATTATATCGAGTTACGATACCGGTTTTCTATTTATTATCAGTTAATCGCTTGACCAAATATATTTTATAAGCAGGGTATTTTATTTACAACCAGTTTTACCCTAGTAAATATATTGGGCTACTGAAATGCGATTTCATTTATTATCAGTTGGACGCTTAAAAACACACCTACTAACGCTGGAGACTACTAAACAGGGTTTTTCATTTCACACCATTTTGACGTTTGTAAATAGAACTTTGTTAGCCGCGCACTCATAGCTACGAAGCATGACTTGTCATTCATCAATTTGACTCTAGTTTATATATGCAGTTAAAAACCGGCGTTTTAATTTATCACCAGTTTGACCCTTATAAATACATCGGGTTACAAAACCCGGGTTTTCAATTACAGTACCATCAGTTTAACCCTTGTCGGGTTAAAAAATCGGAGTTTTCATTTATTAAGAAGTAGACGAGTACATACCTGGCTATTAAGTCAGGTGTTTCATTTGTCTTCAGTTTGATACCTGTAAATATATAGAGTTACAAAACAGAAGTTTTAATTTACTATTAGTTTGGCCCTTGTAAACACACGGGAGTTTTATTTATCATCAGTTGGATGCTTGCGGGCTTATAAATGAACATAAGCCGGGATTTCAATACATCGGTAATTTAATACAGTGGCCAGATAAATGTTTGATGAATTACATTGAAGTATTAAAATATACACACATATTATCAAATTAATTACCAATTGCAATTGAATTATTCATTAATTGCATTTTAATCTAGTCCACATTAAAAACAATATCATATTTCATAAGAATATTATTATTATTAAATTACATTTGAATATTTAGTCTTTCCGCAAGTTTATATGTAAATCAGTTTGTAGGTAAATTGCTTTCCAGAGGGTGTCTTTCCAAAGCTCATTTAATCCTGTTCCTGACATTAACTGACCTTCCTGGAAAACTCACGACGAAACAATAGCTATATAATGCAGTTTACAGCAGGTAGCTATTTATGAAGGACCATTAAACAAAATCAGGGGGGGGACAAGAACTTTACCTATGAAGTTAAACGCAGATACACAATTCGAACACAACGACTTTGTGTTTAAAAAAATTGTTTCCGGATGTGACAAAAACTTTTCCTTCACGTTACTCGATTATAATTACCAGTTATTTTAAATATAATCTGTAATTGTATATATCTTTGTGTTTGTATACATGACAGTGAACGTGTTTTGTTTTACTTTAAACGAGTGTACTTTAAATCTGATGATATGTCCAGTCGAAGCGACACGATTGTGGCTCACAAGAACTAAAAAATACGGAAAATAAGAGATGTTAATCAATTTTTAAGAATTCAAATTTGATAAGCTTTATATTAACACAGGCCTCGATAAAAGTAAGGTTTTCGTAAAAGTAAAATTAAAGTTCTTGACGTACCTGAAATGTGAAAAACAATGCATTCTTTGTTAATAATTACTTAAAATTTAAGTTGTGACGTCTTATTAATTTCAGAGTCAATGTCTATTTCATTTTATTTGACTTTGCGGTTTTATCTTCAGCTTTTTTAAAGTCTTTTACCGGTTGACTTTGTTATTTGATATTCGAATAATATTTCTATTTTAAAACGACAAATGTTAGGAACAAAAAATATATAATGCAGTTGCAACAACATTGTATATCTGTGACTTATTCACTTATTATATTATTTTTTAGTCCCTATTATATCTTTATTTGTTATAAAGTATAACCGAACTTTATTTTATTTTATTCCAAAAAATGATTTATTTTTGAAGCTGTAATACTAGAAAGTAATGAGAGTATTGTTTCCTGGGATGTTTCATAGTCTAGATAAATGTTTGGTTCCCGAAAGAAAAAGGAAAACAACGGATTGCTATAATTTCTCTTTAAAGGTAAAATGTTTCTAGCACTAAGATCTACCATTATTTCTTAATATATTGTAATAAATGGTAGTATTATTGTTAATGTTTCTAGTTTACAACTTAAACTATTACATTCTTTATAACATTTCTAGATGGCTCATAAAAAAATTATAACGTTTTTAAACACTTTTCACTCTTCACTTATTCACAATAATAAGCAACACTTGTTAAAATTGTTAAAACTTCTATCAGAAAATGAAAGCAAACAAAATTTATCACTATGCATACTGCATTTGTAATCTGTTCAATGCCTTAGTCATTGAAATGTCGTTTTGCACTGTATTCTATAAATAAATTATTGTTGAAAATTTTGTTTTCTTTCATTTAGTGATTTTAAATTTAAAGCAGGCGGAATAAATAAAAAGGCGCTGAAAAACTAGTACAGCCTTTATAATTTTATTGGTGATATTTTCGAATTTATATTTTTAATGGAATTTAAATTTGTAATTAGATATTTTGTTTTACTTTTCCGAAACTAGAGTAAAATCCTTATGAAATTCGACATTGGCAACAACTAGAATATAATTCCTATTTTTGACAATAATTGGTTATTTTACTTAAACATAGCTAACCTTACAGTTTCATTGTCGAGATTAAGTACTTTTAGTTAGATAAGAGTAGTTCTATTTGGGAAAACAGTTATGCTTAAGAACCAAAATTGTTGAGATTAGTCTAACTACAACCTAATATAAAATTTAACTAAAGAAACTATCTGTCCAAATCGTTATTACATTTACCAGAACATTTAAAAAAGAGTGCCAAAGTTTTATAATTTGTATTTAGTTATCAATATTAATTAAACTTAAAAAATATGTTTCGGTAAGGTGATGATATAGGTTCCTATGTAGTCGTTGTCATACCCACTTCTTCTCTTATCTCTATTTAATACTTAATAAATAATTACTACTTAATATTTTAAAGTAGTAATAGTCTATGTACAAAAATCGTGTTTTTAAAATTTGTATTTATTTCATGATTTTAATGAAATTCGTCAAATGTGTATTATTTGTGACGATTACTTTGAAACTGGATCAGTATTTACGAATTTACACTCGAATTCCTTGATAAAATATTTATAAATTTGTGAGATAGTTATTTTATTTACATTTATTAAAATGATGAGTTATAATCCAATCACCATCTTTATAATTTTACTTATATTAATCAGCAACAAATTGAAAAGATTTAAATTACAACATGCTTCAATTTTGATGGAATATTGGAATATGTGTAGTATTACTTTAATGGTTAGGTCTAAGATTATTTTGTTAATAATTTCTTACCATCAAAGACAAAATAATAAAGGTTGATCTATTCTAAAGTTTTATAAAGTAGTCATAGATATCTGTTCTCAAATTATTACTTTTAGGTCATAAAAAGTTGCCAGATATTATTTAATTTAATATTGAAAGAAACGTACATAGAATTATGTTTAACAATTAACAATTACCAAATATAACTTGCGATTAAAATTTTTAATATTTATTGCATATTATTTTAGATATAATAGAAATACTTTAAACGTATATATTAACATGATTCTTTTTAAGCACTGGAATCAAGTCAAAATCTATATAATCAGCAATGTCCTCCAACATGTTCTCCATAGTTTTTGAAATTTTCTTGAAAGTAGGCCTTTGACTGGGATTTTCATTCCAACAAGACTTCATAACGTTATATCTGTAGAAGGAAACAGTTTTAAGAACAATTTACAAAGCATTTCTATTAATTTTGTATTCTATTTAAGGGGGTCAATTCGCCCTATCTTCCTACATGTTAACTAATGTTCCTTTTTTATGAGAATGGAAATATATATCCCAGTTCTGTGATTATATTTTGAAAGTATAGGTCTTCTTACACTTCTGGAATCTAAGAAAAAGAAGTTTTACCTTTTTTAATTATTTTTTGTGATTTTTTTAAAATATGTCCAAAAATTTTAATAAAAAAAATTACAAAAAATTTTTTTGTGAAAAAAATTAAAACATTTTGATAGTTTTTTGAGATTCCAGTTGCTTGTCTATGTTAGTAGAAACTACACAAAAAATTTCAAGAAGATAGCTTTATTACTTTTTGAGAAAAAGGTACAAATATGTAGAAAAACAGGAGTTTCGGAAAACGCCAATAAACAGAAAAGTAAGTAAAATAAAAAAAAGGATTAAATATAAGGTGTACTATAAAGTGTTATATATCAGATTAAAGAGGAGATTTCAGGCTTAAAAATTATGCAATAAAATTTTTTTTCAAAAAATTTTTTTTTCATGAATTGACCCCCGAGGGGGTCACAATTCGCCCTATCTTCCTACATGTTAACTAATGTTCCTTTTTTATGAGAATGGAAATATATATCCCAGTTCTGTGATTATATTTTGAAAGTATAGGTCTTCTTACACTTCTGGATTCTAAGAAAAAGAAGTTTTACCTTTTTTAATTATTTTTTGTGATTTTTTAAAATATGTCCAAAAATTTTAATAAAAAAAATTACAAAAAATTTTTTTTTGAAAAAAATTTAAACATTTTGATAGTTTTTTGAGATTCCAGTTGCTTGTCTATGTTAGTAGAAACTACACAAAAAATTTCAAGAAGATAGCTTTATTACTTTTTGAGAAAAAGGTACAAATATGTAGAAAAACAGGAGTTTCGGAAAACGCCAATAAACAGAAAAGTAAGTAAAATAAAAAAAGAGGATTAAATATAAGGTGTACTATAAAGTGTTATATATCAGATTAAAGAGGAGATTTCAGGCTTAAAAATTATGCAATAAAATTTTTTTTCAAAATTTTTTTTTTTTTCATGAATTGACCTATTAAGTAGGTGGCCGAAATGAAATATTGGCTTAATGATTTTGGAAAGCATTCATTTATGTTCATAAAATGCTTAAGTATTTTATCTATCTTAACTCATAACAAAGATAATATCACTTAAATCTTCTGTGAAGTATCCTCAATAAATGTATTAAAGACTCTTTCCTTATAGAAACAACAACAAAATAAATATACAGTATTGTTTTCTTCAAAAATCCATTTTGAATTTAAATAAATGCTTACAAAACTCTGTTAAATATTATAATTTTAAATTGTTTGTTTCACTGATGTCTACAAAATTATTTGAATATGTATTCTTGGTTTAAAATAGAAAAAACCAGTAATTGAACAAACAGAATATTTTATAAAAATAAGAGACTTATATGTTTTCTTCAAAATATACGTCGGTGAATAAAATGCCTTGGAACTTGATTTAACATAATGAATAAGTAAATAGTGGCCACAACTCTTAAAATATTTTCTCTACAAGCTTTGACTTGTACTATATTACCAATTATGATTATTAAACATGTTTATTTGTTTTTGTTTTTTTTTTACATTGAGTATTAATGTACAGTGTCTCTAATTGTGTTTGTCATTTGATGGTGATACAAGCTGTTAGGAAAGAATAAAAGAACCTCATAAACAACGGCTGCTTGACGTAAGTTATATAATATAAATTATATTAGTTTGCACCATTAATATTCTTTACAACATGACACAATTAATACGTTAGGATTTTTTTTTCATTAATTTATTAAAGACAGAGAACGGAGTCATTTGGTATTACTTACAACTAATAGGAAATCGTGTATTGTTACATGACAATAATTAAGTGCTTGCTTTTACAAGTTGTAAGTAACCATTTTACTTTTACTCACAACTGTTTGTAGTAGTTATTTGCTTTCATTTACAATTTAAGAGCAGCCATTTTGTTTTACTTAGCTATCTTAAAAGGAACCACATGAATAGTAAAATCAACTGTTTAGCTATACGTATATATTCTCCTTAAGTGAATTCATTAGGTAAGTCGTAAAATTAGTAAAGTTTCCCATTTAGTTTTGATCACAACTCGGGAGACTAGACATTGATTTTATTAACAATTAAATAAATTATTTACTTACATTATTACGTACAATTAGTATAAGTAACTGTTTTATTTTTACTTACAACTATTTTGATTAGTCGTTTAGTTTTACTTACAACTCGTAAGTGTAACAACACGAATAGTAAAATAATTCATAGACCATTTGCTTTTACTTGAAACTTCTGTTATTAAGCATTTAGTTTTACATACAACTCGTGTGTATAACCTTGTGATATTTTGTATAATTACTAAGAGGAGCTGTATAGCTGTTATTCATACAACTTTTAACTTATCCCTTAACTAACATCATACGTCTTGAAGACGGGCGCGAAAATAAAAATCGGCGTATTTCCCCTCCTCTTGACCTTTTGTTTTTGTCCGGCTGTCTAGCTGCCAGTCGGACGTTGGTCTTTTTTCAGTGAAAATTGCCAGTTTTCTTTCTCGCTCCTTGGCTGCGCTATTTATAGTTTTTTATAACTTTCTGTCTGTGAGACGTATGATGTTGTTTACGTGACTTTATTTTGTAGTTTTTATCTATGGTTTTTATCGAGACGCGTGGTGAAGGAAATTGTGAAAAGATGATTCTGAACTAATTCTACGTCCACTCTATGTTTAATATAGGTATGTAAAGTCATTTTACTGATTATTACATTTATTGATCATTAATTATGCCTTTTTTTTTCATTTAAATACCCATAGGTGTCTCCCAGACGTATAATGTTGATTGCGTAACTTTAAATCATGATGTTAGTTAAGGGTTATTGGTCCAAATTTTTTACAGAGAAAACACACATATGTTTTCTTACGACTAGTTAGAGGAGCTATTTAGATTTCATTAGAACTTGTAAGAGTAACTATTAAATTATACTTACAACTCATGTGCACAGCCATGCGGTTTGTCCATTCTAAATCCAGAGTTAAGTAGTTGAAATAAATTTTGATCGGGAACGCCAGGATAAGGTGCGTCCCCTAAGGTTACTAACTCCCAAAGCAAAACTCCAAAACTCCATACATTGGATTCTAATGTTAGATTGTTACCTGAGAGGTTTTCCAAAGCCAACCATTTCGCTGTAAATCAACCAGTAATCACAGTTTAGCTTTAATTCAAATTATAATTAACTTTTATTATTATTGTAAGTGAATCAAAACCTACAAAAAAAAATCTCATTGGTACATATGCACAGAAACGTGAACGGTGCGTTTGAAAATAATTACCTCATATGGAAATCTTCAGATTAAATGACAATACCTTATGTGTTTAGAAATTTCTTAATTAATATTAAGAATTTTTTTTATAAAAGTTAAGGCCGATATTGGGATAAATTGGTCTTTTTCATTCAGATATAGAAGCCACACTTAAATTTTAAGTTCTAGAAAAAAAAAAACAACAGTATACAAAGAGACAACATTTATTTCAAGGGATAGTTAGAACCATTGGTACCCTTTTAACCTCAACTTCAAACATATTTGCAATAACATAATCATTACTCTACTAAATACGTTTCAGATAAATAATTACGTCAAAAATAATAAACTGTAGATGAAAATAACTAAATTAAAAAGATTTTGAGAAAAGAAAGAAAGAAACACTTTCTCACTCACATATATGTTAAAACTACTCTAAATTATTACAAAGCTAGCACTAAAAGTTATTTTTAAACCAAAAAGTTAGTAAAGTTTTAGTTTCAAAGTCAACATGTAGTCACAGTATATGATTTATTAAAAACAAAAGGCGTAAGATTTGGTATCAGTAAAAAGGTATTTCTCGTGTGGTATCTTTTGAATTGACGCTTAAACTAAATACAAATAGTTTTTGTATCTATTGAGGTTACGGTGAGTAAGATCTACTATACTAATATAATTTAATTAATTACTGTATTCAAATAATTGAAATATGAAATATTATTGCCTTCATCAGCTACATTTATCCATTGAATGTATAAGATGCTATACTTTTTTTTGAGAATGTACATGCCAGTAAAAACTTTATTACAGCTGTCATTTACGTAACTTTCTCCGATTAGTTTACGTGAAAATTCGAGATTTGAAACCTCACCATAATACAATAATTAATTAAGTAAATTTTGGTAAAAATCTATTTATTCGATTAGGTTGCATTGGTTTACAGCCAGGCAGTAAACTGGAATAACGTTATTCCAAAAATAGTTTGTTTACTGATTTTTCTATGAACAATTCTTAATTGTAAAATTATCTTCGGTCTGCTCGAGTATATGATAAAATGAAACAAATTTTTTAAACATTGTAGACACAAAGACAGTTTGCATGAGTATTAGATATATACTAAATATTAAAAGTTTTATATATTATATAATTTAGAATATTAGTAAAATAAACACCATCAGAAGCTAAGGTCAGGTGTAGTATCCTTACTAATCCCTCTGAAGACTAATGATGTGACATGAATCCATTTTCCCTGACAACATGAAGCCTGATACATTCTTTAATTAAAAGCAGAAGTAAACATTATTTATCACTAGTTATATTATAAGCTATAAATCATTTAAACTACAACAGCATTGAAAAATGTACTCCTAGTTTTTATGTACGACACTTTTGTATAAAGTTATATATATATATATAGAAAATTTTATAAAATGTAAGTATTGTTGACAATTATTGTCTCTCATGGTTTTTAACATCAAAGAAACACTTACACTTTTTAAAAGATGACGAGTTTTAATATGTTGTCTTTAGAGAAACTTCCGAGCTATGAATTAAATAGTGTGTTATATAATTGTAAACTATTTCAAATTATATTCAAGTTAAAGCAAATTATATGTCAGTCGTACATTTTGAAATATTTATGAGTAAACTGTCACATAAAAAAAGGTCTCTTAACGTTATTTCTTAAGAACATGTTATTTTTTTATTAAGCATGTTCATTTATGATTTATAAATAAACAGACATTTATAACAAGGTATATTTATACCATTCTCCAGGACATTTTCTTTATTCGATAGTATATTGGGGTTTTTTCCATCTTTAACCTGCTCTAAATAGGAAGTTGTGATTTTACAAATTTTATGTCCAGTTAATAAAATCTTCTTAGTGCATAAATGTCGGTGGACTATCTGTAAAAAATTCGTACAAATAATTTTAGTATGCGATACAAAATACAACACTTGTTATTTATTTAAACAACAACATTGAAATGCAAGTTGACAAAATTATATTAATTTTGAATATTAAGTTTCAAAATAATAATAGTGTTAAGAAAATACAAATAAAATTTAAAACAGAAATAACTATGACAATCACAACTTTTTCAGATAAATTATAAAATAAAAAATATAATAGTTAAGAAGAAAAATACGTTTTAATTATCTAAATTTTTAGATAGAAAATTCCAATCTAATACAAAAGAACAATAAATTCCAACTTTCATAATTATCTTTATTATTTAAATATTAGATATAATTTTATTTTTATTATTATTATATAGTATCTGTTCTTTATATTTTCCACCAATTAATTGTTTCTTCAATCTAAACGTAAGATACAACCACGTATATCTATCTATTTATCCCCAAAGTTCTATTCAGTTAATCATTATATACATTGTTTCCACTTAAAATTTTAACTCATTTCATAGTAAAATTGAATTTTATTAGTCGTCATAAAACCCAAAGGAAATGTTTTAGGTTATCGTAATCAGGATAATGAAATAAAATTATTTCATCTTGTTATGAATGTGTGCTTGACTTTGTATTATTTTTTCATTCTTCAGGGGCTTCCTGGGCTCCTTATAGTCAGATCCGGTGTGACAATCCAAGAATTGATCTAGTCTTGGTTGAATCCATGTATTTCATATTTCCTGTCAGGTTTCTCTTGACCAAATCTTGTTCTTTATCGACCCTGACGTTAATTGAGTATTAGAGGGCCACGGATATCTTTTCTTACACATTATTTATACAATATATATATAAGTTTTAGTTTTGCGTTAAGGAGCATTTTATATACTGTTTTTTTAAGGGGATGATGATCGCAAAGGTTTTACCTTAAAAACACACAAATAGTAATACTTGTAAGGGCTTAAAGAACAGTCAATAATTAGAATTGATATTACTGAAAATAAATTGTAGCATCATATAAATTACAAACTATAAAATAAACTGTAGATATGAAGTTTGTAAATATATATATATTTAAACGCTACTCTTTTAATCTATTGACATTCAGTAACTTACATATGACCTGAAATTATTAAAAAATCAGAAGAAAATAAAATAGGTTGTTGAAAGACGTCAAAAACAACCGTCTCCAAAATTTAAATAATTACGTAAAGGCTTCCTTTTTTCAAAATTTAACTTTTTACGTTCTAAGGTTAAACATATAGTGGTTACCAATTTTGGACTTTTAGTGTTCCAAACATCATGTTAAATGAAGTTTTATTATCTTATACTATGTTATTAGTATTATTGCTAGCGTGAAAATATAATTTTATGATATAAATTAAATCAAATAAGTACAAATAATAGGGTTAACATACTTTCCTGTCCACAAGATAAGCCATTCCTTTTGCTATCTGTAAAGCAAAACTGAGAATCTCCTTTGAACTTATCAGATCTTCAATATTTGGGTGTTTATCTATGCTTTCATAAATTTCATATGTAACATCCTGGTCTTCTTTCAAGCCAACTTTTCGTAAATATGTCCTACATCAGAATTTGGAACATAATAACAGTGCTAATAGCAATTACAGCAATAAAATAAAGAAAAAAACAGTATATTTTGTATAAATTAAGTAATAATTAACAAATTATTGATTGTTTGGTTAAGAGTTACTGATAATATTTTTGTTTTTGTTTTTATGTAGTGCAAAATACAAAATATTTATTTCATGATGAAATATTTTTAGATCCGCTTATTTATGAAAGGTCTCATGCCATTAATTGGGTCAATTTAACTTTTTCACTAAATTCAAATCTCCAACCATCTGCAAATTTATTATTTATGAAAGGATTCCTGTCTCACTATCCCATTGTTGAAAGAAATATAGATGAAATAACGTTTAGTTATGAAGAGGCCCATGTCACGGACAAGAGGCCTTTCATAAGTAAACTTGTGAAAAAACTGGCAATCAGATCTCTCTTTCCAATAAACAAATCAAAGCTAATCTTTTCTGTGGATTTCTATGTTAGTTTTGGTTATGGTGCATATTTTTCAGTATATAGCAGTGGATATTTTGTTGTTAAACATTTATTTGTTTAAGTTGTAATCTTGTCTACCTGGTGTTAGTGTTACTCAATAAAATGGCAAAGAGCGAAATAGATTTTATTGTTGAAGTCCAGCAGTCTGTACCAAAGCAGCGTAAGAAAGGTGTTCATCACTCTGAGCAGTAGAAAATAAACAAAATAAAAATGCTATAATTACATGAGAATAGTATGTTAGGTATAAAGCAAAAGTTGTGAAAAAACGCTCCAAAGGATCACCATGTTCGTAAGTATATAACATTTTGTATTGATTTAATTAATTGGCTTACCTATGAGCACAGGTTAAGTAAGCATAGGCAAGGGATGGGTTTAATTGTCAGAGGGTAGGCTTAGGTACCAGCAAGACTAATTTTTAAAGGTGTATCTTTCGTATGATATGCCTACGAAAAATAAAAGCCTTAAGGTTTTGAAGCTAGTCCATTAAAAATTTATGTATCGGTATTTATTAGTTTATATTATTGAACCGTGACATATTAATAACATCTAACCAACTGAAATCCATTACTTACAATCCAAACTATTACCTTAATTTACCTAAACAACGCAATAACAACTTTTGGAGTTTGCAATAATAATACTTTTTAATGTGTCAAAACCAATAACTGGTGTATGTTTTTAACAGGTATCCCTATTTTAATTTTTAATATTAATATTTAATGTAAGTGCATTTGACATCCATATCTCATGAAATTTCGTAATATTTACCACATGTCACTAATGCAACAATTACCTGCTTTTGTATTGTAATAGGGCCTACTACAATAAGTTTATTTTTTTATTTGGAGACGAAAATGATTCAATAACATATCCAAATAAGATAGGAATTAAATTTTTCGTTGAAGTACAGAATTTAGTAGTAAAAATGAACAGTGTGCATTCTTTAAACCTTTGATAGACACTTAGCAAGTGAAAATAAGAAGATAAAAAATAAAACAAAAGTCAGTACCTGAAGAAGATATACCACTTCAATTTAGGCTAGCAATCTGTTGACCAGTCAAGTTCATATCATAAGTGGAAGCGATAGTACAACTTTGTACAAAAAAACAAACAAAAAAAAACCAATATTCAATTCAACCAAAGGTAAGAAGATACAAGGAATTGCTGTTGAAAGAAAAGTCTCCTAAAGACCTTATAGTGCAGCAACAAATCCGAAAGACTTTTCCATCTGATTATAATGTGGTTAGTGAAAGATCACAAAACATTTTGCCTTGAAAGTTAGCCACTATGTATCGAAAGAGATAACTAACTTATCTGGATGCTAAAATAGATATTAAAAACATGTACTCATTTTTTTTTTTTTTGAAAAAAATACCTAAATTCAGGTATTAAATACTGATTTTATTGTAAACTATTTAAGGAGAATTTTAATTTTCGTTTAGGTAGACATTAAATAGAAAGTCGTTACGAATGTGAGGTCTTAAATACACGAATAAAGAACCCTCAGCTAAATGACAAAGCAAATAGGGTAGCCATACCGTAAATTCTTCTTTATAAGAGGAAGAGTAAAAATTTTACAAATCTAGGATGAAACAAAAGAATATTGTCAGGCCCATGATAACACCCTAATATTGTGTTTTGATTTCATTCAAAAGATTCCTTTGCCTAACATACCGGTACAAGAAATGCACAACTTAAGGCAATTTCGCTTTACACTTTTGGGATCCATAATGAAAAAAAAAATTCAGCAACGTTTTACATATATCACGAGGGGACTGCTCAAAAAGAAAGCCATGATCTTTTTTTTTCATTTTTAACGAAATATATCAATGACAATGTTCCATCTTCCGTTGATGAAAAGTACCCTTTTAGTGATAATTATATAGGAAAGCAAGAACCATGCTGTGATTCGATTTTGATGGCCCTGGTAGACACGGAAAAATTCAAAATAAATTGAGTAGACACTCCCGGTCAGAGGTCACTTGTACCTTCCCTGGGACAAGGATTTTGGCCTAGTAAAACATAAATTGAAGAAACGTGACTTCTATTATTCTGTGGAGGAAGTAACAGAAACAGTTGTCATTTCCTCAAATAAACGTAAATTTTAGGTTGACTTAATTGAGGCAGATGACATCATGGACTTTCCAGAATGGTGGCAAACATTCTATAAGAAGATTACTGTTTCAGAGGAGAGTAAAACAAACAAAAAGAGGTCAGAGTGGCCATTTTACTCTGTCTAAATATCGCGAGTTTATTTGTGAAGAATCGAATAAGGAGAAAAATCATTGTATTTGAATTTATCTCTGGGTTCTAACAGAAAATCTTCTGCTTACTTAATGAACCAGAAGGAAAAGTAAGTTTTCCAACATTAAAAGTCTATGATTTAAGAAGACCAATACATGAGGCTAAACTACCTAAAACAAAGTAAATCATTGACTACTCATTGACTTTAGAATAGGTGGACATTTAAAAGAATGTGTGGACATTTTAATCTTTATTCTTTAATACTAATGATACTCGTTTCTAAAAATGATTTTTACTCAAGTTTGACATTAAAAAGTTTCAGCGTTTATAACTCTATACTAATCGTGTAATTAATTCAATATCAATAACTTAATAAGAAAAATATTATTCCAAAATAATGTGTCATTGTTTATTAAAAGGATCATGTTAATTGTTTGTTTATGAAAATGCTCATGTTAATAATTTATTTATGAAAAGGCCAATGTTAATAATTTGTTTATGGGAAGGCTCATGTCGGCAGTTTTATAATAGGCCTAAATATAAAATACATTTTAATTTCTTCTCAGGTGTAGTAGAATACCAGTATTTCAAATTGAAGTCAGTTATTTTGATAGATGTAACATTAAGTAGTTTCTTTTTTCGAGTTCTCATTACTTTAGAAATAAAGACAATTACCCTTTAATAAAAAAATCAGTTTATTCATACGACAATGTTTATTTCATAAAATAATTCAAAAGCAAAAGCAAAAAATACAAAACAAAACAAATAATAATAATAAAATAACATAATTTGTTTTTTAATGTTAATTTCAAACCAATTATATTATAACCTGTCAATATCATCTGCATTCAAGATACTGTGCTTACTTTAGTGTCCTTTAGATAACATCATTGGAAAGTCAAAATTCAACAGTTGACATTAATACTTTTAAAATAAATCCAAACTATTGTTTTCCTTGTTGTTCAAATGCGAAAAATTTCCTTTTCAATATCTTCTTAAAAAAAAAGAAGAATTGAACATAAAATAGCGAATAAGAAGAGTACACTAATATATTCCTTACAAACGTATAATTTTGGCTGGTTTATGGATGGGGGGGGGGGTGAATATTTTTAAAACCCTCTGTTAGTCGGTTTAAAGTAACAACAAGATTTAATGGGAGAAAGAATTTTTTGTCATTGTGAGTATAAAATAATAATACGTTAGATCCATAGACCAATCGATGTATTAAATGGCTATTCTAAAACTAAATCTTATTCTTTAACAGCAACATGTATTTCCTTTTAAAATCTTAGTTTTGCCGAATTGGTTACGTTTTTACAAACTAAAAATTTGTATGAAATATTTAGTGAAATTGTCTATTTATTTGGCAACTTCAATTCAGGGTAAATAACGACTATGGTTTAAATAACTATACACAATGAATCCACAACGAGTCTGAGTAAAAGCATCTTTGTCCGTATACAGATCCATTTGCAATATTAGACATAATGAGTGAGTTAATACTGTCAACATCCCAAGGTCAGGCATTGTCAAAAAGTTGCGGTATGCCAAATAAAACGTAAAATTTCAGCTAGATTATTTTTTAAATAAATATGAAATTAATTTTGTCACTCTCCACTATATTTTAAAAATACAATTCTAGTACTATGTACGTGCAAATTTCTATTATTTTATGAGTATGGTCTTATACGTTATTATATGGAGCTACGTTAAATAAATATTTATATGTATATCTCCGTTAAATCTATCACAAAACGTCTGTTAAATTAATAATATAAATTGATGTAGATTTTGTTCTTCTTTTTAGATGTAACAAGTGAGGAATAAATTAATATTTACTTATATTTCGAAGATTCTGCTGTTGTTGTTTTTTTTTTAACCTGGCGTATTTATAAGTTTCCTTTCCAAGAAGAATTTTTTAATAACTTCTACAAGTATAAACCTCACTATGTTGTGGACAGTTCGAAAAAATGTCATGAAAAAGTATTGTAAATAATTCATGTTTTATTGAAGTATGTAAATTTAGAAGACTTATGGGAATATTTCTGCAAAGAAGTCCGTTTGAAAGATGCTTAGTAGGCACAAATATCATACTTATACGTCAGACAATTCTAAATTCACATTGTGGTGCAATGTGTAGTGTGGAATGTAATATCGCCTTATTTACGCAGTTTCATATAGCGAGATAGAAATGCCTTCACAATGTCATGAACAAATTAAGAAATTTGTGCGTAAATTCTAGACTTCCTTACGCGTTGAAAACAAATTAAACCCATGATTCTACGGGCTTAAGTCTACTTAATAAATTAACTTATAATTAATTTTGCTAAAGATTGTCTATACTTTAATGAACCTTCACATTTAGCATGAATTAATTATTATAAATGATGATTTTATTATCCAAATTTAAATATTTTATATTATAATTTCATTTATTGTTGTTTTAATAGGACAACGTATTTGGTTATCATCCCTTTAAAAAAAGGAAAAAAAAACTATGCATAAAAAGATACCCTCCCCCCTAGCTCTAGTGTACACTAATTGCATTGGGGTCGGAATAGTGCAAGCTTCGGCCGAGAGGGATCCAACTGAAATATATATATATATATATATATATATATATCAAACCCAAGATTGATAATGAAAGTTGTATATCTAGCTAGTATCCCAGCATTGGGCAACCATACACACTACAAGTGAGCTCATACTTTATCCAATAATTGGTATAGAAATATACTATCATACTATCAAGAGTTGAACAATATTTTAATTGTAATAATTAGTTGTAGAAACAGTATCAAGAGTGGGACAGTATTTTAATATTAATGTAGAATCATACTATTAAAATTTTGAATAATATTTTAATTGTAATAATTCGTTGTAAAATCATACTATCAAGAGATGAACAGTATTTTAATATTAATGTAGAATCATACTATTAAAATTTTGAATAATATTTTAATTGTAATAATTCGTTGTAAAATCATACTATCAAGAGATGAACAGTATTTTAATATTAATGTAGAATCATACTATTAAAATTTGAATTATATTTTTATTGTAATAATTCGTTGTAAAATCATACTATCAAGAGATGAACAGTATTTGAATATTAATGTAGAATCATACTATTAAAATTTGAATTATATTTTTATTGTAATAATTCGTTGTAAAATCATACTATCAAGAGTTGAACAATATTTCAATTTTAATAAGTCGTTGTAGAATTAAAAATTGAACAATGTTTTAATTTTAATCGTGTCGTTATTAATAGTTATTATTATAAAATTATTTGAACATATAATTTGGTTGAGACATTATTTCAGTAAAGTTATAAATAAACAAATGTAAATTTTTACATACAGGTGCAAATATTTATGTGCCACAAACTTTTAATAGAAGAACTCAAAAATTTAATGAATGTTATAAAACATTTTAAAGTTAATACTTTATTTAAGTAAAATTTTATCTGCGACATAGTACACGCTTAACCAACAAATTTACCGGTTACGAAGGAGTATGACTATAATCATCAGACTCGTGGCCTCACAATTTTAATCCCGTGTGGTCATAAGATAACATAAAAACAATTTTAATACCACAATAAAGTTCATGGGGAAAGTTACATTTTAAAACACTTAAAAACAGTTAAAATGAACGAATTTAGCGTATTAAAATGTTCCTGCCTGTAAATTGTGCCAAAGTCGTGTGTATAGTACTTATGGAACAAAATAATAATATTTTTTTCTAATTTATAAATATATAGTTTGTTACCTTAGATTCATATGGGTTATATTAAAAAAAGTTGTTTTAGGGCGATTTTACTTTGTTGTTCTTACGGGTTTGTATATTTGAGACCAAAGATGTGATTATAACAAGGGTTGTTTGACATAGAGAATGAAGGTATATGACTTCATTGATAATACAATTCTCAAGGCCACGTGTATATTATGTTTAAATTTAAGAAAAATTCTGATGTTTATATGGAAATTTAAAAAAAAAATGATTAAAATAAACTTTAAAAATGACATAGAATATAATATCTTAGTTTTATTATTAAAAAAAAAAAAAAACTTCCGCCCAGCATTAAACTGTACTTATAAAAATACCATTACTAAGGTAAAGAAATAATCTACTAAATCTCACCTGAGAGACCCAAGCTCTGCAAACTCCATAGTGAAATACACAGGAAGTCCAGGTGTGGTGGATGAATCTAAAAGTTGTATCAGATTAGGATGCGAAAGATTATTCACCATCTGATATTCGGAAATGAAATCAAACTTATTCTGTTCAGTGGCGTTCTCTTTTAACGACTTCATAACGACGGTTCTGAAACCTTATCAAACATTAAGTATCAGTTCTTTTATAGGATTGAAATGAACAGCAATATTTTTAAAGGAAATAATTATTTTAAAAACTTGAAAAGTGGAATTGCATATAAATGAATTACTGATAAATTCATAGAGTTTTAATTTATGGAGATAAATACAGTATATAAGTTGTGTGTAAGCTTTTTAAAAACATTGAAATATAAAGAAATAATTTAAAAAAATGATATTATTCGTTCATTTAGTTTTCAAATCTAACTCAAAATACGAGTACATGTAATAGTCATTTCAAAAGTTATACAAAAACGATCATAATGTAAAGTATTCATACAATTTCCTTCAATTTCAGAAGATATCCTATATAAATTAGTACTTTTACAGAAATATTTTCCTAAAATAATTAATATCTCAACTCACAAATGTATCTCTGTATACCTGTGCATTTAGCTATAATATTTTTTACAAA
The DNA here is from genome assembly GCA_963513935.1 of Aphrophora alni. NCBI lineage: Eukaryota > Metazoa > Arthropoda > Insecta > Hemiptera > Aphrophoridae > Aphrophora > Aphrophora alni. The sequence goes on along the minus strand of OY740767.1, from coordinate 119,644,272 downwards.
GATTGTATTTAGTTGTAGCCAAATATTGGTAATTTATTAGTTTACCAGTGTGTTACAAAACCTCTTTAATTTAGCTGATCTCAGATGCTAGTTTAATACGAAATTAATGATATGAAATTGTTGTTTTCATCATGATGATTAAATGCAGTCTGCATTACGAAAGTTTAAATATACTCTTATCTCACAAATTGTATGATCAATTGATTTAGGCTTTCATTATTGGAAAACTTTGTTACTGATAAACATTTCAAGCTACTGAAATAACGTTTTACTAAGATCCAAATAGTACAGAACCAATATTTGTTACATATTTTTAGGAATAAATTTTAATAAAAAACAATATGTAGATGCTTAAAATGAACCAAAGAGTTCGTGGAAGTCGAACGAAAGAAGTTTGTAAACCCTATTAAAAAAAGGAAAAGAAAACAGAGTGCTTTGTTTGTTTTTACTAATGCGAATAAAGTGAAATTTTTTAAATTAACGTGAATTTGTTGAACTTCATATTGACAATTTGTTGAGTCATATTGACAATTTGTTGAGTCACAGCGTTAGAGATTATCTTCTGCTTTCCCATCATGAGCCTAGAATTTTCAGTCGTATTTTCCTTATTTGCCATTTGGTCTGAGTTACTCGTCGTTAATCTAACAACTCTTTAGGTAAATCACACTTTTAGATTTAAAAACATGAAATGCTACAAGAGTTCGATATTTTAGAACAAATTCCAGCATGCAATTACACTTTGTTATCTGTGAATTACAGTACTTCACTTAGGTATAGACAAGACAATTTTACGTTACTATTTAAAATATGGTTTGGATTTAAAGAGATATTTAAAATTAGGAGAACGTTACTCTGTTTAATCAACTGTAAAGAGCTACATTGTGGGAAATTCAACAACTAAATTAATAAAAACATTTTTTTTTGTTACATAAAAAAAAAACACCTAATCTTGTGCAACAGACATATAAGACGACGTTTGAATGACCAGACCATCATTTTAAGTTGCTACATACACACAAACCCATTGTTCAGTAGCAGTAGAGTTGTGTGTATGTAACAACTGAGGATGATGACTTGGTCATTGAAACAATGTCTTGTACTGGTGTCGAACAAATAAATTATTTTTGTATTTTTGTGTGTGGAAAATAGTGTTTTCATTTATTTGGTTACACTCTTTGTTACTGAATGTAATTTTTGATTAGAATGTATTGTAGGTTTTTTTTTTTTTGGTGGATGCTTATTTTTTTCTAATGTGATTCAAATAACACTCTTAAATAAATAATATATTTTACATAATTTAACTAAAATGTAACGTAAAGGATCCGTTCCATTACCTGACCAACAATTAACATGGTAATACCCACACCCTTATAAATAAATATATATTTTTAATTATTACCCCATTAAATTTAATGTTTAATAATGTTTATTTTTACATTTTACTATCTAATTTCACCTTCTAAGGTGTAATATATATTTTACTATCTAATATATGTAACTAAATTGCATTCTATTAGGAATTCATAAAGGGGGAAAACAGCCATTTTATATTTATCGCCCTATTTGTCCAAAACCTTTTACAAGCCTAAACAGAGTATCCTCCACGAAACTTACGATGACCTTTAGGGATGGCGGGGAGCAAGAGGTCAAAGGGACACTGTTTATTTATTGAAAAATTGTCCCCAGTTTTATTAATGGATTTCTGATGTTTCCATGCCTTTCTACTATCCTGTGGTCCTATTCCTTTTGAATCATTATTGAATGAATATATTTAGTTCCTGCCTTTTATATATGTTCCATATTCTATTTATTACAGAATTGACACCCATCAGCTCTCCTAGCGCTCCGTGAACTTTACCAACTCTCATTACAATTGGACAGTGCATGTTCCATTGAATTATGTACTTTAAATCTAACCCAACCTTCGTGTAACTTTGCGAGAGTAAGTGGTTTCAAATATACAGTGACGAGTGATATTTCGAATATATATATATATATATATACGAATATCGAATATTAGATAATCGAAAGAGTGTCGCTAATATTTCGTGTATTAGAAACTTATTCTTAGCACAATATAATTTTAAAATGTATGAAAAAAATATAAATATATTTATAAGAATATGAAATCTCTAAATATAGATTATAACAATACAAATTGTTGTTATTCCGTTACATGGCCTCAATTTATAATGCTACAATTAATAGTAGTTTTCATCGGAATCAGATGTCAAAGATGTTATAAAGCTGAATTTAAAACATATTTCAAGTCACGTTTAAGTTATAAACGCATAATTCATTTAAGGTCCTTTTGATGATGTAATTTTATTTATTATTTCAATTACAATTTATTTTTAAATTAAAAATCAAACTTCTTAGTGTTCAGTTTACACAACATATAATAGTTATTAAATTCTTACTTAGATAAGTTTCACCCATTTGTGGTTAAATGTGATTGAAATCCATTAGTCGAGTTATAATTGGCTACATCAATATGAATCGCTATTGCTTAAAGTTGGAAATAATAGTAGCAATTCAAACAGCCTTGATACATACAGTGAACATGAAGCGTTGAACTCTTGTGATATCATTAATCGTATATGTGATTCCCAATTAGGTTGAACGATTATTCCAGTAGAGATGTTCTGTCTTCCTGAAGAAGATTAATGTAAAAAATGCAGAGCAATTTCATTAATTCATGAATTATATATACAATAAACTTTAAGAAGAAAACATTTTATAGTCCTTACCTGTAGATCTATCCAACACCTTTGCTTTTGTCAATAAGTAATAATTTCCTTCCTTAAGACATTCTTCTTGAACCAAGCTTGTTGGACTGTGATAGTTTTCAACCTGTATGAATACATATTTACTAGATAAGTTATCTACTTATGTATACTTTTCCCAAATTTTAAATTTGTATAAATTCAAAGGAATCAATATTTCCAATCACTAGAAGACGTTATTATTTTTATTAATTTTCAGTGAGTAGTATTGACTTCCATTGATTTTATTTAATTATTACAAATTAAAATGTGTCTAAATAAAAAATAAAACAACTTTATTATTGAACAATTATGTTAACAGTATATAAAAAGTGAACATTTATTGTGACGGAACAATTATTTTAAAATTTATAGAACCGTATAAAATTGAACAAAATACAATAATTGTAAATAGTTATAAACACATATAAACACCTACTTTTCATGTCATTGTTGAAGTGATAAATAAACAACGAATTCTAGTAAAGAGTGATAAGACTTTCAACCTGCACGTGTTTAGTGAATGTTTGCTTTTATTTTATCCACATGACCTCCAATAAAATGTCCATGGGATAGGATAGATATGGTAAGGATTACAGCTTTGATTAAGGATTTTTCTTATCAAGTTGAAGATGTGAGCTTAGTAAAAAAAATAAAAAATAAAAAATAAAATAAAAAAAAAATAAAAATAAAAAAAAATCATATGTAGTTCGTGAATTGATAGATTTTTATTTTTAGTTGTAAGCATTGTGTATTTTATTTCAATCATAACTGGGTCAACTTTCATTGTATCGAAACGAATAAAAACCAAAATGTTGTAAATGTTTCGTTATTTTAAAATTACTCTTATATAATTTTCAATTAAAAGTAGATAACTTTAAGGGATAATTTAGGAAACAACTTTGTAACAGTTTCATCTCTTCCTTTAAAAATTGACTTTTCGTGATACTCAAAAGTAATCAGTTTTTTAAAATGAAACGTTTTGAAGCAACGTCTTACAAGGTTAAATGTACGTTTTTAATTTATCACCCTCATTGCAATATTCACATTTTCTGAATCAAATTGTTAATTTCCTTTGATATTTTTAAAATTTCGAAATATATCTATAAATATCTTTTACAAATACTTTGAAACAAATGCAGTACAAATAAAATCTGAATGAATAAGGTTCCTAAATGTACACTAACAGTGTTATAATGTACTCTTACTTACACATTCATTCTCATTTTCAATGTATATGGTTTCCGGCGACGGTGAACATCTAGGGACGTGTTGGTTGTTTATACTTGGTAGAGGTCGTGATTGTATTTCTTGTTGTATTCTGTCTTCTTTGTACTTTTGTATCATTTCAGTGATAATTCTTTTTCTATTTGATAAATAAAAATAAATAATGTAAATGCTGTTTATTTTATTCTATACACATATTATAAAGCTTTTTTTGTTTGTTTAAAGTATATTAGCGCTTCCTTGTTCATTATTGGCTAACACATCCAAATTTTAAATATACAAATTCTAGAAAACTTTTGATTTACAACTAAATAAATCAGTTTAATTGTAGTTTGTTTATAAAACTCAACCTTCAGCCTCAATTTTAGGCTGCGATATATTTTGAATATAAATATTTTTCGCTGGTTTGTTGATTACAAACAAAGATATAAAGCTTTTTCTCTGGGATACCGTTATCAGAACGTCAGGGTAGTTATAGTCGAAGAAGGAATACTAGGGTCGGGCGCCAAACAAATTTCAATGCTTTTCCTTACAATGGTTTATTGTATACTTTATTTAGTTACGCATTCAGTATAAGGGTATAAATGGGGTATATACTGTATATATATAATACCTTCAGACTGTACCACAAAGTGGCCCAGATAAGGTCCTTTGCGGGGAAAGTAATATCTACAGATTATGCTCAACACGCAACCGTGCCTGAATAGAGAGATGAAGGTTGTCTCAAAGGGACCCGATGCGCTACCGTACCCAAGAAAGTTAAAATCCCTCCATAGGAAGCTCAGCACACTACAGTGCCTGAAGGAGAGAGATAGACCACTTAGGATGGCAGCCTGGTGAAAACAGAATGACTGGAGTCGATTACAATTAATTTATATTAGTTGTCTCTTTATATTAGTATTTTAATCTTAAAATTAACTTAGCTACTATCTTGTTTACACAATGCTATTTACTTAGAGCTTGAAGGTTCAACAAAACTACACTGTTTAAATAAACAATATTATATTAAGTTCGCTTTTATGTAGTAAATATTTACTTAAAGCTTTTATGTAAATCAATAGTTTTTTCAACATTGTAAATTCAATTTTAGTCTATGTTAACTTTTTTTTTTTTTTTTTTTTTTTTTTTTTTTTTTTTTTTCCTTTCTTTTTTTTTTTAAATATTCTAGATTTTTCACTTTATAAAAGTGGTTGATTTATACTCCCGGAAATTCTTGTATTACTTTTTACATACACAAAATATAAAACTCCTATTAAACTATATTACTATTATAAACAATCCATAGTTATCAATCTATATTATCAAATTTAAAACCATAATATTTGTATCTTATCAAACAGTAATCATCTTTGTCTAAATTTGCTACAATACAACCGTAATTCAATTGGTTTAGATGAAACAAAATCAAATATCCGAAATGTTTTCAAAATTGATATTCAACAATACATGTCAAATGTTTCCAGCATTTATACCAATATAAAACAATAAGTTTAAAAAAGACTGACAAAATGTAGTTACATAGGTATTTCATATTGAAAAAATAAATTTTTATTTGAATTTTATAAATTTCATTATAATTATAAATTTCGTGATTTAATATTGATGATCACATAGTCGAAAATTTGTTTTGCCTTTGTGTAACCTTTCCAGCTTAATTTTTAAGGTACTAAAATAAATGGAAGTTTACTATATTGTATTTGAGTACAAGTTTAATTTTTTGTTATTATTTATAAGTTGTTATTTTGTCTAATACTCACATCGGTTTGTATAAGAAAAGTACAAACAGTAAGGACACAAACAATGCGCCTATTGTAGTGGCAAGCTCAAATATCACTCGTTTTACTGGATCGAATATCTCAGGAGATGCCGTTGTCGCTGAAAAAAAAAGGAAGATAATATTAACTGATAACACTAAATATGCAAAATACAAGATCTGTACGTAAAGCAATATCCGTTTATGACTGGCCCTCGGTGATCTTTGCTAAGCTGAGTAGCTTTATTTGGCAAGTCAAGTCAATTAGCCCATTATCACGTTAATACTCTTGTATAGCGACCTTGGTTGCAGTGTTTCGAAGGAACTTTAAGAGTGATATTGCTTTGAAAATGGGCGTTTCAAAATCACGGATGCAGTTTACTGAGATATTTAAGGAAGCTGAGAAGATCCTTTCAAAATAATCTGCGTTTCATTCTTGTTTTGTTTTCTCTCTCTTTTTTTTTTAAAGCACATGACAACTCTTGCACTGACACAAATCCTACTTGACAGTTTAAAATGGGAGTTGTTTGATCATCCTCTATACGGCCCTCATTTGGCTTCTAGTGACGATCACACATATTTTTCCTAATATGAAAAAAATGGCTATTGTTTCAGTGGTTTGAAAACAAACGAGCAGTTGAAATACGGTGTCCATGCATGGCTTATCTCATATGCAGCGGAGAATGGTACCACGGTGGAATTCAAAACGTTTTCACTGATATGACAAGTGCCTCGATGGAGCATCAAATTAATGTTGAAATATAAGTAAGAGTTGTAACTTTATATTGTGTACGATAAATAATATGTAATTGTACAACATTCTACAACAAAACAGCCCTCGTATTAAATTGTTATATTTAGTTATATAAATAAACATGAGATATCATGGCACATCATGACGCATCATGGCACATCATGACATATCATGGCACATCATGACATATCATTTCACATCATGGCACATCATGACGCATCATGGCACATCATGACATATCATGGCACATCATGACATATCATTTCACATCATGGCACATAATGACATATCAAGGCACATCATGACAAAACATAACAAATTATAACGTAAAATGAAATAATATAATATACTCATTTAAAATACTCTCCAATATTTGTCTGCAGTATTTAATTTGATACTGAAGTTAGACGATTTTCTGATCAGAATATTCAAAATTGGTCTGATTTCGCGATGTTCAATTCATAAATAAAAATATAATGATTAAACTATTTGTTTATAACTTACCTACAAAGAATACAAACTAAATATACAAGAAGAGTTCCAAATATACAGACAATTTAATACACATCTCTCAATAAACTTAAATGTAATATATAATTTAGCTTCTAACGATACATATGGTTCTATGAAATGTTAGATTAAATAAAATAATTTATTAACAGACAGACCTATATAGAATCAGACGTACTGGACAAAACTACAATTGATGCGTCAGTAGGTACTACTCTCAGCATAGACCGGACTAATAACTGTGAGAGCTTAATGAAAAATTAATGTTGAGTAAATATTATGAGTCATTATGTTACGAGGTCTGGAAGTCGTGGCCAACCCATCAGTGATGCTTCCACTTCGAAAAACCTTCTCAGATCCTTACTATTCATTGTTCTGAGGTATCTCCTGTGACCCAAACTATTTTCCACTTCCGGGCAGGTGTATCTTTCTTATACGACTCTGTCAGCCTTATTTCATCTCAACTGTTACCCCCTCCACAATGTCATTATCTTCTCCTTTTTTACGTTTTTAGTTGAACTCTAAAATGTAAAGCGACCCATGATAAAGGGGTGAAATGGCCCGGACAAAAGGCGTGGTACATGAGCCCGTGGGATACTTAGTGACATCTCTCAGTATTGGTATGAAGGGTGGGCCATTCTTTCCTTAGCTGTTCGCAGGCAAAACATGGAGAAAGCAATCAAAAATAACAAAGTTGTGCCACCGCAAATCAACTTTTTGATAAAACATTATGTTCTCTGTATAAGTGTCAAGAGGGAAGTCCTCGACTACGCGCAGATAATAAACATAGTAGAGATAGTTATAACAGTCCGTTCAGGAGAAATCGTACTCCTGATAGGAGAATCACCATACAAAGAGGAAAAGAAAGGCCAGGAAACCCTCAGAATAAAGGGAAAGAATACCACGTTTAAGATAGGCCAAAGAGCTTGTAGGGAATTATGACAGAAGGTCCAGAGAATGCACCAGACTAAGAAACTGAAAACTCAGATAGGAAATCCGTAGAGGGGGGGTGTATACTTATTGATCACATTAGAAAGATGGGATTAGAAAATGGTGTTTCCTGCAAATTCTGTCAAGAGGGGGGGGGGATGAGACTCCATGTTGATGAAATACCTACCCTTAAACTCCACGATGTTCTGCATTTCTTAAAAGGGTTGAAGCAGGAAGGGCATCGTGCATAATATACCTCTAGAAGTTGCATTTCTACTCCATGTCGCTACTACTACTACTACTACTACTATTGTTTTTGTTGTTTTAATTTGTGTTAATATCTATAGTTATTGTATTATATATTTTATAATTATCAAGTACCTGAGGATGAAATTTAATCACGAAACATCTGTTGTGAGATACATAAAGTAACTAGAAACTGTTGTAAAACAGTTTCCAGTCTCTCAGTAATTACAAGTAAATTCACTATATACTAGTTAAAAATTAAAAAGCCATTTAATTGTAACCAGATACTTCAATCTTGCAATATATCATTTGATAACTTACTGTGGGTATTTGAACCTTCAGGGAATAACGTTGTATATTCAGGGAATAACGTAGGTATATCCTGATAATATACATAAATATTACTTGTATTAGCTTCATAACCTCCAACACCGTCAGTTCTTCTGTTATTAGAGCTGTTTTGATTTTGCCACAATATGCTGTTATTTACAGGTGAAGTGTTGTGAATGGGGTGATTTGGACGTATATAGGTCGGCATTTTTCACGAAGATGTAGCTTCACATTTATAACTGTAATTAACACATTCCAGTTATGGTTTTATATCAAATTTAAAATTATGTCATTTACTCTTAACAACTACCCATAATGCTATTATGACATGAAGAATTATCAAATTTAATATATTTCTTGGTTAAGTAAATAGTAAGACTTACATCAAATATATGTATATATATATATATATATATATAATAATAATAATAATAATAATAATAATAATAATAATATATATATATATATATATATATGAGATTCCTATATTCATATTTTCGCTTAAGAATTGTATATTCAGTTGTAAACTACGGTTACAGAATTGCTAAGAAAACAATATTTTTACTTATATTGTTCATTATTTTTTGTACTGTATTAAAAATATTATTACTATCATTTTAAGTTTTAAGGCGTAATCTCAAGATGTAACATGTTATATTTAATTTTAGCGTCAATATTTTTTAATTTTATCAATATATATTAACGTACAATTCAAATTAAAGTTTTTTTTTTACTATTATTAAAAATACTGTAAAAAATCATTAAAAAGTAATTAAAAAGTTATCCACAAAACGATATAATCATTCTGTTTTTAAATTTAATATCTTTTGATGATTAGGAAAGAACGAAAAATGATCACAAGATTTAACTACAAATCATAGTTAGGGGCCTAAATATTTTATAAAACTGACTCCGCACAATCATTTAGTTTAACAGAACATCTATTTCTATAATGGAACTGAACTAAATTTATTGAGTGAATAATATGGTTTCCAACCTAGAAATCGGGCTTATAAATATAATTTAAAGTCTCTCTACAAGTATGTAAACTTTTAATTTATTTTCTTTTTACTGTTCTAACTAATGTAGAGAATAAATAGATCCCCATAAAAAAACATTCCTTTTCAACCATATAAAGTCTATTGTCAAACACATCTGTTAGTTGGATCAGTTAACAACAGAGTGATTATTGTACTTTTCCCTTTTTTTTGTAGAGGGTGGGCAATCGTTATAAACAATTAGAAGCCCTGGGTTATTACTTTTATTACAATTATTGAACTATACTTGACCGATTCGCTTCCTACGAAGGCATCCAAATTAAAACCAGTTATAGGTCTATGTATAGTGTGGACCTACTTGAACAATTTTAACAATTTTTCAATTTTAAATAACGTTTTAATTACGTACTAACTTTGTATTTACACTAACTTGTAACCTATATATATATATATATATATATATATATATATATATATATATATATATATATATATATATATATATATATATATATTGTTTGAACCAATTTTGAGTCTAACATAGACCAAAACAAGACCAGATAACGTTCCAACGTGGAAATTGAACCAGCTGTTTTCAAGACGATGGTGAGACAATGCTGTACAGAGAGTTGCTAACACTTGTAAAAAATTCAGATCAATATGAATCATTTTCTAATAATTTAAATGTATTCTTAAAATACTATCATGGCAATAGATGAATTAGCAATTTTACTTTAATCATAAAATGTAATACTAATTTTAAAAATAGTAATAAAAAATACAATATATAAAAAAAAAAAAAACTATTAGCTTAAAAACAAAACACATCAACATTACACTTTTTCCTGTAAGTTTAATTCCAAAGAACAAAATATAACTTTTGTCATTCACTGAACTAAATTGATTTTAAAATAAAATATGTGATCAAACATTTTTGCTTGGAGTTTATATAAATGTCATGTAATAGCGATATCGACAAAGATTTCGTATCTAGTTCCAACCATATGTTAGTAAAATCTAATACATTAATATATCGATCCATGTTATGCAGTTTTAAACTTTATTTCTACTTAATAAAAAAAAAAGATATTATCTCTACTTTTTATTTACTAACGTTTAGAAAATTCATTTGAACGATCAAAAATCTACTTCAATTTTTTCCCCATATATGTTCATTTTGGGTCTAAAAGAATAGATTTTGGAATGATGTTTGTCTGTTGTAACATCTGTGCATTGCTTTACTGCTCAAACGCCCTAACATACCATTACCTAACCTAACCTATCTTAATCTAGCCTAACCTAACCTAACCTAACCTGACCTAACCTAATTTAATAAAATTTTGTATTTGGGCATGTTTTTATATCCCGTAACTCTTTTCCATTTGTTAGATAACTCAAAATTTGGGGATCTTTGGGATAAGAAAAAACTTATATTTTTCTCAAAATAGAGTATCACAATTTTGATCAAATTTCGTTCCCATGTAGCCTCTCAGAACCCAAATATTACTGTTCAGGAATAATAAACGTAATTAAACATTGACGGCAGTAATTAATATTCGATTTTAATTAAATACACAAGCGAAGCAACTTTAAACCCTATTTAAATATAAATATTTTATTCGAAGACGAAGTTTAAGATTTATTCGCTTTTTGGCTGAAACCTACCGAACTGATAATTTTGGTTTGTTATAATTGTGTTTTGTGGTGCAATATTTTACTCTTTTTATTTACGTTTTAAACGTTGTGTATTTAAACCAGTGTAAAATTATTTAAATATAGATTTGAAAATATCAAATTTAATACTATTTATGTAAACAAGTACAGTTTGATGAGTTATTACTTACGTTAACCTCACGAAAACTATCTAAATGTAGTTATAAACTTAATTTTTTTAATTTAAAGTAATTATAATGAAATACGTTATTACAAAATTAAAAATTATTTGTATTTTTTACAAATTAATTGAATAATGAGTATCAATATGAGTTATTTATAACAAAACATGTACTTTTTTTGGTTCTTTAGAAGCAATATTTCATCAAAATTAAGAAAATTGTAATTTCGTATTTTTATTTTACCAGCCAAATTATACCAGCTACTGCCAAATTTTCAGTTACAGAAAATAATGAAAGCGACTCGGATATGTTCAGAATATGCCTACAAAGCAAACTTTATTTAAATAACCTAGACAAACTCAGAAAATATATCTGCAAAAATCTTGGTATGGATGTTTTGACCCGTAGCATAATTATCGTCCATACGACTCATATAAGAGAGTAAAACTAATTTCTACTGCAATATCCACATATTTGAATAAACTATACTTTTGTGTGTAAAGTAAAGAAATTAAACCATCCTCAATGAATTTTTAATAATTCCTCATTTGGTAAGTATAGTCTACTATATTTAAATTTAACTCTGTCCCATTATATATGTTCAATTTTGTGTATAATAATTAATCATTGTTTCAAATTCGCCGTATAGGTCAATTGTTGACCTTCTAGAAGTAATAATAATTAAGTAAAATTTGATTTTTTTAAATGTGAAATGTTTAAATTTATCTCGTCCAATATCATTTAACACCTACAATGTTAGTCTAATATTTGCAGACGTAAGTTAATCAACTGACCCTAGTCACATGCTTGCTTGTTGATCGATACTCACTATCAAGACTAAGTAAAACAAACACCCACGTGTGTCAATTACAACCAATGGGGTTTCAAGGAAACTGAATAATTCAACGTAGCAATTCCAGTTGATTGTTTATGTAAATGAATATATAACGGTACAATTGTAATAAAATTAATGAAAGCTTTTACTATTTTATTTCATAGTGAATTTAGAAACACTAGAATTGACCTTTAAATTTGTATATTCTTGAATTATTTTGTCTTGTAATTATTCGTAAAAGTTATATATTCAGTGAGTTTACAAAGCCTACTTTAGATGAGTAGTTTAAATTCTACTGAAATTTAAAGAAAAGGTGTATTAACAAATATTATGTAGCAACTAGCACATTCACAAATACATAAAGTGTCTTTCTTCATTTTTCATACAAAACGTAATTCTTTCATATATTTTTTTCGGATCTCATAAGTTTTCTTTGTGTAGATTATGATAGTCGCTTTCGATGACTGTTGATGATGCTTATTTTTCGGAAAAGAAATCTGGCGTTTTCAAATAAGGGAATCTAAATGGAAAAGGTCTGTTCTTCAATAACGTCAGTAGCGACGAGTAAGTCTGAGAAGTGGCCGCTTTTATCAAATCAGAGGATCTATAGAACTGTCCCTTTGAAACGGACCGTTCTCCAATGACGTCAACATGGAGTTCCAATAAATGGTCACCGTTGTGAACTTGCTGTTTCTCCAATGACATCGTCGAGTAGCAACATGGATATCAGAGAATTGGTCGCTGTTATAAAAAAAACAATGGATCTATGTACAAAAAATCCCTTTGAAATGATCCTTTCTCCAACGACGTCTTCAAGTAGTAAGGTTCAAGAAATGGTCTCTGATGTCAAACTAGGGGATCTAAATAAAACGATCCTTTGAATGACCCATTGACGTCTCGAGTACAAACACGTATATCCAATAAATTGTCGCTATTGTAAAATCAAGAGATCTAGGTCAAAAGTTCCTTTGAAATGTACAGATCTCTAATCGCGTCATCAAATAGCAACATACATGTCCAAGACACTGTTGCTGTTGTCAGAACAAGAAATCAAAACAGATAATTCCCTCTGAAATTATCCTTTTTACAAAGACATTTTCGAATATCGACATTGAGGTTCAAGAAAAGGTCGCTGTTGTCAATCCAGGACATCTGCAATGAAAAGTTTCTTTGAAATGATCCGCTCTTTAATTACGACCTCAAGTAGCAACATACAGATCCGAGAAGCCGTCACTATTGTCATATCAGGGGATCTAGATTTATATGTCCCTTTCAACTGATCCCTTCTCTAATGAAGTTTTCGAGTAAGACATATAGAACAAAGATATAGAACAATTTTTAAAGATCTGTACTTTTTATATTATTAAAATAATTTTGAAATTTTAGCTTTATTGCTTTATTTAATACTTGAATATGGAGTTTCAACAAGAAACATCTGCTGTTACATTAAATATAAACTTTTCCTTCAAAATAAACAGGTTAAAATTCGTAGGCAACATATACTTTGAACGAAAATAAATTTAATTTCAAGCGCCTGTGAAAACTTCCTTGATTGACTCTTGTCGTCTGTGCTAATTTTGTAACTATTTAGACGGGTTATTTTTTAATAAACACTAGGCCTAACGCTTTTTGATGAAACAATAGTACTTGAAAACGTCTAATTAAAACTTTCTGTCTCTTCACTTATCTCCAGTTCGAAAAATGTTCTCTATCAAAAATGAATGTTTTTCTTACTGAATGTGAATAGTTAATATGAATATCAGAATGTATAATACAGATCAGCAGAGAGAACCAATAATGATATGCTCAGTAACGTATGTGCTCACAATCAACAACAAAGAATTCCTGTGAAGGAGCTTTTCCAGCGCGTGGTATATGATATAAAAAAAAAGTTATTGTACGCTCATTATGAAATTATATAAGAGTTTAGGGTGATTTCATGGTAAATAAAACTGAAGTTATTTAGTATACAATCTCACATTCTGGCAACGATTCTGCTTCAAAGAATAAATTTTCAAAAAAAGGTATATTTAGATAAAAAAAATAGATTATTTATGTGCCGCTACAAGATCAAGTCTAATATTTCGAAACAATATGGCGTGATTGTCGGATAAGTGGAATATCATGTTGTTTAAAACACAGTTTTTTATCGTATACACACAACTAATAAATGATGCAATAAAAATAAATAAAAACACTATGTGAACTCGACATATTACTTTTGTTTCAAAACTACAATTATTGTTCTCTAGTTTTGAAACAATTTGTTATTGCCTTAAATGTGCCAATTGATTCAAAATAGAAGATGCTTGTTATTAGTGTTTTATTGTAAGTTACAAAAAATAAAATTAGAATCTCCACTGCCAAACCTATTGGACCAATTCAGACGTTGTTTTCGTTATTTTCTTCTTTCTGTGTTCTATTGTTCTCTATAAGGAAAGTTGGTGAAACTACTGACATTTCAAGATGATCAAAGTTCACATTTTGAAACATCTAATCACGAATGAGGAACTTAAATTAAATGTTCTCTGATTATAACACTCAAAACACGATTGAGGCATTATTCAAATAATGTAATACTTATGTAGCATGTTTACAGTTTCTACGTTATATAATAATTTTGGAACTACAGTAGTTGCACATTTTCATAAGACGTGATTTACACATTTCTTAGCTATAAAGTTTGGAAAATGATGTTTAGTAATTTTTTATTTGTGTTCTTATTTTCCCGTTAAATACTAACAAAATTTTCCCATTAAAATGTAATAAATTGCTAGAAAAAACTAAAAGTTTGATTTATTTTATTGTTTAGATAACTGTAGAAAAAAATGAAATTAAGAATTTTAAATCAAACTGAGAGAGAATATAATTTGAAACGTATTGAATAATAAACATAAAATAAAAATCGTTTTCAGGTGAAGCAAATTTTATGTTATTACTTAATTTTTGTTACGTGAAAAAATTGTTTCCAAAAAAAACAATATATCGTATAGCGATTTAAAAAATATTATTTATCAATCAATATTTTTCGAAATTTCACATTACATTTTATTCGTTTCATTTTTATTTTTCGTTTCCTAGATGCAAATTTTAATTAACATATCTGTTGCATTCTGTAAAACCATTCACACAATCTAGTTATTTATGAATAAGTTCAAAGATATAAATTTAAATTTGAGAAGTATAGCCTAACATCACTTATAAATTGAAGTTGTAAGTTTAAAAATGTCTCACTTCAGTTTGTTTTGAGAGTATCTTGTTAAACTAAACGAGTCTAATGTAATGTTTGTTAAGTCTGTATTATGGGGTATATGCAATCCAATTGTCCACAACACGTTTGGTCATAATAGTGGTCGACAGGCTTAAGCCCTACGTAAAGTAAACACCGCCCTTTGGTTATGTAAGCTACCCTACCTCTGGACCGTGAGCTGAGTTAACCCAAGAGGCTTATAGGGAAGTAATAAAGTCTTGTATACTGTGTCCGGCAACACGCTGTTACATTGGTTACTAATAATAACGTCAGATAAAAGTGATTTTAAGGTAATTTGTAATAGGCAAATGCGTTTTGGGGATATATTTGAAACGACTACTAAAGAGGATGAGGAAGAGAGGATAATTCAGATTTAATGTTCATTTTTACCAAAGCTTGAAATTTTCTTACGGTTAATTTTATTTGAGAAAGTTTGTTCTTTCAAAAAAGAAGGCGAAATACAAACACAAGTTCATTCTTATAATTGTTTATATTTAATTTATGTTTATTATCTAACATTTACTCTCTGGCATTGTGATTATATATTTTTTTGTAAAACAATTATATTAAAAATTTTTGGAAATTTTATTTATCAATAAATTATTTATTTATAGACAGAGCTATATTCTAAGTAAAATAAAGCTGTGTCTAAGATGAAAAAAACAAGCAAGATTCATACACAGTTTAGTTCTAAACATTTGTCTTTCTCTTTACTTAAATTCAAATAACTTTTATAGTAACAAGCTATTTATGACCAACTATTCTAGTTTTGAACAATTAATTGTTATAAATTTCCATTACTTGCAGAAAGTAAAACTTGACCACAAGAACGGCCAAAGTGAATCAATAGTCTGTTGCTAAGCGGGTTGCAGTGAAGGCAGCTGCAGGCGCGTGAACAAACAGATGAGTCATGAGAAAGATGTCGCAATTGATGTGAGTCATACTATCTAGGAAGAATTAATCATCGACTACCAACATTTCTATATATTTCGTATTTTATTGTAAACTTTAGCTATTGTACGATATATAACTTGGATTTGACACTTATTTAAAAGGCATTATAAAATTTAAAATATTTTACAATTTTATCTATAAATTGCTGCCGGTGTACAATAATAATTTTAAAATTAATCTCATATTTATATCGTTATAATGAAAAAGTAATAATAATAAGAATAATATCGGTTTGTGCCACTGATCAAAAACTGAAAATGTAGACAGCGTCCTAAAAGTGTGATTATCAAAAAATCGATTCTTTATTTTTGTACAGCTAAGAATAGACAGACGACAGTCAACATTACAAAAAAAAAAAAAAAATTACCCTAAACAAAATTAAAAACGGATACAACCGTAAAAATATCGGCATAACTTGTTTTCTTGTCACTACTATAGAGTAGTAAGACAGTAAACATCTTACATATCAGTCAATCTAGAACTACAAAAAATAAACAATGGCTCTGTTCAACGAGTGTAGTCTGTAAACTTTGGTTAACATCGTACACATTATTGTGCTACACTCTTCTAAACTACATTTCTTTTGGTGTATTCTTATTCATACGACTTACGCCAATTTTAATGGTGAGTAATATATTGTCTTAACACAATGTATTACATATGTAATATGTGAAATAACAACAAATGAGTAAAGAGGAACTACATAAAAATAGTTTCTAATTATCGCCATTTTGAAAGGTTTCCGATCTTTTAAACTAATCTATTTTAAATAAAAATTAGTTGCGTTTTAAAAAGAAAAATATCTAAGGGGTGTTCTGAATTAATTTGAACCATTAAATTGAACATTTGATGGTAATATTTTAATTAAAATGAGTACAATATTTCGCCTTTTCCAGCTTAGTTAACTTTACGTTTGTTGACGAGTTTCGGATATATTTATATTCCATTCTCAAAAGACTTAATAATACTATTTTAGAATTATATATTTTGATGGATAGATTATGTTTTTGAAGTTCGCCCTCCCACTTCTTTCGAACACAATATGTTAGTTTTGCTAAATTCACCGTTAGTTTTACTTATTACGTCGTTATTTTATAGCTTTATTTTTGGTGGACCAATTTTACACGAACACATACTAAATCCCCAGAAGGAAAATTTTACTTTAGGCCTTAAATCGTACTATCAATAGTAAAACTCACGTGTCGTACATGAAAACTTATCGAAACTACAAAAGTCGATATTTTAAGAATATTTTTGATCGATAATTTTTTTGGGACAGAATGGTGTGAATTTGGCCCGCCCATCGTGTGATTCTCTATTATTGATCGAAAACACAATAAGTACCAACTTTTAAGGTGAATTGTTCTTATTAGAAAATGTGAGATGTTGGTGACCCACGGTAGACCATGTAAAAACCTTCCAACATCAAAACTAACGTCCAGAATACCAAAACTATCCAAAACTAACGAAGAGCAAAGGGCTTACGTGGTTTTTAAGACATTTTCTATTTTGGGTGGGTTATTGTGAAGTTGGCCCATCCAAAAAAATGCGATAAAATAATGATGACCTACCTAATGAGTAAAACCAAAGGTGAATTAATCAAAACTAACGTATTGAGTGTGAAAGAAGTGGGTGGGCTGGTATGGGTGGGTCAACTATACAAACATGTATTCCATGTCTTTGAACTTTAACTCACATTTGTTTATTACACACACTGTCGGGGTTCGGGAGTTCTTTACATTGTAGACTAAGTTGACTTCAAGAAACCTCTAATCTAAAATTTAATAACGCACTATGAATATTACATTTTTAAATGACTTCAACAAGTGTGAAGTTTAAGTATTCCTTCATGCACGTTATGAAATTTTAGCCAAATTTTTAGGATAATTTAACTACGATTAACTATATTTTACTATTTTTAACTATATTATTAAAAATATTTGTTTATATTTGTTTTTGAAGTGTTGGATGTTCAATTTAAAAAAAAAATTATAATATTTTGAATTATTACAATTTTATTTGTGACATAATAAAGGCTATGCATTTAAATAAATTGAGTATTTGAGAGAGAAATTATTTAAGGTAGTGCTAATTATTAAATTTATGAACGTGTGTAAAAGGCTAATAAGCCATTTACATGGTAACAACGTTTATTAACAATTAAGGAAATATTAATTGATCCTTCAAAAACTCTAATATTAATTACAAATATGAGTATATTTAAATAAGTCTAAGAAAAACTTCTATATATATACGGATATATATTCAAATCCTATATAGGATTTATCTTCATGTCTGTTTAGATTGGTTACATCTTACAGATAGACAGACGGACATCCTCATGAAATTATAAGAGTTCTTTACGTACAGACACAAAAAGCTTCGTTAAGATACTGAGTATTTATATTGGTGAAGGGAAATCGTGTTTCGTTTGTTGGCTATGTTAACCAAACGTAACGCTGTTTAGAAACACATTTAAAAGATTGAATTTTTTTTCAAATCATGCAGGCTTAAAACATTGAACACACTACAAAAAAAAAACAAGTTGGTAGGCAATATAATGGTACATACCCAGCCCCACCATACATGGGCGCCGACTTTTAATTGGGGGGGGCTAAAAGTGATTGATGGGGGGGGGGGTAGAGTGCACAGCCTAAAAAGATAACTTTCAAAGTTCAAAAGGGTAGTATTTAAAATAACACTTTTAGAACACCTCTAAGAAAAGTTTATTGAATAAAATCAATAGTTCAGTACATTTTAAATAAATGTCGTCCTTATAACTTCCATAAACTTTGACTCATTTCCCGACTCCCCTAAAGATGCTTGACGATTGTTTTCCACAACAAAACTTTATTGCATTACAAAGGCAGTAGATTATGTATTCATTCGTGCAAGTGAATAAATCATTTTTATTAAACAAAATATAGATACAAAAGTTTGTTTACAGTTTTTAATAGTTTTTTTATGGTTTGAATGGTACTTTTTGGGAAGGGGCTGAGCCCGCATTTCTGAACATTGGGGGATGGCTGAGCCCCCCTTACCACAACATTGGGGGGGGGGGGGGGCTCGAGCCCCTTGGGCCCCATGGAGTCGGCGCCCATGCCACCATACAATGTAATACTAGCAGATCCTCTAAATTTTAAATGTAATTTCGAAAAGTTGGTTCCTTTTGCTATGTTCAAAGTGTAAAATTGTTTGGTAGATCAAAGGGTCTATTTGGCAGTAGTTTATTATTTGTGACACAGTTTTCTGTGCCCTGTAATCGTGTATCTACCTTCTGGACGTCGGCTAAGCCCTGACGGGCCTCATATATTTGTATGTATATATATATATATATATATATATATATATATATATATATATATATATATATATAAAATTACTACTTGCTTAGTTCGAGTCAATGTCTCGACATTTTGAAGCGAATAGTTAATATTCAACGCGGTTGAATAGAAACGTACTATTTGTGGGAATTTGAGTTTTATTTTATTCTATCAATTATAGATCACAAGTCATATTCAGTTATAGAGGAAATAAAAGAACAATATGAAATTATGGAGCTTCATTCATGGAATCAGATTTGATTATTTGGACGAAAATAAGTGAAAATAAGTTAATATCACTTTCCAAAACGTTTGACACTAGACCTACCACTAGGCTAGGCCTAACCTATTATTCTGTTGAATTTTTAAAGCTGATGTTTTAAAACTTAATCAGTTGTTATATTCATAGTGTGTATTATTATTTTGGTTGCTATGGAAAGTAATTTGTCAAATCACAATATAAAATTTAAATACTTTCTAAAATGTTCCATACTGGTCTAAGGTAGACCTAACCTATCATTATGTTGAATGTTTAAAGATGATGACTTAATAAACTATTTTATAATTGCTATTATAAACGTGTATTAATATATAAATACATTAGTACCTTAGTACATATATACATTAGTATATACATTTGTGTTTCAATTTCTCCCGAATGGAGATAAAATTTCCCCATGATTAGCACTAGAATAACGGATTTCTCCTTGAAAACTTTTAGAAACGCAATCTTGTGAAACTCTCTTGAACAGATTTAAAGAAAATATAACTTGTCTTGAGTATAGGATACAATGAGCGTAGAAAAATAATAGCAAAATTAACGAAAACACAACTTGTATTGTTGTATTGCGGTATATTAAGGTGTATTACTCATAAAAAAAAGTGTAAATTTGATCCTCCCACAAAAGACCATGTAAAACCCAAATTAATGCTCAAAATACCAAAACTACACTAAACTAAAGAGGAGCAATGTGAGCTAATATACCTAGCGGAGATAAAAATGATAGACTATACAAAAGTTTTAACACTAATCTCTGAATCTAGGGTTTAGCAGCTTAAATATAAAATAAAACATGGAACCATAGTCAAAAAGTAGCTACAGATGAAAATTAAAATAAGATATCCAAGTGGCGTACTATTGACATAAATTGCATTGCTTTAAAATAATACGAATTTTATAAGTTATGGGATATTTGAATTTATTGTTATTTATCTGTGTGATGTAAAATACGGTTTAAATCCCATTCTCAGTGAGATAGTTCTCAACTTTGCCGCAACGAGCAGCATCATGCGTTGAAATATTGGAAACGGACACGAATAAAAATTCTGAAATGGGAAAATAGTGATTTTATACACGACATCACCATTATTATGACACTTATATATATATATATAATTTAAAAAAAACAGTTTATTTTAACTTTGTGGTTGTTGCAATATTAAACCGAACTGGAAATAACTTTAAGGACCAATTCTTTGATTCTGATGTGCTTCTTAAATCTATTATTCCTTGTTTAGTTTCCCGTCTATCCGTCATTAATGCTTCTCCCAATTTACGTGATTTGCATTATGATAGTGTGAAAAACATACGTTAATTGTAGAACATATGTGGACCTAATCGTAAGAGTTTGATAAAGTTACGCTAGGTAGCATACAAGGCAGGCCAATTGTTAATATTTCTACAGCATTGTTACCGATAAAAACTCTTGCGAAATACTCATGTACTGTTGATAATGTATTTAATTTATCTTTATTCGTTATAATCTTTCTGAAAGAATCGTTATTGTAGGGCAAACGATTAAAAGATGTTACTTTAAATACAAAGCAAGCTTTTTAAACATCGATATAAACGCTATCAATATATATATATATAGGCTGGAAAATATTTAATTATTCATTTATTTAGGAATTTACTATACTCTATGGGTGAGGGTTAATGCTTCCTAACTTATTCCTTGCCTCTTATAAACACGACAACCATAGCCTATAATAATGAGTTAAGTTTCTTTCAGACAAAACATATGGACTCGTTTGGACTGTACACACGACAAACACTTGTTTGAAAATTAAATTAATAGATTTATGATCTGTGGCATAGCTTTCTCTATGTTATGTAAAAACTATGCGAGAAACTAAAAATTACTGCAGAATTTAATGTGTTGAGTAGTTCATAAGTGTCTGAGATTACAATGATTTATATAGTTATATATTACTGTTTACAGCGTAGTTTCGACAAACATATGAACACGATATTGAAGATTTACCATTATACTTGGAAAATGTCAGGAAAAGAGTAAAAATCGTATTAGAGAGATTATAAAGTTTTTACTTATTTAATACCGATTTGGGTTTTGTTATGTACATATTTTTATATAATTTAACGATTCAAAACAAATCTATTTGAAATATTATTACGTTTGAATGGTGCTGCAGATTTCGGCCGAAAAGAAAACTAATTCACAGTGATATATTTTACTGCGATCTAAGCAGAATTAATTGTGATTATTTATTTTTTGAATATTTAGTACATGTGCGCTTGCAATATCAAGAAATAAGACAAACTCTTGCAATGTCCAATCCATTAAAATGAGATACAATTGTATTTTATTCGCTTTTCTTTTTACAGACGTTACTTATTCTTTTCAATTTACAACTTGTTTGAAGAACTTATTACTTTATTTGTTTCCCATTTTGTTATGTATTAGTTTAATCGGGTAAATTCACTTCGTCTGTTGCAGACCTGGGTAATTATACTGGGTTATACTATTAGCTCAGTATTCTAAGGTGTATGCAAAAGTCAATAAAATATCATTCATATATAATAAATGTGAAGTCATTCATTGATTTTAGTTTTTGAATGAGACATGCGTTATAGTGATGAGCCTGTAAATTTAACCAAAAGCTAAATTTATCTCCGCACTTTAATAAAAAAATAATAATAATAAAATATAATAAACTAGTTGAGAGACAAAAATAAATAAATAATAGTTACACATTCTGAATATTTGATGCTTTGGTTTTTGGAGTGTAAAAATATCTTGCAGTTAAGTTTAATAATAAGTGGAAATGTTAAATATATATATTTCACTGCATGATTTTTAAAGGTGTTTTGAGTTTTGCTTAATTTTATGTTCAATGCAATAATAATACATTTTGGTTTTAGTGTTTTGTTGTTTCAGTAGTAACCTGGAAGAATAAGCATTGCTCGGTAAAGGAAGAATGAGTGTAAAATGTATTATATTTTGATATGTTATTTTACACAATTGTAATACTTAGTGAAACTGTTAGTGGTAAAAATAAAATAAAACGAATCGGAAACAAAATATTTACGACTCAATATTGAAAGAAAGATGATGGATCAGTTTTTGTCCTGCATTATAAAAAGAATTTATGAAACAAAATTGCAAATTCAGTACTACAATAATATGTCACAGTTACGATGTGCAGCGTTAAAAACAAAATTATTACTTCGTTTAACACTACACAGCCATATGGAGATTGACGTAGTGTATTACGTCACTTAAGCTACTTTGTGCAATGATAAAATAATTTATTTACAAAATTTTATTTAAGTTTCTTCAATTACAGGATCCTCTTACATTTGTAAGGTAGTTGATGACATAGGGCATTAAAAATTGTGGTACGCAGTTGGAGGAACGATTCAGGGATTTTAAACATTGATCCATTCATGCATCACTACTTAGTAAATTGATTTTTTGTACGAGTTTTAAGTTTTCTCCTTAGATTTAATTAATTGTTGTATAAGTTAGTAGAATCCAACCTGGTTATTTAACCCCATGAATGTTCCCAATGTCGAGAAATACACAAATCGCTTTCTCGCTACTAAATTGCTACGTTCAACCCATATCAACAAATTAGTCACTCTAGTTTTTATTATAAAATGTACTAAAATTCTAGAGAAATACTTGTTTAAAGGAATTTATTTTATCGGAGCTTTTGAGTAAATTATTTCATATGTAAAAAAATACTTGCGTAATTAACACTTGGCGTAATCAGTGAAGGATTGAATTTATCAATTGAATCTACACACAGTATAGACGGAAGATAAAATTGATCATAGATTTGAAATATTTGACACTAAAATGTTTTTATTCGACTGTAGAAAGCCGAAATTTTAATAAATTTAAAGGTAATTTTTATTATCTCCTAAATGAGTTTCCTAGATATCGACAAGATCTTGTTAAATTGCTTTAACAAGAATAATTTCACTAACCGGCTTAATAGTATTTGATTTACTGGAGCTTCTGAGTAAAGGTATTTTAAAAGTGAAAAGACTTGCTTTAATTACATTCAACACTGACGTGATCAATTTTGACGCGAATTTTTTAAATTGTAAATATAAGCTAAGTACAGTCGAAAGATAAAAAAACTGGCGATAACAGTGAATTTGACACACCCTCAGATTAACCGATTTTTACAGTTTAAACGATTTAATTATTTAAACCTTTGAAAAAATTTTCCCAATCACTTAAAGTAATGATAAAAAAAACAAATTTAAATAAAAACTGATCACGTGAGATCAAATAATAAGATAACGATATTTTGGGGTTATGTAAGGATGGATTAATTTGTAATTCAATACCATAATATATTTTTAACAACTAAAAATTTGGAGATCATTGTAATAAAACAAAATAGTCTTTTATAAATTCATATCTATTGATTTTAAATTACATTAAATAAATTAGGAAAGGCAAAAATTATAAGTAATTCCACAAATATAAAATTACAAATTATAATTTCATGTGGTAACTAAAAAACAACAAACTTTTCTTCATGTCAGTGACAATGTATAATACATTTTACTAGTTTATTATATTTGAGCTTGGTTGATATGTTCTATGCATGTTTGGACACCATTTGTTTTCAAGGTAAACATTCTATGAATAAAGTCAAATAAATTATATTATTTATAAAATAACTGTCTATAGTGTTAAAAGTTATCTAAAACACGGAATACTTTAACTTGCATAAAATTTCTATTTGATAAATATTTTCAATATATTTTAACTTACAGTGGGTGTAAGGATTTTTGGCACCAGTCTTGCTTAATAAATGTAGGCCTAATAGTAATCAAATAAATAGTAAAGTTATGAAAACTGTTATAAACTTTAAGCTACTTTTCATATATAAAGTTGGACGATTTGCCCTACTTAAGAACAATCCTCGTTGTAAGGATTGTACAATGTGTACAATCCTTCCAGTTGTAAACAAACCGGGCTATTCATTAGTGTTCTGTGAAATTAACATTTATAAAAACTCTATTTAACTCTATGTACAGACGAAAAAAGAGAGACATGTGAAACTTTGTGGCCAATAATTGTCTCCAATTCATGTTGACAACATTTAGTATCCAATAAAATATATTGAAGTAATAAAAGATTCAAAGCTTAATAAAGGATGAATTAGTAGAAAAAGTATATATAACAACTATACCAGTTGTCAAATTATATAGCAGTTTAGTACATTTCCTTTCCAAGATATTTTACCTTTGAAAGACCAAACGTAAATTAAATTTATATAAAATTTGAAGTCATATAAGCTAACGAAATTAAAATCTAAAATGACCTTGAACAGTCACTGAGAAATTATATGTTGTTACTTAGATTAAAATGTCATTTACCTCATATATTTTACGTGCTTTCCATTAGCCAATAACTAATGAATTCTGTTTCAATTATCAGACGCCACTATTAACAATCATTGTACTGATTCCCAATTATTTTAAATTAAATTGTGGGGTAATTTTTGTAGGGATGGAAAAAAACAGTCATAAAAGACCTAAAGCTCCTACAATCTAGAGTAATTAGAAATAGTAATGTTTTTATAAATTTTAGGAATCCGATGAACCGATTTTGGTTTAGATTATGTAACAAAATAGGACAATGACAAAATAGTGGAAAAAGTGACACAAAAGTATATTAGTATTACATTCAAACTTTAATATCCTTAATAAGACCTTTGTCATCATTTGTGTACATGAAAACTAATATACGAAGTTTCGAGAGTTTAAATCAACGCTCGTTATCTAGTGTAAACCAAGAACATAAAATATAAAAACACCAACATCCTCTGGCCATGTTGGAAAATAAAGTTGAATCTATATTCTAGGGAATGATCTCAAGCTAAAACTGGACTGAAGCAGTCAAAGCTAAAGTTTCATGCAAACGTGATGAGATAAAACCACAACGCACAGGCGGCAAGGAACTGATATAAAGGTATGAAGCCAAGAAAGTTGTCCTATCTGTTACCACCTCTTCCTTTTTAGAGTTTAGTACTCGATCGCGTCGTAATTCTCATTTATAGAATAATCCGCAAATTTTCAGTCTTATTTAAAGTAGATGAACTTTTGATTCAGTTTTTATTAAAGGAAACTTTAATGACCTTATTTCTAAACTGGTTTGACTGAGAGGATTATCCGAGAGGTTTGTATGAATGAATGAAAAAATGCTTTATTTCGCAACAAAAATATTCCATTACAATATTTGTTAAATTTTATATTACTAAACTTGTTCCAAACCATAAACTTAAAATATTTATAATTGTATTTTAAAAGCATAGCTGATTAGGCTGTCTATTGTCTATTGATGAGAGGTTTGTATGTGAGTCTTCAATTAATTTTCGTTTATTTACATAAGTTTTTCCATTGTATTATTTTGCCTTCTTTTAAATTAAATTTGTTAATTTATTACCAAAATATGTTCAACTATTTTGAATTTATCTGTTAGGTCTATTCGCATGTTCGTTTTATGTACATTATTTATTATATTTAGAGGTATTTATACCAATATTATGCCTCTTATATTCGCATTTAATACTCTAAATACAGTTTTTAGTATCAAGAATGTCATACTAAGTTTGGTTTTGACGAGATGTTAACTACGAGAGTTTTGATTATTAAAAGCGGCACATATTAATAATTCCTAGTAATACACTAACGGCACAACGGCACATAAGGATCGTTATGTATGATAAGGGTTTTTTTTTTAAAGAAGGAGACATGTTTGTGTCGGACTCTTACCGACTTTTATAGATCTTTGTGATGTTATTTAAATGTTAGATCTGTAGTTGTTTGTACATCTTTGCTTTGACAATAACCTATTAGCGAATGAGAAGGATGATGTACAGTGTATAATACAAAATACAAGAATAATAGAAGTGGAGACTTGAGATAAATATAAAATTGTCAGAGCCTACTTATTTAATGTTTACAAAAGTGGCTTATTGCATAGTGACCAAATATACTGTGTTTAACACAATGACAAAGAGAATTAGAGGTGGTTCAAGTTGATGTTTTTATATAATTTTTTAGATAGCCATAAGAGGTTATTTGTTTGTCTATGGTCACAAAAATGTGTTCGAAAAAGAATGGAGTTTGGAAGATCAAAAGTTTGAAAATATATTAGTGAAGTAAAATGTAAAAGTATGAATGCAATTAGTATATTATGGCCACGATTGTATTGTTATTTAAAAGTAGTAATAAATCCGGCTATCGTTTTGAAGTTTTTGTAATTGTTTTTACTTTTAGGAATAATAATTATATAATGTGTTTGTTTAATTTCAAACTATTTCATAACAATCTTTAACACCACAGTTAAAAGATTTTCTGTGAAATATTGTGTAAGTTAATAATTAAGTCTTTGTCTCTTCTCGGATAGAGGACAAGTTCTCTAGTGTACCCACAGTACTTTACTGAATTTTAGGGGCTAATATTATTAGAATATACAGATTTCACAAAACTTTCAGCAAATTATGCAAGCGAAAGAATTAAAATAAGAAACCGTGTACTGCTAAAAGAACATACAATTTATAGCCTGAAGACAGGTTTCGTAAACCCCCCACAACTAATTATTTAATGTATTCGCATATAACACATCAACGTAAAAACTATCTCAAAGTGGATGTATTGCCCTTTTGTCTCAAGCGAGAACTTACTAAGAAATATTGCTGTCTAATCGAAAAAAGTGTTTTTGACGAGTATAAATGTTCTGACAAATAATATAAGTCATTTTATATTGATGTATGTCACATTAACCAGAAGGATAAAAAGTGGATTATCCCAAGAACCAGTTAAATTTATTTGTAACGCGACACAGTGACAGTGAACATAGACCATCCATCACATCTTTTAAGAAATTATAGCTGAGATTTTATCATACGGATACTTGTTATACGTTTAGTAAATCTTAGGAAAATGTTATCATGGAATGTATATACCATGTATTCACACTCAGCATGAGGATTAACAATGGACTGAACACATTAGTTTCAACGATAAATCTGTTTTAATGGCCGCCTCATGAAGCGATGTTAACCATGGGATAATTTACGTGCAGAAGTCTTAATTGTACTTTAGACTTTACAGAGCATCTCACCAAGCATTTTAAGCCATAATATTAAAGTTTGGAAGCACTTTATATTAAAGGAAGCACTCTTTGGTTTCTCTTTACAAAACTGGCGATTTATTTAGATTTAATACTTAATTCCCCGTTTATTGCAATTTTCAGACTTAACCTTTATTATATTAAGACGATAGGAGTATATTTGTTTGTTGGAAATGTTTTATAATTAGTTGCGGATGGATTAAACGTGATTTCATGTATAACTATTTGGCAGCGGAGCGGAACACTATTTGGCAGCGGAATTTATAACACAAAAATTCAAATTTGTGTCACCTTGATATTTCATAAACCTTTTCTAAACTTAAAATCTTTTGAAATATTTTGCACATTTCTCAAAATAAAACTATAGTTGTAAGTCAGTAGACAGTTTATTTAGATAATCAAGAAAAAAATAGAAATATTCTAGCATACTGTAAACTGTCTCTAAATTTTGTTTAAGGCTATAATCCTGTATGATATGTTTATACGTCAGACAAAAATGTTGTATTTCATTTATTTACAAACTTTTCGATGAAATTTAGGCTTTAAGAAAGACTGTACTATAGTAAGTTGTATTCAAGAAATGGTAATGCTCAATTTTACGTACTCTATAATAAATAAAACATTTGTGAAGAACATATTTTTGGATGTAACAAATGCTTTTGACTTTTTGATCCCCATATTATTTTGTCTCTTGGAAGTCGTAGGTCAAGGACGTAGTTAACGATTGGTTTTTGAACTATTTCATAGGCAGGGAAGAATGTGTGCTGATACATAATTTTATTGGAAAATTGGGAAAAAAATTAAGAACCGAATCTCACAGGGATCAGTTCTAGAAGCTATTGTAATTTTTATTTATGTAAAGGTAAGCTACAGGGAAATAAATTTACGCATTTGCTGATTATACAGCTTTATATTACGTCTGGAATACATTGTAGGAAGTGAAGTTAGCTGTGAAAACCGATTTAAATGCAGTAAACTTGTAGTTTTCAAACCATAACATGGTTTTCACTACTGATAAAACATATTACATATAATTAGATTTGAGAGAAGAGTGTAAATTATTAACAGCAC
The DNA here is from genome assembly GCA_963513935.1 of Aphrophora alni. Taxonomy (NCBI): domain Eukaryota; kingdom Metazoa; phylum Arthropoda; class Insecta; order Hemiptera; family Aphrophoridae; genus Aphrophora; species Aphrophora alni. The sequence goes on along the minus strand of OY740767.1, from coordinate 119,615,086 downwards.
CTTTGCTATCTGAAGTGTATGAAGTGTCTTGTGAAAAATATGAAATAGTGTGTATCAGAATAAAGGAAGTCGATTCGTTCATACTTCTTTTTAATTTTGAATTACTTTTAAATTCAATAAAATCCCCTTCGTTTAATAATTTGCGCATCTTATAGACATAGTTTACCTAGCTCTTTGGAAATATTTCTGTACATACAATTTATTTATTTCTCCATGATACATAGTAGTTCTAAATTTATAGTTGGGGAGGTTCAAGTTGTTGGGCCATCATTGTATTTATCCAGCCCTACATACAATGTAATACATGCATATCTTCTAAATGTAGTGCCCGAAATTTGATTTTTGGGCGTTGTAAAGAATGTTAAATTGTATTGGTAGATGGGGATTATACTCACTCAGTAGGATAAACTTTTTTTATAATAGTTGATATATAGACTATATAAGTTTCCATTTTCTTTGCTCGTGTCATTCTCTCGGCATGGCGTTTCTTGAAGGTGTGCATATATCAAGGAGCCTCATATCGCTTCGCTCGTGTCGGTTATTCGGCCTTCGTAACTATATGAATATCAGAATTTGTAGGAAGGTAAGGGTTGGGAATTACATTTTTGAAAATAATTTTCCTGTTTATCATCGTACTGAGGGTACTCTTACACATCTAGATTATAAATCTGATAATTGTTATCTAATTTAATGTGTTGCAAGTTGAATAATACACAAGAAATGAACAAAAACCGTTTAAAATGGCTGCCATTTAGACACCATTCTGAATTTGAATCGGGTTTTATATGAGAACATTAAATTCCTCTGTATCAAATTTTACATTCTTATTTTAATTTTTGTGCTCGCTTACATGATTGTACAGACGACTATGACAACGTTGACAGATGGATGGGGTGTCGCAAATCATTTTTTCGGTTTTTAAGGAATGAAACGTGAAATCAAAAAACGGAGGTCGAGATTATTAACAATTTCCAAATTTATACTATTCTTCGTTTACTGGGTAAATAAATGTAAGGAAATATTTCCGTCTTTACTATTATTCTGATACTTAAAAATATTACCATATTATTACTCTTTTAATATATTTATGATTTTGACTTCTTGCTATAGAAATTCAAGTCAACATTTGTTTTTAATTTTCTGAATTACATTTTACCTGAATTAAAAAACAGACGCTTTATTTGCTCGTTCACAAATTACACACTTGTATAAAAGTAAGAGAGAGAATATATGACATTTGCAGAAATTTGTTAACAGTAAATAAGAATATAATGTCCCTGAACAAAATATTGTATATATTTGAAAATGCATTTATGGTACACGTAGCAATTAAGTGTAGTATATCTACCGTTACTTGTAACTTTGAAAGAAAAAAATAAACAATGATATCAATATATACAAAACAATTATAAGTTAGCAGGATTTATGTTATTTTGAAAACATATATTTATAAATATTCAATGTTATATCCCATTTAAAGAGGTAGGAGAAAGTTTCTAAACTAAGGATTATATTACAGAATTAAATTAATTTTCAGATACTGTCGAAAGTAATCAAAGGGATTTAGTAATTGATGGAGTCTTACTAGGGTAATGCTCCCTTCAATACGTGTTGGCGCCAGGGGACCTGTCTGTGGAGTAGCTCAAGTTCGGCACGTGGTTTACAACCACACGTGTGCTACTGAATTGTCTATCCAGGAATTACTGTCTTTTTAATCTTACTAATTACGATTTTTGTTCTACAGTTTTAATGTTAATGAAAAATATTAAACATGTGTCGTTTCATATTTTGTAGAAAAGAAACTGTTAATATGGTAGTCTATAATTTATGGGAGGGGGGGATAAGGATATTCAGGATTTTATTTATTTCTATAGATAGTCTTAGTGTAAACTAATTTTATACTCTGTGCTTGCGTAACGGCATTTTCTTTTTATACCTAATTGCATTTCATTCCATTTTTTATGGTAACGTTTTCAAGCTTATTTTGATGACCTAGAAATGGTGCAATAGATTAATTGATTTTTTTATATCTGTATTTTGTTAATAAGTAGTTATTTAGTGACTGTAAATGAAACAAATCAAAACAGTTATTATAATAAAAAAAGACGTTATTAATTGTTTTAAATCTACATAGGTGAAAATTTAACTTTACGCTCAGTACAATTAAAAGGAACAATATAAAGTTCACAAATGAGATGGAAAATCTAAAGACATTGAATATTTTGAACTTAACACTGACCAACAACAACGGAAAATATGAATTTGGAATATAAAGAAAACCAATCATAACTGGCAATATAATATATTCCACTTCTCACCAACCCACAGTATGGTTCATTGTTTCCTTAACATACGTTCATCACCTTCTAAATTCAATGAAGAAGTAAACATAATACACTTTATAGCTCAATACAATGGCTACAACCCTGAGATTATAGGATTTTTAATTATGAAATTTAAAACATCACGAAAAAAGAAAGAGCACCATAAACCTAAATTTGTTTTTATGACTTACGGCAACACATTTAACCACCAAATTTATAACATATTAAAAACACAACTATAAATTTTCATGCCGTAAGGACAATAGTTTGGTTCACAGTTTGCAAAGATATTCTACATCATAAATTGATAAATACCAGAGAAATAATGGCGTATCCAAATTAAAATGAAATGATTGGTAGGACATCTACGTAGGACAAATAAAGAACATATACAAAAAATTAAAATATAACTAAATAAATTTAGATTTCTGCTAAACGTATCATGGATTCTGGATATATTTTCTCTGCTATTCAAAAAAAAAATGGAAATATTGGAAAGTTCAAAAAAGTAAAAAAAAAATGGATGTACTAGAAGAATACCACATATATAGTTTCTCCAAAGCAGATTCTTCCAATATATTAAACGATAAACTGAACTTCAAGTCTCATCTATTGAATGTCAAGATTATAGAATTATTATCAATATTACATAGTCCAAGCACTCTGAGCAAACTTTAAATAATGACTAATCAAGTGACTACATATAATATATGTGTTAAAGGGAGTGAAGACTCAATATGAAAATTTGATTGCGTACACAGTTAAATTAGGATTTATACTTGTGTTTCAAAAATGTATTTACATTTATAGTTTTGTTTTACATTTACGTCAATATTGTTATACAGTACATTTTTAGACATAAAATAATTAATTACAGTAGCTTTATTGAGAATAATCTGATGTCACTTTACATAGACATCATGTTGAAGATAGGTGTATATAGATATGAATATACATTTAAACCTAATTAAAATAACTGTGTACAAAATAAATTGTTTACAATTATATCAAAATAGTTATATATAAATTAGTGTATTGCTTTTTCATGTTTTTAAATTATAAATTAAAATAAGTTTTACCATGTTACTAAAATTAATATGGTTTAAAATTCCATACAAGTTTACTCCTTGTTAAAAACTATTTTATGTGATGACTGTAACTATACACTGCTTACATAATATATTTTAAAATTTTAACAACTCTTATAATGTCGCAATACACATAGTATAGTGCAGTGATTGTGTTTTTTGTTTGAAAATGACCCTGTGAGGTTGAAACCGCGGTCATCATTACCAAAATAAAATATCACCAGACAAAAACGTTATTTCCCTATCTTATTTTAGTTTCGTAGTTATACTATTGCTAATAGGGCTATCCGTTCATTACAAGCTAATATAGAACTATTATTTTTCATAAATCGATTTTCATAGGGCCATTTTTAAAATTGTATTTAGAGAGATTATAAACATATTTTGTACTGTACAGTTTTTATTTTCCTAACTTTTTTCAAATGCGTATTATAGAAAAAATTATGTAATAATTTTAATTGATTTTTTTACGTATATATCCGTTTTGAGATCTTCTGGGCCCTTAAAATTTTTTTTTTTTAATGATGTCGCTCTGGCTTCTGTTGTAAATGTACTACAGCTCAAACGTCAATAAAATTTGGTATTTTAGTTCAAGCACGAAATTATTCACTATTTTCAGTTACGAAAAATTTGGGGGTAGATTAAAAAACAAAAATTATTAAAATTTTTTTTTAAATTTTATTTATTTATTTTTTTTTCAAAATTAGCTCCAAAGATTCTGTAAAATTTGCTCAAATTTAGCCTTTAAAAACATCATTTTCTGCCATCACTCCAAAAATGTCGGTTCAAGATTTATTAGTAAATAGTAAAATATCTTCTAATGAACTATTATAAAAGACGTAAATTCACAAAGACGCAACCGCATGTTAAAATCTCAAATTAAAACGTATTGAGGTTTATTCCTGAGAATAATTGGATAAATCTTACCCGCCTTCACTAAAAGCTCGATTTTAAACAAACAGAATTACCTTGAGTTAAGGAGAAAGCAAAGCAAATTTAGGCTCTCTATAAATTTATAAAGAGTTTTTTTAACGGATTTTTCATTTTCTCTTTATAGCTATAGTGATCGTATTAATACTTTTACTGACGCAGAGTTTTGGTTCATTTTTATTTAGAATTGAGAAAGTGTGTCAATGTCTATTCACTGTTTATTTAGTACATTATAACAATTACACATAAATTGGTTATAGTTTATATTTAAAACAAAAACTAGCCAATTCAAATTGTTGAAATCATTAAACGTTCAAACGGAGCAAAGTATAGTGTTTAGTTCTAAAGTGTATTTGATATTCAATGAAACATGTGTTATCCACATTTTCCACTATTGATTTAAATCTATTCAGAAGCTATGTATTACAAATAAGTTTAAAATTTGCCATAATTTGTCTAACCTATTATAGATATCTTATTCAAAAATAACATAGTGTTCTTAGATATTTTAAAGCGATTTATTTATTTATTGACATTAGAAAAACCCTAGAACCTGTTTAAATTTTAAAACTGGAACTAAAAAATAGTTATAGCTGTTTCAAGAGCAGTTACAGTCTATAATTATGGTGATAATCATATAGTAATAGTTGATGTTACAAGCTCGTGAAACTTGTTCCAATTACTCACGTAAAGCCAAGACAGATGATCAAATACTCGTATATTAGACAAATCATACAGTTGAATTTACTTTCAATTAGATTGTATCATTTGGAAAAATGACGACAAATTTCATCAAATCTTTAGGTCATATAACCAACAACTCAAAGAAGTTAGGTTTTTTTACTGGGGAGGGGGAATAGGATCATAGTATTTAATATAATTGGCTTTAGTTACTTTTTATGCTATTTTTATGTGTGAGAAAACTCTTTTCAAATTGTTTTCTTATCTATTTTATAGGTAGCTTCGTAGAAATTGAAACGTTTTCTTTTTAATTACAGCGTATATATATCACTCGACCTTTTTATTACTTTTCTTTCGCATTTTTTAAGTTTATTTTAAATAAATTATATTTGAGCGGCAGTTTACCAATCTTAATAAAAATTTCTCAAATACAGTTTTTATTTATTTCAAAAAGTCTGTAATAATAGACAGTAAATGTCCTTTCTATACTGGTCATAAAAAGTGCAACTGTTTTAAAAATATAATACCTTCTTACTATTCGAATCTAGAATATTACATGTACTATTACTTAAATATCACATAATGATCAGATGTACGAATGCAAATGCTTAACGATATAAAAAACAAACTGGTGTAATATTATTTGCGCATTAACAACAACATAGATTTTGTTGGATATAGTAACAACATAAATAAACATGTATAATACAGAGAATACTATTTTGTGGAAACTGCTTTTCATTTTGTAAATCTACATTAGATTCGTTTTGTAATCCAAATAGTAAGAATAAGCAATTACACTATTCGGCCGAATATTCAATATTATGACACATATTGTATTACAATATACAGCTCATAATATTATGTATGCTGTATTATAATATTACAGCCCATACATTTTATAACTTTTCTTTTTTTTACCCCTTGTGCTTCATATTAACCAAATTCGAAACTGATACCATCTGCAGAAAACCTAAAATTATTGGCATATTTAACATTCACATTCTTAAGGTAATTGTGTAACATTCCTTTCTCAGCATAACCATAATTATATTTTAACACTTGTGAAATATTAAAAGTTTCATTCCTTGAGAAAGCCAACCCATCATCAAAATGTTCTACTAAATCTATCACAAGCTTTTTATATACTTTTAACAAAATACAATAGACTAACAAAAAACCCAACTGCGTACTTCATTAAGAAAATGCTCTCTATATATTCTTGGTGGCTCAAATCAAGAGAAACTCAAAACAATCTATTAAATTATGCAGAAAATAAAATTTTTAACTAGCAAAAAGTTTGGGCAAAGTATATACTAGCAAGAATTTTTAGTTAATAATTATAAGTTATAAATCATTTTTATGCATTTCAGCAACTGATAGTGCAATTATTCATTTATAATTGTTATAATTTAAGCCCATAACAAGTAATAGTACTGAGGTATTTTGTATAGGTTATGGTATTGTGCAAGGTAGGTGTTGAAAAGACGGCTGTTAAAAATCCAGTTTAATTAAAGTTTTATCTTTGTAAAATTTATTTATTTAATTGCGTTTTATAATGAATATATTTGACGATCAGAAGGTAAGATTTTTTTTTAACTACAAAACTTTTCGAATCTTCTTTCTGTATGCGCCAGACAGATAAGAAACAGGAGCGAGTTAATGTAGCAGGTCGTAATAACCTTAGTTTGCTAAGTACAGCTTACACAAAGTTCTGCGATTACAAGTATTCTGTTATTACGTAACCGGAAAAGCGACATCTTAAGGTTAAAACGAAATTTAAAATGTAGAAAATCTGCTTGTACCGTTTGGTGTTATCAATTATCTTTAAAGCAATCTTAAACTTTAACACTACTTTAGTCATTTAGTCATTTACCGTCGTAGATTTATATTAAATAATTATTGTATATAAGATTTTATAATGCATGATCATTGTGATTATTAAAGTATTTTAGTCTTAATATGAATCTGCATTTACACTTTACAATCAGAATAGAGATATTTATATCTTCAATAGCTTTCAAAGTGACATACAAGTTAAATATTTGAAATTATAATTTGGAGTTGATTTTAAAGCATTAAAAATCTTTTTTATGTTTATCATAAGAAGGAGTGGTAAATTAAATGGCCAAGTAAAAATTAGAAAAAAAACGTAAGACATATTTTATTTAATTAATGTTTGATCCAGACAGACCAATACGAAGCTATTTAAAGCCTTCTCCCACTCTCAGAGATCTGTTCTAGCCATGAATGTTTATAAGGAACTATTTATATACAAAATGGATACTGGAAAATAAAATAGTGCAAAACTGTAATAAGGTTGATTACATGTACTACATATTGGAACTATAGCTCATGAAACGTGTCTATATCTCGACGAACTTTAAACACTATTTCTTAAAGTACTTCTGGGTAAATATATTTCAAACAGCGAAATGAAAATCGTTAAATGACAAAATAACGGACAATGATTTTATGATAGTAAATCTACCAGCGTTGCCGAATGAAATACGATTTGTGTTTACCTATGTTTAATCTGTAAAGACAATCTTCAATTTTAAAGACTTAATGAAAATACTCATTGTTTGTTCTGAGTAGCATCTGTATTCTTAATTAAACCTTTGACTACGTAAATCCGTTATTCTGAAATGTAAGCTTTAACTATCATTATTAAACTAGTAGAGTGAACTCTGATTCATTCAAACAATTTTACCTACTTGATCTACGTTTTAAACTTTTATTGTTTCACAAAAGGAACCTATTTGTTAGTTACAAATTGTATGAAAAATTACAAAGATTCTTTAATGTTAAAGTATATAGGTATTTAAAGATATTATTTTTGGTTCTTTAATAACAATGTTTTGTTGGCAATCTCAGAACATTTCGTTTAACTAAATTTTTTTTCTTACACGTTTCATTTTTATATAACTGAAAACAAATCACATAATTTCTAATAACATTAATAGTATTAGTATTTCTAATAGTGTGAATATACTGTAGTATAAAAAACGACTCCCTTTTAAATTGGGTAGACTTTATTCTGTCTCTATATTAGTTTTATTAACTGAACTATAAATATCTTAAAAATTTGTCCTCAAAATTTAACCTTTTAATATTTTTACTCTATTAAAAGGTGTATCGATATTTTTATCATAACAATATAAATCCACGATTGTATACTATTTTTCCACATAAGAATCCTGGATGTTAACGGACTAGTTAAGTAAATAAACATACAGTTTTTCACGCAATACTATACCTTGTACAATTTTATAATTAAAAGGAATACTAAAACATAGAATATTTGCACCTAATAGGTAAACTTTTCAAAAGTATATGAGAGTAAAGAAAATAAAGTATGAGATGCCATACATATTATAAATAACTTAGGTTTATCCTGCAAAAATACAAACAAAATAAAAATAACTAAATATTTCACGATTATAAATTATTCAAATTTACATTTATAAGTAAAGATATGATGATAATAATATTTTATAACCATTATTTAACCATTTTCTGATTTTCTAAACGTTGTATATGAATAATTAATTAAATGCTATTAAGCAAACTTTTTGCTTTAATCATTTGAGCAAAACACTATTTCACAATTTTCATTTGAGTAGTACATTGTGGCTACAATTTGATTTACAAGTAAGGATAAAAATACAGTTATACGACAACTACTCTCTCTTCACGTCAGCAGAATGTATTGTACCGCCTTTCTTTGTAAGAATACATAAAAAATTCAATTAAATAAATTTGAAATAATAATACAGTCTGTAAATTAAAAATTTTATATTTAGACCGTTTTGTTAAATATTAATGTATATTTTTATACAATGAAAAAACACCAGCTTCTATTACTTCAATTTTAAAAGTAGAAAAATCTAAGACAGTGTAAGATGTATTAATACGAGTACACATGTATATTGAATAGGGTTATTTAAAAAGGAAAAAGAAAAAATGAAAAAATCTTACTTTGTTACACCGTTCGTAAATTGACGAATTATTTCTTTCTTGCTTCCTAAAAATCTGATGGTCACATATTGTTATAAATATTTTTAAACAAACCAAGAAACATTACTATAATGTGGAAGTATGCATATGTCACATGTGCTGTGGTATTTTTTTAAATATTTGTGTTTATATATTTATCATATTGCAATAAGGACATCTAGAGAAATTTATATTAAGATTGAACTTAGTTTCAAAAGTACTAAGAAAGAAAAAAACATGGAATATATGAATAAAATTGACTTATAAGACACATATAAGTAAATTTTATCATATTTCATAATTATCTTGTATTTCTACTTTTTAATCAGTTAAGTACTTACTGAGATTATTAAATACGTTTCAAACAGATTTCTCTTCTCTAAATATGATTTTAATATTTAAAAAATCACTTTATGTATCACTTTACATTAGTATTAGCAATTATTCATATAGTCATTATGAAATAACCAAACACGTGTTTAAATAAATATATTACATTTGAAACCAACGAAGCACTATCTAACAATAACAGAAATTTGCAAAATACTTAGAAAATGATAATACTCTGGACAATCATCTCTTATGCCAAGCACGTCACCCAATTTACTGAATGTTATATTTAAGATTATAGTAAATTGAACAACTATCATCTCTGAAGGTGGATTGAGTTTAACGTCATACATTTTTCTGTATAGATCATTGATTGCATGCGTGCTCTAATGGTTTTTTAAAGAAGGTGTACTGTTATATAGTGTACCCTTCTTGAATTTATCAGGAATAGGAATAAGTTGCTCTTTCAGCCATATATTATTTATTGAACTTGTGCCAACCCGAACAGTGAACTCTCATTCACTTTGTATTTATGATGTTTATTTAGTTATTTCTCTAGAATCGCCGAATAGATTTAAACAAAAATTAGGGCAACTTGTTTCTGAACAGAGAAATGCAAATTCTCTACAATATTGTTGAATGTAAAAACAATAAATCTATATAAAATTCTAAATTTGATTACAAAAATCTATATTAACAAATATTAGCCTGGTTTATAGGATTCCAAACCTATATATACATGATTTTTTTAAAATCTTTTTTATCTCAATATTTCAGTTTATTTAGAATTTTTTGAAATACCAAATAAAATAAACCACACTATATTTGTGCGAGAGAACGTTTCTATGACTAACTCATCTTCATCAGTTGTTATATTTACAGAAGCGTCCTCGTCACTGCATTAAATCAGACAAGGCTAATACGTCAACCCAAAATAGTTAAATAGTGTAAAAGTACCATAATGATACCGTAATTCTGATTGTATATTAACGATCACCACAGGGTAACTTAGCATAAATCACAAGACTCAGGCAGCCACCAAATAGTCATGAACACCAAACTTTTCATGACAGCCCAATTCAATTCAAATATTTAAAATTAAATGTATTTACTTATAATAATTGTAATCCATATAGGTTTAAATGCCCAGTACATTTGTTGTGTTATTCAAAGTGTAGTGTAAATAAAATAAAAATGAAGAAAAAGAAATATTAAAAAAGTACACAACAAGCAGCGGAAAAATAAAAATAATCATTATTGGAAAGAAGTACAAGTTGGGGCAGATTGTAAAAGTACAAGTTGTAATAAAAAAAGCTGTAAAATAATTAGTGATGTGTATAATTTGTTTAAGGGAGAACAGAGTTATATCATGTTAGATATAAATACATACGTGAACATGTATGCCAGCCACTTTGAATTTTCCAAAAGAAATAGCTGGTAAAATATCTGCAAAACTGGTAATTACTCAGAAACCAATATTATCCATCAGGTATAATTACATAAGAAATAACCAAACTGTTATTATAAACTTTAATCTCCAACCAAGTAATTAGATAATGTAATTCATGTAAATAATTCCTTTATGTTATTTACATTTTGTTGTTCAAACTGTTACTCGTTATCCCATACCTTCACAAAATCTATCACCTATCTAGCCTGTAAGTTACCAGCAAATTTATGTTGTTAATGTTAAGTATGTAGTTTTTATTTGAGACAATTAACAATTATTACAGTTAGTTTTTGAGAAACCATATACATAAAGCTAGCTGATGTAATTCAAAGACAATACACAAGATTAAGAACTGAATTTTTATGAATATAAATTGTAAATAATTAGATAGTAAAAAAACAACAATAGTTGTTTTTAATATATAACAGTTCATTACTTGTATCATTATTAAGTATATTTATAGTACATTAAATTCTCTTACAATTTACATAATAAGAATAAAATATTATACATTATGTTCTAAGTTTTCTTTTGAGGGTTTGAATGAAAAAATTCACGGTAACAGCACTGAATGTGCTCCTAAATAGTGTATTAACCCATTTTTTAAATCCCCCTTTTCACGCAAAAAGTCTTTATTATCTAAATTACACATATTTATGGGTCTTTATAGGGGACACATATTGTCGAACTTGATCGTTATCATGGCGATGATACATTTTATATTTTGTTTATTTTTTACATTTCGATTTTTTTTTAAAAATATTCTAAACTGTCTCCAAATTCACAATGGGTCAAAAGTGGACTACACAGGTCACATAGACAGGCATTATTCTGAATAATATTAAATTCTGTGAATCACACAACTGATATTCGAGTGAAAAATATTACATAGATTTGAACAACTATGAACATCAACGTTACATTCTGCCTAACAGAAGCAGTAGTCAATCGTTTTTATGCCGCGTCAAATTATATGAAATAGAAATTAGTCAACGAGTATAAGTGGTTGCTCCCTGGAATTCAATAAAAGGAGTAATTGATGGTAAAGCCCTTACCTATAATAATACTATAACGAAGGCATAATACTGTATTAAAGTAGATAACGGTTTAACAGGCTTTCGCGAGACATATTTACAACCCTAATAAAAATGATAGCTTTAAGAATCCCTTATATTTGGGAATGGAATTTCGATTCAATGTAAATTCCGTTTTGTTCTATGAGTTTAAACATTTACTGCTCCAATCTTTCGTTCAGAATTTTAATGGAAGTGTTTGTTCTGTCAAAAATAAATGTTTCTAAAATTATAGGCCTATTAATAACTTGGAGAAATGAACAAGAAATGTTTACTTTTTTTGTACATATGGTAATTAATTGTAACGTTAGAGTTAGTATAACATTGTAAAAAAAATACTTCCTATAATTAACAAAACCATCTTTATTTCCTAATCGGTTTCAATTTTACCGCCATTTTACAAATGAAAACTGATTAAATATAGTTGGTTCTTACAATAAACCAGTTTTCGGTAATATTTCGTGCATAAATTGCTCTAAATGATAAAGGAATAATTTATTTTATAGTTTGTATGGAAATATTTATGTTAAAAGTGATAAATAAATTTGAAGTTTGTAAATCATATTATAATTATTCAATGCTCATATAAGGAGTTGTCTCAGTTCATTTCTATTTATACATAAATTTAATCGCGTCAACGCTATTTTACGAAAGAGTTTATTTTGTATGATTTCATCAAAAGTTGAACATTTAAATAATAGAAAATAGGTACCTAATAAATGTAATTAAACTATTAGAGTATATTTCCGTTTATGCTTTTGTCAACGAAAACGAGGGGAACAGTACAGATATGACTGAATATATTAATAATAATATGAGTATAACTGCATTAGTATTGGTTAGTATTATATTTAGTTATATCTTTATTATATCTATCTCTATCTTTCACTATTTATGTTTAAAAGAATATAAAAATCATGAATTGTTGGTTAAGTAACAGGAATTTAATTACTGTAGTTGGTAATTTAAAAAGGATATTTCTATTGCTCATGTAGACATGAGTTCACTTTTTGCTACATGGCAGTCTGCATAAACAACAGGTTTGGTCAATAAATGGGTGGATGTACACGTGACACCACAAAACATTCAAGTCTTATGTTTATTTATTAGCTGCATATGAATTAGGTTTATTATAAAATGGACACCAATAAATACAGTTATTATTTGCAGTCTTAATTTAAGTAAATAATTATTTAACTCTTTAATTAATAATAATAATACAATTTAGTTTATTAATGATTCTTTGCCGTAGCTCAACCAGTTATTTCATAATATAGACTACACATAAACATTTGAATAGTCTGTTGTCATTTGTATATGAAGTAAAGGTTGGAAGAACAAGTTAAATTTATTGTTTGTATTAGGATGTATCCTTCTTTTTTGTTCTTGTTTAAGGGCAAGGAACATCTCGGTAATCATCGCCTTATAAAAAAAGAAGATAAACTAAAAACCCATTTCTCTCTATTACTGTTATAGATTTGGAAGAGATAAGAAAGGCTTGATAGGAAATTTTAAAGAGAGGGATCTAACCATAGACTACACGAAACTTGGGTTTGCAACGCCCGTGCTCACTAACAGTCCATGAGGGATTAACGTCGTTTTTATTGCCTAGTCTGTACTTTTCCTTTTTGTTACGACAAGGCTTGTCAAGTTTGTAAATATTTACCCTTGTATTGTGATAAAATTCTGTTTTTGTATCGGATTCTCGCACAAATAACAAATCTGACCCAGTGAGCGGTGAACAAATCTAGTCTATATGATGTTTATCAAACTAAGTGGCGCCTAATACAAATTATAATCTTTAAGCGTTTCTCTCAATCTTAATTTGATTTTAATAATCTCCGCCATTATTGATTTTTTTCCCAGTGATTGACGTGACATAAAGTTAGTACCTTGGTCACCCATTTATTTTCATATTAGGTAAAGCCGTTATGGAGAAATTAGTTCTTACATGACGGGTTAGAAGTTATTTTTGTACTTATAAATTCCTATAAAACATTTTTGCTGAAGAAGGCAACAAATTTGTTTCGTTTAAAACAGTCTGTCGTTTAGTTTAATGCCTAAAACTTTAGAAGTTTCTGGTTCGTTTTCTGGTCGATAGGAGACAGCCATTTACGGTGTTGTCCCAGGATCGTGAGGATATGCGATTTGATGCAATTTGTATCTAATCCTGATTACGAATGCCAGAACTACAGCGACGGAATTAAATACGATGTCTTGACCCAACATCACCTGTTGAAGAGCCGTCAAACAAGCTTAAGGCAACAACGATCTATTGCTGCAAGTGATTATTTATTTATTTTTTTAAATTGATTTAATAGCTTTCAGCCGTTATTGGGCAAACTTTAATTTCCATCTAATTTTGTCACTCAGATACCAAACTTTGAGTTGTGGATAGTATCGAATACTGTCTCATTAGCAATAAAACAGAAAAATAATAACAATAATAAATGAGGTGCTACCAAATAAAAATTACATAATAAATGTGTTTCTCTAATAGTATTTTGATGGAATAAACGCCAACCGTTGCTGACATTATATCAGGTCAGGAGTTTAATAATGTCAAATAGTTTGAATTTATACATTATTATTATTATTTATTGAACATTTGTGATATCAACAAAGATTTGTTACTTTTCTCCTCTTAAATTACTTTTATATTAAATTCATTTCAAACATTTTATTCTATATATTTCATTTAATTTTTACAGAGATGAAATTTAAAGTTAAAAACCAATAAAATACCAAATTCATTATTGCATTTCATATTATACCGATGTTATTAAATATTTTCGCATATTTTAAGTTTGAGAGAACAATAAATTTTTTTATTTGGAATCTAACCAATGTTTGTATTATTTCAATTCTTTATGATTTATACCTCTGATTTATAATTTTTTGACCCAGAATTTATTAATTTGAATCTTTTTGTTTTCTCAGATGAATACCGCTAACATTGTGTATAAACATTGAAGAAACTTTCTTACTTATTTACACTCAGAGACAAAAATAAACGATATTTATGATTTTGATGTTTTTTTTTTTTTTTAGAGGTAAATCCATACGTCTCGCTTTCATTCCTTTGCTTAAAGGCCATCCAGTTTTTCAAGTTTAATTTTTATTATATGTACAACTTGGTGGACGTAATGCTATTGTATCCCTTACTAAGCCTTACACAATTTTTCTTCTTAGTAAATTCGACTCTAGTATACAACGTTGATGTAAAGATTTAAATAGACTCAATTCTTTTTACCAATTCAAACGCATTCCTAATAGAGTGTACCTTGTAGTAAATTGATTGGAATTGAATTTTAATGACAGCAATCTTTACGTTCATTTAATTTGCGTACACCAACTACTCAATAACAATATTTTTTATTACTTACTTGGTATTCTATTTCGGTTTATTAACCATAGTATTTCATTAAAACTGGATCGAAAAAGGTACAGTAAATTTGAGAAATAATGTCTAGACAGGGCTTACTCATGTTTTTCTATCGAAACCTGCCAAATCAACATTTTTGTAGAGATGGTAAAATAATACTTAAGGAACACTTTTAATAAACTCTTGTTAAAAATAGTTGACTCAATTTCGAACAAATCGTTTTTTTTTCTGTTCTTTAACGGTTTTAATCTGTTTTTTTTTTTTTTTTTTTTTTTTTTTTTTTTTTTTTTTAAGTAAGGAAGCAACTTTAGGTACAGGTATTATAAATAACATGCATTTACTGTAAGTAGGAGTCAGAAACACTCATGTACCAATTTTAATGAAAATCTTTTAAAATGTTTCCGAAAAAATCACCACAGACTGACAAACACATAAACACAATAAAAAAAAGGAAAACACATCCTGCGTTACTAAACCGTTATATCTACTAAAATGTAAAAAAAAATAAACTCATAAAACCTTCACTGTATAAAGTGAGTAAATACATTCTAAAGGCTAGGAACAAATGTTTTAAATTTACGAAATTGTCATAATGTTTACCTTCTATATGGTTTGAAATAGAATTGTTAAAATTCAATTTTTGATTCATTTAGATTTTGTTTATGAACTCAAAAACTTCTGGAATAAAACATAATATAATATTGTAACTATTTCATAGTTCTACGTTTCATGATTATTAAAATTAAATACAATTATATGATGTGGAACACTGGATAAATAATTAAAAGTTTCCGTAACTTACAACATATTGAACCGATAGCTCAAGAAACCTGTCGATATCACGATCAACTTTGTAAATTAAGCTCTTAAACTATGTCTGGGTGAATATAGTACAAGCAACAAAAGGAAAATAGTTGAAATGACAAAATCACCGACCTGGATTTCATGATAGTAAAACTGCCAGAGTTGCAAAACAGAAATAAAAATCGGATTAATCTATGTTTAATCTGTTTTAGAGAATACCCTTTCATTCTGAGTTAGATGAAAAATAATCCTTATTTGTTTTCTGCCACATCTGTCTTCGTCAATAAACATTTAGTTACTTAAAGCCATTATTAAACTTTAACTATCTTTAAACTAAACATAGTCACATAGTTTTGATTTGTAGAAAACTTTATAATTATTCAATTTACTTTATGCAATATTAATTGTTTTATTAATTCAATATATTTGTTTCTTGTAATCTGTTAAATTATAAATCATTTTTTAAACAATTAATATAAATAGACATTTTGGAGTGTAGTTTGCAACATTAATCTCTGCTTGAGCAGCCCTTTAAAATGATGTACATCTTAACATATGCTTACGTCTATGATTTTCTTCTGACTACTTGGTCGCCGTCCCCCATTAAAGATGAATGGTGACTGAGCACCCTTAATATTAGCTTTTTAAATTCAATATTTCTTTGGGATGTTTTAATTTTCCAGCCGATGTCTATGAACAATTCAGCAATCCTGCGACTATTTTAATCATTATTTAAAACATCGTCGAATAACCGTCGTTTTTATAATGAATAATCCTTTTAAAGTGCTCTTTGCGGAATTTATCTATGCTTGACGAGGCCTTTAAAATGATGTACATATCAACATATGCTTACATTTAAGATTCTCTACTAACTCCTCGTGGGCTGTCTCCCGATGGAGGTGAAACGTCGGTAAGAGCCTCAGATTATAATTGTTTAGCTACCAAGTGTATTTGCAGAGTTTTACTCTTCTTCCTAAATTAATATAAAATTTAATTTATGAAGCCATCTTCAGATATTTCTGTATATAATAATTATTGGTTCAAAACATCTTCTATTGTTATGCAATATTAAAACACTCTTCACCGAATAGAAGATCCATACAAATATAGAAATTAATCTAACCTTTATTGGTTTACTCATGCCTAATGCTACAGTATTAGTCAGGAAGTTGTGTAAATAAACAGAACTCAAATAACGATAAAATCCGTAAACTATTTCTACTATAGGTACAAGTTTTACGTACAAGTGAGAAATATTTTTTTCAAAACTTTACAGTAAACATGAATCTACATCAAAGGTGGAATATTTCTCTCACTACCTTTAATGTGTACGTCTTCAGAGCTTGCTGTGATTGGAAAATAAATTTTGAGAATTTTAGTGATCTTGGTAACGTGTTTGTATACCTTAAATTTACGAGATAACAAAATCCTTTAATCGAATGTTAAGGATTTAAATTATCTGTTAGAAAACTAAAAAAAGAAGCGCCTTAAGATAGTTATACAAAACTGATTGCACAGTTATTGGAACAGATAAAGTGAATATGAGTGTAGAGGGTATGAAAGTTCGAAAGCGTAAAAGTACGCACACTATTAGAAGTAATATGCGATTCGAGTTGATCTGTTAACATGTTAAGCCGAAAATATCGAAAGCTTGCGGATATAAAGAGAGGAAAAGGAAATATATAATTGTTATCGTGTAAACTATGGGATACATGACATATGGTACAGAGGTAAGGATGAAGTCACAAATAAGGACGTGCAAAGTAGAAAGAGAAAAATTATGCTTTTTGGAAAATAATTAATCTGCTATCATCATGTTGTAATATTGTGTTGTAACTTAATAATACCGTAATACTAAACATGTAAAATAACAATTTGATCCAATAATTAATAGGCTACATTACGTTTTATGAGTTTGAAGATAGACAAATTGTTATATTATAATAGTAATTACAATAATAATAATTATTATTATATATTTATATATACTAATTTTCACCAAACCTTTAAGGAAAAAGTAAGCTATATATTAATATAAGAAACCCTATAATTAATATAAGAAACACGAAGAATCATTTTCTAACCAGAAGACAGCTTTCAGAAGGGTATAGAATTAATTACTTAATGCAAGAGCGGTTAACGCATCAAAGTGAAACCTACTTCAAAGTGGAAGTAATATCCTTTGTCCTCTAAGTGGTACTCGATAAGGAAATTTTTGATTTTACCGAAACTATGATTTAGAATTGTATAAATGTTCTAAACATTTATATACGTTGACATTTTTCTGACAATCTGGACAGAAATAAAGTTGATTATTATAGGAATCAGCAAATATAATAATTTGTAATGACCACCACACATCGACTCTACTACAAAATACTGTCTCGCTGATGTATTTAAATAAATAGTGAGTTTGAAATTTTTTAAAAAATGAGCACATATTTTACAAATAATACGTTTATTGACTCAAACGCATCTCAATGACAATCTCGCCATCTTCGTCGGTGTATAAACTACACCAATCAAACAAGTACTGTTCTACGACCCGTATGTAGAGAGAATACATAGAATACAGGAGACAAGGCATGGCCGAAACTCATATTACATCGTTCTAAATAGTAAGGTGTTAAACATGCCCTAAGCCATTGTTATCTATTTAATTAATGCAATATTAATAAACTAATATTCGTATATAATATAAACCATTTATTTTATTTTACATTAGTGTAGAATTTTCTATATTGGTTAATTCATTAGTTACAATTAAATATATGATATTTGTCAATGTAAATTTTTTTCCAAAAACTTTAATTAATTTTTTTACATTTTAAAAACTTTAGTGTTTTATACTTTAAAGAAGCATTTTCATGTAAATAGTGTTTAGCTATTACTGATTTGTTAGGCATATTATATTTTAAGTGGAAAATATGTTCTTTTACTCTCGTTTTGAAATTTCTTTTCATTTGGCCTATATAGAATGATTCAGGAAGAGAGGGAGAAACTTTCAGGACGTGTTCTACTAGCCAAAATAAAGAAGAAATCTTTTATAAACTTAGGTCCGTAAATGCTTCGTTTTAGTTTATCCGCAATTTTTTACAAAATACTTAATATCTTTGGATGTAGAAAATATTATTGTATGCATATTTGGTATAACATCTTTCCCCCATGTACAAAAAACTAAACGTCCTTTCACTTATTTTCTAAAATGGTGGCCTTTAAAAATTTTTAATGTAAAATATCTCGAAAACAGCTAACTTTAGAAAATACTTTCAAAAAAGAAACATTTTTTGTTATTGACAAACAAAATGTTTTATTTTTCTGTAACTTAAAAGATAACCGAGTTATTGGCAAAAAACTAAATTTTGTATCTTGGTAGTTGTCCAAAATATCCATAATTACTCCACAAACAAATAATTATATAGAAAAAAATCTTTTAAATGATGTCAGTAATAAATTATTACAAACTATCAAAAAAATGATTTTATGACACCAAAACAAAACAAAATTTTAATCAAAAATTTTAAATCTCTTTGAAAAATGTTTTACAAGTACGTTAACGACAAAGAAAACAAATAAAATTTAAAGAGGTATTAAAAACAATTACTAATTTAAAAATTGTTCAAATTGCCCTTCTAGTCAGGGGAATTAGAATATACAGTTGATGTCACTAGGAAGTTAATTTTTTTTTCTGTTTATACATGCAACTGAGTGAGAAAAAAATAAGAAAAATCGGACTAGATCTTCTCTAGAGAAGTCCATACATTTTTTTAATTTTTAAATGTATTTTGAGTGCATCGCTACACAACTTTGTAAATACCACCAGCTCTACGGTCCGTAGAAAAATGAAAAAAAAAACTAAAATACTACAAAAATGAAGGGACTATCAAAATGGTAGGGTAACGTTAAGAGTACTTCCTAACCTAACAAATTTCGAATTTCTGGATTTAAGATTTATTTTTTTCACTAATAATCCAACAAATGGGGTAAGAATCATCAGACTTTCACACATTCTATTCCAATTTGATGGAATTCACACATGATGGAATCATTTTTTTGGATTGTTATTTTTATTTTTTTTTTTTTACATCAAGTGATTGTAAATTTGTTTGTTATAAAATACGAATTGCATTGAATTTTAGTGCTACCAAAGTTATTATTTCTTAAATTCTTAACATAAAAAAATATTTAATTCCAACAACACTGGCATCTAATTACTCGTCTCAATTTGTATATTGGTTAAACATCCACAGAATATAGGTCTTGTTGGATTGTTTGTTGTAATTACTGTTTATATGGGGAAGCGAGGATTCGACCTAATTCGCTAATTGGAACTAAGAGCTCAGGATATTACAGTCGCAATGTATCTTGAAAGAGGATTTCAGTTGTAAATGACTTTTTTTCAGGTTTTACACGTGGAAGGAAATAGCAGATAGGATACTTCTTTTTTTATTTTATAATTCTTAAATTTGTTCCAGAATACAATATACGAAGTTAATTAATAATAGGCGTTCCCATGTCTGAATCATAAACTGTGGACACTGTTAACAACAATCGGTACCCACTACAATATATGTAATATCCCCATTGCTCTAATTAAAATAATAAAAAATTCACCTGTTTAATAATGTGGCACATAAGAGCGCCGTTGGCACAAGTGTCTGAGCTACCGTCATATTGCAGTCCTCAGAGGGACAAGAACCCATGGCCATTTTAAGAAACGTAGTGTGTGGCAAACCTTCAACGATACAGGATCTAGTTAAGAGCCTTGCATCTTGTGTGAACCAAAATGCACATGCATTAATCAACACCCCTACATACATAGTTTTTTTAGTCCGAGCTGTGATTTGGTCTTAATTTCTGATTGATAAATAGTTTTCTTTTGATATTATATCATTGTCAAATATAGTTTCTTAATTTTGTCAAATAGCCTGTGGGTGGTAATTATTCACTGGCTAGAAATTGTGGATCGCCAAGTTGTTCGATCAAGGGTTAACGGTAATTTCTGATTATTAATAATATTGTGTTCATTTTTGATTCTATATACCTGTTCGATGAGTGAAGAAAACGGAGTAGGACACGGGGAAAAGCTTCTTCTTTTATTTTTACTTTAAGATTTATTTTTACATATTAACAGATATTTATTTTAAAATAGTTTTGCATTATATGTTGTTTTTTGAAAACCTAATTCTATTTAAGCTTTACACTATTATAAATAGCAAAAATTAAGTCAAGAGCCCATATCACTATGTGTTATTGAACTAAACCGCCTAATACAAATCTATTTGTATATTAAAATTATTCAAAATATTACAAGAAATTTTGTTCGTATATAAATTCAACCCAATTTTCTTAGGTATAATAATTAAATTAAACAAACTTCGCTCTTTATATTATATAGAATTTTTTTAAATGACTACTGTTAAGGTACATTTTGGTTTCATTCAATTTCTCTTCCTAAATTTTCTTTTGTTAGAAATTTTTGCATTAGTTCCAGGTATTATTGTTTTCATTTGGCCTAAATTTTATCAAACAATTGATTGTAAAATTCGACTTTTTAACATGCTGCTATTGGTATTTTTGTTTTGACGATAACAGCAAAGGGTTGGTAATACTATTAAATACTTTAAATTTTGTATCAAAATCCTTATAGCTGAATTTAAGAAAATTAAATTTATGTGATTTGGCCAAATTGACATATCTCATCCCAAATTATGGTTTAAGGCGACTATATTTTAAGTTAAATTAAGGACTACAAATAGTTGGTGACTTAGAACGTTTATAAAAAATGGCCTAAAGGACAAATAATAAAGGTTAGATATACATCCAGATAGATAGTGTGTAATATATTTTTTGTTAACTTCGAGTAGTGGAGTGTTATGGATATATGGATGAAATTCTGTATATCGCTCCTAATAAGTTCTTCTACTAAAAAAAAAAAAAATTTTAAACGAAAATAAAATAAAATAAATAACAATAAAGTTTCACTAAATTGTCCCTAAAATTTCAAAAAGAAACTTAAACTTTTATTTCACAAAGGTGTAAACTAAAATTATTTCTAGCCAACCCTTCACACATTGCTAGGAAATATATATGAAAAATTAACATTTTAGAAGATCGAATATCTCAATAAGACACGGATGTTATCAACTGAAGAGACAACTCTGGAATATTTAAAAGTTTACGGTGTTCAGGTTAGTTGCCGGGAAGAGGAATATGTTCGGAGGTTTTGTTTTATCTTTGTTTTTGTTTGACTTGATGATTTGATCATAACCCTTTATGTTTTACGAAATTATATTGCTTTTTTTTTTTACTTTTTGTACTCAAAGTTTCTAATTTAGGAGAGATGTCGAATACAATCATTTTTTCAGGTCCTTATAGGGGTTACATTTCATCAAAGCTTAATAAAAACCGTTGGAGCGGATGTTAAGAAATTTGAATTTTTCCGTTATAAGAGCTATTGTTACTTTTGCATTTTTTTAAGCACAACAGAATCAGTGACCTGAATTAATAGAGATATGATCAAAATAGGTTCACTTACAAATTTGTTCAAAATTGTACCACACAGATAACAGACTGACAGACCAATGATATTGTATTGACAAAATATTTCATAGATTTTATATCACTATATTAAGTAATTTTCTCTTTTAAGAAATATCATTTTTTTATAATAAAGTTTAAAAAAGGAAAATTTACTTTCCGTGTAAGAGAAGGAAGTAGTCAAAAAGTATAAAAAAAGGTATTATCAGTGCCTCCTGTTAAATGATCTGAAATAGAAACTAATCGAAGGAAGCGAGTGGTTGTTCCCTGGTATTAAATATAAGAGAAAATTGAACGTAAAGCTTGCCCCCTGCCTTTGTACTACAATAACGAAGCAATAGTACTATATTAAAGTAGGTAATACTCTAACAGGTTTCCTCGACAGTTATTAAAAGTGACAGCTTCAACAATAGTTTTCATTTTAGAATGGAGTTTCGATTAAATATAAGTTCTATCTTACCGTACGAGTACAAATATTTGCTGTTCTAACGTTTTGTAAGCAATTCATTTAAAGTATTAAACGTATCAGATTGTACATTATTTTAATAACTTGGTGTAATTGAAAATCATGTTTCCTCCTTTCTGCATTTGGATATCGTAATTTACCGTAAAAATACATTACTACTTGTAGTTATAATTAACAAAATCAGCTTGATTTCATGGTCGGTTTCGATCTTATCGCCATTATCAAATGAAAAGTAAATGCATGCAGTTAGTTATTAAAATAAATTAATTTATTAAACAAACCGGACATTTATCAAGGTAATTCCACTAAATATTTCCCTAAACTTGACCTATGATCACCAATACTAACGCACTGATTTCCACCAGAAAGATAGGACTGTAGCTATGGAATTCATATAGTTGCCAAACCTAAATACTTAACTTCACCAAAGGCAATGAGCGGTTTTCAAAAGCTTTAGAAAAATCCAAAAGCTTTAACATCATGATTACCTAAAGTAGAGCTGTAGTTGTACTATTGCCAGTACGGAATCCAGATTGCAGTGAACTGAGTACGATGCAAGATATTTAGTAAACTGCTGTTGAACTACACGTTTCCGACATTTAGATAAAGTTGGTGATATACATATTGATCTAAAATCGGATAGACACGAAGGTTGGGATATTTTACCAATAGACGGATAAGTGGAGATTTCCAGACGAGCGGATGAATACCAGTTGTTAACGATAAGTTTAATAAATTTATAATAACAGACAATGTAAAAGCAATGCATTTAATAAAACCAATAGGAATACCATCCACAGAGTTTTAGAAAACAGTCTACAAATAGCTTTAATCACATTGAGCTTTGAGACTGGAGAGAAATTGTAAAACTTATTCGCCAGAACATGGTAAGGTCAATATGAAATCATTTATAGAATCGTAATATATGGCAAAAGGAGTCAAAAAATAATGATTTAAATCTTCAATTGACACGTTTACCATATGATGACTTAACCTATACCTTATCCAATGCAGTAGAGGATTTTTGTTTGTTAAATAAAGCTTAAGAATATCTAATTTTAGCAATTCGAAGTTGCTGTTTTACTTTATCTCTAAGATGACAATACTGCTTAATGTCGTTCTTATTTTTAGGTTGTTTTTTTTTTTACTTACGGTAACCATAATTACGTTGATTCGTTAAAACAGAGAATTAAAGAGTTTGGAGGTATTTTGCAATAACTCGGAAACTGCATAATCGGTCAACCGCATATCAAAGCCTTTTATCAAAGATTGAGCTAAAGAATATGCTCATTGAGTGTTCCTGTACCAAAGATTGTAAAAATCGGAAAGTTATTCAGTTGACTGAGTCTATACTTTGTCAGAAGTCATTTTAGTTAGTTCTCAACGTAAGTACAGTAAAGAGTAGCCTTAACCACAATTTGAAATACACGTACCGTATGATAATTGCAATAGACTACGAATTCCACCTCCACTCAATGTAATCAGCTCTTACAATAATTCTAGTTAAGTGTAAACTGAAATAGCACGTCATAATTTAAAAGAAATTTACTCATTGGATATTTGTAACTTAATATTAACATCTTAAAATATTTTCATACTAAAAGTACTATTTGAAATATATTGTCTTTTTCCAAGAAGACAAAAAAAGATTTTTAAAACTCAATTAACAAAGTGAAAAAGTTTTGACAGTAAATATTGTAATATTCTTAAAAGAAATTGCACCCTTTAAGTAGCATAACTACATACATGTGTTATTCTACTTTATTAAAGGCTGGAGAACTGTTTTCACAGAAAACGGAATAGTTACGCCAGAGAGTAGGAGTTATACGAACTATTTGAAATCCATTATCTCTGAAACATGTCGTGTGGCTATAAAAACACTATTATTTAATAATCTTCGTTACTTCACACGTTGCAGTATGTATCTCCTTGTTATTAATTATTCTCTTACTGTATAACACTATTTGCAATCCTTGCTGACTTTTATATGCTATTTTGAGGAAATTTGTCTCCAGAACAACTAAACCTCAATATAAATTTATTTTATGTTTCTGACTGAAATGTAATTAAATAAATACTATACTACAAAACATTTAATCATTGTTATTTTGAGACTATAAACTAGAAAGAATGTGCTTTCAGTTTTCGATAACGGAAAAACGTAAAATTCTTAAAAGTAAATCGAGATTTTTAGCGTTTGTTGTCTAACTTTGAACCTTTGTATTTGGAATTAAAAGACGAAATCAAGAACGGGTGTGTTCCATTATTACCTTCAAACATAAGATGGGATTAAAAAAATAAGATGTCAAGTGTTAAACGGATATTTAGTTTTAAGTATTTATTTTAAGTGAATTAAAATTGGTTTTGCTATTATATCTGTCTGACGTTTGCCATCTGTGGCTGTATAAAACTGCTTCTACTGCTCAAACAGGTAGACCGATTTTAATCAAAGTGTATGTGTGTGCGTATTTTGAGTTAACTCTAATTTTTGGGATGGATGTTAAAAGAAATAAATTTAAAACCAGTTCTAACTATTTGTAGTTAGCTCAAGTACAAACATAATACTTGAAATATTTAGAATTAGTGAAAATAAAACTTGAAATAAATATGATTGAATTAAAGATATACGTCATTATCTCTCCATAAATATTGATTCGTGAATATAGATTTAACAGAAACAATAAACAAAATTTTAGAAGAAACTAAAACGAAAGTAATTAAACAGAAGAAACTATTGAAATTAAAAAAAAAAAATAATAAAAGAGTACTAAATTAGGTTCGAAGATGAAGGATTTCCTAAACGCGTCGATAAATGTAAATAATTTGAAAATGCTAGGATTGGGAGAAGATTGTACTCAAATTAAGTCGGGCTGGGACAACATGGGAGTTTTTCATAAATGTAAGTGTAGATCCCACTTGATAATTATAACATTTATAAATACTAAATATCAAAAATTGAGATAATCAATTAGTTTTGAATATTCTTAGAATTTGTTCAAACTTTCAGTGTTATGAACAATTTCAATGATATGTTTCTATTTATATGTATCGGATTTTTTACTTCATGTATGAATTTATAGATTATTTAAACGGTAAGAATTATTTAAAATTATGTTTAGATTATCTACGATATCTAATTATCCTATCACAGATATTATTATAATGATAATTTTGTAATTGCAACAAATAAGTTGAGTACAACATGTTTAGTCTATTTTATTCTGTCACACAACGTAGTTACGTTATGGACGATAATTGTACATGAACTTCGTACTCATTGTTTTAAAAATGTAGAATTCCTTAAGTTCTATCGGTAAAATCCAAATAGTAATCTGATGTGCATTTTAAGCAGTCTATATTTCATAAGGTCAAAGGAAAACAAATGATGTGGTAGTATTTACTTGAAATGATGTGATGATCTATTTAGAAAGTGGCATATGGAAATTATTATGAATAGAGCTTTAAACCATGAGTGTTTACTTGTATTTAATTGTTTAAAGAATGAGTTAATCAAATGTAAAAAAAGTACGAAATTTTTATTTGTCGGTAAACTATTAGCTACGATTTAAATAGTATGACTAGTTTCAATTTTTCTTTTAATTGCGAGGAGTAATTTTATAATGTGTAGCAATTTTATAATGCAAACTCTAGGTTCTAGTAAATTATGAAAAATTGCAACTGCTAAGCTACCCTAAATATATTTAAATTGACACAATTAACTTGAGATTAATCTTTTTTAAATATAATTGATGCAATGGTTTAGATTTGTCTTACTTTCTAAAGTTTATACTTTAAACGCCATTTTTTGTCTCGATATCCTGTATGTTGTTTAAAATATCGGACGCAGATTTACGTGTTTGAAATGTTGACTGAGTTGCATTTTAGGTGATATGAAACTAAATCAAAGGATAACATTAAAAATTATATGTGCTTTAAAGTTGTCAGAACAGTAGCATGAAGGAAATTTACATTATTTTTAATATAATCAATGAACAAAACATTAGTTGACCTGTTTATAACCCTGAAAATAATAATAACCCTGTCAATCAGTTGTGAACAGATTATGATTAGAAATATATTAGTCAGTAAATAAGCTAGTTTATTACTGAACGCATAACAAAATTTATCGTGATGTCAATAAAAGTAAACCATTATATTTTTTAAGGTATAACTACAATCTTAATTTTAAATTACCGCATGAATTTTTCTCATTCAACTGTTCTACTATATGAATCAGGCATTTAAATGATCTGGGTATCCTATCAATTTTATAAACTAATTTTATTGACAATAAGTTAG
This sequence comes from Aphrophora alni, assembly GCA_963513935.1. Classification (NCBI taxonomy): domain Eukaryota; kingdom Metazoa; phylum Arthropoda; class Insecta; order Hemiptera; family Aphrophoridae; genus Aphrophora; species Aphrophora alni. The sequence continues at coordinate 119,587,717 of OY740767.1, read as the reverse complement.
TGAACAACTAAATTTCGATTGGAATGATATCCCAAATTTAATAAAAATATCATTACCCATGTAATAAAAGTAATCAAATAGAAATTACTTTAGGGTTAAATCTATTTTATTACGGTTAAGGAATTACTTTTCACGTGTCTGTGATTTACCTCTTGACCTTATTTCTTAGCACGTGTTACCAACATGCACGGTGCAGAATAAACATGATTTAATCAGATTCTTTGAAAACGAGATTTGTATTTACTACGTATAAAGGCTTTGGACAAATCTACTTCTCCATCATCAAATATTTAAAAGTGAAATGCTTTCATTTGTTGTTTTTCTAACGATATAATATAAGATAGTTTGTCCGTCTTTGCGACAAATATATGAACAGTTTTTTACAGTATGTAATTACTTTACTTCAGATAAAAACTTATTTTGAGAATAATATTCCTAAACAATGTTTTACAACATCATAATCGCAAACATAATAAAATTAATTCCACAATAAGAAACCTATTTAAAAGACGATTATTCAGTTGGAATTAACAGATAAAGCAGTTGCGTTCTGCTTTCAACTTAGTGTAATAGCTTAGTGATTAAACCAATGTCTTGTTGCTGTGTTTATTAAATGTGGAAATGGGAATGTTTCAATAATTGTGATTATGTAAATATTTCTTTAAAAACTGTTGCAAATTTGTACACTATACTCACTTACTTAGTCGGTCATATTCTACCGGTAGGTGTCGAGGTTTCACATAGGGATCTCCATCCTTTTCTATCTTGGGCCTTGATTCGATCTGCTGTCCATTTGATGCCTCTTATTTTAAGACTCGTTACAATGTTGTCCCCTCACTTGATGCGTGGACGTCCTCTGGTTCTGGGACCTTCAATTCTAGTCTGCCATACCCGGAATGGTAGTCGTGTTTCGAACATACGTGCGACATAGCCACTATAACAAACATTAAAATCAAAAACATAAACACAAATGGTAAATTATAGATGGATATATATGTAGTTCAATTATTTATTTGAATGTATTAATTAATAATTTATTAATCCATTACATTATCAAAATAAGTATTTTAAAAAGCAACATTTATTGATGTATGTACTTTAAAACAGAACTACAAAATCATCCATTGTAATCAGTTTGTTTGCTAAGTTTTATAGTTTTTTTAACTCACCAGGATGTCAAAACATAGCACTACTTGTATTGACAATTAATAAACTATAATTATTGAATGAAGATTTCGATAAAAACCAACCAACACTTATCTTAAGCGGCGACAAAACCACAATATTTTATATCCATATCAACTCTCGTCCTTCGCCTATTGAGAACTTGAGATCGATGATTCCAAACAACATATCATAACAATGGTTGATGCATTATATATTTTATCGATCCAACTATATACTAACTTATCTTAAAGCTTTTATAAATAACAGTATATAAAACGGGTGGTCAATTAAAGTTATGACATTGAAATATCTCGAAAAATAAGAATATTACGTAAACTTATCAGAGATAAAAAGTTAATATTATTACGAGTACCTATCACTCGTGCTAAAATTAGACCGCTCCTCGTCCTCCTTTTGAGAGGGGCGTAGGTATCTTAGAAATATTAAATGGAAACCCCTATTCTGTATTCCAAATTTAAATTCAACGCTATGAAATATGTAGGTTTGTCTGAATTTGTTTTGATTAATGTATTAGATGGTGCTGCAATCGGCGAAATTTGTTTTGTTTTTCAATTAATACTCACGTGTTAATTCACGTGTAACTCACGTTACAAATTGATGTAACAATGAAAAAAAAAAGTTTTATATTAAACAATATTTTCTATTCACAGTAGACGGCTCTGTAGTAGGGAAATGTTTTATTTTAAACAATATATTCTATTCATCGCAGATGGTGCTGTAGTAGGGATATCTTATAATAAAAATTAATTTACATTAAACTTATCAACCGAGTGACAACAATGAAAATATTGAGATATTTCAAAAATGAAGTAATAATTTTTTTTCAAATAACATTGGAAAAAAGATGATTTAATTATTGATTTTATTTTTATACGGAAAAAGTGGATTCTGCTACTGTAGAAGGGATTGCAATTTGTTTCAAGTGATAATTGTTCACCATAGAGCTAAAACAAAGTTAATTATCTACAAATAAATGAAAGCATTTGCAGTTTATTTTAATTTCGTGATGATTTATAAACAATAATTAGGACTCAAATCAATTAAACACAATTTTCCTGAAAAAAATCACTTTATTTGCGGAGCACAAATACAAGATGACGTTTCAATGACTAAGCCATTGCTCCTCAGCTGCTCCATGCACACAAACTATACTGACAGGGGACTGTGACTCACACATTAAATCTACGAGTTTTATATACTGTAAAGTTGAATCATGAGTGGAAAACAGTAGATAAATATTAGTGAAAAATGAAGGCATTTAGTACAAACAATAAATATATAACAATAATATTTTATAAATACTGGAGTATTAATTTTTGTATGTAAATGTTTTTATAATATTAAGCCAAAATTGAAATTTTTGGAATTAAAAATGGATTTCAGACTAAGTTTTAAAAATAGTTTTTTAAATAACTTAACACGTTTTTATTTACACAAGAAAAGCAGCCGAGGGTTTCGTAGTGCAGCAAACTACGGTTAAAATGATTTGTATAGATTAAAAAACTTGTTTATTTTAGTTTTGATTTCCTCTCAAAAAGCAGTCATGAATTAAGTATTAATTTTAATTGTTTTGCACAATAGATTAAAAAATAGAAACAAAAGATGGACGGACAGGATGGTAAATACAATGATAAATAAGTGAATTAATTAGCGTTGCTCGAGGGTTGTATTGGAGTTTTAAATCAGAAGACTACTAAGTTTAGAACTTACAAAATAGTATAATATATTATGAAAATGTGATGCCCATTTTAAAGTAACCAAGGAATTACTTATTATATAATATGAAGGTACGAAATAATCAGAAGTACTGTGCGTCTATATCTTAGAGATTTTGACTTCCACATCATGAAAAGAGAAGCTATTAATATTCACTTGTCTATGTTGAATTAACAGCATTTATACTATTTAGGAAACAGTTGTTTCCAGTAACTGTTGAAGTTACAAAATAATATAAATATCTTAAGGGTTAAAATGAAAATTGTAGAATATCCAACACTAAATAATATCCACAAAATTGTAAAATATCAATAAGTAAAATGAAATATCTAAGACTGTTTATATAAAAATTCCATTCTGTTTAGCATAAAAAAAATATATTTAATGTGTAAGAGAAAACATTTAAATTTTAGAGTTATTGTTCTAAAGCAGAAGAAAACACTTGTAAATTAAATCTACAATCTAATGTCGAGCAACGGAAATAAAAACTCGGCCAAATAAATTTTTAACTCTACTAGTATTTATATCGACTGTTTAACAGCTTTCTGTATAAGAACGTATTTGCTGATTTTTTATTATTAGACTATACACATTACACAAATACATTTTATGTTATTTTGTTTGCACTGATAATAATATTTCTTATTTTATTTACGTCCACAAGCACATTTCATATTATTAATAAAAAAACAAGATATATTTTTGAATTTATTCTTTTGCATGTATACTTATGTGGCCCAGCCAAGGAGCCCACCAAACCAAAATCCTAATAATAATAAATTAGAATATAATGAAAAGGAATTTTTAATTAAAATATGAATTGCACTTGCGATTTTGATGAGCAGTGCAATATGACGTAGAAGAAGGGGAGGGGAGAGACGAGGAGTGGAGGCCTTGAGCTAGCGAGCCTACAGTTAGTCGGGTGTGAGAGTCTTGTCTGGAGTCTGGTGCGAGTCTTGTCCGAGAGCCGCTAGACGGAAGACCGCCACGGGACGAGGTCAGTCCATTTTTCGGCCACGTGCTATTAAATTCATCGGTATGCTTTTCGGCCACTTTTAAGGCCTAGTCTTGCCGTTATGTCTTTCTCTTAAATTATAATCAATTTCTATTTTGTAATTCGGCCATATAAATAAATATAATATTTAATTTCACCGGCGTTGCGTGCGTTCATTAGCGTCCTAACCCGACTCCTTGGCCCATCCTGACAAGATTCGGCTAAGTGTACGCGGTCTCCAGCCAGCCGGAGCTTCCAGCTGGTCAAAAGAAGTGGAGACGGTCACAACTGGTGTCAGAAGTGGGATCCGACCGTCTCTGTTTTTGGAGAGGACAGCGAGCGCAACTCAGGTAAGGAATTACAGATATTTATTTGAATTTTAACTAAATTTAACGCTCTAAATTATGTATTAAAAAAAGAGAGAATTTAAATTCCTCTATTTTAAATTAAATATATTTCACTGACCTCGTCCCAAAATGACATCTAAAAAAAAAAATAATAAAAATAAAAAATTCTTTTTTTAAAAAATTTAAAAATAAAGTTTTAAAATTTAAATTCCTTTATTTTTTTTAAGTAAATATATTTCACTGACCTCGTCCCATAAACATAAACCCAAAAAGACACCCAAAAGACACTAAAAAAAAACACCCAAAAAGACAAATTTTTTTTTTTAATAAGTAAGTTTACAAAATTTGTTTTTTCCAAGCGTATGAAGGATTAGAGATCATTCATAAGGGAAAAGGCGTATCAAGGAAATTTTTTTCTGAAAAAAAGGAAAATTTTCCATGATTCAGGACAAATCCCCGAAGTTTGGAAAACTCAAAAACTCATTAGGCAATAATTTAAGTAACAATTTGGTAGAATAAATTTATATAGTTAAGGGTAAAAGTCATAATTTGTGTAAATAAGATGTAATTTGGAAAGGACAAAGGAACTTTGAAAAAAAAGGCAAGATTGTAAAGAGAGTTAGATATTTTGATTGTTTAAGATTGCTAGAAGTCTAAAAATATTAAAAGTTTTTGTTTTAAATGATAAAATAATAGTAGATTGGAGTAATGGATATAAAATAATTTCACTAAATGGGTAATAAAGTTAAAATATTAAAGTTTTTGTTTTGAGTTTTTTAATATAAATAATAAGTAATATAATGTAAAGTAATTTGAAGTAGGTTTTATAAGTTTGAGGGTGAATAATTGTAAATTGAGTTAAATAAAGAATAATAAGGAAGTTTGAAGATAAAATGTTTTAGATAAATAATTTGATTAAAAAGATTGAATATGTTTAGCGAAAATAAGGTGATTTGCTGGGACAATAATTAAAAGCAGGTTTTGATGAAACAGTTAAGATTTTTTTTAGGTAATATGAGGAGATTTTTCAAAGAAAAATAATGAAATGAGAATTTTTAAGATTAATGAAGGAGATATTTTTTATAAAGTTTACAAGAATATTGAAAAGTGGTATCAAAGAGAGAAATAAGTCTATAAGGAGGTTTTTTCTGTGAAAAAGGTAATTTGATTGCATTAAGAGTTAGTTTTTAAGTTAAGAAGAATTTTTTTTATGATCTACGATGAATGATGATGATATGCGACGAATTATTGAGGTTTAAATGAGGTTTTTAATGATTTCTACGAGGAAATATTTTTTTAATGCGACGAAATATGTTAGTGACCTAAGGGGCTACATATAAATAATTAAGGAAGTTTTTTTTGATTAAGGAGTTAGTGCAATCTAGTTATTAAGTTATAGAGAGCCTTAATGGGATGAGTTTTGAAATAAGATACTATGAGGCAATATGATTGTTGAAGTTTATTGAAGGTAATAAGATGATTTTTTTTTTATGTATTTTAAAGAAGAATAAGTAATATTGTGATTTGAAGCGTTTGTAATTTGATAATGAAGTTTTTAATGTTTTATTAGATTTGTGGAAGAAATTTTATGTGTTGTCCCAGCAAGAAAAATAAGTAATTTTTTGAATAAAAGGGAGATTAATGAGTAATAATAACTTAAGTAATAAATTTTTGGGTGAATGATAAGATAGGTTTTTAAAAAAAATGAAATGCGATTTGGATGGGGTAAATAACACAATTAAGTGATAAAATGTAATTTTAAATATTGATTAAGAGAAAAAAAGGTATGAATTAAAGTAATAATTTTTTTTAAACTATGTTGAAAAACTAAGATATTAGTAATAAGATAAGAATGTGCAACCAATTAGGGTTTTAGCGCGTAAGACTTGACCGAATATTTTAAATTAAATATATTAAAATAAAGCACGTGGTCGATTTTCAACCAAAAAAGGGTACCAAAACTTCCTACAAAATTAAAAGACTATGTATTAACATAGACACAAGCCACAGATTTTGGTTCTGTTCTGTTTTCTTTAAAAACAAACTTAATTAATTCATAAATAGTATTATTCATAAAATAACGGGACATCCTGTACATGACATCGGTAAGTGTGGCATATCAATGGATATGCCTGTAATCGAACTTTTTTTTCTTTCTATCGCATATATATATAATTTAATAAAGGTAAATAGGAATATTGGCAGTAAAAACGGAATTTTTTTTATATATATATAATAATCGTACAATGGAAAAAACTGTACATCAAAGATGAACTCGGTTGACTTCGAAATAAGGCAAACATTCCACAGCTGTGAGATTGAGTTACAACGCGTCGGCAATACTTGACTAACTTTGCAGCATATGGCACAAAGTCCAAAGTACTTATCGACGGAAATATTTTGCAAACAAAATATATTTTGCAACGTATGGAAACGGTGTTGATGAACTCGCGGTGAACAAAACTGCTTACACGTATCCGAATACAAAGTCTGATCAAGCGTAGCATTAAAAAAAAATATATAGACTAATAATAATAATAGCTGACGGAGGCGTAATAAAATAAATTAAAACACTAGTGATTTTTTTAAATTTTCATATAATGACTTGTAAACGGAACTAGACTTACAGGAAGTCCTGTATAAATTAGGCCATGAAAAATGGAGATCTTATTATGTAATAGAGTAATAATGTCAATAACAACCAGGTAGGACAAAATTAAATAAATTTTTATCATTATAAAACCTAATGTAGAATAATAAATATTAATTGAAGCAAAGTACAATATAAACATTTCAAACCTAGTGATAGTCAATGCAGACGTAGCAGTGGAAGCCTGAAACGATAAGAATTTCAGCTGACACAGCCTGAGGCTGACAGCTTGTTTGTTGTTATTGACTAGGCCTACATCAATATCTAGCCTCCATGCAAGGTCCGGCATTTACAGTTTATTTCACTTACAAAACTTTGCACTTCAATAATAATAATTAGGATTGGACTTTTCAAATACAAAATGGTCACAAATAATGATGACAATCTTTTTATTTACAGTACGGTAATACAAAATATTTTATAAATTTTGATAGGTGAATCTGTACTGAGGAGGGGTTAGGTCTGGGTTGAACATGTTCTGTGGGCCGCATTGCAATGAGACTTAGGTATAGTCCTTGATAAGTTCGTACCTTCATTTAGCATGGCGTTTTGGACATGAACGGCTCAGATGTGATCCGTTTTTTGGGATATAGTTCACCTAGATAATTTTTTTTTTAAGAAAAAATAAAAACAATATTCTCAAATTACCTAATAAATATTAATTATTTTTTTTGTATACATATCCTCTAGAAATCAGAACAGTGAACGATTCTGACGGAGATTTTTTTAAAAAAAAGTAAAACGTCTCTGAGGATATGTGTTAAATAAATTAGAATAAGATAGTATGAATGTGAGATGTGAAATGTGAGTGTTTGTTAGTATGAGACAATTATTCCTATCACCTCGTAACCAATACGTACGGAAGTCTTAAATGGGGTAGACGTTTACTTCCGAAAAATTCATATTTATAAGGGATCTTTTAAACATACGTTTAAAATAAGTTTTTTAAAAAAACAAACGTCACTATTATGGCCCAAAGGCGATGCCATTATGCAAATGGCCATTTGCATCTTTTGTTTTCACAGGCGCCTAAGCCGACTCTAAAATACTTTTTCTATTTTTTTTCATACTTCCAGGCAGCGATTTTTGGGTTATTTTCGTGATGATTTAGGTATTATGTATGGTCAAAGACAAAAGTTTATGCGTTACGAGATGATATGAGAATATGAGTGATTGTAGATTGCATGAATGATAATTTGTAAGTTTAAAAACATAATTGCTTTGTTAAATAAAAGAAGTGAAAAAATACGTGGTAAAGATTAGTTTATATTGATCAATTTATAAATAATGAAAGAGACTACAGTATCAAAGTTGAAAAATAAGGCTTTATAGGGTTTTTTTATAGGAAAGAAGTAATTAGTTGTATTAAGAGGTTATAATGATGATTTTTTTTTAATGGTTATTTATGAAATGCTTCGATGAAATAATATGCTACGGTGATAATCTACGAGATATATATGATAAATAATGTTCTACGAGTATTTATAAAGAAAAATAAATATTGACGATTCTACGGCAGGAACAGGGTGTTCTGCAAATAATAATAATTTTTTTTTACGACGAAATATATGACGATTTTTATAAATAAATAAAGTTTTGAGGTTAATACAACGAAGTTATGCATTTTGTGAAAGGCCTAAAAAGGAAAATTTTAACATGAGATACTATAGTTTAATGATTATAAGTAAAATTGATGTAAAGCCATAGATAGTTTTTTTTCTTGAAAGAAGTAATATAATTTTTGTTGTAGTTAATAAATGGATATAGTTATAGCTAATTAAAAAACGATAGGAGAATATGAGTGATTGTAGGTTGTATAAATGATAATTTGTATGAATGGATAATTTAATTTAGCTATGGATTATTTAATTTAGCTTTATTAAGCTGCCGGAAAAATACGGCGTATATTATTATTAATTTTTTTTTTTAAAAAAAGGGACATTGTAGACATTTAAAATAGCATAAGACTATAAGTATATAGAAAAAATAATAATAATAATTTTTTTTTTAATAATTGAAATTAACACTCTTTTTGTGTGTTTAGAAATGGAAGGGGGACATGTCGGCACTGGAGAACCAGTCAGTGACCTTCAAAGTACTGCATCACCGACATCAAGGGCATAAATAATTTTTTTTTTCTCTCAAAATCAGTTTAATTTTACACTTCTATCATAAACAAGTTAATGGTCTATTCCAACATCGGTACGAATGGTAAGTATTAACTTACTGTAAAGCAAAAACTAAACTAGGTCTTACATTTTTTACAGGTAACGCTGGAACTTGCAAAACCAACGTTGGAACCAGTATCATCAACACTCAACAACCAACGAGCCATCATCTACACACAACCAGTATCATCAACACTCAACAACCAGCGAGCCATCATCTACACTCAACCAGTATCATCAACACTCAACAACCAACGAGCCATCATCTACACTCAACCAGTATCATCAACACTCAACAACCAGCGAGCCATCATCAACACTCAACCAGCATCATCAACACTCTTACACTCAACCAACAGCAACCAACACCAGCACCTCAACACTTATACACCACTTGGAAAAAAAAACGCGAATAATTATGTTCTTACCTGTTTTATTGTAATCCTTTTTTTAAAAAAATTATGTATAACTAATTCAAATTTTTTTTTTTACTAATTTATTTTTGGAAATGACCATTCAACTTTAAAACTTTAAAACAATTTTTTTTAATATACTAAAGCAAATGTAATTTTATATTGTAAAAGAAAAGACATAACGGTGTACAATAATTAATTATGGGACGCGCGTGAATGGAAAATTATGTTTTATAAGAATTTTTTTTAAGCAAGTGATAGTTGCAAATTAAAAAAATAAATAAATAATAATAATAATAATAAATAAATAAATAAAAGATAGTTAACAATCTGTAAAGAGGAATTATGTTTTTACTTAAGAAAAATTTTTAATAACGGGATCATGGGACACGAAATGAGAATTCAGTTAGAAAAACAAGGGGGAAGTATAATATTATAAACATTTATTTTTATGTTCGCAACCAAAATGTTGTGAACGCATCTGGGATCATGAGAAAGTGTGCTTCTGTTATAATTAAGTTACTATTTAACAGTAGAAATTTATTTTTTTTTTCTCTTTTTCTCTCTTAGGATAACACCATGGTAGATTTCGGGGGCGGGTCTGTAGTGGGGAAATAGACGTAAAGATGTCACCATCATGCCAGCAACAGTTGTTATAGAGGCCTAGTGCCTTTGTCCAAAAGGACAAGGCACGGAAGGGACCCAAAGGGTGCCCTTCAATTGTTAACAAACCAAACACCAATTTAGAGTAACAGCAAAGTGCTGTAAGGTTGCCCATACAGAAACCGAGCATCCCCACAATGAAGCCATGGTGATTTTTAATCCTATAACAGATACATTTTGAATACTTCATTTAAGTCTGAATAAAATATTGAAATTTTAATGATTGTAAGCAAAGCAATCAAAGGAAAGTAACAGAAGAACATTTCTCTCTTTAAGACCGCAGATGCGCACCCAAGGTGGTAAAACACAACAAAATTTTATTTTGGTTTTCGTTTTTTTTATTCAAGGGGGGTAAATACAGTGTAAAAATTTAAAAAAATGCCTAAATGGACACTCATTTCGTTTTACATCAATCAATTTTTATAATAAGAAGGGGCAATAGTAGCTAGGAGACTATATTGTCTTCACCTATTTGCAGATTGCTAACTGATTTCAAAATTTTAATTAGGCGCATGGGGACTTTGGAAGCATTTGGCAGCAATGAATTGACCTCACGTTCGTATTTTCTCTTTCTTCTTTCAAAATTTAAGGAAATCTTGTAGTATATTTTTGGCGATTTTTTTTTAAATTTATTTTTTTCTTATGAGTGGAGTGTCACATTAGCCACCACTTTACAGCGAGCCGAGTGGTGCGGCTCGAATTGTATGGAGGGGGGTGATGTGGCCCAGCCAAGGAGCCCACCAAACCAAAATCCTAATAATAATAAATTAGAATATAATGAAAAGGAATTTTTAATTAAAATATGAATTGCACTTGCGATTTTGATGAGCAGTGCAATATGACGTAGAAGAAGGGGAGGGGAGAGACGAGGAGTGGAGGCCTTAAGCTAGCGAGCCTACAGTTAGTCGGGTGTGAGAGTCTTGTCTGGAGTCTGGTGCGAGTCTTGTCCGAGAGCCGCTAGACGGAAGACCGCCACGGGACGAGGTCAGTCCATTTTTCGGCCACGTGCTATTAAATTCATCGGTATGCTTTTCGGCCACTTTTAAGGCCTAGTCTTGCCGTTATGTCTTTCTCTTAAATTATAATCAATTTCTATTTTGTAATTCGGCCATATAAATAAATATAATATTTAATTTCACCGGCGTTGCGTGCGTTCATTAGCGTCCTAACCCGACTCCTTGGCCCATCCTGACAAGATTCGGCTAAGTGTACGCGGTCTCCAGCCAGCCGGAGCTTCCAGCTGGTCAAAAGAAGTGGAGACGGTCACACTTACAAAAGAAAATAGATTTTGTTAATTGTACTTTTAAATTTCATAACTATATTTTGTTTAGGTTCATTTAATTCTCCAATATATTTTTTACAACTTCACGTATACGCAGTTATTAATTTTGATATTAGTTTAAATAAAAACAAATTCGCACATATTTCTTTCACATACGTTGAATGTACAGTCATACTGTCTTCAGTTTTTCTGTATTTTGTGGTTTAAGACTGAATGCAGCTAGATTACCATTAAAATGGAAACACATACAGTTTATATAGGTAATTATTTAACTATTATGTTCGTCCTTTATAAATAGCCAATATTATATTACTTATTAATGATTAACATAATGAAATTATAAAGCTTGTTCTAGTAATTTAGAATTTCGTAAAACCTCTAAGTGTTTATTTCGACTTTTCCTCTTAGTTATTATTCCTACAGTTTTATGAAAGACTGTGAAACATAAATAAATCCCTTACTCTTCTACCACTCAATAATATTGACATGTTATCGAAAGGAGAATACCAATATAATATACTGTAGCATCTCAAAATAAATAGCTTTATCCGACCTGAACACATCTATTACCAATAAAGTCTATTTTCTTTCATCTATCTTGGGGTCAATATTTTAAGGAACGTAGTTATCCTTCGATATACGTTACACTTCTTCAATATTGGTTAGATTATTTTAGTTAAATGCCTTTGAATTTTAAACAAGCTATTTAAAAATATTATAAATAATTATTGTACTCGCCAATAAGTAATTAATTTACTGATTAAACATTGTTTCAACATTAGTAGGTAAAAGTCATTGCAGTTCTAAAATAAAATAAAAATTGAAGAATACACAATTCGTTACTATATAGGCCTAGGGTAGAATTAAATATATACATGTTACATATAAATTAATTCGATTTTAAAATATCATATTCTATTAATACTTACACATAACAGTTTATCAACTGAAGATTGGGTTGAGTTAGGTTTTAATAAATAGACAAATTATAGGAAAATTTCATATCAATAAATTTGATACAATGTATTAATATACTGTAAAACAATTCAATTTTAAAAACCTTCTGCGCTGTTACAATAATTCTACCATTTTTTCCTAAGAGGAATCTTTTGTCAACTTTTAACCATATCATTAACTAACTCTATTTATAAAATAACATATCTTTCTATTTAAAAAAAAATTAAAAAAAAAAAAAATTCTATAGAAACTTCATAAAAGGGAAATAGGCTACATTACTATAACAAAGTTATAAAAACATTATTTTCGTTTAAATTTTTTCAATAGTCTTTATACGTGTATACAATATAGATTATGTTTGACTTATTATACTTTTGATTTTATTTAAGTGAGTACATACCGAGTCGGAGAGATAAGCAAGTAGATAAAAGTATAAATTAATGAATAATAAATATTCCCGGTATTATCATTTGTAAAAACAAATTACTGAATGTAATTTACAATACACTGTGAAAAGTTATAATAGATTTATTCATTTGTATCAATTTGTATACCTTATATATTTTGTGACGATATTTGTCACAGAAATGGTAATACTTTTAAAAATGGTTTTTGTTAGAATAGAAGCGTGTTTTAGCCACAAAGTAGCTCTGGCTGAAGAGTCATTATGTGTGCTTCATGTATCCAAATCATTCCAGTTTACTAAGCCTTTTATGAATCTTAAAATCCTCTTCCCTAGGATCTTGTCTACATTTGGAGCTCCGTTTGCACCATAGATAAGAATCTCTTCTGCTCCAGTGCTTCATACTCAATAGTATTTTTTCTGCGAACCTTTGTGATTACACATTCAGTATTTCAAGTTTCCTCGTGTCAATCCTAAGGTGTTTAGATGCTTCTTGAACTTTCCCATGACCTGTCATAAAACTCAAAACTTTCCTATGGTCGCATCAACTGAGTGAGGTTACATGTTTCGAAATTCGTATATTCAGATGTGTGTAGAGCTTTCCTTTTGAAACATATCAGTTAATGGTCTCTATTTTAACACTTTTACTTACACTAGTTCTTGCTAAAGCTCTACTAAATCATCAAACAGGTTTTATACCAATGCATGGGGTTGAAGCCCCTTTCTTAGTCAGCTCATCCATCTTTCTCATTTCTATCATGTCCTTCATAACCAGGTTTTCATATTAATCATATTAACTCCACGTAGTTAAGGGCTGAGAGCTTCAGCAAGGTCTGACAACATTCTCACAACAATTGGAATTAAATCCGTTTGAACATAATGCGATTATAGCATTTTGGCTATCTGTTCTAACTATCATATACTCTTGGCATGACCCTTTGTCAGGCACAGCTGTGGACATTCCAGTACAGTACACACATTCCCCTGAAATACTGTTGTTTTTATTCCATAGGATTACTTGTCTCAACCTCAGTCGACTGACAAATATTCTCACACCTACTCCATTGCCAATACGGGATCCATCTTTGTAGAACACTATGGTAATACATGAAACTTTAAACATTTATGTATAATTTATCTAAAAAAATATATGAATAATGTAAATCGTGTGCCTACTAGATACCGAGATTTTACTTCTTAATATCTTGTTAATCTTAAACTGTCAAAAAGTTCTCACTTTAATTTAAATAAAATATATGAAGAAATTTTATTTAATGAATAGAATAATGGACCTGTGATAAGATATGAATAAGTACTGCCATTCTGACTTATTATTACCTCCCTTGCAATCAGATTTTCTTAACAAAAAATGATGTCTATCTGTAAAAATCGGAACCAGTTTTTAATTATATGCTTTACTTATTATCAAAGAACATCGTATCTCTACAATATTTTAAATTATTCACCGTCAAATTAGTTTTAAAAACTAGTTTTAAAGACAGTAGGCGTATTATTTATTTACAAGATTACATTTCGCCCAATTAATAATAATAAGGTTTCTTAAAAGAAAAATGTCTCATGTCGTAAACATTGTAATGTTACCCGCAATTAAATCTAGTGTCCTCATAGAAATAACAGGTAAAACACGGTGGAAGAAAATTACAAATAAGAAATTTTTTAAGAAGTGGTCCAATAATGGACCAGGTTTGTGAAATAACCTACTACTCTTATTATTTTTTATAATTACCATCGAGGCTACCGCTATTTTTATTTTATTGTATTCACGCTTAATTGTTAATATTTGTAAATCAACAAATGATTTGTTTTTTAACCCTATTTTAGACATACAATTTTTTGGTTACTAATATTTTGTTATTTCATGCTAATTAACTCATTCACTGATATTCATTCTAGACTATATAACCTTACTTAACTATAAGGAAAAATCTAGTAAATTCGCATTTATGGATAATGATTACGAATTATATGAATTAATTTTCAGCAATTAGAAAATACGAATATTTCTACTAACAACAAACTAAACGTAGTTTTCTCGCTGAGTAAATTGTTTTTGTGACCAGCCTAGAAGCGAAATTATTGTAGCAGTAAGTAATGGTGTAGTAACACCGAGTTACCTAAATGAATATACATCTTTCTTCATCTTGTCTTGGGTTATATCCCTCTCTGTAATCTTTCTTATCATGTCTTTTATTCAACTCAACTCGTGTTCTCGTGTATTTACCTCAAGGTAGGCCTATTTTGGAACATTGTTATTTGTTTAGTGAAGCCATTAAAAAATAGACCACTTTCTGCATTTTATTAATTTTTAAAGAAGCAATTTTAAATTATTTTGTATAAAGTATGAATTTGTATGTATTAAGAATGGCAAAGCTTATGTTATCTGAAAGAATTGATATTATCGCCTTGAAATTTCAAAAAAGTAGCAAAATACAAAAATTAGAACAAATATTTGATCAAAATCTGCTTACGGTAGTTACTAAAAATATGATTTCAATTAAATACGATTTACGTTCAAGATATATATATATATATATAATGTTTTCAAATACTGTCATTTTGCAAAAAAAATTAAATGGTGGAACGAATACAATAAACGTAGGAAAATGGCTTGTTTTTTCCTCACGGCGTAATGAATTGTGTGTTATAAAGTTAAAAATGGTTTTTGTGCCGTTATTTTCTTACAAGTAAACTGTAGATAGTGCAGTAGCCATTTGTTCGTATTAGCATGATAATATTCTAAGGCTAATAAATGTAACTCTATTACAATCAACAGAGGGAATCAGCTTACCCTGCTATAATAGTAATGTTCTTGTTATCAAGTAAGAATCGTATTAAATACTTTAAGTTCTACCTAAAGTAATAATTTTTAAAGTTTTTAGTTTAAAGTAATTTATAAATTGCTCTTCACAACTGAATCAGAAACGATTAGTTGAACACTAAAACGTTTATTGAATTTTAATATTCATCATCTGTTTGAACAAAGTAACTCTTATTTTAAACAAGAAAAACATTTTTTAGTAAATAATAAATACTTAATATTCATAAACTTATACTTTGGAGTAGATATTATTTTGTTCGTAGAGTAAATTAGCTATGCAACAATAATTCCACCTAATTACTAGTAGTAATTTGTTGTGGCTAGAAACTTCATACAACAGAAATCTTGTTGAACGGTTTGTTGTAATTACTGTTTAGATGCAGAAGCTAGGATTCGCCCTAATTCGCTAATTGGAACTAAGAGCTCAGGATATTACAGTCGCCATGTTACTTGAAAGAGGATTACAGTTGTAAACAATACGAGGAAGGAAACACCATACCGGATACTTCATTTTTATATCATAATTCTTAAATTTGTGCCAGAATGAAATAAATAATAAGCGTTGCAATATCTGTATCCACACTGTTAACCTCAATCAGTACCCACTAATATATACGATATTCCTATTGCTCTAATTATAATAATAAACCAATTAACGATTATAAACTAATCTGGGATATGAGATCACGCCATTCGCGCAAGCATCTGAACTACTGACACATTGCAGTCCTTAGAGACGAGAACCAATGGTTGTTTTTAGAAACGTAGTGAGGAGCAACCTTTCAGAGAGTCAGGAATTAGTTAACACCCTTGCTTAATTAGCCGTTGCTGCGTGGTAATGGATATCTTGATAAGTATTTGAACACGGGTACGTAGCAGCTGGAGTGAGCCGAAACTTTGAGATGCATCGATCGAATATTCTATATACAGAGTTTATTTAGTCCGAGCTGTGAGTTGCAATAAATTTCTGCTTGTTAAATAGTTTTCATTTCTCATTATAGCCCGGTCTTGATTGAGTGGTGTTTTTCTGATCATTGTCAAATATTGTTCTTAACCTTGACCCGGTAGCCTCTAGGTGGTAATAATTAACAGGCTAGGATAATGTGTAAAAAATGGTGGCTCGCCCAGTTCTTTAAATTCTTTATATTATTTTAATCATTTATATAAGTTTACTTTATGTCCGTTAGATAAGGGGTGGACACACGAAGAACGCAACGCCTGCAATTAGATTCGAACCTGAGAAACCTATTTCGGTTTACTATTTTGAACTGCGACGAGATGAGCTCAGTTCGAATTATTTAAATAGAATATTTGCGTATAAAAAACAATATCTTTGAAAATAATGATGTTAATTTATTTCATTATAGTTTAGATTAAATATGTTATTTATTTCACACTCAATTCTATTTAAGCTTTGCACTGTTATATCTAGCAACAATAAAACTTTCTTATAACGGCTTTTTAATGAAATAAACCTTCAAATCCAAATATAATTAATATGGTAAAATTGTATACACACATTAAATGTATTTTCAAATCTTATATTTATGTGCAGAAATTCATCAAAGGTGTAACAATTAAATTAACATAATTTGATATTTGTTTAATGTCGAATTGTTAATGACAATTGTTAGGGTTCATTTTGGTTTTTTTGAAATTTCTCAGGAAAAATTTTTTTTAGGTTGCACTTTATTTCATTTGTTCCAAGTATTATTTTTTCGTTTCGCTAAAATTTTATCAAACGCTGATTTCTCTTTGACTGAAAAATTCGATCTTTAAACACGCTGCTTTATTTTATTTTAGTTTTTGTCGATAACAGCGGAATCAGTTGGGAATAATAATAAATACTTTTTATTCTTTCCTAAAAGGTTACATCTGAGGAAATGTTTATCAAATTTTTACAAAAAATAATTCATCACGAAGCAATTTAAGACTTCCATTTGGACGTGTAAATATTTCAATACTATCATATTTTTAAATAAAAAAGATTAAAAAGAATAAAAAACAAAATAAGATAAAGTTACAGTCTGATACACGGTGTATAAATATAATTTTCGTTCAACTTGGGAGTAGTGGAGTGATAAGGAGATATTCAGAAATTCTGTATAACGTTCTTAATATGTTCTACTTCTGAATAGAAAGCGAATGTTGAACCTGAAATAAAATTAAAAACATGTTACAAATTTCACAAAATATTCTTAAAATATCTAAATGAAATATGTAGGCTCTGTAAACGAAAGCATAAATCAAATGAAAGTTTTTTTTTCCATCCAACCCCTCAAAAACTATTAGGAATTAATATATTAATCTAAACACTATAGAGGATCGGATATCTAAATAAATCACAGGTGATATCGACTAAAAGGACAATTTGGTAATATTTTAAAGTTTACAGTATGACCTTAAAATAATTAAAAGGAAATTACATTTGGAAAGATAGTTAGAGCTGACAACAATATGTTCGGCAATCTTTGTTTCATTTTTGAGGGTGATCATGTTTGTTTTTATTAGACATGTAGTCAAATAACCTTTTATTTTTTCAAATTTGATGGACGTAGTTCTTCGTGTATCGACCCAAATTTAGGTGATTTGTCGAATTCAGGTTCTTTTAAAGTTTGCACTTGATCTATACTTGATAAAAACTGTTGGAGCCAATGTTAAGCAAATTTAAATTTGATTTTTGAAATCATTAGACCTATCTTTATGTTTTAATTTTTCAAAAAAAAATAAAAATAATAATGAGAGAAATGACTACAGATAAGAACAAAATTTGGTCAAAATTTTATCAAACAGATAATTTAATGACAGACATTCCAAATGCTACATAATATTTTGTTCTTAGACTCTGACAATGATATTATCGTAAACAAATACGGGTATTTCATAGCTTTGATCAGTTCATTATATAATTTTCTATTTTTTTTTGGCGAGTAGCTAGGCCTATTTAGACTTTTACATATATAGTTACGGTATCCTTGCTTTCGTTATCTAGTAGATTGTTAATAGAAAACATGGAATATTAAAAAAAAAAAATTGATATAAAGCTTGTAGACAAAGGAAGGGTACCAATTCCTTTCTGTTGACAAACAGTATACAGTGATATGTCTACACATTCACATATATGTTTTGTTTAACATTTCTAAGAAATGGCTTATATAAATTTAATCTAATTATATAATAGATTTGAACAAATCCTATTTGATTTATTTATGATCATACATTCGTATGAAAGTAGTGATTCAATTTTTGAGTTTCTAATGGACATTGTATGAATAACAATATAAAAATACCATTTAGGTATATATAAATACTGAAACAATGTCAATTCATGTTTTACATTTAATAGTTGGGTACGTTTAAGGTAACTGTTGAAGTACCTAAGTTATTAAAACTAACCCAGACAATGTCCAACAACTTGTAATGTGCGAACCTTTATCCCAACTAGTCTATCCAAATTGTAAATGCAGGTTCATTATAAGAGAATAACTGAATAAATACATTCTTATTATAATATCCCGTTTTCTCCTTAAAATAGAAACAAAGCCTGAGTTAGATAATAATTTCGTTGTAAATAGATGTTGTCACTTTGCTTGTAACCCAATTAGAGAATATGCCCATAAGGTTGTATACGCTGTATTTGGGAAAGTTAAAACAATTAAATTCTCTCCCAATTAAACCTGTTTTTACTTGAGGTAAAATGGGGAAAAGATATTGTTAAGAAAATTATTTTATATTAAAATTGCAAACGTAATATCCACTATAAAGAAAAGTGTGCTTAAATAACACTGAATGAGTTGGTTTATTTTGTTACATGTTTACAAGGATATATAAAGTATAAAACAGTAGGCCTACTGTAGCCATTAACCTCCGTACTACTTTAACACTACTCAAAAGGTAGGAAAAAATTATCTCAAATTTAATAACTCGTAAGAGACTATGTGTATACACTTATAATTGTCCTTAAAACTAGACATAATTTACATAGATATATACACATACAATAGTTACACTGTAAATAACTAAAGCTAGAGTGTTCTGTAAACATTATATATATATATATATATATATATATATATATATATATCGGAAAGGAACATTTATGAAACATTTTTAAAGATGCCCATGTAATTATGGACAGTTTCTTTTAAATTTCTGGAAATTTTTAATATAGTGTGGTGATTTGTGCATGTTTGTCCGATGTAATGTTTATTGTAATCGTTGTACTTAAACGTAATCATAAGCGTGTTCGTTATTTATTATTTAAAATTTTTATTTTTTTTATTTCGCAGGATACTTCCAGATGCTGTCATTTGTGGTACCCACATTTCACGCGGGTATCATGACCCGCATGAATTTATCAAACACTAAAGGGAAACTTTAAACCCCTCCCCCCTCCTTCTGAAATGTCGAGTGCGCATCGCAAGCCTACAGCGACACAATTAGTGGCCCCTTTTTGAAACGGGAGTCGATTAGCTGTGAGTTATACCAAAATTCAACATGTGGTTTAATATCACAGAAATTCAATTGGTCGCTATGTTGGGTAGGATGAACCTAGAGACCTCTAGTTTGCACCATTATTCTTATTTTTTAAAGGCATTTAAAATGAGGTATCACTCAATAGGGGTTGATATTAAAATTTCTTGACTTACCCACAAACTTCCCCATTTTGGGGGTAAGGGTTGACAATTTTGATACTTCAAACAACTCCTCCTTTCGTTATCTAAGTTTTCCCCAAAGAAAATCTGTCTATGTCCATTCAGAAAAAAAAACTAATGGGTTGGATGGACTTAGAGACCTCTATTTTGCGCCATTATTCTTATTTTTTAAAGGCCTTTAAAATGAGGTATCACTCAATAAGGGTTGATATTTAAAATTCTTGACTTACCCCCAAACTAACCCATTTTAGGGGTAACGGTTGAAAATTTTTATACTTAAAAAAACTCCTCCTTTGGTTATCTAAACTTTCCCCAAAGAAAATCTGTCAATTTCCATTCAGAAAAAAATAATAATAGGGGGGGGGTGGGACTTTTAGGACACTTGGTATATAAGATTAATTAGTTAATAGTTACAAATTTAGGGACTCGTTCAAAAATGGCAGGTTAAGTTTGATGAATCGGTGGCGTATGAGTAATGACGGGCGGGTTGAAAAAAATATTTTAGAATCAATGGTCCTTACCTCAATCAATTCCCCATTTTCCCAAATTCTCCCCAATGGGCCTCGAGGCAGGATTATTGCTTTTTAACGAGCACCAAATCGCCGCAAATTAGTTCTGGAAAAATAACTGAATAACCGTTGTAGCATAGTAATAAAATTATAACAATAACCTGATGGCAAAAGTTAGCATAGAGTTATTAATACTTCTAACCATATATAGTATGAAAACTCTATTTTGGTTATTACATTTCTTACAAATTTATGCATTATATATTTTTAAGCAATAACATAATATATTAATTTTTTAAACTATTCAATCCGTTAGAATTTTAAAATTTAACTACAGTTTATTTTAGTCAATAAATTTATTCAACGTAACATAAGTATATCTTTTCAAAATTAAGAAAAATGTAATGAAAAGTGTTTCCTCTATTGCATTAGAAAACATACACGCAGACACAACATTGTATTATATAGTACTTAAAATGTTTCACAGGAGTTTTAGGAACTTATCGGTACTTCATTTATACGTAATACCACCGATATTGTAACAAAAAGGGTTGGAACACTTATAATGCCTAAATAAATCATATATAAATTGAACATAGAATACTGATACAATTCAATTGACAACAACCAAGAAAGATAAGACGAAGACAATAAAAAAATGCAGTGGAACCTGAAGTTATTAGCCGTAGTTTTAGACTAACAGTGTCATTTTATTATTGTTTTAAACTATTATGTTTATAATAACGTCTCTTATAACCGCCATAATGTGATAGAACTCTTCAGAATAGAAATAAAACATTTACTTGTATGAACATACATTTTAGCTAACCAACGTAACAAAGGAGTTACAAGTTAGTCGATGTGCATGTCCCTGAAATAAAGTGACGCCAATAATAGACCAGTCCCGGGACAAATACGAATATAAAATAGGCAGTGCTTTATATTTAACTGGATTTTTATGTGTGTTGGAAATAATAAGGTGTTTTTGCAGTAAAACGTTTCACGAATCCCAGATTTGAAGATATGTATTTCAATTTTTAAGCCAGTGGTTAAAATAGTTTGATAATATTACAAAATAAGTGAAAAAAAAAATATATATATATATATGTTTTATTTAAGTAAACTGTAGAAATGCATTCTTTTATATTCAGCCATTTTCAAAACCAAATAAAAATCCTTTAAATATTTCCTCAAAATAAATGTTAGTTCGATGGTTACTTCGTCGGGACTTTTCACCAAAAAATAAAATTATATCTTTGAAAAATTATTTATAAATTTAAGAAGGTTGTAAACTTAGTTTGCTTTACCATAAAAGCGCCCTTATAAAAAAGTATGTGATTAAAAACCAGATTTTAATGTCGGTATTCAAAGTAATTTCTGTTTTTGCCGGAATATTGCAGAACCGTAATAATTGTACTTGACATTCCACGTGTATAAACACACCCTTCATATTTTATTAAAATTTAAAGTCAAACTAAAGAGTCGATTGTGATAAATTACGTCTTTTATACAAATCCAATGTACAAATAATTAAATTACGTCTTTTATACAGATCCAATGTACAATTGATTAAATTACGTCTTTTATACAAATCCAATGTACAAATGATTAAATTACGTCTTTTATACAAATCCAATGTACAATTGATTAAATTACGTCTTTTATACAAATCCAATGTACAAATGATTAAATTACGTCTTTTATACAAATCCAATGTACAAATGATTAAATTACGTATTTTATACAAATCCAATGTACAATTGATTAAATTACGTATTTTATACAAATCCAATGTACAAATAATTAAATTACGTCTTTTATACAAATCCAATGTACAATTGATTAAATTACGTCTTTTTATACAAATCCAATGTACAAATGATTAAATTACGTCTTTTATACAAATCCAATGTACAATAATTGATTAAATTACGTCTTTTATACAAATCCAATGTACAATTGATTAAATTACGTCTTTATACAAATCCAATGTACAATTCATCTGTTTGTTACGGATAACTAACAAAGTAATATTTTCGGAGAGATGACTTACGGGTAGTAATTTAAAAAACTTTAACTCAACCAGAAAATCCGATTTGGAGAATTGCGTTTTTTATTTAAAATGGTTCCGTTTTTCACTGAAAATTCAAGAATCTTTATTGTTTAGAGGCACCTTTATTTGGACTTGGTGATTATATACACTTTAGCAGTTTAAAATCGTTAGAGCGGATTTAGTAATTTATTTTTATGACAGCTGTCCCAATATTTTGAATTATCGAATATGGCCAAAATACGTGACATACAAAATTTGATTAAATTAGTGTTTGAACTGTGGAGCTAGTGTTATAGAGTCACAGAAAACAAACGACAGACAGGTGTCATATCAGTTACCAGTTTAATTGGATTCACGAGATACCTCAAAACAGAATATCCGTTGAACTCTTTTATACTTTTAATTATACAAAAATAATAGCACTTTCTTTGTACCTTACATGTATTGGCGAATAGTTATTTTCGAGACAAATTTCATCTGAATAATAGCGGTAAATAGCCTTGTTTTACTTCCCAGGATAGGCGTATAAAAATCAGCAAGGTTTGCAAATAGTGTTTCACAGTGAGAGAATATTTAATAATAAAAAGATCAATTCTGTAGCAGTGTGAAATAACAGAGATAATTAAATAATAGTGTTTTGTAAGCATGTCCTACGACTTTATAGCATTTCAGAGATAATGAATTTTAATTATTTTGCGTAACTCCTATACTCTGATATAATTATTATGTTCCCTGTCAAAACAGTTTCCCTGCCTTTAATAACGCAGCGCAAAATTTGTAAGTAGTGACACTACTTAATTAAGGAGTGCAAATGTTTCTAAGGATAATAGAACAATTATCATGCAATCATGTTCACTTTATTAATTAAGTTTTGAAACGCATTGTTATATATTCTTTGCAATAGACAATAAATTTCAAACACAATGTATAATGTAGTATGAAAGTATTTTGTTATGTTAATATTAAGTTATAAATATCGTATGATGAAGTGTAGTTTTTAGTTTACACTAAGTTAGATTTATTATTAGGACTAAATTTAATAAGTGAAATTTGAGCTCAATGTCTTTTTTTGGGATATGCATATTTTCAGTTGAGGTTAATATTAGTCTCAGCTATTTATATTCAGGGGGAAAAAATGATTTCAGATAAAGATTAGATTTAATAACCGAAATAAGGTTCTAATTTTCTGAATATTCGACAGACATGTCTCTACAGTCAATCCTAATGGACTAATTCATTAGCCGAAAGTTTGAAAAAAGCATATCGTAAACGAGGAATATTTGTCTAAATTATTTTAAAAAACTTGCAAACTCTTTTATTCTCCCTTTTCTCCAAAGACTGTACTTACTCCCAGTAGTAAGACTTACTGAAAACGAAGAAGTAGTGAAACACACAGGAAAATGCAGCCGTTGGCGGCTCACTAGTCAGAACTTGCATCTTCACCAAATAATATAGCCCACCACTAAGTATAATGAGATTCATAAAAATCTGAAATCCATTCTATAAAATTGTAGTGGTATTCACACAGACAATTTACTATCGCGAGAGCACATATACAAACAAACACACACACACACACACATATATATATATATATATATATATATATATATATATATATATATCATATTATTACAGATCATATTATTTAAAAGTTCACAACTATGGTTGATTAAATGCGCAACTAAATTATTAGATATCGAAAATGAGGATGAGATTCAAGAAATAATCAACAATTATCATACAGGAAAAACTAATTATCGTGGAGTTCAAGAAACATACCAGAAGTTATCATTTCAGACAATGGGACAGAATTTAATAACAAGCTAGTCAAACAATTGATGGACTTGCATAAAATAAAAATTCATTTTATAATCACACAACACCCAGCATCCAACGAAATGGGAGAAAGATTGCATTCTACATTAATAATTATTGAGCACATACGGCTATTAAACAATCAACCCGAATTCAAGAACGAATCATTTGGAAATAAAGTAAAAGATACAATAATTGCTTACAACAATTGTATAGATTCAGTCACAAAATTAACTCCATTTGAAGTATTGTATGGACACATTGACTCAAATTCAATTTTAGACATTGATATAGGAAGACAATTTATAAGTGATTATATTATAACCCACAAGGAAAAAACGCGAAAACTCTATGACCCTATTAAGGAAATTAATCAAGTAACAAACGAAAATGTCCAAGCCAAAAGGAATCAGTTCCCGAAATTCCAACTGACGTTTATATTAAAACTGTACAAAAACAAAGTAAAACCAAAAATAAATATAATATAGAACCGATAAATTCGGTAAACCCAGAAAGGAAAACAGGTAAAATTGAAAGAAGACACCACAACACTAAACAAAAAAATCATTTGTCAAAAATAAAAAGACCAAGAAAAATCAATGTAATTCTACAATCTAATTCCTCTGTAAATCCTGTTCCAGGTCCCTTATGTTCCTCAAAGGATCCGCCTTAGAAAAAACTGAAATAAGAGACATTACCCAAAATTTAGGAGTAATCCTAATTGATCTAGGCCAGGCAAAACTAAAGTTATCATATCATATTTTTATACATTATTTTAGTTTAGAAGGAATATTTAAGCAAGTAAACAATTTAGAGTTTTGTTATAGAATTGTGTCAAATTGTTTCAATCAAAATTGTGGTAATTGTTTAGCAACCATACCAGAGAAACAATAAAAGTAAAATTAGAAATACTCTCTGTAAGAAATACCGATAAAACGAAAAGAAAAAGATATATTGCTGATGGCTTAGGCTCAATATTGAATTTATTCACTGGAAATTTGGACGCTTATGACGGCCAAAAATATGATAAACTAATAGAAAATATTAAGAACGGTCAGTTTAACATAAAAAACCAAATTGCATCTCAATATTCTGTTAGTGCAAACACTATTGTAGAATTTAACAAAACTGTAAATATATTTGAAGAAAACATTAGTGAATTAAGGAATAAAATGATATTTAAAAATAAGAAGTTAGATGATTTTGTAGATTTAGAAAAATTTAGAGATGTACTAATCAATTAAATATTTTATGTAATATGTTGATAAGTTTAGTACAAGATATAGAAAACTCACTAACTTTATGTAAACTTGGAACACTACAACCAATTATAAATTCCACAAAGGAATAATTATTTTATGAAATCGAGAAAATTCACAAATACTATAATAATAAATTGCCATTATAACCAAAAATATAAAATATTTGTGAATTCGAAAATTTGTTAGAAGTAAGTTGTAAAATTGGCAAAAATGAAATGGTATATTCTCTTGATTTACCAATTGTAGATGAAACAGATTTCAATACTTACAAATTGTATTCTGTACCCACTAAATATGAATCAGGTTATTTAAGTATAATCCCTACAGTAAAATATTTCTTAGTATCAAAAAGTACATTAAATAATTAGAATATTAGGTTTGGATAGTAAATGTAACGACAAAATCCAATCAAAAATTTATGCTCATTAGAACAAATATCCCATAATGAACTTAACTGTGAAACATCTATTGTTCAACATGGCACAACAGACAATTGCAAATACACCGCTTTGGAGATCATAGACAATCTAATTAAATAGATACCAGAGATGAACAAATATTTAGCAATATTCCCTCAAAAGGAAACTTTTAAAATAACAAATCAAATAAAAACATTAACTAAGACACTTCAGGGTATTTATTTAGTTAACCCAAACAGTGGTACAATTTTCTATAAAGATAAATTGCTCTATTACTCGTCCAAACCCGAAGGTGGACATCCAAAACTCTGATATAGATGCTTCTGAACTACGATTTTTAAGGAGCAACTACGTAACTTGCATTTATATTAATATGGGAGAAAAGATCAGTATGTATACATTTCATTGAAAATATTAGTTAAACGCTCTCACCGTAAGCTTGGCTATATATTTTCACGTTAAACAGCACTTTAAACATACAATTTCTTATAAACTAAACTATAAAATAATTAGTCCACGTTTCTTAGTAACAAATTTATTGTTCGAATAAATTTATTATTTATTTATTTAATAAATCCGGTATTTATTCAATAATTTGGTTTACTGTAAGAACCCATTTTATACATTTAGTTTTCGTTTGTTAATTGTAGAAGATTGAATGATATTGTGGAATTAAAATGATTTTAGTAATTATGACTACAATAATTAAAGTATTTAACAGCCTAAAAGTATTAAAATTTCCGTCTGTTTAAAGAAAGAAACATTGATTTCAATTACTCGTAGTTGTTATTATAATTTACAATAAATTTATTTTGCCTGATGAAAAACTTCTACTGAATTGCTTAAAAAGCATTAGAACACCAAATGTCTGAATTCCTACAGCAAGCAGGACCTTACATTAAATCGAAATTCTATTCCCAAATATAAAGGATTATAGAAGCTATTATTTTTAATAGTGTCGTAAATATCTCCCATGGAAGCCTGTTAGAGCGTTACCTTCTTTAATATATTATTATCGCTTCATTATAGTATCTTTATGGGCCCGGGAGCAGGGTTTACTATACATTTACACTTTTATTGAATTCCAGGGAGCAACCCATCTCTGAAAATTATTTCACATTATTAACACAAAGTACTGATAATATATTTAAAAACATTTTTGGTTACTTCTTTCTCTTAAAAAGAAAAAAAAAATCCCTTTTTAAACTTTATAATAAACGCTATTTATATAGGAGAAAATTATGTATAATGGACTTTTGAAATCTATGTAAAATCTACGTAAATATATTTTAAATATAAAATCAGATGTCAGTGTTTTAGAATTTAAGAATATAGTGTTTATGAATGCAGTAGAAGCCATCAGAGCTCACTGTAGCGAGTACGGGCGTAGCAATCCCGATAGACCTAGCTGGATCAACACATTTGTTCCTTTAGTCTTTGGTTATTTTCATCCCTTTCATCTATCATATCAGGTCTCTTTTAACCAACACTTATACTGTTTCGAACCTAATTTTATTACAATATTCAAGTGATAATATTCTTATTTATATTCTTTTCTTCCTTGTTTTTATATTGACAGTTTTTTATAAAAACTAAGTTATGATCGAAAGGAATTTAGCGTTTAACCTACAGCAGACAAAATTAAAAATAATAAATAATCATGCGTATAACAATAGGTGTAAATTGGGTTCCTTTAAAAGTTGTTGCATGTGAGAAAAATTTAAAGTGAAGGAATTCTAACAAGTGAACAGAACACTCTAAACAACAAAAGTATATTTAGTGCAGATAACGAATTCAGCTAGGCAACAAGGATTTTTTTTTTAAAATTAAGTAATCGCAAATAAAGTGAGAAATATATAAGGTAAAATAGAGGTACGCTAAAATTATCAAATGTCAATGTTGAACATGGACGATTACAAAATCATTGGGTAAGCTAAGGAGAAGATCTGAATCTAATTATTATTTTGACAGATTATAAGTTTTATTATTTAGATATGAGAATGTTTCTGCAATATTTTTTACAGATTATTAGTTATAGTAATTATGTATGATATGGTATCATCTAGTTTTACTGCCATACCATCACTAGCTTTCAAATCCTCCATTTAAACAAGCAGATTTTTTTTTGAACTTTATAATATTTCAAATTGAAATACATAATTAAAATATGTATTTTTAACCAAATTTGAGGCTTTGTTTTGGTCAAAAATGTAGTTAACATATTTAAAAAAAATCATTTTTTTATTAACCAAGCTCAAAACAAAATCACTTTAAATTTAATTTATCTTATTTAAAACATCTTGTAATTTAATAGGTTGTTAAATATAAGCATATGAAAAACATGGCTAAGCTCCATAAGGGAGCGCCAATTAATGTATTCCCTATATTAAACATAATTATTTTCAATTATTAATACAAAATAAATGTTCAATAAAATGGGGGTTTTTGTACCTCATGGCAGAACAAATCAACACTTTACTAAAATCATTTCTTAGAATTTCAAAAAGAAGCTGAAACTGTTTTCAAAGGATAGTTCGCGTAGACTTTATTAAAACCGAAATTATTATTCGTGTCTGTGCAAAATGGTTAGAAGCAAAATCACACCAACCATACTTTAATGGATTTTAAAACATTTGTAATTTAAAGATTTACAGTTTAGCTTTTAACAAATGTTTAACTTTTTTAATTTATCTGAACAAACATATATAATTGTGTGTTTGTGTGTGTGTGTGTGTGTGTGTGTGTGTGTGTGTGTGTGTGCGCGTGTGTGTGTGTGTGTGTGTTAGTGTGTGCGTGAGTGTGTGTTTTGTGTGTGTGTGTGTGTGTGTGCGCGCGCGTATATAAGTGTAGGAGTTTGTTAATAAATTCTTAGACTGAGGCGTCACGTTGACAATAATTTGGTGATAAAAAAGTTATTTTACATAATTTATTTTACGGAATATACATAAGGTAAATCATTGTTACAAATACTTAAAAATTATAAGTATTGAATTCTAAATTTAGTAATATATATTATTTCTGAGCTACAAATCAGTCCAAGTTAATATTGTATTCTGAGGATAGCTACGTAATCTTGCTCTTGTTTCAGAAAATAAAGAAGAATTTATGAACAACATAACCCTGAAATTAGAGTAGAATATTTCTCTTGATTTATTTTAGTTTTTTTCCTACTAAGTGAGAGAGAAGTAAATATACGTCCTGAATTTTCATTTAAACTAAAATAATAATTTAATATTTAGTTTTAAAATACTCTTAATTTTCACTGAAACTTACCTTTTTGTTTGATTCTTGAAGAATATAATAGCTGCGGCTATGTACGCAGATAAAAATATAATGAAATATTGATAAAAAAAAGCAGGATCTTCAAGTTTAATTGACCGTAATAAGTTGCACGTAGTTAATTAAATAATCCTTTGTATTTTTATAATTATTTTTTTAATTCTATTAGTATGAACTTTTTTAACAATAAATTAATTTAAGTTGCGTGATAAATTGAATAGTAAAAAATAACAATAGCTGCTGTAAAATTGGATGACGTTGTTCCTACATTTTAGAATATTTTAAACTTTAAACTTGTTTAAAACATTCTGTTTTAATATTATGTTTTTTTCCCGTTTAACTCTGTCAAGCTCGTTAGTGACAATCCCATCATTTCTACTTCGAGGTAAGACTTCCACTACATGCCTTTGTTTTTTATTTATTATAACCGCCCAGAGCCTATCTATAGTTGGAGTTGCTAGGCGAAACGTAGCACCATTCATTATACAAAAAAAAAACAAGTATCCTGAGCAGTTTACAAATTTTAATGTAATTTACCTTCCTCGACGTTATTCATATACATGCTATTTAATTCCTGTTTAAATGATTTATTTAGATTTTAGAAAGCTTTGTCTATTCCAGATGACAACACGTAATTCTGAAGTCGAAATTTGAGTTGATAACCGCATTCTGGGTTTTGTAAAACAATCCCAGTAATACCGGTATTTAAAGAAGAGTCTTAATGAATAAATATCAACACAATTAAGTAGATCCCGTACCATTAGTCTTTCCATCCACTTCCCACACCTACTGGGTTTTATATAGTAAGTCAACAATTAATATTAGTGTGGGTGTTAATTAGGAGGTTTTAGTACCGTTCAAATTTAGGTTGGATTTCCCATTATCAGAGCGTCTTGATAATGAAATATAAAGCCTAATATCGACCGTAGTATTATTTAGTTTTTAACAGTAGTACTTCAAAACATTCAATCCGTTAAACGCCCTAATAGAAGGCCATCTAACTTCAACGAGTTCTCTCTCTCTCTCTCTCTCTCTCTCTCTCTCTCTCTCTCTCTCTCTCTCTCTCTCTCTCTCTCTCTCTCTCTCTCTTTCTCTCTCTCTCTCTCCCTCTCTCACACTCTCTATCTCCCTCTCCCAAATGGTATGTACATTTGTTATATATATATGCGTGTAATATGTCAATGTTTAAAAATGAATCGTCGCTTTGTAAATATGGATATGTATTTCATGATAATTCTAATAGCTGTAGCTGATAGTGTATGTAGAAAAACAGATTATAATGTAATGTTAAAGAAAAAAGAATTTTCAAATTTATGTTGTCCTAATTAGTTTATTGTTGGTTCGTAAATTAACTTTTTATCTACTATCAATTCTTATTTATATGAGATTGATTTTTTATAATATAAATTGTATAATAATAAATTTGTTTCAATTGCATGCGCAATTGAATAAAAAAAAAGCTGAAATTAAATTGCAAGAGGTCATTTGTACCATTTATTAAAATTAGAAACAATATTGTGTTTTTAAAAAGATTGAAATATTTTTTGTTAATAATGATTCGAATTTGCCCCTAACCACAATCACTAGAAACTTTAAAATAAAACACAATTATCTGATTAATTGTTCTTTATTAATTATTTCCACTAAATGCCCTGATATACATTTCGATAACATGGTTATCATCATCGGAGGGTCTTGCTTATAAACTAAATCTAAACTTACATATCTACTAATGAAATAAAATTAAACCTAAAACTATGATAACCTGGGTGCAATCTAAAATCCCTCCCATTCCACAGATCAGTTGACCAGTAAGATAGAGGCTTGGGCTGGCCCTTTGTCAAGTTAATGTTATATATCTTTGACCTATGAAGTGGGGTGAAAGATAACTGTACCTCTAACAAAACTAATGAGAACTGGTGGCCTACTCCTTACAAAAGTCTTTATAACTTAACAATACAAAATAATGTGAATACTTAATTTATTACATCTATATTACCTGTCCTCATTAGCTTTGTTAGATATACAGTATCTTTCACCCCACTCCATAGGTCAAAGACATATAAAAATAACTTGACAAAGGGCAGCCCAAGCCTCTATCTTACTGGTCTACTGATCTGTGGAGTGGGAGGGATTTTAGATTGCACTATGATAGTTTTAGGTTTAATTTTATTTCATTAGTAGATATGTAAGTTGAGATTTAGTTTATAAGCAAGACCCTCCGATGATGATAACCATGTTATCGAAATGTTCATCAGGGCATTTAGTGGAAATAATTAATAAAGAACAATTAATCAGATAATTGTGTTTTACTTTAAAGTTTCTAGTGATTGTGGTTAGGGACAAATTCGAATCATTATTGTGATTTTCACCAAAGTGCTCAACAAGATTGTATATTTTTAGTTATTCAGTTTTATGTTCAATTTTGTCATATTCAAGTAGTGACACTAACATTTATTCATAGTTTATGATTAAACTATAGGATTAATGGAAATAATGTGATTTATAAAACATTCTTCTAAATTTCCGCTTATACATAACACATCTAACACTTTTCATTCTCATTTTATCTGCATGTATATGAATTAAATGGCATGTATATGAATAACGTCCAGGAAGGTATATTACATTAAAAATTGTAAACTGCGCTGGATACTTGTTTTTTGTATAATGAATGGTGCTACGTTTCGCCTAGCAACTCAAACTATAGATAGGCTCTGGGCGGTTATATTAAATAAAAAACAAAGGTATGTTGTGGAAGTCTTACCTCGAAGTAGAAACGATGGGATTGTCACTAACAAGCTTGACAGAGTTAAACGGAAAAAAAACATAATATTAAAACAAATTTTTTTAAACAAGTTTATATTTATTATATTCTAAAATGTAGGAACATCGTCATCCAATTTTACAGCATCTATTGTTATTTTTTACTATTCAATTTATCACGCAACTTAAATTAATTTATTGTTAAAAAAATTCATACTAATAGAATTGAAAAAATAATTATAAAAATACAAAGGATTATTTAATTAACTACGTGCAACTTATTACGGTCAATTAAACTTGAAGATCCTGCTTTCTTTATCAATACATCAATATCTTTTTATCTTCGTACATAGGCGCAGCTATTATATACTTCAAGAATCAAACACAAAGGTATGTTTCAGTGAAAATTAAGAGTATTTTAAAACTAAATATTAAAGTATTATTATAGTTTAAATGAAAATTCAGGACGTATAATTATTTCTCTCTCTCACTTCGTAAGAAAAAAAAAGTTAAACAAATCAAGAGAAATATTCCACTCTAATTTTCAGGGTTCTGTTGTTCATAAATTATTAATTATTTTCTGTAACAAGAGTAAGATTTCGTAGCTATCCTCAGAAAAAAAATATTCACTTGGACTGATTTGAAGCTCAGAAATAATATATATTAAAAATATTACTAAATTTAGAATTCAATACATATAATTTGTCACCTTACGATGTAATGATTGTAACAATGATTTACCTTATGTATATTCCGTAAAATAAATTATGTAAAATAACTTTTTTATCACCAAATTATTGTCAACGTGACTCATCAGTCTAAGAATTTGTTAACAATAAATTAAAACACTAGTAGCCATCTTTGATTTTTGACACCAAATCATTATTTAATTTGATCAATTAATTTTGTCTTTCCTTTAAAATAATATTAGTCAATATTTGTTTTCACCTTAAACATCATTCGTTCCTTCCCCCACCAGAAAAGGCTGGTAGCCCTAATAACAAACGTGGCGTCATTTTCTTCATGGAAATAATAGAAATTAAATGCTATCTCGAAGTTTTAAATATTTACAAACATTTTTGAGACAAACAAAGCGATAGTGTAAATGCTCACTGTGCAGCATGTATTTATTTATAATTCTTATTGCAGATTATTTTGTCTCATTCGAAGAATAAGGACAGAAAAAAAATTACGAAATACCAAAAATGAAGATAACTCTCATGTTGTTCTTGGTATGTTTGTTAAAACAAGTTTACTCCTCTAAGGTAAGTTGACATTTTGACGTGGTTAATAAATACATACACACACAAACACACACAAACACACACACACTCACTCATATATATATATATATATATATATATATATATATATATATATATACTAATCATTTTACACCGACTCAAGTAATATATTCCGTTTTAATAAAGACTATGCGAACTATCCTTTGAAAACGTAGTATGACTGCTTGGTTTTGAAATTCTAATTAATGATTGTAATAAAGTGATGATTGGTTCTGCCATGAGGTACAAAAAATCCCATTCTATTGAACATTTATTTTGTTTTAGTTTTTGGAAATAAATAAGTTTAATATAGGGAATACAATGGGGTTCCCCTATGGAGCTAAGCCATGTTTTTCATATTGCATGTTCAATTTACAAATACTTAAGTTAAACATCATTCGCTCATATTTAACAACCTATTAAATTACAAGATTTTTAATAAGATAATTTAAATTTAATGTGATTTTGTTTTGAGGTTGGTTAGTAAAAAAATGAATTTTTTTATGATGTTAACCACACTTTTGACAAAAACAAAGCCTTAAATTGGGTTAAAAATACATAATTTAATTATGTTGTTCAATGTAAAATATCAAATACATTCATTGTAAAGCTCTAAAAAATTCTGCTTCTTTAGATGGAGGATTTGAAAGCTAGTGATGATATGGCAGTAAAACGTCATGTTAATTATTCTACCAACGATGGTGATAAAGTCGAACCTCTATCAATCATAGATGCAATGAAACGTGTTAAACGTCAAATAGGTATTTCGCCGAAAGGGAATAATGGTTTGGCCGTACGGTTCTTAGACTGGTTTTTTAGTAAGACAGTTTCTACGGAGACGAATTCTCCACATAATATTAATTATGGTTCAACCAAACAAAAACCTGTAAAAAAACACCAAGCCAAAGCAAGAAGAAATTGGTTTAGGAATATGTAAATTCTCGTTATTCAAGTATAAATTACGAAAGATCAAAACAAAGTAACTCTTACTAAATATTGCGCTTTAAATAAATCAGTATTCACAATTAAAAAAATCGTACACGTTATAAACTTATACAAGTCATTTTATAAAAATATGTGTTCCAGTCTTCACACACACACATATATATATATATATATATATATATATATATATATATATGTATGTATGTATGTATATGATTGAATGATTAAATAAAAGTTTGACAAAAAATAATTTTATATTATTTTCCTATACATACATACAATAATATTGAAATTATAAGTGTAATTTTCCTAAATTTATTAACTGTTTTTAGTTTATGCAGAGATTAGGTCGACATGTCACTTAGAAATAATTCAACAGAAATAAGTCACTTTTTTGAGACTTTAGACTTTTTACCTTTTTGCATTTAGAGGCAATTTAGAATGGTGGTTTAAAATATTCTAAATTGTAAGAATAACATCATCCAATTTTACAGCAGCTATTGTTATTTTTTACTATTCAATTGATCACGTAACTTAAACTAATTTATTGTTAAAAAAATCATAATAACACAATTGAAAAAAGAATTATAAAAATACAAACGTTTATTAAATTAACCACATGGAACTAATTACGGTCAATAAACTTAAATATCCTCCTTTATTTATCAATATTTTATTATCTTTTTATCTGCGTACGTAGCCGCAACTATTATATTCTTCAAGAATCAAACAAAAAGGTATGTTTCAGTAAAAATTAAGAGTATTTTAAAACTAAACCAAAAAATATTATCATAGTTTAAATGAAAATTCAGGACTTATATTTACATCTCTCCCACTTCGTCAGAAGGAACAAGTTAAATAAAACAAGAGAAATATTCTTCTCTAATTTCAGGGTTCTGTTGTTCATAAATTCTTCTTTATTTTCTGAAACAAGAGCAAGATTACGTAGCTATCCTCAGAAAGCAATATTCACTTGGACTGATTTGTAGCTCAGAAATAATATATATTTAAAATATTACAAATTTAGAATTCAATACATATAATTTGTAGGTATTTGTAACAATGATTTACCTTACGTATATTCCGTAAAATAACTTTTTTATCACCAAATTATTGTCAACGTGACTCCTCAGTCTAAGAATTTGGTAAAAATAAATTAAATAACTAGTAGCCATCTTTGATTTTTGACACCAAACCATAATTTCTTTTGATCAATTAATTTTGTCTTTCGTTTAAAATAATATTAGTCAATATTTGTTTTCGCATTAAACATCAATCGTTCCTTCCCCCACCAGAAAAGGCTGGTAGCCCTAATAACAAAAGAAGCGTCATTTTCTTCATGGAAATAATAGAAATTTAATGTTATCTCGAAGTTTTAAATATTTACAAAAATAATTGAGACAAACAAAGCGATGGTGTAAATGCTCACTGTGCAGCATGTATTTATTTATAATTCTTATTGCAGATTATTTTGTCTCATTCGAAGAATAAGGACAGAAAAAAAATTACGAAATACCAAAAATGAAGATAACTCTCATGTTGTTCTTGGTATGTTTGTTAAAACAAGTTTACTCCTCTAAGGTAAGTTGACATTTTGACGTGGTTAATAAACACCCCCCCCCCCACACACACACACACACACGCACATACACACACACACACACACACGCACACACACACACACACACACACGCACACGCACACGCACACACATTTATATATAATATATTATAATATATATATATATATATATATATATATATATATATATATATATATATATTCCATTGGTTTGGATAAATTAAAAAAGTTAAACATTTATTAAAAGCTAAACTGTAAATCTTTAAATTACAATTAATTGTTTTAAAATCCATTAAAGTATGGTTGGTGTGATTTTGATTCTAACCATTTTGCACAGACACGATTAATAATTTCCGTTTTAATAAAGACTCTGCGAACTATCCTTTGAAAACAGTTTCAGCTTGTTTTTGAAATTCTAAGAAATGATTTTAATAAAGTGTTGATTGGTTCTGCCATGAGGTACAAATACCCCCATTTTATTGAACATTTATTTTGTATTAGTAATTGAAAATAATTATGTTTAATATAGGGAATACATTGGGGTTCCCCTATGGAGCTAAGCCATGTTTTTCATATTGCCTGTCCAATTAACAGATACTTTCGGTACACATCATACCTTATATTTAACAACCTACTAAACTACAAGATTTTTTTAATAAGATAAATTAAATTTAAAGTGATTTTGTTTTGAGCTTGGTTAGTAAAAACAATGATTTTTTCATGATGTTAACTATATTTGTGACCAAAACAAAGCCTCAAATATGGTTAAAAATACATATTTTAATTATGTTGTTCAATATAAAATATCAAATACATTCGTTCTAAAGTTCTAAAAAAATTCTGCATGTTTAGATGGAGGATTTGAAAGCTAGTGGTGATATGGCAGTAAAACGTCATGTTAATTATTCTACCAACGATGGTGATGAAGTCATTTCGCCATCACACATAGATACAATGAATCGTGTTAAACGTCACCTAGGTATTTCGAAACGGAATAACGGATTAGCCGCACGATTATTTGACTGGTATTTTAGTAACACAGTATCCACGGATATCAATTCTCCACATGGTAATAATTATGGTCCAATCAAATCAGAATCAGCTCCAGATAAACCTGGTAATAATTATGATTCAACCAAACCAGAATCAGCTCCACATAAATCTGAAGGGAGACATCTAGCCAAACCAGAATCAGCTCCACTTAAATCTGAAAGGAGACATCTAGCCAAACCAGAATCAGCTCCACATAAACCTGTAAGGAGACATCTAACCAAACCAGAATCAGCTCCACTTAAACCTGTAAGGAGACATCTAGCCAAACCAGAATCAGCTCCACATAAACCTAAAAGGAGACATCTAACCAAACCAGAATCAGCTCCACTTAAACCTGAAAGGAGACATCTAGCCAAATCAAGAAGAAGTTGGTTTAGGAATATATAAATTCACAGTATTCAAGTATAAATTACGAAAGATCAAAACAAAGCAACTGTAATTAAATATTTCACTTTAAAAAAATCAGTATTCACAATTTAAAAAAAAAAAAAAAGAAAAAAAAGTACATGTTATAAACTTAAACAAGCCAGTTTATAAAAATATGTCTTCCAGTCTTCACACATATATATATGTATATGATTGAATGATTAAATACAAGTTTGACAAAAGTAATTTTATATTCTTTTCCTATATATATACATACAAAAATATTGAAATTATAAGTGTAATTTTCCTACATTTATTAACAATATTTAATTTATGTAGAGATTAAGTCGACATGTCACTTAGAATTAATTCAACAGAAATAAGTCACTTTTTTGATATTTTAGACTTTTTACCATTTTGTATTTAGAGGCAATTTAATAATGCTGGTAAATTAGGAGTATAATGTGTTTTAATGAAGAGTGAAATTGTTGTATAGAGGTAAAGCCCAATTGTAGTATTTGGTAAGTACTGCAAAAAGGTACATAACTTCCCAGTTTTTTTAATGATTTATTTCTAATTAATGTTTGATAATTGTTACTTTTAGCATAAACAATATAAGAATTACTACCATAATGCTGAGTTACCTTTTAAATGCTGCCTTTTTAATTTACAAGTACCTACTTAAGTTACGACTTTATAAGTTATTAGACATCGTGATTTCTTATATTTAAAATAATTTAAATTATTTTTTTTATAAATACTATTTTAAATGTATTATTATTTCATTTACTAGCTGTGACACAACAACAAATATTGTTACAAATAGATATTAAACTTCTAACTTCAAGTGTTTACGAAGAGTTTGTCATTTAAATAAGAAAGCTTCATTGATTATTCCTCATTTCAATTAAAATTGAAATAACACCTGTCAAATAAATATCTCCTGAAAATGTGACAGTCTAACGCGTGTAAAGTCAGTTGTAGAGAAATTGTTTTCATACTTTTACAAGATTACATTACTTAGTAATAATAAGAATAATCCTGTAACTCAAAACCCGAGATACAAATCTCGTCAAGGTCTGCGAGTTGGTTTTTCAGTCGATTAATATGTGGTCAGCATATTAAGACATTTTTAACCCGTATATCCAGCATTCACTTCTAATCATGCTTGCTGGAGTTCTTTAGCTGTACATAACAAGAAATTAATTTGACCTTGAGAGATTACTTATATATATATATATATATTATAATATATTATAAATATATATAATAAATGTAAATACTATTAGAGGGAGAGAGAGAGAGAGAGAGAGAGAGAGAGAGAGAGAGAGAGAGAGAGAGAGAGAAATTCATTATAAATTCATGTTTAGACTCGTTGAAGTTAGATGGCCTTCTATTAAGGACGTTTAACGGAGTGCTTGTTTTAAAGTACCACTATTAAAAACTAAATAATATCACGATCGATATTAGGCTTTATATTTCATTATCAAGGCGCTCTGATAATGTGAAATCCAACCTAAATTTGAACGGTTCTAAGACCTCTCTTTTGATACCCACACTAATATTGTTGACTTACTTTATAAAACCCTCTAGGTAGGCTATGTTATACTTTTAAAACATTGTAGATTAGGCAATAAAACTTAACACATAAATACTAAACCTTAAAATCTACTTTTTGAAGAAACCATCAATTTTTATCACCTTATGGGGACAGCGCAGAGAGGCAGAATAAAATCTTAAATAAGAGCATAGGTCGAATTTTACATCATATTATTGGTTTCAGTTAGGGTAATACAATTCCGCAAATGCGATGTCAAATGGTTTACCCCATACAAAACGGCGGCGGTTTAAGGTTCAAATGTTGGGCTTGTTGAAAATGGCTTAATTTTCTTTTTTTTTTGTGGAGTTACATAGGTAAAACCCCGACAATTCAAACTGAATGTAAGGAAAAATTTTCCGGAAAGTGTGTGATTATTCACCTCCAATGGGAATGGTCTTTGAGGTGAAGAGAGAGAATTTGTATTTTCATGTTCTAGGCTAACATTAAACATTTGCTCTGTCGACCTAAAACTCGAACTATTCCGTCATTAAGATTTTTTTCTGACTCGCTGTTGGCCGTCTCGATAAAGACATGAAAAATTGATAGTTGCTTCAAAAAGTAGGTTTTAAACGTGAGTATTGATGTACTAAGTTTTATTGCTTAATCTACAACGGTTCAAAAAATATAAGACTCTACAGACGCTATTTGGACACTCTGTATTAATCCACAATAAAAATTTAATCACAAAACGTTAATCATGTTAAATTAAACTGAAATACAATAAAATCTTACAGTACAAAAAATAAAAGTACACAATACTTGGAAAATTATAATCTAAACAACAATCTCTCACGCCGAGCACGATTCCAAATGTACAAAATGTTACATTCCCGCCTTATTGTTGATTCAAACTGCCTTCCCAACGAATTGAATTGGGTTTAACGTCATTGTGTTATTCTGTATAGGTCATTTGGATGAACACGTGTTCTATCAAATACGTTTTTTGAGATAAGTTGTCTATGAAGTTCAATAATGTGCAGTTTTGCATTAACAAAACAGGAGTACGTTATCCTCATTAGACAAAAATAGTTAGTTATTACATTTGGATCAGTACAATAGTTTTTCTTTATGTACAAGTAGTAAAACTTGGGGGTTTACTTACGAGCAGTTTCTTTAGAAAAGCCGAATGAATTTTAAAACATAATTTTTGTCAGTTGTTGAGTCACTCCAGTTGAGCGCTTCTGACTAGGACGGTTGTGTCAATTTTATACATTTTATTATTTTAAAACATGTGAAATTAATATTAATATTTTGAAATATTGCTGTATTAACATTCTATGTTAAATTGTTGTTCTAAGGGGTTAAAATAAAAAAAATAAAAAATTCAATAGATGTATTTCAAACAAATAATATATTTTGACATAACAAATATAACAAAAATTAAAGTGCTTTGAATAGAATAATTAGTATTTTTTTTACCAACCTGTATTTAAGTGACAAATTTGGTTTTCATACTATATAAACTATATCATATTAAAGAGGGTAACTGCAGATAACTTAGATCCTTTGCAGAAAATTGAGAATGAAAATATATCCCGTGGGCTTTTACAAACCATAGACTACTTATATAAATTTATACATGAACGTTGACTCTGTGGCTTCTAAAAGATATATTAATAATGGGAGGTAACCACGTCACTGAAATAAGTATTTCAGGGCCATAAGATTAACTGTAATAAAATCACATAAACTTCCCACAAACACATACATGCCATAAAGTAATCAGCTACTTATATATATATATATATATATATATATATATATATAACATAACAATTACAACACATATAAGCATTGATAAAAGGACTTTAAATATTAGGTGTACAATAAATAACAGTTAATTGAATTATTAAAGAAGAGAGGTGACTGTAAATTATTAAAAAGAGAACGTGGTTACAGAGTGGAGGATGGTCCTGTGGTTTATTAGTTATACGAAATAATAAAAATGATTAAATTTCATGTAAAAACCAATTAGAATTCACACAATTTTTTAAACAATCGATAAGTTAAAACAACAGTTGGTGGTAAAAGTAAACCCAATCAATTTTTTTCTAGAATGTTGATTTTTACAACTCAAAATTTTACTTTGTTTTACTGTGCGTTCCCTTTTCTTTACTCTTGAAATAGACATAAGTTAAATGTGTAGCCAAAAGCCATTTTATAAAAAACAGTTTTTTTTTTAAAAATCCTTATGTTAGAAGAAGGTGTAATATTGTTTAACATAATCTATGCCCATATTATCTTGATGTATGATTAATCAAATACTCTATACCATAAACAACTTTATTCCTTAAGATTTAAGGCTACACACATCTGTTAAAACTATCTCGATTATGTCTATGGAAGTTATACACGCATATCAATTTCACCATTGTTCGTGTCGTTTGTATGAAGTAGGGTTTATTCCTTAAGTAACCACTTTTTCAATTGAAAAAAAATAATGTTTCTCTCCCGGTTATCGAAAAAGTAACTCCTTCAAGTAATAAGTGTTTTATTCTTAACGTAAAAATATTGTATTACTTAACAATAAGTGTTTGTAAATATGTGAGTGCCTATAGAAAACATTCACATAAACTTATAGGTGTTACTTTTCAAAAATACTCATAATGAGAACATACAAACATGTCTTTTAAAGTTTTATTTTGTTTCATGAACTACAACGAAAAACTCAACTTTCTGTAAGCTAGACCATACGCTTTACTTATCTTATTTACAAGGCGCACTAGTCTCGAATCCTGAAATTTTTCCGTCCAGGATTCGTTTCCGCTTGACAAAGAACGAATTATTCAATCCCCTGGAAGTGTAGGCTTCTGTTATTGTCAGGCCTGGATTGAATAACCCCTTCAACAGTTTAGGTTTCCCCAAACTGCCGGTACCCCCTTTTTATTTAATTCCTTCCAGTTATTGTATTTAATTTAACCTTATGTTCAGGGAGAATAAGATTTTACTTTTTTATCAACTTTATTACTCCCTAGGGATCGTGTTCTTGAGAATACCTTGTAAATACACTATATCTTACCTTTATTCAAAATATTAGCTGTAAACATAACCAAGATGTGTGGATAATTATGAAAGACTACACATTGCTTTTGATATTAATAACTGAAAACTTATTTATATTATTTTAGTCAAAAGAAACAAAAATCAAATTTTCTTAACAAACCAAAAATTATTTAAAAAAAGAAAGTTACTTAAATTATTTAGTTTCTATCACAGAAAATATTCTCTTATAACCTATTACGTTATTACTTTTATCTATAGGTAGCAGAGAGGCAATTACTCTAATTTAGAGGAAAATTTTATACTTTATATTACTATGTTAACAAAAAATTTCCTCTTATTAATCTTTGAACACTAATTTCTAAGTTTTTAATCTAATTAGTTGTTCAGGATTATTATATTAACATTTTGCCAATTACGAAAATGAAATATCCATACACAAGTATTATATCTTAACCTACACAATTTTTAATTGATTATATTAAATTTATATCCCAGTAAAATCAGTTTTGACTTTTAATTTAATTTTCGCCCAACTTTGCCTTAACAAGAAAAAGGATAGTTTGGATAGCTTTTCAGACCTTGACCGCCGTCTGGAAGATCATGGTCTAGATGTTCCTGGATGGTCGGATGATTTTAATTCTCTGGTGTCCGGTTGTTGTTCAAGTTTACAGTTGATCCATGTGTCCTTATCGAAGATCCTGTGGGGTGTTAATTTTCTTTAACTCTGGATGTT
This sequence comes from Aphrophora alni, assembly GCA_963513935.1. Classification (NCBI taxonomy): domain Eukaryota; kingdom Metazoa; phylum Arthropoda; class Insecta; order Hemiptera; family Aphrophoridae; genus Aphrophora; species Aphrophora alni. Next base: position 119,544,772 of record OY740767.1, on the reverse strand, counting down.
AAAGATTTTCCACTCTTTCGGAACTCACTGTCGATTCGCCAATTTAACATTTAACTTCTCACTTCATCTATTTCCTTTAAGGTTTGATCTTTAGCACTGATACTTAAACATTTTAACTTTTTAATACCTTTTCCGAAATAGTTTCGGGCATAATAACACCTTACACTTGTTTTAAGAATTTTTTTACGAGAGAGCGTCGGGAATAGTAACCCCTTACAACTGTTCCAAAATATTTTTTATGAGAGCTCGGGCATAGTAACCCCTTACACTTGTTCAAAATACTATTTTAAGAGAGAGCGTCGGGCATAGTATCCCCTTACACTTGATTTCACTGATTTTTTAAGAGAGAGAGAGAGCACGGGCATAGTAACCCCTTACACTTGTTCAAAATACTTTTATAAGAGAGAGCGTCGGGCATAGTAACCCCTTACAACTGTTCCAAAATATATTTTATGAGAGCTCGGGCATAGTAACGCCTTACACTTGTTCAAAATACTTTTTTAAGAGAGAGCGTCGGGCATAGTAACCCCTCACACTTGATTTCACTGATTCTTTAAGAGAGATCGGGCATAGGAACCCCTTACAACTGTTCCAAATACATTTTTAAGAGAGAGAGCTCTGAAGTCTGGTGCAACTGTATTTATAGACTAAAACTATCGTATTCCCATACCTTGTCTTTCCCTCGCAGGGATAATACGATAGTTCTATTATTACTATTTCTTACGTAACTCTTGCGTTATTTTTTTAGTTCTAATGCTTTGTTTACCTATGAGTGAATTACCATGGTCCAAGTCCTCTAACTTTTGTTTTAATTGTTTTCCTGTAAGTAATCATTTTCGTTATTATGGCTGTCCGTTGGTACACTAGCTCCTCACCCTTTATACGCCACGAAGTCCTGGAGTTTGGAACTCTGCATCTTCAAACTTGCTACTGTAAAAATCCCTATTGTTTCTTCTTCCCTCTTCTAGCGGTTTTCCTAATTGAATTTTCATTTTTTATTTATCAGCATCTTGTAGGTCTTCATGTCAGCTTTCGCGAGAATTTCGGTTGGTGTTTTTCGGCCTGCTCGTTCACCTGCAATTCTTTATGCAATAATCGGAGTAATTTTCAGTTTTTGTTTTTCACACCTGTCACTTTAGAGTTTTAAAACTTCCCCATCTTGTTAAGTTCCTAAACGCACTGGCCGCAGCGAAGATTCTGTCCGACATTCAGGTCTTACATATTTTCACACTCTGTTTCACACTTCTTTGTTTCGAGGGTTATTATTTACTGATCACCCTGGGACTTGCAGATCTGTTGTATATTTGATTTTAATCAGGTTTTCTTAATTTTGTAATTTTTACTTTATCCATTTCCACACAAAGGTGTGAAAACCATATGTTTTCTATTTTAATCAACTTTTTATTTTTTGCTTTAATTACTTGTTAAACTTTACTCTATTACTTATCCCTATATAATACAATCTCAAAATTTACATTTATTTACGTTTTATTTAACTTTAAAATTATATCATTTCCCTTAACTTTTTTAATGTTAACTTTCTCAAAATTTGTTCAAGAATCATTTATTCTTAAAATTATTTACTAATCGCAGAAATACCAAGGTTTTTTATTTTGAGTAATTTTGAAATTTTTTAATTCTTCATTTAAATCTGTAGCAGCGCATGTCAGTTTATATGAAATAACCGTATCTGATCTGTATTGCATACAACTTGTACGAAAATCACACATCCTTTAAAATATTAATTATTTTATATTTTCATAATTAATCAAATACGAATATTTTATTCAAAATCTACCGACATACGATTTTACTGTCAAAACGGGTAGGCGAAAGTTGACTTTAGACAGAGTCATAGGTCAGTTTCACCGACTCGCCCTGAGCAGCAAAGTTGGTTACAATTCAGCCAAACCTTGTATTAGGATTACATTTTGATTTTCTCATTTTTTACCAAAATATAATCCCATACAACGAATTTCCGTTGTAGAACATATGACTGTTCAATGAGAGTGATGTCATTAATAAATAGCAGAATACAATATTTCAGTTTCTATTTCCTGTTAAATATTTTATGAATATCTACACTCTTCTCAGATGGCAAAAATTAGTTATATTTTATATTTACGTTAAATTTGACATTAACGGGGGATAAAAGTGATTTTTGCTTAACAAAAAATTATATGTTTGTTAAGATTCACCAAAATCTGTTAAATAAAAAAGAAATTAAAAATGTTTAAGTTTCTATTTTTAAATTATGTTTTTTTTCTTAATTCATAACACAATTAGTCAGAAAACGTTTTTACACAGTTCCAAAATCATTGAGAAATAAATTTAGTTTCTTAAAAATGTGTTCCATAATGTCAAACGTAGAACAACATTTTTTGGAAATTTTCTAAAAACAATTAAGGAGGCAAATTAAAAAAGTTAAACAATTTTTAATACTCTACTTGAATTACAGTTATTACGTTGTAAAAATATTAACCTTGTTAAAATACTTATTTTCTTATTAGTAAAATATCATAATTAAAACATAGAGCACCGTAATGCACAATATTCCTCCATTAACAATATTGAACAATGCATAAAAATATACATGAATATGTGTTTAAAAACCACAAAATAAGAAAAAAGAACCAAGGAATTCAATAATTTTGACTGTTTGAACATCCACTGATTCGTATCTAGTACTTATAATATGAATAATTATTTCATACTCAAATTGATCAAATTTTAATTATAATTAATTTTTCAAAACAAAGTTTAAAATCTATTATTTGGAACAATTCTGGAACGATACTGTTACGTTTTGTAGTTTTAATCATGAAGCTTAAGCTTTTAATTGTTTTTTACCTTGTTTGGTATTTTGTTCAACAATAATGTTTGTTTTCAAGAAAAGCTGAATCTTCAACTTGTGATAGTAGGAAAAGTACTTTTCATATTCAGTCATTTATTTTAAATTTTACAACCATACTTAATATTTTAACAACTTTCTTAATGGGGCTGCTAATATTAAAACGTTTAAAGTAGGGTTATGAAAAGGCAAAAGAGGATAAAATGCTTTCTGCCAATTTAAAATTACAAACTTTTATCGTATTTATTACGAAAAGAAAACCTTTTAAGTAAACATTATTTAAAAATCCCAAAATTGTAAACTTAAAAATATCTAAACAAACGTCGAACTTCTCAAATCAATAATTAAACACTACGCCTAATAATTTAAACAAGTGCCCCAAAATAGTATATCTCAAACATAAGGTCCCAGTTAGCTGAGAATACAGTGATGCTGTAAATGTATGACATGTGTTGAATTTTTTAATTAGTATTCGTAGCAACAAAATTAAGAAATTCTTACGAATAGCTTCTGAACCTGTTCCCAGTTTGAAAACCAAAGAAACTAAGAAGGAACGAACATAACGAGAGAAAAGTTGTAGATGGTGTGTCACGATATAGTAACCACCGATGGTTTGGAAGAACTAAATGTTAAATATAAGGCGAACACTAACTGCGTAAGTGGTCCGTTCATCTATTTAGACACATTAGAGTAAAAGTTTACTAAATAGGCCTATTGTATTTTTGTTTCATTTAGTGATATATACCGTATTATATATATATATATATAGTACAAGTAAATAAAAATCTTGAATCGATTCCCAGAGAACTACTTTATATATTTTTTATTTCTTTTTTCAGAAACATTAAGGACACTATTAAATACGTAATGTTTCAACTTAAATATAAATTGTAATTCCTTGTTATATATATATATATATATATATATATATATATATATATATATATATAAATTTATTTATATTACGAGTCAGATAACCACTGTACTGGAAACACAGCTTGAAAATATGTTAATGTACGAATCTTCTATATAATATCTACGTTTTATTTTACTTATTGTTCTTTTTAAGTTGAGACACCAACACAGCTTTAGTATTAACGCTTTCGTTCCATGGCTACACAATAAAAGAGATTTAAAGTTTATTTTTGGTGTCAAAGTCAACATTAGAATATAATATTTAGTAATATAGATAATAGAGAGGTTGTATATTTTTTATTCAGAAGTAAACATTGAAAAAATATATTTTGTTGTTACATAGTTCATGAGATTCTGTTTTTATGCGTTTCAATTTTTAGCAATCATATAATATAATAAACTTTTAAAAAGAATAAACGAAATGTTCTAAATATTGTAGTTATCTACGCGTTACAGTTTTATTAGTTATGATTCACCTCAATAGTTTGCTGGGATCGTCCACAGTTATTATAATTTAAAGATGATCACCTACAACAAACATTATTATTTTTAGACCAGATATGTATATTATTGTATATTTGTTATTTGTATTGAGGTATAGATATTTAAATTGTGTATAATTATAACACTTTTGATGGTTGAGTTACCTTCTATATAATTCAAACTGGAAGGCCGTCCCCAAAACAGTTTAAAGAACACCTGATAAAGAAAAACATAAACGGAAATAAATCAAATTATGGACGTCATTTAATAGAAAGAAACCATACATTTACAGATTACCATAGAAATTTCAAACCAATAAATATTTTTAGTAATGGCAAATATATAAACTCTGTAGAAGAGATGGAGGTTTATAAGCCTTTTAAAAACATCAAAAACGAATTGTAAAACAACCAGTTACAGTTACAGTCTCACACGCCAAAGGATCTGGTATAAAGGAAGTTTATATTGGATTTCATGTAAACTCAGTCAGTAGTAAGTAATGTTGAATATGTTGTGTAATTGTGAATTGTGTGTTGAATGTTATATGCTATGAGTTATTTGTTGGGATGTGAATAATTGTAACATTTCACGTATCTGAAGATGAAAACATGTTTCGAAAAGCGTCAAAAACTACATAATCAAAAAAGTCAAAAGAAAAAAGCACAGTATTATCTAGAGTTATTTCAGTATTGAAAAATAACGAAATTTTTTTACATTCAACACTTGTCAAACAAAAAGTGAAACCACGTTTAAGTTGTTGTAATTTTGTTTATCATAAATCAAAAAAGGTTGTCATTTATTATTTTGTGATTTTCAGTCATCTTCCTCAGGGACACACTATAATATGAGAGTGGCAACCTCGAAAAATCATCCACAATTTTTTATGTAGTCTTGGGTTATATTACACAATTTCATCTTTTCTATCGGGTTTCTCATGAACAACCCGTGCATGATAATACCGAGATAATTAGCTCTAGCTATATACATTTGTTCATGTAGTCTTGAGTTAGAACTCTCTTTTTTATCTTTCCTATCAGGTCTTTCTTGATCAACTCTAGTTATTTCTAGACTCCAAAAGTATTCGAGATATTAGATAGTTAGGAGTTTTTATTTTCATATTATATAATTCCTTCTTTTATAAGGCAATGATAACAGATTGGTTTTCGTTTTATACAACAACTACAAAAATAATAAATGCACGTGTGAATGTTGGTCATCTAGGAAAGGGAATGTAGTTTAATGTATCGAATATGTTAATGTTCACTTTGCAATTTCCGTTAAATTCAAGATATATCAAAATTCAGTTAAAATTTTTCGGATTAATGAATTAGAAATCAATATTTAAAAGGACCTACGATTTTAATACGATTAAACTCCTTTTATACTAAAATAAATTTAGTATATAATACAGTATTATGAATAAATAATAAAAATCTCATAAAAAGGTTTAAATTATATTTTTTATAAATCCTTATGCATACCTTACATTATCATTACAAACTTATCTTAAACTTAATTCAAGAAAAGGTTAGATTATAAAAAAAAGAAATATATTAAAACAAAAATATTTCAGATAACTAAATTTACTACTATTTATTTCGGTAGATAAGGTTCTAAAATGTATTAAAGAGGAAAACAAAAGGGATGTAAATCCCCCAGTGACTGCAGTTTGGCGAATATAAAGCTAATTTGTTTTATTCTGCAGTCAATGGAATGATAATTGTTTTATGTTTCACTAGAGCTATAAAAAGATAAAGAATATTTTTTTATATATATTACAGTACTCTTCCACACATTCTACGTCTTTCATGAAGTGAATATCTATAGTCACACTAGAGAAAAGCATCTTAGATAAAATTATTTTTTTCAATTGTGTTACACTAACTTTAACGACATTGCTTTTTTCATAGAATAAGACTTTTTTAAACAAAGAACTTTGATTAGTACTATCGTGGAATAAATATGTAATTCTAACAAAATTGTTTCAAAATTTATATATTTTTTTATTGATATTCTGTAGCAGCTTTTATAGCCACAACAAACTTTATATATTTAATACTTAATACTTTATGCTACAAATATTATGAATATCAGATTATTAGCTTTTTATAATGACAATTATATAAACAAATATATAACCTAGTGATTTATTTGTCTTCATTAAATATTTTATTTTTATGAATTCGCCTAATATCATACTTTGTGCTCATTTCATTAATTTTCTGTCATAAAACGATAAATTTCGCTGAGAAGATATAGCCTAGTGGATACATAATAAAAACAAATAATCTGTATGATAAGGTCCATCTACACCAGCTTTGATTGATGGTTCTTTATACATACTTGACTCATCATGGGCCCCATATATTATTTTTTAGGATTAGACTCCATCACCATATGTCGAGCAATATATATATATATATATATATATATATATATATATATATATATATATATATATATATATGGTAACGAAAAGGTACTGGCTAGGGTCAGTGAACGGCAAGTCATTAATTTGACAAGAAATAAAAGAGCTCATGGGACAAGCCTATACTTCAAAAAAATCTGAAGGGTTTAAAGGCAAGAAACTCATTTAGAGATATGTTAGAGTAAGGAGAGGCCAAACTACAAAGTTTAAATTAACCAATAGGGAAGGAAGCGTCACTTTCTAAATTCCAGTAAACTTTGAATCCCACCAATGAAAAATAAAGCTGTGGTGTGACTGTTAAAAACGAAGAAATTATAAATATTTGTAAGAGAGAAAGAAACGAGGATATTCTGCGAAGTTTTGGTACAGGGTTGTTCTACTAGATAATTGTTCTTCATAAAATTTTGTTAATACTTTCATAATAAATTGTAAAATATTCTGGGTAATTGGTAAACATTTGAAAGTAATCGCGAAGAATATTAAATTAAAGGAATACGTCGAAAGTGAAGTGTTGAATTAAAACAAATTACGTCGAGAAGTGAGTTAATAAAAATTAAAAGAAATACGTCAAACAGTGAATTAGTTAAATTTAAAGAATACGTCATAAAGAGAATAGAGTCAGCGAAAAGTTAATAGATGAAATATCAGCGTCGAGATTAGAAGAGGAATTCAGCGAGAAATTAGCCAGACTAGATTACAGCTTTGCAAGAACAAAGGAGAGTATTGGACAACAAATCAACATCGAGCTTATCCGCTGAAACAACCGCCAAACAACCACGCTCCGGATTGTGAAAGGACTTCAATTCGATAAGTAGACTGTGAAAATTTATATAAATAATTAATAACCAACAACATTTTGATTCAGTAACTAATGATTAAATTATAGTCACCAAAAAAACCACACGAACGAGAAAGAGATTTTATTTTAAATCAATTGTTAAATAAAACAAGCTAGCTTAATTAATTAAATTGGCACATAATTACTAAAATAGCTTAAATAAAAAAAATTCAGTAAATTTAAATTCATTATAAATAATTCAGACTAATAATAATTTTGATACACTCTTTGTTTCTTTTTTTAATTGTTAAGGAAGCATTGTGTAATCTTATTAGATTGTGTTTAATTGTCGTTGTGATTTATTTCAGGTATTTTCATTTGTTTATGTTAAGAAATATTGCAGTAATTTCATTTGTTAGATTAAGGAATTAGACTATTGCTGTAATTAAATAAGTGCATCCTTAGCAAATCAAAATTAAATTAAAATTAATTGTGAAAAATTATTATTATAACAGAAAAGAAAGATAGTAACAATAAAGTTCATTTGCAATAAAATGCCAAATGTGTCTTTGTTATAATATAATATATATATAATTACGAAATTAAACGTTTTAGTTTCATTCTATACTCAAAATGTAATACAATTTGTTATTTACACGATATTTATCGTGATCGGCAGATATGCAAATGCATATTTCTACTAAATTTGAAATCCTTAGGCTTAAATATGAGGCCAGAACTTCTGCCTCATTGACAGAAAAACGGTCTAATTAAAACATTACATTACTATGTAGGACTTTTGGTCCTTATTCTATCCTGACAAACACTGTACAAAGGCACCAAATGAAATGAAGTTCGTTAGATAAAATCTTATGGATCAATAAGCTTATTGTTTATTTGTTTGATATTAAACTTTCATTTAAAACTAATAATATTAATTTGGGGCAAAATAAAAGTAAAAATATGTCTCTTAACAATAGCTGTTTGTGATAAATGTACTGAAACGGGGATTGTTAGACTTTATGAAGTAAATTTCATTTTATAATATAAAACTTATAAGTATGGTTTTATAAAAGATACTGTTCTTGATTTTTTCAACGGTTTTTCTAAAATAATAATTCAATTCAAAACATGCCTAAAGTAAAATTTAATTTTGAAGGTAGAGAAAGACTTTTATGTGGGATTTTTATACATTTCAAATGCAAATTTGTTGATTGAATTGGTTATGGTGAGGTCCGAAAAGTTTATGATTTAGAAGTCTCGTATTGAAGTCATAGAATGAAATGAAGATAAGATAAAATTTGTTTCATCAATAAGTTTACTCGTTACTTTTTATAACATCATTTAAACTCGATATTTCAATAAATATTATTATTCTTGGATAAAGTAAGAAATACACATTGTAAGTATACTGAGATATACTGAATATACTGAAACTGACATTTATGGTTTTTATTGAAATTTGTAATTATATAAAGATTTAAAATAAAATCATTTATATTTATATATATTATAAAATGTTATTCAGTTATTAGTACTTCTAAGTACAAGGATCTCTATAAGTAAATTATAATTAAGCTTTAAAAGAATAAGTAAAATTGTAATTTTGAACAAAGAGAAAATAACTAAACTCATACATTTTATTAGCAGCCTTGTCCGTATACAATGCATTTTAAATCGTTTCCTTTTTATTTGGAAATCAAATCAGAGAAAATTACTGTCACAAAAGTTTATTTGAGTACGGTCTTAAAAGACAAAATAGTAAAATTAGTTACACAATCTGCTCGAAAACAAACTTCTAATACTTTTAATATAATTGCTTCCAGTCATTTAAATTTGGAAATCAATATGTTACAAAAGTATACATTTGAATTCGAGTTGAAAATAAAGTTCTTGAGTTAAGAAAAGTCGTAAGACATAAATGTTTAAAACTAATTAAACAATTTTTTGTCACCATACAACCACAAAATAACTGTTTTAAACTAATTATAAAATTATGCGTCAGCATATAACCATTAACAATTAAAAATCTCATATTTGAAATTCAGTTTATTTTATAGTAATAAAATTTAAATTTTAATTTCAGTAATTTAAATAGTTTGTCTCATTGAATGGAAATAAATTGATTAATTATTCAACACTCAGACACTACAGTGTCAATAGTTGTCTGTCTTAGTGTAATTGGTAAAATTCCTGTTTAACTCGTCACCAAGGTCACACCACCTTAGATCATGCTTAGAAGCTGATTTTTATTGTACTCTTCCGTCGTTATTCAATTGTTTTCTGGTAAAATAGTATCAAAAGAATGTAAAAGTCCAGTCTTTTATTCTTGTTGATCATGTAAATATGTTAACCTCTTCAAATAATTTAATATATAACGTTTATTAAGCCAAAATGAAGAAGTTTAAATCTTAGAATAGGTTGTGAAATTATATCTATTATTTTGATTCGGAAACAAATAAACTCTCCAACTGAGTTGGTGAAGTAGAATTTAAATTCTCCAATGAAGTTCCAACACCACGTCTAGTTACGAACATTCTAGGTTGGCCACAAACAAAGTGGTTACCTCAATCATTTCTATTCCTGCAAATGTGATTTTTTTAATTTTATAATTGGTCAGTAATTGCAGTGTCGACTTTTTACGATTCAAAGGTTTGTCTCTTGTTAAAAAAAAAAAAAAATCCTTAACGCTTTAACTTAGATATTTATTTCTGAAATAATTCACAACTTTTGCTATTTTGACAATATTTAGTCCTCGTCCGTTTAATTATTAACTTTTAATGCCTTTAATGAACAGCCTTTCAATAAAACAGTTATTTTTGAATTTGTAATGGGATTTGATTTTCTACCTGTGAATTGTGTGTCTGATACTATGTAAGCAAGTGTTCATAAACACGGTTGAAAAAAAAGAACAAAAATTTACAGGTGGAATCGTGAAAACAGTTTTAGTACCTCAGGACGAACAATTTCAAACTACGAAAAAAACAAAGGTATTTTAAATGAAGAAAAAGTTAGGCAAATCTCTCCTGATTTTGTGGTTATTCCAATTTCTTAAGGACATGTATAATTCCAAAATTTAATTTGTGCGAAAGTTTTTAAAAAAATATTACACCAAAGTAAACAATTTATTTTTAAATTGGCTTAAGTCCCGTCAGTTGTATACTTGCTAGTTATAATGAGAATTCGGTATTAAAAAAATGTCATTATATATTTAAACTTATTTAAAAAAAATGTTATTGGATTACAAACATAAACACACGAACTAAATAAAAAACAACTTTTCATAGTAGGTTAAAATAATATTTTTTATTTAGTGTAAGAGTAGAGCGTACGATACCAAATCAAGGCTGAACAATAAACAAAAAACATTAGCTTACTCTTTGAATATTGAGAGAATCAGCTAAACGATCACGGTTGTTATAAAAAGAACAGTTTTATTCCTAGGTATTTTGAACAACGTCAAAAAATCTGATTCCATAAAAACACAGAAGATATTTTAAAAGGTTCTGACGTTTAACAATTCTAGTTTTCCGTACTCCCTCCTGATATTGACCTTATTTCGATTCGAAATACTTGTACTAGTACATGTTTCAGTATTGATAATGCAAAATAGAACTTTAGTAATTTGCTGTTCCATCTCTAGATTCATGTACGTAGTTTATTTTATTAGTATTTATGCAATTAACAGACGTCTACTGGACGTAATCATGATAGAAGTTGTAAACTTGGTAAATTAATTAAGAAAATATCCAGAGTGAAATTTCTACCTCTATTTTCGAAGACCATTTCGGTACACTCTAAGTTCTAAACACCGGCGACACTTTTCGTAATGTTATGTTTTAATTACATTGCTGAAGATTAGTCTTCAACTAATGATTTTCAGCCAATAAAAAAATAATTTTCTAACTTAATACAAAATTCTATATCTACCAAGAATGAAATAAATATTGTTTAATTTATTTATTGAGCAAAACTTCAAGACTTTATATTTGCACTAAAATCTTATGAATTTAAATGAAAGGAACAAACAAAACAACCATAACGATACATACAATAATAAAACCTCAAGATAGAATTTTAAAATACAAATTGTCTGTGATAGCTACAGTGTAAAGTTACTACATCACATCATAAGTTTAACAATATTTTTGGTACTCTGCCACTGGGAGAACTTAATTGGGAAGTAATAGATGGCTGTCCAAGAAGCTTTTCATGTACACAAATTTCAATACCACTTTGCCTTTCTAGCAAAGTTATCGATCTCTATTTTGTTGGGAAGCATATCGTGTCCCATTTTAAACAACAAATACTTTTTTTCATTTTCCACAAGCATTTGATGTCTACTTTTTGACTCATAACATCCTAGTGGAACCGATTATTTTGTCAGTTAATGGTATTATCCTTCGAATTAAGAATTATTTTTGTGTAATAGTTTTCATTATTATAGTTTGATAGTTTAGTCAAATTATTTTTGAAATTGTGAAATTCAATCGAAAAGAAGAGTATTAAAGATAAAGAATTCAGAAACGAAATAAGTATTTTTTTTTCAAAGAAATGAAACGTTATCTTTCTCACACACGCTTCTACAAAACTGTTGCTTAAGCAAAAAAATAATAATTCGTCAGTTTGAAACCTCTCTAACAACTACGATTCAGTTACTTCGCTTCGCAAGATCCACAAAACAAAGAGTTTAATTAAAACACACTCACATAAATTACATTTAGTGTAAAAGACTTTTAGAGACAAAAATTTCGTCTCCGAGTTGCAAAGGCTGTGTTTGTAAATAATAATAGTATTACCCAACTAACCAATACATATATTATTAATGCCGTTTGTATTGTGTTATTAAAAAATTTAATTTAGAAGTTTATTTCCTTATATTTTAAGATAACTTAAATTTGTATTTATATCATATATTAAACATATTTATATCTAATGAAATAATATATATATAAATATATAGTGTCCAATATGTGCGGCTTAAATATATTAAAAGCAATATACAGAGAAATTCCATCTGTTTGGAAACGTATGGAAACGATTTAGTTAAGTATTTTTGAAGTAAAGCTAGATAATCTGTTTTACAAGCAAGGAACAAAAAGCGACACAGCAACTCTCTATAACATAAACTATCGTTAGTTACATCTTATGACACATGAGTGGTAGTGGGTTGTCACATTTCCCCCTCCGATACTTTGCATGTCTTGTACTTCCAAAGAAATTCATATAATTAGAATGATATAATATCAATAAAATATTTTTTATTTAAATGTAGAATTGGTATACATTGGATTTATTAAAAATTAAAGCGTGATTTAAAATATTTGAGCAATATTTTGATTTATCACCGCCAAATAAATATGTAAATTTTAAAATTTTGTACTATAGGTTAAACAGTGAAGTAAAATAAGATACTGAATACTTTTCATTACATTTGTTTGCGTAACATAGCAGACATTTAGGCTGTCCTCATAGTCTTGCCGCATTCACAACTATTCAAGTACTGTTTTAAGTCCTTCTTCCCATATGACCAAAACTGATATATGTCAGGCTTGTGTGAGATACAAAGGAACTTTTCATTGTTTCACGTTTTACTCAATGCATTTTGTAGACTTTATATTTCAACAAATACAGTAGATACTGCAAGATGTACTCTATTATTTACTATACGTAGACCATCAAATATTCTGTTTTGTACAATAAATAGGTTGTATTTCAAACACGCCATTATTTTATGAAATTAATAAATAATTAATGTATTTCATAAATTAATTAATCTCTGTTATTAACATAAATAAATTTATTAAAATTCAAGGCCCCTTATGTAGCAGTAGCTCTAAACAATGGGCAAGTTTAATTTAATTTTAACTATGGCTATTTTACGTTATTCGTATAAAATTATTACCGCATTCGGTAAAATTATCTCCAAAGTAACTTATGATAATTTATATTATGTAGACCATTCTCAACTAAAGAATGAGTCATAATACTATTCTTTGCTATTGTTAATTTGAAAATTATAATATATGTAAATAAGAACCTAACCTGTTTAAACTGTTATAGTTGGTTGAAACGAATACTGATACACAATTATTTGTCACACCAAAGAGTTTAATATTATTACAGAATAAAATTGACAAATGTTAAGAAATTTATCAATGAAAGGAGGTCACATTGTGAGAAAAATAAAATCAAGTTAGAAAAATGAGAAATGATAATTTCTTTATAAAATCTGTTCTCAATTTACATGAAATTCAAGTGAAACAAGATATAAAAAAATAAAAACGTTTAAACCCGTCCTATGATTGTCATTTATTTGTGTTTATTCTTAAATTACCTAATACACTTTATCAATTCTTAGTGTAATTTTATGACTACTTCGTAATTTACGTGTTATTGTTTTTCAAAGTTAGTTTGCGAGAACTATTTGTTCTTTTAGTAATTAAATTTCAGAGTCTGATGTTAGATAATTAGAATTATCGAATTGTATGAAATGAAAGATGTTCTTTTATTGGATAATACAGCAGTGTAAATAACGGGCTAATTTTTATTGTCATTACTGTACATTTGGTAAACATAATTGGTTCATTCATTACACAAACTTTAGAATTGTGTTTCTTTTAATTTTTAAAAATAAATACTTTTAAATAACTCGAAAAATTCAAAAATATTTTTATTATTTAACTTGCAACGTAAATTAGTAGTGAAGAGCACGTAACCGTATATAAGTATTTGGCTTCCTGACATTGTTAGTTAATCTGGTAAACACATTTTCCTCAAAATACTTCTCAGCTCAGCCGCTAGAGGAGCCATTATTATCTGTTATTAATGGTTAGTAGCGTTAAAATTAGATACATTAGGAGCGTATTTGGTTGAATCATCTAAATTTAAAGTACTCTTCTTTTTTTTAAATATCTTTTGTTTAACGCTTATATAATTTTTATTTATTGAATTACAATAAAACATTTCAAACAATTAAAACTCAATTGTTTGAAAAATAAACTTGAAGATACGATGCAAAAGGAATGGTTCAGTTAGCTGGCTGTTTTATCTAGAATACGAGAGTCAACAAGTATCTTAATACAATGTCTTCTCTATTTTTACGTTTAAAAGTTTTTTAAAAACGTGATCTCTTCCATATTGTTTTGGTGGTTGGTTTACAATATTGAAATCTAGTCTATGATTTGGTCGTTTTTACACGCGTTCTGTTTCCACACTTGTCCTTGATAATGAATACACCGAAAATAATGTAGTTTAATACATGTACCTTGACATTGTAAAAAATACTTATCAGGTTGGATTTAAGATCCGGCAACTGAAACAAGTGGTTTAAAAATATATATTTGAAAAATAATCAAATGGATAAAATATGTAAATCTCAAAATGTTAGAAAAAAGTATTTACAACATTACAATTGGAGACTACCAGGATTGTGTTATTAAGTATGTATTATGATTTTTTACATAGTAAAGATTCTTAGTAGCTGATGGAAGTTAATGATCAAAATTTAATTGTAAAAATAGTAATTTAAAGTTCAATAATAGAATTTGTCGAGTACGTTGCATAAAAAAAGAACTTTTAAGTTATCATTCTAAAGATGCAACTAATGGTAAAGTGTATGCTTTATTCGCGGAAAATTGGGAGGATAGAGATGTAGGTAGCACACCTTTAACTACTTCTATCAAATTTACATATATTAATTAAGTGTTGCAAGACCACAAGACTTAGCTGTTAACATTATATCAAATGTGTTGTAATATACATTTTTGTAAATCATGTCAACTGAAAGAGAGCAAATACGGACACAATGTGTACGTCTTTTATGACAAAATGTCTTTAAAAATATTTAGTTGGTTACTTACATCATTGCTATATCATTGAATTATATTTTGGATGATCACCAAACCAACTTAAAACGGCCTTATAATTCGTTTACTAAACTAATATAAATTACTTTCTAAGTTTTGTCATAATTTGTCTACATTAAAGAATTAAAAATTACATGCAATGGAAATTAATATATTTGAGCAAATATTAACGATAGATGTTGTATAAAAATTCACTTCTAATTTGTTGGCTTTATTCTGATTTATAATAATACTTCATAAACATCTAACTGAAAAAAAAATCCAGCTTTAGAAGTTTTAGTTTTCTATCTGAACCTAAATCAAGTTTTACATTATGTATAAATCTTATTGTAAATATTTTGGCTCAATATCAACTATAAGAAGCCGAACTGCAATAAATTACAAGAAAATTACAAGATAATTTACGACGCTTTTTCCTTTTTTTAAAATAGCAGGGTAGAAAATTTAATTAATTTACAATTACCCTATCCACTGCTAATTGACTTCTTTTTTTAATAAACTCTTCTTTTGACCAATCTTTCAATGTTCTGTTGTTGTTCAAAGACTTTATGACTGTCTGACTGGTGGGGGTGGAGTAATAGGAGTAGGAACATGAATATAACGAGACATTATAGAACCGGGTTGGAATTGCGTAATTGTTGACGTTCAAAATTCCAAACTTAAGCCTAAATAAGCGTATCTCACACAAACTGAGTTATGTCTCTCCTTAATAATTGTGAATATTACTTTTAATTATTTTACAGATTAGGTAGAACTCAAAATTATGTATTGTTTTTCTAAGTGTGATAAATGATTTAGTATTTTAGTAAACAATATTTCGTTTAAATATTCATTTGTAAATATATATATATATATATATATATATATATATATATATATATATATATATATATATATATATAATTTAGCCTAATATCTATTAAACATCACCTAGATAAATTAACAAAGGCAAACAAAATAAGATAGATAAACGGTTTTTGCTGGATATTCGGTGTCTATTTTTATTAGTTACATTCAAATTATTATTCCTCCTTTGAATAATAAATTGATTTTAATCCATCAATTAGAAAGAGTTGTTATTTACTTGCGATTATTCAGCCCTGTACTTAATTAATAAGGATCTATTTAGTCGTTTCAAAATATAATTATGTTGCATGATGTTTCTTTCAATTAACAATGCCCCGTAAATGTAAAATTTAAGAATTCGCTCAGACACAGGTTTAGGTTAGGTTA
Source organism: Aphrophora alni (assembly GCA_963513935.1). Lineage (NCBI taxonomy): Eukaryota > Metazoa > Arthropoda > Insecta > Hemiptera > Aphrophoridae > Aphrophora > Aphrophora alni. Next base: position 119,528,216 of record OY740767.1, on the reverse strand, counting down.
TATGCACGTTCACTATTTTCACCATTACAGTTGTCTGCAACATTTACATAAAATAAGTAATGTATATAGTTTATATAAGTGTTGTAGATAATATTTAGAAACAAATTATGTTTTTAATAAATTGCGTAATTTTCCTTTCAGTTTATTTCAGTCGACATTTCACTTTCAATATCCTTTATAAAACGCAAAATTTAAAATTACTGTTTGTTCAATTTAATTTTGATTTGAGCTAGACATAAACTAGTCGCAATAGGATTATCTTTCTAAAATAACGGAAGTAAAGCATCAGGAAAAAATAATTCATAAAGTAAACTCGTGATACTGTCTCAAAAACAAGGGAAGTTGAGTTTCTTCTGCAAGTTCCTCACAACTTACTGGACAATACGACTTCCTGTGTGTTGTAAATATTAAATTTGAAAATTTATTTATTTTTAACGTCACTGTTCTGAAAACTTTTTGTTATATTTAACTAATAGTAACAATGTTAAACGAATCCAATAAATAATTCCTATTTTAACCTGTTTTAAATTAAGAAACGTTTATTAGAAATATGTTTATTTTAAAACACACAAATGTTAAAATTAAAAATTGATTATCATAGTAAATATTTTTAATGTTGATAGAGAGAATATTGAAAATTCTATGTAAACCGTTTAGTCGACTGCGTATATTAACCAAACATTACCTTTTTTATTTAATAATTCCTACTGATAATTAATGTAAAAATTCCAGTTAGACAACCTGAAGCATAGATAACGAAATTTGTATTAATATAGGTTTTTCTATTTCATGTATTTTAAGACCACAGCACATTCTTTATAATGTGTGGATGTTTATTTTAATGATTTAACTATTTTTTCTAATTGCACAACAACTTCAATAAAAGAGGAAGAAAAAGTGTTAACGCAATAGTAATAACATGAAATTAGCCACATAATTGGTAAATTATTCAAGCGTGGTTGGTGAAATTTATTTTAAATACTTTTTTATCAAATACTTCAGTCAATATAGTGAACAAAACACCAGCGGTGCTTCTCATTTTTCTGTACGCCATTTATTTATACATCCATATATCCATTAGCATAACACAATCTGCGAATATAATAAAGCACACAAAACGATAACAAAACAACAAACTGTTCTAACTCTTCACTGCCAAATGTAACTATTCTGGTACGACTTGGCCGAATAAATGAAACAAAGCTTCATCTAAACGACATGAAAAATATATTTTCTTATTTGTGTTAAAGATTGTACTGTATAAACCACTGGCAAAGTAAGATTAATAAAGATAAATTTACGCAACTGATTTCCTTAATATATTTTGTACTGTTGTACATATAATAAATGCTCTTTTCAACTTCATTGTGAACTCCTCCAAAATATATCAACTGATTTGTTCGGGCAATGTTATGTGGGTTTGATTGTATTCAATCGAAAATGTAAACAGACATGTACTCCTTTAGAACCAATCTATGCACAATCTATGTACTTTATTCATATCATATTTAACATTACATTTATTGATCCCATTTTGAGTCATTTACTTGAATCTGACGAAGTTCATAAGTCATTTTTAGTCTTTTACATATACTTATGGACCGGATACGTTTGATTTGATTCGCGTTTTATATTTGAATATAGGTGTAACAAACTTAGAGTAAAATTAGTGTACAGTTTATTTTATAGATTAATCAGTAGTCAGATGTAATATTTGTATTTTGTTGTAATGAAATATAATGACTTTACATAACAAGTAGTGAATTTCAAAACAATGAAAACTTAAATAAGTGACACTAGGTCTTAAATCTTACTAGAGAAGAGCGATCGGACAAATAGTTTTAAGATATTATTGCAGTTGAAATTTATATGGAACAATATTTCCGCTGTGTTCTACTTCTACGAAAACTATTGTTACAATTTTATTTTATGATATGACGTAAAATTACGAGAAGTTGTGTTTCTTACTTTACTATACTAATATTAGTAGATAACAATGACTAGTTATCAAATACAGAATATTGTCTATATTAAAAAAGGTAAAACAATTTTAATTTGACTCCTACATCGCTAAAAACATTATGTAATTTTCTAAAATTATTTGTTTTAAAGCGAAAACATTGGATAATTTTCCAAATTCGATCGTATATATATATATATATTTATATGGGTTATTTCATGTATACTATAGCATCAACACTTTATATTCCCTTTAATAAAATGGTGGGAAAAAACAAAACATCAAATCGTTAAAATAAACACCCGCGCGTCATAAACAATCTGCTGTGGTCTCACAATAGATGAAACAGATATTCCGATATTAATATCGATTTCGTTATCTGCGACTTCTGTGGTATAACTGGAGTTTTTAAAATTAGTCATCAATAGAAATTTTTAACGAAAAGAGTTGTGTTTAGTTAAAACATGGAGTTTTAAAAATACTAAAAAACTATATTTTAGGAATTTTCGATATTATCTTGATAGCCATTATAAATATTCACAATGACACACACATTTTGAGTTTTTTATAGTTTTTTGTTTAAAGTACATATTAAATTATACTTTAATACTTACATTATATTTATTCTATGCAGCTTTTTAAAAAATGAATGTAGATTTTCATGAACATTTTTTATTCAATAGTTTACCATTGTTTCTATTAGTTAAACCTAACAACTCCAACTTTTTAGTACTGTCACGTTAAAAATCCATCAATTTTCAAATTGAATATTTACAGCTTACAGGAAGTCCTATTGTTAAACTTTTTTTTTATTATGTAGAACTTGAAGAAGTAACTCAATTTTCGCTTATTTTTGAGACAAGTTTCACTTAGTATCCAAACCGAAGTTAATTTCTAGACAGTATAAGTACAAAGTTTCTTTGTTTTTAAAACCTCTCAGTCTTCGTAACCTTATAATAAAAATAGCACAAAAGAAGATCCCTAGCCCTCTCATATGCTATATATGCTTTCATTATATTTCCTGTATTCTAATTACAAAATATTTTGATCAATTAAACGGTCGTACGTAAATTGGTAAACAGACTTTTGTTAGAGATTGAGTTGGATATCATTGCAAGAGGAAGATCTCTAGCTAGAGTCTATGTAAACTGCAACAACTATAAGGGAAGGTGTACAATGTTTAGGAGAGTTTTAAAATATACCAAAACATTTATTCTTTATCTCCTTCACGTTCCACAAAATAAATTCACTTTATAAAAATAGCAGACTCTCATGATTTACTTCACTACAGAATAAAACAAAACAACATAAAACGGCTTTATAGACGCCAAGCTGTGGATGATGGAAGAATTTACATCCCTTATTTAGACAAAATTAATCAATTGTAGAGCTTTAAATATATCGAAATAACTGTTGCAATGTAATAAATTCAACTACAGCTACATGTGTTTTTCTTAATTAATTTATAATCTATGATTGAGTCATTTGGTGCATCTAGTTCAACTTAAGTTTAAAATCAAACCTTAAGTTAAAAATCAAATTTAAGAAGATAAATAAAAATTAAATTTATAGGCCTAATTCTTAATTTTACATTCGTCTTGAAATAATGAAGAACAATTTAAAAATTACAATGTTAGAAGTAAAGATATATAACATATAAAAACAATATATGGTACTTTGGTTTCAGTATAAATTTATATTATAAGAACAGAATAAAACATAACACTGATGGATATTGTCATATATAAAAATATTGATTTATTTAAAAAATCTTAAACATAATTTGAATTTTTTTCTCTCATTAACAACATTGATGAAAACAACAAAAAGTATGATTATTAATTTAAATTAATTAATTCTACAAATAATAATTCCTGGTGACAGACAAGGGAAACTAATGAATCAGCTTACTTTGCAAGTGAGGTGGAAGTCATGAAGTTGAGAAGTGTACATATTATAAGCCATTGGTTGGGAAGAAAAGAGATCGATTGTTCAGTGGGGAACCGCCGGTAAGATTGGAAGATAGCCAGACATACTTTGTGAGAGAGAGAACTTCCAGGGGAATTAGATCATGAGAAGAGATACACGAGAACTGCTAAAAGGGTGAGCAAACTTTATGTAGAGAAACACTTGTGATTAACCAAGATAAAATATATTGTATAATCATAATAAAGATAAATATAGTAATTGTAGACTGGGCTATTGTTGTTTAATTGAAATAAAAGCACCTAGGTGGAAATTTCATTTGATTTCTAACACTTTCATATTTAACAAAGTATTTAAAAATTAAAATTTTAGAAGGTCTAGCCATCTTATACTTAGGTGATGACTAGATGACGAACTAAATATTATTAAAACGACAGGACAGTCGTTTATTGAAACAGGTTGCCCCATGTGCCAGTACACACATCCATATTAAAAAAAACTAAACAATCTTATTTAGTTACAGTTATCTAAAAACTGACTTAAACAAATAATAACTAGAAATTAGAAAAAAAAGATCAGGTTATATAAATTAATTTCATCCATTCATTTGTCTAAAAATATAAGGTAACAAACGAGGCTTTCATCTTCGTAAAGAACTGGTAATCATAAAGTCTTTGCTGTATGACGGTTGGTAAAATAATTCCCACTTGAACTACTCTGCAGAGCCCTCGCACTTGCTGGAGTATAGATGCGAGCATTGTCAACCAGAAGAACAACTCCCCATGTGAGAAATCCAGACCGCCCTTTTTAAACAACCGAAGCTTTTCAGAGTTTCATAATACATATCTCCTTTATTGTTATTTATGTGCCTAGTTTTATAATTCAGTCAGCAAAACTCTCTTTTTGTCTGAAAACACTCTAGACACATTTTTGTGGCCGAAGAGTATTTGTTTTACTTTTTTTGGTTTACTTGAAATTGAGGATTGTTCTACTAAATCATACCCTTCACAATTCTGTCCAAGAAAGCTTTCCCCAGTTCCATCGTAGAGAATAAGAAATGTCAAAGTCGCACAGATTCTTCTATGTTTAAGATCAGTTCGCTGTGCATGCAATTGCGTAAATCTAATTTGGGAGTAAAAACTCCATATGCAAGAGAAAAGAATTAGATACAGAGTTCGTTCAAAATTAAACAAGCATAAATGTTATTTAAAAAATTCAAACATTTTCATCAACAATTTTGTCCAATATGGTTTATAATTCAATAAATTTTTTTAACATTTTGTCATTGATAAACTCATAAGAAAATTATATAGCGTAATAATAACTAGTTCCGTTTTTATAAGGTTATTTCAGAATATAGTAAGTTGGAATCACACGTACACTGCTTTCTAAATATTAAGAATATATAATAAGAAATATAAAGAATATTTTTCCGTTACAACAAGATTTTCTAAGCCGGAAATAAAGTATTAAAAGGAAAATAAATTGTTTATAGAAAGTAATTAAACTGTGCTAAAAAATTGCAACATGTTCCAACTCTCGCATAGATCTAAACACAAAGCTAAATAATAAAATCTAATGCATTATCTGCTATCTTCGCGAAAATTTAAATAATAGGCCTACTAGTGATAAAAATCATAGTCATCCTTTCAGCTAATATCTCAATAATGGCTTAAGCTATATAAAACGAAATACTGTGAAATATTAAGACTTATGACCCAAATCATGTAAGGAATTACGAGTAGGCCTATATTTTAAAAGTACGGAAATAAATTATGAGATTAGTAACAAAGTTATATTTAAATAATTTAAACAGATTTTAATTAGTGAGAAGTTATCTGAACAGCTAATATCTTTTTATGAACAATAGCTAGTTAAATTGCATTTTAGGAGATGGTAACCAAATCTATATATTTAGTCTAAATTTCTAAATTTGTACATTTTTTTTATGATCCTAAAAACCGTAGATTTGGTCACACCTGTGTTTAAGGCCATTTAAAAAAATTGAATTTGGTTTTGCACGAACTTTTATCACGGTATAGAAACATTATTTTGATATCAGAATATAATCCGAATCGTTAAAAAAAGAAACAACTTTTTTCATTAAGAACACGAAAAAATATTTATAGTAGGTTTAATGTAGATATCGGTTATTATAAGCTATCAAAATAATAGCTCCTAAAATTACCACCTTCGACCCACAAGTAGTTTTAACGTAACTACTTACGTAACTCCAAAGAAATAAATTAATAGAAATCATAGTTAACCGAGACAATATCTATACAACACATTACAGAAATTTTATTAAATAAATTAAATATTATTAATAAATTAATATTATTATTTAAATAAGTTTTCTCTAACAAATGTTTGTAACTTATGTATATCAGAACAAGTGATGAGAAAGAACCTTTAACTGCTTTCTGTGTGTGGGAAATATAAATCAAATCTTTAAATTTAATTAAACAATTAGAATATGATAGGCTAATAATTATGCAAAATAAATAGTAACTTGTATGTTGTGCGTGGGAGAGCAGTTTACATTAATAAGTATACGCTTCTGATAATTACGACTCACATCTTTCCCTTTTTGCGTGGCAAAATAAACATAACAAGAAAGTGTAATACAAATATATTAACATAACTAAGATAAGGTTACAAGGCTAGAGAAAAAACCTTTGACTCCGAGTGAAAGTGTAGTTTTTATAAACAAGAACTTGAGTAAACAATCATAAATTTAGTTGTTGATTTTGTTTTAATTTAAGTTTAGTCATGGAGTTGGAGAAATTATTTTATTTTAGTAAATATTTCTCTTCAGTGTGGTAAAATTAATGTTGTGCGTAACATAAATAATGTTGAAATATAACTATGAGTTACCTTCAGTAGAAACTTCAAAACTTGTGGTTGATAGATGTTATAAAAAATAGATAATTAATTTTTGATCGATCAAAAAGTACTGTTAATTAGCAAACATTGAACAGAGAAAAGATGCTTTTGTAAAGGTATTATGAACATAGTGAAGCCTTATTTATATATTAGGCTAGGAAGAATAATAGCTTAAAAGTTGTTTAAAAATAATCTATGTATATGTGGCCAGGGTTTACCTTATTTAAATTGCTTTACAGAAAAGATTGTCTACAAATTCAAACTTATCTGTAGTTTCACAAAGATCACAAGTATGAAAGTACAAATGTTTTATTACATACTTTTATGTTTATTCAATTTACTTCCATTTGTATTTCAATTTACTGACGTTTAAACAATACTGACAGTATAATGAATTACATTATAACAGCAAAACATATCTCCTTTCTTATAATATCCTTCCATATCTCCTTTCATTAGCCGTATAGTCCAAAATGTAACAAAGAATATTCCTACTTTTAGACATATGGCACAGAATATTTCCAGTGAACCCAAACCCTCATATTTTGGGTCTCTTCGAACTTTCAAAAACATGTACTTTAAGTATAATGTTTTATAACCGATTATGCCTTTTGAAAGTAGAAATCATATAATTGTCCTTCATTGTATAATAATAACGCATGTGCCTAAAAAATCTACATTATAAGATTACACTACATACTATCAAAAGAAATTAATCGATTGACAAATTATGCATTACTATAAGATAGATAGTGACTTAAAACTACTACGGACATCTTGTTTACGAAGTAAGGTATACAATGTAGATAACAGTTTATGGCTGTTACAACGTTTATGGCTGTGTTTATAGTCCCCATTCTCTATCAACCTAACAATTAATTACGGTTTCATGTAGAAAACGTTTGTGAGATATAAGACACTCCCTTTAACAAAATAAATTCTCACTCGAATTTTCAAAAGGAGTATAAAATTACGATCTTTACCTATCGAATGCTTTAATAGCGGCATAGTCGAAAGAGAACAAGGGTTGAACAAATCACTAGAGCACTGTGGTGACTGTATATGAGCAAGGAAAAACCCCAAACCATAAAATAACACAATCACACAAAACTGTATAATGCGTTTATATTACCTTATGTACATTTCGATAGCTCTGCTATCATCTTCAGAGGTACACTCAGAACAAGAGTTGCTCAATATTGACTACATGAAGAAAAGCGTAGATCTAGCTAGGATCCCATGGAATTGTCACACCATACCCACCATACGGAAGCCCCTGTGAGTGTTTATATTTTTAAAGTGGTTATTATTAGTTATACTAATTAATTATGAATAATTTTATTAATTTTTTTTGTTGAAATATATTTCAATATTACTAATGGTGATGAACTTACTATTAATAATATTTATTATCAACAATCATTTAAATGAATCACACTAAATATTGTTATATTTAATTGGCATTACACATAGTTAGACGGATAGTGTTTACAGAATTTTATTATATGTATGATTTTATAAGTTTGCCTTTGCTAAAAACAGAAACATAATTTCGTAGATAAAACCGAATAATATGAAACGAGTGCTTAATAGAATATAGGAGTAATTTAATTAGTTCACCGTTTATTATTTCATTTATTGGTTATGGTAATTTTGTAATAGACAGTTTGAGATTAAAGATATAAAATGAAATGATTTTTTGTTAATTGTAAAAAAAAAAAAAAAAGCCTCAATAAAATATGAGAAGTCTTGTAGCTTGTTGCAGCAGAAATGTGGGGTAAACAGTATAGGCTGCGATTTAAGCCTATTATGATCACTTCCTATCACATTTATTTTAACAATTATTTTATTTATTTTGAATTTGTGTATTTTAAATCAAGATTAGGTTGTGTTTATTACTTTGTTAGAAATACCTTTTATTTTAAATGAAAGACATATCGAATCAATGCCTGCAGTGTTTAAAATTTTAACGTAATATCCATAATTTATTTTACTAATTGTTAAAATTGTAACCTTAAGTATCATCAGATGAGTTTGTTCTTCGGCAGAGCTGTAAAAGAATGATATAAAAGAATGATTATATATTATTTCACGTCGAAAGACAATATAACTCTTTTCATTTTTATCAGGAGTTTAAAATTGAATCTTGCTTTGTTTGTCTTTTTAAAATGTTATCAATAAAATAATATTAAAATATACTTCCATAGAAACCATACTAAATATCTTGTTTTGAATGAACATACTATCATAGTTATGTGATTATGAAGTTTTTGTTTAATATTCATTAACAATAGAATCCACATGAAATCCGTCATGAAATTACGTGTACTGTAATGAAGGACATTTGTTTCTACATTCACATTGACACTGTACTTTTGTCAGGCTTTGGTATGCATGTAGACTCTATAGGCTGTGGATTGCATGTAGCATACCAAGACGAAGACTTCGTAATTGAAACGTCATAATTTATTTGTATTGCACAAATAAAGTAATTTTTGTGGATAATTCTGTTTTCTTTCATTTGATGAGAAAGTACCTGTTTGTATTTATTGTTGTATGCATTTAAATTCAAATATTAATATTGGTATTATAGAAGGCAACTCCATATATCATATAGCTCCTAATATTACCACCTTCGACCCACAAGTAGTTTTAATACAATCTTCTCCAATTGACTTATTATTTATATTTGTCGACACGTTTCGGAGTTCCTCTATCTTTAAGATTTACTTTAGTAATCTCGAAGATGAAGGAACTAATAAATAATAAGACATACGGTATTGGCAGAGATTGTACTCAAACTACTTACTAACTCCAAACAAATAAAATTATTAGGAATCATAGTTAACTGAGAGAATATCGATACAACACATTACACAAATTTCATAATTAAATTAAATATCATAGGAGGTGCAGTATAAGGAAACATAAAATAAAAATCATCACTCTCCCATGTTTTAGACTTCTACTGAAAAAAAACAAAAAAAAAAAAACTCTCAATGATAAATTCAAGTTTATTTTTAAATTTAAAACTCATTGTGTTTGTATCCAAGTCACTCTTTTTTATATAATAAAGTTTATTATTGGAAAGTGACAATGACAAAACACAAAAAATAAACGCTTACATAAGTCAAGGGTATTTCAAAGGTTAGGGATGATCACTTCAGTACAGTTTTGCCATCATACATAAATCAACACAGAATAAACCTCTTCGTGAACTAACCTATTTTATATGCAGTGTTGCGTCTTTAATGATACACCCGGTGTGCTTCCATTTGTGTAAAATTAATGTGCATTATTAAAAATGTTCTAAATTTAGTAATTATGCACAGCATCAAATCTAACCCACGTTACAATTTCTTATTAAATATTTGGAATCTAGTAGTAGCTACAGAAGTAAAATACTCTGGCCAAATATTATTATTTTTTATTACAAAAAATTTGTTATATCTTTGACGTGTAGTAAAATTTTATTACAATAATATATTTCGTAATTTTAAACGCGTGTAAATTGTAGTGTGAGTGTATAAAGTATTAGCCTGCTATGCCTGAATATGCCTCATGTTGAGGTGAAACAGCTGTAGCAGTTACACAATAGAACTAATTTGATGAAGAATGTAAATGAGAGTGTTGATTATTGAGTTAAAAGTAATTAAAAAAGGCTATAAATGGAAGCAATTTAATAAATATATTGCAACGGATGAAATATTAAATCTGGTAGATATATTAATTAAACCACCCCGTTGACCTTATTTTTTATATTATATTTTATTTTTTTAAATAACGCAGGAAATATTGATAAATATATTGACATTCTTGCATGTTTATTAGAATTTATATTGAGAAATTATATTTGTACTTACTATCTATGAGAATGATAAAATTTTTCCTAGATAAAAAAAAAAAAACTCTTTGAATGGATTAAATGATTTAATAAAACAATCGAAGTAAAAATCTTTTAACTGTTACATTATTAAATCGCTTAAATACAAAATAATAAAATCATTATTAACTTACGTTAGTATACGTAGGCTACCTATAAAACAGAACTTCAAAAATCATTGGATATATGAGATATATAGGCCTAAATTTAAATATCATAGAATATTTATATTTATGACATATAGTATACCTTACTAAAGTTAAAAAAACCGCATTAACATATCATGTGTTGTTATTATACACTCACATTTTTCTTTATACAAGAGATATGATAAACTCGAAACAAAAAGAGATGAAGTAACAGAATAGAACAATATATTTACCTGTTATTGGTTTTTTGTAGTGTATTTTTTATTATAGACTTTGTCAAAGTGATTCAATAAATAATTGGATGTATAAACGGTTACTGGATTTAAAAAAATCCAATTGTAAATTAAATTGCCTGGAAGTATTTAATTTTATCGCCCTTTATTGGTGTAGACAAAGGTTTGTAATTTATTAGAGGGGTCAACATAAGGGATGTAAATTCCACAGTGGCCGCAGATTTCCATGTATTGAACTATTTTATGTTTTTTGGTTTTATTCTGCATTCAAGCGAATGATAAGTGGCTGCTGTTTCCATCGTGAACGTTTGTTTCTTGGGACATGAAAGAGACAAGTGACATATTGATATATTTTAGTAATTTCAGCACATTTACACTTTTTTTTACAGTTGGTGGAGTCTGCTGAGACTCCAGCTAGAGAACATCTCGTACATAAATATTTTTACAAATAATTATCTAACGTAAACTTTAAAACGTCGTTTTTCTACTGTCTATAAATTTGAAGCACTACCGCCGTTTTGTATAAGAAAAGATATTCGTAGAGATTGAATAGAGAATTGCACTATGTAAGAAATATGTAGTTGATGGAATTCGCTTAGAATCTACCTTCTTCTTTGAACCTTCTACCACAAACCTAAGTGTCACAACACTCTTCTTGTCTCTGAGAATGTTAGGCAATACAACTGTTTAATAAATTATTATTTTTAAACAGTAAACAAACAATATAACAATGGAATAAATATACAATTGTAGTAAATTTTGTATCAGAATTTATCAATTGCAAATAACACTCAGCTCTAAGTATCTTATGAAAGTCAAATCGAACGAAATATTTTAACTGTTTCCCACATTATTTTTAAAAATAGATAATCTTATAATTATAGTCAGATATATATATATATATATATATATATATATATATATACAAATATTTACCCTCTGATACTGGATCCATTTATTTATCTTTATACATTTTAATTATTCTGTTAATAGATATTCATTCACATTTAGTTCATTATATTTTTGTTTAAGGTTTACCCACTAAACCAATGTAGACGAAAATGATACAATTCACTGATTAATATAGCCAAGTGTAAACATAACCACTAGTGGTAAATCTTATACAAGCTTTAATTAAACGCCTTCACCACTATTAGATCTATTAACTATTGTCCTTTATGGTATGACTCCCGGCCATATGGAGTTTAACGAGCATTTAACTTACATAACATTCTTTAAATACATACTCTACATTAAGTTGAATTTCCGATTAAAATTTGCAATTATATTTGTGATATTATTTGAAAGAAGTTAACATTATATCCTAATGGAACGATTATTATTCGCCTATTTAATTAGACTCAGTACAACTGCAAGAAATAAAATATTTACTTGTTGGGAAGAAGTTTAGAATTTCCGCCGTAATGGCACGTAATTTATTTAACACTCTTTTGAGAATTTAATGGGAGAAATCTTTGGAAAACCAAAAGGAGAAAATATATGTTACACAAATATTTTTCTAGTCTCTCCCCTCAAAAAAGAACATAATTGTCAAAAATATTATGTCTTTACTCTTCAGAACAGGCTAATGGAACAAACAATGGAATTAATAAATTACTTTTTTTTAGGTATATATTTTAATAGGAGTATTTTAAAGTATATTCACATTTGTCTAACAGTAAATGTGTATGAACTGAAATTCTAGTAGTTGTTACCAAATATAATTTACGAAATTAAATAAGTACAAGAATTAGTGTAGTGATTTATTGAATGTAGGAATTCATCAAATCAGCTGTTGTAGATCAACTGACCATTCTGCTATTAATCTATTAATAATTAAACCATTATGTTTGCTTATAGCCCAACCGGATTGTTAATAATTAATTACTATTTAATTAAATTAATTGGGCGTATATCAACTTTTATGCAATGATTGCCCAAAAACGTACATAGGCCAAACCGGACGCACGGTTCAAACCCGCTTCAAAGAGCACATCCCATCTTCCAAACGATCCGCCAACAAGAAAATAGATTCCAAGTACACCGAACATTTAATTGATGCAAACCATAGTTACACAGACATTAATAAGAATTTTAAAATATTACACCACTGTAAGAAGTGCCCGTTGATGAAATGCATTTGAGGAATTCCACATTTACAAATTTCAGAAACATAACCCCGTCCACTTACTTAAGAACAAGCTTCAATTTCATTCCCATTCCATTTTTGACTTAATCGATAATATAGAAACTATACCTGTGAATCACAATGTACAGACTGTATAAGTACCCCCTCTCAATAACGAAGATCATTATCAGCTGACCTGGTGATTAATTGAATTGACGATAGTGAGTCAACGAGAACGGTCACTGACAAAGCGCGTCGTCCGTGTATTTATGTTTTTAATCGTGAATTAATATGTGTCGTTAAGTGTTTCTATGTGTTTTTATATTTGAAAATGACTGACAAGTAGTTGAAACGCGTCATATAAGATAGTGCAAACTACATGTAAGGATTATTCGACAGTAACACCTCAATGCAAGGTAATTAAATAGTAATTAATAATTAAACCTGCTGTTTTTTGTAGCACAGCATCCAACATTTTGAAATTACCAATTAGTTTATTTACACATTGGAGTTTCAAAAAATTTTAAATTATTTTTTACTTTACTCTATAGTAAAATCGTCAAATTATAAATCAAATGAATTCTTTCCAAGCAATAAGAGAGTGATTTTCTATGTTGGGAGTTTTTATGAAATATACAGAGACAGAACTCTCATAATAATATCTATTATTTTTAATCTATTTTTAAATAATATAATTGGTATTACACACAATTAAAAAACCTTACAATTATAGAGTGCGATGTTATGAGTTTTGCTTCTTAATTGTGAATTTTAATGTAAATTACCTGTCATCTAACTTTCCTGTTTGTTTAGAGTTGTTCCTGTTGACCTAACCTCTTCCAATTCAAATGAGCAGATATACAATCTGAAGACATTTGTTTAAAGAGTACTTATATTGAGTGTCTGAAAGGTTGGATACGAACTGTATAAGCCGTAAAATCGAGGGTAACAGGTGGGGAAGGGATATAATTCATACATCTGTATTGAATGACAGTATAAAGTAAACTATTTACATATTATTTTGGGATTTCTTAACATTTCTAAGTAATGGTTTTAAAAAATATGTACTAGTTTTGGTTTGAAAATTAGTATGAATATAATGTTTTCAATATGTTGAGTTGTCATAAAGGAGCCAAATTATGAGAATAACATTTACGTAATCTATACACATATTTAGCGAAACATAACCTCAAAATTTCCTCCACGTCTTTGTCATTAGTGAAATTTTAATTGTTTTATGTAAAATGTTAACACAGTTCATAAAGTATATCAGCTGTTATTGTCATACAATATGAACAGCTCATAGATATAAAACTACCAAATATACTGAACAAATATTTCGTATATATGTTTAAGTTTATTCTCTACGTATTTCAAATATTCTAAAAACTAAACAAACACCTATTTATAAATTAAATAATTATTTCGTCGTATACAGATGGTTTTCCTTTTCGAGTAACGTAATTATAGAATAATTGTGAGATACAGAAGGTTGTTTAAACCGTACTTGGGAAAGTAAGGCTGTTAAGTTGGCGCTCAATTAACCTTCCTCCTGCTTGTTATCTGTCTGGTACGAACAGAAAGAAGATATTAATAACATTATCTTATCTTCTGACAACTCAAGTACCATTATAAAATAAAATTTCTTGAAATAAATTTTAAAGTAATGTTTTATATTGACAGTGGGGGAAAAATGACTTTTTCTAAAATTAATCCACTCACATCTAACATGTGTGTATGACTCTATTTATAAACGTAAGTTTAGAAATAGATATTTGTGAAAATTAGCTTTTTTTTTTTAAATCGGTGTTTAATAGGTGTGTAGCCAAAATAAATATCATAATTATTGATTTTCTTTTTAAAATAATGAAAAAGTAATTATTCGAAAGTTAATTGTAGAAATTAAAGTTTAATTTAAAAAAATAATCTTAAATAATATGGAATTGTAATTTATAAAAAAATATGAAAGTTGGTTTTTATTTCTATGTGTTGTTTTAGTGTTGGAGTCATAGGATTGTTAGAGGCGTTTGTTTTCTAATGTGGAGTTATTATTTTTTTTTAGTCTTTTTTTTTTTTTTTTAATATTATGTAGTATAGAGAAAATTGTGCTATATACTTTACTGAATTTATTTGCAGATATATCAGTATGAAGATCCATTTGGAACTAAAAATTTGTTTTCTTTGAACAACGTTTCTCAGCTGTATGTTGTCAGTGTACTGCTCTGCAGCTTAAACGTGTGAACTGATATCAATCCAATTAAAAAATTTAGTTCTACCATGCAATTTTAAAAATTTTCTTATTACTACAAATTTCGTGGCAGAATAAAAATCAGAGCTTAAGATATTTTCAAATCGGCTCTAACAAATTTTGATAAAATATTTGTTCAAATTTAGTCTATAAAAACACGTTGACCGTCATCTCATCAAAAATCCGTTTCAAGAGTTATTGGTAAATAGTAAAAAATTTTCCATTGAACTGTTACAAAAGAAAAAAAATCACAAAATAGGCTCTTCGGATATCGTTTGATATTAGCGAAATATGAAAATTAATGACATAACCGCATGTTAAAATCACAAATAAAAATATATTACAGTTTATAATAATTTGCAAATAATAATAATAATAATAATAATAATAAAAATGTACCTGGACCACATCATTAAAACTTTGATTTTACTGAAACAAATTTTCTCTGCGGACACGTTTATTGTACAGGCAAAACAAGCTTATGTCTCATTTAAATCCACACATATTTTTCATAGACTTCGTCCATGAGTAATTTTTACTTTAATCACTTTTACTGAGGAATCATTTTGGATCGATTGTATTTATGTTTAGCAATGGGTAAATGAGAAAGTTCGTGGAATAATTTTGTATGGTTTCTATAGTATATTTTAACAATTACATATAAAGAATAAATAAAGCTATAATAAACCAATAAAGTTTAAAAATATAAATGAACTACAATTGTTTCGCCTTGCGGCATATCGGGAAACTCATAATATACAAGTACATAATGTACTCATTTATACGTACACAAATAACAGGAAACTGAAATACAATAAAGAAATCGGGAAGGGTAAGGGGAATGACCTAGCAGGTAGATGAAAGTTGATTAACTATGTTAATGATGGGTTTTATAAGGGTTGAATAATTTAATACAATTCGGTCATTTAAGTTGAAAATAGGCCTAAGTGAAATAAATCTAGTTATTTCTAAACATTATAAATTATTTAATCTATCGCTTTTATTTTCTATATGTAAGAGTTTAACATTCAATTTCGGATCAAAATTATGACCCGAGTCCAAAAGGTGGTTAGCAAAGTTAGAGTTTCTTATAGGCATGTTTCCAGCTATTTACATGTTCTTTAATCGTAACTTTGATAGATCTACCTGATTGACCTATGTACTCAGTCACAATCTTTACAATATATTTAATAAACTCCACTATTTTCTAAAATTTCTTTTTATCTTTATTATTAACCAATATTTTTTCTAGATTTGTTTGTACAATAAAAGGCGACTTTAAGGTTACATTTAGTTGAAATAAGGTTACGATGTTGCCTCAAGGCGAGACAAATGTAGCTTATTTATATTATTAAAATAATTTTGAAACTTTAGCTTTATTACTTTAATAATTCTTGAATATTGAGTTTTAAAAAGAAATTTCTGTTATTACATTTAATATAATAATATATAAATAGGTTGTGGTTACTTTTGCAACATTTTTTTTTAAATACTCAGATTGTTCAAATTTTGAAATCACGAAACGATTAAACGGATTAAGTTTTGGTGTAAATATTGCAATTTTATATCGAAAGTTTATTGGTATTGAACGAAACATCTGATATCAATACAATCCACTATAGATTTAAATTTATTCAGAAATAATGGAGTGTCGGAGGCTTGAAACTGGAAATGATAAAATAGTTATCTTTGTTTTAACCTAAAATTTATGATAACTATTACATTGTAACAGTTGATGTTACGAACAAGTGCATGGCATTCCAATTACTCATCTAAAGCCAAGACAGATGATCAGATACAATCGTCAATCATACAGTTGAATGTACATCCAATCAAATTGTATGATTTGAAAATATGACTTGGTATCAAATCCATAGGTCATGTATCCCATGACTCAAAGGTAAGTTATACATTTCAATGTAGCCTACTTCGATGTAATTGAACCTAACAGTTTATAATAATAATTTTAATAAATAGTATGACCTTGTGTTTTATTATGTACTAATCTTTTCATCATAGAATTAAAACATATTATTAATACTTTATACATGTAATACATATTTTATTTGTTTATTAAATATAGTAAAATTAATACTTTATAAGTTGAAAATAGGTGTCAGTAAAATTTTAAAAAATACATAAACTTTAAAATAATCGGAAATGTTTGTTTATTGTTTTAAATGAATTTTAAACCACTTTATGCATGTTTTATGTGGCCTTAGACACTTGGAAATCACAGTAGTACGACGTCGATAGAAATAGGAGAAGATGTTATTCATCAAATGATGCAGAGACATCAATAAATAAAAAAAAATATACATACATAAGAATGGTACTTTCATGATTGACACAATGCACAATCATAACTAAATGCATGGGATAAAATCGATTTCACAATGGTGATATGGCTAGGGTATTTATATTACATTTTGGATATTAATTCGCCACTATTCCTAGAACGTTTTTTACCCTGTCAATACGATCAATGTGTTTTACTCTTCTAAATCAATCAAAAGTCCTCTATGAATGCTATAATGTACGTCGATGAAGAGGATGAACCTGAACAATATTGAAAAAAAATACCTAATTCGAATAAAGCATTACATCTTATTATTGTGTCATTCTTACCTTGACCTCCAGAAGTATCATTGAAGAGGTACAGAGTTTTACAGTTTTGTCAATATCCGTTTTTAAATACATTTTAAATAAATTAAGTGAATTCATCTGGTTCTTTTATTACATGTACCATCTTAACAAACTTATAATTTAAAGGTATTGTCTTTGAAGTTTGTAAGGCAAAAAATATTAACAGGTAATCGCCGCTATTGAAACATATCTTGAGCAGGTATGTCAGGAAGTGAAATATTTATCAAATAATCAAAAGATAACCACGAAACTGTATTACCATCGCGATATTTCTTTAATATTCAATTAAAAATTTGTGCTTCTTTTTTTGTAAATCAAAAGTTTAGTTACAGCGGAACGTTTGGCCACCTCTTTTAACAAAATTGTATTTTCACATTAAGGGCAAATAACACAAGAATAAGTTTAACAAATCCTATCTTTAAATATTTTCTAATAAAAGCAGTAATTTACTTACATTTTACTCAAATTTATCTGTGTTCCTCCATGAGACAAAAAATATGGAAAAAATTGCGTTACCTTCTCACACCTATCTTTTGGTTATTTGTTACCTTCATAAGTAATAAATCCATGTCAAAACGAAAGAAGCCGAGTTGCTAGAGAAACGCAAGTGGAAGATTCAATATCAATCACTTGGACCAGGTATTGTCCCGTGATGGATGTTTTGGGTCATAGCTGGAAAGATTTAAAGTACTGCACACACCATCATGCATTTACAAAAGTTACGAAATAGATGACGTTGACCACACATTGTTTAGTTGCGATAGGTGGAGGCAAAAGAGGGAATTATTAAATTGAATGATTTATTCAGAGATACATAGCAAAAACCTAGTCTAAAATATGATAAAATATAGGGGAAAATGGGATGCTATAGAAATATATATTACGAGCATTCTGAAGTAAAAAGAAAAAGACATGAGAGGGTAAAAGCTTAGAATTGAATTTGCCTTTTTGCTAAGTAATGGGGGTCCCGCAAGAGGAGATAGCAGACGTGGATTAAAAAGAGTAGTCTTTTCTGTAGGTAGATTAACAAGGTAGTCCATCCCTAGGTGTGAAAAAGTCCAAGCGGATATTTCTTTTTTATATGAAAAAATAAGAATGCCTAACACTTTTATATTTAAAATCCTAATCCATTTATAAAAGAACAAACTGATTTCACCAAATACATATATCTCTTCCGATAAATAATTATTTTAATTGTAAGGGCACTTTCAAAGTAATGTTTTCTAAAAACGTATACTCTATAAAAGTTTTTATATTCCAAGCGCAATCTTCTTCCATATTTCCATAATAAATTAGTTGTTTTTTTCCCATGATTGCGCTAAACTTTGAGGCAGGTTTTCAGGCATTGGAGTTGTAAAATTTCCCCAAAGTGTCTATTATTTTTAATTAAGTTAAGTTACACATTTTATAACACAGTTTCTGTAGTTACACTACGTACCTATAAACATTTATAATATGATATTTATATTTACAATTATCAAACATAATACTTTTAATTTAATTTAATTGTATAATTCGAATTTAATTATAAAATAATAAGTTTTTGTTCCCTTGTTACGAAGATTAAACCAATTATATAATATACTATTATTGGTATATAAACCACAACATAAATTAATTTTACAAAACTGATGGGTAATATTTTCTAAAATAAAATATTCTCCTCAACTCCATGATTAAACATAAATTGAAACAAAATCAACAACTAAATTTAAGATTATTTACACAAGTTGTTGTTTACAAAAACTGCACTTGAACTCACAGTCAAAGGTTTTCTCACTAGCCTTGAAAGTTCAATGCTAATTAAGTTGAAATATTTAAATTACACTTTATTGTTGTATTCTTGTATTGCTGTTTATTGTTTATATTGTTGTGCTTAACTTGCAATGCGAAAGGGATGGAAGTGAATTTTAATTAACGGAAGTGTAATATTTATTAATAAACTGCTCTCCCACGCATACAAGTTTCTATTTTTTTACATAACTATTAGCGTATCATATTCCGACTGTTGCAAGAAATTTATAGATTTCATTTATAAGTTATATTTCCCACTCACAGACTGAAAGAAGTTAAAGGTTTCTTTCTCATCACCTGTTCACATACACACAAGTTACAAACATGTGTTTGAGTAAACTGTCTTTAATATTAATATAACCGATATTCATGTTTGACCTTCTGTAAATATGTTCTTCCTAATCTTGAATGAAATAAAGTAGTATCGTTTTTTAACGATTCTGATTAAATTCTGGTGTTAAAATAATGTTTTTATGCCTTGATAAAAGTTAGTGCTAAACCAAATTCGATTTAAACTCAGGTGTGACCAAATATACAGTTTTTAGGATCTTCAAAAAACACGTACCAATTTAGGCAATTAGACTAAATAAGTTATATATTTTTGGTCTCCATCTTTCCGCAAATGCATTTAAGTAGTTATCGTTCATAAAAAAGAATATTAGCTTAGATCTAACTTCAAACTAATAAAATCTGTTAAAATTATTTCAATATAACTTTTTTTACTAATTTTATAATTTATTTCCGTACTTTTAAATATGCTCATTATTAACTACATGATTGGGGTCATAAGTCATTATATTTTGCATAAGGTCTGTCTTCCTTTTTTTGTAAACATTTCCATACTTTAATGCATTCGGGAGTTTTACTATCTTCTTTTTTTAACTAGATAAATGACTACGAAACTTTAGAAGTATCAAAAGTTGAACTAGACAACTGAGTTTGAAGACTGTTAATATCTAGTATTGTAGTAAACTCTTAAATTCAATAGTGTAGCAGTGCTTGGAAAAAAACTTGATAAAAATCCGATACCATTAATTTTATTGTTCAATTTTTTCAAGTATTATTAATTATAACTGCATTGTTGTATAAAACGTAAAAAAAAAAAAAATCATGAACTTTCAATTTCTGATATACAGTTTAAAATGTTCATTGTTAGTTTAAAAAAATTAAAAACTACTTCAAAATCTCTATTTCATATTATACAAATACTTTCTCCTAAACTTTTACGTATGTAGACCAAAAAAATACACTTTAGTTTGCTAAAGTATCATAATTCTTAAAAACGGTTAGGGGTAATTTGCATATCAATTTAATAACAAGTACATTTCAAGTGTAGTTAATAATTTTAAGAATAAATAAAGAATATATATATATTGAATCACTCCCCCATGCGAAATGGGGAACTTCGATGTCTCCCTTTGAAGAAAAAAGAAAATGTAAAATAGTGTGCAGTAGTTAGCAATGGTTGGTTATAGGTCAAATAGACAGCAGAATTGTATGAAAGAGTTTATATTGATTCATATGTGATCTACGTAAATATATTTGACTGAAAAAGATAAAGATAAAGTGTTTTCAAGAATTAAACTTCTAATTGTGACTATAACAGTTTTTTGTTATGATATATATATATATATATATATATATATATATATATATATATATATATATATATATATATACAATATGTATGAATTAGAGTATCATATGATGTCATATAATTATTTTGTTGTTATTTTGTGTTATTTATAATAAACTTATTTGAACGAATAGACACTTTTTTTCTCTTCATTATCATCACTCATTGACAAGTTCAGCTCTGTGGTTCTGATATTATTAATGTGTCAGGGGTAAGGTGAATAAAGATTGAAGAATGAATTATTATTCTTATGAAATGAAATTTAAAACCCCATGTTTACTTTCTATTATATAGATATTTACGTATTGCGTTTTAGTAGTCCGAATATATATTTACTTATTTACTAACAATTTATAAATCAAAACTTGCAAATAAACTAAAAACTTTGACGTAATGGATAAGTGAAACATTAAATAGTTATTTTTAAATTATTTTTTGTAATAGGAGTGATTGAAAATTTTATCAGTTTTATACTAATTTCAAAATATATGCTTCAAGAAGCTCTATACAATAGTCAAGTCTTAAATCAAATCGAATAAATATATACCGAGGATGACAAGATCGAAGTAACATAATAAATTGTCACCTCTATAAAGAGTAAGTACGGAAGAATCAGCAGAACTGACTTGAAAGAGTAAAACTTCCATATCACTAACCTAGTTTGTAATATTGTAAACCAACAACATAGCAATACAAAAGAGTATAGTCATTCAACCTTTCTTAAAGAATCGTTTATACCTAGATTAGGACTGAAACGTTTGAAATAGGAGACAGGACTTGTTTAGAGTATTGATAAACAGCTGACTAAAGACTGTCAACTTCTATCAGTTTCACCTGATCTTCGTTCAAATGTATTTCTAACAATTGAGTTTCTTTGAGGATTCTTGTAATTCCTTCTTTAAAAATGTTTATATAAAAAACACAAAGGTTAAAAATAGAAATTATATTTAGGTGATTCAACGAAAGTTGTCTAATTTTGACGGTTATATCGGTTACAACACATGCTCTTGTAGTATGATGAGAAGTGTGCTTACAAAGATATGTTTATCAGTTGAACTTACAGGAATACAAGGAAACTTAATTCGTTTATGGTTATAAACATAATTCATAAAGTGGTTATCGTAGCAGGCGAGAAACGTATTCTTTTAAGGGAAGCAAATCCGTTCAAGTATAATTTTCTGCTCTGTAGTTAAAATATGATATTGTAAAAAATGTGGAAATTTAAGTTTTTTTTGTGCAACTGTGTTGAAATTAACCACTTTGAGGAACTAAAATTTATCTCTCATTCGATATGTTAATACAATTTTTAATTTATTATCTGTATCAATGGTTATCTTGTCCGTGTTAAAGTTGTATTCTTGAAGGTAAATTAGTTTTGAAACTAATTATACACTTGTACACCTTTCACATCTAAATATAATATGAAATGTCGTATTATGTATTACTATAGGTTTGTTTTGCAATTCATTAAAGTAATTGTTTAAACTAACAGGCTAAATATGTTAATTTTTTTACTTATTATTTGTCAAATATATTTATACAATTTTCCAAACATAATTTCTCAAGCGTTTGATACTTTGCCTAACGGTTATGAATTAGAGACAAAGCTACCAATCGTTAAATAAAAATAATATTTAAGACATAAGCTAAATTTAAAGAGTTTCATCTATGAAGTATCACTTAATCATTAAGTTTTGTTGAGGGTCAACCTTGATTGTTGTTGTAATTTTACACGTTTTTGGAACTAGATTGACAAATTAGGTTTCGATGCTTTAATCAATCAAATAAAATAAGTTTTACTGTCTCTAGTTAGACATACCATTTAGAAAAGAAACTATCTTGTGCTTGATAGAAGCCACTCTAAATCGGATCGACCTCTTTCAAAGGTGAAACTATTTTTAAAAGGTAAAATTATTACGTATATCAGAGGTCAAATGGTTAAACGGTTTTTATTGTTCATGCTGTTTAAAGTCTAAATTTGTGTCAGCAAAGCCAATTGAACGGTGACGAAAGAGTGTTGTTTGTCATGCCTACCACCTACGGCAATCACCAAAAACTAAACTGTAAGCTATGTGGAACCTTTCATAGTGAGTTATGGCTTTCTATGAGATCACGTTAGGGGAGGGAGGGCAAGAGGTTGGTTTGAGAACTTTCCAACTAAGCCACGCTATTCTTCTAAAAGTTTGACACTTACAGTATACAAGTGTATAAATATTTTAAAATTGATTTCCCTTGAGTCTAAAACAAGAATATGTAACGTGTCATCCAAAATTCGTATGCACGATTAAAATAATGAATTTACTTTGCTGTTTTAGTTAAACATATTTATATAGTACAAACATTTTTACCGTTTTAGTATACTGTCTTTGAAATAACTCAATCTTTGGATTTCGATCATGTTAATATATAAGGTGCCTATTTAGCCACCCAGTTTATTTGAACTTTTACTTCTATTGGACATGTAAAAGTAACTTAGTTTGATTATGAAAGGTCATTGGAAACTATAAAACTATAAACAAATTTATAGTATTTGTAAGTTTATTATTGTACTATGGTAACAGTTAGCGTCATGAAAAAAGATCAAATTGAAATGTCTAGGAGTATTATTTTAGAAGTGTTTGTTTGTTACATAACAGATAGTGTATCTATAAGATTTTACTATTTTGTGATTTAAGTAATAAAGTCTTGAGACAGTACTTTGCTTTGAATTGATTACCAAATAAAACACAAACAAAATAAAATGCGTTGTTTTCAGGTCAGACTACTAGTAAAGTGTTGGATTTTAAGATCCGATAAAAACTCAACTCTTACCATATCTTAAAATTAAATTTTACTTTAAATTTCTATTACAAATTATTTTATGGATCAATATACGTCAATATGAAATTACAAAACTGTTGCAAATAAAAAATAATCAATAATAATTTTAGATATAAAAGTATATAAAATATATATTATTTATTATTATAACACACTTATAATTTTAATAAAACATCATATTTTTTTTTGTCTCAAAATAATAATAATTGTTTGTAATGTCAGATTAAAATAAAATTATTAAAAAACTAACCGTAAACTTAATCAAGTAATAGATTTTGTCATCTATCCTATAACTTCGCTCAGAGTACGAGCATTTTCAAGCCGCCCTCTTCATATTTTGAATAGAAATAATAAACAAATACGTTGCTTCATTTGCTTACAATAGTTTTGTAGCTCTCATGCTAAAAACTCTTATGTTTGTATTTGATAATACGATAGAAATTATGAACTCACCATTTATTTAGCATCGAGATTCCGTTATATGCCAGTCGTACATGGTAAAAGTTAACATTCTAACAAATCGTTTTATTTTCAGAGTATAGAATAAAATTAACACTATCGATACTGTTATTGAAATAACTGGAAAAGAATAAGTAAAAAGTAATCCAGGATCAAGATTGTTTTAGATCATTAGTGTATAAAATTTGTATTTAAATTATAAGTTTCTTTATTACTGGTTAATAAATACGTACAACTAAAACATGTATACATAATTACTTAATATTTGCTCTCTATTCTTATTATGATTTATGTTACACTCGTCACTATACAAGTGTATTAACTTCAGTGAGATAATAATTGACGTACACTGAAGTAACGTGCAATTGTGTTGCCCATATTTTATCAGTTAATAAAGATTCTTAAGCACACATATAATAATAATACGTTGTTGTTTAATAATAGTTTGAAGAAATATGATTTTTTTACTATAGGTTGAGAAGATGAAACATATTAAAATTTAGGATGAACAAATGTAAGCAAATTTGTTCCAATGGTCAATTTTAGGTTTTGAGGGTTTGAAACGAATAGCTCACAAGGGTTGCATTAAATATATTGTCAACTATTTATACATTATATATTTTTTCTTTTAAAAAATCTATCTTTAATTAAATATTACAATATAAATATATTTTATATTACACTACGCTGTATCCAACTTTAAATTAACATATACAATGGGGAATTAACTTACCAATTTTAAGTTTGAATAATACAATACAAACAAAATTAATAATATAATTTAAGTAATGATTCTTTACACAAGCTATTATTATTTACAAACACAGCATTTGCAACTGGGAGACAAAAGTTTTCTCACTAACAGTTTTGCACACTGTAAATAAGTTATGTTAGTGTGTTTTAATTAAATTCCTTGTTTTGTGTATCTTGCCATACACGAAGCGAAGAAACTGAATCATAGTTATCAGAGGTATTTTACACTAATGAGTTATTTGTTTGCTTAAGCAATGGTTTTGTTAAAGCGTATGTTAGAAAGATGATGTGAGTTTCTATGCAATTTTGTTTTTTCTGATTAATAAGTTATTTGCTCTTTAATCCTTTCATGTTTTATCGAATTTTACAATTTTAAAGATAATTTGACTAAATGGTCAACTGTAAAAATGAACATTAAAACTCAAATGATGTTACTTAATATGAAGTATGATAATACTAAAAGAAAAAAGTGGTCCCACGATAAGGTACTTAAGAGTCAAAAGCAGACATCAAATCTTTGGAGAGGAAGAGATGTATTTGAGGTTTATATGGGATGCGACTTGCTTAGTGTAATTGGTTTACCATCAAGAGTATCTTGGACAGCCATTTAATCCTAATACTCAATCCGTCTTGTGACTTATTTTGTTTACAAGTAAGTATTAAATAACTAAGATTATAATCTGTGACTTGGATCACTCTAAAATGAGTTTTATTAACGTTAAGCCATTTATTGCTAAAAACAAGTTCTCCCATTGACAGAGAGTACCAAAAACATCGTGAAACTGATCATGAAGTTTTATCATTGCAGACATCGGGTTGATTGTTTTGTTTGTTTGTTTGATTTTAATTCATAATATTTTAGTGGAAATATATATCTTGAGGTTTTTCTCGAAGATAATATATTATTATCATAAGAAGTCTTATGATAATATATATGTATATATATATATATATATATATATATATATAATATTTGGTTCATACAATTTTGCAATAATGAGAAAAGTCTTCTTTTATTGACTGAAACAAATTAATTCAAGACTAATTTTCAGCACTAAGGTTAAAATATAATATTTAATAAGGTTGAGGCTGGTGTGTCAAAATCATGGTGAACTAAAATGATCTTCAAAACGGAGGTAGACCTTTAACTCTTCATATTTCTTAATTAACTAACCAACTTTAAAACATCTGTAATAATTACGTAAAGTAGGTCTACAACCTTGCTATTTAATCTTTAAGGAATTATTATTATCGTCTGTTAATTTTTAGAAATACTAATGAAATAAATAACAATAATCTAACATAGTGATAAAAACATTGTAAAGTTCTAGATTTGCATTTTAAATAATAAAATGTTTTCCTGCAAGAATGTTTCGTATTATTGATTTGATATGATCTCAATATCAGGAGAGAGTATGACAAACAGTAATTATCGAATGTCAGAGCCTCATAAAATGACTTCTTTGTTTTTATCCAATAAGACTCTATGATATGGTTCAAAACTCCAAGAAACGCAAATCGTTTACATGATTCCAACTGCTATCATTTTGCTTATTACCTCATCATTCGAGGAGTAAGCTGATGTTTGTGTTTATTGTTTGGCATTAGTTTGGTATCATACACACAACACTTACACCAATCAAATAAATATAATTTGAATCTCTTACAACAAATTGTTTTACGTTTAGTTTGTAATTCAATATCATTTTTTAAAACAAAATACTGAGGAGAAATTACTACCGTCAAACTAATTGTACAATTTTTAAAGTGATTAGAAAGGTCTACTACAAACCATTCTATGCCATTATTTTATGACATTGAAATTTATAATGTCACATTTTAAAATATTTATTTCCCATAATAACGATAAATACACAACTGTTTGAACGTGAGCCAATTTTAAAATAAATTATTTAGTTAGTTGTATTAATGAAAAAAAAGAAGAAGAAAAGAAAGATAAAAGACCAACTGTAATTACATTCAAACAATATTCCAAAAGTATTTTGTAATTTTACTTATAAATAACCACAAAATTTAGAGAGAGTTACTCAACGTTTACACCATTTAAAAAAAAAACTTTTGTTTGTTTGCAGTTTGAAATTATACGTCCTTATTTACTAAAATTGTTTTCTTGATTCCAAATGTAAATGTTTGTCCTTCTCTTTCAACAGTGTTTATGAAACCACAGTAATCAGGTAAACAACACTCAAAGAGGACTAATAAAATCCCAATATAATTTGAAAGACAACTCTTAGTTTATGTATAGATGCAGGTTTGTTCTTAAAAGGAATTAAAAATTAATAATTAATCACAAGTGGAATCCACATTGTCAAAATTGTAAAATTTATAGAACATTTCAGTAAAAATATTTTAATCTAGTTTAGAGCGATATTGAGATATCTTTGAACAAGAGATAAACATGTGTATCATAAAGAACCGATACTGCAATTACTGACCGATTATAAAATATAATTTTACGGATAAAGAAATGATTTAAGATAACCACTTGGTTTGTGGCCACCTAGAGTGTTCGTAACTTGACGTGGTGTTGGAACTATATGGGAGAATTTCAGTTATGCTACAAAAACTCTGTATGATAACTTATTTTTTTCTGGGCATAGCGAACAAAATTTCACAATGTATTCTATGATTTGAGCGTTTTCATATTGGCATAATAACTGTTAAATGTCAATTTATTTTAAGAGGTACACATTTTTACATAATGTCCAGGAACAAAAGAGTTTAGGCTTTTTCTATTTCTAATAAATATTTGTGCCAGAAAAACAATTGAATGACGACAGGTGTGTATCAAGAATAACAATCCACTTCCACCGATTTTCGAAGTTGAGGAATTTATTGGCCAGGTCAGCAAGGATTATACCAAATACGCCAGCCAATCTTCTGGACGTTGAAGTACAGGAGTGTTGAAATATTAAACTTTTTAGTCGTCCTCAATGAGACAAATTATTTAACTAACGAAAAATTAATAAAATTGTATATAATATGAGGTTTTAAATAATTAATGGTTATATGTTGATACATAATTACTTTTAACATCTATATTATACTAATGATCTTATTTCAACAACTTTAATTTAGTATCAAATTTAAATGTTTACTATTGTAACATAATAATCTTCAAATTTAAATGACTGGAAGTTATTACTTTTAGTTATCAATGACTAGAAGTATTAGAAGTTTGTTGCCAAGAAGATTGTGTAACTAACTTTATAATTTTGTGATTTAAGTAATAAACTTTTGTGACAGAATTTTGCTTTGAATTGATTATCAAATAAAGCCGAACAAATTAAAACGCATTTGCAAATTCAGAACAGACTGGTAATAAAATCTATGGCTTTAACTCATTCTCTTAATTCAAAATTAAATTGAACTTTATATGTCTCTAGAGTTTAATTATAATTTATTTGTAAGGATAGTTATATGAAATTTACAAAACTTTAGTTAATTATTATATATGTCTGGGCTGGGGATAAAGGTACTATCGCTTAGGTATCAGAAGGGCTTCGACAATATGCGTATTCAGTGGGAAATGATGTGGTGGGAATTAGAAATTAGTTCGTCTCGAGGGGATCAGCCCTCAGACAACGAAAGGAGTACGTTTTGTCGGGATCAGCCGACAGATCACGGTAGGAAAGATAGTTTGGAATAATAAAGAAAACAAATGAATTTAGATAACAAGAGCAGCGAGAGAGGGAGAGGAGTGTTGTAGGTGACTGATAATTAAGCAGAATGATTTTAGCCGATGCAGCTCGTATTAATGGATTGCCCGGGGTTGCGTGCTCATGCCTCCCCACTCTGCACGGTCTTGGGCAGTTCAATGTTTCTTACTCTCTCTCTGCTGTGTGTCATTTATTTACAAGATTAGATTATACAATTAAATAACATTATATTTACTTATGCATAACAATTTAGCCTGGGGTAGTGTGTCGCGCTACAATATGTAGGCAGATCACATGGACATTATCTGTAGCGCCTAAACGAAACCAGATAAAAATTTCCTTCCAACTAGAGCCCCCCTTTTTCGACCCCAAAGAATTCAGGAAAATTATTTTCGATGCTCCTCAATGACCCAAAAGGGCACTTTCGGGGGGGGGGGGGCAGGGAGGTGCTATTGGAAAATTTTCAAATAGAAACATAGATCGTGTGATACCTCATTTTAAAGGTCTTCCTTTTCTGAACATTTTGGAGCAAAAAAAATTTGTTATCTTTTCATTACTGTACAGGGTGTGACAAAATGTGACTGCCGGCTCCCTAACAAAGATAGGGCAACCATTTTTTTCCTAGTTTTACAAGAACACACCCTTTCAGGAGATATCGGGTAGTATGTACTTATATGTAGTTTTCAAATTTTTAATAAATTTCAAACTTTAATACAATTTATAGAGCAAAAAGTAAAAAAAATTCAAATAGCAACCTAGATTGAAAATTGTACCATTTGGGAGAACTTTTGAAAGCAAACATTTTTTGTATTGAAAGTTTGGTTCTATCTTGCATCATTGAATAATTGTAAACAAATGGTGCAAGATAATAAATATATATATATATATATATATATATATATATATATATATATATATATATATATATATATATATATTATCAAATTGTATTTGCCCCAAGATGTTCAGAAAAGAGAGACCTTTAAAATGAGTTATTACACGACCTATGTTTCTATTTGAAAATTTTCCAAAAACACCCCCCTGTCCCCCAAAAGTGACCTTTTGGGTCATTGAGGAGCGTCGGAAACAATTTTTCTGAAATCTTTGGGGTCGAAAAAGGGGGGTTCTAATTGGAAGGAAATTTTTATCTGGTTTCGTTTAGGCGCTACAGATAGTGCATGTGGTCTGAAACACCCGGTATATATATCACTGTTTATATAAATAAAAAACAGACAATCTCTGTTTCAGTATAATTAATACTTACCATTAATTAAGTTTCAGAAATGAGCGTAAGTCTGATCCCAATTATTTAATGTTGTTGACATTTAAATAAATTATTTTTTAAACTGACCAGTAAGCTTATTTATGTAACAGATTTTATCATATTCCTTCATCATTACATCCTGCAACGTCAATGAATACGTGGGACCTAAAATTGAATTCTGCATATGGTCATTGAAATAAGTGACCCTTTCACCATATATGGGATTTTTAAGTGAAATAGAAAACATGAAAAGTATGAACTTTTTGGACCTTCCCTTAACTAACATAAACCGTATATTTAAATTTAAAAACTATAGCAAACCCACTAACAACTCTTTCTATTTCTTAAAAATTAAAATTGATTTTGAATATGTAATTCATTTGAATTGTAATTTTAGCAAAACAGTAAAATAAATCATAAATCGCATCCTTTATAAAATAATATTTTAAAGTTTTATGATATGTAAATAAAATTTACTTCAAAAAATCTGATAATCCCGATGTCATTACATTTGTTGCATAGTTATTGTTAAGTGTTATATTTTACCTTTTATATTATCTGATATTAAGAATAATCATTTCAAATACAAGGTTTAATATCAAATTATTAAAAATAATTTGTAGGATTATAGAGGTAATAGATTTTATTTAACAATATACACACCATTTAATGACATTGCAGTGTCCGTCAGGATGGAATAAAACAGGAAGTCGTACAATTATGTTGTAATGTTATATTTAGAGCGTTTTTATGTCTACAGATGTGAAATTCTGGCCTCATTTTGTATAATAAGGATTTTAAAATTAGTAGAATGATACAGTTAGTTGCATGCTGTTCAGGATAAATACAGATATTATCAATATTGTTTTTAATTTTTGTAAAGATTAAAACTAAAGCTTTTCATTTATTTGTTTATGAAAATTATATGTTTATCATTTCATATTAAGAGATACAGAAATAAAACCTATTCAATATAATAGATTTAACCTTCATACACCGATATCTTTCCCAAGATAACATTATATTCTCAACAAATTCACAGGAGTATACTTACTGTTATTGCTGAAGAGGTCAGCGTATCATACCAGACACATATTGATGGAACCTTATCTTAAAAATTGATAATGGTTGACTGCGACCAATGATCAGTCAAGGATGTATAAGCAACCCATCAATCAAAGCTGGCGTGGATTGATTTTATCATAAAAAATATACGTTTTTTGATATTTCCATTTGGCTAAATTTTTACAGGGAAAAGTAATGTTTTCAAAGAGAAAGCACAAGGAAATAAATAAATAAAAAAATAAAAAGTATGAAATTAACGTGCAATCACAACAATAAAATATTGCATAAAGACAAAAAATAGTATGTTATATATTTCTTTAAATAACTGTAGGCCTAATTATAATAATTTAATCATAGGATTTTTATAATCTTTGTAGAATAAAGTTTAAATATATTTCTTTTCTTTTACCTACATAATCTGCTAATATCATAGTATCGATTAAAAAAATATATATCAGAATTTTGTTCCAATTACATGTTTGTCTTACCATTGAAGCTTTGGTGTTTAAAAATGTTTTATTGCATGAAGAAAAGCAATGTCGTTAAATTTTGTGTAAGATATTGTAAAAAAATTGTATGTATGAATTTTCTCTAGTTTTCGTCATAATAAAAGATGAGAAATATGTGGAAGAGTACACTAAAATATATCAAATATTATTACTTATCTTTTTTATATTCCGATATAACGTCTAGTAAAACAGCAGCAATTGAACATTCCTTTGACTGCCAAATAAAACAAAATAGCTTTAAAGTCGCCAAACGGCAGTCACTGTGGGATTTACTAAATTTATGTCGCCCTTTTTAATAAATTTTGGAGTTGTTCACATCATAATACAGTATAACAAATACACAGATCACAATTCTCACAAAAAATACGCCTAAGTATCAGACGCGCACATCGTAATACATAAACACATAACATACAACACACAGCACATTACACAACAACATATTCAACATTATGGCAAGCGTAGTCTATTGGTCGACCGACTATAGACTGAGTATATAATATATAAAGTTCAATATAGGCTTTCCCAGACTTTATAGTTGAATCATAAAGCATGCTAGACTGTAACTCTATGTACTTGTTTAACAATTCCTTTTGTTTTGTTTTTGAAAGCCTTATATATATATATATATATATATATATATATATATATATATATATATATATATTTGCATTCTTTATAATAATGCATTGGTTTAAAATTTATAAGGTAAAAGTATGTTTCTGTCTATTAAATGACTCGAAAAAAATGATTTATTTCCGTTTATGTGCCGTTTATGTGTCTTTTTAATACAGTTTTAGGAACGGACTTCCAGTTTGACCAATAAGGAAGCCATCACAATCATTAAAAGTTATTCTAGTTACCAATTTTTCACTTTTACAGAACTGAAAAATTCATAGCTTTTTTCGAATGATGTTGTAGGCGTTGAAGGCCATAGTCATATGTAGTTTTCGGAGGCTGTTGCTTAAAATTTTAGGAAAAATATTACCTTACTCCGAGTATATATAATATTTTGTTTCCTATTTCTTATATTTTTGTTTTTTCTAACCAGCTTGTGGATGATGGGACTTTTATAACAATTGATTATAACTATGTGCTTGATGTTATTAAAATTTTTCTGAAAATCACAGCCTTCAAGAGGTATTGTAAGTAGTCTGTGGATAAAGCTATTATATGTTACCATTTGTGGTTCGTGAGTGATGAGATTCGTGATATGTATTGT
Source organism: Aphrophora alni (assembly GCA_963513935.1). NCBI lineage: Eukaryota > Metazoa > Arthropoda > Insecta > Hemiptera > Aphrophoridae > Aphrophora > Aphrophora alni. Next base: position 119,494,955 of record OY740767.1, on the reverse strand, counting down.
GGTTTCTGTAGTGGGGAATTTCTGTAGTAGTATATTTTATATTTTAATTTGTTCTTATGATTTATGATGGCTATGTCCAAGAAGTGTAGAGAATACATTTTATGTTATTATTTGCCGTTGATATACTTCTTAAATGCAGTATTCATATTAGGTTACCATCGAAAAATTTTAACATGACGTCTCTGTATCGTGTGTAGTGAACTATATTCGATTTTAATTTATTACTATTAATATTGAGATATGTATTCTCATAATGATTCAAATATGTCGGCCAGCAATAAATCAAATTATACGTATCATTTAATACACAGGCACCATTTTCGATTTACCGATTTCTCTACAAATTTCAAATCCATCAATATTTTTAATGATGGGAAATATAGGGAAGCTTTAGAAGAGTTCGATATTTATAATGCCCTAAAACACCAAGAAAATGACTTGTTAAACGACCAATTACATTTAGAGTCTAACACGTGATATGATTCAGTGATAAGAATTTCGGAAAAAGGAACCATTCATTGGACTTAGATCAACAGACTCAGTTAGTAGTCGGTCGAACAATATGGCAGACTAAGCATATCATAACGTTGAACGTGTTGTGTCATGTTATGATGTAAATTTTTTAAAAGTTAAATGTGTCTGATGATGAAACATATATTTCGAAACACGTCATAATCTACGCAAACATCGAAGTCACAAAATGCAAACAATTTGGTAACTATATTTTTTTCTATCTTGTGGCTTCGGAATTTAAAATGAGTTTAAAAGTTTTTGAAAGACTACAATTTACACAAGAAGCAAACAGAAAAACAAGCCCACGTTTCAATAATTAAGTCACCATCTTCAGTTATTACTTATGCACCAACTATGTGCAAATTAAGGTTTGTGCACGACTAAATATAGAGATTTAATAATTGAAACGTCATCTCGTAGTGTAATTGTAGTCTTTCATTAAAGTTTTACACTAATTGTATAACACCATGACACAAGTGAGATAAAGAATAGATATTACCTTGTTACTGTCATGTGACTTCGGTTTTGCGTAGCTTATGACACGTTTCGATACATATGTTTTATCATCAGACACGTAATATTTTACAACTGTTCACATCACAACAAATAGCATACAATACATAACACCACACATTACACAATATATTTAACATTAGGGTAGGAAGTAAGCTTCCTTTGTCCGAGATCCTTATCGATGAATCGCATAGCGTGTTAGACAGGAAATTAACTGAAAACACTGCTTTGTTAATGTTTGTAATGAAATTAGACTGTTTCATTTCTACTGATGAAGATTTTTAAACAAATGTTCAACATATTAAACATGTTCAACAAATGATATAATATTGGTCAACTATGATATTGTTATTACATTTTTTTAAATATTTTCTAATAGCATCAGAGTCGGAAGTGAACAAGGGTTGGTCAAGAGAGGCTTGGTAGGAAATATAAAAGAGAGGAATAAAAAAGATCATATTTAAAAACGTTATAGATCCAACTAGGTTGTTTGGGATCACGACACCATACACACTATAGTGATTCCCTCATTGCCAAATTAATTTAAATAAATTAACCCACAATACAAACAATAAATATGCAGATTAGGTCTTAAAAATAATAATATTTTTATTATGTATTTATATTTTAATTCATTGTATTAACTGAGGCCAATCCCAGTAAACTATTAAGGTGACATATTACTTATAAAACTGTAACCCAGTCACTTCAACATTTCGTAAATTTCTTTTCCTAGAAGTTGATTATTATATTATTTCCCTGCTAAAAATTGAAACACATAAACAACAGAATCTCATTTTCTATGTATAAATATATTTTCCCCATTTTACTTCGGAATGAAATAACATAATCTCTCTTTTAAAGCCTAGGGACGGAACGAAAGCTTCAAATGTACAGCTATCTTGGTTTCTCGACCTTAACAAGATCAATAAGTATAGTAAAACATAAACATTATGTAGAAGTTTCGTTCATTAAAAATTTCAAGCTGTGTTTCCATACATTGTTTATTCGACTCGTTAAGAAAATATATACACCAAGGAATTACAATTTATATTTACTGTAAGTACAAAGATTAAATTCTTAATAGTGTTAATGTTTAAAATAAATAAAAGATAAACAAATATAAATTAGTTCTCTGGGAATCGAATATACATATTTATTTACTCTTATTTTATATATTTATATCACTCAATAAATGAAACAAAACACCATATTTAATAAAGTTCTAAAATTTATTTATTTTTTGCATACTATGGTTTTGCCAGTTACGACATTTTCGAGGCAGCATTAACACTAGTATACACAGTATGTGTTATATTTAACATTTAGTTTTACCAACGACCTTCAGTGGTTATTATAAATTGTACAATTCACTATTTACTAAATTATCTCTTTCATGTTCAGTCTATATTAGTTTCATTGGTTACAAATTGGGAATTTATCCAGAAGTCATTTCTAAGAACTTTAATAATTTTGCTGCGTTTAATACTAATTAATACAAATTCAACACATATCATACATCTCCCGGATCACTGTATTATTAATTAGCTGGACCTTATGTTTGAGATATACTATTTTGGGACACTTGTTTAAATTATTACGCGTAGTGTCAAATTATTGATTTCAGAAGTACAACACTTGTATAAATATCTCATATTTGTGGGTTTAAAATAAATTCCCTAAATACATGTGAACCTTAAAATCGCTAGTAAACATTTTACTAACTTCTCGCTTTGCTTAAACTTAATTTAACTTTTTGATATTAGCAGTCTTATTACGAAAGTTGTTGAAAATCCCAAGTATGGTTGATAAATCTAAAATAAAAAGGAAATTTACAAGTAATACATTCATTCAGATATTTTTGAAAGGAAGAAAAATTGTTGGACACAAAACAAAACACAGATTCAAAACAACTAAAAGATTTAAAAACTACACGATTAAAACTGAAAATAAATAATGGTAATATCAGAAAAATATTACAAATAATAGATTTTAAACTTAATTATGAAAAATTAAATATAATTTAAATTTGATTATATTGAGCGTGTAATTATTATTTCTTTTATAAAGATCAATTATTAGATAAAAATCAGCAGTCGTTCCAACGCCCAAAACAGATGAACCGGTTTTATAATCTTCAGAAGATAAATTTTACATTTATTTTCTAACAGTTATTAACAATTCGAGTTAAAAAAATAAATAAATAAATAAAATAAAATTTAAAAAAAACACGTTTAAATCGGATGTTAGAACAATTTAGCGACTTTTCAAAAGAGTAAACATCCCTTGTTATTATAAAAATATATCAGAAATATAAACAACAGTTAATCTCTTTTTTAAAACATAAATTTAGATAAGTTAAAATTATTAACCTTCCGAATTGATGTAATATTATTATTAATAAAATTCCTTCTTAGGGTTTATTGGAATTCCATGTTATATTTTTATTTGGTAGAGGCAGCAAATGTTTAGGAAGTTTATCCTGAGGCTGGTTTATGTACAGTAATAATTTACAGAAGAATGTTACACAAGTCAGCGCGGGTATGCAGCTTTGCATAGAAGGTAACAGATGTCACTACACTATTAAGAAATTCGATGCAGGACTGTTTCACTCCCTTATTTATTACCAATATAACACTAATATGTGCAATGATAAGCCCTATTTTTATCAACGTTTTAAAATTGTATATTGTTACAATAAATAACAAATAATGGAGTAGTAAAAGAAAAATTAATAACTACTTTATATTTTACTAGAATAAGAAATAAAACTCTTGTTTCGGTTAAAAAGCTACATATAATTGAAATTTTTTTGAATTTATATTTTTTGTTTGTTTGGTAGGAACAGTAGTTAGAAGATGAAAGAGACATACAAGTGAATATCATCTAGGTACTACATAAGAAGGTAGATTTAGTTTTATGGTGCAGTCCAATAATTGACAAAATACTTGTAGTACTTAAATTAAACATAGAACATTGATTTTTGTTTTGTTTATAATATTTGTAAAAATAAATTTCTTAAATATGTTAGGACTTTCAAAGGTGTGTTATACTTTTTCAATTCTCAAAAATTATCAGCTGACCGATATTTAAGTGTTTTTCACAATTTAATTACTTCCAATAGCTGGTTGTAATCTACAAACCCTGAATTAGATTTAAATTTAAAAATTCAATTTTAAAAATGAAACTCGTTTTCTCAAAGTTTTAATTAAAACACAAATATTCTCTTCTAATGCACGGAATAGATTAGTGAATTAGTTAAATGTGGGAAACATTATATAATCAACTATAATTTTAAAACGTGCTACTTAAGATGATTCACTAAATACACATCACCTTATGGATTTTAAGCTGAATTGGTTGAGAGTTAACTCAGTACGACTATCAATTTTTAAAATATAATCCATGTATGACCCAACATATTCAGAATAAGTAGAACATTTTAACCTTTTTTATTTACTGTCATATTTAATTCCATCTACAACTTTTTTTATCTTCCGGATGATTTATTATCTATCTGATTCTGTGAAAAAGGTTTCCAGTTTGCCCGTAGAGGTAATGTAAAAAGAGATTATGTTGACCCAACACCAGGGAAGAAGTGGATAGCTACGATTGTTAAATAATCCTGGTCATGAAAACGTTTGCGTAATAATAATTCAAAAATCTCTTCATTAAAATTAGGCGTAGGATCTTTCCAATAAATATATATGTTGTAATTATGTCTTTATACTTAATACGTTCGTATTGAATTATTTTTGTTTGATTTTAAAATAATTATATCCTTATTGTTTTTTTAATGATTTGGTGTTTTTTTATTCATAAACAGATATGGTTCATATGTTTGCTAGATTACTTGGAATAATTGGATGTGGTAAATTCGCCAAAATTACACTAATAACTGTTCAACAGTGTGATATAAAGGAAAAGGTGGAGGTTACAAACCAGATTTGTCATTAAATTTCATTATTTTTTTTGAATTTTTGTTGTTGATATTTACTTTTCACTTTAGTAAAATAATAATTGATCTTAGCATTCCTTGAAAATCCAATGGCATTTGCCAACAAAGTAATATGAATAAATGTAGGTGTTGGAGAGAAGGTATAGTATGTTAATTTGCTAATATGCTAATTTCGCTAATATGCTAGTTTCACTATAGTTTGGTTTATAATTCAATAAATAAATGCATAGTCTTCAAATACTGTTGATTAGCTCTACTTGTATATGTTTGTTTATTGTTATATTTAATTTTATATATATATATATATAATTATATTATATATATATATATATATATATATATATATATATATATATAATTATAATATATTATATATATATAATTATAATATTATATATATATATATATATATATATATATATATATATATATATATATATATATATATTTAATTATATAATTTATTCATATTCAAGTTTTGTATAGGCAAGTTGAATATATTTCTCAAACAGGACGTCGTAAAAAAAGTTCCGGTTTAAAAACGGATCATGTTTGTATTTAAATTTAGTAGGTAAGTTAACTAACATCATTTCTAAGAGCTTTTAAACAAATGACGAACAGCTTTTAAAAATAATTAATGAAGTTTATGCGTCATAAATTTTTGACCTTCGTAGGAATTTTATTTATTTCAATTATATGTTAAGGTAATAGACAATAATATCTTCTTATGTAGGATTTCAAAATTCGACTGTCTTCTTTTGATAATACTGTTTATACTAATTGTAGCATAAATTAACAATACCAATTGTTATTATGTCTTATCTGCAAAACATCGTACTCTGAAAGACAATTGAAAAATAAAGCGATTGTTTCCTAGAAATGAACATGTATTAAACGACAGCTTTCTAGTAATCTCAAAGATCAGCTAATGTCAGCAATTTAACTATATCCATTATTTGCAAAGCTTATTAACCTTTTATACTTACAAAAACTAATTTTTATTAAGAATATAATAACGAAATATTTTTTTTAAGAATTCAATTTGTTGTTTTACATTTAACATTATAGTAACATCTAATATAATAGATATCCAATCATAATAACAAGTTATTTCTAATTGGTGAAATTAAATATAATACAGACTAACGTCAGGGTACAAATCAACTTTAACGAGCGACACTTGTAGAAATTAAAACAACTAAATGAATGAAAACATAAGTTTCCACAAAAATTACTTTACCTGTGCAACAAATATACAAGACAAGTTTTCAATGGCTGAGCCATCATTATCAGCCAAGACACGCACAGAAAACGTACTGATACTGTCATTGCAACCTCGTCTTGTGTTTCACAGGTTAAGTGATTTTTGTGGAAACTTATGTTTTCATTCAGCGTATAAAGTTTGCGAAGTTTATTTTCTACTTGAATTACCGGTAATGCTACTGCAAGTATGAATATGAAATTTAAAATATTATATTATAATAAATCCGTATGTATTTTACAAATTGGTTATAATCTAATTAAATATCTAAATTAAAAAGTAAACTTAAAATACTTTTGGAAAATACAAATAAATACCATTTTTTTTCCTTTTGTAAAAATAAGATTAAGTTGCTACTCAATGCAGTATTTAGTTAAATACTTACCTCTAACAAATACAAAATCTCAAATGAAGGAAGATTTTTTAACTTAATCCATATAGTGTTGCCATGTTCCTGTTTTTGTGTTGAGAAGGTGATTTGTTGTAACTTTCTCGCTTGTTTTGTAAAATATTCAAAGTGAATTTCAAATGAAGCCTTAATAAAGTGAACAAATGCTTTAGGTAGACATATTTTGTAACTGTATAAACAAAGGACTTTGTGAAGAAATTTGATTATATAAGACAATATCCAGATGAAGTAATTATTATTGCTATGAACTTTTATGTGCTTTTATGATATAAAACTTCCTCACCAGTCAGACCAGTGCAGCAACCGAGAGTGCGTGGGCGCAAAATATAAATATTTCAGAAGCGAAGTATCATACATTTTTTGTTGAAGTGAAAGAAATGTTGATATGATTTCTAATTAAAAACTTGAGTTTCGACTTATGTTATGCAGCGCAAATCTCAAAGTACTAAATTCCTTCAAAATGCCTAAAAGAATAACAGATTTTAATAAATATAATACAGTCGTCTTTAAGTTTATTCTCAATAGAATATAAATTTATACTTTTTTCTAGTATATATTCATATCCATACTATTTATTGCACACAATTGGCTAAACCACTCTATACTTAATATTATCTCTTATTACTTTAAGATTTGGATTTTCCAAGGTTTGTTCAATAAATTAGAGAAGATTGTTAAACGTGGTTGTGAAAAAATTACCACAATAAATAGTATTTTAATTAACCAAAACATTAATTTGAGTAGTTGTGTTTATTGGAATTCCATGTTAGGAATAGTTGTGTTTATTCATATCATATGAATAAAAATATGATAGGTCAAAAATTAAGGTAAACAGTTTTTTTTTTTTTTAATTTTTTTTTTAAGAAACGCACAATATGTAGTATTGACCTCAATTTAACATAGATTTTAACAAATAATTTCGACCATCCTTTGACATTTAACTGACATAATACTACAACTAATTAATATTTTACTACTGTAACTGACATACTAGATTACCTATATTTAGTAAATTTTTTATTTGTTGCTATGGTAAGATAACGATAGCGAGGACAGAAGACAATAAAATATAAAAGCAACTTTGTCTAGAATGTTATAATATTTGAGTTTAAATTATGTAACCACAAATAACTTTCAAGAAATCTAAAACTACACGAAAAAGCAACAAATATCCTGAAATTGTGTCTGCCAACGACAGTTACAAAAGAAATACCTGGCGAAACGAACAAGCGGAAATAAGTAGAAGACATTTACTATAAGTCCAGTAGAGTAGTCATCAAAGTCCTGGTAAATCAATAAATAGTTTCAAAATTGTATTTACCAATAACTAATTGGTTTAGAAATATCGAACAAAGACTTGGGAATGAAATCTTATTACATTCAAGCTTTGAGTGAATGAGACAAGGTAAAATAATTCATGCTTGTGAACATTCCGTTAAGAATAATTGTGTTTTAATTTTTTCTTGTTATGATTCACAGAAGTAGGTGTATACATATTTATAAAATTATTCAGAGATCATCACCAATGATAATTATTTTTACCTAACTTTCAATATACATTTACGAATATAACTGTAAGAGTTGAGGCTGTAATTATTACATTGATTTTGTAAAGTTTTGTTAAAATGATGACTTTAAGTTCGGATTTTACCATCTTACGCGGTCAAAAAAATAGCTTATTATTAATGTTGTAATGTATTTTTAATTTTATTTAGATAAATCTGTGAAACTTGACTTTGACTCTTGGGTTGGATATATCGTGTGTTTGATGGTGTGTGTAAGTTATATTTCAAATAATACAAAACGATTGGAAGTACATTCAATTCTATAATTAAACGTGCAGTCAATTTGACAATTGTGATTGAATATATGTCTTTGGGCTTTATGTGAGTAATTGGAGCCTCATACACGTGTTGGGGACATCAACCATTACCATCTGCCCGTTTTTAGATTTACAGCGTGTAACAGCTGTTAGAACAACCTTAACCATATTTTTCATTTCCTATTTTCAGATTAGCAATTGTAAATTTTATAGATATCAGAAAATTGAGGAAAACTATTAAAAATAGGGAAAAAAATGTTTCCAAAACTTTCAAAACATTTTCAATTGTCCATGCAATTTTTTCTTAAATATTAAAATTTGTATAATTTGTTAAAATATGAAAAAAAACTATATTTAAACAAACGAACAAAAATTCCTTAGACCATAAAATTTTTAAAAGAATATATGTTTACTTTGGGCAAAAATTGTTACTTCGTTTAAACGTTTTATAATTTCATAAATTTTAAATAGTCTTTGAAATCATACAAGATTTTTTTTTTAAAAAGAAGACAAAATAATTGTATGTATGTACATTGTTATAATTTACTGAACAAGTAAAAATTTCTTATCAGTATTTTATTGAAAATGATTTACTAACAATTACGAAAATGGTTTGACAATGTTAGCCAACACAAAAAATTACGTCCCGTATATTGAACAAGTACTAACATTCATTTTTTCAAGTTTCGTATTATTAACCTAGGATTAGTTAATTGATAAATTGGTTTGGTACGTTTAAAACGATGATCTGTTAAAAATTAAAAAAAATAGTTTGAAATTTCTTTTAGGTTAATTTGTTTTTTAATGGAAGTTTAATTGTCAATTAGAATATTAATAATTTGTGTAATATTTTTTTTTTCCTGTTTGTGTCAGATCAGATGACAAGCGGGAACGGTATTACAGGTATTCTCTAAATCAGTTTTGTCAAAGTGACATTTTCTGTTTATGTAATTTAAAAGAAAAATATGATTTTTCCACTTAAAAGTGAACTAGTAAATGGTTAGACGTAAACAGTTGTTTAAAATGACGACACTATTTTCCCATTTTTAAAATAAAACTATTATTTATCATTTGCTTAGAGTATATTATTTTGTAATGGATGTTTGGATGGTAATTAAAATATAAGACAAACATGTGTAGCTAAATATTTTGTACAAATCGTTTGTGTATGTGTGAGACAGGGAACATGCAGGAGCGTGGTTAATTGAGTGTGAACATTGTGTATATCACAACTATTCTCTAAATTACGTTGCTGTCAACGCGTCATCTTTATTTTATTATTTAATTTAGAAGGAAGTTTTGTTTCTAGAGTGTTGTAATTTTGTAAAATATCTGAAGAATGATCTTGAACTTACAAATGTTTATTCACTAATTTTATTGTCAGTAGTTTAAAGAAATACTAATAGCCCAACATATTTTCGTAATGAGTGAAGGTAATAATTAAATATTTAAACTTTTTTTATGTGACTACCTTGACACTTTACATGCATGACTTGACTCTAGTTTCTTTCTTAAAAAAAAAAAAATTAGAGTTCATTCGATTATTGCAGCATAAGTTTAGTAAATTAAATATTAAACAATTGATTAAGAACCAACTGATAAAAATAAAAATATGAATTTCCGATATGATTCTAATTATATAATATGATTATTTAAATTATATTCAAACAAATATTATATAAAATCTTAACGATTATAAGGAATTTACATCTTCAAATAAAAAACAAAAATAGTTAAAGATTCATACTTCTCTTCAGTAATAACCAATTATGTAAATTTAACACTGGTTAATAACCAATCATTTTGAAATTTGACTGAAACCAACATGTATTTATATAGAATATGGCATAATGTCAACTCTTAGACCAACTCTTAGACAATTTATCCGACACAGATCATAAGTAAACGGTAAAGAGGAGATCCTTGTGAGAGTGAAACGAGATTTAAAGTGACCGTGACAATCATGGGGTTGGCGTAGAGTTAGTCGGAGGTTACTAGAGTTGGTCAATGTTAACGATTTAGACTCAAGTTCAAATCTATTAAAAATAAATCCAAAAAATAGGTTTTACCACTCTACCACAGATGTTGTTTCAATAGATTTAATTCCAAAAACTATTTAAAAATATACCTTTTTGAAATTTACCAACATATTTTTCCAAATGTAAATATATATATATATATATATATATATATATATATATATATATATATATGCCGTGCACAAGACATAATCGTAGGTAAGTGTGACAATGTTTACCACACGTGATATTTTAAAAAGTAACAATATCTTGTAAACAAATAATACATGTATTTTACATAAAAATAGTGTCAGAAAATCTTCTAACTATGAGTAATGAAAATCGTTATAGAGACTCTAGATTTTGAGAGGTCTTTGAAATAATGATACATAAAATGTTGTAAACGTGTTTGATTTTACAAGAACTCATTTATCGCTTTAGTAATATACGAATTAGACTGTCACAACTTCATGCATACTAATTTGCTGTACGATCTAGTATTTATGTAGTATAGATACTGTATTGCGTTGTTAATGTGAATACAAAATATAAATTAACCAACAATTTGAGTAGACGGTTTAAAAGTTTATTAACAGCTTAAATCTTAAACAATAGAAAATATATTGTTGGTTAAATATTATTCAAAGAATAATATTATCAAAAGAAATCATGTATTTTTATGGACAAAGACTGAAATATTCAATAAACAGTGTATTTTAAATATACGGACTATCTCGTCATTGGAACCAAAAAAATACTTTACTCTAAATGAAGGGTCTACTAACTTTAATATTATGGCTTAAACTTTAAAATTTAATACTATTTAGCTTGTTGGGAATCATTATAAAGTCTACGTTATTATCATACGACTAAGACATCTTCACATAAATTATTTGGGGTAACTTTACTGCAAAAGGCGGTAATTAAAAGAGATTTATCGTTGAAACTAATGTGTTCAGTCTATTGTTAGCCCTTATGTTGAGTGTGAATACATGGAACATATATTTTAGGAGAACATTTTCTTAAGATTTAATAAAAATATAACAAGTATCAGCATGATACTCTAGTCAGATAACATTTGGTAGAAGAGTTGAATGATGGTTTTGGTTCACTGCTGCACAGTTTTGCATGATGATCCCCATAAATAAACTTAATTAATTTCTTGTGTAATCCACTTTGTATCTATCCAGGTAGTCTGACATGTCAATTTAAAGTGAATTAGATAAACGTTTATACTATCAAAATCACTGTTTTGATCATAATACAATATATATTTAAAAAAACTAATTATTTGATACGAAACCGACTGACACCACTGTTTGCTGATAATTTTACCTTTTAGTTATAAAGGTAAAGATTATCACTACTTTATTATAATTGATGTTAAATACAAACATCAAATTAACTGTTTATTATAACTATAAGTAATACCAATTACTGAAGCTTCAAACTGATACTTTTGTTGTTAAGAAATTATACACGTTTTAAAGTGTTAGTGTTAAGTTAAAATTTAAATTAGAACCTGACCATGACATATAAACTCCTTCTTTTTTTATATTCAAACATCGTAATATATATTTTCATACATCTTCACCAAACTTAATTTATACTACAAATAAATCATGTGACAGATCATGATAGCCATTTCCACCATCCCTAACTTCTTGATGTTAGGTTTTAGATTTAGTATAAAAAATTGTAGATTATAGTGTAATATTCTATTCTTATTATTGCGAATACCACTGGAATAAAATGTTAATGTTGTTACCAAAACAAGTTTGTTGTTTGTTATACAAGTGTAATTACATAGTTACTATACAATATCTAAAAACATGATGAAAGTAAATGTTAATATTTTGACTAGTTTGTTTTCATTGTATCTATTTATCAGGGCGAAAGTTATATTGTATGTAACATTAAGAGAGAAATACGGATTTACATATTTTAAATAACGTCTACATTTCCACGAACCGTAGAGTATAATTACCGTCTATATGTATAAACGTAAACAATTTGTCTGTCACAAATACAAGCGTACAATGGTTTTTGGATAACAATGAAAGCCCCAATAACACCGATATCTGGTTGAGGCATTAGCCTTGTTCAGTGTCAAGGACGCTCGTGCAATACAACAACTGATGATGATGAGTTAGTTATCGAAACGATGCCTTTTACAAATAAAGTGAGTTAATTTATTTGGTATTTCAAATAGATTTTATTTCTAGATAAAACGGAATATTAAGAAAGAAATGTTTCACTAATTAAAGTCAATATTGTGGATATATGTATAATGTAATAAAAATATAAATATTCAATCATGCAGATATAATTTCAATTACTTCTAGGATTACATATAAAAAACGTCTGAGAAAGTGTCCTTGCAAAACAAAAACTGTAAACAATACAAAAAACATGTATTTTGATAATATTGCTCGAAAAAAATACCAATGGTAATATTTATACTTCCTTAGGAGAAGCGATTTTGTCATTAGTGATATTTATAATAAAATTTACAATTTTTATAAATAGCTTGTTATAAATCTTTTCTGACTAACTATTCTTTGTATCCGATAATTCCTAATCTTAAATGGGTCTATCTACAAGATGATTTAAAATGATATACCGTGTTTCATGAAGAAAAACTTTAACGTTTCTTAAATTTATTGTCTGAAAAGATTTAGGAAATAAACAATAGTCGATTCCTCTTATTGCAAACAGAGGAGTAACAAATTTGCAAAAAATTCAGAGGATATCAATAAGATACTAGGCCTACTAGAAAAATCTTCAAAAATTCGCTAAAATCTCAATTAAACATGGATATTATATGACAAAATGGTTGAAACCACTTTAAAATAAATAAGCAATACTAACACTTAATTTGTTGAAAGTTGTACAAAAGCTATTCTGCAATAGCAACAACAACAACAAAACGAGAAAACGTTCAGTTATATTGTAAATAATTTGCATTTCTTTCTACAAGTTGAAAAAATTATTGTTTAAATCAATTCAGCGATTCTGTAGAAATAGTCAAATAGACGGTATAAATAAAAAAATGTATGAGAGTCTACTATGCTTTTCTATAAAAGTTCAATAAATAATAATTTTCTGAAAAGAGCAACTTAATTTTTTTTTTAGTTATAAATTAACGGAGAGTACACTATCCACTGTATAAATGTCTCTCAAAATTCATTAGTATACGTATTCAATCAATGTCTATAGAGAAAAACGTAAAAATAATAAACTCAATTGAACTTAAATGATGATAGTTGTTCAATATTTTTTAATGCGTAAATATAACCTTTAGTAAATCGAGTGTCGTGTTGGAGATAAGAGTTCTTTGTCCAGAGTATTATCATTTTCTGTGTATAGTGCAATTTCCTATCATTGTTAGATAGTGCTTTGTTCCAAATTTAAATAATTGTTATATAGTAACTGAAGAGAAGACATTAACAAAGCTATAAAATTTAACTTAAAAAACATTAGTTTATTATTTAAAATAATATAATATATAAATATATTGCAATTTTAAAACAATAAAAGTTTCATACGTAGAGTTGAAATGGCTTCGATAAATAAGAGTAATACTACTAGTTTAATAAAGGTATTTATAGTTTATATTTTAGAACAATAGCTCTAGGTAGTCAAATGTTTAATAATGATGACAGATGCTACAGAGTAAAAGCAAGGAGAATTTTACAATATGACTTCAAAGTTCTGCTCTGTAAAACAGATTAAATATATATTACTCCAATTCCTATTTCGTTTTGCAACTCTGCCAGTTTTACTATCATGAAATCTATGTCAGTGATTTTGTCATTTTACTATTATCTTTTTGTTTAAGCCACATTTACCCTAGTACAGTTTTAAGGCATAATTTTTAAAGTTGAAGTTTATAAATAATTCTTAAGAGTTATAGTTACAATAAGTGGTACATGTAATCAACTTTTTAATTAGTTTCCACAGGTATATTTCGTATATAAGAAGTTAATAGAAAAGTATTTGAAAATATGGCTGGACATGGTCTCAGAGAAGGTGCAAAACGAGTATGTAAGCATTAAATAAACAGTTTTAAATTCCTTTGAATATTTGTCTGTCTGTAAATAACATAATTAAAATAAAATATATCTTACAGCGTGTCTAATATTTTGCTTAAGTATGTAATTAATCACTCCTCAAACAATTTAAACGTAAAAGTTTATAAAACATCTTTGTTACTTTAAAAGGAATTTCAAATGATGTAGTAAATTGTAGAATTTCAAAATTGTAATATGTAATTATAATATTTATTACAATTACAAATACCTCTATTCTGAGTGTAAATGTAGATTCATATTAAAAGGAAAATACTTTAATATCCATAATGATCACACACTATACAAATACAATACGCAACAATTACTTATTAAAACCTCTCACAATAAATTATTGCATAAAACTGTCTTAATAAAGTTTAAAATCGCTTTAAAGATAACTTATAATATTACCCATAAAGGTACCAATACATTTCTTCAAATTAAATCCCAGATGCTCGTTGCTTTTCCATCATTGTAAATAGACAATATTTGTAATGAGCAGAAAGTTGTGTAAACTGTACTTGACAAGGAAAAGTATTTGGTAAAAAAGTATTATCTCCTAATTAACGATTGAATTTGTTATAAAATATAATGTTACAAATAAATTTAAGAAATTAATTAAACTGGAAAATAACATCAATGATTTTAACGCCGGATGCTCACACCTATTTGTTAAAGTAACTACAATTTCAGCTATAATAAAACCGATCCTTTTGAAAATTACCTCTCCTCACTTCAGGGCAGGCTTAAATTATAAAAGTTATTAAAGAATAATTGCAACAACAGTTGCTGAAATCCAAGTTATTTTTGAAAATTTAAAAAAAGAAAGAACAAAAGCAATAACAACTTATAAATAACAAATAACCATCGCTAGTTTATCCTTTGCTACTTTGGCAAAATTTTATTAGTCTATTGCATTTTGTCAACAAATATGGAAAAAAAAACTTATTAGATTTAGTAGAACATTTCAAATTTTTATGGTGTGTTGACTGTCACAAATGAGAGAGATTTTGAATAATATTGTTCAATGATTAAACCAAAAATACGATGATGCTGAGAAGGAGTGTTAGAAATTATTTTAAGAATGTGTGAAGTATGTGTAAATTTTTTTCAGTTCGATGCGCTCTTAATTAAAGAGGTTGAACAAATGAAATTTAATAAATGTATGAGCTGAATACTGTAGGAAAATGAATTAGAGATACAAAATTGAAATCTACAGGGAAAAGTTTTCCCTATTTTGTTTAGTATTAAGAGGAAGAGAAGTGTTTTTGAAAAGATTCTCATTTCTATTACAAGTGCTATTTTTTGCTCCCCTTCTCATTGAACAATAAAAAAATAGAAAACGTATTTTCAAATATAATATAATATCTGTTTTATATCATTGAGTACACCAAAATATTGTAATGCAGTTTCTAATAAAATCTGTGAATTATATGTGTATTTATGTTGTTACTATGTTAAAACAAGTTTTTTTTTTGTTCGAAAATACGTAAATAACGTTTGAGCAGTTTGTTTTTTAATTAGTAAACATTTTTTTTGTACCTTTTGATCATTATGTAATATGTAATTGATATTATATACCGGGTGGTTATATAGTCCCTGCCCCCTACTTTTTGCTACAATTTATATTTAAAGTGTTTTCAATGATACCATTCATTATATAGGTAGAAACTATACCTATATTATGAATGATATCATTGAAAACACTTTAAATATAAATTGTAGAAAAAAGTAGGGGGCAGGGACTTTATAACCACTCTGTATAACATCCGAGATTCGAATTGATATAATGTAATATATTTTTAAACTTCTGTTGCAAATTCACAATAAATATATGATTATTTCTGTGTATTTTTACAAATTATTTTTGTTACAAGTACAAAATAAATAAATACAACAATTCGTGTCTGTTCATGAGTTAAGAAAAAGATATGCAAGAAAGTATTTACTTTTGGAAAATGCCTTCCATTGAACTGTTATAAAAGATATCATTTCACCAAATTTGCTCTAACATTTATTTTGAATGTTACAGAAATGTCAAGATTAATGACCCGTGTGCAAAATTGCAAGGAAACTCATATAACGGTTAAGAAATAATTGGCAACAAACAAAAATGTATCTTGTCCGCCGTCATTAAAAGGTCGATTTAAGCCAATAGATTTAATTTAAAACTAAGGGGCGCGTATATGGCCATAGAAAACCAATGATTAGGCCCTATTTTTTATAGTTTACAAGAAAATGGTATAGAGTAAATTATGTGATGGGTTTAATTGATTTTGTTTGTAGGTATGTATACGTTAAGGTTACGCTTTATATAAATCCACAAATATTTTTAATGATTGGGTCCATGATTTATTTTCATTTTATACTGATAGCTATCGAATTGACGACACTTTTGGTGAGGATTATTTTTCGTTAGTATTTATTTAAGTTTAGGGATGGGAAAGTGAGAAAGTTTGTGGAACATTTTTTCCATTGTTTCTTTAGTACATTATAACAATTACATATTTATATATGGGTTATTGTTTACTTTTATAACAAGAAATTTCCATAGATAAATCAAATTGATAAACATGAAACAACTAAAAGTAGGATGGTTTGGTGTAAATATAACAACTTTAAATCGAATGTTTATTTGATATTAGACAAAACATGTGCTTATCCACACTATCCAATACAGATTTAAATCTATTATAAAATTATAGATTGCTAATATGTTGGAAATTTGCCATAATTTGTATAACATATTACATATTTAATAAACACAAAAAAAAATTAAAATTAAAAGCATTACTCAAATATTTTGAAACTTCGTTAACTTGTTGCTATCACTAAAAATATAGAAACTGTTTAAAACATAAATTTGTTTATTATAAAATACTTAACACTGTTTTCCAGCAGTTACAGCGTATTTCATTAAGATTTAAATCAAATGAAATAATTAAGGCCTTCATTTAGGCTAATAATATACTAAGCACTGACTTAGGGAAGCTAATTTTCACAAAACTCCATTTCTAAAGGTGCGTTTATAGATAAAGGAATACGTACAGTTTAGCTGTGAGTACATTATGTTTAATCGCCGTCATTGTTTTCCCACTGTCAAATTTAAAAAAAAAAATAGTACAAAATTTATTTGGAAGATATTTTATTTTATTTCTTTTATAATGGACGTTGATTAGAAGATAAGGTAATGTGGTTGACAAATATTTGTCATATCTTCTTCCTATTTGTGCCAGACAGATAACAAGCAGAAGGGAGGTTAATTGAGCGTGAGTTTTAATAGCCTCACTCTCCTAAGTACGGCTTACACAAGTTTCTGTGTATTACAAATATTCTGTAATTATGTTACTGGTAAAACACCACCTTCTGTGTGCAAGGAAATAATTATTTAATTTAGAAAAATGGATTTTGTTTAGTTTTTGTAATATTCTCAAATATCTTGAGAGTAAACTTGATCTTATAAACATCACTTTAATTCAGAGAGTATGTAGTTTTAAGCCTATGAGATTTTCGTATCGTCTGACAGTCACGGATTAATTAAGTTTTATTTATGGAACTGGGTTCATACTTTACATATAAACACACCAATTAAAATTTGGATTATTACAAAGAGTTACAGGATATTGTGAATTTCTTGTAGTAAATCATTATGAGTAATTTATTAAAAAAGAACTGTAAATAAAAATATAGGAATTGAATTTATGTTTCGGTAATTTTCTATATCCATTACGTAATTGTGTTTTCATAATTTGACTCCTTGTAATCATTGTGACAAGCTCACGATACTGAAAACTTAATTTCATTTTAATAGCTCAAACAGAAATCAATCAAACTACGAAAATATTTATTTATTTTCAGTATTAATCAGATGCAAAAACTATTCTATGTTTTAATAAAAACATTTCTTAGAAATTTTAACCAAAACAATCATAATATGTAAATAGTTTACACTATATTGTCAGTCAATACAGAGGTAAGAATTTCCACCCTTCCCCAACCAGCGCGCTTATTGTCCTTCTTTTACAAAAGCATATTCAGTTCATTTGAAATATTCAGACACCGAATATAAGTATTCTTTAAATAAATGTCTGAACACTTTTGTAACATTACAGGATGTATGCAGAACGTTTTGAGATCGAAGCAAGTTTTAAAGCCACTGCTGTGAGCGTGGGGTTGACGCAAGTATCAGACATGGGTTTCCTATTCTTGCACAATATTAACGAGACTTAAGTTCACATCTATTGAAAAGATATCAAAGGAACAATGCTCACTATTTAATCCAGTTTAAAATATGAAGAAAATTGTTTTGAAAAGGTCGTGTTTAAATTATGTTACGAACGTAATACCTTAACAAGAACTCCTCACACAGCTTACACACTAATAAGATATGAAACAAAAGACTTTACATGATATTTTTGTATCTTTGAGTGACTATACATGTTATCATCGTATTGAGACAGTCAAAATCAAAAACATACGGTTCTAATAATGGATATATGGTTACGCGATAATGATGGTAATTTGAATATTTAATAAAAAAAAATTGTCCTTTTAATTTTGTAATGGTTCATTTTTACAATGTTGGCAAATTTATTGCTTTTGTATAGAGTTATTAAAAACCTATTTCCATTATTGAGTATCAATTTATAAAATAATAATAATAATAATAATTGTACAAATATAATTTATTTATGTCCGTGATGTAGTTTTTGGAAATAGGGTAACTTTACTTGCTAAATGAAAATGAATGAAAAGAGAAAGAAGAAAGTTTGATTGAAAAGTCACATTTTACTCACAAAAACAGAATAAAAATATCTTGGGATATGTTTACTATCGTCGTTTTTGTTAAAAATGAAGTGTTATTTATTTTATTTATTTTTATTTTTTGAATTTTGTTCTATTATTCCTGTATATACAAATGAGTTAAACAAAGTAATGCATAAACGGGGACAATTTCCTAGAATTGTTAACTCTCTAAAATGAAACAAATCTATTTCTTGCAAATTTAAGGCAGAAATTCTTTTTCAATAAATCTAAATTGTTCCCTATATTTAATCCAATATAAATAGTTTTGAAATATGATTAAATAGGGAATAAAAAGTAACAGAATATGGTCTAGTTGACATATGGTCAAGTATTTTTGAATTTCCCGTTAGTCCTATAAATTATACGTACAGCTTTTAATAATCAATTCACTGTTAGGATAGCTGTTTAAAATCAATCACATGGCAATGAAGATACTAAATATATTATTTACGGTATTAAATGTGAGTGTTACAGGCAATATGTTGGCGAAACAAAAACACTTCTAAATACAAGAATTAGTGCACATAGAAATAACACGTCATTAGACATAATTTATAAATTGAAAAGATATGAACATATTAAATTTATTTAATGGTCTGATAATTTAAATTTTAGGGTATTCATTAGTTTTAAAATTTCAAAATAAACGAAATTTCTATATACGTTACATTATATAATTTCTCAATAATTGTTCAAAGTCGTTCAACTTTTTTTATTTCGTTAGCTTCCTTGACTTGGAATTTTGTGTAAAATCAATTTACGTTTGACCTTTCAAAGATAAAATATCTCTGAAAATAAATGCACTGAACTGCTATATAATTTGGGAAATAGTATACTGTAGTTGATATAATCCTATGTTCTACTGTTAAATCCTTGCTCCGTTTTGCTTTGTTTATTACTCTAACACATTTGAATATACAAGATCTGTTATTAACATGAATTTGAGACTTATATTGGTTACAAATTTTCGCAAGTCTCATTATTTATGTTTTTTCTATACATAGTTCCTTCTTAAAATAGAGTTGTGGTAAATGTTAATTTCCCGGAACACTAATGAATTAACCGTTTTGTTTACAATAGGAAGGATTTTACATTTCTTAAGTAGGACAAGTCGTCAAACTTTAAAGTAAGTTAAAGTTTTTATTGGTTTTCATAAGTTTACTATTTATTTTATTATTAGTATATTATTTATTATTTCATTTATTACGTAAGACTAGTGCCAAAAATCCTTACCCACTGTAAGTCAAAAAATATTAAAAATACATCTTTAATAATAATTTTGTACAAGATAAATTAATCCCTGTTTTAGAATACTTTGTGAAAGATTTTAGAAAGTTATTATATATATATATATATATATATATATATATATATATAATTTATTTGACTTAATTCATAGAACGTTTTTCTTTGAAAACATGTTTCTTAGAATGGAATTACAACTTTTAATTTTGTGATTGTTTAATTACTCATATTTTTTACAATCTGAATGTGTTTAGTCCTAATGGATGTCAATAGATCTGAATTTATACAGAAATATTTTGGTTTATGACAAAGATCTCGAAATGTTTAATTGTTAAAACTGTATTATAATAATGGTTTGAATATACCCCTAACCACAATCACTAGGAACAATAAATACAACACTATAATTGTAATTTATGTTGTTTATTTCTCTAAATGCCCTAACGTACATTTCGATAACATGGTTATCCTCAAAGGGCCTTGATTCAAAACTATACTATATCTAAACTTACACTTCTTCTTGTGAAATAAAACTATACCTAAAACTACAATATCAAGATATTAAGCTAAAATCCCTCCCACTCCCGAGATCAGTTAAGCAGTAAGATTTACGTTCCAGTAATTGTTTTATTTATTGTTCCTAGTGATTGTGGTGAGGGATATATTCAAACCATTATTGTGAATTCACCACAGTGCTCAAAAAGATTGTATCTATATATTATAATATTTATTTTTAAATGAATCCGTCCTTATATATATCCCGAAACATTGATATTTCACGATACTGCAATATTCTCACATGAACAGTTTTTATTTTAGTTTGTTCTTCACATCATTTTTTTACAACTTTGGAAAAACTCATTCAATGGAGTAGTAAGCATGTCGTTTAAACTGTAAACATCGGCCATTGCTCACATTCGATGTTTATTGCCTATTTATCTTTCGGCTTTACATAGCTTATATTTGCAATGAAAAAATTCACGTCAGGACTGATTAGGCCAAGTGTTATTCAAAGCAAGTATTTTTTTCAATTGTTAAAATACCTTTACTAAGAAGCTCAGTAAATACAATTAAGAGTTTTTTGAAATTACTGTTTTTGGAGCGATTAAGTGATTTATCTTGATATAAAAGACACTCATTTAGGAGCTAATCGAAAATATCATTTTTTTTTTATTTGACCTTTCTAAGGCGGAACACAAAGATTTTACATTACTTTTTTCAATGATATGGTCAATGTTATCAGCCGTCTGCACTAAAAGTGATTTGTGTAAGTCTCGACTATGAAAAACAAATATTTAAAAGATTAAAACCAAGTTCTACCAAAAAAATACAACAATAAAATAAATATAAGAAGCAACTTAAAACTCAAACAAAATAATCAATTTACTAAGTAGTAATACATGATGTGTAGATCTACGTTTAAAACCCCTTCAATCGTAGGCCCTATCTCGTATCACAATTTTGTTTTGCCTATATCAACTACCCCCAAAATGTAAGAAAAACCTGTAACTACCTACAATATTTGCAGACAGAATGTTAATGTTGTAAAAAAATGAATTTGTCGTTACACACCGTAGTTACGATGACCTAATGCTATTCGTCTGTCTCAATATGACTGTCTAGTAACAGAGAATTTATAATTCTCAATTTGTTTTTACGTCTAACAAAATAATAATTTGTTTTAAAGCTGCACATTCTAACCGTAATATATTTTCCCGTATTTTATGTACAATTTTGTTTTAGATATTAGCTATATAATGCGGGATAAAAATTATTTATTCTCATTTCTCTCCATGAGGAGTCTTTAATTAATGTGTTTCCGAATAGTTTGTCATTATTAATCCCAACGATTTTACTTTTTATTCAATTTTATGAAATAACATAAAAAAATATATATCACATTTTACATATTCAGCTTCTCTTTAACGATCAATGGTCGGACTTTCAAGTACTTACTTAATCGAACAACAAAACACAAAACCAAAATTTATTAATTTATTATTGCATGGGGCATGAATTAGACATTACTCAAAAAAATGGAAAACTGTTAAAATATATCTTTCTATAATTTCTATAATTACTTTCGTGAGATACTTAGAGCTGTGTGTTAATTTCGGTTAATAAATTCTAACGCAAAATTTATTACAATTTTATATTTATTCCATTATTATGTTGATTGTATATTGTTTATAAATGATAAAGTAATGAACTGTAGAATTATCTAACATTTTCAGAGACAAGAAAAGTGATATTCCTTAAGTTTTTGATAGAATATTCATGCAAGAAGATGGTGGATTCTAAGCGATCTCCATCAATTATATATTATTTCTTACATAGTGCAATTCACTATTAAATCTTTAAAACAATATTTTTCCATAAGAAACGGCGGTGTTCAAATTTATAGACAGTAGAAAAGCCATACTGTTGAAGTTTAAGTAAGTAATTGTGAAGATATTTATGTGTGAAATATTCTTTAGCTGGAGTGGAAGCATACTCCACCAACTGTAATAAAATGAGTAGAATGTGCTGAAAGTACTAAAATATATCAATATGTTCCTTGTTTCTTTCATATCGCAAGAAATAAACTCACACAATGGAAACAGCCGCAACTCATCATTCACTTGAAAGTAAAATAAAACAAAAACACATAAAATAGCTTTGTTGGCGCAAAACAGTGGCCACTGAGGGATTTACAACCCTTATATAGATACCTATAATAAATTGTAAAGCTTTGTATATACCAATAAAGGGCGTTAAAATTAAATATTTTTAGCCAATTTAGTTACCGCAGAACGTTTTATTGGATCTACTAACCATTTATAGATCCAGTTATTTGTTGAATCACGTTGACTGTCTTTACAACATTGAAATAACAGAAAATTTATTGTTCTATTCTCTTCAGTCAACTCTTTTTGTATTGAATTTATCATATATTTTGTATGTAGAGAATTGGGAATGTATATATACAGAAGCATAGTATTATAATATGTTAATTTCATTTTTGCAGGAAGGTATAATCTATTCCATAAACGTAAATATTCATTTATTTTTGTTTATGTATTTTTGCTATATAGTTTGTTTTATGTATTTTTGACTATGTATTTATTTATGTATTTTTGTCTGCTTTCTGTATGATGCCGCTAACATTTTTCTTCTGTTGAAGCTTGATTTAAATTTTATGTAACACGTATATGTGTATGTATATGTATGTGCCTCTAAAGACATTTCCGTTGTAGTGAAGTACCAGTTGATGCTAAGCTCACGGGACGTCCAAATGAAATCATAACTGAAGAGATGGTTACTAAAATCCACGGAATTATGTTGGATAACTATCGACTGAAGACACGCCAAGTAAACATCTCAGATGAACGTGTTTTTAATATCCAGAATATCTTTATCAATTTGACATAAATTTAAATAATTGACATTTAAATAATGAATAAAATGAGATTTCACTTGGAAAAGAAAAATTCGCCGAGATGTCATAGTGGAAACAAAAGCCTTTTTTACAGCAAGAAAATCGAATTTTGGTTTTAATTCTTCCATTTTAAAATAACTAAGTTATCAAACAGCCCTCGGATGTTCAAAATTACAAAAAAAATATTATATGTACGCTGATAATATAGGGCGGAACGTTACCTCTTTCCTCGACAGAAGTTCATCTGGCTCTGGTTTTGACGGCGTATCTTCCACATTAGTTTGCACAAGTTGCAAGTTATTTGTGCTATAATAAACGTTAACATTTCACCAAAACAGGCTCAAAATAATTAGAGATAATTTGAGATATTTGTTCTTTTATGATGATAAATAAGTTTTATTTACACTTTTCACATATAAACCAAGGAACTTTTAAGGGTGAACTGGCAACAATACATTTTTGGGTTCACATTTGAGAAATCATGCAGATACCTCCAAAATATACCTACGTAAACAATTTAACGATATGTCATTCAGTGAGTACGGGCCTGGCAATCCCTAGGAGCCCAGCTGGATCTACAGATTTTTTAATGGTGTCTTGGATCAGACCACTCTTTGATCTTTCCTATCAAGTCTCTCTTAACCAACTCTTGTTCTTTTCCGGCAACCCTGACACTTTAGAGTATTCGAGCGATAGTGGTTTTTGTTTTAAGAACTTCCTTTACTTTTTTTAGAAGGTGATGAAGACCTTTAAACAACAAGAAAAAAATTATAAAAATCAGTAACCACTTTGGGTTTCATATAACTACTAATTTTTAAAGTTCTGCTTTTTAGGCACTTATTAAAACACAGTTAACTGGATTTACTAACGTTAATAAAGGTAAGAACTTTGATTGTTTTCTTAAATTAGTTAATCATTTCCAAGAGAGAAAAAAATTTTATCTCAGAAAATTTGTAATTTATGTGGATCATTAGCTAGATAGTAATTCCGAAAATAATTACTCCAATAATGTAAATCTAATATTAAAACAAACTATGTCACTACATTTATCAAAATATATCGCATTATCGGTTAATAGAGATAGACTAAGGTCATTTACGTCATTAGTATTAGTATATTTAGCTTACCTGATTTATTACTTCGTTAATTTCAATAATGGTATTAGTAAATTATAACGTGGGTTAGTTTCAATATTGTGTAAATATATTAAATAATGAATTCCAATGGTCTTTAGATAATTTGTAAATAATCCACATTAATTTTTCTCACATGGGACCACAGTGGGTGTTTCAATGAGGACGCAACGCTGCATACAAAACAGTTTAGTTCAGGCAGAGGTATATTTTATTATAATTTGTGTGTGGTGGCAACACTGTAGTGAAGATTGATGAACCCTAACTATTAAAATGACCTTGTTTAATGTTAGCGGTGTTCCTTTGTGTCTTGTCATTGTCACTGTCCAAAGATAAACGTGAATGTATCATAGAATGTTATTTTAGTATACGTCTAACAAACGGGTAATTGATGATTATCATTTGAGATTCCTTAATCAACAGTTCCTAACAAATCAACTAAATTTAGTTTAATTAATAAAATTCACGTATGTAACTTACCAATGTAATGTAGAATTTCCATAAGTTAAGTTGTTCTAATAAATTTCCTAACCATGTTCTAATAATTATTTCAAGTGAAAAATATACAACCTGTTAGTTTTTTGAAGCCACATTTACACTTTATTATAAACCCAAGTCGTTCGTAAAAGTTAAACTGAGTTTAATGACATCATCTTCCTTATTATTCCTTGTTTTTAGTACTAGTTTCAGTAAATACAGCTTAACACGAACAATAAATGTGCATATATATAATCTGAGTATATTATTAAACATGGCGCGTAACATTGAGCTATATAAAATCATGTTTTACATAAATTCAGGGATGACAATGATTTCATCATATGATTTAATAAATGTTATGCGTAAATCATTTAAATTTTCCAGAGTGTTATTCAAGAATCAAAGACAATAGTTTATGCTTTAATAGATTACAACAAACGAATATGTTATACTTATAAAACAATAAATGTTGCATAGCATAAATCAGGTAATATAAAATATTTTAGATAAACCAATGTTTTGTAACTATTTTAATAGATATAGTTAACGTTTACATATTGGAACAATGGCTTCACGTAGTCACATGTTTAATATCGAAGACAAATGTTGCAGAGAACAGGAAAGGGATATTTTTCATTCTAACCCTTAATAAAAGATATTCTATAAAACCTATTAAACATAGATTACATCAATTGTTATTTATTTTTGAAACTCTGATGGTTTTACTATCATGAAATGTAGGTCAGTGATTTTGTCATTTTAACGATTATCCTTTTGATGCTTGTACTACATTCACCCAGACAAAGTTTGCGATCTTCATTTACAAAGTTTATCGAGGTATCGACAAATTTATTGAGTTATCGATTCAATATATAGTAAGTTGTGTAATTAATTCCCAAGAGTTCCATATCGTGTCAGAATATTTAAATTTAAGAGTCAAGAAACAAAAACTTATAGAAAACAAATGAACATTTAGCCTGCAAATTATATTTTACTCGTGGAATGTTATTAAGTATATATATATATATATATATATATATATATATATATATATAAAAAGAATTTTGACGTAATTCTAATTGAAAAACTATTGAAGGTAAGACACAGTTTCGTCAATTTATAACATTTGTTTCATGAATCTATGTTATATTCACTCATTTTATACATAGATAAGAAAGAGTTTTATCTAAGAAATTGAATAACGATTAAACTGGAAAACATGCTTTGCTTTTAAGATAACAATACATGCAGTTATAGTTGATTCATAAATACATTTGATATATTTATTACTCCTCATTAAAATACGAAATTCGCTTATTGCTGTGACTGAGATGACGTATATTTTTTTTTAAACTGAAACACAGCTATTGCTTTCAATGCTCATACATCCTTTTAAAGATTTCCAGAAGAAGTGTAGGCAGTGGATTGCTTTTGTTGTAGTAAGAAAATGTACTTTAAGGGTGTAACTCTATCTTTACAAGGACTTGGATCCAAGTGGTTGTGAAGATAAAAACAAACTTTTGGGGAAAATTGCTTGGCTTTCATTAAAGGATCCAATTGTGGTTTGGCTAGGGCAGAATATGTAACTTAAAATTATAATTTATTGCAATCTTTGAATTATTTGGGATTCATAAATAATGTTAATTGTTTACCAAATAACAATGCCAATAGTTACTTCTTGGATTTATCTATTTATAATTTTGAATATATTAGTTAATCTTAGTACAATTATCACAAAATATTGAATATCCATATATATATATATATATATATATTATAAATACCAGTTACTATTTTTTTTACAATTTTACCTCAGTAATCGATAAATGTGAATATAGTTTTGTAGTTCTTTGCCAATTTTACAGATTTTTATTATTGTAGTACAACGTATTTGACTAATATGACGGGAAACGAATCAAAGAAAATTGAATAGTGTTAAGCTCTATACACATACATAGCTTTGTTAATTGATAATATATCAAGAGTATTTTTTTCTTCTTGAGAGGAATGTGTGTAACGTTTCGGCGAATCAAATAAATTTGTCTACTCGTAAACAATTAAATAATTGTTTACATTACTAATTCAATAGACAGTTACGTAATTCTCTTGAAAGTTATACTGTAATTTTGAATTGGTTTGAATGCCAACTTATTAGCTTGAAAGACTTGGAGACTAGTTAACAGATAAGTATTTTAAAAAATAAATTGTTTATATTTTTATTACATAAAAATTATAACAAAAAAGACATAATAATAAAATTGTGACATCTTAAGAACAATATTTTTATGATCAATACTATTCTACATAATTCGCTGTATCTATATCTATACATTAAACTATGTTTACACGCGTAGAAAATGTATTTATTCTATCGTATTTAATAATAAAATTTGTTAACATACCTTAATGTCAAAACATAAGTTGTGAACGTATTTTTAGTTTGTTTACGTGTGGCTAAGCCTGATGATGCCTTATGTTGAGGCGAAACAGCTGTAGTTACTATTAAGAATAATGAACTACTTTTGACATTAAGGTATGTTAACTAATTAATTATATCAGTAGTTCGGAAGGCTAAATAACCCGACTTCCCCATGTACGGCTACTTATGAGTTAAAACTTTCTTTCATTTATATTAACCAATAAGTTTTATGAACATATTTATACCTGTATTTTAAAATATATGCTAACAATGTAAAAAAAAAACAAAAAAAAACATACTTTAATAATTCTATTTAATGATGCAGACCACATAATTTACAAAATTTTAATACAGCTGATCTACCGACATACTGTAATAGAACTCAAATTTACTTTCATGTTTTTCATGTTTCTTTAAGTTTTCAGACCTACAACTTGCTATTAATATAGACTTGCATAATTTAGATGGTTAAGCTACAAAAATTGATTTATTATAAAACTTAAAAGATTATAAAAACGTAGAAAACTTTTTTTATATGCCGCTATTAAGAAAAATTGCAACGAGTTTTTCAACCATGTTAGTATAGTGAAACCTAGTTTACATAATCCATTTGATAGAAACATTATATTACTATTATTCCTACTAGAATTATTATTATACATTTGTTTAAAGCTTGAGGTTAACCTTTTATAAAATTAATTATTACTTTTAATTTATTTACAGAAGATAAGTTTTTGCATCATTTATTGCAGATTGCAATAAACTACAAAAGTGAGATATTATGGGAGATAAACGTATTAAATGTAATGATAAAGAGCTATTCACAAATGATATTTGTTTGAAACAAGAAAATCATGCAGTGTTTTTATTGTTACAAATCTGTTTTTCTGGTAACGAATTTTACAACGATTCGTTGATCCGAGTATAAATATCAAATTTCAACAGATTCGGAATAATTGCATTCTATAGTGTATTAAAATTGTATCTGTATTTGATAAAACTTAAGTAATCAGGGAAATGCTAATTACATTGCTTTATTTTGTAGTAAATAGAAATGATCAGAGGTAAACATATCCTTTAAATAAAATAGAATAATAAAGTTTGTTATTCAAAACATATTTATTGTTTAGAAACTCTTTAAGATTACTTTGTTGTTATTGGTATGACCCAGATTTTGTTTATGGAAATACTTTCCTACATAAATTCATGGAATAAAAGACATAAATGGTGCACAATCGTTGTACACTTTTCTGAATTATACAAATTCAAAGGATAAAGAGAGGGGGATTGAACTTTGGTACTGTATAGAACCGAACACTGTTGCAATTCTGAACATAGGTTTCAATGTAGAAACGCACAGATAAATTCATAAGTCTCGGCCGCTGGTTTTGAAGCAACTGATGTACACTATATGCATCCGACCTAACGGACAATTAGCCGCTGGATTTGACAATCTAGCTCTGAGTTCTCTCTAAATTTTCCAAAATGGATAGCCCTTACAGCACTCAGTAAGAAGTCTTCTTTACCCAAAACGGGCTGTTAAACCAATTTTATTTTGTTTAAACGATCAAAATGCTTTAAAAATATTGACAGTAGGTTTGAAATTTTGTACAATTATCTGACGCAATCACCAAAATTTACGTTACGCCGAGCATATATTAAACAGTAGAAATTGCTTGTACAGTTTTTAAGATATTTGAACGTTTACGACAGCGCTAGCGGTTATTTTCCATGTTTAACTAATAACACTCTAACCAGCATTTGGCTGGGGGGGGGGGGTAGATACAGACACGTTCTGTTTGGGAACTTAGAACCTAGATTTTTACAAAATCAAAGTAATAAATAATCAACATACCATTTTATATCCTTTGTCAAAAGTAGTTTTATTGTGTAACTGCTACTGTCGTTTCATTTCAACATAAGGCATCTTCAGACATCATATGGGAATATTTTATACACTCACAATACATTTTATTCACGTTTTAATTTTAAAATATATTATTGTAATAAAATTTTATATTTGTGGCCACTAAATTTCACTTCAATTGCTACTAGTAGACAGATGAGTTTATGTTTTACTTAAGCTTTGTATATATATTAAGCTATAAGCTGCAATAAAAAAAAAAGTGTGTATTGCTGTAAGTGGGATCAACACACACACACACATATATATATATATATATATATATATATATATATATATATATATATATATATATAATTGGAGGCGAAATTTAGTTTTCCATTCCATTGAGAATCAGGGTTTATATTATACTGCTTATATATAGCATATTCTTCTAAAATTTTCATAGTTCTTCTCTTATTTAGTACATGAAGTTTTTCCAAGCTTTCATCTATATTTCTGTATGTGTAGTCGATATTGCATATATGTGCTCTATTTAGAGGTAATGTTGGTGCGGATATTTTATGGTAGATGTTCTTTGAATCTTGTCTTCTATGTTCTTCCAGTCTGTCCTATATAATGTTTATCGCAGTCTTTCCAAGATATTCTGTAGATGCCACTGTTTCAATTTAGATTGTAGTTAGTTTGTTCCTGAATGTTGGATATTTGGTTCAGATTGTTAGACGTTGCGTATGGTAATCCATATTCTTGTTTCTAAAATATATTCTTTATTTCGTCTTCAAGATGATAGTTGTATTTTGCTGTAATATGTTTGTCCTTCATCAATGTTTTTTATTTGTATTGTTTTCTTTCTCTGTTTATTCAAACATTTATCTATTATATATTTGTTATATCTATTATTGTCGCTATTTGTTTCACAATATTAATTTAGTTTTCGAAGTCGGTATTCTTGACAGAAATTGTTTATGCTCTATTGATGAAGTTGATGTAACCTACAAGTTTGACGAAAGATATAAAATGGTATTGTGATTAATTAATTGAGAGTAGTTCAAAAAGGTTAAAAATGGAAATAAAATAATAATCACAATCTCACTTATTACTGTTATTAGCGTTAATTTATATTAAAAGTTTAATAAAAATCATAATTATTTGTTGATTACTAACTAATGTTAAAAAAATATATTTTAAATTCTGTGTGCTGATTCTTGACAAGAAAACTTTTAAGGCACATTTATTCTTAACGGAATTTTACAAACTTAAGTTCTTTTACTTTCACTTGTTCACTCAAAGCATTTATGTAATAAGATATCATTTCCAAGCCCTTGTTCAATATTTCTAACCGATTATTGGGAAATACAATTTTAAGACATTCTTCATCGACTTAGTACGACTTTAATGTCTGTCGTATTGAACTTAGAGTAATGTTGTACTCATTTGTGGTTTTTCGTTTATCCCAGTAATTTATTTTATAACTATCATCGACAGGCTAAACAATTACCATAATCGCCTGTCAACGATTGTTACAACTACCAATCGATAGTTGTAAAAACAATCGTTGACATATTAATACGTAAAGGTAAAACTATGTTTTAATTAAATACTTTGAGAAGAAAACAGTTTTATTTTAATGTTTTTAATTTATTGCTTTCAATCCGATTCAGGGTTTCTAAATTACAACTAGATATTAGGTAATGGTGAAAACAATGTAAAAATGTGTTAACTGATAATTTGTGAAACGCAAATATGTAATAAATATTCGAAAGTTTGAACTCATTTACGTAGTAATTTAAAAAAGTTTAAAACAAACGAATACTAAGCTTCCTTATGTAATTTAAGTACGACAACTTTTTTAGTTACAATGAACCATTATACTAAATGTATTGTTTTATAAAGTTTCTAGATGTTATACACGTTTATTGCAACTCTCTTCTCCTAACTATTCCTAATTAAACATTTGTATGTTATATAAAAATGTGAATGCATTTAGCTTTCGTAACTGAAGCTAGTTTTTGTATTATTATTCTAATTAATTTATAAGAAAATGTATTAAAGTTTTATTTTCACATTTAATTCACTTACAATCTACCCTGGCTTTTTTCAATATGCAATTCATTTAGAAGTTTTGCTATAACAATGCTTATTCATTGCACATATTATTGTTATATTTTTTTAATAAATAAGGGACTTAAATTGCCCTGTATCGAATATCTGTAATAGCGTAGTGACATCTGTTTTCTGTAGAGCGGCATACCTGTGCTGCCTTGTACAAAATACTCTGTAAATTATTACTGCACATAAACCAGCCTTGGAATAAATGTCCTAAACACTTGCTGCCTCTAATAAATAAAGACACAACATGAAACTCGAATGAACCCCAAAAGGAATTTTGTTAATAATACTATTAGTTCCGTTTTGAAAGGAAACATTGAACAATATTATGTTTTATGATTCATTTATTATCATAAATATATTTAACATATTTTTAAAAGTGATTAACTGTTTTCCTGGACTATTTTATAATAAAAAAAGTTGTTTATGCTTTTGAAGTCTCTTTATTTCATTTATGGAATTTATGAATCATTAATTTATAAACATATTTCATTTAGTAGTTTGTTTATGGAACAACATAACATATTTACTCATCCTGCACTATGTCTTTCCCAAGATGATTGACGATTCCTAACAAATTTACAGAAGTACACTATACCCTTTTTTTCTAAAGTGGTCATTCTACCTTACTAGTTACATATTGATGGAGCCTAATCTTTAAAGTTGGGTTGATTGGGACCCATGATGTATGACAAACCTC
Source organism: Aphrophora alni (assembly GCA_963513935.1). Taxonomy (NCBI): domain Eukaryota; kingdom Metazoa; phylum Arthropoda; class Insecta; order Hemiptera; family Aphrophoridae; genus Aphrophora; species Aphrophora alni. The sequence goes on along the minus strand of OY740767.1, from coordinate 119,462,214 downwards.
ATCAAACAAAGCTGGTGTAGATGGACCTCATCTTACAGAATATTATTACAGTATAATTATACTTCCATTTGGGTAAAATATTTTAGTAAAACGTAAAGTTTCAAGAGCAAGAGAATAAGAAAATAAATGAAATTACAAAGTAAAAAATTAATATGCATTCATAACAATAAAGTATTGTATAAAGAGAAATACAACATTCAATATGTAAATCACTAGTTTACTTATTTGTTTTAACAACGGTCTTTATAAAAATGTTATAATCTGATTTTCGTGAACTTTATAGAATAAAGTTTAAATATAAAATAGCTTTATAGTCGTCAACCTACGGTAACTGGATGATTTACATCCCCTGTCTTAATATCTTTAATATATTTTTAACCTTTAATACCAGATAAGCAGCGCTAAAACAGTAGTAAAATTAGATGCCCTTAACATGTTTTTTCTCAAACATATTAATTCGTTTTAATCCAACTTTTTGTTAAATTAGGTATACGATAAGTCTGTAATTTAATATAAGCATTCATAAAAATATAATATAAACTTTCGTACTGGACTTTTAATTATTTATTCATAATGTTATATACGGAATTCAATATTTTCCATATAAAGATTACATAAATGTTATTAAAATAGTCGTTAAATAAGTATTGAACGGATTTTTAATGCTAGTCATCTCTAGATTTCACAAATTTCTTATCCATTGGTTTACGAACAATTCAAACCTAATCTCGACATCTATTGAGTAGTGACTTTAACGGACTTTGCAAGTGAATAAAATACATATTCGTTACATTAAATGACATTTCCTTTACTAGATGACCAACATTCCCACATGCATTTATTATTTTTTTAGTTGTTTTTAAAACGACAACCTCGCTACTATCATTGCCTTATAAAAAAGAAATCCTATATCATCAAGTACCCTTGCCCTCACTATAAATACCAAGAGTCGTTAAAAAAAAAAAAAAAAAAAAAAAAAAAAAAAAAAAAAAAAAAAAAAAAAAAAAAACCTATGAGGAAATATGAAATAGAAAGATCTTACTCAAGAATACATGAAAAAGTGTTGATCCAGCTAGATCTCTGGGGATTGTTACGTCAGAGTTAGTCAATAGGGAACTAATAGAAAAGATATAAAAGAGGGATCTAACCTAAGACTACTTGAATGAAATGTAGATTCAGCTAGGTCTCTCGGGATTGCGTTAACCTTACAATTGCAGTTCCAGTATAACACGCTATATGAATCTCCGATAAGAATCTTGCACAAAGGAAGTCTCATTGGACTTAATGTAAATTCAGTCAGTAGTAGGTCGACCACTAGGGAATGTTGTGTCATGTGTGCTGTATACTGTATGCTGTGATTGCGTGTTGTATATGTTATGTGAACAATTGTAACGTTTTATGTGTCTGGTGATGAAACACGTGTTTCGAAACGTGTCATAAGCTACGCAAAAAAACGAAGTCGCACGACGGAAACAAGTTAATATCTGTAGTTATTCTCACTTGACTTGGTACTATAAAATTAGTTTAAATTTTATGGAATACTACCTTTTAAACAACAAACAAACACACCAACAAGACGAAGTTTCATTAAGTACGTCATCATCTTCAATGAATAATTGTGTAGAATCTCTATGTCAATCAAGGTTAGTGCAAGACTGAAGATAGAGATTTAATTATAGAAAGATCAATTTGTTAGTATATTTGTTATGAAAATGGATTCTTTTTTCCCTCCTGATTATGCATTTTTCACAACTTTTGTTCAACATATTAGGTAAATCTGTTTTTCTTAAATATTGTTTAATAAATTTAGAGTCGTAAGAGAACAAGAGTTGTTCTAGAGAGGACTGATAGGAAATATGAAAGAGGAATCTAACAAAGGACCACATTAAAAAAAGGTGTAGATTCAGCTAGGGTCCATCGGAATTACCACGCCAGTACTCACTATAGTGAGTCCCTGAGGGTCATATTAATACACTAGCCCACAACACAAACAATAAAAATGCAGATCTGTTATAAACAATAAGAATTTGTGCTGAATGCAAGCCTCATTTAATTGTATAAACTGTGGATAATCCACTTCTACTATTGATTTGAAACATAACGTTTAACCTTGTAACAATATTAGCAGGTGACTGGAATATTTAGAACATATGGTTTGGTCTCTAGAAGTTTATGTTACTTGCTAACAATTAAAACACATAAACAAAACAAAATCCACTTTTTAAGCTTTGGATAACAACAAAATGGTTTATATTTTTCCAATTTTTACTTCGGAATGAAATAATATAATATCTTTTTATAGTATTGGCACGAATGAAAGCATCAAAATAAAACAATATGAAGGTTTTGATAGTGTTTCAACTTTAACAAGATCAATAAGTAAAATACGACAGAGATATTATGTGGCAGTTTTATATGGTAACAAATTTCGAAGCCGTATTTCCATTACTGTATTTATTTGACTTGTAAACCAAATATATAAAACGGGAATACATTTTATATATAAATGAAAACATTGGTGATTTAATAGTATCCTTATTGTTTCAAAAATATATAATTATAAAATAGCTCATTAGTAATGAAATAAATATATTTACTTACTTGTATTTATTTATACCACTCATTAATTGAAACACAATTGTTAGTAAAGCCTTAGACGGTAATTACGTGGCTGCTAAAGTCTGACACACAGCTTACGCAGTTTGTGATGATATAACTAGTATAACTGGTGAAACCTTGATCGGCAAGACTCTATAAATTGTAGGGATTTCTTACTCTTGGAGTCACCGACTGGGCTTAGAAGCGCGGCAGGTTAATTCCTACGGCGTAACATCCAAAAAGGCAGCCGGCCGAGGCCTACCGTCTTCTATGATGCCGAGTCTCAATGAAGCGACTGGGCATCATAGAAGACGGTAGGCCTCGGCCGGCCACCATTTTGGATGATACGCCGTAGGAATTAACCTGCCGCGCTTCTAAGCCCAGTCGGTGACTCCAACTTGAATACCTCTTAATTTTTATTTCTGTTCTAGTATAGTACCCAGTTTGCAGCTGCAGCCATTAGGGAGTTAAATAGATGCTGTTATTCGCTCTCCCCAGTGCATGTCCGTGGGAGACGGGGGAGGTATTTATAGTGGGTATGCCCTACGGGGAGAGTCCACACAGTATCTCTCTGGAGAGATATCTGCATAAGTATGCATTTTTACCTCCCTAAAAAAAAAAAAAAAAAACTCTATTGCAATATTAATACTTTGATAAGTTCGAGGTTAATTTAACTATCTTTTCTTTTATTTTAATTGCACTAAAAAAATTTTCTTTTCGTCATAAATACGATATAATTATATAGTATAAAATCGCCAGTAAACATTTTATTCCTTTTCTCTTTTTGCGTAACCCTACTAAAACTTTTTAATATCAACAACCCCATTAGGAAAGTTGTTAAAAACTTAAGTACGGTGGTAAAATAAAAAATAATTACTAAATATGCAAAGTACTTTTCCTATTATCACAAATAATACATTCAGCTATTCATTCAAAGGAAAAATCTTTTGTAAACACAAAATCAAACAAAGAATAAAAACAACTAAATGTTTTTAAAACGATAAAAATTACAGTAACACGAATTAATATTCGAGAAATATTACAAATAATTAATTTTTAAGAAAAGTTGAATATAATTAAAATTTGATTAAATAGAATATGGAGTTATTTTCTGAAAAATAAATAAATTTATTTTGCTCGAAAATGCAACATCATCTTTCTCATAGACTATTTTACAAAACCATTGTTTAAGCAAACAAAATAATTCGTTAGTATAAAACAACTCCTATAACTAGGACTCGTCTATGGCAAGATACACAATACAGGGAATTTAATTAAAGCACACTAACGTAAGTTACATACAATTTGCAAGACTGGTAGTGACAAATATTTCGTCTCCGAATTCCAAATTTCGTGTTTGTAAATCATAATATCTTATGAAACGAATTATTACTTAAATAAAAGACGTTGTTTGCATTGTGTTATTTAAAGATGGAATTGGGAAGTTCATTGTCTTGATTTATAAGGTAATTTAAAGATAAATAGATCAATTAATTTACGTTGTGGTGTGAAATAAATAATGTGACTTTTGTAATAAATAATATGTAATTACATACAGATTGTCCAATTTGTTCGGTTAAACTATATTTAAAACAATGTACAGAGTACAACTGGCTGATTTTAAAGGTATTCTGTACTTCATAAATATGTTTTGAAATAGAGGCAAGAGTATTATCAAAACATTTCAAAACATCAAAAGATAGGGCCAAGGTTTACATTGATTTAGAGGTATTTTTTTTTTTAAACTAAGTTTTAATATACATCGATCTGCAGTCATGTAAAGACAACCATATGTATAATGTGTATATGTATATATATTATTTTTTTCTAATTAATTGTATTTAAATCTCCATACGTGTAAAATATAGTATTAGTTACGGATGTTGTACAACGATGCAGTTTTACTGTCTTACAATTAATTATTAGCTCTATACTTCTAAATGTAACACAAAGTGTTTATATCTTTAGATATATGATACAACATCCGCTCAAAAGACAAACGATAATAGTGGTTGTGCAAAAGATATGTTGTGCCGGTTACCCAATATAATTTTGCACATCTTTGTTATACGTATAAATTTCTTTTGGTTTTAATGACATATTGTTAAAAAATAATCATTTAAATGTATAAATGTTATACAATGCCTTTATTAATAACATCTTTTAAAATGTGTGAGAGATATTGTTCTATCATTTTATCTACGACAAATACATATTATGTTACTATGTTTACTTTACTAAGTGAAACAAGTTACAGTACTACGGTTTCGTTAAGAACGATGTAGTAGACTCTTTGGGCTGTGCTTATAGTCTTCCAGCATATTCAACTCCACTATTACTGTTTTATAGTCCTTCTTCCCACGGGAATAAGAATGTTATATGTCAGGCTTGAGTGAGATACAAGTGAACATTTTACTTTATCTTTCTCTCCTTTTTAATCAACAAATGTTGTGGACTTTATATTTTGACAAATAGATACGGTAAAATGTATTCGATTATGTACTGTACTTCGACCGGTAAATATTGTATTTTATACAATCAATAAGTTGTATTTAAATAATTATATTTACAATTCAAAGGGGTCGAAAAAATCAAATATATTTTAGGTAGTCCTATTTCTATATAAGAAAATAAATAAAATCCGAAGTATAGTTTGTCCATTTCATTTCAGTTGGGTTATGTTGGATTCTGATTTTAATATAAAGTATTTGCTGGCTGCTGTGGATTCATAAATGTATACTACTCTTATCATTGAATAATTTGCTATTATGTAACAGTAATAAACAGACTATTGTAACATTGTTAAAGAAATTTATTAAATTTTATACAGATATTAGTAAATAATTGAAATTATAGTTTACCTATTTCTTTATTTTTTTAGTTAGAAATATTTAGCGGAGATTCAATATTTGAAAATATCTGATGAGAGTGTTGACGGTGTAAAGAATTAATGAAAGCTATCACTGATTCATAACTATATGCATAATAATTATGAATATTGTGTATGAATTTGATTACAACCGCTTTAGTTGATTACACACAAACAAAAATTACAATTTTATTGTTGTTTCTTCGTAAAACTGTCACTTTTTAGTTCAGTATAAGGATAATGTTTAACTTGTCGGAGACAGATTCAATACCAGTTGTTTTAAATTGTGAGTTTGAAACGTATTTACAAAAAACATTTTAAGTATGATGAAACCACATATTTTAGGCTGTTTAAAAACTCCATGGTTGTAAGAGTTATGGTTGGCTTGTCAGATAATCTTTATTCTCATTAATTTATTAATTAATAAATGATAGCTATATATATACAATCTCTGTACGTGATACTGTACAGATTATTTTATTAATTTAGTAAACTAACAAAACTTAACAAACACACAACATTTTCTAACAATACTGCAGGTTTGAAAGTGAAACCATAGAAACAAAAATTATTAATTTATATAAATGACAAATGAAAGCCACACTTTATTTAAATTCTCGAAGACATTAATTTTATAAACATAATTCACTCTGACATTTCGTTTGATAACGGTGCATAGCTTACTGAATGGAATATACACTGAAGAAATATAGCAAAAGTTGTAGGTTTATATGGTTTTGAGGCATACATCTATTTTCCGAATCTTGCCCGATATAACAAGATCAACGACAGAAACAGTCTAAGCCTAAATTAAAATACACAGGCTGGAAACAACATATATAATACAATATTTTATTAAAGGAAGTTTTATAATATTGTATTACATTTAAAACCAATTGTCTAGAGGATTAAGGACTGAATGTAACACTTGGGAGACAACGTCTTCGGAACTTGTAGCATTATTATCATAACCTAAATTTTGTTGGGACCCGAAGTTCATCTGGATTCCAGGGAAATGGGAAGAAAATAATGAATGACTAACCGTTTACTCCTGTAGTGAAATTTTTGTATTTGACTTTGTGTGTGTGTGTGTGTGTGTGTGTGTGTGTGTGTGTGTGTGTGTGTGTGTGTGTGTGTGTGTGTGTGTCACGCGCACTTCTACATAAGTAGAAGTAAATAACATGTAGTGATTGGAACATCAACATATTAATTCATTTAAATGAGTTATTAAATTTTTACATGTTTGAAAATAAAAATAGTTTATACTGACAATACAGAACTTATCAGAGTGCTAACAGTACAAAGTTTGCCTTTTTAATAAATAATTAAAATTATTTTACATATAAAATAAAGTTAAGCAAAATTTTAAAAAAACCCTTTAATCTTTCACCAGTTTCACTTTTAATTGCTTTTCACCTTTTAAAACATTTTTGAAAATAACTAAAATTGTAATTAAAGTGTGGTAAAATTTAATACAAAATTTAGACCCTTCTTTACCAATAAACTGCATCTTTACTTATATAAATCTTTGAATTTTTTATATTATTTCATTTGACCAAAATTTATTTTTGTATTATTTTTTTATTTGTTTCAGAACACCTGCAGATCATATCAAGCCACATAAGATTCCACCACTTCTATGGTTTTATTCCCTTATCTTATTCTTATTTTAATCAATTAAGTTATATAAATAGTATTATATTTTCACAAATCAAATCAATTCAATCGTATTAATTAAAATTATTATTTTATAAAACGATATTTAATTCAACTATATTAACACAAACACACAATTATTACATTATTACAATTATTTTTCCAATAAACAAAAATCTATTGAAATATATTATATAAGTTAGTAGGCCAGTAGATATTTTAAAGTATTATTCAAAAACAATTAAATCATATAAGTACAATTATAATTTCATAAAATCACAAATTAATTCAATCACAAAAATTGCAATTATAATTGCATAAAACAAAATTTAATCCAACTATATTATTACAATTATTTTTAAAAAAACAAAAATCTATTGATATATATATTATATAAGTTAGTAAGCCAGTAGTTATTTTAAAGTTTAATTTATAAAATTAAATCATAAGTACAATTATAATTTCATAAAATCACAAATTAATTCAATCACAAAAATTGCAATTATAATTAATTGCATAAAACAAAATTTTAATCAACTATGTTATTACAATTATTTTTCCAAAAAACAAAAATCTATTGATATAGATATATATATTATATAAGTTAGTAGGCCAGTAGTTATTTTAAAGTTTTATTTAAAAAAATTAAATCATTCAAGTACAATTATAATTTCATAAAATCACAAATTAATTTAGTCACAAAAACTGCAATTTTAATTACATAACACAAAACTTAATTCGACTATATTAATACAATTAATTTTCTATATAAAGAAAAATTCATTCAATTATATAAATTAGTGGGCTAGTAGTTATTATAAAGTTAATTTTTTTACAGTAGTGGAAGTGAGTCCGGGGCTGTGGAAGTTGGCTCCCCACCGTTAACAGTGGCGCGGCGGCCTTTTTGGAAGTACCTGCCCTGTAGAAACATCAGGTAAATTTGTAATTTTGAATTTAAACAATATCATAAGTAAAGATGCAGTTTCCATCACTCTGTAAGCTCAGTATAAATATATTGTTTTATACTGTTAACTAAATAATTTTAATTGTATGAAAAGTTGTTTTATATTTTAATGTTTGTGAATAATAAATGTTTTGTGTTGTATTTTTGTTGTCTTTATTATAAAACTACTTTAGTTAAAATTAAGTCATCATTGAAATAATGTCTGGTAATACTTTAAAATTATCAAGAAATTATGGATGAAACTTCCTTAGTGGTGTATTAAAAAGGAAATTAACATTATTCAATAAAAGCTACAAGCAATGCATGGATTAATATATTCCACAGATATTAAAAATGATTCTTCCGCCTTTATTGAATATCTCATCAAACCGAATTCGAAATAATCTAATCTGATTATCCTTTCTTTGTTCACATCACTTTGTAGCTAAATCATCACATCACTTTATCCTAAAACTCACAAATATAATCTGCAGATAAATTATCAACCCAGTTTCCTACCACAGTACATTCTGCCCTTGACAAGTGCTGCCGCGTAGTGACCGTCATCAGAAATAATCGCCTGATCTGTCTAAGTACAAGGTACAACGGCAAGCGAGCCTACCTTGAATAAAATACGTACTCACTCATGTCCTTGGATTCACAATATGTAGTCAAATTTTCATCACCCTGGTTAATTCTAAATCAAAAGTTACAGCATGTCAAAGTAATATTTCAGTTCTATCAAAAATGTAATAGTTTAATTCTACAGTGATGTGTTTTCTGGTGTTCTAAATAAAATAGTTGTTTAAATTTTCACATATTACGGCACATGTTCACGTGAACTTTCAACAGGATTCCAGGTAACCAAATTTACAGATTTTACCATATTTTGAATTTTGTTAATGTTTTAAACTTTATTCATTAAGATATGTATTTCATGTTTTATTTAATATTCAAAGTTCTTCAGAAACTAAATAGTTATAAAAAATTTTCATTTCTTAAAACATAGTTTACAAGACCTTAAGCAGTCAGACTTTAAGTTTTGAGCAGTTATGTGAAATTAGAGCAAACTGGTAATAAACATTAAACAATCAGAATATCTTATTAAACATGTCGAATAAAAAACTAATTAAAGAAGTCTCTTTCTAGACCAGAATATTTGTTTTACAGATTTTTACAGATTTTCCAAGTTACATACAAGCTTTACTTTAAACAAAACCAAGTATTTATATACAGCTTTATAACCATCTAAGAATCATTTAATTATAAGCTCAATGAATTTCTGTGATTCAATCAATATTCTCTAATTTTGACAAAATAACCAGATATTTTAATTAAAGAATCTTGTTCTACAACATGTCTGAATTTGCACAAATGCTAGTAAACGTGTTTTTTTGCTTTAGCTAATGCTGGTCGGAGAAACACATCGAACTTGCTTGATTTTGCATGCTCCAGCAAAATAGTGTATAGCCTGTTTCTACCTGTTCTTTAAAACATGTTTCATATAGCAAATCAAAAATTTCCAAGTGCACAAAAGTGACTTTTGAAAACTGACTTTACAGAACTTTGTTTAAATATATATATTGTACATGTACCTAATCTGGTTTAGTAAAATGTGTTCTTAAAACTGTTATTTAAATGTAATCTTGTATAGCTATTTATAATTTAAAAGAAAAATAATTGGGTGGTGCTGCATGCAAACTTTTCGGTCCTTACAGCCTCCAAGAGGTTATTTCTAAATTAATAATAAAAATTGACGTCAATTTAAAAATGTCAATTTAAAAATTTCAATATTCTAAATTTTTACCATTTCTTTTTTAAATCTTCTCATGTCATAAACAATCTACTTTTATTTATAAATATATATATATATATATATATATATATATATATATATATATATATATATATATATTGGCCAATTTAGTATTTAAGAAATTTAACAAACAAAATCATGATATGTAATAGTTAATCTAATAACGAACTTGTTAGAATTAATATAATTTTTTTTTTGAATTTAAAATATCAATCTCATTTATAGAATCTTCTTTTATTGTTAAATTTTGTAACTGTTTATATAAACTAAAGGGGGGGAATAAATATCAGAATCTATTCATCAATATTTTTTTTTTATATTGTAATTTTACATTAAGGGCGTATAACTTTTTTTAAAGATTAATTGTAATCTTCTTAATTATCAAGCTTTTGCTTATAATAATCTATCTTAGGATGTTTTTCAGCTTTGTAAATGGTAAAATCTGAACCGTCGAAATTTCTTTCTTGTTTAATAAATTTGAGCCTTGTTAATTACTAAATTTGCCTTTGTCTTTTTTTTTATTTTTCAAACATTGTTACCATTTGGTTCCGTCTTTTCTTTAATTTAAGTCGCCTGGTAACAACTTATTATGTGCCTACATAAAGAATATTTACACCAAACAGTTGAACATAGAAATATGTATAAATCTAAAGAGAGTAACGTGTCTTCGTACAATTAATTGTACGTATTAAGAGCATACATTACAAAAAGTATAATCTACTGGAATACAAGCAAAATAAATATAGTAACTAATATCATAATATAAAACACTTATTTCATATATTTATTTATTAAACAAAAGTCCTGTTATGGCGACAAAGTCATGATTTTATTGTTGGATAGGTAATTATTGATTACAAATCCTCTTACTTTGATAAATTCAACACGTATCGTGTTAAGCGTATGTACAAGAAATTAATAGATATACGTATTTAGTAGATGTATTTTATTTAACATAGGAGTATAGTTAAAACCATGAAAAAAACGATGTATGAATTCAAGCTTAAAAATAACGTTAAATTTTCTTAACATGTTTGTAGAATCTGTTGAACTTCTTCTCTCAAAAAATTAAAAAGAGAAACAATTACTTTAAGAAATACTTAGATAGTCTGTAATAAAGTATTTTCTTGTTTGGTTTTTATGTTAAGTGTGTTTGTGTAATTACACACCAAACATAGACACTTCAAAATCCAAAACAGCTTCATTGGTAAAAGAGATAAAGTAAATAAGATGTGAAAATATATAATGTGTAAATTTTATTTGAGAAAAATTTATATTTCTGTTTAAATAATCATTTTACTATTTATTTTACAAAATCAATATCACTTTCAATGATTATCCATATCCGATTAGTAATTCATTTAATTCAAAAACTTATGTAATGCATTCAAAATATAAAGGTGTTTTATGAAGTTTATTTAAATCAACGTTTACCCATAACTATAAATCTTAAAGATACACTGACACACAGGTTTAGTTTTGCACGCTTACTTTCTCCATTATACTTGTTTACAACATTTGTATAACATTTAATTTTTACTGGTATTGGAAAAAAAAACCATTAATGTACTTGTTTAAAGAAATTGTGAATGGAAAAATAATTTTGACACGTCATTTTTCAATATTTCTTTGTAAAACACAACATTCACAAATTAATTAATGTTTCTTCAATTTCATTTTGGTTGAGTTAGATATAAACTAGTGGCAATATAATAATTCCCCTTTCTAAAATAAAAGTAGCGGTAGTTAACTATCATCTCTTCAGAAAATATGAAATTCGTAAAGTTCCTATTATAATTTTATTATCTTAAAAATTTGAAAGAAAACTAGCGATACTGTCTCAAAAATAAATTGAGATTCTTTCTCAACTTCCACATATCATAATAATTTGAACACTATGACCTCCATCAGTTGTAAATATTCAATTTTGAAAATTGATCTATTTTTATTTGTTTTATTTAACAAATGTCAAACGAATAAAATAAATAATCCCCATTCAAACCTGTTTTAATTTAAGCAAAGCTGCATTGAAAATGTTCACTTTAAAATATATAACTATAAAAATTCAAAAATGGAGTGCTGTTGTAAATATCTGTAATCCCGACAGACAAATTAAAATAAAAATATTATGGAAAGATAGAATTCCATAAAAGTAGTATTATCATCTACTACTTTTTTAGCTTAAAATTTCCCATTGATTACTAAATAAAAAATTCCATTTAGACCACCAATGGCACATATAACGAAAACTGTATTAATATTTATTTGTTTATTCTATTTTGAGAGCACAGCACATTGGTTTATAACGCCCGGATGTTTATTATATTTATTTGAATATTTTGATATTTTACCACAATTCCATTTAACGGGAACTTAAAATGTTTATGCAATAGTTATAACATGCTATTGGCAGCATACTAATCAGTTGGTAAATTCATGCGAGCGGGTTAGCTTAAATTTCATTCAAATAAGGTTTTACTAAATACTTCAAGCAAACCTCTGCAAAATATTAGCGGTGCCTACTTATTTTTCTACACGTTATCCATTTATCCGTGTATATGATACCGCACCCTATACGGTAATGTAACAACTTCTCCAAGACCTCACTCATTAATATAATCATAATTTGAGATGATGGGTATAAGACAAAATCATTTGATTTGATTTGTGTTTGATTTTTGAATAGTTGTATAAGAAAAGTAGAGCAATACACTTGCACAATTTATTTTCTCAATTAATCGGTGAATTGTAATTTTTTAATATTGCTGAAATGGAATATATAAAATAAAATATAATAACTTTTCATAACAACTGATAAATTGCAAACAATTAAAAAAGCAACAAAGTGATAATAAGTCTTGAAACTTATTACAGCTGAACGACCAGAAGAATAGTTTTAAACTATGATTGCAGTTAAAATTAATGTGGACATATTTTACAAGCTATGTTCTATTTTTACGAAAACTATTGTTAAAATTTTACTTTTATGATGTTGTAAAATAACGTCAAGTTGATTGTATTACTTTACTATATTCATAAGTTATAGTAGTAGATAACTAGTTAAGAAAATTGTCTACAATAAAACAAGCTAATCATAATTTTGATTTGATTTCTACCGCACTAAAAACATTAAGAAGTTATTATAAATAATTGTTTTTTTAAGCGAAAGCATTAAACATATTTTATAAATTCGGTCGAGGTAGCAAAGTTATATTTGACTAATTTCATATCATATTATTCGTAAACACTTCATATGGAATGTCCCATATGAATGTGATCCATATGTGATCCCATATGAATGTGTGTCCCACATAAATGCCCCATTTACTAGAATTGTGATGCCATTTGAAGAAGAAAAATCAAATCGTTAAAATAAACATCTGGACGTTGTAACCCATTGGTGAGGTCTATAGAGAAACAGATAAAGTGATATTAATACAGATATCTTTATAGGTGGTCTAACTGGAATGTTTTAATTTAGACAACAACCGCAATTAAATAACAAAAGGGTGATGTTTGGTTAAAATGCCCGGTCGAGAAAAAACTATTTTTATGGAATTTTCAATAATCATATTGAATACAAATAACATAATAGTACCATTATTATATGAAATTAATATGGCACACAATGTTTTTTTAATTTTGACAGTTGTGTATGTGGCCGTCACCAGCTTCTTGGCAACGGACACTACCTGCTGTTAAAAATTTGAAAATTTCAGATTTCTTATAAATCGTGGACTGCATTCGCATTGGCCGTAATCTGTCAGGATGGCAATAGAACGCGGTCTTAAGCGATAAATTAAAATACACGCAAAATTCCAATATTGTGATATTTATTCTTTCAGCGAAGAATTAAATTTGTTGTTACTACAATTCATTCTTATTACATAATCTTATTGTAATCCCCTCCCTGAAAAGAATGGCATGATTAGTTTAATTTAAAATTAGGGCGTCGCAGAAGCGCGCCCGATCTTTTATAGCTCGCGGCACGGACTGACTTACTCAAGTTCCATCTTAATCACCCCCCCTTTCTTGTTAACTAGCGCTGAATCAAAAAAAAAATCCCATTACTCGATTGTTCTTTATTATTATAAAATATAATTTATAATTCCCTTTCGTTTATTATGAATACTGGATTCTTTAGCTGGACCACATGTGTTTTAAAGTAAACAATATTCTATACAAATATTCTTATATTAAAACTTGTTTTAATGGGAAGTATTTATTTTAATCGTTGAACATTGTTACTGTTAGTTAAACGTAACAACTTTAAGTTTTCAGTACAATCGTGTTAAAAATAACAAAAAATATCATCAATTAAATTCATTAATTGTCATTTTAAATTTATTAGTTGTTAATAATAATAATTGTATTCATTCTAATTTACCTTGTCCCAAGTAGGTCAATAGGTTTTGTTAAGTGTGGTCCATTTTTATACTACTTTGATATTCGGATATTTAGATTAGCTACTCAACTTAAATATCACCTGTTATTCATGCAACAATTTATTTTATATTCTGATGAAAACAATAAAACTAACTTTTATCATTCAACATTTTACATTATATACTGAATGTAATTATATGGTACATATTTTATTTTTAAATGCAAATCTGACGAGTAATAAAGCGTCATAAAAGTACACAAAAATGTCTGTTCCTTAAGTAGAAGATGAGATTCCCATTAAAAAGAGAAGTTTAATTTTCCAAAATATCACATTTTTTTTACATTTTGAGTTATGTTGGAGAAACCACAGCAATGAAAGGAGTAAATAATTTACGTTGAAAAATTGTTGTTCACAAAATGATAATAATAATCAAAATATGAAGGAAATGGACATAATATAATATATTATGGATAAAATATATGGACATGATTGTAACTATATTAGAGGTTGTCATTTTATTTGTATTAATAAATCTAAACAATCTGTCAAAATGTCGTTATTTACCATTTACAGTTGACATAAAAGTGGACCAAATTATTAAATTGAAAGTTTCTAAGCCAAATGGGGAATCTACATATTCTACCGTGTTGTTACACTAACAGACCGAAGAAAGATCAATAAGGTTTTTATATTGAATCTACCAAATTGTTAGAAACATACAAGAAATTGTTAGTTGTATGATCCTACAACTTTTATGTTGAACACAGCTGGTGAAAGAGATACGATGGAATGAAAATTCCAAGAAAAAATCTATAACACTAATAATTGTTTACAATTTTATATTAACTTAATTATTCAAATAACTAATATTATTTTGCTGCAAAATAAATAATACTCTTATTGTTACATATAATCATACCGGTACGTATAAAAAATACTGGAAATGAGATTGTCTGGTTTTCGAAAAAAGTATATAGAAAGTTTTTAAAGGGCCCTTGAAACATTATTGTTTTATATTTATATATTGGGGGAAAAATATGAAGAGCATCCATACAAAGGTGCCAACTCCAACATGCTACAAATAAATACAGAAGATACTTGACTTAAAGACTGTAGTATTGGACTTTTACATCCAAGAGTCAGGAACTTTATTTTAGAATCCGAAGATCAATATTTGTTAGTCAATGAAACGAGATCGAAAAAAAAATCTATAAATAACTTTTGCTGTGTTACGTCTTGACTTTCTTTACATTAACTAAATACAATGAGCTGTCTCCAAATGACATATTTTGGTGGAAATATTTTGTAAATACTCGGCAAGGTTCACGTTAGTACTCTGAGCAAAATGTTGGAAACATATTTGCTTCGCAATTTAATGGATTTGATTTACGATATTTTGGGTTTGGTTCGTATTGCTAAATTGTCAAGTTATTAATGGAGTCAACTCAGTGGTTTTACCCTGTGATAATATACTAATTAATTGATCCAACAGAATGTAGGATTTCAATTATCTGAGCAAACAACTAACTAACACATTATTCCTTGAAGAGATATGTGGAATCTGGGGTTTAATTTGTGCAAAAAAGACACATTACTGTTATGGACATTACTGTTTGAATGGAATGTCAGGATATTTCAGTTTTTTATGTGGAACAGATGTTGTTGAGGTTGGAGTACTCTTTCTTATCTATTTGGGATAATAGATTATACAATACTTGACTGGTTGTTTGGAATCACGTGTTTAAAGTGAGTGATGTAATTCCTGAATATCCCATTTTGCAACATTTTAATGTACATGTATCCCAACCATACACTTTATATTAAAATTAACCATGTAGGAACCGATTGTAATTCTTCTTTATGCTTCTTCTTTAGAATCACGTTTTTTTTTTCTTCTTCTTTTTTGAATACTAATGAAACCAATCTTAATTATATAAGTGTGTGGTAATCTACTATATTGATATTCTCAACATTGTCAACAGAATTTGTGTTTTCTTAATTTTTATTTGACATTATACACGTAATTTGTATCACAACTACATTTTAATTTGTAATAATAAATAAACTACATATGCTTTCTCTTGTTATACCAGAATTTAAATATATATATATATATATATATATATATATATATATATATATATTTCATAAAAAAATTTATATTTATGCATCGTTTCAAAAGTGTAATCCAAATCATCAAATCACGTTTAGAGAGTTTACTAAAATTCAAATTGAAAGTGTATTGGTGATGAGGAAAGTTGTAACCAAAATGTTCTTAATAGATTAATTTCAAAATAACAAGAAAGTATAAAATTGGTTTTGATATTTATCATTAAACATTTTAAAGACTAAATATTTCTTTTCTATATTCAATATTTAAATTGAAATTTTACAAAATGAACACAAAACATAAGAATAAATTACGTACTTAACATAACTGAAGGGGAAAATGTAAAGGAGGGAATTTTCAAATAACAATTGTTCCATCATATAAATATATAAAAATGTTGCTTACATTTACTATATATACTAGTCATGTCTGTTACTCAAAAGTACTATTTTAATAATACCAGTGTAATTTTTTTCAATACATTCCTACTAGTTACATTTTAACAGTTATACATTAATTTTAGTTACTTTAAAAAAGATTAACTGAATCTATTAATCATTTCAGTAAATGATATTTGAATACAAACACTGTTACTGAATAACTCAAAAATGAACGTTCAATTTTTTTTAACTCAACATGAATTTTGTAAAAAAATTGATAAATTAATGAAATATAAATAATCGAATAAAAATAATAAAACAAAATATAATTTTTTTGTAGATCAGTATTTTTCTGCACCAATAAACTAAAATTGATTCGTCATTATTAAATTTACCCTTGTTTTAAAATCGGAACGTTAGTATATTACTGTTGTGTACCCTTAATCTTAAAGACACACACGCCTTAAAGAGTGTTCAAGAAATATCATTATTTTTCATTACTGTTGAGACCGAAGGTTCTTGGTGGGATTCCATGTTTAGAGATAATAAAACACATTTTTTTATTTTGTAACTTCCACTTTTTATTAGTCTAGCCGACCAATAGTCTCGCCTGCTAAGACAAGTTTTTTTCTTACTTGCCCATAGACAATTTTATGTAATCGTGATTGGATAAATAGATTTCTAGATTATATCAGATGTACCAAGATTAAAGGGCCTCTGAATATAAAATTATGTTAATCCTTCTATATGTCATTCATCTGTGAAGTCAACTAGGAGATTAACAAATATAAATAATAACTGCGCAGACAAATAATCTTGGTGAAAAGTGGATACGACAGTAGTAATCGATATATCATGTCTATGGTGATGTTAACATCAGTTTTGGTTTACAAATGGTTTTTGCACATCGTTTGTAATGATAAATCTTTACATTTTACACAAATTTCATAAATATCATTTTGGTTTATTTACCATTTTGGACATAACTCCCAAACCGCAATATTTGTTGAAATTGTGTTATGTTTGTGAGCGTGTAACAAAGTTAGTTCAGCGTTTAATAATAATTACGGTTGTGGTAAATGTATAATATTAAAACTGTTTAAAATTAAATATATTGAAATAAAAGGTTCTTTGTAACTGAATAGTGAAGTATAAAAAACAAAGATGGAATAAAATGATGATAGGTCTTGAAACTTGCCGCAGCAGAAAGCGTAGGATAAATAGTTTAAGCTGCGATTGCTGTTATATTTAATGTTACAACTTCTTCCCATTATTATAATTTACTACCATATTTATTTTAGAAATATATATTTTAAATAAAGATCACGTGGTATTTGTAGAAATTTCTTTTAATAACAAGTTCAACAAAAATATATATTAATTCGATTCCTGCAGTGATTAAAATTGCAACATAACATCCATGATTGAATTTTCTAAAAAATTAAATGAGTTTTTCATTAAATGAGTTCATGTTAAAATTACAACTCCAATATATTTTAACTATAGATGAGTTCGTTCCTAGACACAGAGCTATAAAAGAAGGATTATATATTATTTAAATTAGAGAGACAATATAACTCCTTTTATTGTTTTCAGAGTTTAAAACGGGATCTTGCTTTGTTTGTGAATTTCAAATGCTACCAATAAAATAATATAATAATACAGTTCTATAGAGATATAACGTAATTGTCTTATTTTCACAGTAACGTACCATAATAGTTACATTATTATGAAGTTTTAGTTTAATATCCAATAAACAGTAGAATATACATGAAATACAGCCAAAAAGTACCATCAATGTAATGAGCTACACTTAAAACTTCTATCGCCAAATGTATGAAAACACAACTTTCCACAAAAACACATTATGTGTTTAATATAAATACTAGACGACGTTTCAATGACTAAGACATCATGCACAGATGCTGAATCCACTCAAACCCTACCGACACTGGACAGTGTGAATGTAGCAACTCAATGTTGACTAATTCATTGAACCGTCGTCTTGTATTTGTATTGCACAAATAAATTATTTTTGTGTGTAAAATTGTGTTTTTTATTAATTTAACTAGAAAATGCGTGTTTATAGTTGTGTATGTATTTAAATGCAAAAATGAATATTATTTATCTATGAAAGGGAACTATATGTCATATGACTTCAAACCTTACTAGCTCTCCCTTATATGCTATAACAAATTATCAGCGCAGATATAATATCATTCATATACTCCATCAATACTTTCACATCATACCTTCTTCAGTAAACAGAAAAATAAAATAGAATATGAATGATTATTATCATAGTTAACTGAGGGATTAATTATGCATACAAATTAAACTACTACTGAAACAAAATGGGTAGATGGATGGGGTGGAGGATAAATGGTGGCCAAAGGATCTTATGGTTCTCCGGTAATTTGGGCCAACGGTAATCATATTACCCCACTAAACTAACCCTTGGGCTAATCTCACCTTGCCAGCCATTTTGAAGAGACTAAGTATAAAATTAATAAAACTATAACCAATCTAAATATTATATGATGGTAATCTAATTAAATTAATAGATTAAGCAAGGTTTGGAAATGGTTTTCACTTGCACAACCAGGAAGTAGTTTTCTACTTGCTAAATTTACAATATCCTAACCAAAATGATTTAAAAGTTTTAAAATGTACATTAATTAAATTATATTTTTAAACCTAAATTTATTAAATTAATGTTCCAAAAACTAATCCGGTGCGCGGTTACTCATGCCTGGGCCATACAACCCTTTCCAAAATCCCCTAGCCAGTCCTTTTATGGGGTTATTAACCACTCGTATCACGCACTTGATACCACATAAATAACGACCTTTGTTATGAGTTCTTTCCTTGCAGAGTGTTTGGTGTTTTAGCCTACATTTTCGCATCTCTTCTTGGTCACACGGAGAGGGAAAACATGAATTAGAATCCTATAATGCCCCTTACAAATTTTAGCCATAGGCAATTCGCAACCCTCCATAGTTGTCTAGGTTAACGAGAAGAGATCAAAGGGGGCGGTGATGGAAATCATTACACTACGAAGACGAATTTTATTAATTGAAACAAATATTATTGACTTGATACAAACTAAAGTTATTGAAACTTCAAAGATACTCAGTACTCACACGTTTTTAAGACGTGTACTGAAAAACAAAACAAAAAAAACTTGATAATAAATTCACTTTTATCTTTTTGAATTGATGCTAGACTCTACAATAACACAATAGAAGAAACAAGGTTACAATAAAAGTTAGGAACTATCAACTTTGCGTACAGTGTTCCCACCACTAATTTCTACTAAAACTAAATTAGTGTGTTATAATATTATCCATTATATTCATGCACTTAAATCATTCTTTATAAAAGATGTAATAAATTCAAAACTAATAGAATTGAACAAAGAGAATAGAACTATACATTTTCTAATTATTCTATGTTTTGTTTATGGATTTTATTACAGACTAAGTCAAAGAGATTCAGTAAATAATTAAATTGATAAATGATTAATGGATTATTTGTAAAACATCTTTGTGGAACGTAGATTTACTACAAGTATACAAGTATTGACAAGTAGTATTTAATTTTAACGCCAATTATTGCTACAGTAAAAAGTTTACAATTTACGCGAGGGGTCGACATAAAGGTTTATAGAAAGCACAGTGCCCGCAGTTTGGTAACTATTAAGCTATTTTATGTTGTTTATTATATTCGGCAGTCAAGCGAATGATGAGCGGCTGCTTTTCCATCGTGTGAGTTTATTTCTTGGGATATAAAAAAGATAAAGAATATATTGACAAATTTTAGTACTTAGAACGCATTTTAGAGATTCTTTACAGTTGGTGGAGTTTGCTTAGACTCCAGCTAGAGAACATCTTCGTACATAAATATCTTCACAATTACCTAACTTAAACTTTAAGAGTGAATAGGGAATTTTTGTATGTAATATATATATATCTAATTGATGGAATTTGCTTAAAATTTTGCTCTCAATAATCACAAACCTTAAAAACATCTCCCTTTTCTCTGAGGAAGTAAGGTAATTACAACTGTATACAATCAATAGTACAATGTATACAAATATGTAATTTTATTAAAGTTTGTATTACAATGTAACAACTCTGAAATTAACACTCTGTGTAAAATAATTAACACTTGTTGAAAAAATATGTACATTTTTACGGCCCAATGATGGATAGAGCAGAAAACTTGAATTTTAAAAAGTACAGCCAAAATCAGATAGAACTATATCAACCTATCTTTCAGTAAATTACTAAGCAAGCCTTGTTTTAGATGGTAATACTTATCTACCCTTAAATAATAACACTGGAAACGAAAATTTCTACCTTCTATGATTTCATCATTCTATGGTCGTAAATTAATCATTTCACCATTATTTACTTTAATGAAGGACTGATGTAAAATAAATATATTGTTTTTTATGTAAACAGTTAAACTTAAATACCGGCTATTTAGAGTTTTGTTCATATTTCACTTAACTCAGCAATTACGGTATTATACCTTGGAAATAAAACGGTTGTGAGGCAGGTTCTACTGTGAGTACGAGTTTATTATCGCAGGGTGATAATGTAAGTGTTCCACTTTTTAGCTGATTTGAGTTATATGTCAATTTGGACACATTGAATTGCTTACTCTATGTTAAAATAAGAGTTTACTTGCCAAGTAACAATTCCATAGCTAAAAAGCGGGTGTAATATTTTTTCCATTTCCAAGAAAAAAACTGAAATTTAAGTATACATGTTCCATCTCCAACAACCAATAGGAAATAGAAATGATTAGGAGTTGGAAGGCGTGTATTCCCAATCAGCTGTTCAATATTTTCAGATCCGTACAGTTTCTGTTTTGAAGATATGGTTATGGTGGTAAAAAAAAAAACATGTTGATAAAGCTTCAGTTGGTAATACTTAAAGTTGTCATCAAATACCACTTAGCCTAAAAGTTTCACTTGCCTAAAAACCTATAAATTACAATCGCAGGCGGTTGAAAATTATATCAATATGGATATAGATTCTATTATATATATATATATATATATATATATATATATATATATATATATAATAATATATATATATATATATATATATATATATATATATATACCCACTATAAAAACCAGTTAACTTTAACTAAAAAATAAAATAAAGTTATTTACTAAATAAAACTAAATATATGTTGCCCTGTTGTAAACGCTATATTAAATTGAAATGGTTATTGAGATATAGTTTATACTTTTTTTGTTAAAAATAAAATAAAATGTAGAGAAAAAAATCTTGTGTATGAAATAGAAGACCCTTCAATATACAATAATATAAATAACGATAAAATACAGCCCGAAGAGCGTTAGAATTTGAAATGTGTTAACGATATTATGAGCACTATGTGAAATTACTGTACATTTATAACCTTTAAATAATGCCTTAAAACATGCGACCCTAACATTATCATTATAAAGCTACACGTAAATGTGTATCTCAGTAATGGACATCGTATTATGATTTAATGGACTTCCATGGCTAACGCTGCAAAGATAAATAAATATATATATATATATATATATATATATATATATATATATATATATATATGAATTATTTCATGAATACCAAGGGATTTCAATAGTATTTATGAAAATAAAAGGCACATATAAATATTATTAAAGTCAAGGTGAAGTGAGTAAAAAAATAACCAAAGTACCTTAAATATGAAAATCTTCTATTAGGTAATGGTGATAAATAAACATTAAATGATCTGGATAGTCTGTCATATTACTTCGTTTTGATTTAACATAATAGAACATTTTCACATATAATGAAAGTTACCTCGATAGTACAAAACATGAAAAAGAAGTATCCTGCATCCTGCCTAAAAGATAATACAATAACAAGGTAACATATGAGATAAATATCAAGGCTGTAACACTCGGTGTTTATAAATTCTGTATCCTGATATATATGTATTGACTTTTATAGGATCAGTAGATTTCATTGTAATAGCACTTAAATGGGCACTCTTGTGTTTAGTCACTATTTCAATATTCATACTGTTGTTTTTTCCCAAAGAAGAGTAAACTGTAAACGAATTAAATATAGCTGAATGCAGGCTACGGTGTAATGTTTTCTGGAGAAGTTCACACATGGGAATGACAGAATTACTGGAACGCTCAGTCATCTGATCTTGCGGATGGGCACCGATAAGATAAGTACTAAGTACTTGTTTACGGAACACATTAAAGTCATACTGACATTTGGGGAAGAGGATCGAGTGTAGCTAATTCAGCGGATCTGATGTAGTTATGATAGCCAAGCTGACTCTAAAATTAATAAATAAAGCCACTGTTTCCGGGCTGTATAGACAAACTCAGAATTGTATTGAAAACTTACACGTCATAGATTGTCACATGGACAAAGATGTCCCTTAGAGGGTATATCTAGGACTTGAGATTCTTGAGTTAGGAGTAGCAG
The DNA here is from genome assembly GCA_963513935.1 of Aphrophora alni. Lineage (NCBI taxonomy): Eukaryota > Metazoa > Arthropoda > Insecta > Hemiptera > Aphrophoridae > Aphrophora > Aphrophora alni. The sequence continues at coordinate 119,438,955 of OY740767.1, read as the reverse complement.
TTACAGTCATTTGCTTCAATGAAAGTGTGATTGGAAAAGGAAAAGATACAGGCCTGGAAGATACAGCCTGGATACTTCACAGGCTCATGATAAATCAAGGGAAGTTTACAGTACTTTTCATGAAACGTCTTGATTGCTCGCGAATAAGGATTGCTAAAAAAAGAAGCTCAAAATGAAAATAAGAAGTGGAAGTTAATTAGATTGTTGAAAAGGAAAAAAGATGAAAGTTACAATGCTTGTGCTTTTTAAAGTAAAAAAGTTTTGTAAACAATGTAAATAAAACTTTCAAGGTATGTTAGTTTTTATTTTTGTTATAAATCATTAAATGGGATAAGATTTGTTTTTTAATTTGGAATTTTAAGAAAATTTCTATTACAAGGTTTTTTTTTTATAAATCTGATACAGATATCGGATACTACGTTTTACAATAATAACAATCATACAACATTTCAAGCATGTGGGTTAAATATTTTTTGAGATAACGATACCTAAGTCCACAATCGTAATTTCATAAAGATACCATTGGAGAAAAAACTAATAAATAAGCTATACAATTGTGAAAATCTGTAAATTATATTTCAGCTGTGTTAAAACTGGGGTTTTTTACAGATTCCAGTAACAATTATTCGGAATTGAATTTTCGTTAGGTTAAATGTTTATGTAGTTTATCGGATTTACGTGTTCAATTACCCGACTATTTGTGAATTAAACAAGTGGTAATTGATCCAGCACTAATTTATCCGCGGGATTACAATTGTCTGATTAAATAAATAATTAACACATTATTTATCGATGTAATACATTTGAACATAGTGTGTAGTCTGGCGTTTATTTTGTGTGAACTCGTACAACAGAAAAGCAATGGTATGGACGATAATAATGGTTCATTTCTATGTAAGGGTTTCAGTGATTTTCTATTGAACAAATACTAGATAAGTTTGCAGTACTACTCTTTATGTTTTAGGCTATTGGATTATATAATACAAAGAAGATTCTTCTTAAATGTTTTTTTTTTGGAAACACGTGTTTATAGGGTTGATGAGAGGCTTGAAATAGAACGTTTCATCCCAGTGCATTTCACAATATATATATTATGTCTAAACGTTTACGTATATGTGTCCCATCCACTCATTTGTTTTAAAATAACTTGAAACATACATGATCGTATTTATAATTTATAATTTAGCTCAATAAACAAGTTACCATAAAACAAAAAATAAACACATTTTATATGGTAGTAAATTGTATTGAGATCTCCAACACTCTGAGACATTTGTTTTCGTAATCTTTATTCCTTATAACTATATAATAATAATCGATGCTTGTTTTAATTTCTTGTTGTAAAAATGACCCTACCTTGAAATCAAAACTCTAAGAGCATCAAATGAGAAAAAGTTTGGTGGTGACTTAAATTCAAAATGGTAGTGATGAAAAAAGTTTATAACTAAATTTTCAATAATTACTTCTATTAATAGATAATTTTGAAATAATATACATTTTATCGTGTTGCTTTGACTCTGTTTTAACAATTTTATACATGAAAAAATACACAAATCATAAGATAAATGTATATAATACAACCGAAGCCGAAAGCCAAGGATCAAAGAAGCGAGAAACCGAATCACAAAACATATTAGTTTACTAATGCACAGCGTATTACTAAAATTGATGTTAGCCACCTTCCGGTGTGTTTTTAGAATGTTTGAAGTAATGTTTTATTATTATTAGTGTGATATTGTATGTTTCAAAATTTACTTCCCAATTCTAACTTTTAATTACATATAAATTAATTTATTAACAATAAAACAATGTAACGATATCATGATATCACTTATATAAACAATTGATAACATATGACATCTAATACTAAATAATTAAAATATCTTATGAAAAACTAAATTAAAATGGAATAATAATAAATATGGAAAAAAACAAATATTAAATGATAAAGGGAAGCAACAGCTGTCAGCTGCAGTTAAAATTGTACGTGTCATTACAATAGAACAAGGATTTCTCTAACTTCGGAGAAACACATGGGCTACATTAAAAAAAAAAAAAAAAAAACGTCGATAACGGGATCTTTAGGGGAACGCAGATTTTTTTATATTAAAAAAAGAGAGATCGAAGGGAAAGTCAGCGTCATAACGGTACACCAAGTAGAAAGTTCTAACGGTGCTCCAAAAACACAAAAAAACGGAAAGAAGAAAATAGGTCGACCAATCGAATACGATCCCACGTTTAAAAAAAACCAACGGGCAGATTTGAAACGACCACTAAGAAGCGAAAAATACATATGTTGAGAAAGTTGGTAGAATCTAAACGAATCAGAGAACAGGGCGCGAAACTCGTGTTCCGAAGAAGGGAGAGAGTTCTGCAGGGACCAGGTTTCGAAAAGAAAAAGGTTCTTGAAAGGGAAGTCGAGAAGGAAGGTTCTGGGAACAGAGGGTCTGCTCTGTGGTCCAGAAAGTTTGAGAAACGTTGACGAAAGAGACAAGACGCCTCTGAGTTAATCTTAAAATTATAGTAATTGTGATTAAAGTAAAGTAAAAAAAAGAAATAGTTAAACAGTAAAATTGCAGATTAGAGGTTTTGTGGAGTTTCAAGCCAGTTAAATAAAAGGAGTTCGATCGACCGGAGCCAATGAAAGCCATTCATCGCAGAGAAGGAAGCTGGAATTAGAATCAATCGAGAGCGCCAGAGAAAGGGATTAATAAAAGAATAAAGTGCGTCGAGCTGTGTGGTGATTTAAAAGAGCCAACTATAGTGTTTGTGTAGTGAAATGTGCAAATCAATCGATTGAAGGGATCAACATTTGATAAGTAAAAAAAATGTTAATTATTCTTTAAATTCATCATAAAAAATTCACTTTAATTGAGCCACTAAAAGAACCTATTGACCCGAGATAAGAGATTGTGTTTTGTTAAATAAATTTAAAAACTGAGCTAGCCGATAAAAATAATAATTTAAATGTTAAAGTAAAATCAATTGGTAAAGGAAAGTATAAAAATCTAAAAAAGGAGTTAATTATTTGTCTAATCAAGTAAAAGTTAAATGTTAAAAATAAAGTAAATTCATATTATAATTTGTAGAATCATTTCATAAAAGACTACCAAATTGGGTTAAGATTGATATAAATTTATTGTGTAAATATTCAAGGAAAAGACAGACAAAAGGCCTTGAATATTCTTGGAATAGGAAATTAGAAATTAAAGAACCAAATTGTAATAAATAAATTAATATAAGGGATGTTTGATGAATGAATGAAATTAGTTAAGTAACATTTGAATAATTTAATGTACATGTTCATTGTTTCTCGATTTATGTTAAAATAAACTAAAATATTTATTTATAACAGGTAAAAGTTGTGTTATGCGTATTATTTATAATTTCATATTTAAAATAATAAATAATTAAAAGAAAACAAAAAGTAAGAAGAGTTCCCATATGTGATAACAAAGTTTAATTTAAAGTATTTATCCATTCTTCTGAAAGTTATATTTCTAAAGAAATATTTGATAAATAAAATATATATAATTATATATATATATCACCAATCTACTATATGTATCATTCGACGAAATAAATGCAAATTTTTAATGTTTTCTTGATTTATTAAAAATCAAATCATAATATTCTGTTACTGAATGTTCACTATTTTCTCTTACTCTACAGTCCCTAGTGAGTTTTTCTCTTTCACAATCAGCTTCCAATCATACCTGCCTGTATCGCGTTTCCTTAACCCTTTAATGTTATTAGAGGCTTGCAGCAACATCTATTCATCTAAGTCTTGGTCTACCCTTGCTTTTTGTGAGACAAAACACTTCGCTGTATATTATTTTGGACATCTGGTCTTCTGAGTTTACAAAATGGAGTCTACAAAAACTCCTCACCAAGCTTTAATCTCGTTTAGCTGAACTTCTCACACACTCTGTCATAAGTACACAGTAAAGAGCTGTGAAAGTAATACAAACACACCTTGCAAATTAGACTAGAGCTTTACACATTAAAAGAAATAATACAAGTCATTGGATTGCGTTAAACAGCTATGTTCCGAACAAATTGTCCATAAAATAGCGGTCTACTTTGGATCCATTTTGATATTCCATTACGTGTCGTGATCACCTTTATTTTAGGAGCCAGGAACGAAATCAATAAAACATCGATAAAACCACCCTTGGTCCGAATGTACCACGGAGGGACAAGAACTGCCACCAGTGACGTTCAGGTGTTTTCAGGAAAGACATATATTAGTCCAGCGAAATTCCTTATTGTTCGGTAGTAGGGAACAATAGGCCTAAAGGCCGAAGAATTAGGGTCAACTCTATCTAATGATATTTTTTATAGTTTAGTATTTCTTTCTGTTATTAATGTTCATTCTCGTTATTATTATTAAAGAAGTTTTCCCGGTGTGCTGGTTGATTGGACTGAGTTATTTGTAGGAATTATCATAATGTCAGTATTGCATGATCCATGGACCTAGAATGGTAAACCATCCTGTCAGCCATCTGTCAGCTTTCTGTGATTGGCCTATTTCATCTACGTTCCAACTAATAGTTGAAGACGACTGAAGATGCAGGAAAATTTTACTAACTACGTGAAGGTTAAAACTGTTGAAATGTATTGCTCTTTTAAAGCGGCTGAAAATAGGATTGTCAACATTCCATTTGAATGGATTCACCAGAATGATTGAAGGTGAGTCGTGCTTCGTTGGAATCGTGCCCAGTTGTGCCAACAGAAAGAGATGAGGTTAACTCTTGAGTGAACATAAAGAAATGCCGTAAAGAATCCTTAAAAAGATCTACTGTATTAATATTTATTCTATATAATATAATAATAGAAAATACGAAGTAAACAATATTTTTTGGTAAAAGCCTATTTGTAATAATAACTTATTTTAATTTACAACTACTGTAAATAAAAACTACAGTCGGTAGAAAAAATAAATAAAATCACAAATCCTCTGTTAGATGCAGTTAATAACTTTGCATTGCATATAGTTCTATTTTATTTTTCATATATAATGTTGAAGTAACATAAGTTTATTGATTAAGTAATAATCTTTTTCAGACCTTGCAATAGAAATAGGTATTGTTCTACCTGAGAATTCAAATCGATTTCTTATTAAGATTGTAATAATCAACTGCATCGGAACAACATAATATCACCTAAATTTCTGTATTTTGAATAACTACAGTTACATAAACATCAACCTTAAAAACACACACACTTTCTAAGTATGTAAGATTTGTCTACTCGTCTAATTTCTCAATACAAGGGTGCCTGATTTTCCATCATGTGTATGGAATATGATTTGTTACTTAAGAAATCTCTCTTCTGAAGAAACATTTCTTTTTTATCAGTATTTGGTTTCGTAATCGATTGTTGAACCGATTTTTTCATATTGTGAAATGTAAATAATGTATAAATAACAATCAAATAAATATTTAGACCACGATTTACAAAAATTATATAAATGAGCTCTACAGACATACCTTTGTACATATTATATCTTGTTTTGAAATACAAATCTGTGTTCTATGGGACTGGTGTAATTAATAAATTGTGTTGCGTGTTCTTTCAGTTTATTTAGGTTTATTTCATGAAACAGTTGTTTCTATTGTTCCCCTCAGATAATAAACCTTGGAAAGATCATAATGTTGTTTTAATTAAACATCAACTCAGGCATAAGTTTAGTTTTCCAAAAATAACAGTTTGTTGAGTTTCATCAAAATTGTTTTATAGCTAAAAACAGATTGAAATTCTTGTCGTTTTATTTCTTACATAAAACCATTCCTTTCTTTATTTACCAAAAACAAATTAAAATATCATTTGTACTATCTCACAAATATTACAATAATCAATTTATTAAACATGTTTACACCACGAAAAATAAAATGTTGAAATTGCGTATCAATCTTAATATTATTATTTGGTACATATGCTATTGATTTTGTACCAATGATGGTGTATATTGTTGTGCAAAGTGTGTGTAACCTTTCTGTTGGAAATCCCAAGTGTGGTGCTATGCCGGCAAGTTGACAGCCGCGGGTTTCTTTCGATAACAACTCTTTCACGATCTATTTTTATGGGCACTCTTTTTGATAAACTCAGGCTCCTTTATTGTCGACGAAGTCTCTTTATATTTCTCACTTTTTGATTGCACAGTCAGACGGCACAGTTAGATTCTGATGAATGTCAAAATGATTGAGGAAACAACAGCGCGTAAGAATTAACGTTTTGATAAAACGCTTTGAGATCGTAAGCGCGATTATGAGGCATCTACCACCCTGATGTAAATTGTCGTGGAACGTGACCGACATCATCCCCGCCACCTGCCATCGTCACAGCACCACTCTCACACTGCCGGGTTGAAAAAGTGTACTCATGGACAGACGTATCTAAGTGGAGTTACTATTTAAAATTAGTGTACTTACTTTTTTTTTTGTTTTTATGTAGTTTAAGGCGATGAAAATAAATTTTGGAGAAAATTATAGTATTTTTTTACCGGCTATTCCATATTGTTCTTTATTTTGACCCACCCTTTATTTTCTTCAAACAAAGTTAATGTAGCGTTTGTAGTTTCAAAGCATTTAATTGCTACGAATGTCTGTGGTTGATTATTTCGCTTTAGTGAAAGAGTGTTTACTTTTCTGGAGAGATACATATTTGTTATGAAAACAGGGAAAATACGTTTATTTAAAAGAAATGCTTTCATTAATAAATTTTAAAATTCACGGTTATATGTAAGTTTTTCGACAACTTTGAATATACTACTGAATACAATAAAAAGTAGAATTATTGTAAAGGCAGAATTAGGGTGAAAATTTACTATTATTTTAAACATACGCAATAATATCTTAATTTATTATGAAACAAAAATTTAATAAAAAGATCAAAAACAGCTAAAAAAAAAATCTAGACAAAAAAAATTACGAAATTTTTATACAAAAATTATTACAAGTTTCATTTAACATTATTCATTGTTTTGCCTTAGAATTACTTTAATTAATTAACATACCTTATTTGAAGTCGATAGTAGTTCCTTATAATATATTAATTGCTTATGTTATTTTAATTGCTACATGTTTCGCCGCCATAGGCAGCATCATCAGGCCAGCTAATAACATAAACACATTGTTCACACACATATCACAAAAATATATAAAATTCTTGGTCCATTCATCAATATTAAAATATTTAAAGCTGTGTTTATAGAATATATTGTTGTGCGTATTATTTTTTAAAAAATTACGAAATTACAGTACCACACATTAGGAATTTGTATACATTTACAAATAATATTTTTGTATTAAATTATTGATTTTATTCATTTTAAATAAAATTAATTTATTAATGAGTTGATTTAAAAAATATGTTTAAAGTAACTGAATTGCCTACAAGTCTTTCATTTTAGCGCCATTTAATGTAGTAGACAATGCTCAAAATTTATTGCCTACATAAAGGTTGTAAATCTCATAGTGACCACAGTTTAGTACCGATATAGCTTTTTTATGTTTTTCTTTTGTTTTATTCAGCAGTCAAGCGAATGATGAGTGGCTGTTGTTCCCATCACGGGAGTTTATTTCTTGTTGTATATAAAAGATAAAGAAAATTCTTGTGATATATTTTAAAACTCTCTACACATTATGCAAGTATTATGATATTGAGCTTGTTTACAATAAGGCTTGAAAATATCTTCATTATTAAATATCTTAGAATATTTTATTGCAAATTTTTTACAAGAGTACTTTAGAGAAGTATTACCTCTGGTCTTTTATCTCCAAGAATTAATTAATTATTTTCCAAATAGTATACCATAAATAGAACGGTTAAAAAAAGTAATTGTGATAAATTTTGTCTTTTTTGTATGAAATAAAATCAAATTAGGATCTGCTCTGAACAGATCGAAGTAGTAAAAAAGATCGAAATATTTTAACTGTATTCTTTACAATTCTATAGGCTATTGTCGATTTTTACTACCTTTATAACACATCTTGACACAGATGGAACATGGTAACCATTGAAATTTTTAGGTTTAGCTCCGACATTATGGGATTGGTAATATTTTACCTTATATAAAACTGTTTTATGGCGTCTATAGAATGAATTTTACGTTATGATAAAAAATTTTAAATGGCCTTTGATAATTATAATATATGAATCTACAAATTGTAGTTATTTGTATTTTATTCCCCCATGCATATTAAGCTAACTAATACAACGTGAATCAAAATAATCGAAATATTTACTCAAAAATAGAACCATAGGAAATTTCTGTTGTAACAATATGTAATTGCCTTATTAATTTCAAGTGAATTTCTGTGAATTTGGGCGTAACTTGGAAAAATCAGTGAAGGAGGAGTTAAATTTATGATGAATAGCTGTTATTTTAGTGGCTCCAAAAAAGAAAATAATTTACCAAAAATACTATTTATAATGTAAAAGTATTAAATATTATTATTTTAATCGTTGATTTTATTAAATTATTTTGTTAAACTCAATAGTTACCGTGATGCTGAGGGAGGAACTGTATAATTGCAAAATAATTTAAAAATTTAAAAACGAAATTATGGGACCACCATTTATACCCCACTGACAGAGAATTTACAAAAACGTCGAAATATTTTGGTTTTAAAACTACAAAAGGTAGTCAGAAACAAAACGGTGGAGCGGTGTAGCTTTGGTTGTTTAATATATTTTCCAACTTTATGATCCTTCGTTACGTATCATATTACGTTAAATATCAATAAGCCTATTGACTATTTTTTTATTTCTTAACTTAACATCGTGTTTCAAATACATATTATTATTTGAAACGAAATACAACAATCCCCTTAATATTAATTGTAATTAATAAATATACTGAAACGAATATTTATGATTTGTGGAGGTACAGTTTATTGCGTAAATATTTATATACAAAGTAATTGTCTCATCTAGCATACAAATAGGTTTCCATATAAATTTAAAATTTAAAGGTGGGGACAAAGTTTTTGTTCGTTCGTAAATTTTAAAAGAGGCTGTAAATAACGCATATTATAGCCGTACATTACACGCGTTGTATTTTGTTTGTGTTTTATTTGTTAATCAACTCAAACGTAAGTAATGACCGGAAAGTTTATTACTTGAATCACAAATCACATAGTTTTAATACTATGTGATTGGCATGTAAGCATTTTAGTTTATATATAGATCACGGCGCTAAAAATATTAAAAATTTAAATTCTATATTACGTTATAATAAGTGAAATACATGCGGTTAAATTATCATCCTAGTTGATTGCGATTTTATTGCAAGCAACGTGAAAGATGAAGATATTTTCTAGTTGTTTACAGGCAACAAAAACCTTGCGGTATTATTGCTCCAAAAAAGAGGAGGGGAAAAACGATAAAATAGGGAACCTTAGCGCTGAATACTCAAATATTCAGAGTCGAAAAGTAAGAAACGTTGGTCAAGACATATATATATATATATATATATATATATAAAAGATGAAAGAAGGAGTGGAAAAGGCGTGCACAGAGCTAGAGCATTTAGAGAGCGTCACACCTACACTCACTATACCCGAACCTCCGAGGCTAAAAGATTAAGTCTTTGAAACTATGTATTTGATCATTACATATTAAAGAACTTCCAGACTAGATGATTAAGGAAGCATATTGGAGAGTTTCCTCTCTTAGAAGTAGTTTGTGATATGTCCATTATTTGAAAGCAGAGACAATGGGAAAGTCTAACTGATTTTCAATTCTTGAAGCCAGTTCTAAAAGTAGGAAAAGTTCTGTCAGCAACTTTTGTCTCTTAAATTATAAAGCAATACTTAGTTTGTAGATAGAAATTTTAAATTTTATAGTGTCTTTACGATTGTATGTCTTTTGTCTAAAAAATGGTTTGATAATTATAAATTTACTAGGGAATATTATGTTTTACGTGTTAGTTTAAATATTACGTTTTAATTAATTGCAAAGCAAACATTTAATAAAGCGTAAACCTAATACATTGGAAATAATGTTTTGATTTGATTGTTTTAAGAGTGCATTGTGCGTTTGATGAATAAACTATTAACAAGGACGAAAGTTTTTGCAAATTGTAGGTTTTTACACAGATAATGTCAACTGGACTTATTTAAAGATGAAGTGTAAGGTCAGCAATTAGCAATATGTTTACAGTTGAATAAAATAACAATTTTAGATTTGTTAATTGTGTACAAATTTAAAAAGTCCTATTGCATTATAGTACAAGAGTTATTTAAGAAGTAAATTATGTCCCTATCAATTCCTTTATATAGTAGACTCTCCTAATTTTTAACAAGAGTTTAGTTACGAGTAACATTCCTAAATATCAGTGGAAAAAAACTTCCTTCAATAATAACACAAAACCTGGACTACAAAAAGACGCAGTAGTTAATTTCACTGTTCTTTCTTAATCTGATAGATATAATAAATTGCTTCTTAAGGATTAAATAATAATGTTACAGGCCTATAGTTTGTAATCCCGAGAAACGTTTTAAAGTTGGTAAACGAATTAAGCGGAAAATGTAGAAAATAATATCTGCCTTTTGTTTAGAAGACTATTTCAGTCCACCATAAGTTTAAAACAACGGCGCTCGGGTTTCTTGATATTATATTTAAATTGCATTTCTGAAAATAACACTTGAAGTAATTTGTTTTAGTCATTAAAATAATACTTTTCTGGCTAACTACAAGTTTTATGAACCGTGAATAAAATTTGGAAGGAAATATTTTGCACACGATTAATTCCTTATTTTATATTACTTCATCAAATTACATATACATATAAAATAAAGACTTGAAATGGAAGAAAACAAGAAAATAAGAAGAAAATATTTCTAAAATTAATAATAAGTGCGTCTGTTAAATTGTATATTATTGGACTTCAACAATTAAATAATTATTGCATCTGTTGTACATATATAAATATTTTAGGTAATTAGACATAATAAACAATACAAATAACAACAAAAATACCTAAGCTAAGTCAATAATATCTATTTTTTTATTTCAATTTTCAGAAAGAAAAAAAATGAAAAATAATAATTTTCTGTGATATTTATTATGTAAAAGTACTTAAATACAAGTTCACCTTCACAATGTGCTTCATACCTAATCACGGATTCTAATAAATTTATTCATACATGAGAAATAGTTGCAGCAGTTATGCTTAAATTTTATTAAATGTACCTGACGCTTTTCCACAACGAAGTTAAGATTTAAGGTTTAGGTAGTATGTATGGGGAATCCTTCAAAGTAATGCATCAGCCTATTATACCACTAAGACAATGTGAGGGATTGAGAGGATTTAAAATGCATTTAGTTTACTGTAGTTTATAACACTGTACAGGTTGAAATTGTGTATGCATTGTATGTAATACATTTCTATTTACCACTGGGATGTCCGTTATGAAAGTCATCTTTAAAACAGTTTCCTCAATTTAATACATTCAACAACTTTTAGAATAATTAAATTTACTAAATTACCTGAAAATATGTCATTTTTGTTCTGTATGTAGAGGATTCAACTCCAAATCGCTAGGAATAAATAAAATAAACTTACAATATTAGGCTTTCCAAAGGTGCATACCTTTCAATTATCCATAACAGTGAGTTTTTTCAAACGTTTTGTGAGTTTTAAAGAAAAATAAATAACATTTCTAGCCTCCTTTATGTCAGCGTTGTAACCAACATATTTATAAATTCATATTTTGTAGTTTATTTTTGTTAAATATTATTTTATGTGTAGTGGTTTAAATTTGAATTTGATCGTTGTTTTTAATTGTCAGATTGCTGTTGAAATCAACCCAGTCGTTTTCACTTGTAGTATACTACTGATGAACAAATATAATGTGAATCTACAAATAATTGTTTTAAAATACAACTAATGAACACATTATTCCTCGACGTGATACATTGATTGAGACGTTCTGTATATCATGGGGTTTGATTTGTCTGAACTTCTGAGATGCATTAGTATTGACATGATTAAATTCAATGTAAGGCTATCAGTGTATGAACAGGTGTTAGTAGGGTTTGGAGTACTACTACTTATCTACTGCGGGTAATGGATTCACAATACAACCCATGTTTATCTAATTGTCTTTTTTGTGGGTACAGGTGTTTAATCTGAGTTACTAAGAGGTTGAAGTACAACGTTTTATGCTAATTGATTACACAATAATAAATATTAATCTAGGACGTCAACTTATATTATGCATATCGTATCTAACATAGACAATGATCTATGAACGAGAGGACAATTTAGTAATTATTATTGTTATTTTTTTAGTTATGGAATAACTACCAAAAATCAGTGTTTTCCTAGGAAGTTACGCCTACAGTTTAGGTCATTCCTCTTCCTTAAATTAAAAGGATGGAATATTATTTTAGTAACTCTATTATGAACTAGCGGTACATTTTGAAACACATCCAATTTTAATTTAAAATTCATTAGTTGTCTTAAAATTATTTATTTAAAAAAATCACACGTTAAAGCTAAACATTACAAATTTAGTAGATAATTTAAGAAATAATTTTAATTTAAATGAGACCGTTTATAAATAACGAAGTGGAATAAGTGCACTTTACAAACATTAATAGTGATTTAATAAATTAGGTACCAGTTGCCATTTTAAGTTAACATAGATTTCAAATTTAATCTTTCTTATTTTGACGTAATTGCCCATTAATCTTTGTTAGTTTACATCCTGCTAGAATCGCGCGTATGCAAAGAGTGTCCTAATAACGGCATATTTTCTGAACGAAATCAAACAAGTGGACATTGTATGTGTAAATAAAATATTATACATGATTTACCAGACACCATACGCATGTATCATTTGAACTGAGAAGGAAGAAATAATTAAAATATTACAAATAAAATTAGGTAGGTAAATAATTGTATGTTGTTATCTTATTTTTTAATTCGTAGAAGTAAAATGCAAGGTTTTGGTAAACTTAAAGAAATAAGAAATAATTTATAGATAATATAACAACATTAAAGAACAATATGAGAACACTTCTTAGAAATGATGGATTGTATAAATGTAAATATTAAACTTGCAAAAAGGATGGGAAGCTTCACTCATCGTCTCATATTTGCACAAAGGATTCTAAAGAATATATTGAGCGATAGCCAGATTTTCTCTCTCAATTTTAAATCATATCCAACTTTGTACAACAAAACTTTATATATATATATATATATATATATATATATATATATATAAACTTTTGTTGTACAAAAATTTCCCGTACAACAAAAAAAAAATATATATATATATATTTTATTTATTTTTCTTTTCACGTGAAATATTGTAAAACTTTATCCATACAAAAATATACATGGGGGCACTTTCTAATCCAAACTTCAGAGGTCCAGAATTTTTAACCAAATTACTTTTAAAAAAATAAGTCATTAATAAATCATTGAATAGCATTATGTTTTAATTCGTCTCAAAATAAGACATACACACACACACACACACACACACACACACACACATACAAATATTATTTTACGCGGCAGATTGATAAAAACGACAATTAATTAATTATTATTTTAACTCGTTCCTCTATAACAGAATAATTTACGAGCTTATTATATACACTAATCCTATATTTTCCTACTGTCTTTAATGTTAATTATATTTTTACCTTTTAATCTAAACTCTACTGTCAGTACTTGCTTGTAGTAATAAAAGTTATTTTTCTGTCTGCTAGTAATGATAGGTAACAAAGAATATAACGTAATTTTCCATAATTCTTCCTAATTATTATTAATACATTAGTATCTATGGAGTACAGAACGCAATATCGAACCAAGTTTACAATTTCAGAAGTAAATCATATTTTCTTAGTTACGCATTAATCACGTCACGTATTTATATTTGTACAGCACACTTCATTTATGAAAGAAAAACGTTCGATTACAAATTCTAGAGAAAATAGAACCCTAGTAAAATTACATACATATTTCTATTTAGTTTACTCCTAAAACTTACACACCTTCAGAGGATGATTACATATAGTTTGCCATCTTGTATCACGATCCTCTTCGCAAGATCTTCCCATGATTTCAATCGGGGCCGCTGACCTGTGCAACATACCTTATATAATTTATACGCTTTTCTTTAAAGCATATCTCTTCTCTTTCTTTATACCTGATCTAATAGTGCACTTGGGCCTTGTTGATTTTGTTTTCTACAGGATTTAATTTCAACGCCGATTTAATAGTAACATTTCTAGCTCTCTACCGTCGAGTTTTGCCCTCACTCTACTTCAATATCGTATTTCCTAACTATGTAAGATATAGACATTACGCTTATGGCAAGTGCCTTAGTTTAGAATATGTAAGAAGTCAATTAGTTTGGAAAACAGCCTATTATACGGCATGAAGCTGTGCGTGTGTATTGATTTCCACATGTAAAGTCATGACACTTCGATAATTTATTATAAAAATTGAGAAACAACCGATTTATGTTTTATGACCAATCTGATTTATGAAAATTACCAATTCATCACTCCTTGCGAACATTACTTAGAAAATCAAGTAAATGGTTGTTTCATTTAAAATACATTCATGTATTATACACGATAAATATAACTTTGAACAGTTTCGGAAATTTAATTATCCTCTAAAAAAAAAAAAAAAAAAAAAAAAAACCAGTTGTAGTGTGTTATACCTAAAACTGACTGTTATAAACTATTTCAAATTATATCTATAGGCCTTAGTAGTGATTACTAGACTGAAACTAATTTAATTAATATTAATTTGTATTTACTTTGTGACAATGATTTTATAATTTGATTACGAATTATAAAATTGAATAACTTTTAATATTACATAAATGCATAACACAAATAATTATATTAAATTAATAATAACAGAAGAAAACTTTGAAGCAAATTAATTTGTAACCTATTTAAAAAGAACAAAAATATTCGGTCTAAAGTTTACAACATCTAAGTCGGAAAACTTTGTTCAGAGTTTACTTACAGTGTTAGAAATAAGGGGAACTAAGTTCTTGTGAAAGAATAATAAACTCATAATATACAAGTTTTTAGAGCGAGCTTCTTATAAAACGTTACTTTGTTAAGTATGCTTATAATTAACAAAAAATGTTATGATAGGAGGTTTTTTTTCATATTATCTTTTCTTTCATAACTGATGTAGGATTCAAACTACAAACGTATTTAAATAAATTGTTTTACATTATGTAATATAGTTATTATTAGTTTTACTGTTCATGGTTAAATTGTTGTATACAATGGCTAGTTGTTTTATATTTTATTAATAAGAATAAATAATAATCGATGTAATTTACATGAGTCATAAAAATAGTTATAAAGCCTATCATTTTTAAGCAGTGTAGGTAATATTGTTATATAATTAAATTTGTCGTTATTTTAGATACACGTAAGATAACAATAATTAGAGTCCGCATTGCAATAAAGAGCTAAATAATTTTTAGGAAAAAACAAAAAATATTTAAGAAGTTTAAGAATATATTGAGGGTAGAAATTATTGGTTTATGAAACAATAATTGTAGACGTAATTCAATTATGAAATTATGAAGACAGACTTAAAGAAGTTAATATAATATAACGTTAATAAATAAAATGATTACGTTGAAGGAGGAAAAATCTCAACCTATACATTTCCCCTGTATTTCAAATAATGAGAATAGAGTGGTTTTTAATTTGATATGACATTGCTATTTTATTAATTAAAATCTAAATCTTACTTAATAATAATTTTTTAAATATAAATTTTATAAGCCAACAATTATTGTGAGTTTTCTAAAGTTAAATAAATAAGTCTCGTCGAGTAGATTTACCACATTGAAAAATATTTGTTTAAATTTCCTTAGTTGTAAAACTAAGACAATGACTCAATCGCTGCAAAAATTGTATTGATTGTTCTCGTCATTTAAGTTAACTTTCCTATTTTTAAACAAAACAACTCAAATAGAATATATTATACAACAAATTAGAATCAATATTCGTGGAATTATGCTATGTTAAGGTTTCTGTGAAGTGGAATAGCTACAACATATAAACGTCGAATATAAATTTGTTAAATCTATCGAAGAGTAAATAGGATCAGAAAATAATTCATTTTAGCATGAATTAATGAGTCTTAGTCAATAGCTAAAAACCTAATTTACTAAATGAAAACGTCTATGATTTATGATCTGGAATTTTATGACATAAAGTGTGTATCTATGAATCAATTAAACATTATTTTCTCTAATCATATTAAAGAAAGTGAAATCCCTACTAAATCCGACAACATACATGGTTGTAAAATAAGATTCTTGAGACGGGAAATTTTGAAATTAATAATTCCGAATATGTTGTAGTGTCAGAAAAAGGATATATTTCAGAATCACATAAAAAAAAATAATAACACGTATATAATATTACAAGTGTAGAATATTGCATCAGAAAAATAACAATAATTTACTGTTATCTTTAGCTGTTGTAGCTTACTTGCATGCTTGACAATCATAACCACACAAAGTATCATATCACAAAATCACGCTCTGTCATAAGTTATCTAGTTAAGATTTCCTGTGGTGAAGATTTAAAATTCAAATAAACTCAAATATCATTGTTCACTCAATTGTATATCTAACAGTCGTTTGATGAATGTTCATTACTAAATGAAGACTTTCAAATTAATTAATAGAGTTTATAACTGTAAAGTACTAAATTAATTATATTTTGATATTATTATTATTATTATTATTACTCATTGAAAGACGAACTATAAAAGGTATAACATGCATTTTTAAGAATAATATTTGCCAATCTAGTTAACTTCAGCTATCCTACTAATTTGAGGTAGAAATAATTGGCCCATCTTTAGATGTTTTACGAAAAAAGAAGAACATTTTGCTTTATTATTGGGCCTCTAATCTAATCTGTATTTCTGAGGTCATTTGGTTTGTATATTTTAAAACTACAGATATGAAGTAAATGACGTATTATAGTTAAATGATTAAAAAAATATAGAGACATTTCACCAAGCTTTACGCTAAGGGATGAGACAATTCGCCACTGGACTTTTTTGTATAGTCTTAAGTGATATCCGTTTCTTTCATCTTTCCTGTCAAGTTTCTCTTACCCAACTCTTCTTCTCTTCCGACATTGACACAACTCTGTGGAGCTATAACTTTTTATACCTCCAAACAAAGGCTTCACTAGTGACAAAAAAAGAAAGAAAAACACTCGAAACAGTTATCAAATAATATAAAGACATCAATTCATCCTTCTTCTTTGACATTGGCAGACTTATGTCTAAATATTTTTTAAGTTTTAATGATAAATCATCATTAAATTTAATTTTTATATAAATCTTTTTGTAACATCTTTTAAATTGAAACATTGTCTGACGAACTCTACAGAAAGCGTAAATTTTAAAATATAAAACTTTTTACCTAAATAATCCTTAAAATCTTTTAAAGATAGATTTTAAATTTAAATGTATAAATACAACAAACTTGCAATGACAATATAGGAAATAATTTGGTTTAAAATATAAAATGAAATTTGAAATTGAACAATATAAATTGAATCGTCTAATATTAAAGTTGTACATTGTTGTAATAGCTATAACTACGTCGTTTTAGACTACCTTTTACGTAAACATTTGTAGTCATGTAAACTTTCTAAGTTTAAAACTGAAGTTTAATTAGATTTATAAGGAAAGTAAAAAATATTTTAATGAACATAATATTTCTTGTATTTTTTGCTCTTTTATTTTATATACATAGAATACAATATTATGAAAACTTATTATTATATAACAACACAAATTGTATTATTATTATATGTATTTAAAATTGTTAGAAAGTTTGCTTTAATAAAATGATGCAATGAGTAAGCATATACTATAGTTTCTGTGAATTATAATGTAAAGTATCGTACATTCCTCGCCCAGCGAGTGTTTTACGTGCTCGCATGAAAATCGCTCACTCCGCTACCCATCGTACGGGATCTATCACGTTCGCACGGAGAACAATACTTACCGGTCTTCTAACTTTATATTACAGTAGTAAAAGATAGTTAAAATCTAAATTCAATTCCTACAATGTTTAAAAGTATAATGTATTTTCAATTTTTAAACGGTGACATGAAGGATCTAGATATAATTTGTTCTTTATTTGAATATATTAAACTTTTAATATTTATATTAAAAGACATAATTTTAAGATCATTCTATTGTCAATTAGTTATTTTAAATAATAGAACATTTAGTGACAAAAATCTAAATGTTCATAAAATCTATCAAGTGTTTCCCTTTTAAAATAAGTATTAATTCGTTAATCATTTGTGTTTTAAAGAAGATAAATAATTTCTTTACAGTTTTAATCCTTCTTTTCAATCTGTTTTGAGGCAAAATTGTCTCCTGCAAAGTAACTTCTATAATTCTTCGGAGGATGTTTTATATGATAATAATTTTCGACATAATCCAACTCTAGGTAACTCTAATTTAAGACAGTCGCCTCGTACTCTTTTCTATTGTTGCTCTTGGCACTATTCTCCAATTTACACAGTAAAAGCGACACTTTCTAAACCAATTGCAATGGTGCTTTACAATAATTGATCTAATTTTGAGTTAAATTTGGATTTAATTCAATGAGTCCTTTTCTAAACTGGCACAAGATAATTCTAAACTTATAAATTTCTAATAAGTTGGTAATAAAGAGAAGTTATGTAATCTTCTAATAGTCCCTAAAATCAAAGTCTAAATATCAACAAACACATCTGTTTTAAAAGTCAAAATGTATGACTACATATCTACTTTATCGAGGTCACATTTTACTCATTCATTTTATTTTATGAAAAAATTGGTTTTTTGTTGACAACAGGGATACTAAAATTGATTTCTAACATCTCCCAGTGTATATATGCAAGAAAATAATTTAGAATATAATCGTAATTCATCCGAACCATTGAAATATTAACCCCTTGAACGATGATTAATACAACCACTTCTAGGAGAAGAAATCTTTAAATATTTTACCTGAAAACACACACACAAGTAAAGAATTACACAATCCTGTCTATCTTCAGAGATAACAGAAATAGAGGAAAGGGAAATCACAATTGTTTTAAAAATAAATATAGTTTTACAAACTACGAAGAATGAAAGAGATATATGTGGGTAAAATTAATTTAGGTTATAAAAAGTTAATATTATGGGGCCTGCGAGTTTATTAAGTTGATCTGACTATACAACTAATCGAACTCCAATGATCAGTAGTATTTAAAAAGTGGTCATAGAATGAGCAACGAATTAATTAAATTTCAATCAATAGATAGAATTATTTGTAGAAATAACCAAAACGAAAATTGTGTTTAATGTGTTAGAACCACAGCTTGGAATCTTCCAAGTGTATAAAATTACAACACAATACCTATTTTATTATTATACATTTTTCGGACATTTGCCATCATTTGTGTGTTAAAAATTTAAAACACGACGTTTCGGGAATAAGAATCAATTCCCGTTATCAAATGACTAAAAACTAAAGAAACATGAAACTAGAAACTAAGCCTATGTGAGGAGTTTGTTCGCCAACATTGGTTGTGTGTTAAAGTGTTACTTTAAGAGATAACAAATTAATTAACAAATTTGTTATTAACAAATATTAACAAATAAATTAATTACAATTTTATAGAGACAAAATGAAAGATATTTAATTTTCAACTGATATTTTATATTAGAGTTACACGTTATGAAGTTTTAGTTCAAAATTGTTACTAGATATTATCCCATCCACATTAATTGAACAATAAAATCCACCTGCAATCTAGCCAGAAAATGTGTGCTTATTTAATATTATGTATTTTAATTAATCAATACTTTTTCACAATAATATTAATAATGAGAAGTTACCGTTAATATTTAACAAAAGTAATATGCACTTGAATATAAGCCAGAGAGGGACTGTTTATTGTAAACAATAAATTATTTCTTTTTGTATTTAAATTGTTATCTAAATATTAGTTATCTGAAGGGAAATCAATACCATATAATTGAAATATTGCTTGTAGACTCACTGAAAGGGTTAGTCAAAAAACATTGCAGTTCAGTAGTGTTATTCTTACATATCAAGTCTTTTAACAACATATTTAACATATTGACAATAAGGTATATTAACAATATGTTGACTTATCTATTATATTTTAAACGCGTTTGATTAAGTAAACGTAATTTTTGTGAGATCTTGTTTTCGATTTTTTTTTAGTGTTATTTTTCTATCTCTTTGCATATTGTATCAAAAGTCTTTAGTTACATTAATATTGTTACATTAATTATAGAATACAGGATTTTGTTTGTACACTTCCACCTTATTCTGAAATGGCCTTAACCCCGTTCGCCTAAATTCACATACAATAAACACACAATTTTGAACTGAGTACATATTTGTGGCAAACTCAATCAATCTAAACTAAGACAAACTCCTACTTAGTGGTTGTGTGTCTCCAAGTCAGGGGTAAAGCCCATTTCGCAGAGCGATGTGATAGTTATGTATCGATAAACGCGTTGTCCGTGTCGGTTTCCTTAGGGAATTGTACAAGAATTAAACAATTTTTGGGAAATATTTGAGATATTACAATTTCATCAAACTGTACAACGTACTATAAAATTAATATATTTCAAATTAAAGTCAAATGAAATTAAATTAATCTTTCCTGAAAAGGAAACCATCATTGTTTTATAGCGGAATATAAAGTTATAAATTTCAAATATTGTTTGTAATAATATCCCCGTCATCTAAGCAATATTGTTGAATAAAATTTCTTTTTTTTTGTATTTTATTTTGTAATCTACCCAACGCTAAGCAATGTCTCAAGAGTTCATTACTTAAATCACAAAATAGTGAAGTATTGTACTAGTTACAATCTCTGCTAAGCAACAAATAGGAAACAGTATTTCCATCTAGAAACTTACAATAATTGTAGATAGGATCAACCATGGATAACTAATGAAGAAGTAAAGTTAACTACTAGACTAGGTTTGAATATATTCATTGCTATAAAAGACTTCTCCAAGAACACAGCAGAGTACTCTTTATTACTTACGGATATATTGTTTCATTTATATGGACTTCTTACAATTAAATTATCCCTCAATGGTTGAGAAAGCGATTTGCCAACCAACCACTCTCTGCCAATTGCGTAAATTTCAACCCACTTCTAAATAACCAAATTCATAGTCATAATACAAGATCAAGAGATAATTTCCACATGGTTCTTGATTTTTTAAAAAGGGGTGGCACAATCTTCTATTGTGGCCACAGTAAAACAGGTAACATCAAAAACAATGATCCAAAATGATACTTAAGGGGATCGTGCAGCATACCTTGTCTGTAAGGAGTTCTATTCCGTTGCGAAGATTCTGGCATAATATAAGTATGCAATCTTTTTAAATTTAAAAATTGTTAATAATATTCTTTTATTCTATACTATTTATTCAATATATTGCTATATTGTGGTAATTTATTCTTAAATCTTTATGTATTTTTATATATTCATATAAAATCTACCTCAATCCTTTTATATGTATCATAATTTATTGTTAAACGTTTATTTGTTATTTAAACTTTGTATTTTGATGTTTCAAATAAGTTACACATATATTACTTTCAAGGGCTGTTAAATAAATATATGAATTTTTCATATCAATAAACTTCAAAATATTACATTACTATTTAGGCCTATACTAAGATAGAACATGACATATTTTCTTTGATTCTGTAGTTCATGTACATTTATTATTTTTGTTTACCCTCTTTGTTTAAATGTAAAAATCATTATTACCTTTAAAAACAGGAAGAATAAAATATAAAATTAAATCCCTAGCCTTCGAATACGCTAATAATACGCCGATGGCTTCATTTAAGGGGCTACAATTTCTAATTGATTATATGCTCCCCCCCGGTTAATAACTATTTCCTTAATTAAATATATGATTTTCGAAAAATATGTTCTGTTGAACAATTAATCTATTATATCTTATAGTGTGGTGTTCTTGGGTTAACAGACCCGTTTATTTTGAGGTATATTTTCTTGTCAATATAATTCCCGCCACATTCCCAACTGTAAATAGAGGTTATAATATCTTGAGTTCCATTTTTAGGTTTGTTTTTGTGAGATGTTGCCTAACCGATTTTAACAATCACAATATTGTTAGGCAACATCTCATTTAATAACAGGAATTCATCACTCGGGAAACATAGTGTTTAAGTTTTTATAATAAGGAAGCGTCCGCCTCTACCATAAGAATAATCCTTCATTGTTTATTAATTTAAAAACAAAAATATTAAGTTTCTATCTATAACTATTATAAAACTGGCCACATTATCCAATCTGTGTATTTGAACTAAAAAACTTCCTCTTAAAAATGATGACAAATTAGTATTAAAAACTTATAAAATTATTATAGTTAATTATGAGAAGCCCCTTGAACTTTAACCATACTAACTAATGTGCGATTCTTCTGGTAACAACAAAACATATGAAAGACAGAAAAAAAAGTAACACTTCATTCAGCATTCAACACAGAAAATGGTCTACAAAGTGAGATTATAAATGTGCAAATTGCATAATTTAGTGATAAACACTAATTTTATTATAAAATTAATTCATTGTTCAGTCTAGTACATCATACAATATAAAAGTGGAAACAAATTCATACAGCACAATACACTTTCACAACCTATAAAATTATGACGCTTAACGTTTATGTTTCAGTTAATATTATTACTAGTTTATAATAACAGTATTTCAACTGAAATAATTATTTAGCAGAGATACTGCTTAATTTACGATCACAGTTTAGAATTGTTTAAATTTTGTAGGTCTGTCCATATACAGGTAGATTGTTCACTTTTCTACAAATATGTGGTTTGGAAGAAATTATGTTATAATTTAAAAACCAACATTAAGTATTTAGTGGAAGTAATAGTTTTGATGTACCAAGAGACCGAACAAACGGTTTATTAATATAGTTTACTATGATATATGCAATATATTTAAACCAATGCAAGACGATTCTAAATAGTAAAATCTAGACGTGTGGCAGGAGCGTTTGTGTAATGATTGGATTTCTGGATATCAGATTACAGTTAAAAGGGTAAACATAGAAGAGTGAACTACTATCTCACTCAGGTATTATCTGGCAATGGATAACAGTTCAAAATACTGTAGAGGCCTACTCCCCGTATTGACCAGACATGAAGTGGATGTTGCAGATCACATCATGTTCAGCTGCATACGTGGGTACAAGAAAAGCAAGCTTGTATATTAATGAGGATTAAAACATGTCGATTTCTAAACTAACCTTACCTAACTTAACTTGTCATTGACTATCTTATCGCAATTAATAATAATGTTGTTTTGACGCAAATAATATCGACCTTTTAGAGAGAGATGTCAGGGTTTCTGTATTACTCTAAAATAAAGAACGATTCTACATGTGTAAGAGCTGCAAGTACTGATAATGCCAGTAACAACTGAAGTTCAATTGTTATCAAATGTAAATAAAACCAGACTAGACCTTGTTCATTGAACTCACCTTGAAAACATCGTGGTTTTATTGTTTTGGTAACCCCATAAAAAAATTTATTTGAGTGTATTTGTTTTTTACATGTCTATGTAACCGAACTGTTAAGTATAAAGTTTGTGGAGTGTTCCATATATTATGTCCGGGTCTGAGGCAAAAGACATACGAATACGATAATAAAATTCAGCATACATATTTATGTTAGATTTAATGATGAAGTTGGATTTTTCAGATGATTATGTCTACATAATGAGAAGGTAGGAGGGCTCTTTGCAATGTGATGCTCGAGGCGGTTTTGTGGTCAGATGTGGGAGAGTAAAAGGTTTTTTAGGTTAAGTTAGGTTAGCTTAGGTAGGTCTACAAAGGAAGGCTAATGTATATTGTAAGAATTATTTAAAATAACTAGGGCCATCCAGAAAAAATCACGTGGTTTGCTGACATCTGGTTTCTTGTGTTTAAACGACACAAATTAGTTTCATACCATTTAACCAATAAAAGACATGTTGCATTAATTCAAATGGTACGTTTTCGAAACCCGTATATCCAAATTCGACTCCCAGTGAATTTGATCTATTCATTCACATGGGCTTGGAAAAGGCGGTAGAATTTTATGAAGAAGGGATTTTCAACCGGTTAATCACTGATAAATTTCTAAATTTAAAAGGTGATTATGTAGATATATAGTTGAAAAATGTACTTTTAAGATGTAAATAAGTTTCTATATCTATTTTATTTATTTTATATTTAAACAGAAAAATATGTTACTTTCTGAATGGCCATTGTATATTTATACTTTGTCATTTAGTATTTTGTTATTAGTAGATCTCAAAATATGTTTAAAAACTTACAAATATCTTCCTTTGCAAATTATTATGACTTACTGAAGCTTAACTCGACCGTTTGACTTCTTGTCTCTGTTTGTTTGTTATTTAGTTAATTTTTAAGAACGAGGCAATTGTTGTAGACCTCCATATCTCACTGTACACATTTTTTTGAAAATAATGTAGACTTAACTTGTTATAGAATATAAGCACACATATTCACCTTTTTAAAATAAAAAATAAATTGTATTATCAACATGCCTTCACGTTTTCCTAAATATACCTTTTGCGCCAAGTTTTTGAATTACTAAAATGATATTGATGGTGATTGAAAATTTATTATACTATTTTTTTTTTTTTATGAATTAAATTATTTGGTTTTATTTTCACACATATATGTTAAAAATAAGGAAATGTTGTAATGGGTCAAGTAATAAATAAGGTTATCTTATATAAATGTCGATATTTAAGTTCTCTGTGTCTTGAATAATGTTTTTAATTACTTTGGTTTCTATGTGATCTTTTACAGGTTAATATAATGCAAATAGATTGAATAATCAAATTTGGTATACATTTAATAGTATTTTCACGTAGTCTTTTTTTATTTTTTTAACTGCAGATTTTACTTACTTGTCTCATTTCAACAGATAATTTAAAAAAACCATTTCATATTGTTTATTAATAACATTTGATCAGCACAAATATTATTTCCCCGTGTTAAAAACGTTAATTATTATTGTTTTACTTATTCAGTTTTTTTACGTAGTATTTATGGTAGCAGTCAAAAAAAATCTATGATTATTTTATCCAAAAAAATAAGTCATCCTTTCTTTAGTATTGTAGTTCTAAAAAAATATTTAAAAATCTACGAACAGTTTACTATGAAAATATCCAGTCATCCTTTTCATACAGTTGTAGTGGCAACAACAACAAAATCTACTACCAGATTAGAAAGATATTTTGAAATAATATTTTCGTAGAATCGTAGTATTAACAAAAAAAAAAAGTATAATCAGTTTACTAAGAAAATTTTATGTCACCCTTTACGTAGTATTGTAGTGGTAACAAAAAATAATAAATATTCTATGAACAGTTTATAAGGAAAATCTTCAATATTCATTTCGTAATAGTAAAGAAAATAACCATACTGTGTTCAGTTTATCAAGAAAATATGCATATTTTTACGCACAATTTTAGTTGTGTACAAAAATTCAATCTGTGACCTGTTTACTAAGAAAACCTTGCAAATATCTTCGTAGTTTTGTAAAGGTAAAAAAAAGAATTTAAAAACTTTCTGATCAGTTTACTAAGAAAATTTTATATCATTCTCCTCATAGTATTGTAGTGGTAACAAACAAAAAATATGTCTATTGTTAGTTTACTAGAATATATTATATAGTCTTTCTGTAGTATTAATTCTACTGATTAAAAAAAATATATTATTAGTTTAGCAAGCAACTTTTAATTCACTCTTTTCCAAGTATTGTAGTGGTAAAAAATAATAATTTTATGACACATTACAAAGAATATTTTATTCATTTTTTTCATATTACTATTATAGTGGCAACGAAAAAACTTTCTATGTTAATTTAGTAAGACTATAATTTATGCCATTCTTTTCGTAGTGTTAACAAAATAATCCTTTAATGATTAGTATTACTTATTTAATACTTTTTGTAGTATTGTAGTGATAACGGTAACATTTTTCTATTATTTAGATAGAAATTTCTATTATTTGACAGAAATTTTAAGTCATTTCTTTTTTACTATTGTTGAATTAAAAAAATAATAATAATTGTACGATCAGTTTTCCATATTCAATATCTTTTCGAATAATTATTATAGTGGACTAAAAAACTAAAAGTTGTTTCCTATATTCATCGTAAACTAATGAACTGGATATTTTAATTCTGGTGTTCGTATTATAAAGTAAATCAATATGATTAAAATTA
Source organism: Aphrophora alni (assembly GCA_963513935.1). Lineage (NCBI taxonomy): Eukaryota > Metazoa > Arthropoda > Insecta > Hemiptera > Aphrophoridae > Aphrophora > Aphrophora alni. The sequence goes on along the minus strand of OY740767.1, from coordinate 119,412,589 downwards.
AAATAAGTATTATCTAGACACTCTTCCAAATATATAATTGTTTACCATTTAACATTCAAAACTGTAAAAATAATAATAAATTTTCCCGTTTATTAAGAGAACATTTAACCCAAATATAAAACATTGAACTGTATTTTAAAGTGTTAATTTGATTATGTGTGAGTGCATAAATGTTGAAAAAATATTTGTGTGCGTGGGTTCAGACTTTATATTTATGTGAAGTTGTGTGAGTGTGTGTTTGGAGCAGGGGAGGTGAGAGGTGTTAGTGTGTGTATTTAGTGTATAAATAAATATTTAGGAATTAAGATTTTGAATAAATTAAATTTAATAAGTTCTGTTGTTTTAAATATCCTGGAGTAGATCTAATCGGAAGTAACTTATTCTTTTGGTGTAATTTGTAACCTTATATAAGTTTATTGTTTATTTTGCTGGGTTCGGTCGACTGCGGTTTTGTCAATTCTAGCCAATGAAAATAATTTTATAATTTTTTTTTTTTTTTTTTTTTTTTGGATTTCATGTTTAATTTAGATTTAGTATACATTCATTTTATAAGTTTTAGACATAATAAAGCCCCTTACAAGTTTATAACCTTGCAGTTTTTATTTGTTTGTAGTTTTTAGTTTAGTTTTCACTCTATTGTGTAAATATTTTTGTAAAAAAGAAGAAAACAATATTTCCATTTTGTAATATGTAGAAAAAAAAGAAACATATAAAATATGTGTTTTAATAATAATAATAATAATTTAGTAATATATAAAATTTAAAATTTATTGTTTCAATGTATATACTAATTCAATCGGCTCCCAGGATGTTAACATAATTGTGAATACCAAATATCAGAACTAAATAAATCACCTTATTACCCCTTGATGCCGAACATTTCAAAAATCAAATAATATATTATTGAGTACCTCCAACAAAATAGAAATGTGCACTTCTGTTAGTCCTATTCAACAATGTATATATTTGGAACTGGATAACCGATTATCGTTATATAATTTACATATATAATTGTTTTATCAATCAAGTTAACTTAGTTTATAAAGGTAATTTATTTTTATTTTTATTTTCAGTGAAAATTCTAACGCTAAATTATTCATTATTTTATCTTTTTTTTTCTTGTTAAAAAAAAAAAACTCTATGTATATACAAAAAGTAGAAAAATAACATAAAATAAAAACCATCTTAATTTATCGTTAGGATAGTAAGAAAGAAATCAAATCAAAGATTTATTTTTTCACAAATCTCCGGTACATTTAATAATAGAAATTTATGGTATAAGTAATAAATAAACACTTTAAACATATTTTGTAATAATAACAATCAAAATGTATAACACTTTCTGCAAACTACAATAACACATGAAACGTTTCGATTGGTACGAAAGATTTCAAATATTTTTATTCCGTAGTTAAATAAATGTTTATGCCACTTTTAAGGTAGTTGTCATGAGTAGAATTACATTTAAAATGCACAAAATGATAACCTTTAGATTGTTCCTTTCATGAAAGATATGAGTATAGCATTAAACAAGTTAGAACAAAGTATGTACTTAACATAAACAAAACAATAGGTTTTCCTAAATTGCACAAACGTCACAGATTGATTTACAAATAAAAGTTATTTTCATCCGAAGTAGTCGGCACTAATTAAGAATATATTAGTTTCAATATATATGTAAAAAATTGGTTTTGTGTTGTTAATTTTCACTTTATAACCGAAAACTCAGCATTCGGAATATTTGGATATGACAAGCAATATGATTTACAAAATCAAATTGAAAACGATACCAACTTTATGGACAAAGAAAAAAAAATTTTATGTGAAAGTCGATTATTTTTAAATGATAATATAACTTTATATAATATATGGAATTTGTAAGTGAGCAAGCAATCATTACAAATAGAAACTCTCTGTATAGGACGGAATAAGTTAAGCTAACAGTTTGTTGTAATCATTGTAATTTAAATAATCATTGTGCGTAGGAGGTGCCGTTTATATTTACTTATGTTATTTAACGTTATGCACGGCAAGATAAACATAACAAGGAAGTTAATTAAATATAGTAACATAGCCAACACTCAGTGGGAAAGGCCGATAGTGACTAAAAGTTGAAAGTGTCATGATTGTAAATGTTATTAATTTGTGTTATAACAACTTTGTAACGAATCATAACTTGAGTTGTTGATGTTTATAACTTGAGTTGTTGATGTTGATGATGAAAAATACTTAATTTGGAGTGTATTGGATTAATTTTTAAACTAATTTTAGGTAAGTGAAATTAATTTACAACATTAATATAAGTAATGATAAAAAAAAAATTTAAAAAAATCCATATGTGTTCGTTTTAATAGGGCACTTCAAAACTATATTGATTTAATTCAATGAAATAATTTTTAATTAAATACAACGTGGTTGAAAAGCATTTTGGATTTGGTAAAATCTTATAATTGATTTATTTTTTATTATATTATATTGTAATTATTTTTTTAATAAAGATAGATACTCTGTCTGGCTATCAAGGAGCTAAAACATTTCAAAATATTTAATGCGAATTTTACTAAGGTAACGTGGATTTAAAAAATAAAATAAATAAAGTAGAAACTTTACATCAACCAGTAGGTTTGCTATGTAAAGAATAATATCCGTCTTAAATATATTGTAATATGAAAAATGTGCAGCTTTCCTTCTTTACAAATGTTAGCCGTTTACTCCTAAATGCAATAGTGTTTCTATCTTTAAACAAGGCTCGGCTTCTCTCCATTTAACACAAAACATCATAATTTACTTGATATGACACATGAGTGAAATAGCAAGTAGTTTATTGTGACAGTTACCCTAAAACATTTTACATGTTTTGCCTTACTTCTAAACACATTTAATTGTATTATATTGTTGCATTATCATTGTGCTTTTTAAATGTAAAAATTGTATAACTTTTCTTCTCTAAATAATAACGTGTGTTTAAATATGTATTAAAATTATTTCTCTTACATTCTACTCTAGAAAATTTAATTTAATCAATTCCCTAATAATAAATCATTATAATTTAAACCCTGGTGTAAAATAAGTCACTTTAGATGTCCAGTCTACATTTGAAAAACAGCAGATATTTCCGTTGTGTTAAAATTTTTCACTCACTCTCAACTAAGAAATTACTGTTTCATAGTCGTTTCTTAAGAGGATATGAGATTTTTGTGAATCGAGATTTATTTAGATCACAGTAAACTACCTAAACTGTTTACTCGTGCTTTACTCACGAATTGTATCAGTTTTTATATGAATTCAGGAACATATGCACAATTCCCTACTCTATATGATCCTATTCATTATTCTACATGTATTACAAAATTAAAACAGTCAAAAAACTGTAACCATGGCATTGTTTTATAAAATATTCTTAATATCGTAAGTAATATTTTTTTGTTCTTATTAAAATTAAAACTCTATACCATTCATACAGCAGAAGGAATGAAGAATGCTTGTGCTTTAGGTAATTTAAGATTTATCTAATTTCCGATTGTCAGTGAAAAGTAGATTAAAAGATGACTGATAATTAGGTCTGCAACATATATTTACATTTAAATTAATTAAGTTTTGTTTTAGTAAATATGTGTTATATTTTTACTCTAGGATTTGTAGAGTACAAATTTAATAAAGCATACATTGGGTCACCACTTAATTGTTGGATGATTAAAAATAACTGTTGGTAATGACTATTGCCATATATTACAAATAGAATATGGCTGCCTAATATATATATATATATATATATATATATATATATATATATATAAATTAATTTTAGATAATAAACTTTGTTGTAAAAAAACATAATACGAATATATTTTTCGACTTTAAAAAAATATATCTGCATGAAATAATTGAAGTAGCAATTAACGTAGATTCGAACAATATATTACCAAAGCAAATGGAAATTACATTCTGACTAATGTATTATGGCAATAACGTTGAATTAGCACCATATTTTAAGTCAGTTGCGCAGTTATAAAGTAAGAGAAATATATTTCACAGGGTTTCTTGCTACTGTAGGCCTATTCACAGTGAAAAATATTCCATTTGATTTAATGCTTATACTTTGGACTTTGAATTGTTCTATTTTTATAAAGTTGTTAAAATATTTCTCTTATAATATCTCCTATTTCCTCTAAGTTGTAAAAGGTATTAGGATTTAAATATCATTCAACTAACCCAAATCAATAACTACCTGTGCAGCCTAGTGGTCTGAGGTACATGACAAATCTGATGGATTATTGCTAAATTTATGGTCACGGTCCCACAAACTAGTCTATCTTTAAAAAGTTAAAAAAACCACCGTTCTAGCATTTATGACAGGTTTTTTTCTTTCTTATGGACGGAAGATGCTCAATACACAATATGACGGACAATTGAAAGTGTAAAAAACAAGGAAATAACACAACTAGACATCAGAAGAACAATAGTAGGAAAACATGAATATCTATTACGCTGTATTAGTTGTACAATTTATAAACTTCCTTCTTTTGTTGTTGTTATCACTTTAAATTTAATTATAAAAATATCAATAAAAATTGTGTTTTTTAAATTTCACAATATTGTCTATTAATATTCAAAAATGGAACGTGCCATTGTAGCCCATTACACAACTATAATTATAACCAAATATTATGCTCAGAGGCCATATATATTAGGGACCCATCATTTTTCTGAAATGAATGTAGTAAGTTACAGAATTGTAACTAACATTATTCTAAACATGATTAACTCAAATTTGTATTATAAATAAAACCAACAATCAATTAAGACACTATAGAAAAACTGTAAAATAAATATACAACATATAAACTTTTACATATTTTAATCTACGAAGACTATTATTAATATTTTTTTTTTACATTTAATTTTGAAATCTACAAAAAAATTGGCCTTTAATTTTTACAAAACAGTAAACCCCTACCTACAGTAAAAAATCAGAAAAAATACTTTTTTCTTTCATTTAATTAATTAACTTGGACTATTTTATTAAAACTTCATTTTGTTCAAGCTGATTTATATCTTTCCAATACAGTATATCTTTTCAAAATTCATAAGAAATAACTTTTCGTTAACGGACACACGATAAGGATAGTTTCATTTCTTGGCAGCTGTTTTATACATACAATAAGGAATGTTAACTTCTAGCTAAGATCTTCTTAGAGTTTCTGAAAAGATAATTACAACTTGCACTGGGTGATCAGATTTATTTCGCGCTCCATCGTGTTTTTCAAAACACTTACAGTTGTCTCTAATTGTTTCACCAATTTTTAATACAGGATTTTGTCAGTACACTTACTTTACCTTACTACTACGAAATGGTCTTTGAAATTGTTTAAATAACTCAGTTTCCCTGGATATTCAAAAAATATAATCACACATTGTTGTCAAACTAAGTAGGATATAATAATGACAAACGCCATATATATGCACTGTGTAAAAATCCTACTTGTCACAGGTAACAGCCTGCTTCGTTGAGCGATATGATTTTTCTGCATAGATAAACGTAAGCTTCGACGTGATACTTTGTTTAGGTAACCATACAAAAATATAAATATATTGAGAAATATGTGATATTTTCATAAGATTGAATCACAGTGTACAAAAAACCATGGAACTAAATTATAATTTAAAAAAAAATTAATGAAAATCTAATAAAACTAAAAGTAAAATGTTTCATTCAATTAGGTTTTTGAGGCGCATAAAGTTCAAGTACTTTTTATTAGTAGCTCGGAGTTATAAAAGTCGCGTATTACTTTGGTGGGCTAAAACGACTTTTATTTTATTTTGGTTTTATTTCGTAATCAACTCACAGCTAAGTACTGTTCTAAGGGTTTATTGCCTAACTCAATAATGAGTCAAAAGTAATGTCACAAGGGATTGAATTCATTCCACTAGTGAAACTATGTTCAAAACGAATTAAGTAATAACAATCATACTATAAATAGAAGAAAACACGTTGTAACGAAAAGTGCACGAGTTCACACAAATTAAACCACAAAGTAATGAATATATCACGTCGGGGAATAATGTGCTAATTAGTTATTTGCTCACACAAGTATAATGATACATTCTGCTATATAACCACTCTCTAATTCTACAAATTTATGATTAAAATAAAAGTTCGAAATATCTCATAATAAATTAAACTTAATGATAATTCAATTAAATAATAAACTATTTAATAAAAGTATTGCTTAAAGTGCTGACGTGAACAATGGCGTTTTTCAAACACATTACCATCCAAAATGTGAACTTTGGATAAAGTTAATTGTTTCTGGTAGTAGTAATAAACGTCAAATAATTCCATATTATTTAGAACAACCACATGTCGAAATTTTAAATCGAATTATTGCTTTAACGAGTGTTCAAATAGCACTAATATTCATGAATCTTAAAAATGTTTGGAACAAAATCAAACAATGCACAACTCTTGAAAGAAATCTTACAGTATAATTGATGAACTTACATGTATGTATTGTTAGGTAAGAGTAACTATGCATTCAATATAATTACAGCGGAAAATAGTTCCAAGAGGGTAAGGTATTTTAGTTAGTTGTAGAGTTGTTTGTTTTTAAAAAATATATAAATCATTATCCAAACAAAAAAATATCTTAAAGCAGTGTTATTATTTATGAATTTGAACATTTCTATCTAAGCCGTGAAATATATATATATATATATATATATATATATATATATATATATATATATATATATATATATGTTTGGTTCTTAAACCAAACATTTAAGAACGCATGGAAATCGTTATTTATAGTCTCATGTTTGCACAAAGGTTTATAAATGGCATCTTAAGCAATTATAATACCTATATGTTTTCTCAAAGTTCTAAATCCTTCTCAACTTCATAAAATATATATTAATGTAGACGATTAATTTTGCTAGATACTTAAAAAATATCAAGCCTTCATTCAAAGACTAATCAATTTTTGCCTTCTGTCCACATAGGATTAAAGAAGTTTAAATTTATAAATACATAAGTTCAGATAACAACAAACACAGCCATTTTAAACAACCTTATTTGCAATTATTGTCTCAAAATAGAAGAATCGATACTTGTTGTGTTGCTACTTTGTGGCTTTATATTTTATATAATTTATATTGTCAACACTACTTGCTTGCTATTATAAACATTACTAAATCTTCTGCTATTGATAATAATTATGTAAAGAGTTTATTAATGAAATTTATCTAATATTTCCAAATTTATTCAGACAATGATGTACAGATTGAAGTTGCGAAAGTAATAATATCAACCCCAATATATTTACTAAATTAAACATTAATCCTCTCACACTGATATTTCTTTTTATGAAATGTGGAATTTATAAACACAACATGCCTTATTGGTAATTTATTTAAAACTCTTACAAATGCGGTGTTAGAAAGATGTCTCTAATAGCGTTAGATAGAGATAATATTACTTTAATAAAAGAAGTAAATGTAAAAACAAAAATATGAAACGTTTGCATTCATTTTACCCTACGTATACAGGATACACAAAATCTTGGCAAATTCTGTTTCTAAAAACTAGATTCGCACAATAATTCCCATCTGTTTTGAACCTCTATAGAGGCCGTCGACCTTAACATTCCCTGATGGAAGGTGCCGTGACCAAACCATACATAAAGGAGTTAGTAGCTGTACCCACTATGGGATTTTCTTTTATGCCGATCTAACAGAAACATTTATAATTCAATTTCGTCCAATTTTACTTTCACTCTTCTTATGTATCGCATTAGATGACACTGGAGTTTTTTGTGTTAAATGCTCAGGCTTGGCTAGCATATATAAGGATCCAAAATTAAGCGACAACCAAACTGAATATGCAATAAACAATAATCATAAGATAAGTTTACATTTAAAGTTTTAAAGTAGGACCTGTCAGTGTTCGTTGGATTGAGCCTGATAGGAGTTCCTTTAAGGATTAAACATTAAGGTTGCAGGCATATCTGGCGTAATCCTGAGAAATGTATTAAAGTTGGTAAACTAATTAAGGAGAAATCTAGAGTGTAATTTCTACCCCTCGTTTACAAGAATATTTCAGTGCACCTCAAGTTTGCAACAATGGCACTCTGCTCTCTAGATATTGCGTTTTTAACTACATTGCTGAAAATTAGTCTTGAAATATTTTTTCCGCTCAGTAAATAAAGACTCTTCTGGCCTACTACGAGATTTTATGAACCGTGAGAACAACATCAAGCGATATATTTTGTCCAAAGTTATTTATATCGTGTACTTGTTCAAATGGAATAAACAGGAAATAATAACAGTAATTATTAACAGGAATTACTGTAATTCATATCTGTAATAAAAATTCCAAATGTGTTCTTTAAATTTTATTTCACTAATATGAATATTGGATTACTAGCAAGTAAATATTTTATGTTACCAGAGGGGGGGGGGGGCAAATAACAGTGATTCAAATTCCATTAAATGTACCTCATTCCATTACCTCTGAAAATTTAGACTTCAGTTTTTTAGGTGAGCGAAGCATCCTTCGTTTTTAAGCAAAACAACTTCATCAACAACTGAACATTATATGTCAATATTAGCCTACATATTTACCTACTATTTGGTTCATGAAAAATATTTACGTTTCAGATTAGTGATATTTTACTTTCGTATTTAATAAAATCACATATTATATTTACCTTCATTTTCAGAATTTAGAAAATTTAATAATATTAAATTTCAAATTTACAAACTCTAACCTTTAGACTTTTTTCCGTTCACAAGTAAATATGCTAAAAAATAATAAGATATACCAATGAAAGAAGTATTTCTCAAACTGTCTCTTGAAGCTATTTAAAAACCCAAATCTAAGAATGAAAAATTAGTCATCATTAAATTTAGAAGCGGAATATATCGGCAAATAAGTCAACGTAAACAGGGACGTTGTTTTAAAATTTCAAATATCTCAATATAAGCCATTATGATGTCTACTAAATTAATGGTAAATAGAAAGCATTATGATACTTAATTTGGCCCATATAACAAAAAAGTAACAGACATTTCACGAGTAAATTGGAAACTACAAAAAAGTTAATCCTGTAAATCGTTGAAAAGGCGTGTAATTTGTTTACAGCGATGTTGAGTGGTTTTATTTCTTCTGTAATGTAAATTTTAAATTTATTATCAATAATTCTGGAATATATATTTTTGATATATTGATCAATACGGTTAGTACTAGTCTTCAGTTCAAGATTTAGCAAACTTTCGTCAAAATTGTTTTAACAAACCAAAGCAATCTTTGAGATGGAGAAAATATATTTTTAAATTATAAACTTTGTGAGTAATAAAAAACAAGAAAGGGATAACAGCTAATTTATGTATTATGTATGAAGTTGGGAAGAAGATTCATCGACGGTATATGATAAAGTAATAAAGTTGTTAGTTTGTTGACATTATTAAATTCATTACTAACTTTTGTGCGTGGGAGGTGCTATTTACATTTTCACTTCTTCATAACTAAGCCGCAGTTCCTTCACTTTATGTTAGGTAAGATAAACATAACTAGAAAGGTAATTAAAACACACTTACATAATTAACATTTGTTGTGCATGGCAGATAGTGAAAATACCTTTAACCGTGAGTTGCGTGTAACGTTTGATCGTAATAACTTGTGCATAGAATCGTAACTTGAGTGGTTGGTGTTGTTTGTATCGACGTTATTCGAGAACAGACTTGGTGAGTATATTTATCTATTTAAATACTAATTTCCGGTTATTGCATTTAATTTACGTCACGGTCTAACATAAATATTGTTGAAATAAAACCGTTGCAATTTAAATATTACCTTCAATTGAAAACTTCAAAACAACAATACATTGTACAATATATTTTTTTACATGGTGGATAAAAACTACAATGAAGTATTTTTTTAATTTAATCTGTGAAAACAGTGTTGGTTAGTTACGTTGAAAAAATTGTAGAGAAACTGGCTGTTGGAAAAGTAGTCTAGATGTAGGGAAGACTTAATTTCCAAATATCCTGTCAAGCTGGCATGGAATAAAGAGATTTTTAAAACTTAGTTTGGGCAAGGTTTACCTCGTTTCAAGAGTTGTTTTAAGAAAGTAATATAAATTGTACATCAAACCATAGCTTTGAAGAGATTACGAATTAAAAATATACTACGTACATTTTTGTTTAATCTCGTTGTACTCATTTGTATTTAAATTTACACATGTGTATATAATAATATCAGTGGTACATATATTGTTTATATATAAAAATGAAATAGATTTACTTACATACAATTTCAAACATAAATGTAATAAACAGTATTGCTACTTTTTACAAATGTCTTATAACTCTCCATTGAAGAGAAACCATAGTAAATTACCTGACATGACACATGAGTGGTAGTGCAAAGTATATGTTGTGACAGTTAGGGATAAAATATTTTTACATGTCTTGCCGCATTTCTAAAAACATTTATTTTTATTATAAATTAATCTCTCAAATTTTTACATTTAAATATAACATTGGTGTACACTTCATTTGTTAAAAAAAGATATGGAACATATTTTATATACAATATACTCTAGGAAAGTAATAAATTATTTTACCAATATTATTGTAAAGTATTATTTGTGTTGTTGATTACTATTCACTAATATTGGGATGTTTAAAATATAAATTGTGTTATTTTCATTTATATCCTTTTATTCCCTCTTTTAAAATAAATGCACAAATGAAACAGAAACTCTCATACAATTTTCTAATTTCCGGTAATATGTTCTTATATTTTTCTTCTGTTTTCAAATGTTTAGGGGATACCGAAAGAATAGTGTAAAACCAGAAAACTTAATTTAATTAAAAATACTAGATATATTAATATAATAATAATAACCCTTAAAATATAAAAAATATATCTTGAAAAGTATAAGACATTTTAGTTACTTTTATATCGCCAGCTTTAGAATTAAAAATCAGTCGTAAAAAAAAATACCATAAACAAAGTAAAACTATCTGTACAAATGATGAAACAAATATAAATATTTCTAAGAAATATTTTCTTTCTAAGAAAAGAATTGGTTCCGTTTGCGTTATTGTTTATTTGGGTGGTCAAAATGGTGTATCACAATACATGAACTCTCCTTTTATATTGTAATTTCAAAGATATTCAGTACTGCATGTGAATGAGTCCTGAATCTTTTAAATATACAAAAGTTAATGTTTTTCATCCGTAACGAATTATAACGATTATTGACAAAAAAAAATCATCAAAATCTGTGGTAAATTGTTGAGTAGAAGGTGTAATTCACCTAATGTCACTGTACATATAGGGTGTTTTTTTTTTTTAATTTTAGTAGAATTTTACTACACCTTGTTTTGTTGCTATACCTCGGACACAATGACAACTGTTTTAAAATTTCAACATAATTTGTGATAATTCAACTTAATAAATTAGGCTCAAATATAAAATTTTAGTTCGGTATGGATGTCGATTTCATATTTTCACTAATAATTATAGAAGATACACAGTTTATAATAGCAAGCAGTTAAAACTCTATTTGGAAATATGTTCACTAAAATATTACTATTTTTTGTTACTATTATTACATAAGTTGAGAATAGATAAAATCTTTAAATCACTGGAGCTGTCCTCACTTCACTCTGTATAAAGTTTTCATTACAACTACGAAAAACAATAGGGTTTCTCTAATATACATATTTTAAAGAATAAATATGTTCCCAATGTATTTGCCTTTTCTCATCAACATTGTGGGCAACATATTTAACAAAGATTTGTTTTTGAAATCGGATTTTATTAGATTTAATTTACTACAAGGTATTTTGGATTTGGATTTTAACGTTAAAATTACAGTTATTTGTGGAATAAACCCAGTGGTTGTAGCCTGTGATAAACTACTAATTGCTCTAATAGAATAGGAGATTACAATTGTCTGAGTCAATAACTAATTAATACATTATTCCTTGACGTGATATATTACTTTGGATGGTCTGTGTAATCTGTGGGTTAAATTTGTGTGAACTCGTGCGACAGAGACTCATTGTTGTAGACATTATTGTTTCAATTCAACACAGTTCGATGGAAGTGATTTTATACAGAACAGGTGTTAGAGAGATTTGAAGTACTAATTCTTATCTATTGGAGTAATGGATTAACAATAGAACGTTAATTTATTTAAGTGTTTTTTTTTTGTTTTTAACACGTGTTTTAGTGATTAGTTGAGAGGTTTGAGTTCAAATTTCATTCCAATGGATTACATACTATTTTAAATGATAAACTTCCAAGATTTTTATTTATTTTTACACTACTTATTAATGAAACCAAATTACCAAAATTTTAATAAAAATGTTTGTTCTAGGGTAATCTACTTTATCGAGGTCCCACACTTGCTCACACAATTGTTTTTTAAATTGTTGTTTTCATATAGTAGTAAACACTATTATTATAAAACTCTGTTTTGTATTCAAAATCCTGGTAATAAATACATATTGCAGCCAACCTCATGTTAAAACTGTGATCCAAGACCGACAAACGAGAATTCATTTTGAATGTACATTCAAATTGAAATTTGTATTTGTTGTGAGAAATATTCATAACAAAATATTCGACTATTATAACAGAAACACATTAGAAATTAAAACACAAATGTCAATGTTTTTTGTTATTGTTTAAATATGAATACTAAACCATCTCCGTTTTATGGTGACATCGAGTTCTAATTTTGAATTAGAAACGAAACACAAAGGGTTGGATAACGAACTTAACCGAAGCTGAAAGTAAATGTCCACAAAAGATAGTAGCTAATGTGGGCCTTAAAATAACTATGACTATTTATAATAGAGGGGAGCAAGTTTGCATTTTGTGACTATAAAGGAACCAATAATGTAAATCAATGTAAACATTAGTTGCATTTACTGCCTAATAGTCATGCGTGTTACTCATATTGATAATACGAATATATTAGGACCTCTAGTCGCTCATTGTAACACATGGAAGGTTATTTTAATATCAATAGTGTGAATTAATACAACTACAACACATAGTCTCATGAGTTAATATTTAATTGAATATATTTCCATTTTATTCAGTGATATATCGAATTTGGTTACTAGATAACTAATAAATTATCTTTAAATTAACATGTGACCTGAGTATTAATCAAATTATTATTTTATTTTATTGAGTTGTGCTGCACTTCTACATTTAATTTGCACATCGTTATTTTAAATTAAACTCGTTTTTAAACCTAATCTTTGTTATAATTACGTCGTCGTCACTCTTTAAATTCTATTAACCTTCATCCTGCTAAAAACACAAAATCCTCAGCGAGTGTTCAAACTACGATGTTTTTTCTCCGAATGTTATCGTGATCTAAAAAAATAAATATCGTGGACAATGTAACACCTGACTTCCTGGGTTTCCATATGCATGTATTATTTGAACTAACAGAGAATGAAAATCTGAATTAAATATAATTACAGAGCAATATATTTTCAGATTTTTAGTTGTTATGGCTTTATATTAAGATGTAGGCCTATACATGTTGTTCATTGAAATAAAAATAAAAATAAAAATGAACAACTTTGAAAACAATATAATTATTTAATAATTTGAACATTTCATTTTAACCAGACAGATGTGAAAAGGAGTAAAACCTTGAAAAAGGACATGAAGATCCACTTATCTTCTTGTGTTTGAACAAAAGATGCTCAATGATATTTCAAGCGTTTTCCTGATAAATGTTGTCTCTAAGTCTAAATCATACGCAACTTCAGATTGGAAACATTTATTGAGACGTTACATTTCTTTATACACATGAAATATATTAAAACATCACTAAAAGACAAATGCGAGTATATTTTCAACTCGATTTCAGAAATTCTTATGTATTAACCAAACACTATTATATGAACGTTTTATATAGAATCACGTTTTTAATTACTATTTTAGTATATAAGACGGAACAGCATTACTTTTACTCAAAAATGGAGAATATATAAATAATATTTCATCTGAAAAATATACTACCTAGACTGAGAATCGAACCCAGGACCTTTTGGCTTTACGCACCATTACTTTACCTAATAAGCTGTTCTAGTCGCTTCCCAGTACAGTGCGTACACTTCTCACTTGACTTTGCTTTTTGCTGCAATTTTCGAGCGATTATATTAATTACCTCGTTACACAAACGACATTGAAATTAATATCTACTCAACTTGCAGCACCTACGTAATTATTGATTTAATTTAAAAATCCTTTCATTTAAAAATCCTCTTTTAAATGATTAAATAATGAGTATTAAATTTTCTGTTAATAATTAGCATCAGTTTTCCAATTAATATTGTTATAATGCACGGTTGATTTTAAAATCTGCCATAGCAAATTTTTTTTATAATTCCAATTATTATATTCATTGATATGTAAAATAAAATATGAATAAATTCTCCCATTAGATATTTATATATACCGAATAATAGATTGTGCTTATAAATTGTAAATAAATATAAAACTAAAGTACCGTATACTTGAATTATAATATTATAAATTTCTACATATTTATATATATTTTTCATTATAGGCCTTCTTTTTGTATATATATAATTTCAAAACAAAGGACGTATTTGTAAATTTTCTTATTATTCATCTCTTTCTTGATTGATTTTGATTATGTACTTAAAGTAGACCAAATTCAAAACATGACTAAATCATTAAATAATGTTAATTTGTTGAAAAAATGGGATGAATAAATTTACTAAGAGTTTTAATTTTAGCGTGTAGTCAAAGCTTCAAAATGTATTAGTGTGTTCAATATAAGGGTTGTAAATCCCGGTTTGTCCGCAGTTTGGCGACTATAAAGCTATTTTATGTGTTTTTGTTTTATTCGGCAGTCAAGCGAATGATGAGTGGCTGCTGTTTCCATCACGAGAGTTTATTTCTTAGAATGTAAACGATATAAAAAAAAGAATAATCTTCTGATATATTTTAGTACTCTCCGACACATTCCACAACTTTTATTGGTGGAGTTTCCTTACAATCCGTCTTGACACTATCGTCATCGATAAATATACTCAGAAATATTAGTTCACAAATATCTAAGTAGAACATACGTTGAAAATAGTCCCCATTCTAGCATCCAAATAACTTTCTATAAACGTCTGAATATTTACTTACCTAAAACAAGTAGAAGCCTTCCACCTTACAGTTTCTTTGAATAAATGTCAATTTGTCGCTACTTGTTGCTCTAATCACGGCTCTTCGGTAAATCCCACAAGACGAAATCGAGATGGTGTCCAGTACAGATCAACTTGACGGCCACTAGTTTAAAAAAAATTAGAACTTAGATTTATCAAAAATACATTTGATAATGTTAAATCAATCCCATAGCAATTCTAGAGTGAATACGTAGCACTAACATCATTATCGTTTTTTCACACCAACCTGTTTGAGGTTGGTGGTATTCTTATTTAATTTTACTTCTTACATAGGCTTAGTTTCTAGTTTCATGTTTCTTCAGTTTTTAGTCACTTGATAACGGGAATTGATTCTTATTCCCGAAACGTCGTGTTTTGATTTTTAACACACAAATAATGGCAAATGTCCGAAAAATGTATAATAATAAAATTTAAGAACAGTTTAAAAATGATAATCAATAATTAGTGAGGCATTTAAATTTAAACGTAAAAAATTGAAGTAAATTGGATATCCAATCTTGAGATAACGCATTTCAATAATTCTGTAATTCATTTTTTTTAAAAACCCCTGTCTAAATATGTTTCTAAAGCCGTACGTCGGTCCAAACATTTCTCAGTAACAAAATTTAACTACTATAAACTGTTGCAAAAACTAAAGAAGATGGTTAATATAAAGGCAACAATATGTTGTATTCAAGGGAGTGTGAAAAATAAATAAATAAAATGATATAGGCACTGAGCTTTTTATCTATTTTCTTTATTAAGCAATAATGCAACATGTTTTGGAAGAAATTTACATACTGTCCACAATGTTTAGTTATATAAAGAAAATATTTTGAAAACGTTATGTTTCTAGGGGAAAAAAAGATAATTTGTATATTAGTAATGACATAAAAATTGGAATTATTAAATGTTTTCCTAATAACAAAATTATAAAACTCTGTTTCAAACCGTTTATTGGGCAAACAAAATATCTTGTTAAAACTCAAACAATTATTATCAAATAAAAAATAAAATGTTTATTCACATATTCGCATTGACCTTACATCCTACAAATATATTTAATTTATCGTGTTGTTATATATATATATATATGACTAAAGTAAAATGTCACTTAAGAGGTGGACACGGGTCTACAGTAATAATATAAAAAATAAATAACTAAATGTATACAATTTTTTTAATTTTATCGTATTGCCTTTGAACAGTTAAGTATAATACTATAATTACCTCATATAAGTTTGTCTTCAGTCCGTTTTTGTCCATATAACCACAGCACTGTTTCGCCGATCACTCTCACTTAGCTTAGTATCAACACTTACACATGTAACACATAACACCACACTTCACAAGATCCGAGAATAAACTCTTCGTAAGATAATATATTTTCATTAGAGTTTTTGGCCACATTATAAGTGCGTTCCTATTCTCCAGATGGTAGGAAAATGGTTTGTTTAATTAAATTAGGAGACGAAATTGTTTTAATATTAGTAAACACACATTTACACTTGCTAACAGTTTTAAATGAATGTGAGTTTGACATGTTTATACAAGAGATTAACAGACTTGTCCACTAAAAAACTACTGCGCAGAAAACCTGATTAGATGAAACCTTTTCTGCTCTATTTGAATCTCAAACACGTAAACAACAACAAGAGATATATTTCAGTCATAGTTTCATTACTCGAACTTAGAACATCAAATCCGACAAACCAGAATTAGATTTAGTAGATAAAGGACTAAAACATAAATTAATAGATAGACAAAATGACCTTCGCTCTTCTCTTATTAATGCTGAAGAAGCAATCCAAAACTGCCTAGAGATAAATAGAATATGATAATATGCGTCACGACAGATAACGTTTTAACTTACATCAACAAAACATTAGTAAACCCTAGCAACGTTACTATAAAAGAACTATGCATGGCTAAAAACATGTTTGTTGTCAACAAAGATATCACAACTAAAACGGATAAAGGTAGTTTAGTGGTCACTATCAATGAATCTGATTAGATAACCAAATCTATAGATTTCTATAACAAAAATAATATTTCTCTAATAACAATAGACCCAACTAAAGATTTTAATTACAATATAAAAAAAACAAGAGCTGCAAGCATCTCATACATGACAACAAAAGACATTTTTAAAAATGTTTAAACCCACTGCTTCAGATTTGCGAGCCTTGATGAAACTACATAAAACAGACCACTCAGTAAGATAAATAGTGAATTTCTCAAACGCCCCTTCATACCAATTAGCAAAATTTTTAGAACGTATTAAAAAAAGGAAATCAAATTCACAAAGAGTTCAATTATTCACCAGTTTCAAACCAGTCTCCTACCTTCAGCAGAGGTAATGTGGGCATAAACTTTCTATAATTAAAATTTATTATCTAACGAAGAGTTACACTCGTAACTTCTTAAGCGTTATGTGTTACGTGTGTAAGTATTGATACTAAGCCTGAAAAAGCAGACAATGATCGGCGAAACAGTGCTGTAACTATATATACAAATACGGACTGAAGACAACCTCTAGTAATTTTATTATAGTAGTATACAAATTATATTTCAATTTATTAATATAATAAAAAAAAATCATATTTTATTTTTAAAATATAATATAAGTTTTGTTCATGTATTTACATTTATAACATAACATATGAAGTGGGAAAGGGTGATGTTACGTTAATGCATAATTTGAATATAATTTTCAAACATAAATAACTGATTGTGAAAAAATAATTGTGTTCAATAACCACTATCCGTAGCCACCACGGAGTTTTAATTAAAAATACTTTTACGTAAACTTATCAAACAGTAACAAAACATTGGTTACTCTGCTTACTTTGCAATTTTATCAATATATATCCATTGTTTCTTCGAGTTTTGAAGTTTGTCAGTCTACTTAATCATAAATAGTACAAATGTATTACACACGATTATTGCATTATTTGTTATAAACCTGATACACCCAAACAAAATAACATCAATAGTATCTAAGCGTGATTCTCATCGGCACTATGGTTTTTTATTCAGTAGGCTACTCTTTGGTTTTTTTTCCATTTCAAAATCATGTTCAAAATCATGTCTTGTACAAAATCAGACATGTTTTAGCATTAATGTTCATTATTAAAGAAAATATCTGGTTTTGTGAAAATCAAAGAAAATTGATGGTATAACAGAAATTCGTTAAGATGGTACTTAAAAGCTTCTTAGATTATTATAAATCTATTTATATATATTTTAATTTTGTTTGAAACAAAGCTTGTATAAGACTTGCAAGGTCTGCAAAGTCTGTAAAACGAAATTTTCTGATTTAGAACAGATTTCTCCAATTGTTTTATATTTGACATTTTCAATAAGATATTTTAATCATTCAAAGTTCAACATTAGTTTGCACTTATTTCACATAATTGTTCAAAACTCAAAATGTGCCTTTACAAGGTTTTGTAAAGTATGTTTTTTAAAAGTAAATTTTTATAATCACTCAGTTTCAAAAGAACATTGAATATTAAACAAAACATGAAATACATATTTTAAATAATACATGATAATTAATAAATTATTTTAAAGCATTAACAAAAATTTAAAGTATGATAAAATCTGTAAGGTTCAGTACCTGGAAAATCCTGTCGCAGATCACGTGAGCTTGTGCCGTAAAAAATAATAATTTAACCAACATTATAGACTAAAACGCACAGAAACTGTAGATTAAGCATCGTTGAAGGTTGAAGCAGAATTTTTTGAGAATCAAGAAATTTATTATATCTAACGTAACGATGAAGAGTCAGGCATTGTGAGTGACTACCGGTAGACTAGATAACGGATTTAGAACAGGTGGGCTAACCAGGGAATGGACTTTGCGCTTGCATGAATCATGCGATAGAGAGGGAAGATAAGAGGGACGGCGAGTGGACTGTCGATAACAAAATACAGATTTATTTTATGAATGCTACAGCTCTCCCCCCCCGAAAGACGGAGTTAGGGTGGAGTCAGAAAAGAGGCCAGAAGGGCCTCCCACAAAATTTTGAAAGAAAAAAAAAAAAAAAAAAAAGGGACAAAGGGCCAGAGGGGCCTCCAAGAAAAGATAGAAGAAAGGGGCCAGAAGGGCCTCCTACAAGCTTCTGAAGAAAGGGGCCAGAAGGGCCTCCTACAAAATTTTGAAACGGGGCACCTGATAGAAACAACGCTTCATAATGCTTTTATAATCACCACTCTAGGGTGTAGCCTCCTTCGGCACTTACTTATTAAATTTTGAAATTTCTATAGCGTCTCAGCTCTTCCCACCTATGATTGGGATAAGCCCAGGACAGAAAGAGCTGAAGGGTGACGCAAAGGTCGACATTGCTGTGCATGAACTGACTTTGTACTCTAAGGTACGTGGGGAAAGGGGTGGAGTGGCACCTCGGGATACCAAGTGGAGGTGACCACTCCGGGGACCAGGGGAGGGAAAAGTGCATAGCACTAAGGACTTCAGGAAAGGTCGGACTCAGACGGGGGGAGTATCCTCTGAGCCGACCTTAACATTTAATTACAAAAATAAATAAAAATAAAAGAAAAACTCCTGAAGCCTTTTTGGGTCAGATCATGCTCAGCGTCGTTATTTTTAAATTCCTCTTCTCCCATACGAAGAGAAATTTGAACTATTCACGGCTCTTAACAATTTCCGTGAGAAAAAAAAGAATTTTGAAGGGTCTAAACAAATAATCCATTTGAAAAATAAACAAAGAAGCAGTATGAAACGTTGGGAAGTCAAGATTGTTTTACTGCACAAGGCAGGGCATGTGGTGTTTGACTTAAGGTCTTATATGTGTATCATGTGCCCCAAAAAAAAAGGGATTTAATTTAATCAAAAAAATTGTGTAAAAAAAAATTTCATCAAAATATTTAAGTGATTATAAAAAAAAGGTGTAAAAGAAGTGTAGCAAAAAAGGTGTGGCAAAAGAGATGGTACCAAGATGAATGTATGTAAAAGGTGACCCATGACAAAAAAAAACAAACTCCGGTTTTCTCAACCCTAAACAAACTAAATAAGGAACCAACATGTTGACCTGCTAATAATAAAAGACAAACAACCGAATAATTTAATCAAGACAAACAGGCCAACCATGTCGTCCTATATACAAAAACTGGGCCCCTATAATTTGGAAGAAGAAAAAAAATTTTGCACACAATGATATATTATTAAAAGGTGTTCAACATTTCAATTTACTATTAAACAAATGCCACCATCTGCATCAACCAGTCCACCGCCATGATGATAAAATTAAAAAAAAAATAAATAAAAATAAATTTCTTTCAAGATGACGAAAACAAAAAAAAATTCAAAAGCAAGCTCCGTGTTCTTTAACGGGTCCACTAATCGCAGCAAATCCACTGCCATTTTAACTGTTGCTGATAATTATTAAAAAAATAAACCAAGTAATTTAAAAAAAAAAAAAATTTCTTTTAAGATGATGCAAAAAATGAAAGAGCCAGAGAAAGACTCAAGTATTATATGTAGTGTAGTTGTTGTGTATATATGTGTGTGTGTAAGTATGAATTGATACAGACAAGCGAAAGAAAACTCGAGAAAATTTTGAAGGAAATTTTTGAATATTTTTTTGTTTTTTTTTTGTTTCTAACTATTTTTGGGTTTTATTATTTATTTAAATTTTTTTTGGAATTCCCGAATGAGCCCGCTGTCTGGATCAAATTCAGTGAATGACTAGTGTGCAGTGTATGTAAATATATATATATAAAAAAAAATATTTAAGCAGACAAAATAATAATAAAAAAAAATTTTATCGAAATTGGTTTAGAAGTTTTTGTGTAAGTGTTTATAAAAATAAATAAATAATAAAAAAGAGACTATAGATTTATAGAGATTTAAATATTTAAACTAAATAAAAAAAATTTCATCAGCAACAGTTGTGCAGTATTTGAAAAAGCTGCAAAACATAAAAATGAGCCTTGTTTAACAAAGATAATTTTGAATTTAAATTTAGATGGTTCCAATGCAAAATTTTGAAAATTAACTAAGGTTCCAGGATTTAAATTAACAACTCTATAATTTAATTTAACCACACTAGAATCTAGAATCAACCACGCTAGAATTTAAATTAACCACGCTCTGCTACCAGAAACATGTTACCAGGGGACTTAAATTTAAGAAAGGCGGAACCAAATGGTAACAATGTTTGAAAAGAAAAAAAAAATAAAAAAGACAAAAACAAATTTAGTAGTTAACAAGGCTCAAGTTTATTGAACAAAAAAAGAAATTTCGACGTTTCAGATTTTATCATTTACAACTGAGAAAGACATCCTGAGACAAAATTATCATAAACACCTTATGATTAACAATATTATATTTAAAAAAAGATTATACGCCCTTAAAGTGAGATATTATAATTAAAAAAAAATTAATCAATAGAGTCTGAAAATTTATCCCCCCCCTTTTTTAGTTTATATATTTTATAGTTACAAAATTTAACAAAAGACAATGAGCACAGCTTAACAATTAGCTGGATTATAATTAATCCAAAAAAAAAAAGATTATATGCCCTTAAATGTAAAAATTACAAAATAAAAAAAAGATGAAAAGATACTGATTTTTATTTCCCCCCCCCTTTTAACTTTATGAAATGATAGCTTTCTAAAACAGTTACATAATATTACTTATTTTATAAATTTCTTAAATGCTATATTGGCCAATAAATATATATATATTTTAGATAAAGAATTTATTATAAAAAAGAGAAGTTTATTTTAAAAAGAAAATTTTGAATATTAAGTTTTATTAATTGACGTCAATAATTTTAATTTAGAAAATAACCTCTGGGAGGCTGTTAGGACCGAAAGTTTGCATGCAGGCTCCACCCAATAATTTTTTATATATTTTATAATTAATTACACAAGTCTACATCTAAAAGATAGTTTTTTTTTTGAAAACATATTCGCTGAAATAGATTTAGGCACATATACAATATGAGTTTAATTAGAGTTCTATAAAGTTAGTTTTTTTTGTAACATCACTTTTGTGCACGTGAAACTCTGAATCTATGTTGAAACAAAACGTGTTTTGTTAACAGGGCGAAACGTGTTCAGATCTTTAGCCGTGTTTCTTCTACCAGCATATTAGCTATGGCAAAAAACATGTTTTTTAGCGTCTTGTACAAAATCAGACATGTTTTAGCATTAATGTTCATTATTAAAGAAAATATCTGGTTTTGTGAAAATCAAAGAAAATTGATGGTATAACAGAAATTCGTTAAGATGGTACTTAAAAGCTTCTTAGATTATTATAAATCTATTTATATATATTTTAATTTTGTTTGAAACAAAGCTTGTATAAGACTTGCAAGGTCTGCAAAGTCTGTAAAACGAAATTTTCTGATTTAGAACAGATTTCTCCAATTGTTTTATATTTGACATTTTCAATAAGATATTTTAATCATTCAAAGTTCAACATTAGTTTGCACTTATTTCACATAATTGTTCAAAACTCAAAATGTGCCTTTACAAGGTTTTGTAAAGTATGTTTTTTAAAAGTAAATTTTTATAATCACTCAGTTTCAAAAGAACATTGAATATTAAACAAAACATGAAATACATATTTTAAATAATACATGATAATTAATAAATTATTTTAAAGCATTAACAAAAATTTAAAGTATGATAAAATCTGTAAGGTTCAGTACCTGGAAAATCCTGTCGCAGATCACGTGAGCTTGTGCCGTAAAAAATAATAATTTAACCAACATTATAGACTAAAACGCACAGAAACTGTAGATTAAGCATCGTTGAAGGTTGAAGCAGAATTTTTTGAGAATCAAGAAATTTATTATATCTAACGTAACGATGAAGAGTCAGGCATTGTGAGTGACTACCGGTAGACTAGATAACGGATTTAGAACAGGTGGGCTAACCAGGGAATGGACTTTGCGCTTGCATGAATCATGCGATAGAGAGGGAAGATAAGAGGGACGGCGAGTGGACTGTCGATAACAAAATACAGATTTATTTTATGAATGCTACAATATTTCAATATTTAACCCCATGCAACATTATAAATTGTAAACATAATGAGAGTTAAAAAACGGTAAGGTTAAGTAGGCTAGAGCAAAATTAGTAATGGTTTTGTTAACTCGAAATATATAAAAGCAATTAGAAATATCGAAATCATTTACTAAATTTTGTCACTTATTTGCAACCCAGAAACAATGGTACAGAGCAGTGTAACTTGAATTCTCTTATGTAGTCTCAACTACTTATATAAACACAGTTTTCCCAATCATGAAGCAATAGCCTACTTTATTAGTAGATCAAATTTTGAATGTTCAAATTTGTCGATATTAGAATAACATCACTTGATGATTCACAGGTTTTTCTGATTCGAAACTGATCGGTACAGTCTCATTAAACCCTTTAGAGAAGATGTATTTATTTATTATTATTATTTAACGGTTTATGAATGTTATAAATAAGAATGTTATTTAGTGAATTGTAAAAAATAATAAAAATAATAATAATAAACATAGCTGTAATAAAAGATTTACAACTTATTAAAATTATGTTAGAATTTATCGGTTTAAAAGTGTGTCTAATAAGTAATATATCATATCAAGAGGTTACTTTAATAGTAACTGATATTTTTATAAATTCCAATGTCCTCTACTATCTCCTGATTTAGAGTATTGTGCTTATTTATAAGTAAAGAACCCATACATAGGTGAAGGCAAAACTTTTTCTTTCAGTATTAGGTACCTGTAATTTATTTCATTAGTTAAATTTCTGAAACTAAATTGAGATAATGAATTGTTTCTTTGAAGGATTAAATAGTACGGTTGAAAGCGTATTGGACCTAATCCTGAGAAATGGTTTAAAGTTGGTAAACTAATTAAGGTGAAATGTATAGTATAATTTCTACCTCCTGTTCAGAAGACTATTTCACTCCAATGTAAGTTTGAAACACCGGTGCTCGGCTTTCAAGATATTATATTTTAACTTCAGTGAGGCACTATGACTGGAAGTAATTTGATCTAGAAAATAAAAGACGACTTTTCTGGCCTACTACAGGATTTTAATAAAATATAAAAAGGAAAATTTTGTTCCCAGTTCTTCATTCAGAAATACTTTAAGTAACTATATGTTTAATAAAATATTATAATTTTATTTGAAACAAAGAAGACAAAAATAATTTTAATAAATTTCTAGGATAATTAAGGGATTGCTAGTCTGTAAATATTTCAGGTAAATTTAAAGAAACTAACAAACCAAAAAATATATTAAATATTCTATAATTTGCGCTTAACCTGATATTTTTAAATTTGTAAGTTTTCTGATGAAAAGAAAAATTTAATTAACATAGATTTGGATTTCTATTGTCTTTTTAATTGTCACTTTATAACCGATAAAAATATTTTCTACATGTAGGTATGAATATTATAGGTCGAATATGATAAAGTTTGTTTGTTGATATTATTTAAATTAAATAGAAACTTGTGTGCGTGGGGATACAGTTTACATTTAATTTATAGGTAATGTACATTTGTTAACTAGGACAGTTACTCAAACCAATGTATACATAACAAGGAATATAATTCAAATATAGTAACATTACTAACATGCAATATGTCAGAGAGACGGTAGTTTCATTCTGATGTTGTTTGGATTGATGTTTTAAATATGGAGTTTGTAAGTACCCGGTTTTAAAAAGTAAGTAACAACTTTATTTATTTAATTGCATACTTTGACTCTATAAATACTGTTTACAAAAGGTTTGATTTGTAGCCTAAGTTAACTGTAACTAAACCATTCACTATTTGTAACCTAAGTGTACCTAACGATTTTGGTCATGGACAAGCATCAACCTTAAATTATTTTGAGGATAATATATTCGTTATTAGGCTTTATGAAAAGCACACAATATTAGAAATATTAAAAATTATATTTAAAGCATCAATACATGTAGGTCAATATGTAACAATGGTTTACACACCCATCTTCATGACGCAACACGAACAAAAGTATATTGACCCAATACTTACCAAGAATAAGTATCAGGGAGATAAAGAATAATTGTTATATGTAGATTTTATTTATAGAGAGTAAACATTTGCGCAAACAAAATTATAATGATGAATTTAACAGAAAGAAATTAAATGAGATGGCATCGAATTAGAAAACACATTTAATACTTGGTTATTAATTGATATTTAATACTTGGTTAATTCTTTGGTAAAACAGAAAACTTGGTTTCGCGAGTTCAACTGACCATTTTCATTTTTTTTAAAAATAAAATTTATAAATTTTTGTTATATATTACACTATTGGTCAGTTATTATAGGTGAAACGTGTAATTTAAAATTTTACAATAAAACTAGAAGCAAGAGAGAGGAATCGACGAAAAATCGTACTTGTTCACAAAGGTACACATCCGAGGGATGACACGAAATTTTTTGGTCAAGAACGGGAAAAAATGCTGAAAAAACTGACCCTTGAAGGACAAACGGAGTCCTATCAACTGTAAAGTGATTATTATTTTTTTAAATTTCTGATAGTTACACAGACTATCGACGGAGGGGGTCCGTAATTTGATTAATGTACTACACTAACAACAATCTTTGATGCATATTTTTAATTAAATAAATCAAAACTCTATATAGCACTTAATTTATTGGGATAAGGGAAAATCGGCCAGTTGAACCTATAACATTCCTACTATGTCAATAATAGGCCTAATACATGGAGTTAAACCATATTGAGAGAGCGCTTCTCATTAAATATCCCCTTACTCGTTCATAGACATGACATTACAAGGACTTAACTTTTCTTCTGAGAGCAGGTGTGGATGTAGCGAATTCTATATTTCTCAACCCACTCTCCATTGTTTTATAATGTACGAAAATCCTTGTTTTGCGGGTTGCCTCCCTTGCGCCCGATTTTGTTCGAAAACCAGATGACTTAAAAAAGCCAACATGCGCGAACGGTCGGCGCACAGCAAACACAACGCATATATAAGTCGATGCTGAAGGAGATGTTGCTGCATTTTACTTAATTTATTGTGGAATTTTTTCGTTAATTCCCTGGAAGATTCGGGTATATGAAAGATCCTGGAGGTGTTTAATGGGAAAGTATTGAATGGGCCTTATATCCATTTACTCGGCCTATTGATGTATTATTAGGCATGTGATAAGTTCAAATGCACCGACTTTCTGCTCTCTCATTAAATTAAGCGCTATTATGAAGTTTTGAAATATTTATAACGATGGATAGTGTAGTGGATTATTAATGTTTCAAGACTTTTAGCTGTGATTTACCGATCTTACAATCTACGACTCTTGGTAGGCCCCACCGACATGTTAGTGTAGCGATTGTAATTAAATATTTAATATTAATTACCCAACTAATGCCACTATTCATTGCAGCACATTAGATTACGTTCTACGTACCACTGGCCGTAGTGTTTTTGGTAATTCTAAGTCGGGAGTTTTCAAAAATATGTCCTTTTTCCAAATATCTAACACACAACTTGCGTAGAATAGTTGTTTCCACGTTTTGGATGTATGCGCTGCCTCGCATGATCTTTTTCTACTTGAAAATAATTATGACAACGTGGCCTATATTTGTCGCGAGAATCTATTCTTCATAGTGCTTAAATTTCTTTATAGTGTTTAGGTTCGTAACTGTTTTCTCCTATATTGAAATGTGTTACAGTGACTGTAATTTGAATGTAATGAATGAAGTTGTTTTCTTTAGACGTGTGCAACAAACAAATATCAATGGAGATGGTAATAAATGGTAAAATAAAAATAGCATGTCAATAATTTTATTATGTCACACAATCATTATACAATCATTAATCTTAATTTAATTAAATATCAATATTTTATTATTTTTCATTTTAGAGATGTACAATTTAATTAAAGTAATCTATCATTGAATAATATTCTTCCAAGTGATTTATTTTCTTTGTAGTATTTTGGTTCGTACCTACTTTCCCTGTCTCCCTTATTTTGAAGTGAGTTATTGTAACTACAATATGAAAGTAATGAGTGAAAAAAAGAAACTTAGAAACGTTCTTTTGTTTTATTTAGACGTATGCAACTAACAAATATCAATGGAGATGGAAATTAATTGTAAAATAAAAATATCAGTAATTAGTATAATGTGTCACAAGTTATAAAATCATTATTCCTAATTTAGTTAATTATCAAAATACTTTTCTACTTTAGAAATTTTTATTTTAATAAAAGTAATTTATCATTAGAATAATGCAAATAACAATCACACAATTAAATCATAGATGTCATGTATTTAATATTAGTTTACGAGAAATAATGAAAATACTTTTGAAGATGGCCAACAATTTGTTCTTCTTAATTCCTACATCATTAATTTAGAAAGAACATGTTCTGCAACGAGAGGTTGTTCAGGCTTGTCAAATTTAATATGCGACAAATGCTCTTTGAATCGCATTAATTGATTAGGATAACTCCTAGTTTGATTACGATAATTTTTTTCACACAATCACACTCAATTTTATAAATTCTAGACTTCCCCAACAAAATCGGAATTTTATCTTTAGAATTACCTAACAATTGTGCCCGGTTATTTTGAGTTTAAAATCCAATTATGAAATTTAATGGTTGAAAATTGATTTCAGGGCGGAATCTAAAGGTAACCTAATATATTTATATTGACTTTTCTCCGGTTGGAGAGTCGTGTTCATTTCATTACAATCTTGAGTTTTTGTTTCCTTAATATTCAATCTTTAACTTTCGGATCAAACCTAATAAACTTAGCAATACATATTATATTTTCTAATTCCCTGAAAATTCGTCAAGTCTTGTAAGTGGGAGAAATATAAAACTAATTTCCCATTGGTATAGGACAATCATTATACACAGGAATCGATACTCGGACATTGAAAAAATAAAGTTGGACTATAAAACACGCACCATTTTATTAGTTGTAAGATAATATTGTAATAATTGAAATTCCTTCTTTATATCCTGTTTACAGCTTTATTCTTTGAATGGCAAAATAATGCCTTTGTGAAAACAGTCACGGAAGGCATTTGAGTTATGAAAATATGTATCGTTGTTTATCTGCCATGCGTGGGATGAATATATTAAGTGCGTTACTGCAGTTTGCGGATTCTAGGGTAAAAGGTCACAAGGTTATTTTGAAGTCTAATCATTATAAGATAAAGGCGATTATTAATTCAATTCACATGCACAAAACGATTAAATTTGGAAAAGTTTTTATCTGATTATTTAATTATACCCAACCAAAGTTTAATTCTCACTTTTGTAGAATTTAGTGACATATTCCGGGTCGATTTAATTATTCTAACAGTCTACTTTTTCTACAGATTTTTCCAGAAGGTTTTTACATATAAACTTCTAATACAGAGAAACAACATCAACTTTTGAAACATTTAAGAATTTTGGACATTACCACCCTCTAATTCAGGTTAGTCAATTTAAAAGTCATTATAATCATATTTGACACACCATTTATATTTGACTTTTTTCTCTGAAAACGAAGTCCAAATTAAAACTCAAAACTGATATACTCAAAATACTCAAATCAGTTTAAAATAAAATAGATGTACAAAACAGTAGAGTAAATAGCCTCCTCTTAATATTTTAATTTAAGGGCGATCCACACAATTTTGGTTAGATGAAATCCAAATTATTTAAACTCCCAATATGCACTTTTGTGTAGTAAAACATTTACGTGGGAAAATATCAGGGAAGATCTGTGAAAAAGTGAGAGAGCGATAACGCTATGCAGGTCTCAATTGTTTATTGTATTTAAAAAAAAAATTATGTACACAATTTTTTTGTCCTATCTTGGATACATTCGTTAATTAGTTACATTTCTAAGCCAGTTTCATAATAACAACTGTTCTTAGTCTTTCAACACCTAACAGTAATTGAACTTGATCCGTATTAAATTATGTAAACAATGTGTAATTTAATTCTGGATGTACCACCACTACAAGTAAGTTTAAAAAAAAATTAATCTGGAAAAAAAATTTAAAAAAATATAAATATTATTTTATTGGAAAAATTAATCGGATATTCATAAAATACATCATTTATAAGTGTTTAATTTATATAAAAAGAGAAAAATGTTTTATAATAAGTTCATTAGGTAGAATGCCAAAATTAGAGTCAAGTCTTCACTGATAATCACATACCTTGCAGTGATTAATATACACTTAGTAGCTAAATCAAACACTTTGAACTCTAAAATCACTATTTACACAATAAACTATTTACAACACTAAAAAACTAACAATAATTTATAAAAAAAAATATTCAAACCCTTAATAGTTAAAACTTTTGCAAACACTATTCTTTCGTAAAATATACGACGCGAGCTTGAGTACGGTAATAACGGTTCAACTTTGAGCTTAGCCGAAGAGACAGTGGCCTCTATTCACAATGGCAGGAAGGTAAACAAAAAGACAGAGCGTGTCCGTCTTTTGCTTACGAGTTCTCCGAATTTTACAAAGGGCGGGTCGTAATTTTTAAGAATGAGTAGTGTTCTAGGGTTAACACATACGTTACACCCAAAGTTATAATAAGGGACTTCCTGAAGTTAAAAACTTAAGAAATACCGGAGAGCAACGAATTTTATCAATGAAAGGGGGGGGGGAGGAATTTCCAACCCACCTCACGTCAACGATGTAAACATGTTTAAAGAATGGATAGATTCAGAGTTATATTTTCGTTAGATTAATTTATGATGATGTATTTTTAATTTGTATTTTCACTTTAAATTGTTGGATTATCTGTGATGTTAATGTAGTGGATGTAGACTGTGTGCAACTAGTTGATCCAATAGAATGTTGCCATAATATTGTCTGATCAATAAACTAAATACCAAATAATTTTTTGACCTAATTCATTGTTTTGGAGGGTTACTAAATCTTAAACGTGTTCTGACAAAATGTACCTAAGAGAACATTTAAATTGTTGAATAAAACGTTTTGTACAATTCTGGGATACCATATAAATGAACGAAATTATAATAGAAAATAGTTTCAGGTTGGTAAAGTAAATGTTTTAGTTGTTACTTCATTTACATTGAGAAAATAAATATTTTATTTAGTTATGGTAAAAAGGAAAATGTTCAACAACTTTAAATAAATATAATTATTGGTGTATGTGAACGGTTAATTTAAAGAAATGTCAGAGAGTTTCAATGTAATTGTTAGACCTAGAAGGAAGAATGAGTAGGAGGCTCCACTGATAGTCTCATTTTGGCACAAGGGATTCTAAATGACATTCTAAACGATTCTGAGACAGATGTTTTCTCCAAGTTCTAAATCATCCCTAACTTCATACAACAAACATTTAGGTAGAAAGTTTATTTTTTGGATTCATGCATTATTTTAAAACTTATATACGCCTACTTTCCAAACCCGACTTTGGAAAGTGTAATTATTTAGATTAATAAAAAGTGCATAAAAAAAAAAGAAAAAAGTATTTTAGTATTAAAGTATTCAACAGAATTGTGATCAATTTTGTCTGCAAATGGAAGAAATAATATAAATATCCATTTATTGGGTTATTCGGGAGATTGAGATCAATAGTTTCTACCTTAACACTTATTTCCGACGAATTCGTTTGTAACTGGAGAATTTTAGAACTGGATTTGTGCTTTACTGTTGTATTGTCCTTGTATTTTTAATTTACTGTTAGCATATCCCTTTATATATAAATTTTATAGTCAACACTGGGTTACAATTTTAAAATTGTGTTAGTTCTTAATGATAATTATTATTACAAGGAATATTCAATTTCAAAAATTTATCTATTTTATTCTAACAATGGTACATTTCCTTGGCGAACAGAAAGCAGTTTTGAAACTAATAACAATGCCAGGATCAAATATCATATTTTCTAAATAACTAATTAATTTTGTGATGTCTACATATTTTTAATCAATCATTTAGTGTAAAGAAACCACGCCCTTTTGAAAATCCTTCACAAACACTCACAAGTACGAAATTTAAAAAAAAATGTCATTAATAAAGATGGATAAATATTTAAATCTATTAGTTTATTTACAAGGGGTGGTCAAGTTAAGACATCGAAATATATCGAAAAATAAGTGTTTTCGAAAAAGTTCCCAGATGAAAAATAAATATTTTGAGGGTGTCATTCAATAATGATAACATTACACCGACCCAACCCAGTTTTGAAATCTTAATAGAAACCCCCATTATTATTGCAGATTCTGATTCTCCACTATAAAATACAAAGGTTTTATGTGAAACAATTTTTTTATTCCTGATTGATGGAGCTGCAATCATTGAAAAATTGTTATATTTTTCAAGAAAACTCGTCGTGTTTTATTACAAAATCATGGATTAATGAAAATAAGTTTTTATTTAAAACAATATTTTGTGATCGTCATAGATGTCGCTGTAGTAGGGATGTCTTTTCAAGAAATTATTACATTAGTCATCAAAATTATCAACGGAGAGAACAAATTAAATTAATTGGAAAACTCAAAACTTATGTAATTTTTCAAGTAACAATCGAGCAAACAACGAGCTAAAAATACTGATTTTATATTTATTTTATTTTTACCTATAAGATAACTTCTGCCGCTTTAAAAGTGACTAAAATTTGTTTCACGTAATAATTGCTGGCCATAAAACCATAACCGTGTTAAATGAAATAAATAAAAACATTTCATGCTTACTTTCAATTCCCCATGATTAAAAATAATAATAAAGTTACAAATTGAAAAACAATCCAGGTTTTTTGTAATTATATTCATAATGAAAAAGTTTATAAGGTTTACAACATTTCTTGATCATCGGGTGCGGTTAGTATCTCAATTTATAGATATGTAACGCTACCACCTCCACGACGTTGTTCTTGGCTAATGATGAAATTATTTTTTTTTTTTAATGTAACATGCCTGACATTATTTTTCCGTTGTAAGTGCATTTTTTGGAATAACTGCAAAACTACATATTTTCGATTGCAGCACCATTTGTCACGAATGGAAAACAATATCTTGAATAAAACTCACTTGTTTCTTCCCGTAGAAATTGTAGTAAAAAATTGTGATTTCTATTTAATATTTGAAAGTTACCCCCACCCCCTCAAATGGAGGGCGGAGGCAGTGTAATTTTAGGACGAGTAAATGACACTCAAAAATATTAACTATTCATCAGGAAAATTTTCCGTATGAGCTTCTTTTTCGAAATTTTTTAATGTTTTCACTTCAACCGACCACCCAGTTTAATACAACATAATATTAATAAAATATTACTTTTGTCAAAATGCAGTAGGCCTACATGTCGTCGGTTAGTTCACATGTTCGAAATAACACCGCCTTCATAAAAAATAGGAGTAAAGAAAAAAAAATCATTTGTAATTATGATTAACGATTAAATTTTTGTGAAAATTAATATTTGTTATTTCTTGTCAAATTTATTTATTTAATACATTTAAAATAAATTGTTTAATCTTTGTTTTTAAGTTTTGTAAGTGATTAAATAAATTGATTAAAAATTATTTACTTAATTAAACTTATAATATACATGAAATGCATGTCGGTTATAATAATGTTATACATATTAATATTTGCCTAACATAATTACGGATTTCAACTGTGTTGTAACTTAATTAAAAAGAGCCAAAAACTTGGTTTAGAAGTTTGCACTATAAATGTCTGAAAACTTGGCTCAGATTTTACCTGCAGTGTTGGAATTTAACAAACTCGTTTTTATATTGAAATGTTAAGAAAAATTCACTGAGAATATGTAATTCGTTTAAAGCGTTCTTTTGAACAAAATAAAATTTAGTATATGGTGCTTGAAGTTTAAAATAAATTATCAATTTATATAGTAGTTTTATTTTGCCAATACTGTATAATTTTTCATACCTGATTTAGAAATTGAACTACAAAAGTAATTATATATATTTTGTTTTAATAATTAAAATTTGATTTAATTCAATTGCTAGTTGTATATTGGTTCGTTATTAATAACGTTGAACTTTAATCATAATCATATAAACAACATTATTTAACTATTTAAATTGTGCGTATTTAATGTTGTAATATTTTAATTATATCATGAACATCGTTAGACGGTTAAATAATTGCCATTGTAGATATAAAAGCAATTGCCATATTGCAAAGATATTAAAATATGCCTTATAAAAAGCAAAATAATTCTCTAGGCAATATCTCGAATTTTGTAACGAGTTTGTAACTAAGTGTAGAAGAACAACACCGTTATAACGTAGAGGTATAAACCAAATCCTGCTTCATTTTTAATCAATTTGAAATCCGATTCTATCACTATGAATCAATTCATTTTAAATTCATAAGTACAAACATTACCCTGAAGCATAAAATTTAATAATAAAATGTTAATTAAATATTTAGTTTAGTAAGAAAAATTATATGTCACTTTCCAAAGTTAAAAATGTATTTCGGAAAAAAGTCAGTTAAATTGCCGCTATTAAAACTGAATTATATCATTAAAGCAAAAAAAAAAAAAAAAAAAAAAAAATCTTCATAAATCTTACATAAAAATATATGTTTATCTTATTATATGTCTATTAAACTGTGATAAACTTATCACTGTTTTTTTTTACAGAGTTTATTCCTTCTAAAACCGTTTAGCATTTTTTTGTCGTTTAACAAATTTTTTATACGCAGACTTGAAATGTATGTATTCAACTTTGAACTTACAACCATTAACTTGGGATTAATCAAAATCTCAAGACGTATGGGCAGTAAATCTTTTGATGATCGTAGTTTAATGGCTGCACAATCTGTTTTCCTTCAGTTATATCACTTTGTCATGTACGTAGTTCAGAAAGGTATTGTGATTGCAAAAAATGGATTTAGTTAACTTTCCACATAAACCAGTTTATCAATATTTCATACGGATTTAAATCCGTTTGTACAAAATGTTTTTCTGTAGTTCCCTGCAGATAACAAATTCAAAACTGATGACAACGGATTTATTCACACGGATATTATACGAATGGGAAGAAATACGTTTGGATAAGACCAAATTATGGGCTACCTGTCATACGAAAAACAAATACAAATAATCGTTAACAATGTTGATCAAATTTTGTTGATTAAAAATGTTATAGTCCCAAACAAACTTTTCTTTTTTAAAATTGTCTTTCTTAAAATTTTAAATTCTGTTCTCGTTAAAATAATTGTTGTAAAATTGATCATTTAACAGTACTTTTGTTTTGTTTTTATTATTTCTCTTGATTAGTAACTGCAAACATAATATTATTAAATAAACACTATTTTATTTAACTTTTTTCAAAAAAAAAAATAATAAAAATTTAAACGATATAATCGTAATGTTTTCTAAGTTATATATTTATTTTATATAACAATATAGTATTTTTAAATCATAATATTTAATTGAAATTTAAAGACGGGCAGTTTTATTTCATATTATCGACCACTTTAAAAAATATAAACTAATCAAAGGTATTGAGGAGAGAGGAATGATTCATTGTGCATCAGACCGATTTTTATAATCAATAAATTAAACGATATAAATATGTCCACGTGGCACATTTAAGTGTAATAGTTACAATAAGATTAATTATATATTACAAAGACACGACACTCTAAATGTTAGACAAATGATGTTGAGGTGGAATACATAAAAATCCCGAGGATGAAATTACTTCTTCCTAAACATTTATATTATGTTTATTAAAATGGATCTAGTGTGAGGTCATCAAATCAAGCTTCAGCCTTTTTTTGCAATACTTCGTAACGAAAGCGTGGGAGATAACTGCTACTTATGGAGTGGACAGATAATATGAGAATAGCGGTTTCTTAATTATTTTTAAAATACTTAATAATTTGAGATATCCTAAGAAATAAAATGGATGTCTCATTCTCATTACCAGGATATCTAAAGCCCTTCCAAGAGAAATTAATAATCAAACACATAAGACGTAATTTGTAACAAACGGATTCATTTTCGGTTATTTAAATTACTGTTTATCTGTCTATGACTCACGATATCCCATAATAGGCACTGTGTTCCTAATCTTTTCACGTCAACAAAATTTCATTTTAATCTATAAAAACAATTTATATAATATCGTTCATTAAACACGATATTGGAAATAAGGAGTCCGATTGGTGTCCCTTATCGAATAATTGGAATCATTAACGTTCTGTTTTGCTACATAAAAATTCAAAAAATGTCTGATAGTTTCGAAATGTAAACAGATTTGTATAAAATAAATTGGAATATAACATATTTTGTAAGAAACGGCGCTCTTATATATACAGTTTCAGGATAGGTAGTTTGTACCTAGTAACCTTGAAGTGTTACGAATTCAAAGTTAGTTTACAACACAGGATTCCCTGCCTGTTTTAACATGGTTGGGATAAGGAAAACGTCTCTTCCAACGAGGAGTACTGTCTCATTTCTTGAAAAAGGTTTCTTCAAGAAGACGTTTCTTCTTCGCTAACGCAACCCACGTAGCAGTACTTTCTACCTCTCATCGACTATTTTTTAAACTCTGTTTTGAAGAGAAGAAAATATTTGAAAATAATTTAAAAAATAATAGATATTTATTCTACTGATTATACAACGATATTTACACGTAAGGGGAACATTTTTTATGTACTTAAATCCATATAATTTAAAAGTTTAAATTTATCACAAATTGAAAAAGGTCCAATATCTATTAAACGTTTTTAATGGTGTCGTTTATAATATCGAATACTATTATATGAGACAGAATTACAACATTGACCACCATATCACCTTTGGTAGCAATAAAAAACTCAACTTGAACTTAATATTATTTTTCTCTCTTGAAGTGTTAGCTATTTGTTTAGTCGTATCGATAACATAAACACAACTTAAAATTAAATGAGGACGGTGTTTCCAAACTTCAGGGTAAACTCTTTTAAAATTTGTGTACATTTCATATGCTATCGCACAATTTCGTGTTCAGTATCTAAATTTATACACTCATCGGGATATTGTTAAAATGTTAGTGGCATTCTTTGGAAACGATTCCACATTGCAAAGTAATTTCTCTTGGAGTTGTTTTTGTATTTTGCAACGTGTAATAGCTTTCGCAACATTAACATCGTTAGCAGATTTATTTCTCATTTATCCTTCTTAAGTGTAATAATAATTTCAAAAATGTAATGTTTCAAAACAGGTTAGAGATTTACGTTGAACGATACATTAAACGTTAGAGCCCTCAATATATTGTTCAACGCAATGACAGACCGAAAGTATAATAGACTAATCTCTTTTGTTCTGTATAAGTTATGCATGAACATTCTGCTTACGACGTATTCAAAGATGTAATACGAATGACGAATTTGAATATACTTTTGAATTTATTGAAGTTCAGTTCGATATCGTAGAAGATTTTATCTGTTTCAAGTACGTAAGTATTATATTTGAAATCCAATCCGAGTTAATACAATATAGAAAATCACAAGAAACGAAACAAGTCATTCAAATCGTTTTCTTAATAAATAATGTACAAACTTAATTTAATTTAATTTAATTTAAATTGTTTTAGGCCAAAATAACAATTACTATAACAATAAGCCAAAGTAGTTCAAATGTTTAAATAAGATGACCATGAGAACAAAATAAACGTTACGAAAAGGACAGTGAAAATGCAAATATCTCAAACGAAAAATATTGATTATGTAATTAGGTATTCCCATAGGATTACCTATATCGGCTGTACCAGAGCTTTCGAGTAGCATGAAGGGAAGAAGTGTAAAATAATAATAATAATTTTAGCTATGCAAATAATATATAATAACTTTAATAAGAAGATATAATGATAGTATAATAATAATTTAATCAATAAGAACAGAATATAAAATCACGAATTAGAAACAGAATAACATTTTAAAATCCTTATCGAATTAACCTATTTATGGAAATTGACATAGCGTAACATGAAAGGCATGAGTAGAACTGGCCAGTTGCGAATAAATAATCAGTATTAATTGTTTCCAGTAGCCAATAAACAGAGATTTTTAAAATGTTTTACTAGTTCCCTAATTTTAATTTTATTTGGAAAATGCAAGTTACGTCCATTGAAAATTTTAATTCCAGGATCTTTTAAGATACTCTTTCAAATCTATAAAAAAATATTAAAGTGATTTTATGATACAAATTTTAAATTTTGGAAGAGAGGAAGCGATTTTTTTTAAATAACATGTATAGGAGAAATTTTTTGAGAACCCGTTACATCGAATAAAATATGTAAGAAGGAAACTTGGGGAATTCCAAACGTGATACTGCAAAAAGAACTAACCAATTCTTACAAGATGGGTTTAACCACTAAATAACTGACTTCTAAAACCGCCACTACAAAGCTTCCAATGTTGTTAGTGATATCTATACAATTTCTGTCAATTTTAGTAAAGCGAAACCTGATGTTCCAGTTTCAATAAAAAATTACAATTAATTATCTGTAAAGATAATATATATTTCTTTATTTTCAAGAATATCTTCATATTTATAATATCTAGAATATTTATGTATTATTACATCTGATATATTTCTTGACATAACTTAGTTTGGTCGTGAAAATGTGTACTACTTTTTATATGCTAATCGTATTTCTAATTTACGATATTGGTAGCATGTCTGTGGGTCTTAAATCACTAGATAATATCTTGCGTAGGAGCAACACTCTAATAAACACTTTAATAATAGTATTCAAATTTAAACACAAATTATAACATTCTAATCTCATAATTCTCGTTAAATACATAAATATTAGGAATAAAACAAGGTAGTCTCAACACAATTAACTACAGGTGGAAATAATCTCAATTATTTTTACACGGACTCTACTTAAGCAAATAAATGAAAGTCCCACGAGTATAAATAAATTTACTTAAATAAAAACAAATATATAAAGTGAAAGAACACACTAATGAGTTGTTATTTCAGTTTTTAAACAACTGAGTTAAAGTAAAAAACACAATTTATTTATTTTAATAACTGCTACCTAGGTTCAAGTTTGTATTGCGATACGAAGAACAGTCTTGCGCATTGGAGGGTTGGAACTTGGTCGGCAGGACAAACTTTCATTCAGTATTTCAGACGCTCAGCATCGCCACGTCGCGTACTTAACTCAATAACCCTAACGTGTTCAAAACTATTATCTTACGTAAACAAACTAAATATGTGAAGTGATTTATATTTTAAACATTAGACATAGAAGTTATACAGTATTATGAATTTTGTTTATTTCTCAAGTGTTTTGAAAGATTTATTATCAATGAGAAACGAAAGTTTAATTTAAATTTGATTACTTTCTACATTAAAATATTTACCATTGGGTCGTGGTCATTTTAATTTTAATATAATTAACAAAGCGTGTGTTTCATTGGATCGAGACTTTAACTCTTACTATTGGTGAGTTTAAAAATTTTAAATGATCAAAAACATTAGTTGTTTCGTCAACATTTTAAGGAAATAATCTCAAATTTATAATAAATGTGTATTTGTAAAATGTGGTACAGTCAAAATATATTAAACTGAAACCATTAGCTTAAGAAAGTAGAACTATAAATTTAATCAAATTATTACCTAAAAATAAAAACGACCAAAGTAATTTATTAGAAACATATTGTTATAAATCGCCTGTATTGATCTACAATTATTGATGCAATTATTAGAAAATACAACTGTACCGTTTCGTGCACTTGGT
Source organism: Aphrophora alni (assembly GCA_963513935.1). NCBI lineage: Eukaryota > Metazoa > Arthropoda > Insecta > Hemiptera > Aphrophoridae > Aphrophora > Aphrophora alni. The sequence continues at coordinate 119,373,632 of OY740767.1, read as the reverse complement.
ATATTATTATGATGTACTTATTACTTGGAATAATGCTAATACTACCAGCATGTCATTAAGAAAATATGTAATTTAAATAATACATTTTTTTTAAAATAGAAAAATAAAACGTCACTACGTAGCGACGAAACTCTCCAAAGAACGTCAGATGAACTTCAGGTTAGTGGATTCCACTCCAGTAACCTTGAAGGACATCTTCTTCATTAGCATAAAATAAATTTTAAAAATATACATTTCACTACATAAAAATGAAAATTGTAAAATTTAGCATCATAATTTGTAACATTAAAAAGATGGTTTATACATCAAGACCAGATTCTTGATAATTATTTCAAAAATTTTTAAGTAGTTTATAAATTTTCTTGAAGGAAAATATATTTATCTCTACCCCAAAAGTTTATGAGTCAATTATAGATTCGAGAGTTGAAGAATAAACAATTGTATGGAATCAAAATTTTTTAAGAAAAGTGTCATGAATTCATCAGCCAATTTCAATATGTTTTAAACAGTTTTATTCCAAATTTGATTTTTTTTTTAAATTGTATTAGTTCATGAATTTAAATCTTAGTTCAAAAACAAATTTCACAAACACGCGCAATTTTTTAGTGCTATTTTATTGGTTTTCAGCAAATTTTGTGTTAATTTTTTTGGTAGTTTGAAATAAATTAAATTTATTAGTATTTCTCCAATTTTATAGGTTTTTTTTAAAAAGTGATTTGTATATTTTTATTAACACATTATCGTTACATTTCATATATTTTTATAACGATATTTTTTTATGACATAATGAATATTCAATAAAAATTTCCTTTTGCGAAAGTTTTAGAGATTTTATATGTTTTAAGGCATTCAAAAAGTTAAAACAATATGTTATTATTTTCAGTTAACAAAGGGTACTGGAATTTTGGTAAAGGGTGTGTCATTTTTACCAAAACATTTTTACACTAAATAGAATGAGAAACAAATCATTGTATCGATTCATAACCTTTTAACTAATAGATTTCATTCTTATCGTAATAAATAGAAAACAAGTCGTATGGGAATATGTTTAAGAAAACTAGAACAGATTATACTACAGATTATAAAATTTGCCAAAAGTGTCTCATAATGAAAAATTCCAAGATTATTAATCTATGGAGAATTCGATTTATTTTGAAACAAAAATGAGTGAATATTGATTTTCAAAGGGCTAACAAGATGGAGGCTACCAAAGATAAACATTTTGTGGATGTTTAGGCCTCTCCGTAGGTGGATATCATTTTAAGATTGGAAGTTCAGATTAAATACATGTGTCTCTCTGTTTTATTTTTAATAGTCATTTAAAACATAACGTTACTGAATATATTTCAATTTTAAAATTAAATATTCTACAATGGGGGAAGATATAATCTTTAACTATATAAATACTATCCATACTAGTTTTGATCCAAAGATGTTTAACAAAAATAAATTCATTTAGTTTAATATACCGCTATCATCCTATATTGGTAGGCTACCTATTGAAAACACGAACTGAAAATAGGTTTTCGGTAATGGAATTTATGTTTTTGGTAGACCTTAAAGATTAACAGACACATCTTACTATTATAATGTTGTTTCTTAATACCTCTGTGGCCTCCACAGTTTGTTGAATATAGAAATTTAACATGCGAAATATAGTCCACTTTTCCGTTAACATATTCGTAAATTGTATGTTAATAAGATTAGATATCATTAAAGCGTTAGGTAACATTGATTCGCCTTGAATAAAACTGTGTGTACACACAGGGTGTGAAAGGGAATGTTTGAAGCGTCAATGAATGCATTACAATAATTCAGGCTTTCTGTGACGTGGGATTTGTATACAAATATACAATAGTAAGAATATTTTATGAATATTATTTCTGAGAATTAAATATTTATTATATCTCAAGAACTATATAGTTTTATCTTCTAATTTACATTTACAAATAATAATTTTAAAATATATATATTTTGTCCATTTTAAGTAAAATTCCATTATGTTAAAAACAATGTAATACATGTAAGTTTAGGCTACGTTCTCAAGGAAATACGTTTTGGTAGTTTGATGGTATCTTCTATTATCCCTTGAAACGCGAATAAATTAGGCCTATTTGATAAAATTTTACCTAAAATACAGCCTATTAAGTACAAATATACTGAAGTAGTTGCCGTCAACTACAGTTAATACCAAAGTAGAAGTGGGCTATTACAATAACTCAAATCTAAATGCAAATTCATAACGCTTTCTGGATTTAATGATAAAAGCCATAATGAACTCCGACAGATGTAATTGAAAGTTCCACTTTGATTACGAACATCACAATGTATCTAATTAATCTGAGTATGAATGTGACAATGTTTGTTCATTGTAGCTTATATCATTAATATCCGGAATGGACATCAGGTTATAACAGAAGTAAAATGATTTGTAGATTAATAGTTAATGGATTAAATGTTTGGTTACACAATTCGTGATAGACTTACTTTCACTAAATGCATATCCACTAATCTTCCATTTTGTATATTTCTCACACACCTGACACACTATTAAAAATCGTATTATCGAAGTTAAATAGAAAATATTAGTTTGTGAGACATTAAATACTATCAATAAAAAATCAGTTTTAATTTATTGAGACTAGTTAGTTTTCAGAAAAAAATACCTCTAGCTTAAAATATTTAGTCAATATTTTATGTCTTGTAAACCATCATTATTATTTTATGATACAGTAGGTGAGAAAAAAAGTAGTTAACCCTAACTTTATCTAATTTATAATTTCTACAATTAAAGATTTAAAAAAATTCTCTTGGTCAATGTCCATCAGAGGAGTATCTACGATTACTAGTCACATACACAATACGGTCAAATAATAAACATGTCCTTTTTTTAATTATGAAAGTAAAATATATGGAATAAAAATAAAAATATTTCTTTATATTAAATATTATTTAAGATATTTTAATGTTTTTAAAATAATCATTTATTTTTCATTATAGACTACTATTAAATATTCTAAAAATCGTATATCCAAATAAAAAAAGTAATCCAACAATGTATTTTAGATGGTTACTAAAACAAACAGGAAAAAAAACGACAAAAAATAGTACATATAAATAAAATTACTAAACTAACAATTATACTCGCTAATCAAACTAAACCCATACATCCGGGCTTTGCTACAAAACTGACTTACAGTATTGTAACCCAATGATTGCTTCTCATTTGAATGTTCCATTAATTCATCTTTTTTCAAAATAACATTTTATCTAAATTCCTAAAGTGTGGAATAAACTCCCGAAAATATTGGATGATTTCCTTTCATTGTTACACAAGGAACACACTATAGTAGTAGTAGTAGAGTAGGAATTAATATTTACTAAGTCCTTTCTTAAGTTTAAAAATCAAAATAATGTAATCAAATATTACATCATTTTTTAAATAATCAAAATTAAAACGCAACTATTTGTATATTAGAAAACGGCCACATATTTTCAATGAACTCTTAATATAAATTTAATTTTCGTTTAAATTTTGCCTTTCACATGCACTATCCAAAAAAATCGAAACGTATATTTGTTAGGTATATCGTATAAATACTATAAAGGTTCCGGATTTAAAACCCATGAGGACTCAAACTTTACGTAGTTGATCTAGCTTCTTGAAGAAAAATTGTGAAGCTACAAATAGTTACAAACTCTGGTTAAGAAGGATAGATCAACGGCGACGGGAACTTCGATGTGCTAACCACAAATTACTCGAATGATATGTCGTCTAGCATGCTTAGACTCTTCACTTTCTGTCTCGCCATGGAGTTTAGTTTAGTTTTTTACTCGTAAAATTCTTACCACCCACTAATGTTTAATTTTAAGATATTACTTCTTAGTCAGGGCAGAAGACAATAATATCTAGTATCGAAGTCTAAATATAAACAACAACCAAATTGTAATAATGAAAACAAAATCAATCAATTAAATTATGCTGCTATAGTTTCGAAAAGAAGAGCATTTGCTATACCCACAATAAAAGCAATAGATAAAAAGAGTTTTATGACAAACGCCGAAAACTGTAAAATATGGACTATTAAACTATGAAGACCAATTTTTGTATTTATGGCTGTTGCTATCTCCTTCATTACTGTCGGAATGAGATCAATACTGTTGGCATAAATGTTAGGATAAAGATTATAATTGGGTTTTAATTCGTTAAATTGGTCAAGTACAGCTAATTTTTAAAAAATTAAAATTTATGGACTGATATATCTTCTTTAAGAAACAATAATTGTTTTCCCTCATTTTATCACAGAAATATTTCAAATTTATAATTATATATATTTGTAGACATTTATATAGTTCATATTCATACAACGAAATAAAATTTTAGTTTTTTTGCAAGAATTCCATTTTTAGCGTAAAATTTCACGTAAAAAAGCTATACACAACATGTAGTATACAATATCATGTTTAGCTTAATAATTACTTTTTCTATACTTGTCTAATCTGATACAAAATGATAGACAGTAAAACTGCAGAATATAACTACATGTTTGTTTTAAAATAAAAAATGAGTTTTTATTTTGATATTTTCTCGAAAATATACTTTCTTTAACTGTAAGATGGATGTATTATAAATTTTTAATACAAGGAAAAAATCAATATTATTATTTTTTTTAATTGTTGGGTTTTTTGTTTTACCATGTCCAACATAGATAACTTTTTTAAAGTTTTGTTAAAATATACATATAGAAACATTCTTTGAATAAAAAAGAGATATATTTTTAAGAAAAGTGTATTTTATTTAACATTTATTAGATATAAAAAATGCCCGTGTTTGATGTGAGCTAACTGAGTCAACTTCATTAATTAAAAAAATTAAATTACTCAATAGTTGTAAACATTGTGACATTTTACAGCCATTCTTTTGTTACGGACGTGACAGTTACATGCATTACAACTTGGAAAAAAAGAAAAGTTAATTTTAAATTGTAAATTTTTAAAGCTCAACTGGTAGGTAATTTTTTATACTATTTTTGCACTAAATTTGAAAATGATCATATTATTGGTTTTGATGTATAGTTCAACTAAGTTGGAGTTACGGACGTGACTTGAAAAGCACTTGTCTTCTGACATACTGTTACAATTGTTAAAAAGTCTGTTAATTTCTTGGGAAATTTATGAATTAAATTTTTGTCAACTTATCTTAAGATAAATACCTTTTAAGAAACATTAGTGTTCAATCTTAAAATCCTGTAATATTTCAATTGAAAAATTGATAAAATGTTACGGACGTGACACTGGTTTGTTACGGACGTGACAATAAACTCAACAATCTGTTAAAAGTACTTTATTTTATATTAAAAAGTTTTCAGTGCTCTTCTTACATTCTTTTTAGTTAAAGTAAGACTTATTTGATCTATAAAAGAACATTAACAAACTTAATTGTATCTTAAATATGTGTTTGAATCAGGAGGAATTATTGTGAAATTGTTAGGAAAATGTATTCATTGTTAATGAAACAGTTATCATGTTTGTAAGACACAATAACTTGTTCATAAAGTTCACTGATATTCTTATATAATTCTTATATATTCAAAATATATAAGTTGGAATAAGTAAATTCTATATTTTGCAAATAAGTAGATAGAAACTAAAAATTCCAAGCAAACAAACGAAAATAAAAATATATATTTATATTGACGTTTTGCCTGAACCATCATATAAAATATAAAAGAAATCTTAGTAATAAAAAAAACATTACATATGTTACCTACACAGGTAGAAATGGGTGCGTCATTTCACAAATTAAATGTTTAATACAATTTAAAACAACATGAAATGTTAGATTTCTCATGTTTTCACGTAAATCCATTTGAATAGCGTTAAAAAGGGTTTTAAGTATTTCTAAAGTCTATTGCTGGCAATGATTGCACTAACTGATCAAACGAAACGTTGTAGAGATAAATTAAACATGAAACAAAGTTTACTTATTGTAGTTTTATTATGGAATAGTGTGATTTTATCAATAAAACGATTTGAATAATATTGTAACTACTACATCTAACCCTAGCAAGTTTTCTGTTCAAAATGTTCTAATCTACGTTATCCATTGTTAACTTGTAATGAACGCGATGTTACACGAGGGTGTAATCATGTTTATAAAGGGAATATACATGTCACTGTGTATTGTCATGTCTTTTTATATGAAAGGTTTAGTATAATACAGTTATTACAACAATTTAGTTATAAATATCCTAGCGTTTTGGATTTGATATTGTTTACGATTTCAATAGATATTAAACAAAATTTTTTAACTATTTTAATTTATTAAATACCATTTGTAATCATCATTAAAACTACATTTAATTTTGTTTTTCGGCTGTTTGAATATTTTAGTACAATAAAGCAAGTATTTACAGTTATTGTCTAAACAATTAGTTATCTAATAATACCTTGTCTAGAATTTTTTTTTTAAATAGGCACAAAACTATTGTAAGACTTTTGTACTTGTGCCTTTATCTTGTTAGTGCTAAGGATGTCGGGAGTCTACATGATTTGATTTCTTACAGCTTGGCTATGACTGGATATATCTGACTCTGTGTTTTAAAAAAGTGTAGAGACGAGATTAACTTGTTATTATTAACATTATTTCCTTTGAATAAATTCATAATTTTGTTTTAATTTTCAAATATTTTAACACTTGTTGCTAACTTTTATCAACCATAAAACAGCATTACGGTAACTTTCTAGAATTATCTGAATTAATTATTATTAAAAATATTTAGATTTGCACTAAAGAGAACTAAACCATCATTTCTCTACGCCCCACTAAACATTTAATTATACAAAAGAACCAATTTTTTTTCAAGAATATTGTTAAAATCTTTTATACATTTATTTGTTTACTTACTCAACATTATGAAGTAGTTTCATATTACCTAAATATATACAGTTTTAATTTATATACGATATTTACCTAAATTTTTACTCACTTTTGATTTTTCTAACTCCATTAAAATTACTTTGAAGGTATCCTAAGCGATAATTATTTCAGCTAATTTATCCCGAAGGGGTTTTTAATTTTTAAAACCTGGCGTTCGTTACAAATAGTTGATTTAAAGATTATTTCAGTTATTTTGAATTTTCTTGTTGTAATGAATATAATTTGATTTTAAGTTTATTTTGATTTTGATTTATTTATTTTCATTGTGAGATCAGCCTAACATGAATGTTTAAATTCCTTACTACTGACATGATTAGTTGCGTTTTCGTTCATAGCACTAATAAGTTTAACTAGACACACACTTTTCACCATTCTTTATCGGTAATTATTATTGATTTATTGTTCGTTTTTTCACTTAACACTTGACTTTGTGATATCTTTTGATTTTTGTTTGCTTCGACTGTGATTTGTTTTTCCTTTTTATATTACTTAAATAGCTCTTTTATTACTTCTCGTTGGTTTTATTATTTTGGAAGTATTGAGAACGAATTTTCAAGCATCACCCATATCTTATTCTTTACACGGTTAATCATTTCAAATTAGCTTTATATTTCCTCTAGATTGGGTTAATATTCGAAGGCTTTTTCTGATTTAACATACTTTTTTTACAATCTTGTATTTTACCATGGACACTCTTTAAGTTTACAGAGGCTGGTTCTCAGGGTATAGTTTGCTAATTTCCTTGGGAACTTCGTTGAATAACCACAGTGTCTTACATGTGTGCTTATTGTAATTTTATACCATTCTACATTGCTGTAAAATAGTTTGTATTTATGTTAATTTTATTTGTCTAATATATAGATATTTATTTTTGAATATATCTCTAACACCATTTATAATAATCATTAAAACAAAATTTTGTGCCATTACTGATTAAAGATTGTGTGAGTATAACTAATGCACCACATCAAACTTTTTACCACTATTCATAGTTTGTAGTAGGGCCTAATCAGAGTAATTTACCTGATGAATGAAATATTATGAACGTTTCGAAATAATCATATGAGAGTATTTTTAATAATATATTTGTACTTCACTTTTATTTTAAGTGTTTTTTCAGAATCCCAATGGTAATGAAATGTCGATTTTTCTTCTTCAAAACATAAGAATTAATTTTTATCTGAGTTTTACCTTGTGTTTTTGTCATAAAAAAATTAGTAAATGAAAGTTTTGTTGGATTATCATATAAATTTTAAAACAATTGGTTTCAGATTAAAAAATTTAAAGCTGTCAACTTGATAATCATAGAAATACTTTTATCAAACACATCACAACGTGGATTTTGTAATAGATAGGCAAGAAAAATAAGTTATCAACATTCATTTTTATTTTGAATTTTCTCTACAAACTTTTAAAAGACAACTTATAAGAAGTTAGTCTTACACATTTTAATATTCAAAAGTTGTATCTAATAAATATTGCACAGTGGAAGACCAAAAGTTTAAAATAACTTAAGTACTAGAAGTACACTTCATTACTGGTTCCCGCAATTAAAAGTGAATAGTAACAACTTCATATCCTTTACCAGTAAAATGGCAAGGTTTACATTTTCAAGCAAGTACTTATGTGTGGACTGTATAGGCTACTAATTAATGAACAATACGTGACTTTAAAGTGTTTAAAAAATGTATTTGAAGTCAAATGTTAGTCTACTATCATTTATAGTGTTATTACTTAGGTAATTAAACTAAATAAAAGTTATCTTAAAAGTTATTACAAGCTTTTTATCCAGGTAATATAACAAAAATATTTCTTTTCGTCAGTTACTTAGCTTGGCGAATACTATAACTTAAAAATTAAAATAACTGCAACATGAAAATAGGTTTTATTATTTATATATATATATATATATATATATATATATATATGCTTTTTTTCGTATTTTAGTATCATAATAGTCAATTAAATAATTTTAATTATAAAATAATGAAATAGTGATATTTTATTCTTGTACTATACTCATAGCCAAGTGGTTTCTATGAAATAATTCCTGTTTAATTCAAACAAGTATATATTTTTAATTACAAGTTTTAATTTTATTGTTCTTAAGACACGTACGTGCATAATTTAAATATTTATTCAGTCCGACTCTAGGAATTTAATTATCTGAAATTAAGAACATGAACGATAGCTTTATTAAATGGAATGGAAGATATAATATCTAAACCATCATTAAATTTAAAATAAAGTTATATGGATTTCTTTAAATTATTTTACAATAATATATATATATATATATATATATATATATATATATATTGTATTTTCAAAGAATGGGGTTTCAGTGACAAATTAATTACCTTTATTATGACTAACATAAGAAACTGATATTAAAAAGCAAAATAAATTCTATTTACAGTTTTCATTATTAATATCGCCCACATTATCATTATTTTAATATCCATTTTATTCCAGTTTTCGTTTGGCACATCAAAACGCTAGTACCGTATGTTTCCTTATTTTCAGATTTATCAAGACTGTTATGATATCTAGTTTTTTGTTTGTATAGTTAGAATGACCGTATAGATTTTCAAATGTATCAATTGGAAAAATCTACTAATCCTTAAAACATTGTGTAATAAGTTGATAAGGAAGAGTTATGTATAATTAATTTTTACCTTTACGTGGGTAACCATTGAATAAAAATAAGATTTATTTAAATTTGGCAAGAACACTAGCCACAAGTATATTTTAAGGCTTAGTAATTTCGCTAAATTTTCCGATACAAACGAAAAATTGAGATGACTGTAGTCCAATCAATTATTTTGGTTCTATAATTTCGAGTAGAAATAAGAGTATGAGGGTGTTATTGTTTTAGTATTATAAAAATAAATCTTAATAATTTCTAAGTTTTTCTTATACTTTCATTAGTATTTAATTTGTAGAATAGTTAGGTGTAAATAACATTTGATCCTAGTGATTTACGTAGCACATATCTAAACCACTGGAAAGAAAGATTATGCAAAACAGGAAGAAATTTATTAACCTATTTGAGGATTATGTATTACGAACATTCTTACAGTATCAACTTATTATGTTTTTTTTAAAGATTCTTTAAATTTTGTATTGTCACATCTAACTTTGGAGAGATGAAATATATGATACTAGATTATTAATATTATTTTTTAAATATTATTTTTATTTTTTCTGTACGCAAAAAGTGCTGATAAACGAATATGTAGTGACAGATATTTGTTAAGAACTTTAAAAAAACAAGAAATAATAGATTTGATCAATGTACACATAAACAACACTTAGAATAAGTTGGAAGATATTTTATTCTTTTAGAAAAGAAACACTTTTGGTAAATTCAATCACCATGTCATCTTCATTAATTATTTGAGGTCCCTAATGATTTAAGCTTCACAAAGCTTGTGTATTTGTTAACAACTAGAGACTTTTGCATTGAAACGTTCTCAAGTAAAATGTTGTGTTTCTGTTTGTAAATAATTATTTTTGTAAAATTTTGGGTTTTTTAAATGTATTTTCTTAAAATTGGAAATAGGTATAGAGTGGAGGTATTCTCCTACCTATTTATTTAAGCTTTTTGTAAAATATTTTGAAGGTTTTAGATATTATTGGGAATTAGAAATATATATTATATATTTTTAAATCGGTTTCCTAGTCTAAGGTTTTGTAAAAGCGGCTATAAAATCAGTCCAGATGCTTTGGCTATAGTATAGATGCATATAAACACATCCCTTAATTTAATTGGTTTGAAGATTTGATCTTAAATATAAAATGAAAAGTTAACACAACAAAATACAAAAAAAAAATTAATCCCGTCTACATGCTTTGGTGGTTTCTACAAATTTGAACTTTTAAGTGAAAATAGATCCCTAATATCAGCACTGCATGAGATTTAGTAACTTCCTAATTATTATACTTCTGACTTGTTAGTTTGATTCGATACCAAATCTCATGCAGTGCTGATATCTAGCTGTATATTTAGGTACTTCACAGCTCTCTTTTCAAATGCTCTGGTGTTTAAATATAGTGTTTAGTTTAATTAAACAAAAACAAACGAATTTTTTATTTCTAAGCCAAATTTTTTACTTGAATTAAAGCTTTATAAACATCAACATTATACTGCAAAGCCTCAAAAATATACTAAAATTTACGTTACAACTAATTTGACACGCATAAACATTTATCCTAAAACATAATATTTAATCCGGAATTAAAGACACTCTCTAATTAGCAAGAAAACCCATTAGTAAGACAATTTTTGAAAGACTAAGTTGCCGTTCTCAATTGTTTTATTCACTCTAATTGATTTAAAAAAAAAAAACATATCTAAGTCTCTACTAATATTCCCTCTAACATTCGTGTATCATCTCGCTCAGAATATATATTTTTTAAATATTCGTGTTCATATTACAATTGAAGATGACTAGTTAGCCATAAAAACATCAATGGTGAAACATTACGATTAATATGTAACTAACCGTCCAATAGTACTTATATACGTCGCGTGATTTTACAACGGCCGTTTCAGATATATAGCCTTTTTTAAGTGGTTATTCAGGATCAATATACTGTACTTCACCATTCATTAAAAATAACACTTTTTGCACACGAGGATACGGAAACACTCGCACATTGAATAATAAAGAACATAAAACATATCAACCAACAAATAATAAACATACGTTTTTCGTATAATTCAGGTCCTACCTTTTTAGATACTATAAGAAGTGTCACCATGTCGCTGTTTTCTGTCCTCTTTAGTTGACTAAACCAGAAGGTGAAATATACGAAAAACTTTATTCATAAATGTTATTTATTGTCTATTATTTATATATTGAAAAATAATATTTCTTGAGAAATTTATTTGCCAAAGGGCTTTGTTATATATTGCATTATTTGAATATTAAAAAATAAATAAAGTAAGTCCTAACTGACCACAGATTATAAATACAAATTTTCTTACATTTTGACCTCTGCCTTTATTAATAGCATACGAACTACCAACATATCTGTGCTATGTCTGTCTCATTTTTTATTGACAAAGTTATAAGCTGAAATATACAAAATGGTTTATATCTATTACTTATATTCCATTGTTTATGTGTTTATTATTAGGTGAAATTATAATGTATGTTTGAGTAATGAATTAGCCTAGTAGTTTAATTAAAGGGGCTATGATTTATTTGACATTATTCAATTCTTATACACCAATGTATATTTACACAGATTTCAGTTCAATTTGTTTAAATATTAACCGCTAAAAACTAGAACTCCAATATGTTACGTAGGTTAGGTTAAGTTAAGTTAGATTTAGCAAATCTTGTATAAACATTCTTGGTGAAAACTAGAGAGCCAATACAATATGCATGTAAATATTAAATTGCTGTATTTAACAGAAAATACATTAACAATGTTTCATCAGTTAATCTTATATTCGCTATTCCGACTATTGTTTTTTATTATATATATATATATATATATTAGTTACCTTTTTTAGTAGTCAGAGCAATTCTTATTTTGTTGTAGAAACACTACAGCGCTGTTTCGCCGTTCACAGCCGGCTTCGTCAGGTGTAGGCTTAACACTTAAATAAAATACAAAACGACACTGAACACACACGATAACACGAAACAAAAAAACAATATAAAATCTATCAGAGGTTAACTATTCGTTAAATGTCATACGAAAATTATACTCTTATATCACAAATATTTTGTCATATGTATCCAGACGTACAAATATTATTTATTATCAAGATAAATATTGTTATATATTAATTGATCTTACACCTCAAACATATAGATCCACAGATATGCAGACAGACAGAATGATACTTTATAAAACCCACATTTTAAACTCAAATATATAACCTAATTTGTTTAAAAAATGCCTTTAATGCATCACGACATTTTCTCAGTATTCTTTACAAAAATGGAAGATAAATAGGCAGTTAATATGGCAAAAAACTTTACATCTGTTTATTTATTTATGATAGTAAACAACTATGTTGAAAACTAGTTTAGATTAAGCACAATAAAACTGGATTTTTCGTAAAAGGGGATTTACTCACTATTACTTTGTCGTAATGGCATTGAACGAGCTGTAAAACGTTTATTATTGCATTCGTCCTGTAGTAGTTGAATTCGTTGAACAGAAAATATTTCAGAGTAAACGTAAGGAATTAACTCTCAATTAGTACTAAGATTTATAATAACAGAACTACGTTTTTTAAAAGGACTTTTAGATATTTGAGAGGCACAAATTTCGAAAATATGTTTAAATTAGATATGAACTAGTAATCAAGAAATATGATGTACGGTCCGGTAAACGATTTTATTTATTCACTTTTATATTTATAAACTTTTGAGAAGTGTGAGGATACATCTTAAAAACAATATAAAAATATATAATTTGTATACATATATAATTTCTCACAATATAAAGAACTATTTAGATTAAAAATTATAAAAAGACACCTATAAAATAATAATAAAAAGTATTGGTCTACATAATCCCGATTGTCATGTTGCTGTTAAAAACCCCAAAATTAGGGACTTCATTAAAGACAAATTTATCAAAATTGCACTATATGAATTTTGTACATTTTTTTTTTCTTTCTTAAAATTTACTACAAGTTTTTATTGATGCATTTATTTATTCCTCCGAAAATAGAGCCACAAAAACCTATTTTAAATACACAATAAAATACAAAATGAAGCCACCACTAAATAAACACACACAAAGCACGCCAAGACTTTACATAAACTATTATAAGATAACATCAATTTTAAATGTTGAAGGTCAAGGTTAGTTTTAATTTTATATAAATTATATCATTAACTTTATTTGTGTATTATTTGCAATTTTGAACACTAGTTTGGTTAATTAATTTTAAAATTTCACGAAAATTTTAATCAAATATATAAATCAATTAATTTTGAAAAATTACGTCTCAGCCATTCTTTGGTTTTTACCGACAACTCACGAAAAGGTGAAAAGCTATTGACACCTCAGTGGAGAGATTACTTAAAATAAGTTTTGTTTAGGTAATTATGGCCTACATTGTAGAGATGAAAACTCAACAATGATTTTCTTAACCATTATTAATTAATTTATTTATACTAAGTGTATTTCAGAAATCAAAAAAGATACAATGTTTATATCCAAGTAAGTGTAATAACTTGGATGCTCAATAATTGAATAACAGTTTTCAATTTTTTTTTAAACGTTGACAGAAATTTGATAAGTACATATGAGTGTACTAAAAATTTGTGACATTTTATTACAATATTTATGTAATATAGTACTATAAATAGATACTCAAATATAGTTACAATGTTGTTACTTAAACTATTTAAAGACTTTGAAGTTACGTTAAAATAAAAATGTAAAACAGATACAATATAATTGATTGTAAATCAATGTATACAGTAGAAATATATATATATATATATATATATATATATATATATATATATATATATATTAAAAATAAGATTACACTAGCTCTGTTTCGTATGACTTAGGCCTACTTACAACGTTACTTTATAGGTTTCGGAATCTAAGTACCATCAATGACTATGATCGTTGGAGGTAGTCTAAACATTAATATAACACAAATAACTTTATTGTCATAACACATACGACACGTTAATAAACAACTTTTGTGGAACGACTGAGCTACTAGTGGTCATCTCAGCTAGTTTTCTACTACCATCGTTATTTTACATTCTCTTCGCAGTGTCGTAAAGAATTGGCTTGGAAGTTACGTTTATTGATAAACTGTTCACAACACAACTCACACACGAAAATTTTCAAAAAGACGCCAATACAACCAAGCTTATAGCCCTGGCATTGGATATAGGAGCGTATTGATCGACTTACTACTAAAATAAAAATAAAACATTGAAATAACCAACCAAAACCCTCAACTACATAAATATAAAAATGGCCTATGAAACATAAAATATAAATAGTATACAACGTCACAAAATCACAAGACCTAATGAAACTAACGCATATATATTTATAACAACTTATGGAGACCAGATTCTATATAGCCCAATTAGGCAGTAGCTTAAAACACCATTTAAAGAGCACCTATCTAAAAATAATATTACGGCAACAAAATCTAATTGTCCACGCCATTTAATGAACAATAACCAACAATATACGTATTGTTCCAACTTCAAACCTTTACACAGATATTTGGATGCCATTGAAAGATTTGAAATATGCAGGTCATTCTAACACGAAAAAAAAATTTGGTAACCGATAAATTTATTTTCCAAACCAATTCGTTGTACAACATTGTTATGAGGATACAAGATAACGACGAATGTAGATGACAAGCCGAGATGACCACTAGTAGTAGCTCAGTTTTTCATTTGACAATCAATGTGCAATCAATAGTGATGTTTGTGTTTTATATTATGTATATTCTTAATGATTTGACTACTTTGTACGAGTGAAATTTTGAAGATGGAACATAGATTACGTAACGCGTAACGCAACGTAAATGGAAGTCACTTAAGGCATATCTTAAAATCAGTGACTTGCATACTACCACTAAAAATGAGTAAGTAAACTTATTGATTGAAATATGATACAGCGTGGAAAAAATAATTTATAGACTGGACAAAAATATTATTCAAAAATCTCTACGTGATTGATATGACATATTATTTGTAAATTACAGCTTGAATCATTTTTCACGCTTTAAAAAACTTTCTATTGAAGCAATTTATTTAAGAAATGATTGTTTTGAACACGTCGCCGTTTATCAACGTTCATTAAAGAGGCAGTGAACTGAATGCCGCCACGTTTTGACGGTCGAACTATATTTTTAATTGAACTCAATACAGTGTCGCTGGTTTACAGTGAAACTTCTCAGACAGAATATTTTTATAATGAATGGTAATATTAATTGCACAAGCTTTTTAATGTTTAAATATACACATACATCGAATAATATACATGAATACTACTGTTACATTTTTAAACACTTTTTTTTTTATTTCTATCGTACACTTTGTTGATTTTACTTTTTTCAATATACGTACTTAAAAAAAGTAAGAAAACAAGCAGCAAATATTTTGTAAATATATCAATTTGAGACCTGTGAGTGGTTTGGGAATTATATCTGTGTAACGTTGTGGTCTGTCTTTAGTGCAAATGTTTTAAAGCCTAAAATGTGGACAGATTAGTTTTGTTTCGTTATTTTTGGGAGATGTCAGTGAGTGAGAGAGTTTGTGAAATCGTCCTGCACCATTTGTTTTACTTACTCCAGAATCAAATTTTCCATTACTTACAATTTGGAACATTTGGTGATGCTATTAATCTCTATAGTTCTTCTGCACTTTATTATGATCAGTGCAAAAAAATGGACAATAGAGAGTTCTGGTGATTTTGTTAAAGTAGGTAACAAACTCGGTCCAAGTGTTTATTTCATATTAGATACACTGGTGGACTTTAAACACATGTAATCAAAAATCAAAATCACTTCAAGGTACTAACAACAAATTGTACACTCAACAAAACTCCTAACATTAATATTGTGTTATTTTAATTCTTTCTCTCATACACTAAAATGTAGATATTTTCTTATAGCAGATATTTACTTTTTTTTTTTTTAAATAGTAACAACTATTTATCTCCAAATTCGTCATAAATTTACATATATCAATGACTGAAAAAACAACAATCTCTGATACACAAATATGATGGTGATATAGGACTTCATTTTATGTTTAAATTTAAATTTTTTAAAAAAAAAGTTGTTTTATCTTTGAATTAACGGAACTCAGGTTCTCACATATTGGGAACTCGACTGTGGCAATCTCGATGTACATCTACATCCAGTCTTGGATTAGATCTCTCTCTTTCATATTTCCTTTAAAGTAGCTCGTGGCCAACTTGTTTCTTCATATTATAATGTTCTCAGATTATTAGAGACAAAGGTGTTTAATATTTTATGCTTTTACTTTTTTTCAAAGACATGATGACCGCAAGGTTTTTGATCTTTGAACCACAAAAATAAAATAATGGTAAAAATGAATAAAGAAGAATATAAAGATGAGAAGTTTCAGAAATTGTATGAGATCTTTGGTCCTAAGAAATTAAGGAGAACATGTACGTGTGTAAGTACGCGTTCCTGTGTGTGTCTACATTTAATTAGACGTAAAGTGAAGCACGTCTCAAGTACCACAACTACCTTTAGTAATGAAAAGTTACGCATTAATGTAATTAGGAAGAACTAAATATTAAATATTAATTTATCGATTTGAAATAAGGTATGTTAATTAAATATCTCTCTTTTTTTAAATTGAATATCATATGTTAATAATTATTACAATACAAACTATGTGTATTAAAATTTCAAACTAAGCAAATATTGGCGAATTAAAACCTTGATTCTTCATGCAATTATTATCACAACACAAATATCGTTTCAACATTATTGCGTAATATTTCAAACTAGACAAATAATGACAACTCTGTGTACGTTGAAATTATGATAGCACAAATATAGTTTTAATATTAACGCATAATATTTCAAACTAGGCCAATATTTGTGAAATAACAACTCATTTCACAGTAAAAGAGAAGCGTTATCATTTTATTAAATTTGTGTGTGTCATATAGCAACGGGCGATCTCAGTAAGCCACCCGCAATACATCTCAATGAATTATTCGTAGTATGGACAAATATGAAGGCGCCAGAAATTCATGTCTAGAGCTGGGTCATTTTCAAGGGGATGGATCGACGCCATGCTGGTTGAAATGACGCCATTGTATAAAATGTGGCTGACGTTTAACTTGAAGACAAGGATAACCGTATATTTATTATTTCTTATTAGGCTATATATAAACACTGATAGAAATGACCTATACTCCCTATTTCCCAAACACTGGCATGTATTACGTGTACTGTACTTTTAGTTTTATTTTTACATTTTAAAAAAATATATTAAAAAACACATTTCTTCTAACATTGGATGCTCCTGGAAATTAATGTAGTCAGAAAACATGATACTAAGTTTTGAGTAGTTATATTCAAGTATTTTAAATTATTTTACTCATCAATTAGGATATAAAATTTTATTGAATATTCCTTACATTTCACACTCCACTAGCAGATTAATATCGTTTTAGTTTATTTTTAGTTTTTATTACATTTTTTTCGTCTTTGTTTTATGTCTGTTACAGTAATGAATACGAGAGATTTAATGTAAGAAACAAACAAAATACAATGTTATCAACTGGGTTGGAACCTGTTTATCTTTTCGTGTCACTACAGTGTTATAAGTGAGAGCCTATAACAACTGAGCCGCGCAGCTCCTTATCGTATTGGGAATGATTCCCGTCTGGTTATCTATTTGTGGGTGGGTATTTTTATGTTTCACTACCTAAAAACAGGTCGATATGATTAACTGATCCGGCAATAATCTTTTAAAATTATGTTAATTAATTAATCTCGTCTTATAATTAGCTGAATGAAAAAAATGGTGTTCGAGCTTGGGTGAAAATATTTGTCTCATATTATCTCAGAATCAAGTGGTAGAAACAATTAAATATTAAGAATATTATTACGTAATAGATGTTTACGTACTATCACTAATTAGTTTTTGTTACAATAACTACAACAATTCTTCGATTATAAAAATAAAATTTGTAGGTTTGATAGTACGCGAAACTAAAGTTTTTGTTTTTAATAAAACTGATAAAATATATTTAATTTGAGGCCATCGTTTGAATTTTAAATTAATTTGTAAATTAATTCGTCCCCTGACATCACAAAGCAACATAAATATAGCAATAATTTAAAAAATTTGCATGTGTCTACATATTACAAAAATATAACATTTATTTATATTATTGAATTTTTCTGTAGTTTTTTGATTTACATAAATCAGCTAAATGTATTTTCCAAATATATTTAAGGGAAATATCTAGATACTTAAATTTTTGGTTTTATACAGACAAATTAAAATAATAATTAAAAAAATTAAAACATTATTTAGAATTTGATAAGCAGCTTGATAGAATGAGTATTCTTATTAAGTATTTAAATGATAATATCAAACATTTATTTGTTAAAATCCCGTTCATTAATGAAACTAATATAACCCGAAGAAAATAATTTCCCCATTACTTAACAATCCGAAATATAAAATAAACTGACAATTACTTAACATCGCTTCTCCTATACGTTTATATTGGCTTTAGTATAAAAAGATCTTCTCCTTTTACAGAACAAACAATTGTATTACAAATATTTGTTCCTCTATTCTAGAGTGTTTAAATGTTTACTTGCGTATCATTTGAAACAATATATAAAAAAATACGAAATTTTTAATGTTTACGAAAATGTCAGTTATTTCAAAGAGTAATTTATTGACATTGACGAAGAATATACAATCAAAATACTTGATTGTGTTTTTTAAGTAATTCTAAACTAGTATGTCGATTTAATGGATGTATATTATTAAAGTTGGAAGGAACTTTGCATTGAAAAAAACCCCACCTCTAAAATTACACTGGATTCACGTGAATAACCAAATTTTGCCAGATATACTTCGCGTTTTGAATTCAATAAGTAAGATTACTTTAAAATACAAAATCAATAGTAGCCTATCTTAGTTCAAGAGAAAACAGTAAAAATTGTGAAAACAAGATATACACAGTGTTCAAAGTACAACATGTAATTGTTACCAGGGGACTTAAATTTAAGAAAGGCGGAACCAAAATGGTAACAATGTTTAGAAATTAAAAAAAAAATTAAAAAGACAAAAACAAATTTAGTGATTAACAAGGCTCAAGTTTATTTAAACAAAGAAATTTCAACGTTTCAGATTTTAACATTTACATCTGAGAAAGACATCCTGAGACAAAATTATCATAAACAGCTTATGATTAAACAATCTTATAATTAGTAAAGTTATATGCCCTTAATACAAAATATTATAATTTAAATAAAAAAATTTAGTCAATAGATTCTGAAAATTTATCCCCCCTTTTAGTTTATATATTTTATCGTTACAAAATTTAACAAAGACAATGAGCACAGCTTAACAATCAGCAGGATCATAATTAATCCAAAAAAAAAAAGATTATATGCCCTTAAATGTAAAAATTACAAAAATAAAAAAGATGAAAAGATACTGATTTTTATTCCCCCCCCCCCCCTTTTAACTCTATGAAATGATAGCTTTCTAAAACAGTTACATAATATTACTTATTTTATAAATTTCTTAAATGCTATATTGGCCAATAAATATATCTATGTTTTAGCTAAAGAATTTATTATGAAATGTGTAGTTTATTTAAAAAAAAAAAAGAAATGAAAATTTTGAATATTAAATTTTTAAATTGACGTCAATTGTTTTAATTTAGAAACTAACCTCTGGGAGGTTGTTAGGACCGAAAGTTTGCATGCAGGCTCCACCCAATAATTTTTTATATATTTTATAATTAATTACACAAGTCTACATCTAAAAGATAGTTTTTTTTTTGAAAACATATTCGCTGAAATAGATTTAGGCACATATACAATATGAGTTTAATTAGAGTTCTATAAAGTTAGTTTTTTTTTGTAACATCACTTTTGTGCACGTGAAACTCTGAATCTATGTTGAAACAAAACGTGTTTTGTTAACAGGGCGAAACGTGTTCAGATCTTTAGCCGTGTTTCTTCTACCAGCATATTAGCTATGGCAAAAAACATGTTTTTTAGCGTCTTGTACAAAATCAGACATGTTTTAGCATTAATGTTCATTATTAAAGAAAATATCTGGTTTTTTGTCAAAATCAAAGAAAATTGATGGTATAACAGAAATTCGTTAAGATGGTACTTAAAAGCTTCTTAGATTATTATAAATCTATTTATATATATTTTAATTTTGTTTGAAACAAAGCTTGTATAAGACTTGCAAGGTCTGCAAAGTCTGTAAAACGAAATTTTCTGATTTAGAACAGATTTCTCCAATTGTTTTATATTTGACATTTTCAATAAGATATTTTAATCATTTAAAGTTCAACATTAGTTTGCACTTATTTCACATAATTGTTCAAAACTCAAAATGTGCCTTTACAAGGTTTTGTAAAGTATGTTTTTTAAAAGTAAATTTTTATAATCACTCAGTTTCAAAAGAACATTGAATATTAAACAAAACATGAAATACATATTTTAAATAATACATGATAATTAATAAATTATTTTAAAGCATTAACAAAAATTTAAAGTATGATAAAATCTGTAAGGTTCAGTACCTGGAAAATCCTGTCGCAGATCACGTGAGCTTGTGCCGTAAAAAATAATAATTTAACCAACATTATAGACTAAAACGCACAGAAACTGTAGATTAAGCATCGTTGAAGGTTGAAGCAGAATTTTTTGAGAATCAAGGAATTTATTATATCTAACGTAACGATGAAGAGTCAGGCATTGTGAGTGACTACCGGTAGACTAGATAACGGGTATTAGATCGGCTCGCTAACCAGCCGTTGTACTTTGCCCTCCGATATCATATGATCGTTAGTTTTGGATGATCTCGCCGGGTGGCAGCATCTGTCAAGCGACGGAAGTTGGATGTGGAAATGCTTATTTTGAATTTAAATGCTACAGCTCTCCCCCCCCCGAACGACGGAGTTAGAGTGGAAAAGAAAAGGGGCCAGAAGGGCCTCCCGCAAAATTTAGAAAAAGGAGAGAGTGTGCTTGAAAGGGTAAAAAAAAATTTCCTCTCAGACAGGTGTTTTAGACCTCGAGATAAACAAAAACAACCTAAGACTAACATGCATAGCGAGTGCCACATTAACTATATGTAGTTCGACAGAACCGGTCAGTATACCTTCAACAAGATAAAGAACAAAGAACAAATACACCAAACTTAACTATTAAGGAAATGGACTCACTATGTCCTTGTCCGAAGACGTTATGGTGACGAAGAAACAGAAGAGTTCATGACGCTCTCTATATTCTCGTCGCATCGATTACACCCGCGGAGTGCTCGATGTGTAGATATGTCTAGATAGGGAAACATGTCAGGTACATGTAGCGGCCATTGCCGTAAAGTGGAACCTCATAGTTGATCAGTCCGGGAAACAGTGAGATATATCACTGGACAAGGAAAAATCAATATCTCTTTGCCTGCAACCATCTATACTGATTACGGCACGGAGGGGCTCTAGGAGAGCTCAGCCCACCGATGCCCAAACATACAGATGTGCATTTGGCTTAGAGGAAATACGGCTTGGTTCCGTATTTTATTATGTTCTGCAGTGCACAGAAAGAAGACTACCAGATGACAATTTGTGCGGGCCAAAAAGATCAGAAAGAAAATTAAATCGTAAAGGAGAAGGTTCTAGAAATTTGTTGATATTTAATTTATATGATGAGGTTTGAGTTGCTCGACGTGTGCTTTTTTAATAAAACGAGGTGAATTGGCGAAAGAAAGCGCAACGGTAACGGGAGTAAGAAAATCAATGATCCGGAAGGGACCTGACCATCGAGGCATCAATTTAGCAGCTCGCTTGTCTATGGCGGAGCTCAGAGGGTGTGTTTTACACCAGACAAGATCGTTGATTTTATACAGATGAGGCTTCCTGAATTTGTTATAGGTCTTTTCGGCCTTTTGGTGCGCTTTCATTATATTGTCTTTGGCCTGGCGCCAAACTTGTGATGGATTAGTATTAGGTTTTGGAAGGAGATCGTGTATGTTCCAGCTGAGACTCAGTGGTGTATTGGGGAGAAAATTAAAAAGAATGCTAAAAGGTGTTGCTTTAAGAGTCTCATGATGTGCGAAATTGAAAGCCAGCTGAAGCCAGCAAAGGGAGTCGTCCCAAGAGGATTGATTTTTGGAGTGATAGGCGATAAGGGCTGCCTTAAGGTTTCGGTTAAGTCTTTCCGCATTATTAGGTTGGGGGTGATAAGGAGATAAAGTTGCATGCTTAATACCGCGAGAAAAACAAAAGTTGCGGAAGACATGTGATACAAAACATTGTGCATTGTCAGAGATTATTATCTTTGGAAAACCGAAATTTTGAAAAATGTTTTGGCTTAAGGCCTTAATTGTACTGTGGGAAGTTGCATCTCTGACAGGCATGAGCCAGGTGAATTTTGAGAACTGGTCAACTGCGACCAGTATCATGTTATAGCCCTGTTTTGTCCTAGGAAGCTGTCCGACGTAGTCGATATGTAATTTTTCCATGGGACGATTGGGAACCGTTGAGGCAAGGTATCCTAATTTGGAGTTGTGAGCAGGTTTGCTTACAGCGCACACCGAACAAGCTCGCACTTTAGAGGTGACATCCTGTTTTAAAGTTGGCCAATAAAAATTCTCCTTTACCTTAAACAAAGTTTTAAGTATTCCAAGATGACCACCCACAACGGAGTCGTGATGGTAATTAATCACCAGGTCGACTAAGGACTGAGGTAAATAAATTCTGGTGGGCTTTTCCAAATGATTTTTCAGGCAAAGAACACCTTTACTTAAACAGTACTTCTCCGAAGAGATGTTCTGTTCAAGGTCGGCAATGATATTTTTCAAAACAGGGTCGGCCTTCTGATGAGTCTGGATGTCATGAAAAGCTAGAGGAAAATTTGTGAGGAGACTGGTACACGAAAAGGTGACATTTTCTTCGTTGAAATTTTCCGGTTCAAACATGCGCGAGAGGGAGTCTGCTATGATGTTCTGGGTTCCTCTTATGTGCGCTACCTTAAATTTCAATGAAGTCAACTTGGCAATCCATCGGCCTAATTTACCAAGTTGACGAGGACGTGCTAAAAGCCAAGAAAGGGCTTGGTTGTCGGTTTCTAATAGGAATTCCCGATGTTCTAGATATTGCCTAAATTTCTCTACTCCAAAAACTACTGCTAGGCATTCGGCTTCATATGCAGATGAGGCTTTTCTTTCTGCAGGTGTTAAAGTACGTGAAGCGTACGCTATGGGCTGTCGTGAGCCGTCAATTTCTTGGAGTAGAACTGCTCCAAGGGCCACCGAGCTCGCATCCGTTTGCAGGATGAATGGTTTGGCGAAATCGGCCATCCGGAGAACCGGAGGCTGTGTTATTGCCTCCCGAAGATGTTTAAAAGCTTTCTCTTGTTCAGCTTGCCAAGAGAATTTTTGGCCCTTCCTCCGAAGCAGATTTAAAGGCGCAGCGTGCTCCGCGAAATTTGGAATGAATTTAGCAAAGAAATTGACCATTCCGATGAATCTGGAAACGGCCTTAGGGTTCTTGGGTTGCGGAAAATTTCTAATTGCTTTTGTTCTAGATGGGTCGATTTGCACGCCACGAGAAGAAACTAGGTGTCCTAAAAAGCTTATCTCATTCACAGCGAAACGGACCTTATCTGGGTTAACAGTCAAGCCAGCCCGCCGCAAACGAGTAAGGACTTCGCGAAGATGTTTTTGATGCTCTTCCCAAGTTTTGGAGTAGATGACTAGGTCATCCAGATAATTAAAAATGAATTTGAATTTGATGTCATGGAAGACCTGATCCAAGAGTCTGGTAAGCACTTGGGCACCAGTACAGAGTCCAAAAGGGACTCGAGTAAACTGATAAAGCATCCAAGGAGTACAAAAGCTGGTAATTTGTTTGGACTTTTGAGACAAGGGGATTTGATGATAAGCTGAATTTAGATCGAATACTGTGAAATATTTGGCACCGACAAACCAGTTAAAACTTTGATGTAAATTAGGTAGCGGCACCGCTTCGACGACGATGTTTTGATTGAGCCTCCGATAATCAATCACCATCCTTGTTTTCTTTTCGGGATGTTGAACCAGAAAAACAGGGGATGCATATGCCGACCGGCTGGGTTCTACTACTCCCGAATCTAACAATTCGTTGATGTGTTCGCGGAGGTATTCCATTTTGGGAGGTGCCAATTGGTATGGAGAACACTTGACCGGAGTGTTGTCCTTCAGTTGAATATCGTATTCAACTAGATGTGTTAAACCTAACCTTTTTGTGAGTACCTGAGGAAAATCATTAATTATTTTTTGAATGGTGTTTTTATCGTTCTTTTGAAGATGACCTAAAGGATCAGGAGCAGTAGATTCAGATGTTGTGGACACTATAGGTTTATACGCAGAATTACTAAAATTACATAGAGGAAAAACAATAGACCTTGAAAATTTAAAATAGAAGTTTTTTGCTGAAAGATCCAGTACCAGTCCCGTTTTAGATATGAAATCTGATCCGAGGATCAGAGGACACGACAACTTATGCGCCACCAGAAAATCCACATTCCAACTACAATGTTCCATTTTAAGATGAAGACGACAAGAGTAGGAAATGGGCAACCTTTTTCCAGAAGCCGTGACACAATCAGCCTTCACCCTGGTTATGGATTTAAAAGCCTTGGTGTTCTTTAATTTTTTAAAAAGGGCTTCAGAAATGACGCATCTTACTGAACCGGAGTCCAGCAGAGCCTTAACTTTAATTTGCCCAAAAGCTACTTCCACCAAAGGCAAAAACTGATCGTTCAGACTCCTAGATTTGAGAGAAATATTATTTTTTTTTTGAAGTTTGTAGTTGGAAAGTTTAGAGCTGGAATAGGTTTGCCTGGACCTATTCCGTAGAGAGAAGAATTTACAACCCCAGATATAATGACCGGGTATGCCACAATGATAACAGATGGGAGTAACGTAATTTTGAATTTTATTGCCGAAATTGTTTCTTCTTAGATAGGAAATTGAGTTTAAATTTTGAAAAGATGGTTTATTAGAGAAATGTGGTTTTAAGTTATGTTTAAATCCGATGTGGTTGGTTTTTGAACGGGAGGCTGGCCTGGAGCTACCAACTAGACTCCAAACCACCTCCGTTTTTTTGGAGGATATTGCCTTGTTGGAGGCCGGTTTCGACATTCTGGGCTTCTATGTCCCGGCTGTCCGCAACTGTAACAGACCACGGGTCTCGTAGGTCTAAAATCAGGACTTGTAACTTCGGGTCTCTTTAATGGAGCCCTTTGCCTGTCAGTATACATTACATTGTTGACATGTGCGCAGAGTCTATCTAAGTCTGCAAAGTTTTTAGGTTTGGCAACAAAAACTAGGCAGTTGCGGACTTCCGGAGACAGTCCCTCCAGAATGACGTCCGTGACCTCCAATTCGGACTTATCTAAATTTAAAGTTTCTGCAGCCTCTTTAATTTGATTAACAAAAATGTGCACCGCCTCGTTAGTCTTCTGGGGCCTATAAAATAACTCCTGTACTAAAGAAGCCAACCTTTTCGAAGGTATAAAGAGACTTATGGCCTCTTTGTGAAAAGTTTTAAATGTCTGATGTCTAATCAGACATGAATTTAAAGGGCCCTGAGCATAGGGCATCAGAACATTATTAATGTTTAAAGCTACGTCCGGGTAAGTTTTGACTATTTTTAAAGAAATTTTAAAAAAATTTAATAATTTGTCAAGGTCGAACCCATCTGTCTGAGGAATTGTTTTAATGATCTGTTCGGCAGGATGACTTAATTTTCCGTATAAGGAAATGTATGGACAGCCTTTCGAACTGCTAGGAGTGGTTTGCTGAGGATCGAAAGCTTTAAATTTTTCTTCGAGTGTTGCGAAATTATTCTGTAGGTCGGCCAGATCCCGTGGCACGGTGTTATCTGCAACTTTTAGTTGCTCAGTTTGCACCCGAGTTAGGAACTCTATTCGTCTTCCGAAGGCATTCATCCGCGCGCGAAAACGATGTATTCTGTAACCCTTTTCTGGATCTAAGTTCTCCAGGTCATCCTGTAAGATGAACAAGGAGTTTTGCGCTAGCGATATCTGCTGCAAAAGGATCTCTTCGGTGAAATTTCCGAATTCGGGCTCAACGCTATTCTGTAAAAGGGACCTAAGAGAGGTTCGCATTTCTGCTATTGTGTCTTGCTCACCACCTCTAGCCACGACTTCGAAGGTGAGTTCAGTTCTTTTTAGGTCATTTACCAAACCCAGCAAGTTTACTGCCATTTTAACTGTTGCTGATAATTATTAAAAAAAAAAAAAATAAACCAAGTAATTTAATAAAAAAAATTTCTTTTAAGATGATGCAAAAAAAGAAAGAGCCAGAGAAAGACTCGAGAATTATATGTAGTGTAGTTGTTGTGTATATATGTGTGTGTGTGTAAGTATGAATTGATACAGACAAGCGAAAGAAAACTCGAGAAAATTTTGAAGGAAATTTTTGAATTTTTTTTGTTTTTTTTTTTGTTTTTAACTATTTTTGGATTTTATTATTTATTTAAATTTTTTTTGGATTCCCGAATGAGCCCGCTGTCTGGATCAAATTCAGTGAATGACTAGTGTGCAGTGTATGTAAATATATATATATAAAAAAAAATATTTAAGCAGACAAAATAATAATAAAAAAAAATTTTATCGAAATTGGTTTAGAAGTTTTTGTGTAAGTGTTTATAAAAATAAATAAATAATAAAAAAGAGACTATATATTTATAGAGATTTAAATATTTAAACTAAATAAAAAAAATTTCATCAGCAACAGTTGTGCAGTATTTGAAAAAGCTGCAAAACATAAAAATGAGCCTTGTTTAACAAAGATAATTTTGAATTTAAATTTAGATAGTTCCAATGCAAAATTTTGAAAATTAACTAAGGTTCCAGAATTTAAAAAATTAACCAAGCTCTGTAATTTAGAAAAAAAACAAACTAGAATTTAAAGCTAACCACGCTCTGCTACCAGAAACATGTTACCAGGGGACTTAAATTTAAGAAAGGCGGAACCAAAATGGTAACAATGTTTAGAAATTTAAAAAAAAATTAAAAAGACAAAAACAAATTTAGTGATTAACAAGGCTCAAGTTTATTTAAACAAAGAAATTTCAACGTTTCAGATTTTAACATTTACATCTGAGAAAGACATCCTGAGACAAAATTATCATAAACAGCTTATGATTAAACAATCTTATAATTAGTAAAGTTATATGCCCTTAATACAAAATATTATAATTTAAATAAAAAAATTTAGTCAATAGATTCTGAAAATTTATCCCCCCTTTTAGTTTATATATTTTATCGTTACAAAATTTAACAAAGACAATGAGCACAGCTTAACAATCAGCAGGATCATAATTAATCCAAAAAAAAAAAGATTATATGCCCTTAAATGTAAAAATTACAAAAATAAAAAAGATGAAAAGATACTGATTTTTATTCCCCCCCCCTTTTAACTTTATGAAATGATAGCTTTCTAAAACAGTTACATAATATTACTTATTTTATAAATTTCTTAAATGCTATATTGGCCAATAAATATATCTATGTTTTAGCTAAAGAATTTATTATGAAATGTGTAGTTTATTTAAAAAAAAAAAAGAAATGAAAATTTTGAATATTAAATTTTTAAATTGACGTCAATTGTTTTAATTTAGAAACTAACCTCTGGGAGGTTGTTAGGACCGAAAGTTTGCATGCAGGCTCCACCCAATAATTTTTTATATATTTTATAATTAATTACACAAGTCTACATCTAAAAGATAGTTTTTTTTTTGAAAACATATTCGCTGAAATAGATTTAGGCACATATACAATATGAGTTTAATTAGAGTTCTATAAAGTTAGTTTTTTTTTGTAACATCACTTTTGTGCACGTGAAACTCTGAATCTATGTTGAAACAAAACGTGTTTTGTTAACAGGGCGAAACGTGTTCAGATCTTTAGCCGTGTTTCTTCTACCAGCATATTAGCTATGGCAAAAAACATGTTTTTTAGCGTCTTGTACAAAATCAGACATGTTTTAGCATTAATGTTCATTATTAAAGAAAATATCTGGTTTTTTGTCAAAATCAAAGAAAATTGATGGTATAACAGAAATTCGTTAAGATGGTACTTAAAAGCTTCTTAGATTATTATAAATCTATTTATATATATTTTAATTTTGTTTGAAACAAAGCTTGTATAAGACTTGCAAGGTCTGCAAAGTCTGTAAAACGAAATTTTCTGATTTAGAACAGATTTCTCCAATTGTTTTATATTTGACATTTTCAATAAGATATTTTAATCATTTAAAGTTCAACATTAGTTTGCACTTATTTCACATAATTGTTCAAAACTCAAAATGTGCCTTTACAAGGTTTTGTAAAGTATGTTTTTTAAAAGTAAATTTTTATAATCACTCAGTTTCAAAAGAACATTGAATATTAAACAAAACATGAAATACATATTTTAAATAATACATGATAATTAATAAATTATTTTAAAGCATTAACAAAAATTTAAAGTATGATAAAATCTGTAAGGTTCAGTACCTGGAAAATCCTGTCGCAGATCACGTGAGCTTGTGCCGTAAAAAATAATAATTTAACCAACATTATAGACTAAAACGCACAGAAACTGTAGATTAAGCATCGTTGAAGGTTGAAGCAGAATTTTTTGAGAATCAAGGAATTTATTATATCTAACGTAACGATGAAGAGTCAGGCATTGTGAGTGACTACCGGTAGACTAGATAACGGGTATTAGATCGGCTCGCTAACCAGCCGTTGTACTTTGCCCTCCGATATCATATGATCGTTAGTTTTGGATGATCTCGCCGGGTGGCAGCATCTGTCAAGCGACGGAAGTTGGATGTGGAAATGCTTATTTTGAATTTAAATGCTACATAATATACATACTTACACTTTTTAAATGTTTTCTAAGTATGAAAGTTATTCAAATATTTTCTTTTCTGACATACACGCAGTATAGAGAAAGTTAGGTAATCCAATACGTCAAAGTTTTAAGATGAGTTTTTAGTGAGTTATGTTTAACGACCCCCAAATTTGGTTTTTCAATAATAATTAAATTACCTTTGGTTTTCGCCAGGTGACTTCTTTTTATATACACTTACGCGTTTCGAAGCGTACGCTCCATCTTCAGAGTTCTATTATCTTTTTCACTCGATTGAGGTCGTTATACATTAAAATAACACATAAAAAACACACGGACACTACATAATATATATGTTTATAAATTAATACATCGCTTATGATATCGCGACACTTGCGATGCGTATCACATCAATGTCCTAGGACAACTAACTCAATTATTATATAAATTTAATTATTATATAAATAAGTGACTTGGATACTATCAACATGATTCTTGGTTTTTCAGTCTGTCTGTACTCAGCCATCTCTTGAGTGATCTACACCCGAAGCAAGTGGACCAATGTTTATAAAATATGGAATGTGCATAATATTTTGTCAAAATTTCAATTTAAAAACTAGAATTCAGTGGTAGCTTTACTAAGGCCAAATAAAAAATTAAAAGTGGGCTGTAATGTAGGCTCAAGAGACGCAAATATTGGTTGCCGTGTCAAAAAAATTACAATTGAAAGGTATATTTAAACAATATTATGATATTATACCAATATGTATATATATTTATATATATATATATATATATATATATATATATATATATATAACCGTTTCATACTTCGTGGCGAGTAGCATCATTCTATCTTCATAATATCTGTAACCAATGAGTTCGTTTCCTAATGAAAAACTAATTAGTTGGTCCGTAATAAATCTATTAACGTATGTTATTAGAACCTGTTTACATTATCAAATAACCAGTATTTATCTATTCAGTGAATCTTATTAAATAGCGATTTAAAATATATTTTGAAGTTTATTTAGAATCCCAATCTATAGATAATTCTTTTTCTTTGTACACTTCAAGTGACCTACAAACCTTGTCATTGGATTTAGTTAAATATTCACAACAACAAATCCATTTACAAGTAAATTTAAAACAAATGGAATTGTAGTTTTCTAAATTGGAACAATCTACGATAAACAAGTTATTCAATAAGTTTGATACTAGTTAAATTGGCAAGACTAAAATATGTAAATAGTAGCTAGACAGAATATTTTATTATTCTAAACAATTGAAGCAAATACTATTATTGATATAATTTGACTAGTGAAATTCGCTCATCCATGCGATTGCTTGATAATCAATATAGGGCTCACTATTTTACAAGTCATTCGTTTCTCAAATAGTTATTTCAAATAATATGATTTTATTACCTACAAAAATCTTTGTACTTACCTTTCTACTTATATGTTACGAAATATTTTACTATTAGAATTACTGAGAGGGATGTTACTACACACCATTTTATTGACACATCATATTTAGTCATCACGGTAATTGATCGATAATCGATATAAATCTCGATGTTTTACAATTCAGCTATTTTCAGTAACATAGTTTTATTGCCTGCAATCAAAGAAGATTTATTCTTATGTATTTACTCATGACGATGTTTCCAATATGAAAACTCGAGAAAGTCAGGTTTACTGTCTGCACTCCTCATTTCTTTGTGATTGTGATGTTGCCATTCCATGATATCGAAATGTTAGTAAATATTATGTTGTATCTATAGTTATATCCAATAATTCCGATATCCATATGTGTAATTCAAACTTTTAACACCACGGCTGGTTTACCCCTGCAGATGTAAGATTAATTCATTGTATATGTAAAGATCCAACTACTCTTTATATTTTAATTTAATTCACATTGTTTCATAATATGAATATTATGTAATAATTTTTAATGAAAATAAGGGTGTTTGTAATTACAGGGGTCTCAATATGTGTGCACTAGGGCTCTGAGATGGGCCTTAGGGACCCATAAGGAGCTAAGACGTATTAGGACGTAAAATGTCCCGCAGAATTCGAATTTGAAAAAATAGGGTTCCTTATTGAAATTTCAAACTTGAGCCCCACTAGGGTCCTTGGGTCCAAAATGTGATATCGCCATTTGTTTCCTGCGAAATAATTATTTGGAAATACGTGTCTCTATATTTTTGAATTTGTCTGGATTCATGATGCTCAGAGGTTCCGACCTTTTTGACACACCCTGTGAATAAAACAGAAGATTAAATGTTAAAAATTAGTACACACATCTTGCAACCTACTATAGTTACAAAAAACCTTATTTTCAATAACGTTGGTACACGTGGTTAGTCTCAACTGTGTAACAAACACACAAACATACAGACAAAATGACAAATGGTCAAGTTTAAACTTCCCTTGTATAGGTCAATAATTTTAACTAACATATATTGCCGTTTCTATCAATGAAATAAGCTAAAATCTGCGAATACAACCATCAGTATATGTAAAAGACAAAAGACGTCGTTTATATGTCCTGATGTTAAAAAAAAAAAAAATGCATCAGTAAACTAAAACCACACATTTCTTCATGTTCAGCAAATCTACTTTATTATTTGGAAATGTTTTCCTTTGGTTTGTAATAAATGTCATATTTAAAAAAATGAACAATAACAATCACATGCTCATGTTCAAATTTAATTCGGCTAGATATATCATATTTAATTAGTTTTTATTATAGTTGGGGTACAATTTGTTATCTATAAGCTTCATAGGGTGGGTGAGGGATATAATACAAAATGTATAACTTCAAACACCTGTCGATTGGTAACTGATTCTATTAAAAGATAGTTAATAGAAAAAACTGAATTTAAATTGGCGCCCCAAACAAAAATATTGTGACCTGGTAAATTAAAAAAATTTTGATGTGTAACAAGGAGATTTAATCACTAAGTGGTATAAATTATTTGATTTATTATAATAAGAGAGGATGAATAGAGGAAAATTTCAGGGCAAGAATTACTATGGGCATGAACAATTACTAAGGTGTCAACATTTATTTTAAATAAAAATGGTTATTGTTTTCAACGTTACCATTACCTTTTTTTTCCATGGAATTATAGTTTTTGTATACATGTGTGGAAGTAGTCGCTTAATAAAGACCGTAAATATCCAACTTCTCTTTAACACTTACAACAGGGAAGTTAGGTTGAGTCAGATTTAAATAAACTGCTTACATTTAACATAGAACCTGTTCGTTTAGTATGGATCACTTACAATTAAATGTAGCCAGAACCCAATCTGTAGTAGTACTTCAACATGTAATAAAACGTCAATATCTCAATCAGGTTATTATTTAAGAGTTGTTTTTTTTATATTTTTAACCTATCTGATTCTAACCGTTGTGTTATTGTGGACATTTTAGATAGAAAAATATACACAGGTATACAACTTCTAGTAACTAAAATTGGATATTTTGTAACCATCCTAATTCTTCTCTAACAATTTTAGGTTACAATTTTAAAATGAGTTAAAACTATGACGACCATTCTTTCATCAGGGATGACGATGCTAAATATATGACCATTACAGTTCCAAATATTTTAACTAATTCAAGTTTGTTTTAGGTGAGTCAATCTTCAGTCTTTCTTGTATTAAAAATAAAATTTGTTTATGTAGATCATCTCACACAAAACGCAAGGATATACCCTAGCCATATAACAATAAAAGAATAGTTCGTGATGCATATTCGTATTTATTCATAGCTTGTTAATGAGATAATGGTTTCCAGCTATTTGTTCTGTTGTAAAATCCAATCACTCATTTAAAATTAGAAAAATATCACTTGTTATAATCGGTTTTGTTTAAATTAATCTATGTATTTGTTTATTGTAACACTATTTCATTCATATACATTTTTAACTATTCGCATGTGTTGGATTTATTAAACCAAACATATAAAACAATTACTTGATAAACACAACTACATGTTGAATTAAGTCTGAACAGTATTACTTTATAATTTAGTTGAAACTTGCCAATATCACTTAAAAGTTGTTCAAGAAAATGTTCTGAGGATTTCATGACACGTAAGTGTTCAATAACACATTGTCCTACTTTATTTGTTAAATCCTAGTGTAAGCTTTTACAACAGCTAAAGTAAAATTATAAAATAAATTTAATTAAATGTTGTAAATATTTGTTATAATACAAAAAACGCAAACTGTTGGTTGTTAAATTAAGGCGATATAACTGTAAATTAAAACAATTGTACTTTTTGTTAATGAACTTACTAAAACTAATTCCGATAACACTATGGAGATTAACACATTATTTTCTACTACACACCCTGAGTCTGATACAACAAAAATGTCTGAAATAACTTTAACAAAGAATTATATGTTTTTATTTTGAGTTTTTGATTTTATAACTGCAAATATATAGAAATACTTTCAAAAACATGTACGGTTAAATTTATGGCTCGGTGAACTATTTTATTGTCATGTGCTAACAATTTCTAAATATCAGTTGGTATAATTGTGTATATGTCAAACTAGATAGCAGAGAATGAACTCATAACATTATTGTACACACATTTCTTCCTCGAGAAATTTATTTAAAGCCACAACAAGATTATAAAAATTAAAATTATACTTTATTGTTTGTGGATTTATTTAGTTACAAGGCCCAGTATAATAATAAACAAACATTTAAATGGTAAAGGGTGTTATATCTTATCAACTCTTTCTTAGACTGCAAAAATTCGATCATACCATTATTAATATAGACAATTTAAAATAATGCTTACTTACATTAATGAAATTGGCTTTTTCATATGTCATAAAAGTGAATTTATTCATTATGTAAATGAACTCTACAATACTATTCGAAACCTATTATAGTAATGACACTTGTAGATATATACATTTTGATTGTAAATCTATTAACGTAATACAATAATTTGTTAAAGTTGTTTTAGTCATTTACCACTATAGATTATACTAGGTTAAGTACCTGATGTTTTATTAAAATTTCAACATATGCGGGATTTTTATAAATCACGAAATGTGTCACCAGTATTTTGTAAAATGTAGATAACTTTCTGTAAAATATATTATATTACCTTTAATAAATTCCTACTTTATTATACAAACCTTAATAAATTATAAAATGTTGTGGTAATATCATACATAAATTGAGGTTACAGTTTTTAGATTGGAAAAAATCATGAAATTCAAAGTAACTACAACTTGCTTTGTTTACCTATACTGTTTACTCAGAATGTCTACACAAATGGACAGGTACTTTAAAAACGTTTTGCTGGATTCAAGTTATCAACCCTAACTAAAAGTATTTTTCATTTAAAAAATCCCCTAATGGATGAAAAGTGTAGATAGAAATCCGATGAAACATATTTTCCAGGCAATGTATTAAGAACGGATTGTTTGATTACTCATAATAATGAAAATTACAACAGCGTGAATTATTTAGTGGTGGAAATAGTGTTTGTATACAAAATTATATATTAGTGTTTATTCGCTTTAGAAATAGGATACATTTGATTAAAAATATTAAATATCCTTTAAAAACAT
Source organism: Aphrophora alni (assembly GCA_963513935.1). NCBI lineage: Eukaryota > Metazoa > Arthropoda > Insecta > Hemiptera > Aphrophoridae > Aphrophora > Aphrophora alni. The sequence continues at coordinate 119,338,460 of OY740767.1, read as the reverse complement.
CTTTTTGATCAAAATATCTCAAGGAACACTTAATAATGTAAGGATAGCATCCCTAAAGAAAGTATTTTCTAAACAAGTTCAATAAACCCTCATCACTTAAACGAAAGTGCGTAGGATTTACAGTTAGTCTATTCTCAGATACCCTCTAAAAGTATCTTCTGTTAATCTATTCCCCAAACCAAGTCTTATTTTATTTTCTCAGTTAACATGGATTTACTTTTAAAGAAATAAACACAATTATTTTCGCCATAATACAATATTGTTTATTGAAAATCATTGTTTCGGCGTTATGAACACTGTACCACAATACACGTTCTACTTTCTTTTCTTATTTACCGAATTTAATAAAATTTTGTGCTGCTGTATCATAAGTTTATTATTAGTTATTGTAACATTTACAAATACGGTTTTAATTGTAGTAAATTCTATAAATATTATTCGTAAGATGAATGTGGAAAATAGTTGTACATAACTTGAGGCAGTTGAATATGGAAAATTAATTAAAACTTTGTGTATATTGAACATAACATTTAATCAAATTCTTTTCACATTATTTCACAAAACATTACAATCTAAAAAAAAAGAAAGAAGTTATTGTTTACACTTTAAATCTACTTACTTTAGGTGGAAGGGCAATCATTTGTATAAATGTTAATTTTACATAGTTCCAAAAAAAAAACAGTTTTCCAAAAGTGTTAAGCTACGTATGAAGTATGGTTTTTAATTATAACTCAAATGTTTCCAGTATGGTATCAAACACTGAATAGACATACACGCAAATATTGTTTTAAAATTGGTATTGAAAGTTTTTTAAACTTGTTTCACTATGTTGACTGTTGAATACGGGCAATGAAAACGGGGTAATGTTACAGACATTTGACAAAATAACTTTTTGTTTGTTCAACAATAAACACAAGGTTTTTAAATTGTTAGCTAATATAAGAAGATAATATACTAAGATTATATATATATATATATATATATATATATATATATATATATATATATATATATACACCTTTATAAAGGATTATTAAAAGAAATACATTTTTTCAAGATCTATTAGTGATCCCAAATCAACTTTCGTCTTAAACAAATGTAAAATTAAATGCATTTATGGTATCTATGCTTTTATTTGGGAGGTAAACTATTTTCTATTCTGTACGAGGCATTTTATCACAAGTGGTATAAAATTCGTTCTTCATATATTGGAAGGATAAATGAAGAAATTTTGTAAATTTAAACAACGATTATCAGAACTCGTGGACATTCAAAAATTTAAAAAGATGTAAAAATCTCTTCATATATTTTTCTTTTTTACGTAGTAACGTGGATAGTAACTGACATTCAAAATGTGTTAGTATGATTCTGCCATGGAGCAGAGTTGAAATCAATTTTATAAAGAGGAAATTATACTGCAATGCAAGGTTGTTTAATGAGATTTATACAAAGAACAATTTAACTATGACTACAATATTATTATATGTTAAAGTGTAGAAGAACCAGCAGTGTAGCAGACGACGAAGTGCGCTTGGCCATCGCATTAAGGTTGGCCCCATACAAATGATTAAAGTAATTCAGGTAATTCATTGCTGGAATTAAATTTATTAGCTATGAAGTGTTTCAGGACATAAAATAATCAAATATCTATTCATACAAGATCAAACTAGTTTCAGATATGTCTGAAGATGACTTTAACAGCTCACAGAATATTTATGAGATGTTTTAACATAAATAATATTTCATTTGGCACATGAGATATATGATTAGTAACAAATTCTTACATGCTTACGTAGAAAGAACCACTTTAGACAAAAAAACTTATTGGTGCATTGATGTACATTGTATACACACATCGGAACTGCTTATTAACCGGAAAAAAACATACCAAAAACGCGTTCAAGTCAAATTCAAATTTCCAGAAAACCAAATTATAATTGTGGAACAAAGTGATTGTCCTTTTAAAAGTTCTCAAAACATGAATTTGGTACCATGGAAGATATGTTAGGATTATTCAATGAAATCGCTCATCGATAAAAACCAAAATTTATCAAAACGTGTATTGACTTCTGTAAAATTACCACTATGAGAAAATAAGAATGTAGCCGCTGAATATTCAAACTATTTGTAACATCGTGATCAAATTAAATTAGATCAGATTTAATATTCAACTGAACTGTATGCTTTTATTAAAACCTGTTAGTATACTATTAACCGTTAGAATATAAAAGTAAATAATTATACCACTGATACCAAAGTGTATTAAACTCTCATCAAGAAATAAATTATATAGGAAGAGTGTTTGTATATTTTGTTGTTTTCTCTCATGCATTTTTGACTTACAATGGCTTTTGAATTGTGTTTAACGATTCTTTACAATAATTATGAAATCAAACGTAAGTATAGTAGCCACTCTTCACAATATCAAATGATGTCAAGTCAAAACTTCGTAACCATTCACTGCTTTACTTTAACAATAATGTATAATCTACTTTACATTAAAGATCATTACAATATCAAATATTGGTAATTACTGCAGTTTTTTATTATTGAAAATAATTCGGATTTTTATAGTAGCACACAGTTTTAGTCGTTATCAGTTTGGAATAAATTATTTCGTTCATATGAAGGTTGTCTTCTATAAACAAAACACACACATCGCCATAACATAACAATAAAAGCATAAAATTACAAAAATTATTAATTTTTTTAATAGTTCTTCATTGTTAATAGTAATTGCTAAAACGTTTCGTAGCATGTTGATGAGGCATACATTTCAACTTACAAGTTTTATTGTTGTAAAACATCCAATAATCCAATCATTATATTCAGAAGCAACATATTATTAAGATAATGGTTATGAAAGTGTTTATTATAATCCATACAAATTTATTAATTGTAAAAAATGCTACTTTCATATAAATTATAAATTAATTACATTTGTCATTTATCTAACCATAGATATTTAGCCAATTACCTGGAAAATCCACCAATATTTTCAACTTATTCTGAATTAATATTTTTCCTTGTAATTTGTTACAATACTTTTTTGGGAATACCATAAAATGTGTATGTACAGTAACAAATAGTTGAACTCTATATGAAGCCGGTGAAAACTATTGCAAGAGAGGAAGTAAAAGCATGTAACGAAGTTAATTAAATTGTGCAAATATTTGTTACCATAGAGTTTGTATTTGTTTCCATATCGTACGATTCAATCTCTCATACTGTTTGTTGTTAAAAGTACAGGATGATACTACTATATTCTTCTTATCTTTTTCATACTTTCATTACAATAAATAAATTTTTATACATACTCCATCATTATACTTTATCAAAAATCTGTTTTTAATATTATTATATATTTTTGTTGCTGTTATAATAATGGGGTGACAAATATTTAACTAATATTATATAATTGCAAACTTATAGCTGAAATAAGCGAAAATAACTAATTTAAAACGTCTAACAAAATTGTCCATTCTTACGTTAGTTTGTGTAACCATCACTAAAAGATAAAAGTCAATGATGGTAGTTGAATGTAGGAAAAGAGAGCATGTTGGTAAATGAACGGAAAATGACCCACAGCCCAAACCGCTCTCCAAGGACTTTTGTCCGATTACTGTGATTGTTTATAGGTTAGTCAATATAGTAAACAATATTCTTCCGTCTCACGAACAAAATTACATTTCACAATTAATAAATTATTGCTGATCTTTTTATTTAGAACGAAATAAAAGAAATAGTATTTCATTCACAATTTTTTAGTTGGTGAATAACTAACTAGAGTCGACTAACAGGGTCGACCAAAACGATTGGTGCAATGTTTCATATTGAATATAAACACGAATGCGTTACATTCAGAGTTTGTGACGTGGTATGAGAAATAAAGTACAATGATTGTTTCACAAGCCTTAGCAATATCATAGTGATGACATTTAATTTATGAAAAGTTAACATTCCATAATTTACTAATTATCACCACCATATTTATAACAATTATGTTATTATATATTTACATTACTGTAGTTTATCAGTTATATCTATATTTAGCCTGAAGACCAACATTAATGGAAAGCTTAGTAAACAAATTTTTAACTAGACAATATTCTACAATAAATGCTATATTTTATTAAGAAGACATTTCTAAGTATTTAGGTTGATACATACACATACATATTCTTAGCATCAAACTGAAACAGACGAAAAATGTATCCGTGAAATATCTGGTCCATTACAATAGAAACTAGAATGTTAATGTACAAGTAAAAGAGCAGAAGATGGTAGTTTATTTCGAAACGACATCTTGATTAAATGAATTATTTACTGTGTAGATTTGTGTTTTCTTTCATTTCTTTAGTATATAACTCCAAATATTGACTTTTTGTTGTTGTTTTTTTAGAAATATATTTACATTCCTATTGCAATAATTAAAATTATAGAAACATACCATCATTCCAGAATTAAAAAAAAATTTTTTTTTAAATAATAATAATAATCATAATAATAAGACACGTGAAGATCTCAGAATATTTAACAAAATGCCGTGAAAACTTGTTTATTTAATAAAACTATTCTAATAAGGATAGGTGAGGAAAATAACGTCAAAGAATTAAAATAACATGAACAATTATGATTATTATAAATAATAATATAACGTCATTCTAAGTGAAACATTTCCGAGATATATTTATGAGTTCTATGATTTATTGAATGTAGAAATTCCAATCACTTAGATTAAACTGCAGTGATTATACCTTACATGAGAAGAAGGATTATATGTAATAAAGTAATAAAACTGTAATTTAATTTCTTGTATAGTAACTGTACTCTGAACATCATTTAGCTACTAGAATATAACAGAACATTAGTAAAAAATGGAAGGAATTTTTATATTTAGGTTAAAATATCGCTTAGTCAACGCACACGGTGTGTTTAATGGTCAAATGTGGAAAGTCCTGCGACCTTGGCGCGTAAATTGTATTTTGATGACTTGGGAAAGAAAATTGGCTTTATTTTATAAATAGTCTACTCTCAAATAGTTTACATGGTTTATACGGTTCGGCAAAGAATTTGCCATGTTGTTTCTGTTCATAAATCGTGTTTACTTTTTCTAAACTAACAGTACCTTACTATAACCAGTTAAACTCACTTTTTTATTTCAAAAATTGAATAATTTTAGTTCATTTAGAAAGGAAATAATTATATTTTTTATTTAATTTAGTCATACAACTCCTCATTTTAGTAGAGGAAAGAGTAAACCACCTAAATAATGACATGAAAAGCATTTACATAGTCACTCTTAAGAACAGAACTATAAAATAATAACGTAATAACGTATTATAAACATACCCTATCATTATACTTGATCAAAAATATGATTCTAATCTTATTATATATTTTTGTAGCTATTATAATAATAAAGTGACAAATATTTAACGAGTAATATATAATTGCAAACTTATAGTTGAAATAAATGAAAGTAACTACAATAAATCAAATAAATCATTGGTATTTCTTCCTTTACCAAATTTAATCCTAAATTTATATGTTCAATAAAAAAAACATTAACATATTTTATATTTTAAATAAATATTTTCAACACTATTTTGTTTATTACTCCAAAATGAATTCGAGTAATAGATTCCAAACTCTCATTATTAAATCGTGTACTGTGAATTTTGAAAAGAATGAGTAGTTTATCGTCCGTGAAAACTTATTTACAAATAAACGGTAAATAACTTATCAGGCTCATGTATTCTCGTTTTATGAGTGTTTAGGTGCGGAAAAAACAAATAGTAATAATGTAACAGCCACTGAATAGCCCTGGCCTTCTAGACTGTTTTTTTCCAGTAGAGTAATGTGTGGTTTGGTATTCGTGCTAATATAGAAATGGTCGTTGACGTAATCTAGCTTTTTTAACCAATGTTTTCACTAATATTGTAGCTTCACAAATTTTCTGATGAAGCTGAGTGAACCCCACAAATGTTTGGCCTTTCACGGGAATTGAACACATAAGCTCTCCTAAACCAATTGGGATCTCAGGTTTTACTAAATGCAATTATACTATCATCTTATGTTTCCATAATAAAACTAAAATTACCGTAATTAACTGAAAGAAATTTGTCACAATATAAAACATTACAGTTCTTTACACGGGTAATATTTGTCCTTTTGAATGTAACTACAATGCAAGCAAAGCCTATCCTAAATGTTTTGTGTTCAAAGTGAATTTATTTCCTCAACCGATACAAGGAGTATTTCCCTCCCATTCACTATGCACTACACATGTTTTGCATGTTGATGCTTTTCTGACCCTATATTATTGTTTCTAGGCAATAAATAACTGTGTCACTGGTTATTCACTTTGAGGCAAAAAATGTCTATGAGTTAAGTGAACCATAAATGATATAATACAAAGTTTTAACATTATATAATTCTTTAATATTTGTTACTCATTTTTCAAACTATTTTGAATTAAATATACAAGATAAATTCATGGTAACTGGGTCCAGTCCTGTCGAACTGTTATGCAGCCCATGTCCTACGCTACACGTTGCGTTGTTAATCAAGCCCAGGTTTGCACCATTGACATTAGTAAGTGAAACGCTATAATACAAGTTAGTGCATTGCAACCACGATTGGCAACTGAGGTTGCACCCAAACATGGACTACATCCAAGGGGACCAAAATCGGTAACGGTGACAAGGAGACAAACAAAGTAAATACTAATTTATATTTCACATTTAACACGTTTTTTAAAACTTCATTTCCGTTATATTCAGTCATTAAAAGAAACATATCGATATATTTTAGACGCAAAACAAAATTTACTCATATTCGATGTGATAAGCTGAAACAAAAATCCGGCTCACAGAGCGGAAAAATAGAAGGGAATGTGTTTTAGCTCAAAATCACAAAGCAAGAACTTCGTGGTTACCTTAGAATACCCACAATGCAAACTGGATTTTTTAAAATCTATTGAAAAATGGAATTCGTATCATGGCTCATATATAAGTCTAAATCAACAAAAACCGTTATAACATCTGTAAATTTAACACAAAAAGAAATATATATATATATAGGAAATAATCGCTATACAAACGCTATGACGCAATAAATATACAACCTAGCTGTAACGACGCGATCCGGTTTAATAAGGTTAGATATTAAATTGAAATTTATATTTTTAATAAAAGTTTTTTGTTCAGTATTTTACTGGAGTTAATAAATACATTTATTCCTCTACCAAAACAGCATGTCCGAACGAGTTGAGTATTAAATTAGTAAATGCACGAGCCGTGGAAACGAACCTTTAAAAAACGAAACCAAGTAGGGGACGAGTGCAAACAACAATTATTGTTTTAACCTCTTTAATTAGACTTAACTATGGATATATGAATCTGGACGTTATTTAATTGTAGTGTTTACATATTTTATTTAGCTCACATTTTCTTTGATGTCATTTGATTTTGGACTGGGGTTAGATTTTAAAATATTTAGATACAAAAAGAACCACTGGTAGTAACTATTTTAACACATGTATGATATTAGACCAAACACAAGTGTAGTGGTACCTCATCACAAGGCTTCAAGTCGAAGATTTTTTGTAAGATGCTATTCTAAACATTAGGATACAAAAATGTGGTATAACATTGACATCATTTACGTCAACAATTATTGCGTTTTTATGCCTTAATAATTATTAACAACGTATTAGCGCCATTGCAGTTTTTTGAAGCATCAAACTTCAATCATTTTCAGATTAAAATTAAAACTTTTGGTTAACATGAAGATTGTCTTGTGTTTATATCTTAAAACTGTTACACATGGGCACAACATAACAACAAAAGTATTAAACTATAAAATGTATTTTCTTTTTACATATTTAGTAATTCACATACTTTAATAAGAATAACAAATTAAGAATGATTGCCAAGAGTAAAACAAAGTGGAAAAGTAACATGTTGAAGAACCATTACTTCCCAATCGGTTGCGTTGTTGTAAAAATAAAATTATTTAATAATATCTAATCATTTAAACATCAATTCGTTAAATGTGTTTGTTACAATAATTTATTTTAATTTTACTAATACTACGTTCAGCCTACATTTTCAACAACATTTTGTCGCATATTTTCTTATAAGATATCAGACAATTATTTGACAAATCTAACAACACGATAATCTACCTTTGAAGTTAAATTACTATTACAATTTAATTGACACTTGCAAAAAAGCATCAAAGTTATTTATTAAAATATCTTTTAAATATCTTGTGAATTTTATGACACGTGTGTATGTAGCAAAATAAATTATTTCCTAAAACCAGTGTAAAGTTTGCAACAGGAGATGCAAAATCATGACACAAATTTAATTAAATATTATAAAAATTTGTTAAGAAACAGATATGTCCATTTAAATATCGTTAAAAGGAATAAGTATAACATTAATATACTATATACTACTGTGTTAATTTTTTGCATATGTAAATATCAGATAGAATAAATACACTTTTTAATTTAAATTCTGTTTTATCATTTTTACTATCTATTTTGTTTTCTACTGATGTTTTCTTTTTCTTAAGAGATATAAATGTCACAGATGCAATGCCACAGAATAGTCTAAATGAAAATCTCCGAGTGAGTTTTATCGTAGAACCAAGCATTGGCTTACAAAATGGTCAAAGTAAATTAAGTTAAACGAATTTACAAAAATAGAGCTTATGTTATTAGCTGATTATAAACTGTCTCTCTTTCCTCTCAAAATACTTTGTGTTTATTTAGTCTGATTGCTTGAAGGTCAATCGAGATGTACAAATTTGTCTTCATCCTCCAACACAACAACTATTACATAAATAAATTGACGTTGATATTTTTGTTTAGGAGAGAATAGAAGAAATAATTATGAATAATCAAGTTTATAGTTTGTGAATAACGAACGGCAACTATATCGGTCAGTTGTTAACAGGGACAATATTTGTTTGGTTAAATACCCGACGAATAAATCTAGAGTGCGCTTAAGGTAGATAAATATTTTGAGATATAATAATATTTATTTTACATGACTTGAAATTTTATATAATTTTCAATTCATCATTTAATCCTCTAAAACTATTTTTGTTACAATCTACTCAAGAGAACTTGAAGAGTAACTGATAACGCATTTAGGATATTCTAATATATAAGCTCTTTGTATTTGAGTATAAAGAGTTTAAAAATATAGATTATTCGTTGTGCTATGTATACAACGTGTGGTAAACAAACATTCAGTAAAAATCATCAATGGATCTTTGTAACTTAAATGAATCATGAAAGACTTTGGTTTTTCTTTCCGTCAGGATGATTTACATTGTTAGGGCTGTAATTTAAAACGAATTTCGCAAAGTATAATGCAGTGAGCCTTCCGACTATGAAAATGCATGAATTGAAACAACTTTAATTCTTAATAGCTATTAGCGGATTTGGAGTATTATAACAAATGTGAAGGATATTTAAGACAAATGTATTATTATTTAAAACTATTATTATGAAACAGTTTAGTTAGTTATACAGATTCAAAGATAATGTAAGTAGAACTATTTAGTCTATACCTTAAATCCATTATAAAGCTTTAAAACATTTACATAAAGATTTGTATAGTTTGCATTCATTGATATGGAGATATTAATAAAACCTTTTAAATTGACAACATTCAAAATTTTAGATTATAAATAGTTTATGTAATTATAACTTGATTTTGTTTAAGAATAAAATTTATTATTTAGTTTCATATTATAAAGAATTTATTGCATTATAAGGTGATTGTTTTGAAATTTATAACTCACAGGAAGTTGTGTAAACATGATTCTAAGTGAATCTATTTTTTTCTTGGACAGAACTGGATATAGACTATTAAGAATACATAACAAATAAATTTACTTATCCTTGGACGTCTGCATTGTTGTTATAACCAATAACTATCCTCTATCCTTTAACGAATTAATCTTTAGCAATAATTTATGTTTCTATTTTAGTTCAATTCTATTTTTACAAAATATCGGAGTTTTCAGAAAACACATAATTTATAATTTAAAAAAATCAGTAAAAATATTCGGTTCATGAACCCTTTTCTATACTTAAGGACATCTAACTTTATAATGCCAAAAGTGTTTTATTATTAAATTTTGATCCATGGAAATATTTTTAAATCTATATTGGGACATTTCAGGAACGTATAGGCTAACGAAAAAGACCTTCTTCTCTTGTTTCATGTCCAAATCCATTTTCTAGAATATTTGTTGCTTAAAAACCTTTCTTCAAAGCAAGTTTTCAAATCATATAAATTACAATTGAAATTAATATGTAAATTTAAACACAACTAACTTAAAAATTAATATAAATTCCGAGGAAAAAGATCTTAAATTAGATAAATAAATATTTAAATAATTGTTTATTAATTGATAGTGATTATTTATTTAATGAAAAAACAACACAATATTTAGTAAATTCTACAATTTAATTGAGTCTTGTCGAACATGGTTTCGCCAGCAACGGCATTTACAAGGCAGTTCAAAGACTAAGGAAGATATCTCCAGTTTTAATATCTTCTTTAGTTAAGCTGCCTTGTAAATGCCGTTGTTGGCGAAACCATTTTCGTCAAGACTCAATTAAATTGTAGAATTTACTAAATATTGTGTTGTTTCTTCATTAAAATGGAGTTCTAAAAAGTACCTTCGGTCAATAGTGTAAATCGTATGGTTGATTTAAGTTGTTATTTCATCACACAATAAAAAGTAATCAAAATTATTGCAGTTTGAAGCAGAATAATCACTGCGAACTGTAGATATATATTGAGGCGAATATTGATTGTGGCTATGATTAATTTCCTCCATTGTTACTGTGTATGTGGAATACAATGGAGTGGTTATGTGTAGATTTATATATTAAATTTATGTAACGAAAAATAATTCTATTATTCAAAAATATGTAGGCTATAGAATTTCTATTGTAGAAATGTTTAAGTCAGTTGTGTAGAGTTTCGATCATCTTTGAAGTTTTGTGAGAAAATAAACTATACCTGTAACTGGATAAAACATGTACGATTGGTTATGACAATAAACCGTAATATTCTGCAAATAGGTTTAACAATCCTTCATTCAACGTACCTGGTGTTTGCACGTCGTAGATTGAACTTCCTTGTGATCAAGGCATGTGAATATCATATTCATGACTTGAGAAAAGAATATGAATTTACGTTATGAACTTGTTTTTAAGAAACTTATAGATTTTGCATTGACGTAAATCTTTCTATTCATAAGTAGAGTTTATTTTTATTAAAAGTAATAAGTTAATAGTACCAATTGATATCCTATTCGTTGACTTAAAATTAAAAAAAAAAAAAAGATTTTTTTACTATTTCTATTTTATTTATGCATAAATCATTCGTTTTAGTAGAGAAAATTATTGAACTTATAACAACCATTTTATTTATGTATTACAATTACAACAAATACACACTTGTATTTCCTCCGTTACAAACGATTAAACATAAAATTATGTACAGGTACACTTTCAAAAGTCCCTTACCACACTGGGGAATAAACAAAATAACAAAAAACAAACTTTTTGTCAAAAGTAAAATGTTTATTCCTGTTAGACCCTTATAGCTATTACAACAACAAAGTTGCCATCTTCAGAGGGAATCTTAACAAAGACTAAATTAAAACTATTTACAACTAAAGTGACCAGTTTCCCTACCCCACTCCTCAATAAATAAATAGAATAAATAAATTTTAATATATGTAAAATATAAAATTTTACTATATAATTTTCAAACAAACTGAACAATTAAACTCATTTTCATATTTATTTCGAAACAGATTTGTTTATTAATTCAAAATGTTTCAGTTGAAGTTTTCAGAAAACATTAATAAAAGTTAAAAATAAGTACTAATTTTTAAGGATAAAATTATGCGGTGAACATATTAAAAAAAATGTATAAATACTATTTGTCCTGTATGATATTTTATATCTAAAAGGTCTACCTTACAAAATTATTCTAATTGTGGTAGTAGATATCGAATAATACTGGATCTTTTAAATGTAATTGCAAAATGTTTTGTATTCAATATGAATTTATATCTCCAGAATTTACAAAAATACTTTAGAACCCTTCACTGTGCTCTGTACATGTTTTGCATGTTGATGTCTTTTGGACGCAATATTACTGTTTCAAGGGAGTAAAATAACTTTGTCATCCATTATTCATTCTGAGAGAAACAATGTATAGTCTTTCATTTTTATAAATAATAAATGAAACAATATAACGTTTACCACCAACATGTCATCATGGCTCAAACATTCATTTTAGGATATGACCGTAGGTTTTTACCTTATACAAAAAAAATTCTTCTTTCATGAATTTTAAATCGTCGGCATAGCCTTTATGATTGGATACGAATTTTAATGACTTTTTTTTAAAAACGCGCCTAACTGCAACCGTGGTAAATTTATTGACCTTGTTTTACATTTTACCTAGTTTGATAATATCAATTCTTTGTTTATTTTTTTTCGACGAATAGTAAAATTTGCTAAATATCATCCAAATTAAACTAAATATCCTACTACTTGAACTATTACTGTGTAGTTTTTTTTTTTTTTTTTTACAATTATTTGTCGTTATTTTTCTAATAAATTTATTTTAGATTTATTAAAGTACGAAACTGTGATTAGAGCAGTTTATAAATTAACAAACCCACAGATAGCCTACACCCACATTTCACATCTTTAATTATATATTAGGTCAATTGGCCAATAACTTTCAAAAGACACTAACAAACAAAATGGAACACTTTAGTTTACTAAAACCCAAATGTGCTTATTTTAAATGTAAAAAACTGTTAAAACATGTTGACAGAAAAGAAAGAGTTCTACAAAACAAAGAGGTCAATATTTTTGTTTTGGTGTAAGAAAGTCATACATGCAAGTATAAGAGCGTTCACTACGTTACAATATTACTTTTATTATCAAGTCTGTAATATCAGATAAATTTTTAATGATTTGGTTCAAAATTAAAATGTATAACGTTTTGTGTTGTAAGTTTGCAAGTAAAATATAATCGCTGCTATTTAAAATTTAAAAACGTGTGGCTCCATAAAAAATACTATCAATAGTTGATTTTATCATGAAGTGTTTTAACTATTTCTATCAACTGATATTCTCACGTCTCAATTAAACTGTCGGGTAGGGGATACCGGTAAAAAAGACTCCTCTGTGCTACTATGAAAACATTGTTGTTTTAAAAATCAACTCGATTATTTTTATGTAATTTTTTAGAAAAATAAAGTTTAAAAATCCAAACCTGTGTGAAAAAAGCTTAAGTAAAATAATATCGAAGTTAATTGTCAAATACGAAAAATCTTCTTTATCACATTATTACAAATTATTTTAACTTAATAACGAGGTATGCTTATGAGTTGTGACACGAGAAAAGTTATCGAAGTTCTCTTTTGGTAAATATAACTAAAGATTCTATGACGGTGAGTTACCTACAAAAGCGAAGTAATACTACGATGTATTAAGTAAGAAATTCAATTAGTAAAACAATTAGGATTTAAAATTAACTACGAGACCAGCAAGTGGTGAGTAGTTGATACAGATCTAGAAAGTAAAAACTCAATTTTTTAACCCTCAAGCGTTCTGTTCCGCTTGAGAATCACTAGAGAATATGCACGAGTAAGATACTTTGGACAATGTTTAGTTATGTTCTTCCAAGCTAAAGTGTAAAATACATTGCACACATAAGAGTAACACGTATTAGAATTGTTTTATAAGTAATGCTTATTTTATTTTTAAAATTAATAATCTATAAATAATCTATTCTTATAGTAATGTTTCAGAAATGATTAGAATTTGAAATATTTCACAAACTAGATTATAATATTATATTAACAAATAAGTATGATGAATACACAACTTTAGTTATCTTACGCATGCATTTTATTTGAAGAAATATAAGTATGATTGTTTTACTAATTAAAGTAGAGTTTATAAGATATTTACTTCTTGCTTCTTAGAAAACTTATTGATTTGTTTGTAGAGTATTTTAACAAAATAACGTATATTATTTCAATCAACGAAATATCTTAAAATTTAAATTATCGTGAACTTTTCTGATTTCACTCCGTATAACTAATTACACTGACAAATACACGAAACCCTTGAATTATTATTCACGAAAACCGAGACAGAAATATGTTTATTTATTAACACAATTAGCTCTTCTATCAATCTTTAAGTTTATAATGTCGTCAATATTAAAAATGAATTTCTGAGCTGTACGCTGCGGTATTTTTTCGTTGTTATTTCATATTTTACTTTATTTCAATAGTCCTTACGAAAGCTTTCTTAAGGACTGCGAAAGGTTAATTGTGAACAATGAAATAAGCCTAAATGAGGAACAAACCTCCTTAAGGAACCCTAAGAAAGTATACTATCATACTGGTAAAACTTAAGTAAATATAGTCGAAAATGACGAAGCACAGATATTCAAATTAAAAATTATATTTAAATTGTAAATTGTATTTACTTAATCATTTTACATTCATCCTATAAATGATTAATGACATAATTTAGTAATTTTTAATAAAAAACATTATGTTGTGTGAATGATTAAATATTTTGGACTAGAATTTTTAAACACACTGAATATTGTTAACATTAAATTCCATATTTAAATATACTGCATGATATTTATACTGTGGCATGATATGTGATTGGTATCTTGTAAATTAAAATTATGACAACTTTTAATTTTACAACATTCGTTATGTTTTCAATTGATTTAAAAATCAGTTTTGCAAACAATTTGTCTAACCAATAACAGTGTGCTTAGAATTATTAAAAGTAGGTTTGATCTCATTAATTATTTTTTTTAGTTCTTCATTGATATTTACACTTCCTAGATTATGCCTAATTAAATTTTAACTTGATGTAACAAAGAAATGTGAGGAAAATGCCTCCCCAGAATGCACTAAACAAATTTATTACGTTATCGTCTCTAACTTCTAAACAAGTTGATTTATAAAACAATCCAAAGAATAAAAATGTCTTAAATTTTAAACAGAAATACGAAAACAATAGGGGTTTCCATAAGGAATGTTATGTCTTATATTGGAAAATGGTGAAAATATAGAAAGTTATAGAACGGGATTTTATATTCCATGAAAACTTTACTAAAGCCACTCATTAACCTTTTTTCATATCAATAATTCTTTAGGAGATTCCAATAGTACCCGCAATCATCCTGTATATTAACTTCAAACGAGTTTGTATGTTGTTTCAAATAGGTATTCAATGCAAGTAAAGTAACAATAAACGAAGACAAAGTAGAGGTCCATTTTGTTTTTCTTTGTTATTAATGGACAAAGGAGAGCTAAAAGTTGATTGTTCATCGGAAACCAACGTTATAGATTGTTTGTACCTATTCCAATGGGAATGAGTGAAGGGAGGGTAGGATCGGAGTGACAAGGGCGAAATTTGTAACACTCCAAGCGGGAAATGTTCAGACTTCAATGATTACATTTCAGAAATTACATTGAAGCTGAAAATCAACGTACTTTACTTTATTAATAAAGGCTTTATTTTCACTAAGAAGTAAACAACGCCCATTGCAAACTTTATTAAGTGCACATAATTATCACTACTGTCACCCAGTATTTTAACATGTACTGCATATATGTTTTCTGATGTTTCAGTAATTTTAATATTCCCTTGTATTTTTGTAACTGGCCTAAAGTCTATAGTAGAATTTATTAAATCATTTTTATACCATTAATGTGATTAGGTTTCGTTAAATTTATAAATTAAAAATGATATCACCCTTACAACCCATTATAGTATTTAAAACATTTAAGCAATGTACAAGCAATTATAAACAACAAGTATAACTATAATAGGTAAATGTTATTTTGACAATTTTCAAACAACAGAAAAACTCAAAACGTTTCATTGCTTTCTTCACCGTCCAAAGTCAAATAAAGTCACCGTTAATATTCCATTATAGATCATAATTAACGAATTCAGAATATAGAAAATTGTATGAGATAGATATTACTTCAAATTTGACAAAACTTAATAAGACCCTCATTTTGTAACTTTCGTCATGTTATATTTTGAATTTAAAAGAGGGAAAACACGCTATTTTAATTTAGTAAACAAGATTTTTAAGTTCAAATATTTAGTTAATTTTAAAACAACATAAAACGCACTTTATCTGACAGTGTCTTAGGTATTAAAATATTTGAGGCCTAAATTGAATTTCGTATGTATTTAGAAATAATTTACACAACATTAAAATTGTGTGTTAAAAATCTATGCCCGTGGCTTCCCAGAAGTTTAAATAATAACACTAAAAACAAAAAGTAATATATATTAGCACGTATATGCCTTTTTACATTTTTAAACTTACGTCCAAAATAGATAGACATCCTATAAACAACCATAAAAGGACAACATTTTAAACAAAATCATTAGTAAACAAACGCAAAAAATAAAAGGGTCGTTTGCAACGGTTAACAACAATATAGTGGTTATTTCCTTTCTTGTGAAATGTGGAAAATCTTTGCATAGGTAAATGGAATCCCTCAGTCAATTGCACTACTTTTAGCTATTCTCAGCAGATTCACATTTCAAGGCGGCGTTGAATTTAAAACCAATTATCATTTTGAAACCTCAAAAGCTTTAGAGTAATTTAATAATGATTTCAATTATAAATAACTTACTTTTAATTTGATAAAATGTATGTTGTTTGAGCCAATTTTAATCAAAAAAATAATAATAAAAAATAAGTAAGAGAGGGAGGGGGGTCTGGGCACTACAAGTTTCCACGGGTGGATATATAAAAATTGAACGCAAGGTAAATGAGCTTAGCTGTAATGTAAACTGATTTTATAGCAGGTAATTATTGTACTTCTACGGTTTAAACAATAGCTTTGTACTTTTAAACAAATAAACACATTAAAATTCACGTTATAAATCACAGTTTACACCATTTAATGTTATTGTATTAATTTAATTATTTGCTATGATTTTAGTTGTATTATCTTTGGCAGTGCATCTTACATGAGTAGAAATGTTAAAATTCAAAGTATATATTCGAAGTGACGTCTGGTGGCGAAAACTAACTGTACCAGTCGACGTGCAATAGAATGCCTATTCCAAACACTCAAATCGGACGGCCATAGACAATTACCAAGAAATAATGTTTTCAGTTTTTGCCAATAATTTGGTTCTCTTTAGACGTACATATTAATTTTATTCCTTTAAAAGAGAAACATATTTTGTATCTTTCAAATTCTTTGGATAATTAACAGATTTTGAGATAGTCGATTTTTAAATTTGCTAAATGCCTCCATTAAAATATATATATATATATATATATAGACTATATATATATGCAAAATAAAGTTTTCGTGTTTAATGAACGTGGGTACAGTATCATTTATATACCAAATATGAATATACCAAATATGACTTTATTATCATATGTATTTAGAAAGTTGTTTCTCGTAAAGAAAAACATAATGGGGGATAGAGGTTAAACAAAATAATTTTGAAAGTATTTTACTGAATACTTTTAGTTCCCTTTGGTGTACAATCCGAATAAGTAGAGTGTGCTAAGATTTTTTGTGCTTGCCCGTATAAAAGTTGTTTTCAACTTATTGATTATTCAAATCAAATTGATATTAAGCTATTTGAAAGAAGGATTTCTAGAAATATTATTTATTTCATTTCTAAGGAATTCGGAAAAGGGAAATATAAATACATTTGAATTTGTGTTGCCCTAAGTTATTTTCTCATGCGAAAGATTTACGGAAAATCCCATGTATTAGAGCAAATTCAACCCAATTTAGGTCTTACTTCATTAATAATTGAGTAATATATGCTCGAACACAATCAGATTCCGTAGGACGATAATGCATATTTAATTTTGTAATAAATATAATCATATTTTTAGTGCTATTGCAGTAGAATTTTTATCATATTATAACTACTACATTAGTCTACCTTATTTTCATTCTTGTGATACAATCACACTAAAATACGGCTGTATATTTAATTTATTCCATACACTGCCCAAATGAAATGAACTCTGTATACTCGTCACAAGCAGGAAATGATTTTGTTCTGTAAAAACAGTTTAGATTACTGTAGAAAACCTATTCTCATAGTGAAATTTAGAAAGAGATGTTCAATTTTAATTCAAAATGTATTAATGTAGTAAAATATATATTTTTAGTGGTATAAATCAGTCGAATATAAAGTTTTCTATAAACATGTTTGATAAATATTTGTTTAAAAATCCTAACTTCATCATATCATTTTGGTATGTAAAAATATCTGTAAAATATGTTATATTTATTGATTATTTTAAAAAAATTCAACAAACATTTAATGATGAAATTTGAGTAACCTGATCAATGAAACAGTTATTGTTATCATAAATAAATTATGAGGCTCTCTCTCTCTCTCTCTCTCTCTCTCTCTCTCTCTCTCTCTCTCTCTCTCTCTCTCTCTCTCTCTCTCTCTCTCTCTCTAACGTGCCGTTGATTTGGTTAAGTTATAAACTGGAGAATATTAAAAATTTATGAAATAAGGTTGTACAAATAAACTCTAAAACGAATCTAAATTTGACTAATATTGTTTTCACAACCTCTGTTACTTTACCCGCATAGTCAAACTATCAAATAATATTCACTGTAATGAGCTTTTGGAATTTATATTTATATATTCACTCTTGGAAACTTTAATCCCCAAATGAAATAAAACACAACTAATTTCCCACAAAGTGTTTATGGTGAAAATAGTATTTCCTTTTACTTGATATCAACGAATATTTACCCAAAGTTTATCTGTAGTGAACTTTTCATGTTCCAAACAATGATAAAAAAAAATATGTGTATATAATTCTTTACTGGTTTAATAAGAGTATTTTCACACATATTACAGCCCACTATAGGTTATTAAATAAAGAGCAGACGGCACATGAATTTTCATTAAACTTTCTTAGAATATATTGCTTATTTTTTATATGTTCTCCATTTGTATTTAGCAGACTTGTGGTTTGAGAGGCCATATCTATAGTTTAATGAATGGTACAGGTTCGTTTACAATTGTGTTTTTATTTAGTTTAGTGGCAATCTATCCATAAAAGGTCAAAAGAAATTGATTTTGAAACGAATATGTAAAATCGGAAAGTTTGTTTTATTTGTTACATCTCATGGTCTAAAATCTTTAAATTTTATTGGTTCCTTCTTAATTATAGTGTGTCTTATTAAGATATCATTAATTGAAAAAGTAATAAAATCATGTTATCATTATACAGAGTTTTACAACATTGTGGATAGAGACCCTGTTACCTTTCTAACGACTAATCCTATTAACACCAAATTCAGGACACATTTTAGGTGATAAAATTTACTTTTATGAATAAATTATAGAGCAATGCTCCGAAATTGAAGATTTTTGGAATAGCTGAATAAATTAATATGTAAACCTTCATCGTGTGACATCTCTTTTTAAAAGTCATGATAAAGAAAAAGAAGAGTGACAACTAGAGGTTTTTATCTGAACCCTATAAACAATAACGGAGATTAAAATATTCATAATATCAGCTTCTAGAGAAAATAATTACTGTCCACGTATCCAGTAACTTTGTTTATACATAGCTGTTTAGTTGTCAAAAATTGAAAAATTATTAATTTTCCTTTTGTAAGCATACACTTACAAGTAACGAAATGAAGTGTAATGGAGGGAAAACACCGCGTTCTTTGAAACGCCAAAAGAGAAAAAAATATTTTGAAAACAAACTTCGACCAATTTCGATAAACTAGGACCTACAATCTTGTCAGTGATTGTAACATTAAAATATATACCAGTATTTCAGTTTTTTTACTAGTGTTAGCCAAATTAAATTTTCTCGTGTTAATGTTAAAGATCGTAAGTGTAAGTGAACGAGAGAATGTTAAGTTTTTTTATGAGGTAGATGAGGAAAAACTTTAACTATGACTATTTATTGTTCCTTTTCCGAATCGTGACCTTATATCTAAATCAGTATTATAAAAAAACAATTAAACGTTTTCATGAAACAGTGCCTAGGACAGTCAAAATCAGGATTACAGAAATCTACTACAAACGCTAGATGTTTTGCAATGTGTTATAAAAAATACCATGTCTCAACGAATTCCCTTTCCCAAAATTTAGATACTTCCCAAAGATCAGTGTGTACGAGTTTACACAATAACAGCTTTAAAGCATATTACTTTCATTTGAGTCCGAAACTTTCTGAAGACGACTACGATCGTCGAGTATAATTTTGCGCATTAATACAATTGTATTAAGCAACATTGTTTTCTTAGACGAAGCATCTTATATGTTAAACGGAGATGTTATCAATCACAACTGTTGCTACTGGAGTGATGTTAACCTTCACTGGATGAGAGAACAACTTACTCAATATCCTGAAGGATAAACGTTCGGGTTGTTACTTTAAGAGTCAATTCTTTATTGAAGAACATTTTAATGCCGAGGTGTATTTCATTTAAACACCAGATTATTCCAGCTCCCCAGTTACTCAGTAATAATTTTGATCAAGTTTGGTTCCAGCAAAATGGAACACCTCCACACTATGGCCGGCATGTCTGCTCATATTTAGACAATATATTACGAATGGCTGAATAGGTAGACGAAGTGATATTGAATGGCCTTCAAGGTCACCATATTTGTCACCACTTGACTAATTTGTGTGGGGTTACATTAAAGACAACGGGTATAAAATATAACCACAGTGTATTAAATATTTTAAAAATCGAATAGTACTGGCAATCCAAAACACTCACAGTCTCACAATAGGTTAGCACATTGTCAGAACGTCCAAGGGGAACAATGAAGCATTTTATAAATGATTATGTTTTATGCTACCAAATTATTAACTGGCATGTTTGTAAGTATATTTCTACATATAGATTGAGATGAAAATAGTATTTGAGAAAACGAAATGATTGTCGATAGTTGTATCAAAAAATGATGTTCTAATTCGTTAGGGCCGTTTTTTGAACAATTTTATTATTCCATGAATTTTTATGAAAATCATAATTTTTAACTAATTTATAAATATGTCAACATCTATATATTATATGATAACATATATATTATAAGTTTCAGATATTTAATATGAAAGCATGTCATATCTACTGCTGTAAATTACAAGGCAAAGCAGTAAGTAAATATATGTATACAAATTATATGGTTGATTTATATTTAACTTTGCATTAAACAAATGGTAATTTATTTAAAGATTTAATTCATTGAAATTATACATATTTACGGTCATTTCCATTAAGAATATAGATAAATAGAAACGAAAAAAATAAATGATAATTGTATTGTCATATTGTATGGTAAACACATGATTATTGACCAATAAAATGTTTGCTGCTTACTTTTTATTCAATTGCTTGTTTATTCCATCTTTAAAACAAACACTGCCACGAAATATTTATTGATATTTAATATTATTTCACATTACTTAAGAACATTTTAATACTATGAAAAATCTTTTTAGTTTTTATTATTTTTTTAACTTTTTTATACAAAGTATTTTCCAAATAAGCGCAATAAACCACATATTATTTAAGAGTTCTGTGGGGATTTACAATTAGTCTTTCCTCACATTTGTTCTACACGTATCTCGTGTTAATCCTTCCGTCAACTCAAGTTTTATCTTATTTCCTCTGTTATGAACGGCCCTCAAAAATATGCCTGGGTTCTTATTTTCAATTAAATATCAAAATCAATGGTTCAGTATTTTTATTAAATCTTATCTTTGGTATGAAACTTACATCTATTTGCCTGATACTTTACTACTATACTTTATTACAAGACTTTAATACAATAATTTAGATACAAAACTTTAATACAATAATTTAACTACAAAACATTTAATACAATAATTTAACTACACAACTTTAATACAATAATAGGAATTTAATTAAACAATAAAACAAAACCATATTATTTATTCAAAGCCCAGAAGTATTCCAACTATCATTATATTTTAAATAAAAGAAATTACAAGTCTTCTACCAGGTGACTTAATGTATAGAAATGCTTGCTTACGGTATGTTGCGTAGATTTCCTGGGCCATCTTCCACCACGGCTAGCCACACAGCCGTGTATCTTCCCAGCACCAAAAAGACAAGAGAGACCTCCAAATCCTGTTGATCGCTTATATACCTTCTGTTGTCTTGGTAACCTAGTTGAGTTTGCAAGTCAAGCATTTCAACATTTTTTTACTTGTTTCACAATAGTTGGGTCATTCTGAGCTTTGTGAATATGATTTCTTCCTAATATAGCCTTAATAATATCCTAATATTAACTTATTCCTAACATCACCGGCGCCTACTAGACATCGTCCCGATGTCGTATCACAAACCTACCCACTTTTTTTCTTTACAACAAACAACAAACAAATAATATACAAATAATAAATAAACTAACAATTTCCTATCCCTATCTTTTTTATAATAATAAAACAATTGCACAAATAATAAAAACAAATAATCTACAATTCTTCTATGATACAATATCAAAATCTAGTCACAAAAAAATATACCTATATAACTTGACAGGTATAGCCAACTAAATGTAGTCAATTGGCTACTTAATCCACCAATCTTTCTACATTAGTGTAGTCACACCTGCAACATGGTAAAAAACAATTACTTTTTTCTTTTTTTTTTTACATTTTCTTAGGGCAAATAAATTTTTCTTTTCTCTGCTGGAATTTATTTTCTGTGGCTTTGTCCTGTAACTGAGCAAGCATTTCATATCAATTCACCAAAAATTGAATGGTATAATTTGAGAGGAAAAAAAAACTACTAAAATTTTGACTTATTAGTTGGAAACCTTCTGGAATTGGCTTTGAATGTACTTTATCTTAATTATTATATTCTTTAATTACAGTATTTAAATATAATACTACTTTTAGATTTATGTTTATTATTATGACTAAATTATATCCATTTATTAATCTCAAACCTATTTTATTATTTATCTTATAATCTCATTACCTAAATTATTATTATTCATTAATCTTCCTTTTTCATTAAAAAAAAATTCTCAACTTGTTTGGTTTGCTGGGATAATATGCTCTCAAAACACTATTTATTACAAAAACAAACTTCATTTTTAATTACCTACATTTCAAATTATATCATTACCTTTGAAAATAAAAAAAAAATCACCTATTGTCTTCAAAAACTCCTTTTACATTAATATTACATCATAGTGTCTCATCTCAAAACTCGTCATTATAGGCTTCTCATGACTTAATAACCAGGTTGCATCAACTCCTTATAAAAAAAAACTACATTGTTATTATTTATATGCAGAACTATTTGGTTACTGCCATATTTCGTCGCAATAAAAACTCATATATCCTCGTAGAAACTCATATAAAACCTTATGTGTATAGTGCCCCTTTGGCTCGCTATCACATTTCGTCGTAAATCTCGTAGAACCTCATAATAAAACCTCTTTAACCTCAATAAAACGTCGCAAATTCATATATCATCGAAGAAACCTCGTAAACTTAAAAAACTACCTTTCAATGCAACCAAATTACTTTCTCCAAAGAAAACCTCTTTATAGACTTCATTTTTCTATTTGACACTACCCTATCATATTCATCTCCTTTATTAACCTAAAATATCTCTTCATATTACTTTATTTGCATTTAAAAAAAATATATAATCTTACTATCTCAAAAAACCTTGATTCTAAATTATCATTATTCTCAGCAAACCAATTATGTCCATTAAGCACAAGTAAATCTCTTGACAATTCATTTATATAAAACATTTTATCTTTAAACCTCCACTTATATTGTTCATCTATTTCATTTTTTAATTATTTTACTTCAAATTTACTCAAATTACCTTAAAATTACATTATTTATTAATCATATCAATATTTCAAATCAGATACTTCAATATTTTAAACTTTATTGTTCCATTTTATTATTATTTAATTATTCCAAGTAAAAACTTTAACATTATTTAAACCTTAGTAATTTATCAATCTAACCTCAAGTTTGCCTTTTAAACTTCTTATTTTAGTAAATCCTAACATGTTTATTATTTATTATTCCCTATTTATCTAAATCTTAATGTTTACTAACTTTCTTTTAATTATATTCACATACAATCAATACACAAACAAAGAAAAATTCAACACCTGACACCCATAAATATCCGTTTCAGCTACTTAGTTCACCGAAAACAAGATAAAAATGTATGTCAAGTTAGTTGTGAATTCTATTTCCGAGAAGACTTTTGAGGCAATAAGCAAGAAGCAATGAAAATAATCAACAATGATTTGTCAGCAGTCTATGATCTAACCGCCGTGACCTAGTGCAATGTAACTGTTTATCATCAGTGGAACAAATTCTCTATAGCTATGCGATTTCTTAAAATGGTTTACATTTTTGCGATAAATTGCACACTTTGGTTTAGCATGTCTAAATTTTCGTCGTAAACCATTATTTGCCATAGAAATCGCATAACACCTTAATTTGTTGTAAAATCCTCAGCATTCACACTACAGACCTTGCCAAAGGTAAGCTTTGAATACTCCAAGGAATTTCCCTACTCAGCATGTTATATAATCTTCACATTACACTTCATTCACAATAAACCTGACCTAAGTATTTCTTGCAGTTCAATGTCTATGAAACATACAAGACTAATTTAAACTATTCACTATAGACGCTGACAATATCAAATGTTTCAAAATGCATAACAACCATCTAATGTAAAAAAAAAATATTCGGTCACGAATTTCAAAAACAACAAAGCAACACACTAAACTAAAAACTTCTTAAACTAAACAAAAATTTTAAAATCAATTTCAATAATATGTATAAAAAGAATATTGCCACAATTTTAATAGTTATTAATTTTTAGTAAAAACTAAAAACACGGCCGATGCACCATTTGTTATGAACGGCCCTCAAAAATATGCCTGGGTTCTTATTTTCAATTAAATATCAAAATCAGTGGTTCAGTATTTTTATTAAATCTTATCTTTGGTATGAAACTTACATCTATTTGCCTGATACTTTACTACTATACTTTATTACAAGACTTTAATACAATAATTTAGATACAAAACTTTAATACAATAATTTAACTACAAAACATTTAATACAATAATTTAACTACACAACTTTAATACAATAATAGGAATTTAATTAAACAATAAAACAAAACCATATTATTTATTCAAAGCCCAGAAGTATTCCAACTATCATTATATTTTAAATAAAAGAAATTACAAGTCTTCTACCAGGTGGCTTAATGTATAGAAATGCTTGCTTACGGTATGTTGCGTAGATTTCCTGGGCCATCTTCCACCACGGCTAGCCACACAGCCGTGTATCTTCCCAGCACCAAAAAGACAAGAGAGACCTCCAAATCCTGTTGATCGCTTATATACCTTCTGTTGTCTTGGTAACCTAGTTGAGTTTGCAAGTCAAGCATTTCAACATTTTTTTACTTGTTTCACAATAGTTGGGTCATTCTGAGCTTTGTGAATATGATTTCTTCCTAATATAGCCTTAATAATATCCTAATATTAACTTATTCCTAACACCTCCCTTAACATGGATTTACTTTTAAAGAGATGAACCAACTCTTTTCGTTGTGATAGTACGTTATACAAATTTCGCCACAACACAAGTTGTACCTTACCTCCAGTTCTTTATTTTGGGATTGGTTTAATTCAATTTTGAGTAGCCGAATTGACAAAATATCTTACTTAACTTTCATAATTGTATTGTTTAACTTTTCCCAAATGTTTTTATATGAGGTAGAAATATTGTCACAACTGAAGATACAATTAAAGCTAATAAATAGAAAACTTCATTCTAATTTAAATTGTTTTCCTGCAACAAAAATTATGAATTGGTTTTACGACAACCACATTTGTAGTCTCAAGAACACCTTACTAATAAATATATAACACATGCAACATCTAGTATATACGGATTATTTCAGGAGTAAGGCAAATATTTATACATGTTCAGAACGTGACAATTAAGACACATAAGTTCAATGCACATAAAGATTAAAAATGTTTGTTTTTCCTTCTAACTGTTTTTGGTTTTGATAAAATTACAAAATCTCAAGAATGAATTTAGACATAGTGTCTAACTCTATTTATGACATTCGTTCTTCCATATATTCATGTTTATGTTAATGTTCAAAAACTGGCGTGAAACAACATTGTTTAATATGGTGATCATTTATATACAATTAGTTAAAAATGTTAATTATGAAACGGTTATGTGGAAGGTTTAAACTTTTAATAAAAAGTTCTTAGATTTTTAGTAATTTAGGTATGGAGTAACAAACATATTATTTGAAGCAGTTTAGTCTTTTTCCTAATTTAAAATAATCCTATCAACTAATTTTAGTTTATAACTTTAGTTAAAAGATCTATCCTCTCTTAGTATTTTAGTAAAATCAAAACCATTAAAAATACGTTTTATAAAAGAGAGGTAATTTATATTCTCGATTTGTTTGTATTTGTTAGTTGGAAACAATTTTAAGTGTGTTTCATTTATGTTTCCATGTCTTTATATATATATATATATAATATATATATATATATATATATATATATTATATATATATAATATATATATATATATATATATATATATATATATATATATACGTATACCGACTAACCCCCTCTTTTCTCCAGGCATACAAAGCTCCATCTCGACGACATCCTGTCCCTTAAATTTGTTATTATTAATATTTAAAATCCCCCCCCATAAAATACTCCTATTATTATATAATTATATTACGTTTTTATTATTATTCGCTTATATCTAATTATAATTAATTATATAGTTGTATCAACAGCCAAAATGAGTAGATTTATATCTATGTATTTTTAAGCAAAATTGTATCTATATAAAGTAACAAGAGAACCACATTAAGTGTCTCTCACTCGTACTAAAGAAAAATATCTTTAAATATAAACGAAAATCTTCAAAGAATTGAGCAAGTCAATTTATGCCCTTATATCTTTCTAAAGTGTAAATTAAAAATAAAATTTCTGATTACATCAGCAGTTGTATTAATCTATTAAATACGGTAATTAAGTGCGATAATGATGTATAGGTATTAATATCTCATCAAACGAAAATCACGTATTTAGATTTATCTCAATAATTCATTTGTGTTAGTACTTGGAATAAAAGTGTTTGCCCTAGAATTAAAACAATCCCATATTCTAAAAAATGAACAAACAAACGTGGTTTAATTTAAATAATATGTATGCCACTAGCCTGATTAATTATCACTCGATATCCAGCTGAATCAAACAAGGGCTATAATTATAACTAATATGTGAGATAAAATACTGATTAAGACTTGTATTCTTGTTTTTAAATATTGTAGACAGTTTATACAAAATTAGTTTAATCTAAGCAATAGCGTAAAGTAAAATATACAGAATCAACCGTCCAGCACGTATTCCTTTATTCTTCTTTTATTTCTGAATATGTCATAATTCTGTATACTATATAGATTTGTGTGTTGAATCATTACATTAATAGTAGTAATCTTTTACTTGTGCCTTTCTTAGGAAAGGGAGGGGTGGGTGATGGCACAAAATGTTTAAATGTAATCAACTGACTAATGTTATTTGCAAGCTTTATTAAACGAAACACATTTATGGATACGGAATTTTGCCTAGTGACCTAAACCAAATTATTATGGCAATAATTATACTAGTTAATACCATTTTTTATCTTTCTTCGTTATGGTAATTAAATAATTTCTGATTGGCTCTGAGGGGTTTAACTACGAGGCTATAGAATCTTTACTTTTTAGGATTAGAGGATGTGTAAAGGGAATTAAAATTTTTAAACATGCAGTACTATGAATTACAAAGATTTTAAAACTTCAGCTTTTAAGAAAAAAAATGTTATTATATTCGACTTTAACCTTGTTGTGGTTTTGGTTTTCAAAGCGAGTGGTGGTGAATTTGTTTCGTTCGTGTGTTTTTTTTTCCTTTTGTATATATTATTGTCTTCACTATCACTTACAATTAATTTTCGTAAATACAAATTAGCATACATTCACCTTTGAAGGAAGAGGTCCATTTATAGTTTCACTTAGGGAAAGTTATAACTCATCTTGGAAAGTCAATAAGCTTCATTCAGAGAACACTTTGAATAACTATCATTTTTATATAACAATATTTGGAAAGTTTAGACAAATTGACAGGTTGGCAGAAGGCCAAAGAATAGGTTTTCCTTCCACACAATTTAGAGTTTAGTAGTTTATAAGAGGAGAGATAACAATTAATTGATCCTAAACATTCCGCATCATACACTTCTTTTAAAAACTATATTCGCCTAAAAACTGTTTTAACACTTTTCGTCACTTACAAAATCATCCATAGTAGTTCAAAATAGATAAAGAAAATTTCCTTAAGAAGATTTTCACATAAACAAATTTTGTAAGATAATGACAGAAATAAACAATACTTATTCATTGTTCATATTTTATTTACTATATAATAACGAAGTTTCATTTCGTTAAATGCTGTTGGGAATAAACCGTAGATGAAGGATGACGAATGTTATTTTGTTATAATGATTATTATTTTGAATAATATTCCGTTTCATACTGTAGAAGTTTGCTGGAGAAAATATTTATTTGTATGCTGGTGTATATGTAAGGCAGAAACGCTATGAGAAAAAAAAATCCAAACGAGTTGAGGTAAAATAAAATATACAGAGAGCGACTTTCGTATAGAAGTCTTTTAAAAACAACCAAAGCGAGCTCATGGAATGGATAATATTTTAGACACAATCAACGAAAACGTTCGTCAGGAGGAAAAAATTACAACGCGTTATGGCGTCTTTAATGTTAACAAACTCTGTAGCTTGGTAAATATCCAACTTAGTTATCACCCCGTGAACAGGTTAGGATAGGGCACTTAATTTATCTGTACGTCTGGATTCTCCTGAGGTGAATAGTT
Organism: Aphrophora alni; assembly: GCA_963513935.1. Taxonomy (NCBI): domain Eukaryota; kingdom Metazoa; phylum Arthropoda; class Insecta; order Hemiptera; family Aphrophoridae; genus Aphrophora; species Aphrophora alni. The sequence goes on along the minus strand of OY740767.1, from coordinate 119,309,359 downwards.
AACAAATATATAAGTGGCCAGTTGAATTTAAAACCTGAATAAGAGAAGCATAGTTACTAAAAGACAATAGTAGCTCGTTACCATAATTACTAAAGGTGTTTTTTTTTTTTTTTAGTTTATTATTTCAAACACTTTATTAATCATTTGAAAAGTAACAGTGATTGGAAATAGCTCATTCGTAGCATTTCGGTGAAACATTATTCTCCCTAAGATTAATGATGTTAAATCCCATCGTGTTAACAGGTATAATTTGGATCTATAAACAATTCTTTTATTTTGATAATATTTCATCAATTTAAAGTTCTACATTAAGTAATATCATTTAATCGGTCATTACCGTCATTTATGAACATAAAAAACACACATAATTTGTTTACACGTAAGTTTGTGTAGACTGTGTCACATGGTTTTATCTGATCAGGATTGTATTCTCTACGTTTTACATTTGTAACGAGAGTTGATTAATACTCTAGAAACGCCGTTTATTAAACTTTGTTTATCCAAATTATGGTAAATATCCGATTGTCCCCTGTTAATAATATGAACAATCCATCATTATCAAGTTCAATATGTCATTTATTTGTTTATCCAACATATGTATAGGAAACTAATTGACAAATCACATTTTCATTTATTTCGCAAAATATTGATTTTATTTGGTAAATCCAACTTAAATTTTAAATAATTCTGAATAATATTGTTGAAAACTATTATTATTATATCAGGCTTCTTGAGACTCTTGCGACACGTGTGTGCTCAATAACAAATAGTTGAAGTTTGTATAAAGCCAGCGAAAATTGTTGTAACAGCAGAAGTAAAATAGTAACAAAATTTAATTAAAAAGCATAAATATTTGTTACAGTATAGAAATATCATAGAATAGGTTGTTAATGAGAAATTGGTGGATATTATTATACAATATAGTAACTGGACCCATCTTTACAACTTAAATTTCTTGTGCATATCAAGAATTTAGATACAATTACAATTTCGTATATAACCGTATCTTATATGATTTATTCAAAATCTTCTTTTAAAATTTTAATATATACGTTTACAATATTTTAAAACTAATAAGTAATGTGTTAATCTTAGTTACAATGAACGGCATAATAGTCTGTCTTTGTCTAATCTCCATCAATTTATAAGTTCGTGTAACCAACTCTTTTCTTTCTATATGGTCTAAGTAGATTAGGCAATGCATAAGGGAATGGATTATATAAAAAGGGATCATGATAGTGGCTGATTAGGAAATAGAACTTTACTCTCAAATGACATTGTTCCATTAGTCTGATTATCTGAGGGCAAATCCACGTAGTTAACAAACATAAGATATTTGTGTGCCTAAGCACATCCATGCCTACAATGCATATGCAGAATAACAGCAATTTTGAAAAGGCCTATTTAAAATAAATAATATTTCTCAGGCTATGTAAGATATTCGTAACTTAGTATATTAATCCGTGTTTACAATTCACATAACAATTAATTTAGAGTAATATTATTAATGTTTTGAAACCTCACTTAGCTGTGGCTAATGTGGTAAGAATTATTTGACGATCATATTTTGTGAGCCTTTGTTTTGAAGTGTTGAATATTTTTTCATTGTTTGTAAACTTCAGTAATACGTTTTGCCTATTACATCTTACTGATACGTACTATTAAAAGCCGTTCATTGAATCTAGTGAACTGAAGCAAAACATAAAAATACCAATTCAGCTTATAGAGACAATTTTAGGATGTCATTTAAATTAAATTTACATTTAAATCAACTGTACATGCTACCATATAAGTGGTATGAATGTGTTTTAAATAATATATTGTTTGGTCTATTTACAACCTATTAAATCTATTTACAGATTTAAATAATATCTAATATTTCATAACTTTTCTCAAATAGAAACATGAAGTAAAATCCAGTGTAAATGACTCCATTCAAAGTTTTTTTTCGTTAATTCATAATAATGTTGTATTATATGCAAGTTTACCAACTGATTTGGGATAATCTTAACATTTTTATCAAAATATGTACGAAATTGGTGAAGTCGATTTTATAAAAAAAGAATTAGCGACTTTAATATCAACTCCAATGTCAATATAATGTTTGTGGTCGAATATGTCTGTATTTTTGGAGAGATGAAGACCTGTAAATCTTGTTTGAGTACTTCGCGGCTACGGTTACATTTATTAAAATGTAATAAGAAAAGATAGAACCGATTATGATAAAATCGGATATATATGTTTTTGTCGTGAAGAAGGAACTCCAAATTTCGAGTTATCAAAAAATGAGAACACGTAATCAGATATGGTCTAAATATAACGTATACTAAGTTTTATTATAATATGTCCACTCGTTTTAGCTGTAGAGGACTGCATGTACAGACTGCGTGACAGATGATATAGCTCATGTCAGACAGACAGGCAGACTTCATTCCTGAAATTACTACTTTTGGAGTCAAAACATGAGACTGGTTTTTTGACCAAGAAAATATTGCCTGGATAGTTATCGAGACACATTAAATTCAATTAACACTATTACTCCCATGATTTGGAGCAATGCATCTACAGTTTGTATTTAATGTTTACAATTAACTAATATATTTTTTATTATAGTGTCAAAATTTACAACATTTTTACATAAATAATTATGTAATCAACAATTAAAGAATCACTTCAATTTCCACATCAATAAACACTCCAGTTGTACTTCAATGATTTGAATTCACGATAAACGTAGAGTGTGGCAAAAAATCCAAAATTTATTTAGTTGTAATTATTATTTACATAAATCAGTAAAATATTGGTAATTTTATAATTATTTTGATGATGAAATGATTTAATGAATCAATTAAATTCAATAAAATATATCGTCATCTACTGTTTATATTTTACGATCATAATTTTGTCGTTATAATGTTGCAAATTAAAGAAGTAATCACATAAACATTAACTAAAAAAATACTACATTTTTCACAGCAACAAACTAGTTCACAAAACTAAGTTTAATGACTAATCCTAAGTTTTAATCCTAATTTGTAGGCAGTACACGCTTTCTTTTGTTCTGATGCAATGTAAGATTATTCAGTCTTTAAGATTGATTCATTGTGAATGTGAATATGTTTCTTATTGCAGAAAATAATTCAGTTACGAAACCATGAATTGTTCTACAAGTTGTTTAGAGAATGTTTAAGTAAAGCAATTACATATTACAAAAACCTAATTTGTCGAAGACACGTGCAAATATAATTAATGTAATGAAGTTAGAAAAATGATAAATATATTCATTCTATTATCTAAATATTTGTTGGTGTAGAATTAGATTTGTATAAAGTCATTAAAAGTAGGAAATACAAATCTCATTTCCATAAAATCTTGGTAAATCATCATTCCTCTGTCTCGTACGCCTGATAATATTTTAGTATCACGGTCTGAGAAATAAGGTCAGAAGAGGTAAATCATAGATACGAGAAAGGTTGTTCAAACCGTAATAAAATTAGAATAACTAAGGAAATGAGTTTTTGAGAAATAGTTTTATTACTAGAGTAATAATAATATGTATGCAAGAGTGTGGGTATAAGATTGTAATTTTATGATCTATCACTAAATTCATGTCTATATCAAGAGATGATTTTATACCAAGATTTAAAAAATATGGTTAGACTTTAGAGAGAAATGAATTGCTGTCAGAATTCATTGGTTATATATTCAATAATATACCGGCGTTTACTGGACGTAAATCTTATTTGACGCAAACACGTACAACTTAATTTATTGTTATTAGAAAAATAAGAAATTAATTAATTTTTTATCTAAATATTTGGCGATTTAGAAATACATTTGTAAAAAGCTATTTAAGAAGTCAGTATGAATTTTAATTTCACAGAATCATCATTACTTCGTGCGTCTTAATATATTGGTAACACTAGCTGAGAAATAAGGTTAGTATAATTCACAGGAAATAGTAAAGTGGTTTTAACCGCAATAAAATAACGGAAAGGAATGAGTTTTATTACTGGTACAATTATACTTTTGCTAGAATGTAGAGATAAGAATGTATTATACTGAAAATAATTTAATTAGTCTAAGTCGTTAAAATCTGTTAAATAATTGTGTAATAATTATGTAACTGATTCCAAATGAGTTTTTTGACAACTTTATAGTACATAGAAGTTCAACTTCCTCTCTTTGAGTACGGAATGCATTTTAGCTCTAACTTTCAATTCAATCCAACAAGAAAACTTGTTTTTTAGAATTTCCATCAACTTAAAAAATATCATGAATAAATACCAGTCATTTACTGTAAAGTATTAACTTAAGAATATAAGTCCAATTTAAATCAGTACAAAATCAATATAAAATATTAAGCCCACGTTAATCTTATAAGTTCTATAATCTTCGTTCATCGCTTAATATTAATTTACCTTTGTTAGAAATTTCAAACAATCTACTACCATTGGTATATATTTGCAATCAATGGTACAATTCAAGTTATTTACAATTATTATAATAACTAAGTAGCCAATAGTTGACATACAACTACATATTTCATTATTTTGTTTACATTTGACTAATTAAATCTGCAAAATTATATTATCAAATAAACACCTTATGTTTCAAACTATACTAAACTATGCAACATTATACGTATAAATTGACGCTAACAACATTGGAAATAGTACTGCATCATTTGTTTACCAACGGTCCTGTAAAAAGTGTTCTCAAGTCCACAATAGGCTCAGTCTCTATAATTTCATTTATATTCATCAATCGTTAGAACTTTGTTCTACTCAAATTAAACAGTGCTTAAGATAAAAAATTTTCAAAAATAAATACAACTCAGAAATATGAAACCATGGTTTCACATGAAATAATCTTCTATATCTAAATTACTTTGTGTTAGAACAAAACAGACAAACTTTCCTTAAACAATTCAAAAATGCAATTCTGTTTTGAATTATTAGTAATGGTGTATTTTACTATTTAATAATTTATAAGTTTTTGTTTTAGTTTAAATGCTGATTTATGGAGTAAACATGTTAAATATGTGCGTAAAATTTATATTCTTTAACTTTTTACAGTCTTTGTTTGAAGGTTCATTTATTATATAATTAGAGCTATTTGGTGTTTGTTATCATCAAATGACAAACATTGAACAATAATATCTTTTTCATAAAACAATAAGCATAAATAAAGAATACAGTTTTTAATATAGCACGTCAAATTATGCACTAAACTTTAATGTTTAAAATGTTGTGGTCAAATGCCACACTTAAAGTAATCAATTATTTACTCTAGATTTAAGTATATTTGAATTGTGATGATGGTATAAGAAATAGCAAAACCACAATAACGATAGAATACAAGAAACCCTGAATAACGACTTTATTATGCAAGTTAAATAATGTTAATTATTATTATTATTATAGCAATTTTCAAAGCATTATACAAATCACATTTATATTGGTTAAAAATTCTCTAATGTTGTTTAAGACATACCTCATATATTATTACTTTCATTCTTACACTTGATCATCTCCTTCAAGTGAAATTCATTCCCTTAGGCCTTTGTTCCATTACAATGAAGCACGCTCAAGATGTTCAGAATTCAAACAATAAATCAAGTTAGAAAATTGAAGGTAAACTGTAATAACCTTACTTGCTACCAAAGTTTGTTCGTAAAATAGCTTTATAAGTTTGGAAATACAGAACTTGTTGCTTTCTTTTTTTTAACATTCCTTTACATTCAAATGTAATACATTTAAAAATATTACAAACAAATGACACTGGTATAGGTCGATTAGGGTGTTCAGGGACAGCTAATTGTTATTTAATTGACATAATCATCACTTAACCTCACTGACATATCCTTGTTGCACAAATTAAGCACAATTCCTTTAGAACCACAAAGCGTTCTCCACTCTTTTCATCAAGTTTATTATATATTATTTTATTAGCTCTATATATTTCACTTAATAATTTCTGCTGTTTTATTAATATTCCCTTCGGAATTTTCTTTCTTCATATGTTTAATATTTCTATTTTTCTCTTAGAAGTGAAAAGCAAAATTTATTTATTTAAAAAAAATATTTATTCCATGTCAAATTTAATTTCATTCTTTTTATGTTTTACGAAATTACAAAAGTCCACATATCTCAACCATAGTAGGATATTTTTCAATTTCCAACTTTACACAATATATATTAATTATACTTCAAGTAATTAGATTCCAATTCAGATTGATAGTTATGTATGTTTGATTAAGATATTCTTATAGGAACCTAAGTTAACATATATGTATCCTTCTTTATTAGGGAAAAATGTTTTTTATATTAACAAACTTCTGCCAGATTAAAGTATTTGCAAAAAGCACAGAATTGAAAGTTAAATGAAATTTAGAATCAACAAATTAAGTTCTACTTCTAATCTAGTCAGGTTCAATCGAGGGCCAACTTATCTAGCTGTTAATCAAATTGTGACACCTGCCTTCACTTATGAAAGCTATAGTTACTGCTATTTTTACACTCACTAAAAAAAAAAACACGAGCATACACACATAACTTTATTACGTATCATTCACATTATGTAAAAAATACTTCATACGACAACAATTTCTCTTTAAAATTATCAATCTTTCAAATGCGCTCTAACAAATCAATTTATTCTAGCGATTCAGTACTGCCAACCGAACAGACAATATGAACAACAATAATCTAAACAACAATATTTAAAACATCGTTCATATTTTATGTTTACTCTATTATGTTTAAATTTGATTGGAAAATGGCCACTAGAAGAGTATAAATATATTAAAGACCGTAGATCCGACTTACGTTCGTAGCTTCTTTTATCTTGATGCATAAACTCAAACTCTCACAAATAGACCCATATTTAACTGTAAATAGAAAACGTCTAGCCTTTGGAATAATTTAATAGAAATTTATATATTTATCATTTTGAACATGTATATCCGACTTTATCCTAAATAATTTATTTTTATAAATATTCAGAAAAATTCGATTTTAATAATATTTGTTGGCAACAAGTTCAAAGATTTAAAAACATCACAGTAATGGCCTTAGGAACTACTGCATTCACTTTGCGAAGTATTATCGCCCTACAAGTTACATTAGAAACTTGTAGAAAAGTTTAGTAAATCATTCATAAATGTAGTTGTTATTTTAATTAGCGGGAAAGTTAATATTATTTTTCTTTTAAATGACTTCTATATCCCATTAAATTTAAATTTTCAGGTAAAGTGTTGAAAACATACGGTTCTATAAATATTTACATTGATCTAAAGTTACCATGGAAAAAAATATTCATCTTATTACAGTAAATTTAATATGTAATACCTATTATTTTAAGTTGCTTTTAAATGATAAGAAATGAATTCATACAATTTTTTTTTTTTTTGATTTATAAAATATTTAAAAACACTAAACATTTTTTCTAAGTGATTGTTTTCTTCCCTTACTTATTATGCTAGCGAACATATGAATTAATATCTTTTTGCATGACATTTATTTAATGCCTCCACAGTTGGCCAATTTCGTACACCAGTATGTTATTAAATGATAAGTGTATCAATAATGTCGAGTAATATTTCCAGAAATTTATCATTATCATTCAAATGAACTGTGATGGTTTATTTCGTCTGAAAATAGGATTTCACAACACATCTCGTCATAAATTTTAGTGATGTGAATAAGAATGAATAGAATAATTACGAAACATTTTAATAATTATTGTAATAGTAATGTGATAGTGTACCTTACTCGATCTCATTATAATGCGTGCGTTTACGTAAAGCTTTAAAAGTCGTTACTGGAAGTATTTATACAGATTTGTTTTGTAATTAAAAAATAATAATTTCATAGTTTTTAAGATCACCTACATTAAGTTGTTAATTATTTTAGTACTAAAATATGTTAAATATACATGAAAAAGTTTAAAAGAATGTTTTTATGAATAAAGTGAATTTGTAAACGTTTGTCCCGACACTTGTGAATTTCAGTATTTACTATATTTTATTAACCTGCGAGTGTACTTCAGCTTTGGTATTATAATAACACCGTTTTATGACAGACTGTGAAACATAGATAACTCCACCCAACCCCTAAAGGATGGTCAAAGGTAAGTTATCGATCAGAGAGAGAATTCCAATATATATCATAAGAATTCGTTTTAACCAAGCCGAGAACAAACTTCACCAATAAATTCGTTTGTTTCATCTGTCATGAGTGAAATACATCTGCGATTTAACACTACACTTTCTCCACATGAGTCTAAATATGCTGTTTAAAGTTGTTGTTTTTCTACATTTATTGTAGTGCAGAAAAGGTTCATAAGACCTATAGCCCAAAAATGGGACTGGTGCCACCCTTACCATTGTTTCGAATGTTATATATATTTCCTTTTTATCATTTGTCTGTTTACAAGGTTCTGAAAGCGTTTTAAGTAAGAAGTAAGGGGTTTTTAAACTATCACAACAAAATTAATTATTTTTTTACAGACAAAAACAAAGGAACGGTGTCCAAAATAAAATTAACGATTTATTTATATTCTTTCACTGTAGTTGCGCTCAGGCTGTGGAATAAATTTTCTGATATAATCAGGATGTGTAATAACCCTTTGATTATTTTTGAATCTCCGAAAAGACTGGCTTTAAGTCCTATACGTATAAAGCAACCTTAAATTTCTAAGGCACCTTATTTTTAAAATAAAGAGTTACTTTAAAAATATAAATAAATGAAATCTGTTAGTGCAAGCACAGAGCAACATTTAGAAGATGTTTATTGAATATAAATTTATACTTTTATCTAAAAAAAAAAAAAAGAAAAAAATTATAAATTATAATATCTTAATAAGACAATAAATTAATTATATAATAATAAAATTCGAAATGCATGATTCAAAAAAGTATAACCCTTTTTAAATAACGTTCAATGCTGAATCAATTTAAATTCTGTACATACATTTCTATTTTTGAAGAGGCTATTTAAAATACAATCATTATATTATTTAAAATAGTACACTATTATTGTTTATAATATATTATTATTGTTAAAACAAATACAAATTTAACACTTCATTATTTTTCCATAAATGCTATATAACGTACAAAAAATATAGATTGTGTTTGGTTTATTTAAAAATGGGCATTCTTTAAGTTAACAACTAATTATGAAGTAAACACAAACATTTTGAGTGTATTCAAACATTTTATATTATTTTTTTATATTAAAAATAATATACAATATTTCAAGAGTACAGATCAACTGTCATTACCAATTGAGATCCAGAGTAATAGAATATTAGGTTTTTCATAAAGATAAATTACGGCAAATACACGGATAAACTATATCAATAGTATGCATAATCAACCTTTATGAAATAACTTTAAATTCAGAGTAAAGACTATGACATTATTGTTAAGTTCATATATTTCTGTATGTAAAAATAATTACTTATATTCATTAAAATAGAAAGTATTATATTAAATATAAATTTACTGTATGAATTTAATGTAAAGCGAGGAAATTAATTTTCAACGGTTCACTTTAATGAAATGCGATCAGACGTAACCTAGGGACTGAGTTATTTGTTGCTCTCATAAAATAATATGTGCAATCAATCTTACTTACATGACATGTAACAGTTTTTATGCACATATCAATTTTAGTGTAATAATTAATTTGAAAACTTTATGGTATCTGTATAATCTATTAGCATTTTAAAGAACGAGAACTTCACAGTTTTAAAAGTAACAAAATTGTGTAATACTAGTTTTACTTTCTCAGAATCTATGTCGATTTATTCGCGAAATCATTCGTTTTGATGTCTCATGAATCCCGAAAAGAGACATTGATATTATTGTCTGTTAGTCTGTCGTCCACGCTATTTCTCTGGAGAAATATATATATATATATATATATATATATGTGTGTGTGTGTGTGTGTGTGTGTGTGAATTTTGGGTGGGGGAATGAAAAATCTACTAATTATATTATGCTATGAAAAAGAAGTTAAGATACTCGAAGATCTCTAATACCTTCTAAGTTTATCCAATCATTAAGTAAACTGAATTTATTTCCTTAAATATCCGTACTTCCTTTTTAATATTTAACAAAGGCTAAAGCAAAAATATACAAATAAAGTTTTGTTATTATTTAAAAAATATATTTACATATTATTTTTTTCGTAAACTCATTAATTGAAAGTATTGGAAACAAAAATTATAATACATGAATAATAATTTCAGCTCCACCTCTAAACTTGATTCAACAGCTTAGGTTGAATTTGACGCTTGGGTAGGTTTGGGTAATACAATTGGTAAGATTTCATTCGACAAGGAAGGAGAGTAAGGTTACTTCCTAATATATTGAGATTGAATTAAGTAAATTATTACCTCTTTTATATCCGAATTAAGTATAAAGTGGCGGTTAATACATTTTCAGAAAGTTCGATATTGTTATTTATTACGTTATATTTTACGTCAAGTGACTCAGCTCTACTAAACCTGTATTTTTTATAACTTTTTTAATAAGCTTAAACTAAATATAAAACTGTGCGTTGTAGGTAATTGTACCTGTTTCACAAAGACCTTTTTTTAAATGTAAGTATCACATATAATAAGTAATATAGTTACAAACCCTAATTTTGAAATCGTTTTAAATATAAGAGAATTAGGTTTATGTGAAATTAAAACATTATGCAATGCAATTACTGGCACGGATTCTCTTCAATTACATTCGCTACGCAGATGGAACATTTTAAACACCGTCACAAAATTAATTAAGAATCAAGAATTTTAAAAATACAATTAAAGTGAATTTTGTCCTCTATTGGATTGAAACATAGGTACAGAGAAAACCGACCACCCCTCCCCCCCACCCCCGATTGTACCAATAATCTCGAAGTCCGTATTCCTTTATATCGCTCGGCTCTTCCAATCTCACAATAGGAAATCTTACTATTACAATACAAACTTAAATTAAAAATTATCACAGGAAAATCAGTTGATTTTTATTTTCACTTAGACTTTACTTTATAAAACCATATCACTTTGTATTTTAGTAAATTTTTTTAATTATTAGAATTTTCAAACCTTGACACTCCTGGAATGATTTGGCTTCTGGTGTCTGTGTTGTTGTTCATTCTATCTTGGATCCATGTATTCGTTAGTTGATTAGAGTGCACAGATGTTTTGGTTCTTTATCAATTAGAATTATAACACTTTTGGATATCACTCTTTTTAATTTAACCAGCATTAACTAGCCCACTTCACTGTACAGATTTAAATTTACCACATTTTATTTTTAATTTTTTTTCTAACCGACTCTATTATACTTTACTTTTTACTTATTTAAGAATTTCTACTCGTTCGGACATAGCAACCCCTTACAACTTTTTTCACAATTTTTCAAGAGTCCTCCTGTGAGAGGCAGAGTAGCTGTATTTATACCCGAAATATCCCTTATTATATTACCAATTTTTCTCCCTTCTGGGAATTATCCATTTTTGTCTTTATTATTTTATTATGCTGTAATTAACTAATTATGGGTGCTAGTGGTGTTAATTATTTGTTTACATTAATTTCACCTTTGTATTGTTTATTTCTTACTTTCATTGTAATTATTCATTTTTGCTAGTAATGTTGTTAGTTGGCAACATAACTCCACCCTCTGCGACGACTAAATTTCTTAAAGTTCAAAAATAGTAATGTTTATTTTATTTTTGATTTTCTCTCAAAGAACAGTCATTTTTTTAAAATTTCTGCACATCAGATTCAAAAATATACAAAACGTGATGGACAGATAGGATGGTAAAGTAATAACAAACAAGTGAATTAATGAGTGTTGCGTGAACGTTATAGGCCTATATAATAGGAGTGATAAATCAGAAGACTACAAAGTTTAAAACGAATAAATTAATATAATTTAATGTAAATGCTATGTCTATTTTCAAACAAGGAATTACTTATGGCATAATTTGAAAACATGAAATATTCAGGAGAAGTACTGTGCTTATTTTCAAGGCATTATGATTTCCACAACATGAAAACAGACGCTATTAACCCACTTGCATAAATCGGCTTTACGGCATTTGCTCTATTTACGAAACAGAAGTTTTCCGTAACTGTTAAAGTTATCAAATATAATTAAAACTTGAAAGGGTTAAAATGACATATGTAGAAAATGCACGGCTTAATAATATCACAAATTTCTAAAATGTTAATAAATCAAATAAATTATCTAAGACTGCAAGCATGATAATTTCATGCTGTTTTGTACCAAAAAAACTGCTTATTTAAAGTGAATGAATGCACATTTTAATTGTTATTTAACTAATAAACTTATATACTTAAATATATCTCACAGATACTTAATTCGACCATTTTCGTTAATTGTGGAGATTTAAAATAATTTATTAATACATTGTGAAAGCAGATAAACAAATAAATCAAGAAAATTAAGATATACGTTATCATTTGTAATGGACAGGACTTGTGGAACCTTAAATTCAAAATTATGTAGTCATGACACATGTAGCAGTATGACTTGGACATTGAAACGTCAATTTTAACAAAGTATTTATTGTGAAAATTTGTTTTTATTTAATATCTTAACATAAGATGAATAAAATATAAGACAAAAAATTGTTTCAGGGACAATTTTAGAGTCCCTACTTTTGTTTTCTAATGAAAATATCAAGGAAACACTATTTTTTTAGAAGTTATTAACTTCCCTAGAACAAAACATCTGTTTTTGACGTTTATTCTTCAGATTACCAGTTACTTGAATTTAGTAGTAATACAAACTTGTCAGACGATTGAAAACAGAATATGTAAAATATATTTGTCATACCTTATGGGTATAAAGAATTACAAACATCAATTCAATCTTAGTTTTAGTTACATATTAAAATACAACTGAAGTCTAATATAATGGTTTACCATAACAGATAAAAGATAATACAAAAAGTAGTTAACAACATCTTTTTTTTTTAAGGAACAATAATTTTATAACAAAAATTGTATTATTTTCTGATAGAAAATGAGAAAAAATTGTTTGCAAAGTTTCGTAATGTCCAATAATAAGAACTTAATCGTTTCCAAATAAATCGTGTCACTTTAGAGAAGTAATATTGTGTAATTAGATCAGTTAGCCATAGTATTCGTTACATTTCAAAGTAGAAGAGTTTGATTACGCTAGACACTAAAAACTTCAATGCACAACTTCTTCTCGACAACTTCGTGTCACCTTGTAGAGTGCCGACTTTTTTGAAAGCTACCCACCAACCAGATTTGACGTCCTAAACCGACATTTCGTTTTTACTTTTATCATAATTTAAGTGTATTACTTTCCTAAACTGTAAGATTTAATTCGTTCCAGGGGGTTAATTTATAGTAAGTACTAGTGTGGAAATCTTAAGGTACCTAGATTATGTTATGTTACATCTCACTCTTTCGCCTTTCCTATCAGATCTCTTGACAACTTCTTGTTCTCTTACGATTCTAGTACTGTTAAAGTATCAAGTTTTTTTTTCTTATTCCTTATATTCATAAATCGAAATGGTTGTTGGTTTATTGTTCAGGACCATTGTATGTTATGTATTTGATAGTACTATGAAGACGTTAAATTTTCTACAGCTGTACTTAAAACAAAAAACAAAAAAAAAACAAAAAACAAATAAAAGTCGGTTAAAAAAACATGAAGAATATTCAGTTTATTTGTAATGCAATATTGATTAATCCATTTTTATGGTGTAAAATTATTATTACATTGTCCATATTTGCGTAAATTTGGGGATGTCATATAATATGTTTCACTAGAAACAAAACTCTTGACCTGTTAGAAAATATAGACATTAGTTGTAAATAATGATATCCGATTATCTGATTTTATATTGTAGTTTTTAGGCCTCCTAATATGCTTATTTTCTAAGCTTTCAAAAGAATTAATTTACTTTTTTTTATTCTGTTGGAATTTCAGAAGAGGAGCTTAATTTTATAAAAAACCCCAATGAAGACAATTACTTTTTGTAGAGTAATAATTTTTTTAACTGTAATTTTAAGTAGATACAGTAATATTGGTCGTCCACCATTGTAGAAAGAAAAATTGTAAAGTAAACTATAGTCTAATATCTAGCAACGGAAATTAATATCTAATCTCTGCAAAATATGTTTTGACTGCATAAGTATAGATATCAACAGTTTGAAATTATTCTTTAAATGGAAGTATTTGCTTGTTTAATTTTTTTAACTATCCATCTCTTATGTAATTTTTTTTCTTTCATTTTATTATTTCTCATTTTATTAATATTCACAAGCCCAATCATTGTTATTATGCAAAACAAAGCCTATTTATCGATTTACATATCAGTAATTTATTTTTTATTTCAGTGTTAAAACCGATTCACCTGTAAAACAAACGTAATTGAAGCAAATCCGTATAAGTAATTCTGTAATTATATGGTCTAATGTTTTAATTTGGTAATAACCTGATTTTTTATTGAAAATTAACATTTATAATTTACTAATTTACTTTATACATGTAATGCTTAAGAATTAATAACATCTGTGCTAAACTAACACTCACAATTTTATATTTAATTTAAAATTTTAAACCACTTTCTTGAAATAAAATAAAAGTTGGTTTACGTAGGCTTGCTTTTATTTAAAGTAAAATAAAGCTTTCTACAATATTAGAATATTTAAATATGTAACAACAACCATATAACATGTAATAGCTATTATTTAATTAAGATCTAGTTCACATTGTGATAGAAGAATTGCACAATTTAAAAAAGTGGAAATTTTAGAACTAAATTAATATTCCACATTTCGTCCGAACACAAAATCCCGTTCAACTGAGTTTGATTTAATTCCGATGGAATATATTATTGTCCCAAAATGTGGTTTCATAAAAAAATAATAACAATAAATACACACGTATATGATATTACATTACGTGTATGTGTTATTTCAGTTCCACTAGTATAATGTACACTTTCACACAAGGCTTTTTGAAAGTTAAACAAGTGATTTCATTGTTTATGCTTTACTTTTGAGATGGTAGAGTTGACTTTGCTCTTAGAGCATGTAGGCTCAATTAAGTGTTTGTCTTGTTGTCTTCTTGTCTGCGGTGTTGAATTAGAATAAAACTGTAATAACACAAAATATACAATTACAAGGGTGACCAAAATTAACCTATGTACAAGATTATTCCTTTTACTTTTAAAATAATGTGTTACGAATTAAAAATATATAACAAGTTTATTGAAATCATTTATAACCAAGAATTATAAATCATCCACTCCACGAAATCAATATACATTTAAACAAGGTTGTAAAATATCCTGCAAATAAAAATACCTATTGGTGACATATAAAGTTAAAAGGAGTTGACGAAGTTTTCAATTATGTAAACTATTGAAAAACTCAATGATCGCTACTGTTTATTTCTAAAAATATATCAAATAAAGTCCATTAATATTATTCAGCTATTTCAAAAAAGTTTGGAATTCTCAATTACCTCCTAAATCTGTCTGATTTAAAATTAAACTGAATTAATGAAGTAACTATCTATTACTCTGTAAGAATAGTCTGTACTCTCTAACAAAGGTAGGGGGGGGGGAGCTGAAATATATAAATTGAGAAAGTAAAGTTTTATAAAGTTTTAAGTTATGATAATTTTTTATTTTATATTATTAATTGAAACAATTTGGAAAAAATAATTTTTCAAGAATAATAATTTTAGAGTTACCTTCAAACTTAATTTAACAACGTAGGATGATTGTTTAATCTGGCAAATTAGGATATTCCTCTGTCAATAAAGAATGAGTTGTGATTTCAGTTTGCCTTTAGCAACGCTGAAACTTGAGAGTGTTTGTGTAATTGAATAAGGAAAGTTCATTTGAATAGGATGGAAAGTACAGTTACTTCGAGATAAATAAAGTAGATTATAATGAAACATTTTTAAACGTATAAAGCTCTTTTATTTTACAGTAAAATCAAATTAAATTATTGTACTGTATGTGAAAAAAATTTAAAAAATTTTAAATAAAATTGCCTAGAAACAGTGCTTATACAGTGAATCATCATTTTCCCTATTATTATTTTATAAATTATGAAAAGTAAAACTGTCTATCGAGCTAAAAGGGATTGTAAAAGTATAGAGGAAAATTGTTCAGTTCAAAACAATTTCCAAACTCGAATCATGAAGCATATCTATCCCTATGTACATTTTCAAAACAGAAAAATTTAATCCCTACTGGACAGAAAACGTGTAATAATAATTAAGGAATTATGTTGATTTTTAAATGAGAAAACTTGTAATCAGAAAAAACATTTTATACAATTTTTCAAGACCAATTTGATCTCCTAGACCTTAAATTGAACATTTTATCCTTGATTATAAGTGTTTTAGTTTGATTGTTTTAGCTTTGCATCGTAATACAGCCTCGTCAATGCCTTAGCAGGCGAAACCATTGGTCGGCTAGACTAATAAAAAGTGGATAGTACAAAATAAAAAATTGTGTTTTATTATCTTTATAAGTTTTAACCTTACATTTTAAGGAATGTTTAAAAGAAAGAAACGTTTGTGTTACTACAACTGATAAAGTTATTTGTCAACCAAACATTGGTGGCAAGGATAGTTATGACAGTTGACCTTCTACTTTCTAACTCGATTTATTGTTTGAAATCTTATTTTTGCTGGTGTCAATGTACAAAGGCTTAAAGGGTGAACAAAGGTTGAAAGGAATGGATTAACTAAAATGACTTAACACTTAATAAAATTTTAGAAAGACGTAAATTTTGGTAATTAAAACAGCAGGTGTTAATGTACATTTAATGTTCAACGTTTATTAATTAAATTTACGTTTTTAAACAAACGTATAAAATATGTATTTAAATATACGCATTTAATCTTCAATGTATTTAAGTGGCGTCGAAGTTTAGTAGTTATTTCTATGCATGTTTCTTTGAATGTATACATGAGTGTTTATGTACGTATACACGTGTTTACATATTTTTTATTTCTTTAAGAATAGGATTTAGCACTATTTTGTCCATAATAGCCTCAATATAGTTAGGTCTATGGCCTGTTGGGGCTGCTTTTGCAGTAATTTTGTGTACATATTTGTTATAGCATTGTATCACTAGAGAAGTAAATAGAAATATACATATTTAATATGTGTGTATGTATGCAATTATTATAACACTTTAATAAAAAACAAAACAAATCATATGTAGATTTGTTAAATAAAAAAATACACTAACCTCAAATTGAGTTGAATTAAAATTCCATGAATTATATTAAGTATTGAGCTTTTGCTTGAAATTCTAACTCTGAAGTTCTGAACAATTTCGTTATATTTTTGAAATAAATAATTAAGCACTTCCTTTAAGTAAGCACTTATCTGACATTCAGTCTTAAGAAGAAAGTTATAGTAGATGTATATCTAGTAATTTAAGCAGAACTCGTAATGAACGCATCGATGACTCGGCTGTGACATCATGACAGTGTTTTGTATTACTCCCACTATATAATAATCGCATTTATTTATGTATCAAAAACGGAAAATCGACTAATTTTTGATATTCCTAATATTTTATTCGGATCTTTCAGCACAATCTTTAAAATAACGTCATTACAACAAAAGTCATAAACAGTCCTAATCCTATTTTTGTACTTATGGCAATTTTTACAATCATGTATGAATTGGACAATATTAAAAATTTTAGTTTTATGATTTTTGATATCCAAGTCACTCCACATATTGAAAGAAGGTATATGATAATATTATTAGTAATTATTTAGTGGAGGTGTAGAAAAAATCTTGGCTGTAAATCCATTGCAAAGTGTCAATCTCTCGATGTCATAATGACCAAATTTACTCTCTTTTTACACAAATAGCTATTATACTTTCAAAAGGTAAAGACTAACTCAGGCAATCTTTTATATCTGATCGCATTTCATTTTAGATGACAATTGTAAATAATTTTCTACAATTAGCTTGAAAATAAAAAATAAAAAATTAGTGGATTAGCTTGATGATTTAAAAAATATGCTTAAATTTAAAATATCGATTTAAAAAACGATTTAAAAATACGCTTGATTGCTAACATAATAACCTCACGTATGTGGAAGTGATTATTATGGTGAAATTCAGAGTTTTCCATTTTCGCTTTATGAAATTTACACCAGGTATTGGCGTCCTTGGAGTAAAGTTGATGTGTCGGGTTTTCATTTTTGGACTGGATATTGAAATATGTAGCCAATATTGTTTGCTGCACGTCTTTCACATTATTGGTATTCCTCCTAATAGCTAATCCGTAAAAGATCTGAAGTTTTTTAATCCATTCACCAGACAAACCTCCTTTACCTTTGAGGGGTTTGCCATTACTCAACTTTTCAATTTTTAGTTTGAAAAGTCGTGTCCCCAACGCTTCTGGATGTGGCCTATACAATCTAGTTTGTCTATAGACACATCCTGGCCATAAGGCTGGGCCTCACAAACTGCCTGATAAGCCTTCGAATCTCCGTCACTCAAATACTCTTTGTAAATTACATTGTACTAGGGTACGGAGCGTCCAAACAGTTGGATCACACCATCGATTTCCACCCCCCCCCACTCGTAACAAGGTATTTACCTTTTTTAATTAATTTTTTTACGTTTGTCAGCAACCGCTTATATGTAAGTATTATATATCGTTGGATACAGAAAATTCTGAAAAAAATAAATTATCAAAAATAAAATTTTTAAAAAAATCCTGATTTTGGGTGCCCTTGATAGAATCCTTCTTAGTTTGTTTTGGCAACTTGACTCAAGTAGACCTAAAAAGTACCTTATTTAAATCTTTACGTATTTAACACTCCTTCTAGATTCACTAGTAATTTCTCAACATAGAATATTTAATGAAATCACTCATGCTTACTTTCATTCCATGGTTATTATCCCCAAACAAACGTTTATATTAAATGTTATTACATGTAATTATTTGGACTATTTCTATTAAAACTTATTCAATGTTTATAAGACTCTAATTTTAAAAATTATTTAAGTTCATAAAAACGTCACATTAGATATATATATTTTTTAATTTATATAACACAAACCGGCATATTTTGAAGAGAAGGAAACCAATACTATAGATAAGGAAATGATGTATTTTACTCTATACGCTTTGCAGGGCTATTTTCCTGTCTTATAGTGATGAATGATTTCAGTATTATTTAATGTTTGACTCTATAAATCAGCTGCTCTATTACCGCCCTTGTTTGTTAAGATATTATGTGTTGCTTGTATTCGTTAATATTTCTGAACTGATACAATCTATCTGAGTGCTGAAGAATGATTCAAGATTTTGTAAATCAAATAACGATAGTAATAAAATTTCCAATCTAATTAAAGTTACGTAGCATTTCGATATGTTAATAATCGTGTTTACATGTTTATAATTTTGTTCAGTTTACACCGAGTATGTTTGAAAACAAAGCAAATTGTTAATATATATACATCAATATTTTAGTTATTAATAAATCTATTTTTTGTTTTATCAGTTTGTATTAATTGCTCCGGATTCAATTTATTCAAAGGACAACACTATTCAAATACCAGAAGTTGTTAATTATTCTTGGAAATTTGCAGTTAATAATAGTCACACTAGTTTATGTGGTAATATGACTTTAATTTAACGTTAAAACATCTAATTGATTCCTTTAATTGTATTTACTATAGTACCAGGAATAACCTGAATAGTGAATCATTAATTGGCTATTGCGAGGCATGTTATATAGATTGAACAATCTGCTATGTGTGTATTACAAAAATAAAATTGTAATTAACTAGTGAGTTTAGAGTTAAAACTTTTTTATCATTTTTTTTAAATATTGTTTAAATATGTAATTTGGAATTATATATTGCAAGTTAAAACTGTAGGTAAATATAAGTGAATAATAGTTCAATAATTGTTGCAATTATTATAATTCAATTCAATTGAAAAAGATGTTATTCAAAAATAAACTTGTTGAATGACTCCTAAATTTGTTTTTCAAACATTATAAATTTAATTATACTACAAAGAACAACATGTGCAGTAATATATGTTTATAAAACTTATACAGTAATAAATATTAGTAACAATATTTTCGAAAAAAACTTTGTAAATTAATAAATAATCATGGTTAATTTTCATGTTTCAATGATCTGATAGAATTATTGATTACCTGGGGTACAAGCAGTGTTTTTTTTTTTTTTTTTTTTTTTTTTTTTTATTTTCTTTTATACTACTTTATTTTATAAGTTAATAATATTTTACGGTTATTTTTTTAAAACTTTAATACTAATGTATACTATTGGAATAGTCTCATAACATTTAGACTGTCACTAAGTTTTTATCTGTTCATATAAATACTGATGTAACTGTTTCTTAGGTAGGAAAAACTGTAATATATTGAAGGATATAAGAGTCAAGCAACCCTGGAAGTAAACGCAGGGAAAATTATGGAGTCCAACATACTGAATGGTCATTGGACTTAAAGGAGTTCGTGACACAATATTGATGCCTTTTTTGTTTCTATGAGTTTGGATGGAATTGAACAACGAGCAACCGTTGTTGGATTGTAAAAAAAAAAAAGAAAAAAAAAAAAAAAAAAAAAAAAACAATACTAACTCACACAAGGTTTTTCGGAGGTAGCATCATGTAGGTAGATTAATTCTTTTCACAAAGTTACTGAGTAGGCTAATTATCATCGAATAGTATGATTACAACATAATATTATGTAAGTAGTCAGATATGAACATTTTTTCAAAGATAAACAGAACGTTTGGTTATAAATGAAAAGAAATTTAACTCTGCAACAGCCGGACTATGAGCTGCTGTTTTTCTTATACATTAACACGATTTATGCAAAAATGTATATAAAACTAAAGAGACAAGGTTTGCATACCATGTAATATGCTATTTTATTCAAAACATTCTGAAGGATACTATTACGTGATTTTATTAAATAATTTGTAATTACCATATTATAATTATTTTTCAGGAGAGGTACAACACAAATTTAAAAAATAAGAAAAAAATTATAATCCTCAAGAGTAAAACAGTTGCATTGTTCAACGCGTTTTGTTTAGGCCTATCCGCACAACGTCTGTCCAACTGATAATTCATAGTCATCTCACTTATTTTCTTTCATGGTAGCTTACAAATATTACATAAATTAAAGTCAGATATCTTTAAACAAAATTGTGTAAATTACGATTACTAAAACACACCAAATATCAAAAATATAAACAATCTGAGCATAAACCGTATCACCTGAACTCGTGCAACAATAGTAAAATGTTCCTTTGTTAAATGAAATTAAGCTGTAACCATCAATATGGACTAGTATGAAAATATATGCTTAAATTATTGCAATACGATTACTATTTTGTTTTAATCAGTGATCCTATAAAACTATTATATAAAATACCATCTTTGTTGTTTGGCCCAGTAGACTGGAGTTATAAAGTACGATCATTGTAATTAGGCATTTACAGGGTTAAAATACATAAATTATTCATAGTAAAATTTTTGTTAACACTATTTTTTATTGGAAGGTTTATTGACTCTTATGTATCTGTAATAATATATTATTCACAATGTTTTTAAATATCATTTACGCATTTCTATACCTACACAATATAATATACTTTTCTTAGAGTTAAATTGGCTGTATTGGTAGACATAATTATAGTGAATAGTGAAATGAAACTGAATAATTTATAAAATGTATTTGAACAACCATTAACGAGTTTTTTTTAACATTTAAAAAAGTAAAATACCTAAAACAAGTTGTACATACGTAGTTTATCCTCTTAGCAATCAACCTTAAAACCTATATTTCATAGCAATTAGTACATTTGTTTGTCATAACTGCTAAACAAACACACAAGTAAAAAATACTAAAGAATGCCAAACAGTAGAGTTACACAGGTTTCGATTGAACAAGAAGTGATAATGTTATCTAATCCATAATATGACGTGATTTAGTGCAGCCTACATAAGGAAATTAATATTATACTGCTTTCAATTTATCTTTGTTAAGAAAGTTGACGGTGAGAAGGATTTTTAATTTAACACTTTTTTTTCAATATTTTGTTATTTTTAATAAAACTTTTCCTCCCATTAAAACAAATAAAATATACAGACTTTAAAATACATATAAGAAAAATTTATAGTTTTCAAAAGGAGCTGTAAAATTCATAAGAATGTACCAAAACCCAAATATAAATAACGTAATAATTTTTAGGGAGAAAAGTACACTTTAAATTCATAATTAGGATTTCACATACAAAATAGGTTTTATAAAATTTAAAAATATATATATAATTTAAGCTTTGAACAACATTAAATAAGCCTATTATCTGCCTTTAGTTCCAAGTATTAATAATGAAAGTTTTATTATCAAGAGTGAACTGAAAATACAAATTACTTTTGTCTCGACGTAATAAAAAATAAGCCACGCAAGCTACTTTTCGGTGTTTTAAGGCGGGAAGATTCCTCTTTAACAAAGGGGAAAAATGCATTGCCTCACTGCCGAAATGAAATGAAAGAGAAATCTCAAATTATTAAATAGATGATCAAATACAATGGCAATTTTGTAAATAGGCTTAATTAAAGTGCAGGAAGTGTAATAACGGTTTTTTATAAATATTGGGAAATGGCCTTAATAGACTATAACGTCTTGTAATTAACTGAATTTTTAAATAATATTTTAGTTATGAAGAAGGTTAAGAAATGATACTGGATGTTCCTAAAATGACTCTTACTGCTTTTGAAGCCAAAAAAGAATTCAGGTTCAACATTTAATACAAGAACATATGTCATTAATTTCTTATTTTTACATATTATAGAGACTTATAGTGATTATAGAAAAATATAATAATATCTAGTTCACAGAATGTCTTTCTATTAGTCTGTCCTAATCGTTAAATGTAAACCGTACAACAAATGTTTATACAGCTTGATCTGTTTCACACTTAAAACTGGCTCTTTCTAAAAAGGTTGCCCTACCATGAAATAGTTAAGGACTTAATGTGATATGCTGTTATCAATACTAGTTTTATTAAACTTGCGTCCTTATGATTACCTTCTTAAAACCAAACAAAATTGTAAACGTCTCAATTTAATTTTTTTAAATCAAGTTTTAGTAAAATTACATTGACTAAGGACGTGTTTGAAAATATTGGATAACTAGATAATGGGAAGTGCTGACAAGAGTTCTATAAACGACATTATAAATCAAATAAATTATTCTGTTTGTGAAAGGAAACCTTTAACTCTGTAATCATTTTCAAATATCTGAAATGTGTGGACTGCTGTTGACATATTCCGAATTGTATTTACGCAGCAGAGATCCTAAGGTTAGGTCAGAACCTATTCTCATAGCTGCAAGACTATATTATATGTATTGTGAAGTTCTACCGTAAGAATGTAGTACCAACAGACATTAAATAAATAATGTATTTAATATTTAATTTTAACCACCTGCGTGGAAATCAGACTTTATGTGTATAACCTTAATTATCCCCGATTCCGCCTACGTGAACTCCTCTATTTACATGATTTATATCTATAAAGTTCAGGATAGCGTATTACTGAAAACGTTATTTGGTGTACAGGTACTTCCATTAAAACAGGCCTATATCTGGAAGTAAAGTATAAAAACACTTTAAGTAAAGTTTTAACCGTAAGCTGTTCTCCTTCCATTAAATAGAATGCATTGAACTTTCATCTTATTACACAAGAATAAAACACATCTGTTACCATTTCCTCCACCATTCCCATAGACCTCGGCGTATTTAAAAGTCATAACTCACTGATTAGGCCTAAGTTCTCACGAGTCGCGTCACATGTCAGCGACTCAAAACCTATAAAAAGATTTTAAAAGTTATTACAGTTATACAAATTAAAAAAAACAAGTATATCATGCAACAACTTTGTTATTGATAAAATGTAATTTGTCGCTGAAGTGTTAAAAATATAATTTAAAATATGTATTTCTTTCGATTGGTTTATACTAATTATTTATTTGAGAAATATTCACCGGTTCGTAACGTAAGGTTGTACCATGATCATAAATTTACGAAGAGGGCTCTGATTGGTTATCAATCATTTTGGAAATTCTGGCACACCAAACTTACACTGGATTGAGCCAACGTTGATGAGTTTATTACTAATTACCAAGTAAGTAAATTATTACTAAATTCTTACAACACTCAAAAAACATATGTAGATGCTGAAACCATATTAAACTGCTCAAACTATATCAATAAATTTATATTTCATTGTTTTCTATACTAAAAATAGTTATAACTGGGAAAATACTTCGTCTGTTTCAAATTCATTTTCATTTTAAATTCACGTTTAAATCGTGTAAGAACATTGACAATGTCCAAATACATGCAGAAAATTTTAGTGAAATTCAAAAAATCGTGTATATTTTGGTTTTGTGTTACCTGTGTAAACAAATAGTGTTATAACTTGAGGAATTCTGAATTTATTTTTGAATCAAATAAGTACTAAAACCTGACCCCAGATGTAGTATTTATAACTGCATGGATATCGGATCAGCTATTTTTGAGTTATAAATTTACTAATAGACGCACACACAGAGAGATGTTGGGTTTTATATACGAAAATGTAAAAGTATTAAGAACTCTCTTAATAATAAAAGTATTAAGTAGTATTATAATATTCTCAAACCACAAACATAACGTAAGGTAAAAAAACAAACACAATGACTCAGTCATCATCTTTTGTTGTAACACGTACACAATGCCATCTTAAAGGTATTTCAATAAGGTCTAAGAAATGAAGATGATAAATTAAAATTTATTCTTCGAAAAAATTAATATATCTTAATTTTTTGATTTATTTATTAATGTGTTTTCACTAGAAGTGCAACTTGTGTATACTTCTGAAATGTATAAAGCAAGATTAATTTATTCGAATGTGTTAATAACTTACTCTGTGATACCATGTAAAAAGGTTGCAGTATCACATTTTCTATTAAATATCCATCCTTTTAACTGATACATCCTTACAAATGTATCTCTTCGAGGTAAAATATATTTAGTTATTATATAAAAGTATTACAGGCAACTTAAAATGCGGCAAGACGTAAACAGCTCAAATGTTAAACCTAATCAATGCCAACCATTTGTTGGAGCTTTTTCATGACATCTATACATTTACTGGGACTCTACGCTAAATAAATCATACTAAATTATTATTTACGTAGCCTTTACTACAAATATAGTTGCAATCCTTTTGTAAAGTTATAAAAAAAAACAAGACCGTACTTTCTAGGAAATTACCAAATTCATAAATTTCACTTTTAGTTTTTGGGGGAAATATATATTTCGGTCCTCTGAAATGAAAAAGAGGTTTAAGGAATGATGTCTGCCTAACATTTGTTTGTCGATCTGACGTCTGTCAAATGGATCGAATTTTAATTACATTTGATATATGAACTAATTTTAGCCATATATTTGGACGTTTTTTTATTTTAGCAAGATAACGAAATAAGTAAACTAACCTTCATTAGGATCACTTTAGAAACCCACATCTTCATATTGGAAAATAATACGAAGTTACATTTTAAGGAAACCTTAAAGGCAATATTTGTATCAATGGAGAATGTTTAATAATACATTTAGATTGGGTAAATAATCAACAAGAGAAATCAATACCAATATTTTCCCTCCGACAAAGAGTCGTTTGTCGTGACTCACTTAATTGTATTGGCATTGTGTCTATAAATTACAATTATCTGTTTCTTTATCTATTACGCACAGTCAAAGCTTTATTTTATAATTAAGTGAGATAGAAATAAAGTTCTTCAATGGACAACATAGCGTGTTTAAATGTTATACATAGTTTTGAGTTCAAAGTCTCAGGTCTTACCCAGTGTACAAATTATAGGTTTTGTAATAAATTATTTATTTTATTTATCGCCATTACTACTACACAAGGCACATACACAACTATTGCATAAATATAACACAAAATCTTACTACACAGTTAAAAGTTCAAATATAAATACACTCAAAATAAATAAATAATTAATGTATGCCATTTAGGTTTAGTTAACACTATTTATTTCCAATATATATATATATATATATATATATATATATATATATATATATATATATATATTAAATATTATATCGATATGATCTATCGATGATAATATTTATAAATCTGTGAAATTTACAGAAACCATGATGATCATTAAGAAAATAAACTTAATATTTAATAATGCAGGAGTGGATGCATTATAACCAAATTAAAGTTTGTAAGAACATTTTAATTCTGTTAGCGTATCGGGAACTAATAAAACATGCAGTTTTTCAATGTTGCATCTATTGCAACTGTTATCTATTCGATATATAATTTGTAAAAACAAGGCCAAATATACCTTCATTCATATCTATAAATGGAAATAATTGGGAGCAATCTGATTAAACATTCAAATTTAGCTCCATAGAAGCTACGATTTTATATATTTAAATATAACGAACTTTACCAAGTTATTACAAAACTGCAATTATTTTGGTTTTAAATAATAAGAAGCAGACAAATCCATATTAATTATAACGTAAATCTAAAAACAAAGGGAAATATAATTAGGCCTATCTCGTTGGATGTTAAGACGTGTTCTGATTTATTATTTCCCCTTGTCTCATCTGCCTGGTATTTTACACAAATGCCTATGAAATGTTTTACAAAATCTCCAGATTCATAGAGCAATACGAAAGGGTGAAATATTGCAATTAAGAATAATTTATATTGCGGTGAAATAAATGATAGGCAATTATTGGCTAAAAGGTTTCGAAATAAGGAAGTTTTTTATTTGAGTTGGGAAACTATAATTTTTAAATATTGTAAATATTTCGACATTTTAGGATTCCTTTAGAACATTGGAAACTGAAGTCTTAAACTTGACGATATAAAAATATAATGGAAATCAGTGATAAATTTAATAAAATGAGAAAATTAACCACTAAGTTTTCAAAGACATAAAACTGCGAAACCTGCAAAATAGAATAGTGTACTTTCATTTAAACGGTTTGAAAACAATTGCATACAAATGACCTCCTTTAAATAATGAAATATCCTAATACTGTGAAATTTTACTATTTTAATTATGGAAATATTTTATTTTTCCGTTGTACAATTAGCATTAATGTGCACTAATGTATCCCCACATGGGGGACAAAATTTATTTTCTGTATTAGGATATATATATATATATATATATATACATATATAATATAAGGTGTATTGTATTTTATGTACATTCTTCTGCCACTCTTTAACGTTGCCCATCTTTCTCTAAAGATAGCGACTATAAATTCGTACATTTTAAAAACTATTACAATAATTAATTTCAAGTGTGATATATTTCATTATATTTTATTATTAATTGTACTTCAGATGTTGTCAATTACATACCTTCTTCAGATATAACTTGCTTGAAGAAACCTAATAGAAATAAAATCTGGTTTTGACCAATAATGAATTTGTTTAAGACAGACAATAATTATACCACAAAACATAAATGTATTTATTTTTAAAAAAATCTTATTTACTACATAAGTAAATTTAAATACATTATTGTATTAGTTAATTAAATTGTGACTTTAATGAAGTACAACAAGACTAATAAACTAGCTATTTACAAAATATAATGGGTTAGACTCATACTTCTAGAAGAATTAAAGAACAACAATATTAGGTTATCTCGATTTTAAATTTAAATTTTTTATAATTTAAAGAAAGAAATCTTAATTGTATTGGCTCATGACCATATTAGTGTGTAAATCTGTCAAAATGTACTCAAAATAAATTAAATCCCAAACTATTGTATTAAATAATTAAATTATGACTTTAATAAAAATATATATAATAAAAAACAAAACTATATATTAGTTACAAAGTAATATTCTCTGATGTTGGTTAGGATTGTTCACTATGTTTTAGGTTCGTCCTTTTCTTTTAAAGTGAAAAGATTAATTTGTTTATATAACATGATAACTGATAGGCTACTGTTAATTAATCATATTTTCTAAAATTTGTTAAATTAAAACTGGGATTTTTTTTATTATTATTGTTTTTCATAATTAACCTTAGAGTTACATTTATATATTACCCATTCTGGAAGTTTGTTTTTATTTATTTTACCTATGATTTTTATATTTTGGTAATTTTATGGGAATGGGTTAATATTTGCGTAATTATAAATCAATTAATGCATGGAAAAACTCATATGTATTTTATTATGCATTAATATTAACAAATTTTATTTATTTATTACAGTATATCAATTTTTTAACAATCAGTGTACAAACATTGCATAAACCCATCTCAACAATGAGAACTCACTCATCTCCCAAACTAACTAAAACTATTCGTCAACTAAAGGGTCAGTTATGATTCAAAATTTGACATGATTCATGGATGACGTCTTTGTAGTCTAACCAAAATTGCAAAGCAATACATCAGTAAAAATAACAATAAAACCGTCATAATAAACATATATATCCGTAAAACTTTTCATTTTAGAGTCACAGCCAGCAAAACATTTCACTTTAATTTCTGCTTAAAGAATAATTTAAAGCCATACTATAATTCTTGAGACCCAAATTAAAGGGGGAAAAGTTGGTGGTTTTTATGGTTTTTTTTCTCTCTGGCAAATTGACTAAAACGTTATATATCACCAGTTTTCTCGGAAATTACTGAAGATTACGGTTTTAAAATGTATTTGATTTAACTGTTTAAATAAAAACACTCTATAGAACCACAAAACAAAATTACTTCAATACTCTCTTGGAGCAGATAACATGGCGTATTAATTCCTTGGCTGTAACTCGAACACGATCAGTTTTCGGACATGTTTATACGAAGGTTTTTTCTTATATTCAACAACTTGAATAAGTTTCCGAAGTATTGACATTTTAAATCACCTAGTACATCACGATAAAGTACTGTACTTCTTTGATATTATTATTGATCTAAATACCATCAGCTGTTTATGTGTTTCTTTTCTTGAAAATAAAAACAAAATTACTAACACATGGCAACTGAACTTTCGTTCACAAAACTAGCTTCACATTTTTAGATAGAGCCTAAACATGGATAGAAAACCATTTAATAAATATCTTACGCTAAATTGAAACGAAGGTTGAAACTGGATCAACAATATTAAAAACTGCTGCAAATCTAGCGAAAACCTAGTTTGTGTTGAAGGAAAATAATTATAATAGACACGTGCACTATAGTAGTCGATGAAAATGTCCATTTTAGTTTATTTACATAAACCAACCCTCGACTTGAATGAAATACACGCGCGGTTTTTGTTACTGAGAATCTTCGTATTATCACTAAAGTAGGAATATTCTTAGAAACGTCCATTTTAGTAGAAACGTTTATTTTTGCCTAATTTCGGTACATAAATAAAATACTAAATCCTCTTTTTTTTAATTCTCACCAGTATTTAAGTACAGCAAGCCTTATTGCATGCTCCAACTACTTTCTGAACTGAGCCCAAAAAACTACAACTGTTTGACCCACATATTGAAGCATTATAGAGTGACACTTCTAATAAACGGACCTTTTTGTATTCCCCGACTGGAATCATACTTTTCTAGCCATTGTAGTAGTGTTTCTAAATAACGTACTTTCCCAAAAACAAACACGGACACAAAATTGATGGCCAATAATGGGTCAGTTGAAACTTCCAAATAGCAGACAGTGGAGTATAAAATATCCGTCTTTACTAGGAAATTGTAGATTCCTCAAAACACGCGTTGCAATATCTGTTTTGTATTATCCGGAAGTAAACTTCTTGGAAACTAGGTTTATTTATTCAAAATTCTTAATAGAATCAGATTTTAAGATATTTCAAACGAAAATACTTATACCATAGTAACACTGTTCTATATTGTAAAACATTAAATATTATTTTTTTTAAATCATAAAACGTTCATATCTTTCTGGTAAATAGATTACCTTTTTTGAAAGTGTAAATTAAAGCTTTTAAGCTCACTCTACAAGCTCTGGCCTACGTTATATCCACAGTTTGAATAATTCTTCGTTCTTTACGCATCACATAAAATTTTGGACGAACTCATAACTATAAATACAAGATTGGAGTATTATTTAAAAACAACGAATGTGGCTGAAAATCCCAGTAGAAATTAAAATATCAGAATGTTGATTGTTGTTAAAGTATATTCTATCATTGTTAAGTTTAATCAAAATTTAAAAAAAACTGTATTTTTAATACCACATTTTATAAAGGTAAACACATTAATATATAAAGATCCGATTCAATCAGATTTGAATATTTTAAACTAATTTGTGCGAAAATGAAGTAAAACATACTTTCCAAAATGTTTCACACATGGCGAGGAGCCTCGGAGAACGTTCTCTACACACTTTGTGTAGTGTGACACTCTCTCTCTCTCTCTCTCTCTCTCTCTCTCTCGCTCTCTCTCTCTCTCTCTCTCTCTCTCTCTTTTTCTCTCTCTCTCTCTCTCTCTCTCTCTCTCTCTCTCTCTCTCTCTCTCTCTCTCTCTCTCTCTCTCTCTCTCTCTCTCTCTCTCTCTCTCTCTCTCTCTCTCTCTCTCTCTCTCTCTCTCTCTCTCTCTCTCTCTCTCTCTCTCTCTCTCTCTCTCTCTCTCTCTCTCTCGTTATTATCGGTCTAGTAATTGTAATAACATGTCCATACTATTTAAACTGAGACTTTTCCAATCTTTTAATCAATAGTTCAATCTAGAATCGTTCTCTTATCCTTTCGTTTCTTTCTCTCTCCATTTCTTCAGGGATTACCATACTTTTAATCCTTGTTGTCATGGATAACTTTCAAAACTAAAATTAAGTAATTAACGGTTAATGAATTGTCTTATAAATTACTAATTTTGTGTTTTTATATACTCGTACTTCTTTCGTTTAATTATGGTATTGCCTATTTGATGATACTAGCCCATCATGACCCTGTTTTTTTTTTTTGTTTTTTTTCTGTTGTTCTTTTCTGTTTACAAAAGCCTCCAAATACTCTTGGTCTAAAATTTCTTTTTTTAATTGCTAATTTCGCCAATAAAACATTGTAATTTTATCACTTTCTGTGATTTAAAAAAATAATTAAACATCGTATTTAGAATCTACATTAAATTTCCAACAAGTATACCACTAAGTGGATTCTCATTTAATTCGCATGATATAATAACAAATATATTTCATTATTAAGAAGAGTTAGAACCTACTTACCTTGAAATCAACATTTTATGATTGTTATTATTATTATTTTTACAATCACATTTCAAAAATATATTACTTGAAGGAAGAAGGATTTATATAGAAACGTTTAATAGCCATATGACTAAACCGATTAACTTTTACCAGAAATATTAATAATTAATGTTAGAAACGAAAGTCCTAAGTTGGAATTATTACAAATAGGCGACTATCAATAATTAACAAACGCGTTTGTATGTATAACTGTGTGTAGTAATAAAAATTACAATATTAAAAAGTAAGTTTCACATGTTCATAAGGTACTTTATTTATCACAAAATTTGATAAAGACCCATGTGTGAGCCATATATTTATAACATCCTTAACTCAATATTTTAGTGTCTAAAATAGAAATTAAAATTCTTTTTTTTAGAAAATGATGGCAGAGTTGATAGGAGAAGTCCTTTGTAAGAAAGACTGCAAGGAATGGTGTCTGTTGGTGTAGATATATCATGAATGAAGACCAGTCCGTAACACCCATCAATGGTACATCTTCTTACAGGTAAATATTTGTAAATGTGTGGTTTAGAATAATAAATAAATTTACTAAAGTCTTTTAATATAAATCACGAGAAGGTGTTTCGTAAATTTTCTTTATTATCTCAGGATTTTTATCTATTGTTTAAATAAAACCTCTTGAAAATATGTGCATTATATGATTTGATAAACATACGGACTGGCATATTATATTATGAAAAGTCTTAAAACGATTATGTATATATTTTTAAAAATGACATCTTACGGTTACGAACAATTTAACATAACAAGTATTAAATAAGATAAGAAGTAAATTCATTATATGTAATTCGACCATTGAAAGAGAGCAAATAGTTATAAACATATAAAATAAATAATAAACAAAATAATTAGAAATATCTTCATACTGTAATTAAATTTTAAATGATTTTGTTGTAACACTATATAGCTTTACATTCACTCTATTTTTAATAAAGGCAGGAGCTGAAATATACAATTATGTTTATTTATATTTACTACATTTAATTATTATGTTAATATTTTTATGTAACTATATATATTGAAGCGATTTGGAACATTTATTTATCAGAAATAGATATTTTTATTGCCAAAAGTAGGGTAAATCTTCTGTTATTTTTATAATAATAATAACAAAAATAGAGAAACGTAAGTCCTAATACTATCAATTTATTATTTAATAGTTTTATACGAAAATAATTGACAAATTTAATAATATATTTGGATACATATTTTAAAAAAAACAGCTGTTATACATATCATGCTATAATATACTACATGATTTTGACACAAAATGAATGAAGATTTTAATTTCTTATTCCAAGTTTTCACTTTGTTTGAGATTATGTCATTTCCTTTCATTTGAATTACAAGAAAGTCAAACTTCACATAATGATTCAATTATAATAAATAAAAATAAGGGTTTATTTTATTAACGCAATTTTCAATATTTAATTAGTCTCTTAACTGTACTTTCTTTAATAATCAAATACACATAAAGTTCAATTAATTTTCCAATTAAGAAATATTGATTATCCAATATTAATAACGATTTAAATTCAATAATTTTAATCAATAATTCTTTTTTGTAGAATTATAAATTTATTCTATATTCCTAAAATTAAAACGTATTGTTGTCAATTTTTTAATGTTATACAAGAAATTATTTCTGAAAAACAAAAAATAATACCATTTGGTGTATTCAGAGATAACGCCACGGACCTGTGGGGTCCTAAGAGAGACTCATTGTGGATAGTAATACCAATCACAGTGTGTTACATTGTCATCTTCGTGTGTGGAGTAGTTGGGAACGTCAGCACTTGTTTCGTCATAGCGCGCAACAAACACATGCACACAGCAACAAACTATTATCTCTTCAGCTTGGCTGTGTCTGATCTCTTGCTTCTTGTGTCTGGGCTCACTCCTGAGATGTACATTATGTGGCGCAAGTAAGTCTTCTGTAATAGAGGTTACAAATTATGAATGTTATTAAATTAAAGATTTTTTTTTTATTTGTCTGTCTGTTGTATTTTGTATATGCAATATTCTACGGGTCATATCCGTGGATAAATTTCAATCATATTTCATATGTGAGAATATTTTGTCCCAATCTCAAAAAATTGTTTTTCATTTGTTCAACAACTTTAAATTATGGTTGTAGGTACTGTAAGAAAAAAACCCTCAAAATAACAATATTATAAATATCGACTGTAAGTTATTTGACCTCCAAGTGCAAATAAAACGTATTGGTTTCTATCACTCGAAAAATTCCTGTTCGCGAGTTATCGTTCAGATGAAAAGTGGCTCTAATAAGGTTTGTAATTTATCAAAATGTATTAACTGATAAGCTAACATTTTTGTGAAATTTTAAGGTTAAATGAAGTTATTATGAATTTAAAATTAAAATTAAAAATTGCAAAACTAAAATGAACTTTGAGCGTCGTCATTATTATTTTGATTTTAATGGAAAATAATTACCTGAGGAGAAGAAACGAAGCAAGTTTATAACTATTTAAATTTTTGTTTCAATGATGACCTCTATAGTTTTCACTTTTTGACGAACAATTACCTAACTTATATTTTTAGTGATAAATAGTTTTGTTTGGTTTTTATTTCGTTTAGAGAATAAGTGACGAATCAGAAATCACGTACAATGATGTTGCGCAGTTTATTAAATCTAGTATAGACGTTCCATCGTAGGTACTTAGTTTGATGAAGAGTTTAATATATTTTAGACCAAATCAAGTTTATAAAAACTTTAAAAATGCTTCACACTGGTCTAGATTTAATTTAACTTATTTTATTGTTCAACTACTAAAGCTGACGGAGCCGTTGTAAGTGTGATTTATTAGTCTATATTGATTATGTTCAATAAATAGGAATATAAAATCCCGTAAAGTCTTATTTTTGAATTTATAAAGCACTGAAATTCATCATTATTATTTTAGGTAATAAATAATTACACGCCTGAGTAAATGTAACTTAAATTTCTCCAATTTTATATTAAAGGTAGTTAACTGAAAGCTGCTGATGACTAGTTTTTCTATTTTCAATTCCAATAAAAATATACCCTAATCGATATGATATTTTGATCAATCTAATCAATAACTTTAAAAGTTCCACGTAATTCTTTCGATAGATAATTTATTTAAAATAAATTTTATACATATACATAACACGATTAATTTAATTGTAATAAGAAGACTACTTATTAATTAAACTAATATAAGTTTGAATAGAATGACGCATTACGACAATCTCTATGAACGACTTAAACAGGTAGAATTACAGCAAAATTGTGAGACAGTTTATCTTAAGCGCTTTCTGTATGTGTGTGATTCTCAGAAACTCCACCACTTTGGTTTTTATTCATAACTTCAATGACACAGATAATTATTATTGTTTAATTAAATGGTCATTCCTTCATTTAGTTTATTTATTTGTAAAAGAACTTTTTTGTAGTCTATGTTACACAAGCAAGCGTTTGTGTAGGTTTTTTTTTTCGTTTTAACTTTCTTACATATGCATAGTATAAGGGAAAGTATATGTTGAGTTGAAATATTGATTTTTATAAGGAAATAATGATGTTGTGGTACTTGAGTGCCCCCCCCAATGTAGTGAATTTTGTTTGTCTACCATCTGCCTATGTGTTTGTCTGCAGTGCTGTATAGTGTATACTCAAAAGCAGAGAATTTTATAAAATTTATTATGTGGAATTATTTTTTCCATTTCCTAACAACTTTTATCAACTTTAATTTTTTCGATAACTCACATTTTAAGTGTACCTGGCATGTAAAAAAACATACACAACATTTTGATAAAATATTGTTAAAATGTAGTGGTAATAAACGGAGTCACAATCTTAACAAAAATCTTATTTGTTAGTTTTACCTCTACCAATCTCGTTTCAATTTTGATGAAAATAGAAAAGTAAGACTCCAAACCAATATACAAAATTTGCAAGTAAAATGATATTGCCGATTAGAAATAAATCTCGACATCAATCATTTCATTTAAAACTCGTTTTTAATTGAATAAGTTCATAAGAATAGAGCGAGTTTATTGCAACAGAAAAGCAGGATTAGGCACTATTTAAATACAGATAAATATATTTCGTTTTTCCGCGTCTAAGTAGACTATTATAAATAATCGATGTTAAAGTGGCTGGAGTATTAGTATTGGATTATTATTTGGTGTGATTAAGTTAGTACTGTAAATTTGCACCGTTTATTTACTATAACAAAAATAATATTGAATTTGTATTAGGAATGATAATTCTGACAGAACTTGTTTATGTTATCAGATACCCTTACCCTTTTGGAGAACAAATTTGTGTGATAACAGGATTTATTTCTGAAACGTCAACAAATGCAACTGTTCTGACTATAACTGCTTTCACTGTGGAGCGATACATTGCCATCTGTCATCCCTTCCTATCACACACAGTGTCCAAGCTATCCAGAGCTATCAAGTTTATTATTGCTATCTGGTTTCTAGCTTTCTGCTTAGCTTTACCTCAGGTATAGTTTTGTATTATATATTAAACGTAGATTTTAATTAAAATTGGTTTCAACTTTTTAGCCGTATTTTAAGTATTTGAAAAGTAAATCTATAAATAATAGATAATAAGTTGTAATAAAGTTTTTATTCCTTCAAATTAATTCCATGATTTATTTGTAATTTATTATAATAACATGGAATATATATTAAAATGAAGAGAGATGTAAACTACTATAACGATATCGCGTTATCAAATAAATAATAAAATAAAGGATAACAACGATCTCTATAAAAAATGAGTAATTACATGTAATTTATGATATAAAGGGGAAACTAAATTAAATAATAGAAAAATAATGAACAACTAGTATCATCTGGTAACAGAAAATATTATTTTAACAAAAAAATATTTCAAAAGGACATCTGTGCACAACAAATTAGGAGAGAAAGCGTGCAAAGAGAAAAGAAGCCGTTTCGCTAACCTTGTAGTGAACACGTGTTAACGTTAAACAATTTGTAACGGTATCTAAAGGGAGATTTTATGTCACGCAGCTGGATGTATAAAAAAAAAGAGAAATCTACAGGGAGAGAGACCTGATGGGACACGCTAGAAAGCATAACGGTACTTCTAAAAAACATGAGAAACCGACAAAAGGAATTAGGTCGGCCAATCGGAAAACAGCCACATGGTGAAAGCAAACGAATTTAAAAAAATACAGCCACTAGGAAAAAAGAACAACATCTGGGGAGAAATCGAGAATTCAGCGAGCGAATCGGAGGAGTGAAAGCGAAGGAAAGTTTGGGAAGAAGGGAGAGGTTTTTGGCATCAAAAATTTGAAGAGGAGTCTAAAATCTAGAGTGGTGAGAGGAGGTCTTAGGGACAGAGAGCATTCTGTGGGACAGAAAAAGGGAGTTAGATTGACCACGAGACTAGGGTTCTCTGTGTCAATACGTCGAGAAAATTAATTAGTTGAATCAAAGTTGAAAAGGGAGTTAGTAGTTTTTAGTCAAAAGTTTGTTGAGATTTTGGAGCAGATTAAAATATTTTGGAAGAATTGTTCGAGAGAAGAGTCGGAAGAACTAATTCATCGCCAGTGGAGACTTGAGGAGGATCATCAACCGAATTCCAGGATTAAGTTGTTGGAGATAGTGTGTGGAGTGTTTTGTTTTTTTTATATATCTAAATCAAATTTAAAGCCATCGTTGGGTTGTGTGTGGAAAGTGTCTCGTCGATCAAAATTGGAAAGCAGTACCAACGATAAGTACAATTTAAAATTCTTGTTCACTTTAAAATTATAAAATTATTTTTCTAAAATAATTCACTTTAATTGAGCCATAAAAGAACCTAACGACCCTAAAAAGAGATAAGAGAATTAATTAAATAAATTAATAACTAACAAATTGAATAAAGATTATAATAAAGTTTAATTTTGTAAAGGAAATAATTGTTTGTGTATAAAAAAAATAAAAGTAATTCAAATTACAGATTAATTTCATTAAAAATTAACGCCAATTGTGGAAACTTGATGTTTTTTTTTAGTAATAAAGTCTAGCATAAGGAAAGACAATTAGTTAAGATAAATTTGTATATTACATAACATTAAGGAATGCTTGTGGAATGAATGAAGAAATTTTAGACACTAATGGAATAGATGTACGTTTTTATGATTCTTTGACATGTT
This sequence comes from Aphrophora alni, assembly GCA_963513935.1. Lineage (NCBI taxonomy): Eukaryota > Metazoa > Arthropoda > Insecta > Hemiptera > Aphrophoridae > Aphrophora > Aphrophora alni. The sequence goes on along the minus strand of OY740767.1, from coordinate 119,271,827 downwards.
GCTTAAATAAATTAAGGTTTGTTTTTAAGTAATACGTTGTGTCAGGTGTGTTATTTATATTTCCACATTTTGCAAGTTTAGGAACAACTAAACATATAGCAGGTAATTAAAATAATATTGAATTATTAATATCTAATAATAATTATTATTCAAAATATTCAAAATAAATAAATTAACTTAAATAAACATATATATAACGTCAAAAATGTTATATTTGGCGCACCAACGTGTGGCTTTTGTTTAAATCAAGATTAAAATAAATAATATAACTAATATTGCGTTTTTGTTATATTTGGCGCCTCAACGTGTGGGCTCGATTAAATCAGATTAATCAAAGAAATAAAATTAATATAACATAAACGTTCGTTTTTGTTATATTTGGCGCTCAACGGCAGGGCTCAATTAAAAGTGAAGTTTTAATTGTTAAACATAGAAATTGTAGAATAAGGACATAGACATTGTTGTAGGATATATTGTGTATTGTGTATTGTGTTAGAATAAGAGAATTAGATAGAGATATATGTTGACGAGAAGTAGGAAAAGAGTATTAGATTCAAATATGGCCAATGAAAGTGAAATTTATAACCAGATGGGGCTAGGGAGCGAAAGCTTAAATTTCAGCGAAGAGGGGAATCAAATTGGGGAAGTAGAACAAATTAGAGGGTTAGAAATTGAGGGTAATGTAGAATTCCGGGCGGGGACCAGCGATAGGAATCCAAGGGTAGAAACAGCGGTAGGACAGGTAGGAGGAGACGGTATGGCGGGATTGCAGGAAATGATAAGACAAATGGCCGAGGAAAATCGTAAGTTGGCCGAAAAAGCTACAGAGGAAAATCGTAAGTTGGCCGAGAAAGCTACAGAGGAAAATCGGAAAAATTTTGAATTAATCGAGAACAATATTGAGAAGATCGCGAAAAGACAGGAGGAGATGTTAGGAACGATTCGTGGGGAGATAAAAAATAGTATCAACGAGGTCGAGGATAGGATTAACAAAAAATTAGAAGAACGATGCGACGGCGTAGAAAATCGAGTCCGAACGGTAGAAGAAACGGTAGCGGAAATCCGGACGAATTTCGAGGGACAAGTCAAGAAAACGGGAGAAGAATTCGGCAACCGAATCCAGGATTATCGTGCGGAAACCGAGATTCGCGTGCGAGAGATCGAGGACCACGGAATCGTTGTCGACGTTAGGCTACAGGAACTTGCGCAAAAAGACGGAGAAATACGGGAGAACTGTGTAAAATTTAATGACGTTAATACTGCTAAACTGGAAGAAAACGCGAAAAAGACGGATGAGGTCGCGAAGAAATTAATAGAGCTTGATAGAAGGTTAAGAGCGGTTAAAAACAACGGAGAGGGATATATACAAGAGCCGGAAATAAGGAACATAAGTTTCTCAGGAAGGGAGCGGTTTCCTATGCAATTCGTAAACGTAATGAAGGAGATTAGTGAGAATATGGTAGGGAACAATATGAACTGGATCGACCGGTACCTGAAGGACGACGCGTATATCTGGTGGCGTTTGCATAGGGGAAACGTGCAAAATTTCGAACAGTTCGAAGAATTATTTAAGGAAAAATATTTCAACGAAATAATCCAGGCCAAGATTAGGGATCAGTTGGAATTTGGAAAATTCAGAGGTAGAATGGGGGAAGAAGCGATCGCATACGTAGAGACATTGATGTTGCAATGTTCGGAATTAAATCCACCATTAACGGAGGATCAATTAGTAATCAAAGCGGGGAAGCATTTCCACCCAAATGTGCTCATTGCAATAATTACGCGAGGAATAAAAAGGAAAACAGATTTCATAAAGTTATTGATGGAATTTGAGCATGCTAGAATAGAGCAAATTAATGAGAGTGCTGGAACGGAAATAAACAGAAGGAATTACCAGGAAAAGGGAAATTATAACTACAATAGTAGGCAAGATAACTGGGGTAGACGACCATATGACAGGCAAACCACATGGCGAGAAGAGGGGCGTAGACCTTTTAACGAAAGGGAAAACGTAAACAAACCTAGTACGAGCAATGACCCGGGCAGCCAAGACAAGAGGGTTGTCAAGGAACAGATGCCTAACGGTCGGACTAATTATATGAAGGACCTTACTTAATTAGAGAAAAATTAGGAAATACTACATATAAATTAGGATATTTACATAAGGATAAGATTAGGGGTACGTTTAATTGTAGATTATTAAAAACATATCATCAATAGGAAATAAGATTAGAAATAACACATGTCAGGGTAAACAAATAAAGGAATTTAGGTTAGGACGTTGTAAATAAACAAAGGGGAAGCAGACATGACCCAAAACAAATGGTCAACAACCTACCACAAGAGAACAATGGAGAAGGGATCCATTGTCAAACACTGAGGTTTACCACAATTAACAATGGCATTGTAGGAAAAGGTTTTGGGACAAATAGTTTTACAATTCCACGGGCAAAGATTAAATTTATTTCTTAGCCAAACCAGGAAATTAATTTAATCTGGGGACACTATAACGATATCGCGTTATCAAATAAATAATAAAATAAAGGATAACAACGATCTCTATAAAAAATGAGTAATTACATGTAATTTATGATATAAAGGGGAAACTAAATTAAATAATAGAAAAATAATGAACAACTAGTATCATCTGGTAACAGAAAATATTATTTTAACAAAAAAATATTTCAAAAGGACATCTGTGCACAACAAATTAGGAGAGAAAGCGTGCAAAGAGAAAAGAAGCCGTTTCGCTAACCTTGTAGTGAACACGTGTTAACGTTAAACAATTTGTAACGGTATCTAAAGGGAGATTTTATGTCACGCAGCTGGATGTATAAAAAAAAAGAGAAATCTACAGGGAGAGAGACCTGATGGGACACGCTAGAAAGCATAACGGTACTTCTAAAAAACATGAGAAACCGACAAAAGGAATTAGGTCGGCCAATCGGAAAACAGCCACATGGTGAAAGCAAACGAATTTAAAAAAATACAGCCACTAGGAAAAAAGAACAACATCTGGGGAGAAATCGAGAATTCAGCGAGCGAATCGGAGGAGTGAAAGCGAAGGAAAGTTTGGGAAGAAGGGAGAGGTTTTTGGCATCAAAAATTTGAAGAGGAGTCTAAAATCTAGAGTGGTGAGAGGAGGTCTTAGGGACAGAGAGCATTCTGTGGGACAGAAAAAGGGAGTTAGATTGACCACGAGACTAGGGTTCTCTGTGTCAATACGTCGAGAAAATTAATTAGTTGAATCAAAGTTGAAAAGGGAGTTAGTAGTTTTTAGTCAAAAGTTTGTTGAGATTTTGGAGCAGATTAAAATATTTTGGAAGAATTGTTCGAGAGAAGAGTCGGAAGAACTAATTCATCGCCAGTGGAGACTTGAGGAGGATCATCAACCGAATTCCAGGATTAAGTTGTTGGAGATAGTGTGTGGAGTGTTTTGTTTTTTTTATATATCTAAATCAAATTTAAAGCCATCGTTGGGTTGTGTGTGGAAAGTGTCTCGTCGATCAAAATTGGAAAGCAGTACCAACGATAAGTACAATTTAAAATTCTTGTTCACTTTAAAATTATAAAATTATTTTTCTAAAATAATTCACTTTAATTGAGCCATAAAAGAACCTAACGACCCTAAAAAGAGATAAGAGAATTAATTAAATAAATTAATAACTAACAAATTGAATAAAGATTATAATAAAGTTTAATTTTGTAAAGGAAATAATTGTTTGTGTATAAAAAAAATAAAAGTAATTCAAATTACAGATTAATTTCATTAAAAATTAACGCCAATTGTGGAAACTTGATGTTTTTTTTTAGTAATAAAGTCTAGCATAAGGAAAGACAATTAGTTAAGATAAATTTGTATATTACATAACATTAAGGAATGCTTGTGGAATGAATGAAGAAATTTTAGACACTAATGGAATAGATGTACGTTTTTATGATTCTTTGACATGTTGCTTAAATAAATTAAGGTTTGTTTTTAAGTAATACGTTGTGTCAGGTGTGTTATTTATATTTCCACATTTTGCAAGTTTAGGAACAACTAAACATATAGCAGGTAATTAAAATAATATTGAATTATTAATATCTAATAATAATTATTATTCAAAATATTCAAAATAAATAAATTAACTTAAATAAACATATATATAACGTCAAAAATGTTATATTTGGCGCACCAACGTGTGGCTTTTGTTTAAATCAAGATTAAAATAAATAATATAACTAATATTGCGTTTTTGTTATATTTGGCGCCTCAACGTGTGGGCTCGATTAAATCAGATTAATCAAAGAAATAAAATTAATATAACATAAACGTTCGTTTTTGTTATACTACATTTCGTTGTAATCTAAATTGTATAGTCTATAAAATTTGTCATTAAGAGGCGGCAGGAGTCAGTTTGAAAATAGTCTTTTGGCGTTGCCTTCAATGTAGTGGTCCACCACCCGCACTAAGAATTTGTCATACCGACCGCCAGTGACTCATGTCAACCTTAGCCCCCTCCAACTATCACATTTCACACCCCATCCACTCCATTGTTCAATGCCGACACAGTACCAAGCGGTTTTCACAGTACCAAGCGCTCGGCGAGTTGTAGCAATGACTACTAAAACCTATACAGAGTGTTCCAAAACTCAATTGTCCCTATTTGTGGATACAAATGAGGATACAATCTAGGCTATTGACAAAAAATATAAGTAGGGTATGGGTAAATAATTAAGTAAATTGTCAAGCAGTACAAATATCGCTTTATTTGATTTGCGCATAAAGTATATTTATTTTGTAAAGTAAATTTGTGTATTCAACAGTAATTTTTGAAACAAAATACAGGATTTCAAAACCGACACACCAAAATTGTTCGGTTGTATCCAACTTGCGGTCAGTCCAATTTGCGGTCACCCCAAAAATGTCGTGGGCTAATCGAAAGATATTTGTCCAATTTGCGGTCACATATTTGAACCCCATATAGTGAGCCTAGTGCGGCACTGTCTCAAACACTAGGTTGTAAATCGTGTCTAACAGGTTTGGCCGGAGTATTTTAAGTATTGACATTTATTTATGTTTGGCCTCGTCCCCCTAAAGTCGTGTTGAAGATTTGAAGTGGGGGGAAACGTTTACCGAAATTCGTCGTATGCCATTTGTTTTTTTGATTCAATTCAAATTTATCTTTAGTCTTATTTTAAAAATGTCTGGGACTGGCGAACCTTTAGTACGAAGTATGCTTGTAATGCGAAAGAGTATATTCTATAAATATTAGTATCTATTTTTGCTGTAGCTCTCTCCCTCTCTATTTATATATGTATACAGTGTTTGTTTATTATTCCCCCTTTTTTAGGCTCTATTTAAGTGAACAGAGTCGTTTGTTCGTTCTGACTGACTATCCTCTCGTCAAAACAGTGAATTTGGTAAGTATATTTGTTTGGTCCTGGGGGCAAACGACTTGATTTGTGATTAGTAATTAACTATCTCTCAAGATGTTACCGCAAACTGGAAACCCTTCCACCTCCAGAACCTTGATCATCCTTCATAAAACTACACTTGACCGCAAATAGGACTGACCGCAAATAGTACTGACCGCAAGTAGGAGGACACCAATTGTTCATGTAAATGAATAAAATAACTTATATAGAACACAATAACATTCTTACTTTTCTCTTATCAAAAGCCTTATATACAACAGAACTTAGAACGATACAACCAATAGAATATCCAGTGTTCTTGACGATGTGTCACACATTCACAACCCTTCACTTATGATTACAAATTATTCATTTAGTTCTCGTATCCATGTGTAACATACATGAAGGTATATTTTTGTAAACATAACTCTTCCAACAATACTAATTCGATTCGGAAAATAAGGTTTTAATATTCATTTTTTAATGAACCAACCAAACCGAAATTTAGTTTCCTTTTCCTGAATTAACAAAAAATATTACCTTTGAGTTTAATTTATTTACAGCTATCAGAAATATTTAAAAACTGTTGCCAACAATTAACTGTTTAAATTAAACATAAGAAATACAAATTTATTTAGTAAAGGAGTTTTCAAATTTGATATATAGCTGTTAGCATTTAATATGGAACACAATTTCATATAATTAAGCCTTATTCTATTATATTCAACGTGAAACAGCCAACGTGAAATCATACAATACACATACATATACAAGTATATGTCATAATATATAATAATATCGGTTTTCGTAATACAAAGATACAAAAGTAAAATAAGTATTACGAACATGTATACAAGTCTGTTTTGTTATTACAGTAAATGGGACACATAATTCACAAACAAACTATTTACGGAATATACCACAATTAATTCGAAAACACGAAATTCAACACACAAGATTTTCATCCATAAAGGACTGCGATTTAAATTGATTACGTTATATATAATCTGCTAATAGCTATTTATATTCATTCTAAACCTTTAAATAATGTAGGATCAAAGTTTTTAATATGGAACTGATGAGATTATTTATTCAAAGAAAAATCATATTTGATCAAAAAAGGTGACAAGTTATTATATGAAGATCAATACAGATATACAGGTAATACAGGAATATTTAAATATATATATATATATATATATATATATATATATATATATCACTTATGTAAAAGTTAGAAACATTACAAAACGCCCAAAAATGAATCTACAACAATTATTTAACTAAACACAAGCATATACAATTTTGAAGCCAATATTCTAATGTGTTAAGAAAACATTTGACAGGAAAATAACAATGAAGTTAGATTTAATATTACTGTACTACCAAATGTTAATTTATTTAGTCATTTATTAGAAGTCAATAATAGTTTTATGTGTGTTTTATATTTACAAAAACTTTAGTTGTATTTTAAAAATTATATTCAATGTTTAGTGTAATAGTTGACAATACATTTTAGGAAAATTAGCAGCATGTGAGGTGCAATATGAATTATTCCAACTACACATAACATAATCATTTCAAACGTTTGATTAGTTTGTACTTAAATACAATGCAAATGATATTACAATTTTTTTATACTGCATCTATTATCATAAGTTCGCGAATCATAAATATGTCTGATGACTGATAAAATAAAATAATTACTTTGAATGTGTTGTCTATAACTGTGGTCTAACTCAAAAATATGTGCCATAACTTCAGAACTTGATTTATGGCGTCGAAATAAAGAAAAAAATCTCCATTAATATATTACCTGAAAATGTTGCATTATCTGTCTGTCGGATATTTTGTGTTTATTGATAACTTTATAAAATATTAAGATTTTGGTGTACACATTTTGTATGCTAAGTTTTACTAGTATACAAAGAACCAAAAGTTCATTTCAAAAATTGTCAACTCAGTGGCCATTTGATAATTTAATTTGAATATCTCTTAAACCAATAACCGTACAAAAAATGTAAACAACCGCCATTTTGAAATTTTATAAGATTATTCTTGGTATATTGGTAAAACCAACCATATACCAAATTTTAACAAATTTTGTTAAAGGTAGAAATCTTAACAATTTTTTTAACTTATCTTTATTTTCAATTAGTATAAAAAATCGCGCTATGAAAATAACTTAGTTGATGGCACTAAGAAAAAAATGACTTTCTATTATTAACTAAAATAATTAACTTATCATAATAATAACAACACATAATAATAGTGCCTGTTATTATAAAATTACATATTTGAGCGTAGCGAACGAATGCGTTGGGCTATTTTTATTTCCTTAACAACAAAAATTCATTTGTTTTTAAAGTCTTTAATTTGATGCTTTACAAGTAGTAAACGTCCTTTTTAGGTAGTAAGGTTTTTGATTTTGTAAATCGGGAATAGTTTGTTCACTCTTTTTCCGACTTTTACAGAATAATGATGGTAAGTTTTCAAAATATATAGACGATTATATTGTTATATTCTTGTCAATTGACATAAGAGGGTGAAATCTGTTTTGCAACAATTTCAGCAGGCGTGTGAGCCGGGATTATTTTAAATCAATTGGATTATCTATCTTGACACGAATGTGGTTTATATAAATTAAATGCATTGTTTATATCAAGTTGACGCACCGAGCATTGGATCTACTACTGGATGGCGCAAACGGTAAAGAATATTGGCGAGCGACGCCAACCCTATCTGCAGGGTAACGGCCGAACTACTGCGCCCTGTATTTTTCATTGCAAATGCTAACATATTTTAAAACGCCTAGTATAAATAGTAAACACGGTTAAAATTACTAAAGTAAATAATAGAGACAATTGCAATAGTATGAGTGTACCTTTTATAGATTAATTATATATATTTAGCTTGTACATTAATTTTAAAACGTCGACAAAGTCACCCTAAAAGTACGTTTTTCTTATGGGAAAATAACAATTTGTTTTAACTGTTTTTCGAGTCGGTACAAAGGAAATACAACATTTTTCTACATTAACGTGTTGGTAAATACTATTTATTTGGTTGTACCATTTTATTTTAATTTAAAATTTTCACGCATAGCCAATATTACATAATTTAAGAGTTCCTCCCATGTTAAAAAGGCAGAAGGGCAGGCGGACCGTGCGGCTGACTCCGACCGCCTCTTAACCTAATTAATATAATAAAACACTTTATCTAAATTAACCCCCATCCCCAACCTAATTAATACAATTATTATTATTTTTCCATCACTACGTCTAGTCCTCTAAACGTTTCTATTTTATGGTGCATTTCATCTTAGATAGGTTTGAAAACGAAAAATTATATTATTTAAAAAATGTAATGTCGTGAACATAATGTCATAACATTAGGTTATGCTATTGGAAAAGAATAGTATACATTTACATCTCTAATTTGTGTAATTAACTTTAAAGTATAGGTTTTAGTTTAGATAAACAGTTTTGTTTATTTTTGTTTTTTGTTTCGTTAATATGAGGAACAATTTATTTCCACATATATTGTATTATCAATATTATCGATATATTTATACTTTGATTGGTTTTAAAAATATTAATATGAAATACATATAATTTGTAATTATAATATTATTCAATTATATAAAATTCGAAAATATATAAATGTAAAATTACTTATAATTATGTTGTTTTCTTCACTTTTCTAGGTAATACAATTGGGGTTGGTTTACTTACGAGACGAACATGGGAACATCGTAAGTGAAGAATACGCAACGTGCACTATCAAGAACAAAGTAATTCCATTTTCATTTTTAATATCAACAATTCTGTTTTTTATTACACCAATGACTCTGATAACAGTGCTGTATATACTGATTGGTGTTCGTCTTAAACGATCTGCTCAAGTTTCAAAACAAGAAGACCACGCTCAAATTAGTAGAACGGTTGTGGTGGAAACTTCGGAAAATGAAACTCACTTTATTGTGAGAGGGAGTCAAAGAACAGACCAACACAGCAAGTCCACGAGGAGGGTAGTGAAGATGTTGGGTAAGTTGTGAAGTTAAGTTCTCTTTCCGTAAAAATTAAATGTTGATCAAAATTTTAAAATGTTTTGTTTTTCTAATGAAATGAAAGAATGGGATAATGAAAACTAAATGGTCGCGAATTATATTAAATAAATTAAACGCAATATTTAAAACAAAATATTTTATTAGAAAACTTCTTGCTGCAGAAAATTAAAACGTATTAAATTATTAACTCTACAATTTAAAACTTTTTCATGAGTATTAGAAATGCAAAACGCTCTAAATTAAATAGTTTGTTTGATTATTGTGGTAAAAAAATAAATAAATAAATAAAATAAAAAATAATCAATATTTAGCTTGACTTGTCAGATATTAGATTTTAAAAACTCGAACACAAGATCTCACAAAAATGACGTTCATTAAATCAAACGTGTTTCAACGACAAAGTCGCCATCCTCAGTGATACATGAACTTCAATACCAAACTATAACAGGTTATAGTTTATCAGTTATAGTTTTGGTATTGTAGTTGATGTATCACTGAGGATGGCGACTTTGTCATTGAAACGCGTTTGATTAAATAAACGCAATTTTTGTGATATCTTGTGTTCGAGTTTTTGTTTTATGTAAAATAAATGGTTTAATTCTCATAATTATTTTTAATTCGCACAATATTAATATTTAATAATAAACGTACATTATTGTTAAAATATTAGTTTTGGAGATTTGTCACTTTCTGACTGTACGATTTCAAAATTTTACATTTTATGGAGTACATAAATGACTGTACATAATTTGTGTGTGTTATAATCTTAAAATAAGTAGTTTATCGTAACTTATCACATATTCATTTTTATTTTTAAAATGAAAATTTCGGAGTGTGTTACGAACATTGAAATTTTAATTTGTTTAAAAATTACTTCGCTTCAATGAATTAATTGTAGGAACAGATAGAAACATTTTGTTTTATAAGTCGTAAACACTTTGTTTCTAAAATTTGATTGTCGTAATTTTTAAAACACTAAAGAGCCTTTCGCCGTACACAGACGGCTTTCTATAATTATTTTATCTCCTTCCGTACGTGCAATATTTCTTCTTAGTTTTCTTAAATTATGTTATCCTATTCACGCTCTAAGATATCTTGTTTACCAAGTTTTAGGTAACACCTTTAGATACGGTTATGTTGACATTTTCTCAAATCTACAATTATTCAATTAATAACAATTTCCATTATGATTTCTATTTAAACACAAACCATATATACTGTTACAGTAGCTGTGGTTGTTGCGTTTTTCATCTGTTGGGCCCCTTTCCAAGCTCAGCGGACTGTATGCAATATACGGGTTTGACGGTGAGAGAACAACACCAACAGCAGTTGTGGTCTATAAGGCAGTCACGTATGCATCTGGACTCTTGTATTATCTGTCAGCCACAGTGAATCCCATCTTGTACAACGTCATGTCACTGAAGTTCAGACAAGCTTTCAAGGTA